>OY776285.1:43774705-46174705 GCA_963675345.1 Trididemnum clinides | reverse complement strand
AAATGCACTAAAGCTTGATTTGCTCTATTTTTTGGGGGAACTGTGAAGAGATCTCAGAGCATTGACGAATTCGTCGCGTTACTATATACACATTTTGGTAATGAACAGGCTCGTAGCAGAAATTGTGTGTTCTGCTTCAACCGAGGTTGCTGGAATTTTCTGTGAAGCGTTGTAAACATTCTTGGTTTTTTAAGATGAAGGAAATTTTAAACTATTTTTGTCGTAATATAGCAGGGGTGGCCAACCCGCGACTCTTTTGACTCATCTTTTGTGTTCACTGATTGAGCTAGTGATGTGTAAACTAAAGGGGGCATGTTAAATTCCGTGGCAGGTGGAAGGACACACAAGGTTAGTATCGACTTTAAAAATGATCTCTGAAAAAAAACTGGCCATCTCTTTGCCTGTATGATAATGTTTCAGTATTGTGAGGAGTGATCTCCAACAAAAAAGGTAAGCACCTTCTGCTTGTACGGAATGTGCGCAAGTTCAAAGAAAGAGTCGTGTAACGGCTCTTTCAGTGATCGCCTCTATCAATTTTGGCTTTTTGTACAGCACAGGTTGGCCACCCCTGTAATATAGGCTAATGGTTATGTCGCTAATGATTGCTTGCTATTTGGAAAGTACCGGTAATTTGTTGGTAATACCCAGATACCGGCTTTCAAACCCCAATCAGAGTCTTAAAGTCGATGATAAAAATTACCATATTGCAATTAGGAAATAAACAATGTGAAAAACATAAACAACGAGCAAAGAAAAACCATAATGGAACAAAAAACGGCAATCACGACACTGAAACAATACCAGAAAATACAGAAAAAAGAAGCAGAAAAACAATACCAAACGATCATACAATTGAAGCAGTCAGCAGAAAAACAAAACCAAGTGATCATACAACTGAAGGATTCTATGAAGAATCAGTATCAAACATTTGAAAATTTGGTGCAACGATATGATAATGATAATGATAAATCTCTTAAAAATGTTGAAAAGCAAGTGAAAGAAATAAAAGCTGGTGAGTGAAGATTTTGAAGAACTACAATGCGTAGACCTACGTTTGAAGGGTAGAGAAATTGCGGTCTTCAACTTAGCAAGCTTTCCTATATGCCATCGCATTTTTTTCGTATGAGCAGAACCGATTAATCATCTTGACAACCAAATTATTGCGAAATTCTATTACTTATTACTGCAACGAATTGGCCTGCACCAGTTTGGTAAAATAAACGAGAATTGACCCAGCGGTGTTATAAATCTGACGTTTCTTACGTCGAGTACGCGTTTTTATGTGAAGTTTAACTGTGTATTTGTTGAGCAGCTGCAAGCTGGCTAACTCGAGGTAAAAGAATATTTTTCGTAAATCTACCCTCTTATTGACCGCACGGGAATTTTGCTTCATAATTCAGAGTGAAATAATGGTTCATCACGCCACATTAATAAGTTTTACTCTTTAATTGCATATGGGCTTTTGCGTTTGGAAATCACCAAAGGCTCAAGTTCAGTTTTCAACTCTTTTGGAAATGATAGAAGTTTCAGGATTGGGTTTATCTCTCTTTTGGAAACACTTCTATGTTTTAGCTTGTTTCTGAATAATTTTGCTCAGGGTTCGTACGTCTTGATGGCGGATGGTTAACTCCGTTGAACGGTTTTCAATACAAATACTACGGCAACAGGAACATCACAACGTGGTCTGGTGCACGCTCAATCTGCCAGAATCTAGGTGGTGATGTGGCAAGTTATGGAATGCAGAGCTTTGCAATCAGAAGGTGAGTAATAGATGGATATGTTTGAAGCACTACAGAGTAGTGAGAAATGTGGGATGCAAATCATGATAAAAACAGGGTGATGGTAAAGTGAGCCAGGGTGCATAAAGTTTTCGAGAATCTTAACGATTTGTTTAATAACAGTTTGTCATACTTTGTATCAGAATGTTTGCACTTGAAGTGGAGCGCCAATTGCCTCAAACAGCTTCCGGATCGGCTTCGCGGCATGCATTGCACCACAATCCGCTCCACAAAGCAGAGGAAATTATTGTAAAATGCATTACCCAAAGGCATGACAACGCATTCATTGCGAGTATCAAGCACTGGCCGTTTAATCATAGGCGTCATTGAGTTGGCGCTTTAGTCCTTTTTTTTCCATGTTGCCCATGTTTATTGTTGCAGATTCGTGATCGACGAGCTTTCTATCACTTCTGACTTCTGGATTGGGCTCAATCATCAATACAATGAATGGCGATGGGATACCAACGTAATAACCCACAATAGATCGTTTCCTGGCATCAATGCAACCAACTTTTTTGCTCCTGGTCGACCTAACTCTTCTCGTAATAAATGTGTTGTTATTTCGACGAATTTGTTGTCTTATGACGTCAGTTGTTGGCTCCAATACGGAGTATTGTGTGAGAAGCAATACAGTTAGCTTCTAACGCATCAATTTAATCGATGAATGAAATCAAAACTCATGCGGTTGAGAGAGACGTTTACTCGATATACGAAACAAATTGAAAAATGCCATCCCAAAGTTGATATTTTTTTGAAGTAAAACTTGATTAATTTCGGAAAGAGTTTGAACTTCGAAAGAAAGGTCCTCACTCCATTTTTCGATGATTTCCAAAAGTATTTGACCCTCCACAATGCAAGTTTGTTAAGTTTCGAAGTTTTGCTCTCCCCTCTCCTTCTTTCTATTTTTGGCAACTTCTATGAATACTGTTTCTTAACCATGCAGGTTTGCAGAGCTCCACAAACTGTAGCTGAGACATGATTGAGCATTCTATCGTTTGTATCGGAATATTTATTGAATACCCTTGTTGTAGCCTACTTGTTGAAAAATTTAAATCCAAAAAAGATTTAAAAAATAATCAACTCCTAATAAATCAATTTTGGATGACTTATTCATTCATCACGATCTAATCATATGATTAAAACCCTCCTATTTTATTTGTTTGTTTGTTTATTTGTTTATGGTAATCAAAAGAGTAAATAAATTCGACGCAAAGTAAAATACAACTTTGCTTCAATAATTAGCCAAGCAATGATGTCTAATGGGAGAATTGCCTTTCCATGGGAACAAAAACGCCTTGCCAATTCTTACATATGGCTGAAGAATTACACGCAGAAAAAATTGAAAGGGCCAAGACACAGCAAATTACTTGCTAGAGTAACATTATTATTATTTGGCTCCGTGCAAGCCCGAACTTGGGAGATGGCTATGCTTAGCGCCCTCCATGATGACACCGCCTACCCCTGGCTATGCCTCGGATAATGAATATAATGTTGATTCGCACCACTGAGTTACTTTGCAGATCAATAAAAGATTGTTTTGCTGCGTGTTTCAATTAATCGAGATTACTAAACAACAAGAGGAGAAGTTGGTGCGTTTGATAACTACCTAGTGATTAAAAACGTAGCAATGATATCACCAAAAATTTGTTTTGTAGCTGAGCATTTTGAGCGCAAGTCGAAAACAAAAAGCAGATTGATTTTTCGGAAGAGCAAACTTCTTAAAACAATGAAATCAAACCATGTTGTTGGCTTGCCTAGGAAATTCCGTGAATTATCGACGCAGTTTTGAAACGCCTACATATGATATTATATGCACTAAAATATGCTTCCCAAACACATTCTAAAGAAAGTTTTATTTATTTATATAGTAATAATGCAGTAACATGTAGTAATGATATATTAAAGGCAATAATAATGTAGTATAATATGTTCGTGATAATGATATGTACAAAGCAATTTTCAGCTGAAAAATAGCCCGAGAAATTCAAGAAACTGTCAAAATTATGAAAAAAAACTTATGAGACTTAAAATATGAGAGCAACATCCCCGAGTATGCGGGGTCGCAAACGGTGAACCACGAATTGGTGAGGGTGTCTGCAGCTCTACAAAAAATTTTCTTTTGATCAAAGAATAAACTGGACTTTAAAGCTCTTGGCTACCAATATAGACATGAGATCAAATTGTTTACATTGATTTTCTACATTTCTTGGTTAGTTCTAGCACTCTGTTGATGCTGGATTGAAAGCGACAAATTTATACTCAAAATGAAATCCTAAAAATAACAACCGCGTTGGTTAATTCTCTGGTAAAAACAAAAATTTTAAGAATAGATTTTGAAATTATTTTTAAATTCATATTTTATTGTTTTTAAAATTTCAAGAAACGGTACAAGACATCGTTTCAAAAACACAGAAGAAAAATGCAGTGGATCCAGCACCTATGAAAACTAAAGATATAACTTCAAAAATCTTTTTGATATTGTTCTCACAAATGATTTTACGGTAAAGCCGCCACACCTGGCGGAACTTTTACTTTATATTGAGCATAGCCGATGGCATGCCCTGCCGGGATAAAATTGCATCATAAATGAGAGAATCATTTTTGCCATTTTGTTTGATAAAAGTTGGATAGAGCTACAGTGATCAAAGCTGAAAAGTTGGGGAAAAGCAAGGTCCCTTGTGCACTTCTGAAAACGCCATTAGGCAAGGAATAGGAAAATATAGCCGTATCCAGCAGTAACTTAGGAAAGTCTGATGAGAAATCAAAACAAAACAACACTGTTAACAATGTTTTATTGACTCAACATATGAAAGATAATTTTTTATTTTAGCCTGCTGTCACGAATAAATAAATTCGCGTTGAAAGAATAATTTTTATATATGTATAGTTGCTGTAATCTGTCGTTTTGTTTTGCCGTGATTATTTTATTTGTAAATCTAAATTGTCTTAAGCCCTAAACTTGGTTTTTATATCTCGGCTGTTTTTGTAAAAGATTTTTTTTTCTTCTGCATTTAGATTTGTAACTCACACGCCTCTTCTTACGTCATAATGGTTGACCATGTGACTAAGTTCCAGAGTATTCGAGTGAATCTTGTTTCTTTTCCAAGATTTTTTTTTATTGCCGATTACGTAATTTATTAAGGGTGTTTTTTCTGTGTCACGTGATGTTGTTCAGGAACGCCGCCCATTTATACATAAGGCGGCGAGGTTTTTGCACATTCAGTAAAGTAAAGTGAGAAAGAGTAGAGAAGAAAGAAAAAAGTGTATTGATCTATGGTGATTTATTGTAAATTATTAGCGCGACAAGAATGAAGCGGTCAATTGGTGCATTTAGTTTTGGTTGGTTCCTGATTTCTGTATTAAAGTGCTTTAGTTTCTGGTTCGACGAGCGACGGAATTCAAAGCTTTAAAGTGGTTTGTGAATATATTTCTTCTGTAAAGTGCGTGATTCAAAGTATCTTAGTAGAAGCTAATCTTCACCTAGCTGTTAAGTTGTAGCCAGACTTAATTATTCAAGCGACACTATAAGTCGCCTCAATTCTAAGAATACAATTAAGGTTGAGATAGAACCAAAAATTCTATCGCACGCAACATCTACCATAGGACAATTTAATTATCAGGTTGGGAAAATGCATGAGCTTCTATGAGAAAGCAAGTTTTACTTAGTCATGAATTTTGACGACTCTATAGTTTACTGTGCAGAACCCAATCAAAAATTTCCAGATGGTGACTGCAAGAATGCAATAAAAAAGTCTAGCACTTTTTAGATATAAGCCAAGCTTCTGGTACGATGAGCAGCTGTTCAAAGACTCCAAACCTTCCGAAAATGAAATTTGCGATTATTGCTCTTCGCGTTCTGATAAACTGTTAGTTCGATCGAAATGTCTTTTTTGGACAAAAGGCCTTTATAGTTTTCTTTGAAATCAGGGAAAACATTATATGCAATAAATGTATAACTGGACCTATTTCAATCAGGATTTATTTTAGCATGAGGTCAATATGTCTCTCTACAGCGAGGACCTTTATAGAAAGAGACAAACCGTAGCTTACTTTGAATGAGCGCAATGAATGTTAGTAGTTTAGCCCTGTGTATATGGCTACTTATTATAGCTTAATGTCTGCAGATGAAATTTGCTGATAATGCAACTCAAACGGCTGTTCCTATAATTTATGAATATTTTTGTGTGGTGGCCTAAAAATAAAATCGATTATATTGATATGGTGTAATGCCAAGTACTGAATAATATACTTGTGCTTTACGTAGCTTGGCGTTCTATGCTATTGTTGATGTCGCTTCTTTCAAATATGTGGGAAATTAATATCGTACTTTTTCATAAGTTTACCTTGAATAAGTTCGCCTTCAAGCGGTTGGGACTCTGGACACATATACTGTAGAACCATTGGCCACCACATCCACACAATCGCTTTGAATTACAAGAAGTACATGATGAACTATTCGCATATTATTAGTATAGGCGTGTTTGTTATGAAGCGTTTATTTTAAGTAAAATAAAAGTCGTAATATCCGAGTTGCCGAATTGGAATTTGAAATAGTGTCCGCTACTTTTTACCAAAGTAGCGAGTAGCGACAGCGCACAACTATTTTAGGTTAGTAGCGGTTGCGTTGCTACCTTTGAAGTAGCGGACGCCCATCTCTCCGGTTTTCAAGTTTCGACATTTTGCTCAAATTTTAGGAAATCTAAAAAAGATGGGGCAGTGTTTAAAAATATATTATCATTATTCATCCAGAAATCTGGCGTGAAATACTCGTTGATGTCAAAAAAAGATCAACGTTATATCTTAAATCAAAACCAAAAAGATTATATTTGCAATTTTAAAATAGATAACTGTCGGGTTTTTTCAATTGCTCTTCTTTGTTTTGTTGCGTTAGTATCTTATCGAACTTTATTTTTTAAGCTAATTTGGATGATTCTGTCCGTCATGTTTTGATGAGTAAAAGATCCATGAAATATGACGTTTTTTCACACATTTTGATTGCTTCTCATTGATATCGATAAGTTAGAATATACAGAACCTACTGATAATTTGATACAACAAAAATATCCATTCAGGGTTTGGTAAACCTTTTTGAAGGTTACCCCAAAATTGTTTTTGGAGCTGTGTAATTGCCTCATAAATGTTTGAGCGACAGAAAAGATTGTTCCCAATTCATATTTTCAATTCAATTTGAAGGCAAAAACCATGTTTTTTGGAGATCGACGTATATGAAGTCAGTGTTTTAATGTTCTGGAGCACTATTTTGGAGCCACCCTCACTTTTGTTGTTGTTTCCTCTTCCTCATACTTTTTGTAAAAAACGAAGCATAGTTTGTGATATTATACTTCCTTTGCGACTATTTCCAGTCTTGATTAATAAAGTAAGATAATCACCACCACGAGCACAATACAGTAAGTTTGGCCTCCATTCAATATAACTTTTTGATCTTGTTCTCACAAATGATTTTACGGTAAAGCCGCCGCACCTGACGGAACTTTTACTTTATATTGAGCATAGCCGATGGCATGCCCTGCCGGGATAAAATTGCATCATGAATGGGAGAATCATTTTTGCCATTTTGTTTGATAAAAATTTGATAGAGCTACGGTGATCAAAGCTGAAAAGTTGGGGAAAAGCAAGGTCCCCTATGGGACTTCTGGGTACGCCTTAAGCAAGGAATAGAAAAATAAAGCCGTATCCAGCAGTAACTTAGGAAAGTCTGATGAGAAATCAAAAGAAAACAACATCATGAGAGAAGTCGCACCGTACGGAAGATATTTCTGCTATTTTGCTTGAAAATAACTTGATGGCAGAAATATGTTTCATGCTTTCAAACTGAAGATAACGCGAGACTCTCTTTGTCCACTTGGCTACAAATGTAAGCGATGAACAGAGCACATACACATAGGCCATAGCCAGAATCTTAAAATCACAAGTTGATTACGAAATGGCACGCACCAAGTCGTGAGATTATAAATTACCCGACTTAAATATTTTTGAAAACAACCGGTACTTTGGGTCGCCGTTTTCCTGGTTAACTTTGATTAGGTCTTTGTCTGCTCATTTGAAGGAATAGAAAGATCGGTAACATAGGGAAAAAGGTCTATATCAATCCTGCCTCTAACGCTTTTAACTCAAGTCTTTATTGAAGTACATTTGATTTCAAAACGGGAGTTGAATAATGTGCAGAAAACTTACTAACTTTTTATTGAATTTGTCACAACCTCCCACAGGATGAAACCTGCACAACCGGCTGAACAAATGTTCTTAATCTAGACGCTACCGATGGGGCGGCGAATGGTGACGTAATAAATTTATGCATATGAGCTCATTCTCTATTTTTTTATTTTTAGTTGGACTAAACCATCGAGTGGAATGCTGGGCCATGCACGTGCTAGGCCATTTATAGATAAACGTATAGATGGCAGATGATTTGATGGTTACTGGTTTTTCGGCTGGTTCCTTGTCAAACACAATTTATGTTTAGGAAATTGACTTTTCTTGATTATTTTTTCATTTGTTGGTCAACACAAGGTAATCGGCTAATTCAAGCGTCGGCAATTTTTTCAGTATCCGCAGACCAAAAGTCCACTCTGCAAGGACTCAGCAGGCCGAAGTACACTACCACCACACGATGTATGCGTCGTACACTTTGTCTTTATCCAGCCTATTGTTAAATCATTTTACCAACAATGCAAAACGAAGATTTATTAGTTTTGTGATGTAAATTTTCAAAGTGTAAATTCATATCGCAACAATGAAGAACAGTTTTTTTTGACCGCACAAGTCGTATCATTAATACGCTCAATTTATTAAGCTCAATTCAATAACAGGCCAACAACGATTAAGCGATGGGCCATATGAGTTAGTTCGAGGGCCAGATGATTCTGCTTCGAGGGCCGGATCCGGCCCGCAGGTCGTAGGTTTCCGACCCCTGGACTAATAGATCGCGTTACGTCTTTCCTTCTCTGTTTGACTTTTAAAACAAAGGAGAACGCTTTGATTGATTCGCATTTGCAAGATTAGTTACTAAAAGGGTTTTTCCTTGACAAAAATTCTGTCTGACGCTACGCTCAAAAGAGATGGTGGGAAAAAAGCCGGAAAGTTTGCTTGATGTGCTCTTGGGTAAAGCACCTTTATGTTTCTGTGGCAGACAGATGGTGGGGACAATCAATTTACCCGTCGCGGCGGCACAGACTGACAAAAGACTTGCAAACTGTGCATGAGCTCATACGTATGAATGAATGAAAAACTTGGTTGATAATTTAGGTCTCTTCCTCCTTTATTTAAACAATTTTTCGTACTCGGATGCGTTTGAATTAATTTTGACTAAACCAAAACTAATAATTGTTTATAATTGCTTTTTTTAAGGTCGTAAAAACAGAGCATTGTAAGATTTGAACTCATGTTGATTTAACGTCCTTTATCCTCGCGTTCTCGCACGCGCAGCCATGTTGGTTCAGTGCATACCCGCCACTACGAACTCGCTTTGGAACCTGGCTTTGGGATCATTCAAAATTATTTTGTCGCAGATCAATGGGCGCTTCAAACCGCTAGATCAATCAGTCTGAATTTGAAACATCATGATCGTAAAATCAGCCATGACCTGCAACAACTCTCAGCTTATTGCAACCGAACACAATAATCCTGTCATAAAAGGTTACAATTAGTGGTAGCGTTTGTTTCCGTGTATCTTTATTGTTTACATGTTGTACTTCTAAACTTACTGATTGCATCCACACACGAGTTTAAGTCCATTATGTAATATAAATAATCATGTCCACATATGTGACGTCATGGACCATATTGCACTACCCTACAGAGCTACAATCAAATTGACTGTACAAGATGAACGACTACGAGGTTGCTTTTTCACAAAACGGTAAGTGTTTGTGCTTTGTTAAATATTGTTATTTAAACCAGTTGTATTCTGCTATCTCCTTCGGGTTTTGTTTTTGTTAGATATGAAGTTTTGAGGTTCTGAAATAAAATAATAACAATAGCGTTAGTGTTTGTTCAACCAATGAGAAGCTAAAAGTCGCTCGTTTTTAACAGCGATCAATGCTTTTTCGTCGGCATGAAGACCAAAGTTTTATGCAATAACATTTAAAATACTCTAGCAATCTGAGGACAATTTGGCCGATCATGAAAAATTTGCTATTTTATTGACTCATTTTGTTTCAAATGAAACTGAGCGAAGCAGGTCAGAAAAAAAGAAAAAAAATTTTATTCTGGTAATTTTGATGACTGTATTTTCATTTACTTTTAGAAAGCACTTAGGAATTGATTCAAAAACAAAGCCTAAATAAATTATGCTGCCGAAAAAGTTAAATATTTCATCTTGCATACTTGAGGGCTGTTGAAAAGCAATTTTTACGCCTCAGCGAAACCGACGTTTCATGCTACTGAAATAAATTTTATCTGCTGATGTCTTTTTCAGTGTACTGAATTTCCATTGATTACTGAGTTTTCATTAACGTCACACACTTCTATTGCATGTAATAACGAACAAGACCTCACAACGATTTTAATCAACACTTAGGTAAAAGAGCTGGCAATTGAAACATTTTTATAGTTTCACTGCAACATTTGTTTAATGAAAGATAAAAAAAATGAATTTGACTTAGTTTTTAAACTGCTGGTGGCTATTAACAAACCAGAAGGGAATTACAAGTAAATATACTGCTTTCTAATCTTTTGTAGCCTCGCCGTTTAGATTGCGTTGAATCAGGAGATCCAGGAAAACCAGGACACAACAATATTTATAAACCCTATTATTCTGGTAATGTTAATTTTAGAAAAAAGTATCCAAAATTATGATTGGTTTGTTTTTTGTTTGAGGAACTTCAAAAACTAATTCAAAAAAGCTATAAAGTTTCTTTATTAAACCATCAGCAACGGATTTGAATAGAAAGTGAGCCTAAGAGTCTACCAAATGCTAGCCAAGCACTTCTTCATTGTGGGACTTACCCAATCAAAATCTTTTTTGGGGTTGACAAGCTGTTTCGGCGGTTTCGCAGCTTTTTATTTGGAATCCCGTGAGATCTGGTAAGAATCAGAAGTATTAAGAGAATTTTAGTGTTATTGGCTTGGTTAACTTAAACGATGACCTTCTTCAAGAAGGCCATTGGAAATTCAATGAATATCAAGTACTGTATTTGATAAATCTTTTCAGGGAAAAAAAGTTGTCATCAATTTTTCTGCCTGTATTGCGTTCTTGTTTGTTGTCAGTGAAAACATGGCTGAAATGATAGAAACAAATCTATACTATAAAGCGTAATTCTGTCTGTGTGTTTGTTTCATCTCCTCTAAAACTGCTGGAGGTGCAAGCATCAAACTGACAATTGATCACCACTTCGTGGTGAGTGTCACGAGGGAGTTGAGACGTCATGATTAAAAATATTTTTTTTAAATTTTCATTACGTGACAGAGGACAACCGCTTTTTGCTTAAACAAAAACCAGCTTACCTTTTACCACATTATAAAAATTTCTTTTATGTGGGGTTTAAAGTGACGTCACAATCAACAATTTATGGCACAATCTGTTTTTTGTTCTTTCTCAAAAAAATGCTGATCGCAGAAACGCGATTAAACGCTCTTTCAGGAGATATTAATAAGGTGCTTTCGATAAAACAACTTTATAGCAATTGAAGCTTATTTGACAATGCTACGAGCAATTCTTTATTTTAGCACTTTAGGCCATCTAAACATTTTTTTCTTCTCTATATCGCTTGCATGCTTAAAACTGGCGCTATGATGTCATAATATGTCTCATACGATTGATACAAATCTTCATAGGATTGCTATCAGAGATCATAATATCAAGATGTTTTTAAAAATTGCAACCGTTTTGCAAAATCAGTTTATTTAAAAACTGATTTGTGACTTCATTTCTCAACCGATTTTCAAACTTTTTTCAACAAATTAAAGGTTATTTCAAGGCGAGTCCGATAGTGTATAATATGTACAATTGATATTAGTTCTTATACTGAAAAAACTAAGCTTTAGCACCTGTGGTGTAACTTTTCACCCTTCCCAAAAGTGGTGAGCTCAGTAAAAACAGGTAATTTTAATACAAAAACGTTATACTAAGTTACTAAGAATTACTATGCTTGGAAAGCTAAGAAAATTTCCTTTCCAGCAATATGTGACTCCAATTACTTGGGGCTAAGAATCAGTTTATAATGGCTGATCAAAAATTGGTTGCCATATATCATATTTCATTTTTAGTTTAACAATTATCCTACCTAACCTAACAAACTTGCAATTATTTAACCAAAGTTAATTCTTCGGTACATTTTGACTACTTTTCCTCACCAGCATGGTTCTCCTGTATTATCTGTCGACGTTTTCAAAAACATCGATCAAAAACTGAAATTTATAAATGTTTATGAAATGGAGTTTACCGGTTAAAAACACACAAAATTTTGGTGCCTGCTTTTCACACAATCGAAATTTCTAGAAGGAAGTTCTTTGGCACATTTTGTCTATTCTTTCTTGATAGCATGGATCTTTGGCATTGCTCATCAAAATATTCAAAAAGATTTATCAAAAAATGAAGTCTACAAATTTTGATATGTAGCCTACCCTCAAGCAAAACACTTGGAGATCACCCAAGAAAAACACGATGGGGTAAAGATAGTTCTTTCTTATCGTTTGCATCAAGATGTAAGTGTCGAGCTACATATGATCTAAATGTTGAAGCAATTTCCTTTGCAATTGGGCGAGGCTGGCGCAGCTAGCTAATTTGATATTCTTGACCTCGACATTATTGATGGGGGCCCTCGCTATTACCTTAACTAAACTGTTAGTGCTTCATTTCGAGTTAATGTGATCTTTGCACGGCGGCGTTTATGCCAGGGCCAAGGAACATGCACGCAGTCAGAGACGTTAGTTCATATTAATTCGCCGACACTGCCCTACAGTAACGAAAAATTAGTAAGTAATAATCCTAATATTTGATGGCTCAAAACGCATTGTGAGGTCATAATGTTAAATGACATCACAATGCTTACTACAACATAGTGAGAACAGCAGCAAGCATCAAAATTATCCACTATATCTTTGATAAAAAAAAACAAATGGTAAAGCCAATTGCTGATATCTGTAATTGCATGGGTATCAGTACAAAACTCCAATCTTCATCTAAAAGTAGGGAGGTTTGGATTAAGGGCAAAGTTGAATGTAATAAAATCCCAAATTTAAGAAAAGATCAAAATTAAACAATGATAGCATCAATTTGTAACACTGGATTAAGAGGCAATGCTTTTGCTTCAAAAAAGCTTAATAGAATTTCTCATAGTTATATGACTTAGGGGAAAGACATGGCCCCTTTTCATGCTATGGTCGAATTAATGCAAACAGCGCAGGCAAAGATCTTTATATCACAAATATTAATATGAAAACGGGGCCACCAAACCGTTAAATAGGCCTAACACTAAATAGCTCATTTCTTTAATTGTCAAAACGACCACCATTGGGCGAGGCCATCAATTTTAATTACGTTTCATCTCCCTCTCTTTACTCTTTTGAAAATTACGAATGGTAGTTTGTGACATTGTTCTTTCTTTTTGAATGCTTTCAGTCTTGATTAATAAACCAACATGATCTCCATTACATGTACTGGAACTATGGCTTATATTTACTAAAACATTTCGTTGTTGCTCTCACAAATGTTTAAAGCAGTGTTTCCCAACCTGTGGTCCATGGACCACCTGGTGGTCCATGCAGGTTCTCAAGTGGTCCACGAGAGGTCCTTTTATAAAAACAATATATTCGCCATTAACAGTTTCGCATTTTTGTTAATTCTCAATAATTGATGATGTGATAATAAGCATTGTTGTGTTTCGTTTTATAGGCATGCTGCCACAGTCAAGGTTAGTTGCCAGATAGGCTCAGAGCTTGTGAATTAGGAAAGATTGTTACGATCGATTAAATTAGAATTCTAGTAGTATTTTATATACCTTGTATATAATTTGTTTCGGATTTTATTTAGAACAAATCTAAGCTAAATCAATGATTTTCGTACGACCCTGATATGTCGAAACAAAAGTGAAGTGAAAATTACGTTGCATTTGGCTTCGCCAAAAACATTGAAAAAGATGGGACAGAGAAGGCGCAATGCATCCTTTGCGATCAGGTTCTTACAAACTCGAGTTTGAAGCCTTCCAAACTAAAAATACATTTTGCAAAACATGGTGGATCAGCAGCTTATGGTATTGAAGCCCTGAAAACAAAGCGAGCCCGCTACGATCAAAAAGGTACTCTCCCTCAATTGTACAAAACAACAACAACCATGCAAAAGCCGATCTTGATGGCGTCGTATAGAGCTGCTTACTTGATTGCGAAGAGCAAAAAAGCACACAACATTGGAGAGGACCTTGTCAAACCTTGCCTCGTGGAGATAATTAAATGAGAGTGTGTGAAAACGATCAGATGCAGGAGAGTCATTAAACATTGTTTGGTAGTGGTGATTTGTGATGTTTAGAATAAATCGTGTTTTATATATAATAAAATCCAATGTTAATAACTCTTTTAAATATTACAACTTATGTGGGAAGATCGGAGATAGTGGTCCAAGGTAATGTAGATTATTTTTGAGTGGTCCACGGGCTCAAAAAGGTTGGAAACCACTGGTTTAAAGGGTGAAGCTGACGCAGCTGCATCAATTGATACGTTTTAAATCGATACGGGTGATAGTACGCCCTGCCGGAGTTAAATCGCACCATACTTAGGAAAAACATTTTTCTATATTGCTTGATAATATTGATGTAGAGCTACCGGAATCAAACCTGAAAATTTAGGAAAAGCGAGGACTATTTTAACTTCTATGAACATACGTAAGCAAGTTAAAACGAATATGAATCATAATGTGTAACCAGCAGGGTTTTGAGAAAGTTTGAAGAACAATCAAAATAAACAACGTCAATGTATTAAATCGCACCACATAAAATATATTATTTTTGGTAGTTTGCTATATAAAAGCTTTATAGAGTTACCGGGATCAAACCAAACATTTAAGGAAAATGAGTTATTTTATAAGAAAAAGGAGCACAAAAAACAAAAAAATCTCTTGTGCATAAAACACATAAGATTTTGATAACTGCTCACCCAAGACACTGATAAGTGGGGCCGGCTTGGCCGGCTGAATCGACACCCTCAATCCCGACGTTACTGACAAAGGCTCTTCAGATGACGTCGTCATATATAGCATAAAGCAAGAATTTTTTCGTGTGCTAATATGCTGCCTGTTAAGGTATTTATGTCTATACTCCACAGCAGGGGTGACAAACTCATTCAGTGTTGCGGGCCACATTTACATACCTGGATTATATACGGGCCAGACTCTGTTGAAAAAGAATTTAAGCAGGCAAGACTGTATATCAGTGGTCTCCAAACTTTTTGTCTGCTTGCGCATAAAACCAGTTGATCAAATTTCGCGAAACGCCAGCCACGGCATTATTTGGAGATTACTACTTTTCCAGGCAACCATCTCCGAAAGTCATGCGACGTAGCCCAAAATGATGCTGATCCCGGACCCCAAAAAAAAATCATTGCCTATAATGCCAGCCGCGACTTCCAGCAGTTGTCTACCGTCTCTTCATGCTTATGTTTACGTAATCTCCCCTTAAATGATCCCAATTTTTCGCAAACCAAGCTCGGTGACCAAACATTCGAACTGTGGCACAAAATCCTTACACGGGTCACAAAATATTACGTCACGGGCCACATTTTGACCTGCGGGCCCCATGAAATCGTTTCCCGGGCAGTACGTTTGAAACCCCTGCTCTACAGCACTGTAATAAAATCCCAAGTTTAAGAAAAAATCAACGTAAAACCATTACCACAACAATTTGTAAAAGTGAATATAGAGCAAACAATAGCCGCTTTTGTCGCTATGCCGAAAACAAGAGCTATAGCATAGCCAAATTAGGAACTTAATACCATGAATATAAAGTGGAAAGGGGCAGCACCACATTGCAAAATAGGCCCACCAAATAATTTATTTCTGTAATTGTGAAAGCAACCACCATTTCGCCACTGCAATCAGTTTTGATTAAGTTTCAATCCCGGCTTTCTCACAAGTATTAAAAATAATTTGTGGCAAGATTCATTGTGTGCATTGCCAGTCACGATTAAGAGAATATGATGATCACAATTTGGTGTAGAAGAATTGTGAAATGACAT
This sequence comes from Trididemnum clinides, assembly GCA_963675345.1. Lineage (NCBI taxonomy): Eukaryota > Metazoa > Chordata > Ascidiacea > Aplousobranchia > Didemnidae > Trididemnum > Trididemnum clinides. The sequence goes on along the minus strand of OY776285.1, from coordinate 46,158,743 downwards.
AAAATTCATTAACTTTTCCTTACCACTCACATACATTAGCCCGATGGGTGAGGCCAGCGCAGACGGTTGAACCGAAATACTAAACCCCGACATTACTGATGGAGAGTCCCCTACGGGGCGGCGCCGGCAAAGCCGGCTTGTACCGTATAATTCAGGTTTCGGCAATCTTTAAAACACTCTGAGCGAGTCCACGACTTGTTATTGACTTCAAGTGGCAAATATTTTGGTTTTGTACTATGCGATCTGAATAGTATTTGGTATGATTACATGTTGATGAAGAGCAGGAATGGGAGCGGTTATGCACCCCACGCTGAAGGGGGTTTTCCGCATTATCGGTCCCTTATAATCACACCACGACAGAGCAGAAAATTTTTGGGTCTTTTTTCTAAAGTGGCTCCAAAATGCAGCAAACTGCTGACACATCGCCATCATCATTTCGTTTTGCGCCGAAGACTCCAGAAATGTTCACCCTCTATACTTGGTAATGTCCCTGCCATGCTAGTTAAAGCAACTTTAAATGATAAATAATTAGACGAAAATGAAAGAGTTTACCCCCCCCCCCTGTGTAGGGCGATGGCTGTATATACATAGTTACGGAGGAATGCAAACGGAGTTTTTCCAGCAAAATGAAAAAAGAAAACAAGTAGCCAGCGAACAAACAATTGGAGTAAGAAGAAGACCTATTGCATCGGAGGTGTTCAGTCTTGGTTTACAAATGAGCCAAAAGCGATAGACATCATCATTGAAAAAGTCGCTACGCAAGCAAGTCTAGGTTTGTGCGGCACATTATTTGCCCAAATGCATGGTGCCAACCTCAATCTATTCTATATTTTCGTGATCACACTTCACGAAAAGAGAAATCGGGTAAAATGACACAGATTTTCCACCTCAGCACTTGGCGAAGACATTTTTTCTTGGAGATCATCATTTTCAAAGACGAATTTCACCTTCGACCAGCCACAACTAAAGTGTTGCGCCGCAGTATATACGCCCTGCACAAGAAAAGAATATGAGTCAAAAGAGCGCGAATTGGCCATCATTAAATGCACATTCAAGATACGAGGGTCCGTTATTGTCTGTTGCACACAACTTAACAAATCGTAACGCGCGGCAATATAAGAAACAAAGAAATCAATTTATCACTTTTTGTGTCATGAGTGATCAGGCATACCAGCAGTTGCCAACCCCTCCTATAATTCATTTTCTATAAAGATAGCACCCACACTCGTATTTCTCATATTATCTGATTATCAAGGAGCAAAACAGCAGCAGTAGCACTAAAAATTTAACGTACGCACAAGTATAAGCATAGCCAGAAATGATAATTTGTGAGGAAGGGAAATATTTTTCGGTTTTGTCGTTTCTCAATTTTGCTAGATGATCTTTTTCCTTGAAGATCGGTCTTTAATCATCCCTATTTTAGTCACACTGGGACCTTTTTTTGAAAATTAGTCTTGTGTGACCCTTAATTCTGTCAATTGGTATTGCTTATATTCATCAAATGGCCGTTTTTTTGGGAAATCGACGTTTTGCTGGCGCTACATCTAAAAATACTTTCATTCCTCTCGGCAAGTATAGAAAACTTGAAAGCCATGCCCTTTTAGCTTTGTCTGTGGTGACAAGTGCCATAGATGTTTCAGTAAAATTAGCCTTGGAGTGCAACCCTTGAAATTAAGTACTGAGCGACTTGAATTTGAATCGAAGATTAAATTTTGGGTATACATTTAAGGTTTGAAGTCAACCAGCACAGAAGCATCAAAACAGATTCAACACCATAATTACGAAGAAGTAAAGACAGGTAATGGTTTTGATTATTTCAATTGCAATTTGTTTTTGTCATCGGCAATTTTGATTGGAATAGTTCGCTTTTCACACTGTTATCTTGTAGTCAAGCAACTCTGCTGTTGTTTAATAAGCACTTAGATTGTCATGGCATTCTGCAATAAAACCAATGAGATGATGATGTGGCAGTTTAAGCGTCCGCTTCACGATAGACCTAGATGTAGAATTTCCTTTCTAATTGAGTTGCACATGGGATTTTAAATATGATATTTACAGATCTGCTGCATGACGTTCATAAATAGCTGTGATGTGGAGAATGAACTATGAAACCACACAAAATTTACAAAGTTATGATTAAAACAGGATATTTTTAGTGTTGTACGTTCGCGCCATCAAATTAACGGCGTTATTACTGGCAGCCAGCGACGGCAATTTTTCCACAAGTTAACGAAAATAGTAGCGGCGCGAATTATTTTGGTAAATTTTAGTCCTAGCGCGAAGCGTTAAGTTTTTTTCAGAAATTAATTGATTGAGTTTCTTTTTTGTTTTGTGTTTGTTTTTGTTGTTGTTATTATAATTTTGGGATTCTCATCACCGGCTTTTAACCGCTTGTTACGTAACAATTATTACCTGGAATCCAGCATAACGGAGCAGGCACACAGAACAACATTTTGAAATGCCTGTGTCATTGCAAAGCAACAATGTGCAATGGTGTAAACAAAACAAAGCTTAAAATTTTTTTCGACCTTGGGGTAAATTTGCACAACTTAGAGTTTACGTTTACGGCGTCATTTTTGTGTGTTAGCGCCACTAATGACAACGTTAACGTTTTAAGCAATATACATTAGACTGACAGAATTAATTTCTTTTCTTTACTCATACAACACTGGGAATGATCTGGCGCTAATACCAGTAGCGTTCATAGCGCCTAGCGAATCTGCTTTGTTATTTCGTGTTTTATTGAAAATAAATGTGATCTTTTTGCAGCGCAAGAAAACTCGAGTAATTTGCCAAGCGAAGGGATATACGAAAATTTTTCGGTGATACAAAGTAAGTGGGACGTTTCAGGAGCAGGCCTAAGACTTGTGAAAGGGAGGGATAGGGGCATCGATGGATTATTGTTGTTTGACAATGACTTTTTAGGATGAGAAAATGACTTTTGTGGATCAGTGTTGGGTAGGAGCTTTTTCGTTTATGTCATAATGGCTCGTCCCCACTGAAACGCCCCTGGGCTATCTTAGCTTACTGGGAAAAAAGCGAGAAGCACGATATGCGAGACTTGACTTAATTCGGAGGATCATTCCGCCGAAAATTAGGTCTCAAAAAAGATTGTCGCCGACGACGTTTTTGGTCTGCAGACCCATGAGAGAGGGGATGTTTCACGTACTACTTTTCCAAAATCGGACCATTATGCTATTGCTTCAAAAATCTGCAATCGTTACTACAATGGTTTGATGCAGTGATGGAAATCAAGGCCCAAGCTAAGAGTTTGAATCGGAGAGAAGGAAGTGCAATAAATTAAAATCTAAGAAATACAAAATTCTTACTATTTTTAGGAAGGCTACCAAGTGATTATACGATTGCGAAAGTTGGAATATTTTAAAAAGGACGGCTAGTAAAATCAACAGTTTTGAAATGTGGTGCTTCCGAAGAATGCAGCGAATTTCGTGGATGGCTAGAAATACTAATGAAGATGTCTTACATCAAGTAATCAAAAATAATCTTTACTGAAAAACATCAAAATCAGACAATGCAAATTTCTTGGACATATCAATCGAAAACTGAAACTTGAACATCTCTCTCTGATCGGTAAAATAATTGGTAAACGTGCTCCTAGCAAGCAAAGACAAACATATCTGACCCAATTCAATAAAAACACTCAAACCATTATCCATAATTCTTACGAAAGAGATCAATGGGCAACATTTACTCATGAGGCCGTCAATGCCTGATTCAGGCAAGGCAATTAAAGAAGAATACCAACTGATATATAATATCTTTAACTTTTCAAGCGATGCAATTTAATAGAATGCCAAAACTTCAAATGTCTAAATATGGTGATGCCTCACCAGCATTCTCGTCCCTGCCTCACCAGCATTCTTGCTGCATTACTGCAGCAATGGATCGATGGCATAATCTAAAATTGCCAAGAAGGGCATATTTGAATTTTATGCCGGAAACACTGTGGATGGACTAGCCTACAATAGGCTAGTACAGATTTAATTTTGTGTGAAAGATTATGAATGGCTGGCATGTGAGATGCTGGTGTGGATTAAGGGAAATTGAGAATGCTGGTGAGGCATCACTATATTTAGACATTTTCAAGCGATATAGGCTATTCTTTCCAATTGAAGCCTTTAAATCTTGAAATAAATAGGCATGAGAAGTCAAGGAAAGGGGCTAAAGACATTTCCTTTTGTCTCTCTCTCCCTTTTTCTACGACCATGATGCAGTTAAGTTTTTGAAGGTATGGGTAGACAAACAAATAATGAACAAAAAAAGACTTTAAAACACAAATCTCGTCAAAGAAGGGACCAGTTTGACCGGAAAGTTACGTAGCTAATTCAAAGCAAGTATTGCGTTTGACCTCCCTGCTTCGGTTGAAGCTGAAGACCGTTTTTTTTAATTGTATCGAAAACACTATCTTCAAACACTACTGTTCACTGTAGAGAGAGCAGCCGATATTTTAAAGATTTTTGTTGCAGGGAAGACTTCTAACTTCGGAAAATAATTTTTGTTTGAATGCTTTGTAAATGATGCTATTTGGTTTTGGAATATTTTTCGACTATGATATTGTCGTGAGTTCGTTATTGCTATACCGTATTATTTTTCACTCGATATAGAGTTGTTCCTTTTTTATTGCTGGTAACTATCAATAGCATTCAAATAGCAGTATTTTACAAACAGAATTATAGTGGAATGATTTAAGCATGACGATACGAACATATATATGCACACGGATCACGTGACAAGATAAAGCAATGGAGTTTTGATAAGGTTGGCGTGAAAGCAATGCAATTTCCCACACCAAATGCTAACGTTGATGTTTAACACTAGGTATGGGAAATACCGATGGTGAGATTAAAAATGAAGCCAAATAATTTACAGCCAACACAAAGCAAAGCAAAATCAAATAAGCACGTAATCAAATAAGCACGTAATCACCACATATCTCTACCCCAGATTTTTGAAAATGATGGGTCGATAGGCACAGCAATTTCAGAAATCGTCCGCAAAAGAAAAAGGAGTTAATTATCAGCAGGGGCGCGAAATCTGCGGTGAAGAGCCCTACAGACAGAAGGCAATAAAACACGAAAAGTCCAAAGGGTTAGAACAAAAGACCAGATGAGGCTAAGGATAAAAAGGATTGAAAGAAATCCGCTCAAGAAAGGATTGGTCAAACAGGAAATCATTTGAAGAAAAACATTTGAAGAAAAACATATGTGGTGATTACGTGCTTATTTGATTACGTGCTTATTTGATTTTGCGTTGCTTTGTGTTGACTGTAAATTATTTGGCTTCATTTTTAATCTCACCATCGGTATTTCCCATACCTAGTGTTAAACATCAACGTTAGCATTTGGTGTGGGAAATTGCATTGCTTTCACGCCAACCTTATCAAAACTCCATTGCTTTATCTTGTCACGTGATCCGTGTGCATATATATGTTCGTATCGTCATGCTTAAATCATTCCACTATAATTCTGTTTGTAAAATACTGCTATTTGAATGCTATTGATAGTTACCAGCAATAAAAAAGGAACAACTCTATATCGAGTGAAAAATAATACGGTATAGCAATAACGAACTCACGACAATATAACACTATTTGATTTTTGGGTGACACTTTTTGAATTCGGGGTAACAATTTTCCATTGTCAATGGCTTTTTAAGTTATTAAAAACACCCCTCGCTTAAAATAGCTGCTTGTAGTAAAAAGGTGGGTTGCAAGCAGTAGTGGCAACGTGAAAGCGGTCTGAACACAAGCTGTTTCGTGCCAAACCAACAAAACTAAATAACAGAATCATGTATACCTTATAACAAGTCATTCATAATTGCAAAAGTTTTGAACTTGGTGCATGTCAAATATAGGATTACTAAATGACAATTGAGATAGATTCCAGGAAAACCTTAATAGTTTATTAAGAGATAAATATGTTGTCCAAAATGTTTCAAGAGATAATTTCTTTCTGGTTGCACCCATAGATTTCTTTGATATGTGCTTCTAGGATGTTGCCATATCTGCAACAGTCACAATGTGAGCAGAACACAATTGCTTTTTTTGTTTTAGAGTCACAAGAAAAAAGCAAATGCAACAACGTAATTATTGTGATCGATAAAATGATAACTGGTGTGCTGTTCATTACCATATTTGGAGCAGCAGTTGCAACGCTTGTTGTGGTAAGCAGTGATGCATCATAGTTAGTGTACTTAATTTTCCGGTTGTTTATAAAACCGGGAAACCGGGAAAATGTAATACAAACCCAGAACCCCGGAAAAAAACTAGAAACTTTAATTATTACTCACAAGAATCATAAACCTCAAATCAACCCGGAAAAAATAAACTAAAGCTTGATTTGCTCTTTTTTGGGGGGAACTCGAAAAAATCTCAAAACATTGACGAATTCGTCGCTTCACTATAAACAAATTTTGGTGATGAACAGGCTCGCAGTAGAAAAATGCATGTTCTGCGTCAAGCGAGGTTGCTGGAATTTTTTGTGAAGCGTTGTAAACATTCTTGGTTTTTTTAAGTAAAGAAAATTTTTAACAATGTTTTTATTGTAGCATACTCTAATGGTTATGTCGCAAAAGGTTGCCAGCTATTCGGGAAGTACAGATAATTTGTTGGCAATACCAGAATACCGGTTTTCAAAGTTCAAACCCCAATCAAAGTGTTAAAGTCATTGATAATAATTAACATATTACGATCAGGAAATAAACAAACTGAAAAACATAAATAACGAACAAAGAAAGACAATAATAGAACAAAAAACGGCAACACGTCACTTAAAGTATGCTAGAAAAAACCGAAGAAAGAAGCAGAAAAACAAAACCAAACGATCAAACAATTAAAGCATTCAATGAAGAATCGCTATCAAGCATTTAAAAGTTTGGTGCATAATAAATCACTTGAAAATGTTGAAAAACAAGTGAAAGATATAATAGCTGGTGAGTGAAGATTTTGAAGAACTACAAAGCATAGACCTAAGTTTGAAGGGTAGAGAAATTGTGCTCTTCAACTAAGCAAGCTTTCGTATATGTCATTGAATGTTTTTTCGTATGAGAGGAGTCGATTAGTCATCTTGACGACCAGATTGTTGCGAAACTCTATTAGGCCACTAGTCATTACAACGAATCGGCCTGGACCAGTTGGCTAGAATAAACGAGAATTGATCCAGTGGTGTAATGTACCTTGCGTTTCTGATGTCGAGTACGCATTTTTATTTGGAGCTTGACTGTGTTTTTGTTGAGCAGTTGCAAGCTGGCTAACTAGAGGTTGTAAATATTTTGTAACCTTCTTATTGACAGCACGACGGCTTTGCATGACAATTCTGAGTGAAATATTGGGGTATCACGCAACATTAATAAGTTTCACACTTTAATTGCATATGGGCTTTTGCATTTGGAAATCATCAAAAGCTCAGAATTAGTTTCAACTCTCAAAACACTTCTGTGTTTTAGCTTCTTTCTGAATAATTTTGCTCAGGGTTCGTACGTCTTGATGGCGGATGGGTGACTCCGTTGAACGGATTTCAATACAAATACTACGGCAACAGGTACACCACAACGTGGTCTGGTGCACGCTCAATCTGCCAGAATGTAGGTGGTGACGTGGCAAGTTATGGAATGCAGAGTTCTGCAATCAGAAGGTGCGTAATAGATGGATATGTTTGAAGCACTACAGCATAGTAAGAAACGTGGGATGCAAATCATAACAAAAAACAGTGTGATGGCAAAGCGAACCAGAGTGAATAAAGTTTTCGAGAATCTTAACGATTTGTTTAATAACAGCTTTGTTATACTTTGTATCAGAATGTTTGCACTCGAAGTAGAGCGCCAATTGCCTTAAACAGCTTTCGGATTCGCTTCGCAGCATGCATTGCACCACGATCCGCTTAAATAAACTTGATCTTTTTTATATAAATTTACTGCTTGTAAGACTCCACAAAGCAGAGAAATTATTGTAAAGTGCCATACTTAAAGGCATAGCAACGCAATCATTGCGAGTATGGAGTGTTAGGCGGTTAATCATAGACGCCATTGAATTGATGCTTTAGTTCTTTGTCCCATGTGGCCGATGTCTACTGTTGCAGATTTGTGGTCGACCAGTTTTCTATCACTGTTGACTTCTGGATTGGGCTCAATCATCGATATGATGAAAGGCGATGGCATATCAATGTATTAATCCAGCGTAGATCGTTCCCTGGTAACAGTTCAACCAACTTTCTGCTTTCTCTGTTTAACCAGACTCTTCTCGTAAAGACTGTGCTATTGTTTCCACTTCGAATTTATTGTCTTATGGCGTCGGTTGTCGGGGCCGAAGCAGAACATTGTGTGAGAAGCGATACAGATAGCTTCTAACTTATTGATTTCATCGATGAACAAATGCAAAGCCCAAGCGGTTGAGAGAGACTTTTGCTCGATAGAAAGAATAAATGAAAAAATGCCATCCTAAAGTTGAGATTTTGCTTTGAAATAAAACTTGATTAATTTCGGAAAGGGTTTGAACTTCGAAAGAAAAGTTCTCCCCCAATTTTTAGGTGATTTCTAAAAGTTCTCACCCCTCCAGTGGGTAAGTTTGTTAAGTTTCGGAGTTTTCATCTCTCCTCTGTACCTGGCTACGTCCGTGACTACTCTTTCTTGGCCATGCTGGTTTGCAGAGCGCCACAAACTGTGGCTGAGACATGACTGAGCACTTTATTGATTATATCGAAAGATTTATTGAATACACCTGTTGTAGTCTACTTGATGAAGAATTTAAATGTACAGTAAGATTTAAAAAAAGAAATCGACTCTAATAAAGCAAATTTGCATTGTAGTCTTTGCATTACGATCTGGTAATATGATTTAGAACCAACCGATTTTATTTGTTTGTTTGTTTGTTTACAGTTATCTGCAGAGTAAATAAATTCAACGCAAAGTAAGATACAAGTTTGTTTCGTTAAGTTGGCTAGCAATGATTTTTAATGCGAGAAACACTTTTTCATGGGGACAAAACACCTTGCCAATTCTTAAATATGGCTGAAGAATTATCCGCAGAAAAAAATTAAGGGGGTCAAGACACAGTACTTTGCTTGTCAGAGTAACATCAATATTTAGCTCTGCGCAAGTCCAAAATTGGGGGAATCTATGTTTAGCGCCCTACATACTGACACCGCCTACTCTTGGCCACGCCTCGCAATACAAATATAGATAGTTTCAATCCGCACTACTGAGATACTTTGCAGATCTATAAAACAAAGTTTCGCTGTGTGTTTCAATTAACCCAGAATACTAAATGACAAGAGGCAAACTTGATGCCTTTGATCACTACCTGGGGATTAATTATGTAACAGCAATATTACTGACAATTTCTTTCCTAGTGGGGAATTTTGAATTCTAGTAAAAGGCATAAAGCAACTTGATGTTTCAAAGTAGCAGGGTCCTTTAAAAAATGAAATCAAGCCATGTTGTTGGCTTGCCTAGAAGAAAGTGAAAGTTGAAGTGGCGCGAGATTCCATGAGACTGGGCATGAGTTCCATTCTAGTTTGAGGGATTTAACCTAATCGCAGCTTCAGCACGAAAGCTTTTTTAGTTTTGGTAATTGCCGGAAGTTGAGCAATTTGTAGGGCGGCTAAAAGAATTTTGTTGCTTGAGCATCTTCAACAATCTTTGCCTCAGCGTAGCGGTTGGTGCTCTTAAGAAACCACTCCAGAACAATTTTCTGCTGTAGATAACAAAACTTCATGTAGAAATGTACATTGCTTGCAGTGTGCCAAGTAATAACAGCGAAGGACAGTATAAGTTGCTTTTTTGTGTAGCTCTATGAAAGATTTTCTTTCGATTTAGGCGTACCAATATAGATATTAGCTATCAATATAGGCATGAGATTAAATTGTTTGCATTTATTTTAAAGGGGCAAATCCATGCTTGAAATGAAATCCTGAAAACAACAACCTTGTTAGTTAATTCTCTGTTAAAAACTGTAAATTACGTCGCTATGCATCATCATCAACGGTTAAAACTGAAAGATTAAATAAATGTTTACTTAATTGTCTATTACCATTAGAGACCAAAGACTATAGATCTAATGGCTTCTATTGAAAATTGTTTAGAAATATTCCATGAGAAAGTGCTGGAAAACAAATAAAAATTTAAGATTTAATCGCTCCAATTTTTCCACTTCCGTGTTAACATTCAATTAATCCCATCAAAAACAAAATGCGGATGTTTTAGATTAAAATCTGCCAACAAAACCTAAATATTTAAAATTACGTCACCGACAATAGGTGAAGGCGATTAAACGCTGCATTGTAATCAAGAATTAAATTGACGCTCGCATGGATCGGGTTTTAATGCTTGTCGAGGCTACTACAGATCATCATATCTAGAAGGAGTAAGCTACAGCCATGCTGAGTAAAGGAACCATTTTCAAAAAAATTGGGTTATGCTCTAGACAGATCGATTAAATCATTTCAGCATCCTTCATTCAGTACCACTGGTGCAGCGACAAAGCCATGGAAAAGGCGTGGCCTCTTTTCCCACTATAAAAGTAGGGAGTAACTGAGACAAATGATAGCAAAAATATATTAGGCCACTACTAACTTTAAAGTTATTGGGGGAGGGGGAGGATCAAAGCTTTTGAAAGTGGGTGGGAGGAGGTCAAGGCTTTCGGTTTACTTACCTCAGCAAACGCATGAAATGGGGTTTTAATCACGTTATATCTCAATAGCCTATTTAGCATTAGTATTCTAATTCCTGTAGTTATAGCCAAGGTTTTTAATCGTTGTTACTTTTTAATTGTCTAAGTTTCACCAAAGTATTATCGAGAACTTAACGTTCGCATATTGTATCACTTCAATCCAGTGCTTCACGTTTTTTTGTTTAACTTTTAAATTCACCTACTGGAGATCACAACTTGGAAAAAACTTAATTTAATGCAAACAATTGAGATCTATTCTTTGAATCGAATGCTGGCAGGTGCTCTCAGCACGCAGCTTATTGTTCAAAGTTTTTCTTTCAAACTACTAAATGTAAAATGCAAAGAAAAAAAAAGCTTAAAAGTGTTTTTTACAACTTTCACACCTCGAATTGCTATAGTTAGCAGTTTGTTGATTTCCTGATTAGACTATTTTTGCAGCAGTTTTTTAGAAATGCGCCGAAAGATTTTTGTGAATGGCTTAATGGCAATTAAGGAGAACAGAGCAATAAATATGTAATAGCATGTACAAGAAAAATTAAGCCTAAAATATTCCAAGGAAAGGTTGCAATAAAATATTGTAAAATGGGTGTGGAAATTTCGGGAGCGGCTACTAACCATCTCAACCAAACTTTCGTCTTGTTTTGCTTCAGCCTAGGGCTATTGTGAGGCCACAGCAATTATTTGTTTTCGTGGTATGATGTCGGTGACATCATAATTGTTTCAATGAAATTCTACGACACCAGGTTGGCAATAAAAATCCAGCAAAAAGCCATCGTTTCGGTTTAGGCATATTTATTCGTCAATGACCGCTAGTTGAGTGGTGGAGATGGATGTTAATTTGAACCTCACTCCCAGCCTTGTTTTTGACAGATTGGGAGCAATAAGACTTGGAGGTAGATTTAGTTACTGTTTCTCTTGATGCAGTGATAAAGAATATTAAGTTAGAATTTTACAGCTGCTACGAAAAATTGCTTCGCAAAAGCTCTTCCTGACCCCACAATCAGTAATAGTTTCTTCCTCAATATCACAGCTTTGCCGAAGCAGAAGGCTACTAATTTACCAAAACTTGAAAAATAGCATTTTCAGGAGCTTATCCAGGATTTTTGTTTAAAAGGAAGGGATAAAACATGATATTTAGCAAATAAGAATTTTGAAAATGAAACATTTTTTCAATTTCAGGATTTTTTTCTAGATCAAGAGTTTTCAGGCGCTTCATGTTTTTTAAATTTAAATCCTTTGTTATAAGATAATTAAGTGTTACAGTGTTGAAAGGGTGGCCCCTACCTCTTTACTCTCCTTTTATTTCTTACGCTTTTAAGCATTCATAGATCTTTAACTCAGCGTTTTGCTACCAAGGTTATGTGAACAATAAATCGGAGTAAAATCAACTCAGTCATGCTTTAAATACTGTATGCCCTAGCGCTTATGAATAGTTGGCTTTTAGAAACACCAAATAACCGCAAAGTATTTTATCTAAATTGTTTGGGGATGCAAAGCTCTATGTGTCCAACAGCATTTTTTTAATCGAAATTATCCACAATTTAACAACCAAATGATTGCAATAACTTGATTCTATTCAGAGAAATCACCATAGACTTTTGTCTCGTCATGAAGGCAATGCTTATACTTAACAAAACTGCACTAACAAAATCTTCAAAAAACGTAGGCTTTGGAAGAGTGACGTTCTCGTTTGATGCCTATCTGTAAAATAGAACATAAATTTTGAGAAAAAGTTGGCCCTCACTAACTTCTGCCTAAGTCGTTGCAGAAAGATAACGCAAAGCTCAAAAAATTGTAACAAGGCTTATCTCAGTACCAACGGCTGACAGATTTTGTTTTCCTTCGCTATCTTTTAGTAAGTTTAGAATTAGAAAAAAGAATCCCTTTTAAAAAATTTAATATTAATGTACACGAGACATCGCAGTTTTACTCCACAATCCTATTTAGAATTTACACATTACTACATGTAACAAATCGCAAAAAAAATTAAATAAGAGGTGAAGATTCAATACAACAGCTAGACTTTATCTCATATGAGTCGTCTTTGGAGATCCACCAATGACGTATGTTTTTGTTGGTGGTCTTTTCTACGTTTAAGTTTATGCTCTGTTTGAAAGTTTTTGGTCAGACTGGATCTCCACGAGGGTAGACTGCTTGACCCCAGCTATATGCTCCACAAAGATGGCCGTATTAAATTAAATGCCTTACCTAACGACATGATGAGCAAACCTACCGCTTTTATCACCACACTATTGTTTTGTGCTGGGCGTCAAGCAGAGAGTTGTTATTTCCGCTATTGAAACCCTTATTATGACTCGACACGGCAGCTGAACTCAAGTCTACACGATGCGAAGCGAGCGCTGTAACTATGGCACTGGTTTATGACGTTGAGGCTACAAGACTGTCTTTTGTATTCATGATCGGTTCAAAATGAATTGGCGCTTTACCATGCCAGGCCTTAATTGGGTTTGGGGTGCGAACTTGGACAACCGCCTTATGTGGGTAGTTGTGCCTCCATCTTCATTCACGCGTATGAGCTCATGCTCGGTTTGCATGTCTTTCGTCAGACTGGGCCACCACGACGGGTAGACTGCTTGGCCCCACCATCTGTCTGCCACATAAAGACGGAGGCGTCCCGTTAAGTGCCTTGCCCAAGGACACAACAAGCAAGCTTGCCGGCTTGTTCTCCACACTATCCCTTATGTGCTGAGCGCCAAGCAGGGAAGCTGTGAATACCATTTTTTAAAGTCTTTTGGTATGACCCGACAAGGGAAATGAACCCCAAGTCTACCGACTGCGAAGCGGACGCTCTAACCACTACACCATCGCGCCGGTGACTCCATCTAAAGGAAAAGTACTCATACCAGCATGAATACTAAAATAACAATTGTGCTTTTTTGGAGCGATTTATGATAAGTTATTAGCTTTGTTCATTGTAATATAACTCAGGGCAAGAGTTCTAACTTGAAAACCTGTTGAATTTTTTCATTGGGCTTCATCAAGCTATTTGAAATAACTACTAGCAAGAATGATTCAAATTCTCAAATCATTCTAAGTAGCTTTGGATAGGGACCCCCTGAAATATGGCGTAAAAATTGCCCAGTTAGAAAGGACAACAATACTTTAGTGCATTGTTTCATACTTGTTTTTCTCGAAAGTAAGATAAGACTAAAACTCGACTTCAAAACTCAAAAAAATTGTTGCAGTTTTGAAGATGTATTTTCAAACTGTTCGTAATCGCTCCCAAAAATGCATTAAACTTGAACTACACAAGTTTTGCAATCCCAAAAAAAACTTTTAACGTCCTGCAGTGTTTTTGCTACATTGTTTGTCTCATGTTGCGAACACTATGATACGTTTAAAATTGATAAATGTTTAGTAATGTAATGATTTTGATATTTATTTCATGAATTATGTGTGTAGATTTTGGATTGCATATTTTCTTTAACTGAATAATTATGGAGAATTATAATTCCTTCATCAACAACGGATCAAATTTTGGCTGTTTGTATAACGATACAGATTCGTACCGGCAAAACGACTTTGGCAATCAGTTCCAAACCACATCCTTTGCGGAGTCGAACCACAAACCGTCATGTTTTGAAATAGAAAGCCGCACACAACAGCCATCACACTACTTTTCAACGAATCAGAGTCAAACTGGACAAAGACCATTGAGAACAATAGACCCAAACTTGCAAGACAATCAAAGATTGTACAGCACAAGTATAATGCAGTGTGAGCCACCTGCGAACATCTTACCTTCTTCGCAACTGTGTCAAGTTGCTCCATTTTATAAAGAAACAAACAAACAATCCATTCACAATCAGGATCATGCAGCGAATGATAAACAACAATGTTGCAAATGGCTGGTTGAAGGCACAATGTCTTGGATTGTTTGCAACCAAACCTTTGCCTCTCTCGCACAGCTGGTGTTTCATTTAAAGCTTCACCATGTGAGGAAAAGTAATGCATCTGTCTATCCCTGTCGTTGGGAGGGCTGTAAAAGACAAACTCGTCCTTTCAAAGAAAGAAATAAACTGACTGCCCATGTCCGAACCCATACAGGGGAAAAACCTTTCAAATGTAAACACTGCTTCAAGACCTTCGCACGATCCGAAAACCTTGTGATCCACACTAGAACGCATACAGGTTTGTACAAATACAGCTATGGGCAAATGTGCAAGGGGTGTGCAAGTGCGTGGTTGACCAGTCAGGTATTGAGCTACCAAATATCGGAAAACTCCCATATAATTTTTAATTGTTTTCAACATGCTGTAAATTGGATTGAAACCTCAATTCTTTTCCTTCCGTTAAACATTTCTGATACATCCGCCAGAGAGTAGACCGCATTTATTGTAAGAAACAGTGAGCTGACCCCCACTGTTGTTGATAATATCTGATATTTAGGTCGCTACAGTAAGACTCGACCCCCCAATACCTGTTGCGCGTTCCAGGGACTCCAATCTCAATAGTCCCATATTCAGAGCTGCGACTATCATCAAGTATTGATACGAAGGTTTATTAAATTTTTTTGTCAAAAGAAGATTACCCCACTCAAATTAGCAGGAGCTAGATGCGTCTCTGATTTTGGCTTACTTTTTCGATATGTGATTCATTTTATCTTTTTCTTGAGTAGGTTTATCTCTCTCTTACTTGAAATCGAACACCTGAACGGCAGGAGCATGGCCAGCCAAAAATTTTGCGAGCAATTTTTTAAACTGGATCATTTTTAATGGCTTTTTTGGTTATTAAGAGCTTCACAAAACGCAGTGAGAATCAAGTTTGTCTAGCTAATTTCAAAAGTATTTGCTGAGGAAAGGTTTTATGTAATCATTAACATTAAAACACTGTTTTTTCAGAACCTCTGTCAAAAATAGTGTTTTATCTTTTGGAGCAATCTTCCTTAGACTCTTCTTGCTTTTGCACTGAAGTGGTGCATACACATGAAAGCAAGTAACAATTCTCTTAAAAAATCTTTCAGTGCCAACTGAAAGTTGGCAACTAAACGTAAAGTTAATCAAAACGCTCCAGTTTAGCCTATTGTACGCAAGGTAAGAGTAACCAAGCTGTAGAGGAGGCAAATCACATCTAATATTGAGCAATGACATTTACCATTGTTGTATCTATTGGCCCATTTTTTAGAAATCCTGGTTTTTCACTAGATCGTTGTACTATTGCATTGCATCCTCTAGTTGTTTAGGACAGTGATGAGATATTTTGGCGCAAGATAATTGTCCGAATCTGCTTTGCAGTTACCAAATTTTAATATTTTTCTTGAAATCATGAATTATTTTTGAACAAACTACTTGTTTAAATCCGTCAAACAAAGGAATTTATTTTAGAGTAATTTTCCAAGGTATTCATTTGATAGAACTCCTAAATTATAATTTTGATAGCAGTTTCTAGAAGAAATTCATAAATTTTTATGACGCTCCCTCTTTAACAATATGAACACAAACGGTGCCCCTCCTCTTTATTACAAGAGAAATCCTTTTTCTGGAGATGATCTTGTTCCAGTGATCGTCATTTTTTCAAAACGGCATGTTAACTTTCTTTCTTGGTTTTTTGGAGATCAAATTTCTCTAAAGTGGTCATGTCATTGTGTGTTCTCCTAAACAACATAAAGTTTTTTTTTCGCAGATCAATTTCCTCAAAGCGCCGATTTTGACAATATTTTTCAATGTCTGTAAAGGCGCCTTGACCCCAGTTTAAAAGCCCCTATGCTATGGTCTAGCAGCGTAACTCCTTCTATTTGCGATGCAAGGATTTGGGTTCTACAATCCTGCGGGTGTAGTTGTAACTTATCCAAGTTTTGAAACCATAAAATTGTTGGTTTCAATCACTGTGTGCGAGTTTTTGTCATTTTGTAACGTTGGATTTAGCTCATCACACCTCGTAGCGCCTGCAAAAGAATTTTTTGCAGCACTTTTTAAAGTGAAAACAGCATATTAGTTTAGTCAAAGCTTGATAGGAGAGTAATTCTTTGGGGGCCAAGGTCTAACCCTCGATTATGGTGTTAGCCGTGATGAAAATTGATTAATATTTCACCACCTCGAGGCAGCATCAGTGAAAACTAACTTCGGTATAGTCAAACCCACCATCCGAACCACTTCCGTGGAGTGCGAACCCAGGCGTTTGGTAACGATAAGTTTTCATCAAAAACACCGTTTTAACCGCTAGGCGATCAAGGAACGCCGATTAGCGGAACAAATTTCGAAGTATTCACCTTATTTTCCCCATGCTCCAGCTTTGATCCCCCCTCTCTCGTCAAGATACGACTCCCGCTTACCTTGACTCTCTCTCACCTCACAATCTGGTGATTTGGACAGATCGCTCTGTTTCTTTTCCTTTTGGCAGAGGCGGCTCTTGCGTCCTTGCTAACTGCTCACTTTGTGGCACTGAGGCCATCCTTTTCTTTTCTGCAGGCCCAGTTTGTTTAAATTTTCCGCTAAAGCCTGCGCCATTCTACGGGGTCTCCGCTGGTCTCGGCAACACCAACAAGTCTGCTATTTCTCTCTTCTCCTCTCCGGCCCTTGCTCTGTCTTTGTCACTTTTTCCTCTCCTCCGTCTTTCCTTTTACCTCAATCCCTCTGACAGATCTGGCAGAAACTGCCTTTTTTCTTCTCCTATACTATCAGGTTAAAATGGGTTCCCGGAAACTCATTTGTCAGGGGGAACAATTCGGTTGATCAGTTAGCCAGTTGTGGAGTGCTACTGGTGTCCTTTGCAATCCCTTGTAGCCGCTTATCCACTCTTTTCTAGGACTAGAGGAGTACTGTCTTATCTGAATTCTTTGACACACTGGTCCCTTCGGTTTCCACTAAAGAACTTGTGCTCCCTTGCCACGCTAGCTGTTCCTCTCTTGTCTACGCTGCAACAGACATAGTCTTCTGTCGAACTCTTATCTTTCCAGAATTGGAAGAATCCAGAATCCTTCATGCAACGCCTGCGGTCATCTGCGTCAGGACACCCCTCATCTCATTTTTCACAGTCCAACTACGGACTATTTGCGCCGCTCGCTCTTTGGCAACTCCTTGTCTCTTTACGACCTCTGGTCCGGATATGGGGAGTTTCCGGATCCGGAGATGTATGGTCTTCCACCATACCTCTATCCTTCGGAAGGGGTCAGGCAACAATAACAATTTTGGAATATGAATGCTGACACTTTGAGCTCAACGATTTTCAAAGCTGGAATCATTTGCGCTCTTAAGCAGTAAGCGCGATTTTAGTAATATTTTGCCAGATTAGCCTGGAAAACCATCAAACTGAAGATCTCGGTGTATTTTCTTGAAGATAATAGTATTTTAATTAAAAGTTGACTGAGTAAAGTATTGAAGTATAGACCAATTTTCATTAAGGTAAACACTATAATTGAGTATTAAATCTCGGTTTCTATTGGATTACTCTTCCTTCAACCCTTGATCAATAAAACTAAGATAGTATCGAAACACCAAAGTCCCGTGCCTTAGTTTGATGGTCTCGCTGGGTGATGTGGCGATTTATTACATGAATCATCCATGTAAGTTTGGTATGTTACGTCAATGGTTATTGAAATTCTGTCAGTGTTAACTAAAAAAGACAAAGACTTTTTTTCAAGAGCTTTATATTGCAATGCGGTGTGGTGGAGTAGATTGAACCATGGTGCAGATTTTAGCAGTGGTGAAAGTAGAAAATTTTTCTTACCGGTACTATGCATGCCAGAAGCTCATAACAGTGGTGGAAGTAAAATAATTTTTTTGTGGTTGCTGATCAAAAAAGGCAAATGGGTCTTGGACATCCACTGATCCAGACACGAAATCCTAAACGCCTTAATTATACCTAACACTTTAAATTTTAACGAACTATAAAATATTAGATAATCCAAAATAACTAATTGTTGCTGGATTAGAATGAATCGCTAATCTGAGACTCGAAACAATGTCCTGTAGTACTGTTGCCTGCAAATTGGAGAGTAAAAGGTTTGCCAGAGAACTATATTGACACGATTTGAAATAGCCTATTTTGGGGGATAATTACAAAAGATTCCCAAAACCTAAGTTACTTTTGGTTCATTATTGAAAGTTTGCAACCACAAACATAACGATACATTTTCAACCAAGCACATAACCACATAATCCAAATCAAACACTCAATTATTTAAAAACTTTCCATAAAGGTTTATAGTAGTTAGCCTTTTTCAAGTTTTGTTGTCGAGCCATGCCGCTTGTTGCATGAGCTGCTCTTCTTCCCTTTCCAAGCCAAGTTCTTACGTATGGCTCTGGATTCCATTTCTCGCACGGTGGCCCCGCAGTACTGACAAAGAGTTGCTTCTCGGCATTGTTCGTAGTGATTGCATTTCTGCTGTCAGTGATGATGTTGTTCATAGCGCTGAACCCGCGCTCACAGTCGGCGTTACTTGGTGAAAGGGTGTCAACGGCCACCATCAACTTATTTAGTTGGTCAGGAATGCTTCTTCCTCCACTTGCCTTAAATTCAATATACGCAAGATGAGTTTGTTGCTTGTTGAGACGAAGGGTGCCACATAGACTTTTCACTTCATCTTCTCCAAAACGAGGATTTTCATGATCAATCTTTTCTGGATCTAACGCATCAATTTGACCAAAAAGGGTTTTGTAGTTCTCTCTTCGAGTTGCATGAACGCTAGGCTGTGCTCTGCTTGATGCAGTCGTGAAGAGCCTTTCTTTCATGTTGTCAGCTACAGCCGCAATAAATTGAGCCTGATTTATTACTGGGCTTCTTCCTTCTCTCAGTTCTACTTGTTGAAATGACATTGCTTTTTCTGCTTGTTCAGCCATGATGGAATGTTCCCCCGGGGAAGCAACAAGGCTTTCTATACGTTTTGTATACGCAGTGAGTAAAGTGTGGGCTTTTGGCAGCGTGGTATTTCGGCTTTGTAGTGTTTCTGATAAATTGGTTAATTCGTTCAAGACATCCACCATCAGCGCTAAATTTTTAACAAAATTTATTGTGCAAAATTTGGACAGTATGCCTCGAAATCTGGCCTTTTCTGTGCTTTGCCTCGTTTTGTCATTTGAAGCTTTTTCAAAATCTTCCGCCAATGCTGGGAAATAATGCCAGACTGCTGATACTGCCCTGAAGGATGAAGCGACCCAGCGAATAGTAAACACCTTGCCGATTCTTTTGAGGGTCGTTTGCAAATCATGGGAACATTGGTCAAGTTCACGCTTGTTCTTTGGTGACTGCTGTACAGCGAATATAAATGTTCAAGAAATGACTGAAAGTCATTTGTACCACCGATAATTTCTAGTGCATTTCCTACAGCAAGCTCAAGTCTGTGATTAAGACAATGCCACAATATTATATCAGGAAATTTGTCTTTGAGCAACTTTCCGACTCCTGACTTTGTCCCCAGCATCACGCTAGCTTCATCATTGCAAAATCCGATGATTACTTCTTGGAGTAACTCGATGGAGTAGCCGTTTTTGAACAAACAGTCCACAATTTTGTCAGCAATATGAGAAGCGCACAGACTTTCCAATTCTACTAAATCTAGCGGAAAATTAATAGGCGCCGCTTCGCCATCAATACTAGCTCTTAGAAACACGATTAAAGTTGATTTGTCACCCACGCGAGTTGATTCATCCGCTAGAACATTTATCTTACTTCTGCTCTCTATAATTTTGGTTAAAAGTTTTTTCTTCATATGTGAAGATATATGTTCAATTATGTCAACAGCTACAGTTTTACTGTGTAAGACACGTCCCATGTCTATAGAATTGGCTTGCTGAAGGTTAATCAATTTTTCAAAGTCTGTAAAAGGTTTGCTATTTTTTGCCACATAATAAGCTGTCCTGAACACTCGCGCTGTGGATTGAAACGCAGTTTGCTCACTCTGTGCATTTAAATTAAGGAGTACATCTTTCTTTGCCGTCTCTAGAATATTAATAGCATCTTGGTGCGCTTTTGAGTTTCTGTGCTCACAGATCTTTTTTCGAAGTGATGAAAGTTGAACCGTTCTTGTGCTACCATAAAAAGTGACATTGCCATCTGCCCATTGAGTGGAAATATTAACACCACGAGATGCTCTTACTCCCAAATTATTGACTTCATGACACGGAGTACATCCTACTTTACCATCACTAGCGTACATCCAACTGTTTTTTTGCTTAAATTCCACATACTGTTGTTCAGTCCAAATTAACGGATAAGCAGTGGAACATTTTTCCTCAACTTGATCTTGATGCACAGGTAGAGGATCGCTGATTGCACCACTTTGGGTAGGCATACTAACATTGCTCTCCGTTCTTTAAACTTTAGTTGCTACTGAACTCAAAGTCTCATCACTGGTTTCTTTTCTCTTCCAATAATGATTAATTTTTCTTTGCATTTTATACTGTAAAGGTATAGTCTTTAGGCTGGAAATATTCCTAAAAATCAAGCTTTTAAAATATAATACTCGCTATGTTTTATCGGTTATTTGATATTCGTTTAACAGGAATCCATAACTTGAAATCCATAAAAATTTAAAACAACCTCTTTAAGTAGAAGATTCACTACTAAACTGTTGTCTCCACAACACTGCTTTCTATTTTAGTCGAGTCTGAGCTGGTCTGAGTACTTAGTGCGTATGCAATGAAACTCGTATTTCGTAGTGCGTATGCATTGAAACCAGCAGTGTTGGGAACACTACGATTTTCACGAGTCCGAAGCCGAGTGGAGTCCTTAGGTCACGAGTCCAAATCCGAGTCCGAGTTCATTAAAACTGAAATTTACGAGTCCGAGTCCACAAGTTATGAGTCCGGGTCGGACGTTGTGAACTCGAGTTCAGTAAAATTTTCACCATGAAACAGGCAAACAAGTAGTAGTTAAATCAATCCATTCTTACTGTACTTTGCTGCTGGAACACTACTAGAATACGGTATTTCTTTGGACATGATGCTTAAAATCTATCTTATTTTTGTCTTCAAAATGGCAAAAAAGTTTTATTCATTTTAAAATTCTTTGCTCTAACCTCGACAAGCTGGCTCACCATTTTTTCTGCAAGGGATTTGGATTCTTATTAATATTTAATTCTAGCTCACTGTTTTCTTTTCCGCATAACATTGTCTATAAAAAACTATCTTTCGGAATTTTGTATCACTTTTAAGAGCCTTTCTTCTGACACCAATCTATTTGCTACTGTCCACAACATTTTTCAGAGTAGATTAAAAAGATGCTCAATAATAGTTTAACTTTTTATCGCGACTTGACGGTTAATTTAGATTTAATAATGTTTGTGAAACAAAACGTTTGCAATTTGCAATTCTCCAACTCTGAAAACTAGTGCTTGGTTCAAGTTACTGTACTTATTGCGATGGGCCTATGACTTGAAAATTTTAAGTAACTTTGTAATTGTGATAAAATAAAACCTATTGTGTTAAAATGTATTGTGTCAACACAGTTTCAAGATAAGAGTAATCAACTTAGAAACAACTTAGAAATCATAAAAACAAGGACGATGATCTTGTGCTTGTGTCTTAGAAATCATCAGAAAATTTAGCAAAAACTTGGCTGAAGGCCAGTATACTTAATTCAACTAAATTTGTGCTTATAAATTGGCAGAAACAATAGATACTGCCGAGTCTTCATTGCTACCTGTCCCTAACATTTTGGTCCACGTACAGACCAGAGCACAATATATTTTGGCAACTCTATAGTGGGTTTGAAGCCAAAATATACTTTCGTAGCCATAGACGAAACACTTTGTTTTGTGTGAAGAGAGACGGCTGAAGGAATTTTTATCATTAAATAAAGTCGAAAACCCCTAACCCCTTTTTTGCTTTTGATTCAAATTAGAAGTAAAGACCTTTTTTGCAGGTTAATTTCAAAAAAGAAATTATTTCCCCCACTTTTTTAATTTGTGAGGGGGCGGACAAAATTCTGGGGACAATAAAAACAGAATGGAGGGCTTCAGCATCTCCAGCTTCCTCTATTTTTACGCCTATTATCGACAAAAGACCTTCCTGTGGATGAAGAGCATAATATATCAAAGGTAGACTACCGTACGTATTCTTTATAAATCAAAATGCATCAAAGCAACCAGTCGGGAAGGTCAAACGACACCAAAGTTCCTTATTTGGAAAAAATTTTCAGGGTAGCGATTTTTAATTTTCAAAAGTTAAGCTTTCTTGACGGAAGGTTTGCCATTATGAAATTTGCAAATTCATTTTTTTAGGCGAGAAACCGTTCCCCTGTCGTTACCCTGGCTGCCTTCGCAAATTCAGCAACAGTTCAGATCGAAAGAAACATAGTGACACGCACAAGGTGGACAAATCATACACTTGCCCGGTAAGATCGTATTTAGTAGAGAAAGATTCTATAATTATTATTGTTATTATTTTTAAGTGGCGATAAGTATTCGGAAACCAGTGACGTACGGAGAGGAGGCTTCTACACGCGCATCCCTTCTCAGGAAACGTTAAATGTCATTTTTAGCCATTATGCTGGTAACGGTAACAAACAAGTCCCTTGATATAGCACTGAGAATGTAGATCTCAAAACAGAATGTCTTTACTCAGTTTACTGCGACTGCCCCGTGAAATTTGCAAAAAGTCATTTTGGCGTCCCCTCAACAAATTTCTGCGTACGCCCCTGTCGACAGCGTATTCGAGTGCATTAGAGCAGGGGTGTCAAACTTGCGGGCTTCTGGGAGACACATTGTATGTTGGGAATTGTGCCGAGGGCCGCATAAAATTTTCAAGTAGGAGATCACCACTTCTCAGGGCGATGGTCTCGGTAATGTAGCCCGAGGTGAAATCGATTTTCCAAAAAAAAGGTTTTTCCCTCTCACGTATTTCCACGTAATCGCCACTTCGTCAGGCATCGATCACCAGAAATCGAGTAATGAAGCGCGAAGTTGTGTTGATCTCCAGGAAAAAATCTGTTCTTCTCAAATGTGCCCACACCGTGTCGTCTGTGCTCAGGAAGTCAAACATTTGTTCGAAGATGCAACGTTACAATACTGCCAAAGTTCGATAAGAATTTTACAATCCTCTCGCGGGCGTCGAGTTTGACACCTTTGCACTAGAGCGTCACTGGGGTCGACAATAATCATATAAACGTTAGTTTAAACCTCAAGGTTTTTGCGTCGGTGTGGTCTTCGAATAGACCTGTATGGCAATTTCATGTGGTTTGGTTAAAATTCACTGAAGCCGAACCGTATGTAACAACTTCGAAACCGATCAACGCACGTTTTTTTAGCGGGCCATTATGCGACTAAAGATTTTTACGTGACTAAAGGATAAACATTAATAATTCATTTAATGTAATGTTGCAAGTTTGTAATTGCACATTTACCCATAAGCCTAAACTAATACTAAAGTATTTTACTCTGCGGTTAAAAATGCATTAGAGCTTTGGCAAAACAAAAATAAAAACACTTCACTTGACTCATGTGAATAAAGGAATCTTTTTATTACAGAAATGCAATCGTTCTTACAAGCACAGTTCGTCATTGAGAAAGCACTCCTGCATTATCGATTGACGAATCATCGTTTAAGAAGCAATGAATATTCTCCAGCTATAATTGAAAGAACCACTGCTAGCTTGTCAACTTGCTCTGAGCATCTCTCACAATTACAGCACTTTGTAGTACCACTAAATTCAGCGTCTTTAATGGGAAAGCGAGCTTAACGAATAGAAGTTAAGATACTTAAAAAGCTCTTCAAAAAATAAAAAAGTGTTTAACTCAGGGTTGTGCAATCTGCGGCCAAAGGAAGGATGCGACTAGTGGCCTGTTTCGAAATCTATTTATTTCCGATGCTTTCTGGTGTCTCAAATTCCGACACAAATAATTTCAAATTCATGTATATATTAAAACTTATTCAAATAGAATAACAAAAAAAGCTAAATACCATGCAAACAAAAGAAGGTATTAGTCTTTTTATAAATTAATGTAAACTTTAAAGTAATGTATGTTATTTTAACTTTATATAATAGAAAACAAAAATTCCATCGCAAACTGTTAACAAATTATACTTCAACTTAAATTTCAACCAACGCAGCAGGCTTGTAAAAAATCCACCAGCAAGCACAGTCGCGCTTGTCAAAATCACGCGACTATTCAAAAAAGACGCGCTCTGCATGCGTGACGTCACCTCAAGCAATGGTTTTGCAAGCAACGCGTAAAAACAAAAATCATCTTTATAATAGTGGCCCACCTACACAAAATGCAAAATGAAATCGTGTCTTCAGTTTAACCCCGACATTTTAAGTTAGATCTACACAAAAGTTTTCACAGAAAAACTCTGCTCTTTTGTAATTGATCTTCAAAAATGGTGTTGCATTTAAACAACTGCACTCTTGTGTTTTTTATCTCCCTTGGAAAGAATCTGCTATGCGTCTGGCCCACGATATCAACCGTTTGAATAAAATTGGTTCCCTGTAAAAACGTTTTCCTCCAACCCCGATTAAACTCATTGAATGTAAAATGTACGAAGAGTTTAGAAGACTGAAAATTAATCTTAGAGTCTTACAATCGGAAGTCATTCTAGCCTGCGTGTCTTAACGATCATATCAATTCAAACCAGCAGCATATGGTGGAAAGCACACCGTGAATCCGCTGATCTACGGTGCATGCAACAGAACGCTTTTAGCGCTTAGCTGATACTGTAGTTACCAGATCCTTTTTCGGGACAGGAACAGAGGCTATGAAATCTCAGGAGTCGGCCAATTTGCCATCTCTGGATCAGAGATAAGGCTGTCAACGAGAGCGTGACGTAGAGCAACTCCCAATTACGCAGTCATTCTCCTCGTTTAGTAATCTACAGATCAAGTGAAGAAACTGTTACCTAGAACAAGTTACTCTTTTATTGCTGATCTATCTCAGTGCTTCCTTGCTGCCTTTAAACTGAGATAAATTATTGTTCTTGCTATAAGGTAGACCTACAATGAAAAATATAGGCTGTTGCTAAAAAAGCACTATCGTTAAAGACTAGACCAGTGACTCTCAACCGCGAGCCACTGGACTATCCAAGATGGGGACTTTTGTCAGGTTAGAAAATTTGTTCTGGGAAGGAACTGAGAGGAGGAAAAATTCGGGTGTTGGGGAGGAATTGAGTAAAAAAATTTTTTGTGCAAATTACTAACACACTTAAACGCTGCAATATGGGTTTGGAAATGAAACTCTTAAATAAAATGCAAACTGTGAAATTTTTCTTCTTTCTTTGTCTTTCGGCTTATTCCCGATTAGGGGTCGCCACAGCAGATATCTGCATTTTTATGACATGACATTTTTGTTTTACGATCGGATGCCCTTCCTGCCACCAACCCTCTATTCGGAGGGAAAACTGGGCCACCTGTCTTCCACATAAAGGTGGGGGCGTCCCGTTAAGTGCCTTGCCCAAGGACACAACAAGCGAACTTGCCGGCTTGTTCTCCACAACCTCCCCTAAATGCGGAGCGTCAAGCGGGAAGCTGTGAATACTATTTTTAAAGTCTTTTGGTATGACTCGACTAGGGGAATGAACCCCAGGTCTACCGACTGCGAAGCGGACGCATTAAGTGGAATTAAGTCGTCAAAATCATCGATTGCCAGAAAAAGTCGTTACGACTGTTTTGGAGAGGTAAATACTGTATCAATCTGCACATGAAAATAACTCCCACATACAAAATTTTGTGGAAGGAGGGAGAAAATTGAAACTGAGGTTTGTAAGGGATGAACACAGGCAAAAGTTGACAGCCATGCACTTGACTATTTTCAAAAATTAGATTATAGACTTTAATGTCTCTGAAATCGAAATTTTTTATGCATACAGGGAGTCCTCGGGTTACGACGGTCCCGACTTACGCTGTTTCGAGGTTACGAACGCGCCCCATAAAATGGAAAATGCCGCTGGACACCCTGCCCAGCCGGAAGACTTTTACCCTAATGTCAAGGTGGTTTACTTTCCACCTAATACCACGGACCTTTTATAGCCTTTGGACCTAGGAGTAATTGCTTCGTTCAAGGCCTACTACCTCAGAAGGACAATTGCGATGGCACTTCAGACAACTCTTTACATCAGCTGCCTCTATTGCTACAAACCTCTACCGTCTACCTCAGCTGCCTCTATTATTCCAGCTTCTCCACCATCTTATTAATATTTACTTTAATCTATGTGGTATGGAATTGTTTTCTCTTTTTCTAATAAAGTACTTTTTTTTAATTACTTTTTACCTTTTATTGTAGTACAATACTTTACAGTACAGTACCTATTGAGTAATTTATTTATGATGTTCCGACTTGCACTGAAATTCGGGCTACACCGTTTCTTAAGAACGGATTAACGTCGTAAGTCGAGGACTCCCTGTATTTATACTAGCCGGCGACACCCGCAGGGTCACCATCGGTAACGCTGGGGTCAGGAATATTGGCTCAGCGGGCAGCGCGGGCTTCACCCTACGTGTAGTTGTGACAAACGCGAAGAAATAGCTAATGCCCTTTTCTGCACATTTAATTCTTGTTCCTGAGTCAAGCGTATTTTATCGAGTGATCGAGTCAAAAACATTGTGGGCAGGATAGGCATAGCCCTTAATGTGATAATATTTATCTTTACTTTCCTATTAATGAGAGCCAACTACACAATTTAAGGTATACTGGGGGATGGCGGAGTCGAGATAGCACTGTTTTGAAAAATACAAGATAGGGTATTAAAGCAGTAGGCATATTTCACGATTGAGTTTCTTTTGTGATTTACTCGTGACTCAGTAGTGGCTACGCCATAGGCTGTGTGCTGTTCATTGCTTAAGCGTAGCCAACAAGGCAAAGAGGCCTTGATCTGTATCTTTTAGTTTCGAAGTACAAAAGATATTTTTGCTTTTATTTTTAAGCAAAATAGCATGGCATAACTAGAAAAGCAGATTTATGCTGGTACTCTGCCGCCGTCGTTTTAAAAGACTACCGATCAGTTCTGAGAAAGTGGTTTGGCCAGCTTTACCCTATTTGCACTTGTGAGAACAGTAACGACAGTTTTGATAAATGGAAGACATAGCCCATGTGCTCAAAAGCGTGACAACTTGACTATTTAATGATGATTGGTCCAACTCTCAACTACGCATCAGTAAAATTTTGCAATTCAACGATTTTACAAAAGCGATATTCAGTGTTTTAAGCAATTTTACAACTTTGAGCGTTCCCTTCGTATTTTTGACAAATTTTCTTGGCTACCCCATTTTGCTCAAGCTGTCTACCAATCTCGCGCATGAAACAGCGATTTAAGATGGTTAAATTTTTTGATGTAGCACGCCCTTCTTCTACATTACTATTATGCCTCCGAGGGCGAATCGTTTTTTTAAATGATAAAACATGATCAAGTTGGCAAAAAAGCAGCACATGTCTAGTTGTAGCTCTCGTTGCTGTATACAACCACGTAGCTTTTAAAAATGCAAGGTTACATTGTCGGTTATCCACAGGGGTTTTTCTTCGTCGTTTGAGCATTATGCAGGAAGAAGTACACACACTGCGTGTGCGCTCAGGCTTGGTGTGCGAGTCTTCAGTTAGACTGGGCCACCACGACGGGCAGACTGCTTGGCCCCACCATCTGTCTGCCATATTAGGATGAAGGCATCCCATTGTCCAAGGACAAAAGCAAGCTTGCCAGCTTGTTCTTCACACTATCCCTATTGTGCTGAGCGCTAAGCAGGAAAGCTGTGAACACCATTTTTCAAAAATCTTTTGGTATCATTCGACTTGGGGAATGAACCTCAGGTCTACCCACTGCAAAGCAGACGCTCTAACCACTACGCCGTCACGTTGGTATCCACAATGCTAGCACCGTCGCGCGTAACTGTTGCTCGCACCATTGCGCGCATCTGCTGCTTGTCTACTCGTGCACAGGCAGCGATCAATATGGTTGGTGTATACAACTTATGCATAACAATATTGGTAAAACTTTTTGGGAGCGGTACACGTAGTTGATCTTTTCAAAAAGTACGTACACTCTGATCAAGTTAAAATAAAATGAAGAAAACAAAGCTCAAACAGTAGTTGATGCGGAGGCTGATAATCACGTGAAGGTTAATCTCCAAAGATCATCACTACAAAAACTCGGCTGTAATATCTCTGTAAACAAATATCTCAATTTTATTAACTTGAGTTTCTCTGTTGACAATACATTGCAACTAAACACAAAAGAAAAAAGCCAACCGAAAACCCCTTCACTCTGTCAACCGCTTTACAATCATATGAAACGCATGACTAGGTATTTATTCCATGGTGTGCCGATGCCGCATCATTGTGCCTCACGTGCAAATAGGTAAAAGTAGATTCTCATCGATGAATAAACAGAGTCGCCGAGTACGGCTGATATGAAACATATTGACAATTGAACCATGGTGTGAATCTTCGTTGAATACAACCGTATAAATTACAAGGATTGCGAACGGCAGTAACACAAAAAAACAGAGCAAGATAACCGTAAAATTAGTGGAAGCAACTCAGTAGTGTGTCATATGAACAACAGAGTTAACAGCAGAGGTTGATAATTCTAACGAAAGCAGTGCATCCATATTAGAAAATAGGTAGTCACAAAAGGGGGTGATTAACAGTTTATTGCACCATATGAAAGTTATGAATCACGAGCAATGATAACCAGAACTTAGCCACAAGTAGTGCTGCATGAAACACACGGGCATTCCCTCACACAATACGAGTTGAAATCACAAAGCATACAAAATACGTACAGCAATTTACAGGGATACCATACGAGTACAGTAACCAGCGTTCAACACATTACATATGGTAAGCAGTAAACCGGCTTTTCGGCATACTCCCGGTCGTGCCCGTAAACAGCTGAACAAGCTTAATACGCCACCAATGCGTGGTTTGTCCACCGAGTAAACTCTACGAAAAAATCTTGAGAAAACAAGTGCGAAGTAACTCAGGCTTGCTGTTTTGCGTTCTTTTCTTTGAGCTGAGCCAATTCCACAAGAGACAACTTTAGATAAATTAATCAACAACAGCGCTCGTCAAGGTCATCAATGAGACAAATCTGTGTTGAGTCTCACAAATCAATTTACTCGAATTTCTCTGTCGACAAAACACTCAAACTAAGCCAGAACAAAACCCAGTCAATCTTTATACAACGTCATGAAGCGCACAACTGTGTAGCAGAATTATTTATTTTATTCACGGGTGTGCGGATGCCACACGGTGTTTAACGGTTAACATAAAAAAACATCAACGCAAAGCTACGCCTTTCTGAGGTTGATCTTCAAAAAAAAAACGTTAAGGTACGAATTCCGCCTCTTGTGACGTTGCTCAAAATACGCATGGACATCAGAGTAAAAACTAGTTTTTGCGGCGGATTTTCAAAAAAAAAAAAGAGTATTTTATTTGAAAAGTACTATACCATGTACACCATATGACGTCGGTAAATCCATGAACAATTGTGGTACTCGCTGAAGTGCACACTGCAGCCTGTTGACTTACTCAGATACATGATACAGCACAGGTTCCGTCGTCGTACATCGGTCTTGTTGGCGCCGTCGCAACGTTGCGCCCAACGTTTTGCCTATCTGCTGCTCGGTGGCTTGTGCACATGCAGTTGGTCTATGCAGGTAATACAATAAAGGTTGCACCGTCGTGTATTTATGACGTTGTCGCTGTATTTGCTGCATGTTAACTTGTGCATATGCAGCTCTTAATGTGCTTCGCCTACCTAGGTACAGTACAGGTTGCACATTCGGGCATCTATGATGCTAGCGCCGATGCAACTGTGTGATGCTCTTACTCAATAGGGCATGCACGACTTTAGTACAGTATCTTACTTGGATGCGTCTATGTTGGTGGTAAATTCGTGATTATGTAACTCGTTTGTCATGCTGCGATGTAGCCGTCTATGTGGCATGATTTGGCGGAGACCGGTAAGTGAAAGGTAAAAAAATGTGAAAATTGCTGCATTATAAACGACAGTGCCATAACAGTTATGACTTGGCACGTGTTTACTACTTGGTGATGACTACTAGCATGTCGATGTTGCTGTTCACGGCGTATGCTTTTGCTGCAGGACCGGCATAAAAAAGTTGCATTTTTTTCTTACGGATGTCTAACCACCAACCAATATGTGAGTAACAGTTGCTATCCGGTCAAGACTTCAGGGTATACTACATTTTGTGTTACTCTCTATGGAGCATTGCTGGAGAGGTTGTTAGAAGAGCTAATTCTTGAGCAAACGATGCTCCATTGTCAGTGAGAAAAACAGAGGCATGTCAAATGCAATCCAGCAACACGCAAAGATTGCCCTTGCGGTTTGTTGATGGGCGTAGTAAAGCTTAATCGGAAAGGAAATTGTAATCGCTTTAATTGAAAAGTAACGTCCGGGAAATAAGTTTATATCTAGAAATTAGCTCGTCTTCTCCTTTACCACCGCCAGTCAAGATTGTTGCATCGATAAGGCTGCCCATAAAGGTTGGTTTGCATTAGGCGTAGATTGCAGGCGTAGCGTGAAACATTTTTTGTTTCGCTCCTCCTGCAATCTAAGCCCAATGGAAACCAGCCTTAAGTCGTGAAATTAAAAGCCGTGTCCACTATCCATTAACAATTGTGGGAGGCTAAAGGCTTTTGAGCGCAACAACTAGTGCGGCAATTTTCAAACGCAACTTATGAGCTGAAAGGCTAGATATGCTCGAAGTGTGAAAGCTCAACCAGATTACCTTCGTGACAGCAAAAATAAATATACTACCAGGAATCTACCCGTGAAGTAACTTGCTCGAAGCGATCCAGGTTGATAATCATATAATAGATAAAATCAAGATACACCAGATCAGCTGAGCTACTTTATTATAAGAAAAATCGATTTCGCCCTATACAGGCATTTTCAATTTCTATGTAAAACGAAAAAACAAAATGCATAAACCAACTTACCGTAATTATAAAATAGGAAAACAGAACTGACTATCTCACACTGGTTGAAAAATAAAAATACAAAGCTGGCTACCAGATTACCTTCAAAAGAATCGTATGGCTTATCAACAGACTCGTGAACACAACTAAGACCAGGAATATGAAGGAAAAGTTTTGTGTCCGTTTCTGCAACATCAGTGTTTTTCGGCACCAGCATTGTTCGTTTACAAAGCCACTGGGGAGTTTTGTAATTTGGTTCCGTATCACGAAAATCTAATTCTATGAACGGTTGTGGCGTACGGAGGTTTGCTGCATTTTGTAGTTCATCCAAAGCGTGTGAATTTGTAGGCACTTTTTCTTCACCTATTTGAAGAAGGCTTCTTGGTCTTCAATGAAAACTCGTGTGTTTGCAGAAAGAAATACCACTTGAACGTGATTCCATGGATAAAACAATGTAACGCAAGTCCTCACACGATCAGCTCGAGTACCACTAGTGATGGGAGGAGTATGTTGAAAATCACCTGCCATGGCAAACGTCACTCCACCCATAAATATACTGCATTATCCAAACCGGCTTTATTCAAATAACCATAGGCTTACTTAAAACACACAACAATAAAATTTTATGACATCATAGAGATAAAGCTCCTTTTCAAGACAACAATTTTTATTTAATCATCAATAACTTGACCACTCTCAACTAACATTTGTAGCAATTTAAAAATTGACGTCTCTAAACCAATCCAAATCAAATTGCAAATTTTGAAAACAGTTTTTAAGAAAACATTGCAAAGCGCAGTGTACTTAAAATTAAAGAGCTTAATAAAAACGCATCATCAAGCTGTCAATATGTACCTACTCAAAAGGGGTTTAATTGGTATTTTTAGTGCAGTAAATGCGATGCAAAATGTTGCATCTGTTTCCCACTAGGTACTAAAGGTGCCATTGAAACAGAACGAAAAATAAATTGCCACCTGAAAATTTTTTGGTTGTATTAAGTGCTGCAAACCAGGTCGATTGACTTGTAGGTTTTTCTCTCTGATTATCTATCATTTTTTCATACCAGTCCAAGTCTAATGTACTCTAATATAATTCTTGTCAAGGGATTGACTCTGAAGAACTTGGCAACTTTGTCGAATTTGAACTCAAAAAATGTAAAAAGACAAAAGTGAATAATAAGTTCTTTGTTGATTGCAATTAGACCGATTAGACACAGGCATCATTTGGTGGTCCAATTATTTCTTGATTTGTTTTTAAAACCAGGGTGTTTCAACATATAAACCCAATTATTGTAGCCAGTGAATACACTTCAAACTTTTATTTTGTCAATGACTTTTTGCTAAACTTAAACTTCAAAAACTTAAAATGCAGAACTCGAACTTGCAAAATCATTAGAGTTTTACCTATAATAAAAATTGATTGAGTTTTCGACGCTGATTCTAGTGCACTGACATCATAAGTTAAGGCAGTGGTTTCCACTTGGGGTCCACAAATGCCAAGGTGAATTTTGATGAAGCTTAAAATGATGGATTAACTCAATGGTTTGTTCAACTTTTGATGATGGTGCATAACCATGTGTGTTGTGGCCCCAAGCGGGATTGCTAGAGGTGCCAAAAAGCTTATTCAAAATGCCAGACTATCAATGTATTAATCTACTTAAAAAGAAAGATCTTCATATGCACTTTACAAACTAAATTCATCAAGCCAGCAGACCTTTAATGTATTGATTTCCAAAAAAGAGGTCTACTTATCATTGACTTCAAAAGAATTGGGGTCTGCAGAACTGACAATTTCTTCAAAGGGGTCCAGGACTACAAAAAGGTTTGAAACCACTCGGAAAGGGCTGATATCATTTACACTCAGCTAAATCCTTAGAGAGGGCATTTTTGTGTTTTAGATGAAATTAA
This sequence comes from Trididemnum clinides, assembly GCA_963675345.1. NCBI lineage: Eukaryota > Metazoa > Chordata > Ascidiacea > Aplousobranchia > Didemnidae > Trididemnum > Trididemnum clinides. The sequence goes on along the minus strand of OY776285.1, from coordinate 46,125,328 downwards.
TAACTTGTGTTTTGGACGTTTAAGTGATCAAGGGCTTATGAGTAAAATTTGAATAGGACTTGGACATGTGCAATGAAGTTGAACTTGAAGCTTGCTAATAATGTCTAAAGTCCAATGCCCTATTACAAACCAAGAAAATTTACTTATGCATGGCAATTGCAGTGCACCTAAAACATTGAACAGTTTTTTAAACCCCTTCACTATTGACTACTTTCTTCAAAAGTTTGACATTGATCTTAATATCATAGATGAAGGCCTTCCACTCATAGAGTCTTCTTACACATCCTCACTTTCTTCTGCAAAGCTTATGTGCCACAGAAAAACCAGTTAAGAGATTGTTGATCTTTGCATATTTTCTGAAGCATACCTAAAAATTCTGATAATCTTCTTCCCAAACAAGCCAAAAACTGCAGATTTGTCGCTCTGTGGCAATTGTTAAACAACCAAGTGAGAACAGTTACAGTATTATACAGCAGTAATTTAACAAGCCATTTCCTTAAGCACCTAAAAATTCAATGAAAGTTACAATAGTTGAAATTGCCGTCATACATTGTCACAAAGATGCCACCATTTAAGTTGATTTTTAGGATAATCATAGCTTACACAGAAAGCAGAGTCCTAAAACTTTTATGATAACGTCAAATGTGAAGACATCACCTTCATTTATAGCTCCACCATTTACACGTGACATGTAAAGGCTAAGTCATCTTAATGCCACATCTATTTTAAATTTATTCTATCTCAAAAACAATTGATTGGTGCAAATGACAAAAATTACTAATCACTTTGTTAGTATCTATAGTAGGGTAACACAACATTCTTGCTGCAACTAGAAATACTGGGCCTGATGTCTCATTTCATATCAAAGTAATAAAATTTTACAAGTACTATAACATAAGATTGAAACAAACTACCAGAATCATTAATAATAGTAAGCTGCAAAATAAACCAGTGGTCCCCAAAGTGGGTGCAGCAGTGCTCCATGTGAATCAAGCAGAAATAATGTTGCTTATGTGTAGGTCTATAATTACAAAATGTGCAAATTTAGCATCAGAAAATGGTTTGAGTAACAAGTTCAGGCAAAACTAACAATTTCAAGAGTTGATCATTAAAAAAATCTTTAACTTCAAATAAACAAATTCAGTTTCAAAAACTTGCCAGAGCCAAGTTTGGAAAAACTAGCAGTTTCAAAAAGTTGATCTTCAAATTCAAATTGGGCAAACTTGGAGTTTGACTAGGACTCTGCAACTATTTAAAAGTTACCAAAGGATGCCAAGAGAAAAAAATTGGGAACCACTGTAATGGGCCACTGAATTCTGGCAATTGTTGCAGGTTTCCAATTTTACTTTCCAAACCACAGGATGATTCTCCAGGATTAGACAGGTGTCTGGTGATCACATGCAAGACAATTGAGTTCAAATTTGTTACAAAAATGCATGGTATCAAATGGCATTTACTGGTTTATCTTTAAAATTTGAAGTTGTCCCCATATGTAATCCTATTGCAAAAGCATAAAGTCTGGAGTCAATAATGTATTTCTCGTTTTTGTCAATCATAAATTGGTTTAATCGAGTTAGCAACTCTCTTACAGGTACCAAGAGAACTTTAATAAATTCGGCTTCATCCAAGTGTTGCACACAGTCAATATTTTTAGGATCATCACCATCAATAGTAACATGAACGGTTGTGATAGTTGAAGTTTCACAACCAGGATCAAGCGAGACAGGATGTTCTAGATATTCACCATCTGTGACAACACCAGTGTACCCAGTTTCTTCATGAAGTTCTCTCAATGCTGCATCTCCAACGTTTTCATCTTTGGCATCTATTAAACCAGCAGGAAATTCAATGGAATAACAGCCCACAGGAGGACGGAACTGTTGCACGAGAACAATGCAATTGTGATGTAAATTTCGCTTTAGCAGTGCTATGACTTGCACAGAATCAGGAACTGACTTATCAGGATTTTTATTTACATACCCTACAGCCTCCCATTCTCGTTTTACTCCATTTGGATCTGAATATTTGATTAAATGGGTATTTATCCAATTTCCTTTATGAACAACTTCAATTCCATTTACTTTACATTTACCAAATGCATTTTCAGCCATTGCGAGAGCAATGTTTACACCAGGGTATTTTTGTAAAATTTTTAAGGTGTATGGAACCTGTATTATCTAATGAAACAATACACTATGATTAGACTAGCCTTCTGGTAACATACATAGGCCCTACAATCATTTTTCATTAGGAAAACCAGGCGTTTTTACAAGTTATAACCAATACTGCAATAAACTGGTACTTTTTTACTTGAATGGAAAATAAATAGCAAACCTAAAAGTAACTGAAAAGAAGAATGCCACTCATCTTTTCACTTGCAAACCGTTTGACATCTTCACAGGCTAATCACAACTTTTCGCTTCATCCAAATGCGGTTTGGCTTAAGCCGTTTGCGCTATTGCAGTACATCAGAGCCATAGCTGTTGGACAGGCTTGCCAGATAGTCTAAAGCCCTTTTAGCCATGCCTAAGTAAAAATTTAGCCAAAATTAGCCATAGCCTAATGATTTTGTGTAAAACCATGGGCAAAACATATTTGTTAAAATTGAATGTTTTATTTAAATGATTAAAGAAAGGCATTGTTATATAATAAAAGTATTTTTTGATTAAAAACCTATCTTCTTGTTTTTAATCAAAACGCTTGTTTCATAACCTCTTCAAATTCATCAGCGACTTCTTTGTTAAAAGTGACTTACCACAATTAAAATTATTGAAAATCATGTCTTCTATAAATTTAACTGCAAGTAGCTTTCAAGCACCTTTCTAACAAAAACGATTGATATAGACAGGGATGTGGAAGCGGAAGCGGAAGCTGGAAGCGGAAGCGGTGGAAGCGGTCTTTTTCTGTGGAAGCGGAAGCGGAAGCGGAAGCGCGAAAAATTCCACCGCTTCCGCTTCCACATAGGGGGAAGAATGGAGAGAGAAAAGAAATTGGTTCTGCTATCCTTCGTAGAAAAACGAATATGGGAAAGCATAAACATTAAGAAATGAGAGCGAGGAGGAGTCGTTTGGAGAGATGTTGACCTCTACATAATCAGAGTAGGGGCCAAGCAAAGAAAGAGAGTAGATAGAAAGCTCAGAGAAGAATAAGCCCTGCTTGACGAAAATGATAACGCCGCCGCTAGCGTCTGCGACATCAGTAGAAAAAATACCAGATCGGGAGTGGGTGCGATCAGATCGCAGAGCAGAGAATCCAGGGATCCGAAAAGAGGAAGATAAATTAAGGTTAGAATCCTGGATATAAACAAGGTCAACGGGATGAGACGAAATAAAGTGTAGTAGTTTAGTGCTCCTGGCTTGGAGACCCCCAGCATTTCATTGAAGAACCCTGGGAGAGTTAGGGAGGGGAAGAGAAAGCAGGAGGTAGAAAGAAACAGCCAAGAGCATGAGGCGGTGGTTAGGGTGCAGAGAAAGAAGATACAAAGTGGGCGCAAAAAGGATAAGAGGTTTGAAGGTGAGGGTGGAGTGTGAGTGCTGCATTAGCGGAAGGGGGCCAGATTAAGCAGTGGAGGTATACAAGCTGGAGGAGTCCGAGGAGGAAGTCACTGTGCTGGTAGGTGTAGAATCTCCAAAAAAGTAGGGAGGGCAGCTCCAGAAGTGAGAGCTGCCAAGAGTTCTGAATCTAGAATAGGAGAGTAGTGATCACTTTAAATGAACTTAGGTAGAGCATTTGCAGCATTGCACTGTCCTACTCCTCCTGGTCACATTTCCAGCGCACACTAAACAGGCAAAGACAGAGAAAGGGTTAGGATAGACGTTGCCGCTCATCAGAAAAAGGAGAAGAATGAGAAGACGGGCAAGAGAAAGACAGGAGTAGACAGAAGACATGCCAATTTTAAAGAGGCTGCGTGCTACCCTTCTGCAGTCATTTAGGGGGCTCCACGGCAAAAAAATGGCTTGTGTAAGGGGAGTGCCCTGGGTAACTGGGACCCTCGGGAAGGCCAACAGCCATTTTGACCCAATCCAAACGGGGATGGGGGCCGCACCACCACGTTGAGGCGGCTGTTGATTGGTGCAGTTTAATTTTGCTCGCTTTACATGTACATACTACACTGCATATACGACAGAAATTTCGCACTTCACTATCCAAAAAGATCGGAGTCAATACGTGTTTTGAGGACGGACAGAAGATCCCTAATGATGATTAGAGTTAAAGTTAACTCAAAGTCAGAGTTAGTTGAGAATAGAGAAAGAAAATCAGCCCTATACGGTGTAATTTGTTGTTGTGACGACAGGTTATTGTCGAGAGCTGTAATATGTAATCATACGGTTTAGATCTGAGAAGCATTAAGTTAACTGTTGTAAAAGTAGTTGTAAGTAGTGAAGGAACTTGTAATAACTGTCTATTTGTTGAAGTGTTTAATTATTTTTTGAATTGTAGTAACAAAATATTTGATTTTCTTGCAAGCAACTAGTGTTTTCTAAATTTTTGTTAGTGGGGGTTCCGTGACAAACGCAAAACTACATTAGGGGCTCCGCGATGACAAAAAGATTGAAAAGCACTGTTCTACATTCAACACGAGTTCTAATATCTAAGAAAAAGAAACACAGAGTAGTTCGAAACAATAAGCTCAAGCGAAGTAGGTAAAGTAATAGCAGTAAATGAAGGTTTTGGTTTTCTCAAAATGATAAAGTGTAGGAGAAGGCAGGCCACAGACCAACAAAAATTAAAAAAATTGTCAACGGTCGTTTTTTCGTTTTTTGTTGGTGGAAGCGGAAGCGGTGGAAGCGGAAGCGGAAGCGATAGGTGTGGAAGCGGAAGCGGAAGCGGAAGCGTTTGAAAAATAACCGCTTCCACATCCCTGGATATAGACTGCAAAACCTTAAAAATTAAAAAGTACATTTTAAAAATTTAGCTGTTTCAACATGACTCTATTAGCTCTGTAAGGTGCGAGACAGTTGAAGTATAGAAATTCTGTATTCGACCACCAGCTAAATTAAATATAATTTGGAGTTTGGGTACAGAGGCTTCATTGTCTTCACTAAGTGCTGGTATGTACCTCCAAGTGGTGCAGAGTAGGCAACGGTCTTGGTGGACCGGCTAAACATGCCAGTGACCCTACAGTCACAATTAGCCATAATTAGCCAAAAATGCAATGGCTAAAAAGAATATTTGCTTTTTAGCCAGCAACGCTAACAGAACTGTAAAATTAGCCAAAATGGCTAAAATTAGCCATCTCTGCTGTTGGATTGGATTGGAGCTATAGTTGCCAACTGGAAATGTGCAAAATCGGAAGACTGGAAATTTTGTGTCTTTGGGTATGGCCCAGGGCTGCGAACTCGAAATCGAGAGAACTCAATCTTTTTGCCGAACTCGAAATATTTAAAGTAAGTTCGAATTAATTTTCATTTGTACAATACCATTACAACTAAATTTAAAAAGAATAAAATCTTTTTATAGGAAATTAAGGATCTTATTCAGAATTTAGGCTTAAGCCAGGCTTTTTCTAAAATTGTCTAAGCCCAACTTAAGTCATTCATTTCGTATGCGAAAAGAAGTTTTAGCGTTAAGCATGGTTTAACTAATAGTTTAAATCGGCCTTTTTTTAGTCACTATTGTAGATGGCTTACATAGCGACTTATGTACGCAATGAGGCAAACCCCTAGATATTGTATTGTTGTAGTTAAATTTGGGAAAAGGGCCTCAGGTAGCTTAAATCAGTAACGCGAATAAGTGGCATGCCCTATCATTTACTGTAACCACTTTAAACAAATCTTCTTGCTAACAACAACTTCCATTTGTATCGCACTGTAGCAACTTCAACTACTACAAACCACAAACAGAAAGTCACCAACAACACTTGGCTATATATATGAATCGCCATCTACGTTCAGTAGCTATCATGATAGAAGTGACTAGTCGCCATACGGAGTGCACTCATTTTAATTCAGACTACAGTCGGATGCCTGCCGTTGCGTCACAATGGTGACCCCGACGTGATGAAGAAAGGTCTTCTTCGATGTAATTGAACGGCAGCGTCTTCAGTCAAGCAGTACAAGCCATCGCCGAGTCGCCGAGCCCTAACGTCAAGACCGCCTTCCAATTGAAGTCTTGGCAGGAATCTCACTTACTTCGGCCGGCAAACCTCACACTCTTAACATTGGCGGTCAAGGCATGTTGCGACCTCAGCAACTTCCTCCATCCTTACGCACGTCTCCGCTAGCTGCACGTACTTGAAGGGGGGAGTTGTGTAGCAACTTCAACTACTACAAGCCACAAACAGAAAGTCACCAACAACACTTGGCTCGGCTTTATAGATGGATCGCCATCTACGTTGAGTAGCTGTCATGATAGAAGTGACTAGTCGCCACATGGAGTGCACTCATTTTAACTTGGACCACAGTCGGATGCCTGCCGTTGCGCTACAGCACCATAATAACGTACAGCGTGTCACCTGCCAACGCCACGTCACAAAATATATTATATTAAACGGCAACCTCATAATCCCTTTATAAGTTGGGTTTTCAATAACGGTAATGTCATAATACATTAAGCTGGGTTTTTGAAAGTCTCGTTTGAGTTTAGTTTGTGCATAAAACTCTAAATGTTTTGTGAAAACATTAAGGACACTGAGAAAAACTCTATAATTAGATTTTACAGTTTTGCAATGTAAATAGTCACAGTAGAGAATGGGTGACCGTGACCTAATTGACAGTTAACTTTTTCTTCATAAACAATGAATTGCAGACATAGCCCTCGTTTTGATCGAAAGCGCCTAATCAGGGAATCTACAATGATTCAATTTTAAGTTATTTTTTAATTTTCGCTTTCTCTGCAAATTCACAATACACATATTGCCTGGCATATGGCAACGACATATACTTATAATAACAAATGTTTGAGCACAAGTTTGAACGCGCATGCAAACGTGCTTAGGCTAAGTCAATCACTTTATTTTCTGAACTCGAAAAAACTTGACAAATTTTTGCAGAACTCGAACTCGAACTTGAACTGGAACTTGAACTCGAAAAAATGAAAACGTTAAACTCAAATTTGAACTCGAACTTGTGAAACAAGCTGAACTCGAACTTAAACTCGATATAAAAATCGACCGAGTTCGCAACCCTGGTATGGTCACAACTAATTAAATTTTTTTCAACATCAACAAAATTCTCCACTGGTCATTATTCTCTCTTTACAATTTTTTCGACATCAGCAAAACGGAAATGACGCACTTACAAGGTTGCGCACATTTAACGGAAACGATGTAGGAGCGCGCCGCAAAAAAAACAGATCGAAAAACATATTGCATACTACTAATGCTGGTCTGTATGAATGAACAGATGCAGCGCTAATACTTTGAATGTGAAATAATAATTGATTCTTTGCATTTGTAACAGTAAGATAACTCAAATTTAACATCATCATCAGTATCTCACTCTTTGCGCTCCCCTCTATCTATTCCTAAGGCCCATGAAATGTGTATTTTATATAGATTCTGTGGTAATAAATGAATTTTTTGCTTTTTGCTGGACCATCTATTACCGGTAGATGGGAAGAGTGAAGTTGAAATTCATATCCACACTTGCTCAAATAGGATCACTTCGATTTGTCAAGGTGCTTGAAGAGATCAAGGTTTACAATGAGAGATTAAGGGAGACAGGGGCGACATTAAAATTTAATGGAGGAGTTTTATAAAGCTTGATTTCCATTGCTTTACTAGTAGGCTGTTAGTAATTAATTAAATATTGAATTTTATCAGCAAATACAAATACAAAACGCAAGTAGCCAAACGTCAATCAAAAAAATTATTTTTTTGAGGGAAAGGAACCTGTAGAACATTTCCTAAGTTTGTGATTAATCTCAAAATTTTTTCGGTTGATTGCATGACAAAAGCCAGGTGTTTATGTTCTAATCACTTTCAAAAGCAAATGAAGACCTTTTTTTCCTTGGTCTTTTATTCACTTTCCTAAAGACGCCACTGGTAAAAGCATTGCATTTGAAATTGTGTGGTGTTCTCTTATTTCAAAATAAAAAAAAACAAAGTACAGTCTGGCTCTATGGAAGTAAAAGGGATGTCAAAAGTGTAATCGAAATATTAAGAGTGAAGTGATTGTTACGTTGCCTGCTGCATGGCTAAGCAGAATTGCATTTGCATTGAAGCTCGCGGCAATTTCTATATCATTATAAGGGTGTCTGCTAACTCAAATATCGTCTTGCCCTTTTCAATTTTCTAAACTACGTTGATCTTACGGTTCGTTAAGTTAATTTCTGAGTGTTTTACTCCAACTTAGGAACAACTAAGAAGTCAAAAGCAGCATCGAATGTACATGGCTGCGTAACTGAGAAACGAGCAACTTGTTTTTATTACCTGATGAGCAAATACGAACTTAGGATATCGATAATTTTTAATTGATGTTATTACATCGGCAAAGCAGCCGCTACATTTTAGTTCTATGTTTGAAATGTTCAAATTGCTATTTTCCACTAAAACTTAAATTTTTTGACCGGTGTATAAGATTATAATGATTTTATGATATATAGCGGTCTATACATAATTTTTTTTTATCAGACATACAAAAATTCCAAATAAAAGTTATATAAAATGGCCCATGCTAATGTAACACCTGAAGAAGTGTTAGGTAAAATTTGGATGAAGTATCTGACGAAGAAAACGATGATATTGAAGACATAGCCTCTTTAGCTTTTGGTGACAAAATAGATGATGTGCTATCAGCATCTTTTAATTTTGATAATCCTGATGATGTAAACGGAGCTGACCAAAACGTCACAGGTAATCAGGACAATGCAAGTAATACTGCTGGAACCACACAGCGACGTCAGCTTACTCGTGATAGATTAATTCATGATTTGGAAAGTGCTCTTGATGAACAAAATTACGTCCCACTAAGTTAGCCAACTACTGAAAGAACTTTTACTAGTTATTTGGAAAACCCAAAGCCTCCAACTAATTTGGGGGTGCAAATAAAATGGTCAAATGTTTGTTCAAGCCGCAGTCGTAGGACGCAGTTAAATATTATTAAAGATAAGATCGATGTTCGAGAAGAAGTGAAAGACAAAAAATCTCCTTTGCAAGCTTGGAGGCTTTTTTTTTCACAAAAACAATGCTGGACATAATAGTTATAAAAACTAATCAAAAAGTAGAAGAGACAATGATGCAACTTCAGAGTACGCTTGCGGCAGATAGCAGCAGCAGATATGGATATATACGACTGACCAATCCTTCGGAAGTATTGGCACTGATTGGAATAATTTACATGCGAGGCTTACTAGGACAAGCGCATCAAGGCACTAATGCGATATTCTATGAAATATTTGGCAATCTAGTTTTTAGTGCAACTATGTCCAGAAACAGATCTAAATTTTTGATTGCTCACAAATCGTTTGAGGACCATACATCGCGTCCTACTCGTTGGCAACATGATAGATTTGCAGCTTTTCGCGAAATTTTTGAAGAATTTAACAAAAACTGTGGCAAATTTTTAGTTACTGATGATTATTTGTCGCTGGATGAAACTCTTTATCCAATGAAAACTCAAATCAGTTTCAAACAATTTAATCCGAGCAAACCAGCCAAGTATGGAATGCTATACAAATCAATAAACGTTTGTCACTATCCATTTATCTTTTTAACTGCTGTGCATTCTGGTAAGCCAAAAGGAGAGCCGACATCTTACTACACTCCTGGGACGTTACAAACAGTAAAATACCTAATTCAAAATTTGGAATGCCACACAAATTTAGTGGGAAGAAACATATCATATGACAGATTGTATACTTCAATATCAATGGCGCAATGACTGCTTGACCGCGGAATAACTTCTGTAGGAACTTTACAATCAAATCGAAAAGGAATTCCAGCTGAAATTAAAGAAATCAAAGACCGAGAAACAAACTCATACGAGGTTTATTGGGAAAAGGACAATGGCATACTAAATCTGCACTCGTATATAGTAAAAATCAAAAGTTCAGGAAAGCGAAATGTGTTATTTTTGTCAACAGCGCCACCGCTTCTTGCAACTACAAAAGATGACAACAAAAGCAAGCTCGGTATTTACAAACTATACGACTTTTCAAAAGGCGGAACAGACATTATTGATCAAACAATGGGGTTCTACAGCTGTAAATTGAAATCAAAGCGCTGGACTATGAATGCATTCTCGTATGTTTTGGACACATGTCGAGTGAACGCTAGCACGAAATATGCAATGAACAATGATCTGCAGCCTTGAAACATAAAATCTGTACATTTTGTATTTGAACTAGCTATGTCTTTGATTCCTCACATATAGAACAATGAATTTTAATTGGCATAAATTCTTCTGTAGTTTGCAAAATTGAGATAGTACGGGGAAAAAAATATCCTCCAAATATGTAAAAACATCAAGTGACTTTTTTCCTCATCAAAGTGAAAAACGAAGGCAATGCGATGCATGCATCAGTGAGATTAAAGGAAAAGGAGCAAAGGAAAAGAAAATAAAATTTCTAAGCAATTGAGCCAGTGCCAAAAATGCGCAAAGCCTTTGTGTAATAAGCATCTTTTTCACATTTGTGTTTTTTTCTTGCAAGACCAAACTGTTGTACAACTTAAACTTACGGATAAAATTGCACTGCCTTAGTTGTTTTGAAACATACGAGCGTATTGCTGCTTTTGTTGATGATATATGTATTGTTGATACTACCCGTAAATTTAATGTAGTGTTCCCGTATTTTCATATTAAACAATAAATTATAAGCAGAAACAGCATGGCGTATGACTGCAATACAACAGCTAGTCCAGAAATAGCTAATTTTATTTCACATTTGTAATGTATTATGTTAATTGCAAGTGATTTTTTAATTAATACCTCTAAATTCACTAACGCCTCAAAGCACAAGTTACGATAATAAAGCTCAAATTGATGACATTATAATTAATCCTGATTGAATATAAAAACTGTAAGGACCGTGTAAATGTCATATGACACCTCCAGAGGGAAACAAAACTGCCGAATTGGTGTTATTATGGTCGGAGGGATAAAAGATAGGCTACATAGGCCTATTGTTGCAGGACGAACTTGCTATTAAAAAGAATCAAAGTTTAAAATCGTTTGATGTTACAGGTTCTTGTAGCAAATTCAAGACTTTGAACTCAAGTTTGCTTGAGTACTTTTTCCATTCAACTCGTCACATACGCAGACTTGGACAACTGATTAATTCTAGCTGGCTAATTCGGTGAATTACAGCAAAAAGTAGCCAATTCTAATCTAATTTGAAAAATCCCTAATTGCAATTCTAATCTAATTTCGGGGAAGTTCCTGACCAAAGAGTCGAATCGAAAAAATGACAAGACCTTTTTTTTATTATGAATCACCTGCATTTGCGAAAAAGTTTGGCTGAAAATCAAAATCGAAACGAGGTGATCTCCAAAAAGAAAAAAGGTCTTCGCAATAATTTGGTGGCAAAAATGAAAAAGTCTTAGAATTGTCGCAAATACAAAGTGGTTTTGCAAAGATGTTCAAATGGCATCAAAATTCGTTGGGTAATGAAAATTTTAAACTAATTTCAGAAAAACTGGAAAGCTCTAATTCCAATTCTACTTTAATTTATGGTAATCAGAAATGCTCTAGTTTTATTCTACTTTAATTTGAGAAAAGCATTAATGCTCTAATTCCAAGTTTAATCCAATTTGAAAAGACTAAAAAAAAATCTAATTGTCCAAGTCTGCACACAAGGATGGAGAGGCTTACAAAAACGTCGTATTGCGTCGCATAAGGGAGAAGAAAGAATAAACAAGTCATATAATTCGTGAGCATTCCCTAATTTCAATGAGATTTATATTTTGATCAATAACAATATTTATCCATGGCGAACAAGCACAGCTTGCATAATGAAAAGAGTAATAATTTAATAAAGTTAAGAAATTTTTGTCGTTCAAATGCTACTTCACACCCCGTTTCACATTTACTAACAATCAATTCAAATTGCAAAAATCTAGAGTAAGATACTTGGCATATATGGCGAGCAGTCCAACACAAGAAATGTTATACAAACATCACGGCTTTCAAATTCCTCGTAAAAGGCAAAATGGGAAAATGATGATGAAATATTGAACTTCTACCTGGTAGCTGACGATGATAAACTGCGCTTAGGCGATCGCAAAATCACAACGTCGAAGAGTAAACACTACGAAAAAGTAAAAAATTCGCCGGCGGTTTCTTTATTTTAAATTATAGTCAAAAATCGAAAATCTAATGCTGTGCATTTAATTTGCAATAACTTGAACACTATTAATCTGATCATAACGAAAAGTATGTAATTAGATTGAAAAATAAATTCTGCATCTATCTAAGCAAACACGAAATCTCTATTGTGAGTGGTTTAAAAGTTATTAGCTGCCAAAGTGCGACCCCCCCCCCCCCGCTAGACATAGAAAGCAAAAAAAAGCACGGTCCTAATGGGGTTAAGAACACGTCACAATTAACGATTAATTGTAAAAGTTGTTTTCGTCATAGTAATGCAAGAGGCTAGACCTATCAGGTCTCTTCGATGCAGTTGATGACTGAAAAGAAGCTAGAGTTAGCAGTAGTGGGACTTAGTGCACCTGCGACAAGTGCCATTCATTCACGAGTGATGCGGCTTTGCAGAGTACTGACAACCCATCAACTACAATGGACCTAGTATAGGTCCCAGAAGTGTAACGGTCTAAGCTATACTTTATTAATAGCCTCTATCTTCTTGTTGGTCACTAAATGCACTGAGGAGACCTGATAAGTCAAAACTGTATCACTGTTTATTGTTTTTGTCATTTTCTCAAAAAAATACTAACTATAAAACGCAAAATTTTTTAAGAGATGAAATAATAAGGTCTTTGCAAATGGCACTAGCTTCCATTAAAAAGTATGGAGTGCTTTATGAAAAACAATTGATTTATTATTTTTTACCTTTTACTTAATATCACTAGTTAATTATCTTTTTAACTTTATTTAGTTTTCGGCTTTTTGAGAAATAATTAATTATATGTGTCTCAACTTTAAATACGTTATCAATTCAGTGGTAGAGCTACAATTTGACATAAAAAGATTGCTACCTATTGTTAGTTCTATTGTATTTTTACTGACTAATCTGCATTGCTACTTGACTTATTATCAAATGTTTGACTGTGTTGCTGTTATTTTGTTTCTGTAGGTAGGATAGCCCTAAACTCTAACCACTAACAATTTGCTTGTAAACGTGCCCCATAAGAAGCATCAGAAAGGTTAAGACTAAGGTCACCATTTATGCTAATGATTTCTTTGTTTCTTTGCAGTTTATTTTCTTCACGAATGAGGTTGCACCAAGTCTTGAAATATGCATAACCTACCACCAAAAAGCTGATTTCTGTAATCGCAAAGCAAAAGCCATTGCGGCGCCCATTCCCAACTTTGTTTTTGTTTTTCTACAGTTATTTAAAAGAACGAATAAAATTAGCAAAATGATAAAGAGTCTGTAATTCAAAGTAGGCCTATTCATACTATGATTGGGATTTGGGGTATAGGAGCACTAACCCATCAGTACAAAGTTATGACTTAAGTTCTAAAAAATATAATTTGGTTAAAGCCGGCACAGCCGGCTAAACCGACATAACTAAGCGTTAGCGCTGCTGATTGTCACGAGGGGAGCCGAATAGTACCTTAAAAAAGTGGCAGAAATTTATGTTAAGTTGCTTTGAATATCGCTGTTTTCCACTGTTTTTTGGCTTTAGTATTTTGTTTTGTGCTTTTGCCATTCAAATCCGTCACTGCCATAAAATGGTAAATAAAAGAGTGATTAATTGGAAAATATCGCAAACTCAGAAAACCATGTTTTATTACTTAAAAAAGTGGGAAAATTAACACAACTATTTGACTTTTTTTAAGGTTACCGAAATCAGATTTGATCACCTTAAAATAATAAAATTTATATCTCATCACTAAAAAGATTAGGCCCTTCATTTGTAGACTTTATTTTTTACTTTTGATTTTAGCTATCTTGTCCTTAATGTCAGTTTAACAATATTTAAATTCCAGACGGCAAACTTTACATACTGACATTTCATATTTTGTTTGGCATTGTATCAGAACACATTTTTGACCAAAACATTCTAAAAAACAATATTCAAAAAACTATATGTGATTCAAATATTTTTACAAAATATTTCCTGTCAAATTTAACCAAGCATCTAATCAAAACACATAGGCCGACGAGTTTTGTAACGTACTGAAAACGTTAGTCCTGCGATAAACAATGTCATAATTCACGAATCGGTATACCAGTAGCCTACTAGTCACAAAAATGAATAATATTTTGCTTGTGTTTAGAACATAGGCATAAATGCTGCCGTATTTATTTTGTCGCAAATTTTGCCAAAAAATTGTGTCGCTTTGTCTATTCAACTTCACAGCTTCGTACAAGTGTTGATTTGGATAAACAATCACATGACAAGATATTAACTGTACTATTAAGAAACATTTATATGAGCGTTTCTCCTCCCTCCAAAACACCACTCAAATTTTGATTGTATTTGCCACCCAATATCGAGCATTTCGAAAAATATTTCTTTTTATCACACTCTTGCATAATCACCATTTTGGCAGTTTTAGCTTTTGGACACCATCGTCTTGAATGTTTTTCTACATTTTACTATTTACTATAGCAGACCAAAACTATTGGGTGTTTATCGGCTGGCTTAGATAGAAGTAGGGTTTTTTCTGTCTTTTTTTTCAGGTGAACCAACCGCACGCTAATTTGATTTTTTTTATTTGTTTTTAAAGTTAAAGGTGTGCGACTTAACGTATAGCCTTTATAAGAATTGATTTCCATAATCCTGTGAATTTCAGTATTTTAGTGTTGTCCGAAATTATTGGCCATTCAATACGTGATTTGTCACTCAAACGATGTAGTTCTTTTCTAATGTAGTGGTCGTCGTTTTCCTGGGATTTATTCTGGGTTAATGATTGTGACAAGCATGAGGGAGAGAGAGAGAGAGAGAGAGAGAGAAAGAGAGAGAGAGAGAGAGAGGGAGAGAGAGAAATACTTTTTTAAATCCGGTTTTGTCTGCGTTAATGCAGGTGGCCGGATTCACCTCATGTTTTTAATAGTTCGTACGCACCATCACGCCACTTTGCTTTGTCAATGGCATCCTCCTTTTTCAGTCCAATCTGATCAGTATGCTTGTAGCGGTTTCGAACCCGGTTTTTAAGTTAACAGTGTTTTTGATCTAAGTTGTTTTGTATCATCTTACCTTTTCAGCGCTTTTAGTTTATTTCTTATTAGCGCAGTTTAGTTAATTAGGGCACATTTTGAATTTCTGATTTTGCTTTAAGCAAATTTTGGAATTGTTTAAATCATTTGACTTTGCTTCTACATTATTCAATGCAATTCATTTCAGTTCAGTTGGTTCCGTTTTGTTTAGTTTTATTCAGTTCGGTATGTTCTTTTCAATTCGTTAATAAATGAATCCATTCTTAGGTTGAACAATTTGATCAAGGAGAAGCTGCAGCAGAGATCAACAGTTTTATGTACAATCGCCAGTTAACCAAACTAGTGGTTGCTACATGCTCTTCAACGTCATATTCTGTCGCTCATACCCTCTTCTTTCTGCCACTTCAAAATCCAACGCTCTTCTCAAAACATCACCATTATCCCTTCTCAAAACATGCCCATACCATCGCACTCCACTCGCCCTGGTCAGTCCATCCAAAGTATCCGTTAAACCCAGCAAACTCATAAGTTCTTGGCTACTTCTTTTCTCAATCATTTTAACTCCACACATTGCTCTCATCATGGCTTTTTCAGTTCTTCTTAAAATTGCCATCTCATTCTGCTTCAGACACCATGTCTCGCTCCCATACAGCATTGCTAATCTTACGCAACTCTGATAAATCCTTTCTTTCATTTTTAACAAAAACCTTCTCCCATAAAGTAACTCCCCACATTCTCCAAATTTTATCCATTCAATTCTCGTTCTTGCTGTTACCACTGCTTCACTTCCACCACTGGCGTTCAACCTGTCCCCCAAATAACAAAAATTCTTCATAAACTCAACCTGGACAAAAAATAATATTTCTTCACTTCGTTCAACAATTCCTTCAGTGGTTCTATATCAACATATATATCCACACATATATATCAATACCATCCACATCCACATGCAATATATTAATACATAGTTTACAAACAAAACCTTTTGCCAGAGCTGAAGTCACCCTCATCATTTCGCCCATCTGCCATGTACCCTTTTACCACACTTTGTGCACATCACCAAATTTGCCATCACCCTCTTGCGACACTTGGAACAAGGATCAAGTTTGCTCTTGAGTACCTCACCTTTCGAACTGTTCACCATTACTTTGATTTTCTTAAGGTTGACCTTCAGCCTCTTGCTTTCAAACGCCTCTTTCCATTTTAAAAACTTCTCTGTTTAGTTCTCTATACTTTCACTCATTAATACCAGGTTATCAGCAAACAAAACTACATTCGTCAATTCTTCTCTTGCATTTTGCGAAATTACATTCACTACAACTGCAAAAAGCAGTGGCGACAACACAGATCCTTGATGTACACCAACTTGTACCAAGAATTCTTCAGATAACACAACATGAGAAGAAAAAATTTACCAAGGAGATTGTTGACTCTCAGTGATTGAGCAGTTTTGGTAGATTTTATTGAGTGAGAAGAAAAGAAATTGTATACTTGGCTGAAGCATTGTAGCTGTAATGATTGCCCTTTTTTGTCTATGTAAAAGATTGTAAACCTACAGGGTGTTTCACAATTCTTTCAGGTTTTGAAAAGGCTCCAATTTTTTTGTTCTAATTTTTTTCTTCTCGCCTGTTTCAGATTTTGTTACAAATACTTTGTCATTTGATATTTTACCAATAACATTATTTTAAATTAACTATGGTGGATTCCAAAGAAAAAATCAAAATCGTTGAATGGTAGTTTGAGATAAAATGCTATACAACAGTTCGCCGTCGTTATGCTCGAGAATTTAATGTGCGTTATGTTAGAGCTCCACAGCAAAAATTTATCCAACACACGGTCCAAAAGTTTATGTCCAAAGGAACAGTACTTGACTGCAGAAAGGAGAAAGCTGGTGCGCCAATTACAGCAAGATCTGCGGAAAATGTGGATAGAGTCCGTGGTTCTGTACAGCAGAGTCCAAAAAAGTCCCTCAGGCACAGGAGCCAAGAGCTTGGGATATCAGTTACAAGTCTTCAACAAATGCTTAGGAAGGACCTGAACAAGTTCCCATAGAAAATATCCACATTCCACAAGCTCACGGACACAGCAAGCAGAGACGTACTGAAATGTGCAACAGAGTAGCAGAACGAATGGACCGTTTTCAGAATTGGATAGACAGAGTTTGGTTTACTGATGGGGCCCATTTTCACCTGAATGGTGCTGTAAATCACCATAACAATGTGTACTGGGGAGATGAGAGACCTGAAGAGATCGATGAAAAGTACTTGAAAGGCCCAAAGGTGACTGCTCTTTGTGCATTAAATGCAAAGAAAGGAATGCTTGGGCCATACTGGTTTGAGGACAGCAGAGAAAGAACAGTCACAGTGAATGGAGAGCGCTACAGGGAGGTATTGAATCGAATTAATGAGGACCTCAACCAACTATACACACCAAACCAAAAGAGATTACTGTGGTTCCATCAGGATGGTGCAACTCCCCATACAGCACACGTGACTATGGCCCATTTGCGCACATTGTTTGGAAACAGAATTTGAAGTATGCTGGCAGAGCTCGAATGGTCTCCACATAATCCTGATCTTGCACCTCTTGACTTCTTCTTTTGGGGTGCTGCTAAAGCAGAAGTGTACAAAGAGAAGCCTTGCTCTCTTAGACAGCTAAAACAAGCTGTTGAATCATTCACCCAGAGCGTTACAACAGATACATGTCGTCACGTGATTGAGAATTTTGCTGTTTGCATCAATGCCTGTGCAAACCGAAATGGGGCCCATATTGAAAACATAAACTACAACAAATTTGCATAGGTTAGCGGCATACTGATGCATATACAAAAATAACATGATGTTTCCTACCGAGCTGCTTTGAAATTTTGATTTTATCTCGTTTACTATTTGCTTAATAAAATTTTTAAAATCTAAAAGAATTGTGAAACACCCTGTATTATACATTCTCACATATTGACAATGCTTTGGTGAAGAGCTGCAAAAGTGTGGTGATAGACTGGAGCTCATTGTTTTTGAAATCTTTTTCTGGTGATAAAGCAAAGCGTAGACTAAGGGTCAAATAAATTATTCTTTGTTTAAGGGTCAAATACTTTGCACTTGGAAGAGTGCAAGCAAATTGCTAGGCTGGGTGGCAGCTTCTACAGCTGTCACCAGGCAACTGGAGTTTTCCAGTGCTGGAAGTCTTAGAAAATATTTTCTTATCACTGTCATTAATTTGTAGAAAAACCAGTAGCTGCAGTTACAAGCCAGGCAAATAATGCCTTTATCTTATGTACCTTATAATGCAAATGAAGATGATCTTTCTAATGATGCCAATGCTTCACAGTTTCGACAATACCAGCTTCTAGAACAACTTCAAAACTTAGTCCATAAATTGCCAATGTAAGCTTAGTTTTGCAAATACTGAAAAAGCTTAGATTTGAGTGGATGAGCAGTGTCAATAAACCTTTTTGCTATCAAAAGCTTCATCCTTATTACATTTTGCAACTGCTATGCATTCTAATTATGACCCAACATTTAACTGCTAAGCAAAAGATTAACTCATTCTATCTTGAAGACATTTCTGAATTATAACTACCAAAAACTTGGTGTTTACTGTTGTGGTAATATTTCACTATTTTATGTTGGGAAGCACTCTTGATAGGCTACATTTTTACTTGTGTTGCAACTCCTAAACTGTCCATTCTATTTTATGGTTCAAATAACTAGATATTTTAATAACCTGTAGACAAGTATATATTCAAACACCAATGTAGAATTGGGAAGATATCTTGCCATTAACGAGTAACGACTATGTTGTTTAGGAATGTCCAGCAACGGCTTTCCTACAGTTTTCTCTCTGACATTGCTGCAGCATTATTAGATGAAGCAGTGTTCACTATAGTAGGTAAGCTATGTGGCTATAATCTTTGTTGTTTTTATTGAATTGCAGAAAGACCTATTTGTGAAATTGGCCATCATTTTGGTCAAAGGCCTTGTGGTGGATGAAGTTAAGATTTGTAATAGAAGAACCATCTCAAACAAAATGTTTTCTATAAATGATTGTCAGTTGTTAATTTAATCCCAATAAGCTACTGTACCAGTTGCAACAATTTGTGCCAGAATATGTAATAGGTATGTTGTCAAGTAACTAACACATACCTAATTGCAATACAGTAAAATAGAAGAAACTAAAACATGAATTTTGCAGAAAGTGTTGTGGAAAATTTGCCTCATTAACATTAGGCAGTGGCTATTTTGCCATCGACAGCGTTTTACCCTTGGAGACTATTTTGCTGTAATCATTCATGTGCATTTATATTGCCATATTTGCTTCTCTTTAGCCAGTGTCACTGTGGTGTAGTGGTTAGTGCACTGGTCTTGAGATACCATGGTTGCAGGTTCAAATCTCAGCTGGCAAGGCATTAAAAGAAAGGCAGTGTACACCAAAGGGGCAAGCCCGGTATGTAAATCTACAGAGCAGTGTACAGAGGAAGAGGTGTTAAGGGTGGGGGTGCAAAATTTTTTTAATTGGTTATTAATTTATTACCAATTAGAAACGACCAAATATCACATGTTTAGTATGTAATTAAGATTGACCAATCACACATAACTCATGGCAAAATTGTCTCTGAGGGTAAAATGCCGTTGACAGCAAAATAGCCACTGCCTAAACATTAATGCCAGTTTGATGATTTTCAAATCAGATGTAAGGTTAGGATTGGACTATGAAGTTCTAGAGTTTTAGTGGTATTCCACTAAAATATTCATATTTGTTCTAATAGCATGTGATGTTAAATAAAGAAGTTTGTTACCTTTAGTTTTACTTTTTCTCTGTGTATGTGTGTAGGAGATTTAAAAGAAATTCAACATTTGACTGAGAAAAATTTGTACAGTCAGCGACAAAAAGTGAAACTTGACCACAAAGGTAATGCCATTTTATACAGAGTGTTTTAAAATGCAGTACTGTAAATATAAGGCAGTGGCTATTTTGCCGTCAATGGCATTTTACCCTCAGAGGCTATTTTGCCGTGAGTTATTTGTGATTGGTCAGTCTTAATGACGTATTAAACATGTGACTTTTGGTTGTGTCTGATTGGTCAATTTTAAAAACAAATTAAAAAAATTTTGCACCCCCCCACCCTGTACACACCCTTCCAGTGTATACTGCCCCATACATTTACATACCTGGCCTGGCCCTTTGGTGTACACTGCCCTTTCTTTTAATGCTCTGCCAGCTGAGATTTGAACCTGCATCCATGGTATCTCAAGACCAGTGCACTAACCACTACACCACAGTGTCACTGGCTGAAATGTAGCAAATATAGCAATATAAGCACACATGAATGATTACAGCAAAGTAGTCTTCAAGGGTAAAATGCTGTCAACGGCAAAATAGCCACTACTTAAGTATAATTGAAGGCCCCTGTCTTGTTTCTACCAAAACCTGCCGACATTGCTTAAAGTGATTATTAATTCAACCTTGTAATGATTGCTTGTTATCTTTGGAAAGATATCTTAATAATTTTTTTACCTTTAGGAGTTTTAATCAAATTTTTCAAATAGTAAAGGTTGTTACTATTCAACTTTGCTAAAGCCTATAGAACAAGCAGTTACTGAATGAGATCATTTAGCTGTATGCCCCCACTTTACAATTTATTTATACCACATAGTACTGCATCAAAAGAGTTGATAAATCTATCTCTTAATTTGGTAACTCCCATCCTATCAAAATCATAGCTGGTAGTGTGGTTTAAACTCACATTCATACCAACATGTTGAACATCAGTCATTGGCTTAAAGCAATAGAACATGACTTAGTTGGAGACTTGTAATAGTCATAGTTTGCCAAATCAGCTTACAAGGCCATGGATTCTACCCTGCAACCCATATTTAATGGGAGTTATCAACCATCCCAATAATGTGATTAATCTTGGAAATTTGGCTATTTATTTAAATTTATGGTTTAAGTGAAAGACTCTGTTCTATAATTGGTATGTGGTCATTATAGCCTTGTTTAATGTGTCACAGTTTTCTGTTCGTTTCGGAGCAGAATTCTCAAAATGCATTTGTTGGTATTGATCATTAAATGATAGGAAATTTTTCAACTTTACCAATACAAGAAAAGTGCAGAATAAGTGAAGCTGGTCAAAAAGGCATCTAAAATGAGATGACTTTCTTGTTAAGTAAAACATAATGTTAAACAAAAATGCTATAACACAAGTAAAAAATTGAAACATAACATCAAAACCTGAAAGTAGCATTTAGTTTGACCATGGAGTAAATTACTGCTATCTATCGCAAATAGACGTATGGTCAAGTATACTATATTATGAAAAAGTCTCTAATCTACGCTTTCACCTCTGCACCATTGATGAATTTACAACTCACCTGTATGACATATCTAAAGAATGGCAGTGCTCAAGGCTGTTTTAGTCCCATGCTTTTTCAACATACGTATATATATATATTGCTGCGATATCAATTGCACCACTCCCAAACAAATGGCAACACATGCAGTAGTGCACACTGATAAACTATGAAACTCTGTTGAAAAAATGCTAATTCCTGATGCGGAGATACTTAAACATACTGCCATCAAAGCTACTTTCGACTTAGCAAAGAAAAGATGTGGTATTTTATTGTTCACTTGAGCACCAAAAACTCCAACCAGTGCCTTTACATTTGAGTTCACGACAAGCCAATCTCCATACCTGAATTCCCAATCTATCTGGTGGTAAACTCGATCGAGCTTTCACATTTGAAGCTTATCTAGCCCTGCTTCAATCTAAAGCAATGTTAAGATGTGCAATGCACAGAAGACTAGTTGACACACATGGGGTACATGAGTCACCTCACTCTGCACTATCATCTTGACATTAGTTTTTGGAGTGCTGAGTACAGCTCACCAATGTGGGCTTAAAGCACATCTACTAAGTTTGTTTCTGCACTTTGCTTTGCTACTGGCTGCCTGAAACCAACATCTACATAGCACTTATTATTTTCGACTGGATAAGTACCTCCACAGTTATGATGGAAAGCTGCTACTCTTGTTCTGAAACTATCTTCCAACATGCTAATGAATTCCTTTTGTTGTAGCCTTTACACATTTTATCAGGCTGCTGTACTACTGCAACTGCAAATATCTTAGTTCCTGTCAGCTTATTAAGCAACGCATACTGGTTTCCTTGATTTGTGTTTTCTGTGATACATAACACAGTATAAACAAGACATAGGAAAGTTAAAAAGCATCGGTAGAGCACAAAGTGTAGCAACAGAATTTACTGATTATGTGTGACAGTATGTATGGCACTACCTAAATCAACTACTGTTATATAATAACAAGAATTACCAAAATTCTAACTTTCAACAATATTAATTATCGCTGCAACATCAAATTTAGTTGACTAACTTTTAGTAGATAAATTTAAGGTCACTTTACATCTACTCTACAAGCAGATAGTGTTGACTGACTTTAAAATTCTGTGTCAAACACAAACTCACAAGCTTTAACTGATGTGTGAGATGATGTGCGAATTGCTAGACAATGTACCTTGATTACGTCATAAAGTAATGATTGCAATCAAAAGATTTAGAGTTCAATTCTTTGATGTTGAACTGGAAAAAAGTGGCAGTTAAAAGAGCTATTTTATAAAAGCTTAAAAGAACTTGTGTCTTTTCTATGTGGATACAGTGACGTTAGGCTGAGGATAATTTTGACCACAACTAGCTACCGTCTCTTATATTTTTTTGCAAAAAAAAACAAAGCTCCATCTCAGCTACATTGCTAGGACAAGGCTGAATTTTCTCCACACTAGAGCAGGCAGGTTCCAGCCTTTGTTTTGCAGATGAAACATGGGAGCAAATCCCTCATGTTCATGTGAGTGTGATGATCCCGACACTACTGATCACATAACTTCTGTTCAACATGCCTAAAAACACTAAAGGTCTTGTTTCACCACCAACATTTTTATATGAATAGCTGGAGTAAACGTTGCTTGACATGTAATAACTTATTGTACGGGTGAGAACAATAATGACGATGATGTGTAGGAGGTTAAAGGAAAATGACTTCAGCATTTTTTGATTAAGTGTTTTCTTAGTTTACTTACTCAAAGTTTTGCTTTTAGTTTCGCAACAAAAATTACAAACAAAGCAAAAAGATGAGATTCTGAATTGTCGCCCGCACAACAAAGCATTGTTATTAAAGGAGCATGAAAAACAGCAAAAAGATCTGGAAAAAAAACAAGAGGCGAGTAGAGTTTGAAACCTTATAGCTAGTTCATTGTAATAGTGCTTACGGTACTTGGCAGAAGTTACACTGCCCAGTCACTTTGCCAAACTTTTACAATTACGCTCTGACTGCATTGTTGACAATGTGGCACAACGAAAAGTGTCATCTTGTAATTTAAAGTATTGGTTTGAGCGTTGCATGTAACATGGCCAAGTGAATTTATTATGTCCGCTTTTGGCTTAAGATTATGATCCACACCAGCAACAGTAATATCTTTGAATGACTACTGGCTTGAAGGCGTTAAGATCACTTCGCAGTTTCTCAAACTATCTGTTCCTCTCGTAATCAATGAGTAAAACAAGCTCCTAATATTTTTTCTTTTTTTGCATTGCTTGATTTAATTAAGAAATCTGACATATGTACCCAGATATTCGTGTTACGAAGATTGTTATAAGGAGTTAGGTCACTGACTATTTCACTTTACTAATGTGTTACAGGATGAGTTGCTAAAGGTGGACACTCAATTGTTAGAAGAATTAGATAAAAAAGTTGCAGACCAACAAGCTATTATGCAAAGTTCTGGTGTTCCAGGATTTTTTGTTACTAATGATCCTAAGGTAAACGATTGTTTTTCGCATACATGTTTAAAATTTTTTTTTCATGAACTATTTCGTGCTTTTGGTTGGTCGAAGTGAAGGTTTGCCCGATAAGCGATGACGTTTTGCACAGCAAATCATTCATTCAAAACGAAATTGTTTATTCTCAATATGCTTCGTGTGCTTTCCAAGTTCATGTGAAACACTCACTTGCAGTAGAGTTCACACAAGCGACTTTAGGTCTTGATCGCTTTTCGTGTTGATGTAGATTTTGACACAAATAAATGGACGTTTTTGAAGTTGCTATACCCTCCATATTCTACCACTGATTAACTTTCGGTTTAAACATAGATGGCCAGCGGTGAAGTTTTTCGTGATGCTACTTCCTTAAAGCCAATCAGTCTGTTCATTTATTTCATCTGAATAGGTTAGTTCCAACTTGATTTGGTAGTGTAGGATGTGCCCGCTCAAAGAATTTCTCGTCTCTGCATTCGTATTTGCCTCAAATAACTTTCTTTTATTTTAAACACTACATCATTTTCTAAAGCAAGCTAAAAGTAAAGCCTTAAATTTGCTATTGACTTGCACCAGGAAAGAAAGTGTTCTTTTGTGATAAACAATCGTTACATTTGTTTTTTGGTTATTATCTTGCTGTTGTCTTAAAAGAATGATGTGATTGTTTCAAAGCAACTTGAAGTCCTTTTCTTTGCGTTGAGCTGGATAAGAAGTCAAGCTAAGAGAACCGTCTGAACTGCGTAATCAAGCTGTTTTTTCCCAATCCACAATCCCACTGCGTGGGTATTTTTCTCGAGTTAGATATTAAGATAGAAAAGTTAAGCAAAGAGAATGTCAGGTTCTTCGTAAACAAGGTTGAGAGAACGACTGCAAAGATTTTCTTAGATGTAGGTGATTGCTGTAAAGACCATTTTGCTTAAATTGCACGGTAAGCAGTTACAACCAGTCTTTTTGTGATGTGCTCGAGTTAAATGCTATTACTTGCAAAGCCAAGGTTGTCAGAATATCTATTGAAACTACTCTCTCTTGTGACCCGGGTTAAGCCTCTGAGATTTCGCATGCCTTGTTTCTTGCTCTGTTGACAAGTTTTTGCCTATATCGCTTTTTGTTATTTTAGGCTGATTTATCTTTTTTGATCCCCCAAAAGCTTTTACTTGGTAATGCAGTAGACTCTGCTCAACAAATCCACGAATTATGAATCTGCTGCCCATTAAATCCAGATAGAGTTGGGACTGAATTTTAGTATTGAAAAAACGTTGGTTTGTAAATCCAAATGCCGCTTTATAACTCCAGTATTTGGTCATAATATTCTTTCCATTTTCTCATATTTGGTCGCAGAATTGCTAGAAACTTTCGCGTAGACAGTAAACTTGTTGGAGAAAAGGTTTTGCTGCGGAGGAACCGACAGAAAATGAAACGGTTGACATACCTCCGGTAGCAGTGGGACTTAATGCTGAACAGTTTGAAAAATGGATTTTAATATTAAATGGATTCAGTTAAAATGATGTTGTTGACATTAGAAAGACATTACCACTAAAACAATCAACGATGCTCCAATTTTTCAGAGATGTACATGAGTCTTAAATAATGTGCTGTACTACTGTATAGTTTTTTCTGTTTATTTAACTATAATTTTAGCAGCGCTGGTTGTAACATCCGCCGCTTTCCAATACGTTTGATACGAAAATGGATTTATTAAGCGGGTCTACTGTAGTCACAAATCAAGAATTTTCTTTACCGTTTTTGTGGCACGACCGTTTTGATTATCACGCGACTAACTGTCTTTGGACGTGATGAAAAGGCAAGTTTTAATTCGTTCTGTTCGTCACTTTTTCGTCGGTCCTGGTAGAATCCCCTTCTTTTGTGTACATTTCAATTCGTCTTGTTCGTTAGTTTGACCAATTCATGACCTCTTTCTATCCATGAGAAGCGATTTGTTCGGCTAGTATGTCATTTGTAGTTTTGCTTTTGATGTATAAGCAGTTAGTTTTAAACATGTGGGAATTCAAACTAATCGTGGATCTTTATATGAGAATCGTTGTACCTCGCAATTTGTTTATCGAATTTATTCATTAGGTGCGAAGCGCGATCCCACTCCCCGTTGAAGCAACGCAGAAAGACTAAATTTTACTGAAGATTTAGGAAAAGTTAGATTAAATTGAAGAGTCTAGATAAGCGCATTGAGAGAACGCGAAAAATCTTTGAAGTTTATTAGTGATCTAGAAGGTGTTAGATTGAATGGAGGAGTCTAGATAGAGTAGAGGAATTAAAAAGTTTAAACAATTAAAAAGCTTTTCCAATTAAAATTTCCATTGAGAGTAGCGCTTTCAGCAGTGCATTTGAAGATTGTTGCCACTATGGAAGTTGCGTAAAAAAATACAGTCCAGTAATGCCGAACAAAGATCTACGTACGCAAGCTTGTCGCTTAAAGAAATATGTGAAATTGCACGCAAACTTTACTATGACTAAGTGTACAAGCTGCTGTGACGAGCTTTCCCCTGTTTGCATAATTCGTCACTTGCCTAAATCGTCAGTTTCTTCTAATCCCCTTCAGGTGACGAATTAGGCAAATTCTTCTGTAGTATTTTACTTTCGCTATCACTTCAAAATTGTGTGGCAGTTCTAATTTGACATTTGCATGGCAGCAAAAACGCTAAATTTAGCAGTCACCAAACCAAAGAAAATGGGAATGTCAAATTTTGTAATAAATGTGTTGTTGCTGTTTTATATGTAAATGTGTTGTTGTTGTTTTTGCAAAACATCACAACCGTAAGTGGCTTCCATTCAAGAAATTTGCTGTTAAGGTTTGTGAGTCTTTCGGTGCCGCTACAGATAAAATAGTTGGCGACTATCCCATAGTCGTGTTCAGTAGAGCGAGGTCAGCCAGACGTAGACTATAGTTTGAAGATGTAGTCAGGTTAATCTTGCTATCGTTGAGCTTAATTTTGGAATTCTTTTCTATTTCAAGTCTGAAAGTTTACTGAATAGGTCAACTGCGACTTATGTTTTTATCACTGAAAGACTAACTCAACCAGTATACTACAGCATTGCTGTAACGGTAACCGGGTGACTGCGACATATTGTTTTGAAAATCAATTTCTTCATTTTCGTTGTAGAAGTCTTCAAAAAGCAAGAAGCCAAAACAGAATTAATTTTTAGATTTTTTAAAAAGTTTTTGATGCCGATTTAATTTTGTTTTTTAGCGCCTATTCAAGCTATGATGTTTCTAAATAGTGGTCATGAAAATAATCCAAATTAGCTCCAGTCGTAGTAACCCTTAACAACGAAGTTTAGCAACGCAACACGATTTAGAATGGGATTGCCTCACGGATAACCCTTGGGAACATTAAGGCAAACTTATCTTGCAGTAGAAGAAACAATTGCGAAGGATAGAAATGTCTCGTTGTAAAGTCATGTATACGGTATTTTAAGATTGGCGTTGGAAAAAGTGGCCTCGGTGTGGTAATGCGACACGATCTAAAAAGAAGGTAAGATAATAGAGGCCTGTCAATTTGTATTTTTTGATTAGGAAGTCAAGCTTCAAATGACCATTCTACAGCTCATATCAGATCTGAAACCAACGTGAAGGCAAAATTATCAAAGATGAAGTCGGTCAACTTGTCGAAGCCGAAACACTATTGCTGTTACTGTTTTCATACATTTTGCTGCAATATTTCTTTTATGATTATTATTTTTATAGTTTGTTCACCGTCATGTACAGCTTGATGTCATTTCAAAAATAATTCGTTTTGTAAACTTTTGTTGCTGTTGCTGGAAAGTATCGTCATAAGTTATCAGGTTACAGGAAAATTTTTTTGATTATGCTAAAATACTGCTGTACATAAATACCCCGTGCTTCGCCGGTTTCAATAACCGTGAATTACCCAGTTGTTTGTTTTTTCTTTACAGTAGCCGCCATGGTGTTGTGTTAATTGTATCGGGCTTTGAACGAAATGTTCTGTGGTACTAATTGCTATGAACAGCACCGTTAATATTCGTCAGGAAAGGCATCTAGAATTTAAAGTGATACGTTACTCCAGCGATAGGACTGGTTCGAAAGCGAATGCGTAGTGGTGGACATACACTGGTTCTCAGTGGCTGAGAAACGCGGGAAGCAATCGACTTATGTGGCCTATATGGCTTGTCTTTCTGAACCGTACGTCACCTTTTATTTAGTCTATGCACATTATCTACCTCCATGCCATCTATTTTTTTACAAGATCTGTAATTCATATCTTGTCAGTTGAAACATTATCTTCACTTTATTTCGTTATATAAAGGTTCTACTATCTCGTGATTTAAATATTCTACCCAGTACTTCTGTGGGCTGTGTCTCGGTACCACAATTAATGTGGATGTACTAATGCTTTTATCGCGTTCATTCCGTTCTTTACCGGTGATACTCTCACTCTTTAAAATTGCCGTCGTATATTCTAATCTCCGATCACGAGAAAACCTTTTGTTGGTTTAGTTAGAACACGATCGTGTTCGAAACAATGGTGCTTGCATATTGGATGTCCATAGTTAAAGTGTGCCTTTTATCGTATGCACAGCAGCGTAGCCATATTAGGCTCGAACTCATGATCATTGACACGATAAGCGGCACTTCAACCCACGTGATCGCGTTGCCGACGAGGCGCTTCATTGCTTTTGCTTGCCTCATCTCCATTTCCTCCATGCCTTGGTTTTCTTTTTTGTTTACTCCTCTACTTTCTTGGGAAACGCAGTTTCTTGTCTCTCGCAATTTCTTGGGTCTTGCATAATTTGATGTACAGGTTTCAACCCCAAAACCAAACATAGTCTTATTCCAGGAAAAGAGTCAGTCTGTATCGAACTAGATTCGTCGTATGGTAGGGTATCCATGATCCAGGTTAGACGCAAGAAAAGAACTGGGGCCGAAGGTTTATCCTTTTACCACATCAGTTTGCTATGTTGCCGAGATTAGATGCTGGCAGTGATGGAGTTGAGCCAGCACCTTGTTTCATCAACCAAAATTGTCAGACCCATTATTTCTTGAGGCCCCCGATGTATGGGACATGTTAAAATAATGTGGTCTGCAGTTTGTTTACTAGCGCCACACTCGCAATTTGCTGAAGAAGCGAGACCTCATTTGTGCATGGACGAACCGAAACGCCAGTACGCAGGCGATTGAGTTTGAACCAGGCTGTTCTGGTCAAACTCCTTCCAATAAGCCTTGTGCTGACCTTGGGAATGTTGAGATTAGATTACAAACATAACAGGATTGATGTGAAATGACTTTGTAAAATCTAGCCATAAACAAATTGGTAAATCCATACGGGATATCTCGGTTTAAGATTTAGGGGTTTGGACTTAAAATTATGTTATGTTTAGGAAGTTATGTGCTTTCGGAGTTACAGGAACCAGATTTCATGTTTTTGGCCACGGGGCCAGGAAGCATTCTGGGGACCCGTATTTTTTTAAAAGGAGTTTTTAAGCAAATTTTTTGTGACCAAAATGAAGAAAACATTAGTCATCATGTCGCAAAAATTATCATATAGGCTGTACATTTGTTAACAGAAAAATAGAAAGCTTAGGCCAAATTTATTGTTAGGGATGGCTATTTTTGTCGAAACCATTCATGTGTGTTTATGCAGCCATAATTGCTCCAATTAAACAAGTGACGCTGTGGCGCGTGAGTAGCGCAGCTGACTTGAAATGCATTGGTGGATGCAGGTTGGAATCTTGGCTGGCAGGGCACTTAAAGATAGGCAGTATACACTAGAGGGGGCGCGGTATGTAAATGTACGGAGTAGTCCACAGTGTGGGGAAATGTAAACTGAGGTAGCAAATTTTTTAAATTCATTATTAAAATTGACCAATCAGATACGATCAAAAGTCACTCGTTCAATACGTTATTTAAAAGTGGCCAATCACAAATATCTCACGATAAACTCAAAGGGTAAAATCCCACTGACGGCAAAATAGCTACCGTCTTATTTTTAACATTGCGCGTGACGTTTTCAAAAATCCGGGGCCCCAAAAAATATCTGAGCTCGGTACCAAAGGTACCACTGGACCCCTTGTCAACGCTCCTAGCTCTCGCCAGGCCTTGTAAAAGGCAAGCAACCTTTTAGGGCGGGACGATGCATCAAAACGCATCGTCAACAAGTTGCAAATGAATGCCATCCTTCAGCTGAACCAGCAAGGAATACAAATTATAGTGTGGTAGTTTCACCACTGACAAGGCAGACCACCATTGATGGGTACCCATAACTCACCTTTTACAAATTGCTGGCTGCTATATTCGTTGTTGTGCTTTGTACATAAAAGCATATAAAATCTTTTTATGGGTGAGCACGAAGCAGCTTCACTATAATAACTGGATGAAGCACTGGCATTTGATTTACTTCGAGTTTAATTTAACCACCACACAAATTTAATCAGTTTTCATTGTAATAGAGCATTACCATCTTCTTTAATATCGATTAATCTAGACTTCAAGTTTTGCACGTTGGCATTCGTTTTTTTTTCTGCATAAGATAATTTATCCCAACCAAAAGTCACACGCCCTTTTCTTAAACAAAATCCAGAAATAAACTATGCCACCATACCTTGCGTGATAACTGAAAATTTAAACTTGTGTGGGTAGTCAAAGAAATACTGTTTTATATAGCTAAATATATTTTGCTTGTTTTGGTACTTTTAACGTTGCGGTTTTCATCGTTACGACAAATAAATTTTGTAATTAAAGAGAGATAGTTAATTTTTGAAATCCGCTTTTGTATTCTGTTTGCATTTGTAGTTACCTTTCTTGATGTTCCTGGCAATACCATAAATGGCACTACGTCACTTCTCTCTGTCGATGGCCCAGCTTTCTCTAATCCAAACTTTTTGACCTCTTCTTCCTCCTGTCTTCTCCACGTCATCTTTGGTCGCCCTAGTTTCTTCCAACCACTTTAAAATTAAAGGCTCTCCTCAATACGTCATTTCTACCCATCCTCAGACCATCTCAATACCATCGTACTCCATTCGCTGACACTTATCTACATGAAATTTCTTGTAATTCCAACGTATCCTCGACTTCTTAGCTATCCCTTCTTTAACTTAATGCAACACCACACAATCCTATCTCAGTTCTTCTCAAAATTGGTTTCTCATCTTCCCTCAGACATTTTGTCGCTTTTCTATACAACATCAACGACCTCACACAATTCTGATAGATCCTTCCTGTTATCTTTAACAAAAGCTTTCTTCCATGAAACAACTACCTACGTTTTTTTAAGTTTTACTTATACAACTCTTGTTCTTGCTGTCATCGCTGCCTCACTTTCCCTACTGGCAGTCAACTTTACCAACCAAAATGACCCAAACTCTTCACCAATTTTACCTGGTCACAAAATAGCATTTCCTCATTTAGTTCCACAATTAATTCAAATCTCAACACATTATGCTCAAACAAAACCATTCACCAGTGTTGAAGAAACTCTAGATTTCAGGGCGTCTTCCACGCAGCGGTAACCATTAACCACATTTCGTGCAAAAGACTGTATTTTCCATCACCCTTTTGCCGCTCTGGGGAAACGGATCGACTTTGCTGTTGGTTACCTCTCCTTTTAAATCACTTGCTATCAATTTTTTATTCCAAGATAAACCTTTGTTTCTTGCTCTCAAATGTTTTTCATTTTTAAAACTTTTTGCAAATTTTTGAGTTTATGAGAAATAGATCATCTGCACACCAAATTTCATTTGTCAACCCTTCCCTCGCACACATGGTGATTGCAACGATTGCAATCGCGTAAACATGAGGAGACAACAAAGGTGCGTGATAGACACAGACTGGCACCCAAATTTCTTCAAATAGCTCTGATCTCGCTTTAACTTTTGTCTTTAAACCTTGATAGAGACTCGTCACAGCTCTTAATAATACTTCTGGTAAACCTTTCTTTCTCGTCTCCTTGGAACTCTGTCAAATGTCATCGCAACGTAGACATACACATGTACAGTTTTATCTCTCATTCTACTGTATTCTTCTCACAACCAAAGTTGTTTGAAGCAATGTGCGGTTTATAGTTACGAAGCTTTAACAACAAACCTAAGCTGCACCAATCAACAACCGCCTCAACATGGTGGGCGGCCCCCGACCCCATTTGGGTAGGGTCAAAATGGCTGTTGGCCTTTCCGAGGGTCCGAGTCACCTGGTAACTCCTTATGCAAACCATTTTTTTGCCATGCTGCCCTCTGACCGACCGCTGAAGGCCAGCAAATAGTCTCTTTAAAATTGGTTAACTGTTTTATCTTTTCTCCTGCCTCCCTCTTTCCCGTCTGCTCATTCTCCTTCTTCTGATGAGCGGCAGCGTTCATCCTAATCTTGGTCCCATCTTTTCCTATTCTGATGCGCTGGTAATGTGACCTGACTTGTTCAGTGGTAGGTCGGTGCAATGCTGCTCCAATAGCTCCATTTATGGTGCTCACTACTCTTCTCTTGATTAAAATTTCTTGGCAGCTCTCACTCTTGAAGCTGTCCTCCTTGCTGCGTCCCTGTTTTTTTTTTGGAGGTCCCCCACCTACCAACACTGTGTCTTCCTTTTCGGGTTCCTCCAGCTTGTATATCTCCACTGTTCAACCTCATCCATGCGACCCCTTTTACCAATGCAGTGCTCCCGCCCCACCCTCGTCTCCGAACCTACTACCCTCCTTACGCCCAATACGTATTTCCTTTCTAAGCACCCTCGCCATCCCTCACGTTTCTGGCTGTTCTCTTATAGCTCTTTTGTCCTCTTCCTCCCTGACTCGCTCAGGATTCTTCAATGAAATGCCGGAGGTCTCCAAGCCAGGAGCGCTAAATCACTATACTTTTTCTCGCCTCATCCTGTAGATCTTATTAGTCTCCAAGAATCTAACTTTAACTTATCTTCCTCTATTTGCATCAGAGGAATCTCTGCTCTGCGCTCTGATTGCTCCCATTTTTGATCTGTCATTCTTTCTCCCGATGACCCACACGCTAGCGGTAGCGTCATCATTTTTGTCAAGTAGGGGCTATCCTCCTCTAAACTTTCTATCTCTTCTCTCTCATTGCTTAACTCCTACTCCAATTATGTAGAGGTCAACATTTCACTAAACAACTCCTCACCAACCTTCCTTAATGTTTATGCCCCCCCCCCCCTATTTGCACTTCTTCGACGGATAGCAGAACCGACTTCTTTTTTCTTCTGTTTTCTCCTCCTTCAGAAACTTTTTTATTTTGAGGGATTTTAACTGCCATTGTCCCCTCTGTGATTCAAAGGGTACTACTGATTGCCGTGGGGAGGAAACGTTCCATTTGATCATCTCCTCTGGCCTTCTTCCTCTCAATGAACATGACACGCCTACTCTTCTCCACTGCTTTTTGCCTGACATCTCCTTTGTTCCCTTTCTTGCTCGTAAGAGGTGCTTTAAGACTTGGGGTCTGATCACCTTCCAATTCTACCAACCGTCCTTCTTTCTCCGCTCTTCCGCCCCAACGAACGTCCCTCTTCCTTCAATTTTTGGAAAGCTCGTTGAAACGGTTTTGCGTTTTACTTTGACTCTCACTGTCCTTCTGTAGGGGAATACTCCTTTCTTTTTTTCTTTGCTGCTGCTCTCTACTTTTTTGGCATTCAATGCGGCCAAATTTTCCATTCCTTTCAGCGGTGTCAAACGCCAACATCAAGCCTGTTAATCTTTTAAAGTGGAAGAGGCGGTAAGTGAAAGACGTAAGGCTTTTGCTGCTGTTCATAGAAGTGATGAAAATTGTCAAGCTTACATCTCTGCCTTTCGACATGCCTCGTCTGTTATCGCCAAAACCAAGGCTGAGGCAAGGCAGGCAACTTGCTCATTTCTCCCTCCTAAATCTGTATATGCTCTTCTTCGTTCTGTCGCTGACTCTTCTTCCTCGTCTTCCTTCTCGCTCAACTTCCCCAACTATTCCTTTCCCAGGGAGTCGGCTTTGTCTTTGCCGACTACCTGAGACTTAACTTTTTCTGTTTCCACCCGAAAACCTTGCATAGCAAAGCAATAGGCTACCTGTCCGAGCTCTTCCGAGCCACATACCCTGAGGAGTCTCATTCCTCTTTCTTTTCCCCTGCTAAATTTCTTGCAGCTGCCACAAAACTCCCCTGGTTCATTGCCACTGGCCCAGACAAAGTTGCCTATCCTATACTAAAGCACCTTCCTCGCTCTGGCATGGATTTCTTCCTACAAATTTTCATTCTCTCCTGGTCTTTGCATTCCTTTCCTTCGATCTGGAAGACATTTCCTATTATTCCCATCCATAAGATGGGAAAGCCTCTCGACTCTCCTGCTTCCTTGCGGCCCATCTCTTTTACCTCCTGCGGCTCAAAGCTTTTTGAACGCATCATTCTATCGAGTTTACTCTCCTTTTCGAAATCTTAACTCGATTCTCTCTTCCGCCAGGCCGGTTTCCACCGTGGACGGTCTACGGTCGATCAAGTTTTGTTTCTTTCTCAGTCCATTTCCAATGGGTTTAACAAATCCAAGCCTGGCTATCGAACTATTCTTGCTACAATTGATTTCTCTCAGGCTTTTCACTCTGTCTGGTAAGCCCGCTCTTTTCCAAAAACTCATTTCGGCTGGTCTTCCTTCTTGTTTTGCTTGTTGGACTCAATCTTTCCTTTCTGACAGACGTGCTTGCGTGACTTTTCAAAATCACAAAAGTCGCTTCTTTCGAGTCCGTCGAGGTGTTTCCCATGGATCCGTTCTTGGCCCTCTACTTTTCTATCTTTTCATATATAATCTTCCTGTTTTTGTGCCTTCGTCGGCTGTTCTCTTTATGCTGACGATCTGGTCATTTGGTTCTCCTCCACCTCGATTTCTGCTGCAGTGGAAGCTACACAAGGAGCTGTGATTCGACTGGAGTGCTGGTCTGAGTACTGGTGTCTTCCTCTCAATCCGAGTAAATATGAGGTCCCTTTCTTCTTAGTGAGTCACCACCAAGCTAATCTCCAGCCCCATCTCCTCTTATTCATCTCCCACTCCAACTTTCCGTGGGGTCACCTATGACTGCACTCTTCCTTTTTCTCATCATGTATCTTTGCTGGAGATTAAGTTCTTTCCCCGTCTTATAGCCTTACGCTGTATCTCTGCTTCTTCATGGGGCTCCTCTAAGGAGTCCTTCTCTCTTATGAATAAAGACTTTCTTCGGCTCTTTTTTACTTAAGCTTCACCGGGATGGTTGCCTTTTCTTAGCATTAACAACTTTACCAAATTGAAACGCCTTTACCAGCGGCTAATTGGGCCATCTCCGGCTGTCTCTTGTGCTCTCCTAATTCACTTCTTCTTTCTGAGGCGTCTTTACTTCCCCTACGAGTCACCCTGACTCATTTCATTCTGTCATCTTATGAGCGAGCCTTTCCCCTTCCAACCTCCTTCCTCATTTCAGGTTTGGCCAAACTTGGAGTGAAACCAAGACTCTGCAGATTTTCCTAGAGAGCTTTTGCGTCCACTGACACTCACGCTTTCTCCTATAGAGGTTCTCTATGCATTCCCTCCCTCTCCTTTTTAGAATCTGCCTTCCTTCACTGTAGAGTCCACCTTTTTCTCCCCATACTCCAGCTTTAATCCTCCTCTCTCGTCAAAGTGCGGCTCCCGCTCATCTTGAGTCTCTCCTACCTCACAATCTGGTGATTGGGACAGATGTTTCTGTTCCTTTTCCTTTTGGCAAAGGTGGCTCTGGCGTCTTTGCCAATTGCTCACTCAGTGGCACCGAGGCCATCTTTTCTTTTCGGCAGATCCAGTTTGTTCAAGTTTTTCTGCTTTGGCCTGCGCCATTCTGCAAGCTTTCCGCTGGTCTCGACAGCAACAACAAGTCTGCTATTTCTCTTCTCTCCTCCTCTCCAGCTCTGGCTCTGCCCTTGCCACTTTGTCCTCTTCTCTGTCTTTCCTTTTACCTCAAACTCTCTGGCTGGAACCATCTTCTCTCTTCTCATTTGCTATCAGGCTACAATGGATCCCCGGATACTCGCTTCTCTCGGGGAGCGACGCGGGTGATGAATTAGCCAGGTGGGGAGCGCTACTGGTGCCCTCCGCAATCCCTTGTAGTGTCTCTCCTCTGACCTTTCTTATTCACTCTTGGACTGGAGGCGTACCGTTTCACCTAAATTTCTAGACACACAAGCCTCCTCGGTTTCTATTGACTAACTTGTTCTCCCTCGTTATGCTCGCTGTGTCCTTTCTCGTCTACGCTGCAATGAACACAACCTTCTGTTACACTCTTTATCTCTCTAGAATCGAGAATCCTTTATGTAGCGCCTGCGGTCATCCAATCCAGGACACCTCTCATCTCATTTTGCACTGTCTATAGCCACGGACTACTTGCGCCGCTGGCTCTTTGGAGACTTTCTGTTTTTCTATGACCTCTGGTCCAGGCCCTGGAGAGTTATTCGGCTTCTGGCGGTATATTTTCTTTCGCCATGCCCCCCCCCCCCGTCCCTCGGAAGGGATTGGGTAACAACAACAAACCTAAATCTTATTTTTTACGGAAATGGTGACGATCAAAATTAAATTCAAAACTAATTCAAATTATTTCTTGAATTAAATTAGTCAAAAATCACGAGCAGCAAACTCGGTTGTGCAGTGGAGCAGGCTAAAATGCTGTTCTAAGCGACAATAAAGATACGATACAAGTGCCTAATGAGACAAATGCCCTTCCCTCAAATTCTCGGATAGAATCCTGATAAAGCTATCCTCATACAGTAAAACAACCTTCAATATTGTTTTTTTCAAGAGACTAACTGTTGCAGAAAGCGGAAAACACTTCAGCCTAATTCATAAATTCTCACTTCAAGGGTAAATTTAATAAAACATGAATTCAGCTGGTTAATGTGATTTGCTTTTAAGAAAGCAATTTCCAAAAACATGCAGTTAGCATAAAAGTTGGTAAAACCTGGCCCATACAGCCAGAACTTGGGGCATCTCTGATGCAGGGCGTAAGAATTCACGATTTCAGCGTTATTGCTAGTTGCTGCTGGAAGTGTCAAATAACGAATATTAATTTCACTTCTAGATACTGTCAAGGAGGAAACGATAACAGAAAGGTCGAGAACCCATGCCCTAGTTGTTTCTGTGGGGAGGCCTTACGCCTTATCAAATTACCGTAGTCGTGACGTCATGTTTAACGCTTCAGTAGCCAAACAATGAATGCAATTAGACCTATTAAGAGAAAATATTGTTTTGATGTTTCTGCAAAGTAGCGCACTGCAGTTTGGCTGCTCTAAGTCGGAAGAAACCATTGACTAGAAAATGAAAAGAAATGGGTCCCTCTTTTAGAAATACTTTCATATTGCCAGCGTGAGCTAAAAACGAAAACTCGGCAACGTGATGGTCATAAAGTGTTCATTTATGCTGTGACAAGACTTCGTCAACTTCAAGGCTTCAGGTGTAGTGTGCAACATGCTAGTCATAAAACTATGTTTTTCAGATACAAGAGAAACAAAAGCATACTTTACATAGGGTACGCCAAACAAGCATTTCGCAAACTACTGGTAGTGCATAAAAAGTAAAAGCAGTAATGTGAAAACAATTAAAACGGATCAAAATAAAAAATTTTGAAATTAGCTGCAAAAAACTTAAATGAAGTTACTTTGTTCAAAGTACAGTGTATTTTACTCTTTCAAATCAGAGTGTCACAAAGGTAAAAGAGCTAGCAGTGTAATAGCAAGACTTCTCAGTGAAATTTTATCGTGGCCGTGCTTGAAAGTTTACAATTCCTTTAATAATCTTCGCAAATATATGGCGCACTACACTAGCATGACTTTCAAGTTTTGTGTTGAGGAAGCAATTGGTTTTCGTCTCAAAACGAAATTAAGACATTTTTTTGATCAACTTTTTGAAATATTAACTTTACCCGTTCGGTAAATTTCTGAAGGAGAGATTGACTGGGATGCTTCAGCTTATCCTACTGTTACGCTTATGACAGACACAGATGTGTAGTTACCGGTGGGTATAGCTCACCAAGAATTTAGCTTCGCCCACTCGTTCGCATATAATAATCATTAACTGCGAATACAGTCAATCCGCTCACGCCGCCTCAAAACTTAGTAGCCACTTTAGGCTAAATATAGCCACACCCTTGCCAATTCTGGCACCTGTTTTTTTGCTATTCAGTCTTATGTGACAAACGATCGATCAAAAAAGTCGAATCGCTTGTGGCAAAATACCTAGCTGGACCAGCATCGCAAAGAAAATTACTACCGTACGCTGGGTTACGTTAATTAACGGTTGAGCTTCAAATTTTTTTGAAACATCAAGACTAAATTAATTTACGCAAGTCGACCAGTACGCAAAAGTTTCAAAATATTGAAAGATTCTATTCAGATGACAAACCGGAAAGCGTGCTAACCTCTGTGCGTGATAGACTGCGTCGAATTTAAAACCTGCGTTCAATTCACCTGAAGACCGAAATAGAGCGTGACGTTTGGTGTGGAGTTGAAGTCTGATTCAAACTATGGCTAGCGCCGACCGCAATCACATGTAGGGACATGGATTTATTTGTTCGCCCGCAACAAAATAACCAAGAAAAGCGAAATAGATAAGGATTTTTGAGGAGCCAGGAAACTTTGAATTAACCCGAAAGTTTTCTTGTCGAAGATAAAGAATAGCTGCTAACCTGACGACCGTAATGTCACTTCGCATTCTCCCAACTTTCCATTTCTTTAATGATCAAGTTTTCATCACCTTTTTAATTAAGGTGGATGTTCACAGTATCCGTTTTTGTACATTTTTATCTTTCATGCATTTTTGTACGAAAGTTATCATCCGCTTAGCAATTTATAGGGTGCACCACAGCATATGCTGTTCTTCGAACATATTTTGTCCGCTAAGTATTTACCAAAAGCGTATACGCCTTTGCGCATTACGAACAAAACACTTATGGTGTGTATTTTGCGGACAAAAAGCGAATGTTCTAACGATAACATAATACTGTGTAACACCATGTAACCAAGTGGATAAAAATTTCCGCACAAAACTACACAAAAAAAATACGTAGTGTACATTCGCCTTTAAACACAAAGCCGCTAACGTACTTCCAAGTGCAGCAAATAATCAAAGGACAGAGAGTATTGCAGCAAAGATAGAAATATCTTGTCACGAGTTGTCTCAACGGTCTTTTGATATTCAAAAGCGGATTAGAGCATATTATAAACGCTTTCATTTAATATTTTCCATCAAATTTATCAAAAACTAAACATGATAAAATCATAAAACTGCCTTTGAAATATAATATTTATATCCCACTAACTACATTATAAGCAACTGAAAATAAGCAAATATTACTTTGTTTCAA
Organism: Trididemnum clinides; assembly: GCA_963675345.1. NCBI lineage: Eukaryota > Metazoa > Chordata > Ascidiacea > Aplousobranchia > Didemnidae > Trididemnum > Trididemnum clinides. The sequence goes on along the minus strand of OY776285.1, from coordinate 46,086,001 downwards.
AAAGTCGAAGTTTATTCCAAAATAACGAATTGCGAAAGCTTTTGGCAGACAGCTTCTCATCGTATATTATAGATCCTACTGCAATATATACCATGGCCAAAACATTCTTACATTGTGAGTACAGACAATAGACACATTTTGGTTCGCGAGCGGTACATAAACTTTAAAACTCAAACAAGTACGTGTGTCTCTAATGCAATAAGTTTTAAAGGATTTAATTCAGATAGCAGATTAGTGTTTGAAACTAGTACTACTCATCACGTGCACAGAACAGTACGTGTACAAATAAAAACGACAAAATTTTATAATTTGCATTGTCACACACTTGAAACGAATATATTACACTAAGAGTACATTACCGGTAACGATAGGTACATTTGTAACAACTGTACAATGAGCAATTCTTTATATAAACAAACAATAACAATGCCAGCACGTGTAATCTTTGTAACGCCACATTAATGTAGAGTCACAAATCAAAAATAAAATAATCTATAACACTTATGCGTACCAACACGATAATCAACACACTATTTTCTGCGTTTTTCCTATATTAAGTTGCTGTGAGTACAGAGCTCTTCTGCTTTTAACAGCCACGACATAGCCCTATACAATTTCAAATTACAAGTAGCCGTTTCTACAGACTAACTGGTCATGAAAGTAGTGTAAAATATTTTGATAGATTACAGGGCACGATTCTACAAGTACTATGTAAATCATAACAAAAGCTTGTGAGAAAATATATCACTGCACGTAAATTATTGCAATTCAGGGCACAACGAGCTGGTTAGGTGTTCCGCACTCTGCCAGGTACATAGTTCTTGTCCAAAACCTCTTCTTGAAGGAACATATGCAAGCATTTTTCATTCTGAGCTAGTGGATGCCCAGCAACTCTAAAAATGTTTGGTATTTAATAATATTGTGTAGACACGGAAAATTCTTTTACACAATCTGTGATTCACCTGACTTCATAAAGTAATTAGTGCCTTTCATTTTACCCTTGTATCCACCTTATTCATAAAAAATTGCTTTGGCTTTGTCTTTCTGAAGCAATATAAATGGGCTTCAAATAAGCCACCACCAATGCAAATTGTGTGATCACAACTCACTGGAAAAGCAAGAGATATTTTGCATTTTAATTGCAAGGTGAACAACTTTATTATCTATCTTTCAACTTTACTTCGTTGTTTCTAACACAATGCTTTTCCAATTCTACCACAAGTAGTGCAGCCAACACAAGCAAACCGTTTTTTCAAGATCGCAATAATGCAGAACACACAAAGTGATTACGTTGACAAAGAACTAATGTAATCATAGTCAAAAGCAGCGGTAGTGAATTACATAAAATTTGCTAATTTCTATGCTTCAAAATTTTGTAATAAAGCCAATGTAAAAATAATTAAGGTTTAGATTTTAAAAGGATTTTGGAGTAAAAGGAGCAATGACGAATTTAATTTTGCAAAGCAAAACACGAGAAAATGTATTACTGGCATTACCATTTGAAATGATTAAAAGTAGAATAAGGAATTATGCCAATTCTACAACGCTTTCATTTAAAGTCGTCCCTGTGATGTTTTTCATGCTGCATATGATTACTTGTTAATAAAGACTTCTAATGCTTTTCTTCTTTCTTCAATAAAATCTTCTGAGAAAATGCCATCATCACCCCGAAAAGGAAGTTGCATTTTCAAAGCTTTTCCGGGCAAAGGGGGAACAACAATCTGCAAAAAAAATCAAGGTAAATAAAACAGTTTCTTGTCATGGTGACAAGAAAATTGGCTCAAAGTAGATAATTTTAAATTTCTGTTTGCAATAAAAGTCATCACTATAGGCAAAGTGTAAAAAATACGACTTTGGTCCAAGGTGCATAAGATACATTCAGAGTAAGCCCCTGAGCCTACAGTTGCATAAAAACATTTGCCTAGAGAGAAAATTCTCAAATTGTCACAAGTCCAAAAAAACAAACTGCCAAAACAAAAATCAACTAACACTAACTTATGTTTCTCATAAGAATCGGACATATCTTGAAGAAGTCACATTATATAAAAAACATATTTATACAAAAAAGATCAACTGTCACTTATCTTTGACGTTTTTCAAACCAACAAACGGGAGGCAAGATTATAGACATATTTGATCTCTTTCTTTAGAAAAAGTTACAGGAGTTACGATTGTTAAAATCAAAAATTTTATTGACGCAAGCTTGACATCAACTTAATGTTGATCTACACATTTTTCTCATTCCGTTAGCAACTAAATTTCAAAACGGGATATCTTTTTTCCAACTTTTTGTTAAACAAACGAAGACTACAAACAGAACTTTATTAAACAAAACAAAAATAAACACAGCTAAAAAGATGAGGAAGCTTTTCGTACCCACTCGTGGACTGCAAAAAAGTTTGACTGGGTAGTCGCTACATTCTTGCATCATAAACGAATCAGTTCAAAAAAGTACCAAAGCTGTTGTCTCACAGAACAAAAAAAATTATGATCATGTAGCAAAATGCTTAGCTGTGATCTCTTCCGAGATCACAGAATTTTTCCGACGAACACAGAACTTTCTATATTAACCTAATAACAATTGATGGTGTTTTCTTTTTAACTGCCCAGCAAAGAAATTGGAAAGCTTGACTGCTCAATTGTGTGAGGGTTAGGGTTATTGACAAGATAAAAGACCTTTTTATAGAGCTTTGAAATTGCATTGCCAAGTTCTCACACAAAAAATGTCAATACTTGACAAGACATGAGATTTCGTTTCAAAACTTAAATTTGTTTTGTAGACTTCTAACACAAAATGAAACGTTGCATAAATGTTCATTTTGTAGGCCAGTGACTACATCCAAACAAAGTATTTTTAAATATTGGGGCCAACATGGTGATTAATTTTAAAAAGCAGGCTTAAAACATTTTTTAAAATTGCTTTTGATTTACAATGATTGTCTTTGATCTTCAGTTTTATTTTTTTGTGCCATCTTGTCACTGTCAATCCACTAAAACAAGGTCATGAATCTTTTATGGTTTTTAATGAGAACATTACAATATGCAATATACAAACATCAAATTATTATTACTGTTACAGTTGGACCTGCTATCTTCATTGAGTAAACATGGCAAAAGATTCTTTTAGATATGTGCAAATGTAGGTTGACAATTGTTCATCCATTCAAATCAAAATGATATACGTAAACACAGCATAGGTCACCTTGAGCCAACTTCGTTTGCTCACTTATTTTGACACAGGCCAACTTTATGTCAAAGCCTATGTTTTTAAAACAGCAGCAAGAGCCCTTTTTGACAACGTAGCAACGATTTCAAAAATATTCATTTTGCTCTTTGACAATAGTATTTGTCTTTACTTTAGATAGATTTAAATGTTAGGAGCACCTTTGTTGTTCCACCATAAGTATTGTAGTTTAGTGTACTGGGAATCAATCATTTTCAGCTTACAGTCAAGATTTTTGATCACATGCCAAGCTGTCAATAACTTTTAGGCAACATTGACACACAGTCAATACTCAAGACACTGGAGAAAAATTTCTAATAATCACTATGCTAAGCCAAGTAAAAAGATTACAAGACTTGGAACAAACGGTTTGATATAAATTACAGCACTGGTTCAAAAGCATACAGTATTGGACCTTTTTCTTCTGAGACTGTTTTTCATGAGAGTTATAAGTATGACATGTGCAGTGAGGATATTACAAGAGTTACTCAATTCTATTAGATAAATTAAATCCATTAAATGTTGACTTGACAGCTTACCTTACTATCTCTTTCCAACTCATTGGCCAGCCACTCAAATTCACTATAACGTCGTCGAACTGATGACTCTCTTTTTTTAAACACAGGAAGATTGGTCTGGAAAAAACATTATTAATTTTAGATTTAATGCAGCAAAATATGACTAAACTCAAAATTAGCCTAACTTAAGCCAAAATATGCAAAGAAGCTAAAATGCAGAATTCCAAGGAGAGTGCTGAAGAATTCGCCTAGTAAGCATTAATGTCAGTTTGATGATTTTATCAATCAGCATAAAGGTTAGGATTTTGGTTAGGCAGTAGCTATTTTACCCAAGGAGACTATTTTACCATGAGACATTTGGGGTTGGTCAATTTAATGATGTATTAAACATGTGACTTTTGGTCAGTTCTGATTGGTCAGTTTCAATGACCAATCAAAAAAACTTCCACCTGCCATTCTACACTTTCTCCCAGTGCATTGTACCCTGCACATTTACATACCAAGGCCCCCACCAGTGTACACGTCTTTGTCTAAGTGCCCTGCTAGCCAAAATATTCCAACTTGTAATCATTGTATTGCAAGGCAGCTGCACTATTTATATGCCACAGCATTACCGCCAGAACCATAGCAACTATAGCTATTTAAGTGCACATGAATGGTGATGGCAAAATACCTGCCAAGAGTAAAATTTCATCAATGGCAAAATATCCACATGCTTTTGGTTAAGGATAGGGCTAGTTTGTGAACTTGGAAAATTATCCATTGCAGTAGTATCCCAAAATATGTTAGTGCTACAGCTCCAAAATAGCAGAACTCATTTGCTGGAAATGAACGTAAAGAAATCTAGCAAAGTATTTCACAGCAATGAATTCTATCGACAACAAGAAATCCACAGGAAAGATCAATGTTTATAGAGTTGTGACTAGGGTGACAATTAAAGTAATAGTTAAGGGTTAGGTTGAATAGTCAAATTAGGATTAGAAAGTGGCTATTTTGCTGTCTTAATCATTTATTTTAGGAAGATGGTATTTTATCCTCAGAGACTATTTTGCTGTAATCATTCATATGTGTTTATATTGCCACAATTGCTACCATTATGCAATTGACGCTGTGGAGGATGAATAGTACACCTGCCTTGAAATGCAATGGTTGCAAGTTGGAATCTTGGCTGGCAGTGCACATAGAGAAAGGCAATGCATGTATAGGGTATTGCAGGGGGAGGCCCAGCACGTAAATGTACACGGTAATGTACAGTGTGGGGAAGTCCAAACAGGGGGTGAATTTTTTTAATTGATTACTAAATTGACCAATTAGAAACGATCAAAAGTCACATGTATAATACATCATTAAAATTGACCCATCACAAATAGCTCAAGGTAAAATGCCATTGATGGCAAAATAGCCCCCATGCCTTAGGATTAAAGCTAGTTTGAAAAATTCCGCATTTTGGTAGTATCTGCTTATTTTACAAATCTAATCGCAAATTGACCAACCTTTAATTTAATTTCATAATCTGTGTATCTCTGCCTCCATCCAACTCCATGAGTAACGGGATTCATTACTTCTATCTCAAGAAAATTTGCTGGCAAACCATAAGCATCACTTAAATCTTGCTTTGAAGCTTCAATGCGCTTTGTATAAACCTCGTCAGTGCTGGACATATTTTGACTAAGGTACCAGTTATAAAATAAAACTTCTATATCAAATATTATAATTAATTTAATATTTTTGTAAATACGCGAGCAAGACACTAACTCCCAAAAAGCACTTTTATAAGCTGCTAACTTCAGTTACCTAGTTTCAAGAACGGGGCACCAGTTAAATAAATGCTTGCAATCTACAAAAATCCAAACAGGCAACCGGTACGCTTCTTAACTACACTACAAGGTTGATTACCACAATGTATCATCAGACGAGGGAGATCGGGTATGGTGGCTGTTTGATTCAATAATTACTGGTCCCTTCACAGCCTTACCTTTTAAAACATCACACAAAATGCATTTACGATGTTGTTCTTTTCTTTTTTTGCATGTATTGGGTTTTTGGTTTCGTTGCATAAGTAAGCACTTGCCGGCGTACAAATGGATCGGCCACATTGATGGCTATATGGAATTGGATACTACAAAAAGGCGGAAATTACGTCAAATTGAGAAAGAGCGTTTTGATTTTTATGAAAAAATCTTTTTTGGAGATCGATTTCATTTTATGTAGGTGACCATTTCTTGGTGCCTAAACTCACATGGCTTTTTTACTCTATTGCAGCCAGATATGGATGTTTTTCGGGTTGTTTTCCGAAACAGACATTACTCTGCAGGTCACAAAATATTGCTCCACGGGCGACGGGTTGCACACACCTGCCATGGACTATGGTGTAACTTAGTTTAAGGTGGCAAATCACCATTTGAAAGCCAGAATTTCGATAAAATCAGTAAAAAAACTGAATATTAGTTTGGCACAGTTTATAGTACTATTTGATCCATAGAATCAGATTCTGGCCACAAAAAACTGAATCGGCCGGTCTAAGTAGGTTAAAATCCCATGTTTTATAAGGGGTACACGTAGGGTTGCCAACTTTGACAAATTTCAATAAAGGACACTGTGACTAGAGCTGCCAACCCTCCTGCATTTTAAAGGACAATCCTCAATTGGAGACCCTCTGTTCTTGTCCGGGTGGGTAATCAGGTGTTGACCTTTTTTTTTGTTTTGTTTTTGGAGGCCACCATGTAAAAATACTGCTCGCGAACATGGTGGCCACCAAAAAAAAAAAAAGGTCAACACCCGGTATTCCATGAGTTGTGCTACACAACCGCGGTTGGACTGTACTTTTGCAAATTTTTTTCCGCTCTTGCAGTAAATTTTTTTCAGCTCTACAAATAAAGGACAATTCTAACTTTAATAAAGGACAACGACGGGGGAGGGGGGGGTCAAATAAAGAACGGTTGGCAACCCTAGGTACACGTGTTTTCTGCCTAGCAACGGCTCCTAGCAACGCCTTTATTGCTTGTTTGAGACCCCTTTTTAGCCGATCTTGTGGGCAGACGATTTTGGAAACGAGCATAATTTTAGCAGGTGTTTTCGTTGTTTTGATGGCACCTACCCGGAAATAAAATTTTTATCAGAAATCTGATTTTTTTTGGTTTTTAAGTCAATTATCACTATCGCTCCTGCGCGGGTATGGTTACCCGCACGCGCAATTCATGCGCTCGCTACCGCGCCGTTATATATACAGGCAAAGGAATTTGCTTACAAAAGGGAAGCATGATTTGAAGTATTTGCAATACCTGGGTGATGGAGATTCTGTGGCATTTAACTCCTTTGCTCCCGCATGAAAAGCGAAAAAAATGTCCGTAAGGTGGCAGCGCGAAAAACTGTCATAATCAATCATAATTAATCATAATTATGTACCTCAAGTTTGTTTGTAAATCATTACTCATCTGTCTACTTCTACATTAAGTGTGATATATCGTTGAAATCTACATTTTCTGAGGATTTCAAATATAAAAACAAAAATTTTTTTTGAATATGCAAATTTTATGCAAATAAACCCCCAACTGGGGGTAATTGTCTTCAAAATTAAAGAGGTACCCTTACCTCAAAGATCACTACAGATTTAATTTTCTACCAATTTTTTAGAAATGGTCGCAAAATGATGCTAAGGAAATAAGCTTCCAAAGTACATCACTCAAAACTTACCTAAAAGCCTAGATTTTCTACAATTTGCAATTTTCTGAGGCACATGATCTTTTTTTTGACCGGTACCAAATTTTGGTAGTTAAATTTCGTACCTAAAATATGATCAGTTATTATCTGCTAGAGGCTAGCCTAAACCATGTAACATTATGTATTTTTGAACAGGGAATTTCTTCAAGATTCAGAAAATATCAAGTTTAAATAGAATATGCTGTCACTGACAATGAAACAGCCGCTTGTTTACACCCTTCCCATTTCTTGAGAAACAAGGGGGATACAGCAAACTTTGATTTAGAGAAGCCAAACTTGTGGTAGCTTTTAAACTTGTATTTCGCTTCTTGTCTCCTTGGAAATTTGATACAAAATGACGACTTTATTGGTGAAACATTTGCAATTTATTTTATCTTTTTATAGGGCGTAGTTTTTGTAAAAATCATAATTTAGTGAAGGTAAGTCAAAAATTTTTGGGGGGTTTTGAACTGACATGATGTACAGTACTCATTTTTGATCAGTAAATATCATATACCACTTAGTCTAGACTATTTAAAGTTATATATTGCTGGAAAGAAAATTTCCTAAGCTTTCAAATGAGACCGATATTTAGCATCATATCATATTTTTTACGCACTAAATTTACTTTTATCTACTTACCATTCAAATTTGTTTGGGGGGGGTTTGAGACCCCTAAAAAATTTGGAAATTTAAATAAGCAAAATTTATTATTGTCGCTTGAAATTTTGTCAAATGATGCCCGAAAAGAGTAGTTTTCAGACTGTGTTAATGATAAAGGGTTTGGTTATATGGTAAAGATGTAATCTCAATTTGATTTTAGTGTAGTTGGCACGTGCTGAGAATTTGGCCGATTTTGTCGTCTGCAACTGGGTTGTTGGTTTTTTTAACCGTTTTTGGGTATAAAAATCCAAGAGTTAGGGCACAAATTATACATCTTCCGATGCGTGAGGAAATAAGCGTGATCGTTTGAAAGTTTTATGAAAATCGGATGAAAAATAAAGTCACAAATCGGTTTTTAGTAAACTAATTTTGTAACTCAATTTAAAAGAATTTGAGGTAAACACTGAAAACACGAGATCATCAATCGATGATCGCTGGAGCGAAAGAGTTAAGGCTGTTAGTGACTCTAAGCCATATGGTGAAACAACTATAAGTAAGCTAGAATGTGTAGGACATATTCAGAAGAGATTGGGCTCAAGGTTGAGAAAATTACGTACACAGTATAGAGGGAAAAAGTTACAAGATGGAAAGATACTGACTGGAGCTAGGCGACTGACTGAAAGACAAATAGACACTCTACAAATTTATTTTGGAATAGCTATTAGAGAGAATAAAGGGAATTTGTTGGGAATGCAAAGGTCAGTAATGGCTGCACTTTACCTTGTGTCTAGTACAGACGAAGAACCGAATCACAGCTTCTGCCCAGATGGACCTAATACATGGTGCAAGTACAATCTGGACCCAAGTACATACAAACACAGACATGGACTACCACAAGCTGTCGTTGATATGATAGAACCCATTTTCAGTGAACTGGCAGACAGTGATCTCTTCTGTAAATGTCTGCATGGCCAAACCCAGAATAACGATGAGTCAATTAACAATATGATCTGGAAATACTGTCCGAAGGAAGTTTTCGTGTCTAGACCAGTGGTATCAGATGCAGCACACTTTGCTGTCGCTGTATTCAATGATGGTAATGACGCTTTCGTTAAACTTTTCGAGCAGTTAGGACTGAGTGGAGGATTCACAGTCAAAAGTGCTCTTAGTAGTGACACTACGCGTCTGTATCACGCCAAACGAAAATCAAGTGATCAGTATAAAATTACTCGAAAGAGACTTCGAGCCGAGAAAAAGGGCTTCATAGACACGAAAAATGAAGAGGAAGGCAACGCTTATGAATCTGGCGCACATTGATCTGTCTTTGAACAGAAATACACGTTTTTCAGATGATATTATGCCTAGTTCGGTACAACATGAAATGTTTAATCGCGATTTTCTCAGTTTGAGGATTTTGGTGTGTTCATACTGATTTCAAACACGCATAGTATAGCCAAATGTCATCCGATTTCCAAAATTCTTTTTTTAACATGGGCCTTGGACCATTATGCAGGGATTCTAGTCGGGAAATTCCCCTCCTTAGTGTAGTTCTCTGTTGATAGGGGTATTATGTTACTAATTGGTAGCTAATCATGCGCAAAAATTCCAACAGAATTTTTGAATGCAGACTGTGTCAAACTGAACAATAATATAGCAAATTCGTGACTACAAACCCTTATTTTGGTTATTATCTGTCACACAAACTTTGAATGTACGAAAAAACCCAAATATGAGACGAGATATCCGTGTTTGAAAATTGGCGGATTTCTGGTGCGATGACGTCATAATTTATGCAAAACTGTCGAATTTCTTCCTTTTTGCGAACGGGCTTTCTAATGACCAAACCAGTTTATAAAAACTCCCAAAAACGGCTAAAACAGCTCAAATGGTGATTTGCCACCTTAACTCAATGCAGTTGTTCAATTTTACTCAATGGAATATTTGTATTTTTAGTTTTTATTGACTTCCGTAAATTTAAGAAACCTATTTCTGCGATTTTCTTAGCCTACGTACCGGTGCTTACTATATTTGCAGTTTATCAGTATTTCCTTTTTTGAATAAAGTTCTGCATTTCCGAAATTTGACGTTTTTGCATGAATTTAGTATTTTGTGATTCAGCAATAATTCTATATTTCAATTTTAAAATTCCGTATTTTAGTGCTATCCGTTGCCTTACTTGATTTATAGGCTGCCACCGTTGTGGCATGTAGCTTCTGGAATAGAAAATTTTTTTTAAATTGGGAACATTTCCGCATTCAATTGCTTACTGACTAAAATCACTTCAATTGCTCTAATTTAGCATGATTCAAAGTCACTTTCAATCCCTATCGTACCGAGGGGGGAGGCCACTGTGCCATGGCCCCCTCAGACGCTAAAAATAAAAAATGTAAAGCAAAACCAAGTAGTTTTAGCAAAAGCAAAGCTGGTTTGTGACGTCTCACGATTGTGACGAAACTTTACCCTCCCCCTCGGAAACTTTCTGCGCACCCCACTGCTTTCAATACTGTATTTTTTCCTGGTGTTTCAACAACAAAACACTGATTCACAGACTCCAAAACACAACAAATAAAGTCATTCGATTAGCATTTAATGCCAAAAAGAAGATGACATAAAAGCAGTTATGAAAAAGCATAACATTATGACAACAGAACAAACTGCTCAATTAGAGATAGGTAACTTTATGCACAAGTATTTTAATAACATGCTACCAGATGCATTTGTAACTTCTTTCAGCACAACCATCGAACCTGCAATAGTGATAGGTCACGGTCAAATTAAACTAATCCAGCCATCATTCAAATACAAAGGTCCTGTTAAATGGAATCAGCTTCCTTTAGCATTAAGAGAAATAAAACCTTTGAAATCTTTTATCAACCAGTCAAGGTACGATAGTTCTTTATTACCTCACAAAAATTTAATGCACTTGAAACTGACGTTTAACAATTGTAACTGCTTATGATATTGTTTTTTTGCAGTGCTTTGGTTTCTGTAGTCTTTTTTCTGTTTTCAGATGGAACCTTTGAAAGCTGTGACAGTGAAGTGAGAACAGTCAACCATAAACGATCAATTCATAAAGAGCATTGTGTTACATTTATAACTTAATTCAACTCAAAAAGATTACACAAGTTTATCTTTATCAATTTACTTATTCAAATAGAATAGAAAGCAAAACAAATAACAGTAATTAGCATTATGTAACAGCAAAACTTTATAATAGGCTACCTTGCAACACATCAGCTTTTTACAAAATCACATTATTAAGCTTTAGCCTGTACAGATTACATGACAAAAGTGTTGCCAAATATAAAATCAATCAAAGTCTATATTTTAAGCAGGGGCCACCACACATTGAAATACTGAAACTTCATCACTGCAAAGCAGTTTAGGATGATAAGTTATTTTCATCATTTAAGGTCACTCTGCATGAAATTAATTATTGATTGAGTTGATCAAATTTTATGCGAACAATGTACCGGGTGATACCATACCGGTACTAACAAACAACAGTAACTTCTTTTTTGTAATAGTTAAAATTCAAAATGCTTAATTTAGTCCTAGGTGTATGACTTAAAACTACAACCAGCGACAGAGTTTATATGCTTTGAGGCGTAAAGGAGTTGTCTCCTAGCTGTCGGTGCTCTCAGGTCACCCTTGGGCAAGGTGTAGCACCTGATAGCCTCCCCTATTAGGGTTACATCATGACAGATTTTTTAATTTTCAATGTATTTTGGGGCATCTTGTACATGCTGTAAATGCTTTTCTTCGTGTGCGTTTTTATTTATCTACTACCTTACAAGTGCGATGTCCATGCCACTATCTTCGAATTTGGACTAATTTCTTTTCATGTGCATGTATTAACGTATATTGTTTTGCCATGGTCTCCTTTTTTTGTCAACTGTTCTCAAATTTATTTTTTATGTATGCTGATTTGGGCAAATATAAAATGATTGATTGATTGATTCCGCTAAACTCATCAAAGTAACTTGGCATTTTGGATTGCTAAGAATTTATCTCTGGAGGGAGATAAGTCTTCTGTTGTATGTGTCACTGGAAGACGATCTGGATCTATCCAGCACGGTTACCTAGGTGGTATAGGATGGGTCAATTGGTCGAAATTGTGGGGGTGGTCTTTAAACCTAATCCTAACCCGAATTCTAACTTTAACCCTAACCCTAAATCTAATCTGAACCCCAACCCTAACCCTACGTGAGGGAGCTAACCCTAGATCGAAGGACACTAATTTTATTTGAAGGAGGTCGGAGGGAGCTAAAACTAGGTTAGGTCTAGGAAGCTAACCTAAAGCCTGTTAATTTTATTTGAGCTAACCATAGTTCTAAGGGAGCTAACTCTAAATTTAAGGACACTGGTTTTATTTGAAGGAGGTCTATTACTTTTATGTGAGGAAGCTAACCGAAGTTCCATGTAAGGGATCCAACCATAGGTCTATCAATTTTATATGAGAAAGGTATGAGGGAGCTAATTATAGTTCTAACCCCAAAATGGTGAGAGGTCCGACCGAGTTAACCTTAGGTCTGAGGGAATGTGAGGGAGCTAATTCCAGATCTAACACGATTTGAATGTCATGTAAAAGATTTCAGAGTTTGGTCCAATCCTTGTCGCCTTATGACAGTATTTGACTTGCCCTACCAGAAGTTATTGCCCAACAATTACGTAATTTTTATGCGGTTGTTTGCTAAGTGTGGTGCAATTCTCAACTTATTGTGGTAGCATAAGACTGATTCAGTATGAGGTTATATAATATTGCACAATGGTTTTATAATTTTCGTACAGTTGGTTGCTGGGATGTAGCGCAATGACGTTAAAACAAAGCTGTGGGAAAAAGTTAGCAAAGTGCAACGTCGCTCTTAGGTCTATCCAAAAGTTAACGGCTTTGAGGCAACTACTAACTGTTTCTTAACCTTTTAGGATTAAGATCGGTCAAAGTCTGCTGCATATTTGTTTCTTTATGACAAAAATATTTATCAATTTAGCTAGCTATTCATGCGGTTTCTGCATTACATAATTACAATGCCAGCGTTTCAGGCAGACAGACTAAATTGTACTTTTGTTCAATTCGGAAAGTTTATTTATCAATCGAAACTAAAAATTTGTATAAACGCGGAAAATGTAATTTCGTCACCTGACAATGAGACGGCGAAAAGACCATGAGGTCATCAAAATCAACTGCCGTGCCTATCATCCGACAACAAAACATACAAACTTTAGCAATAACAAACAGAAAAAAACAGTAAAAGACACAATTTTTAAATAGAATTATCAAAAATAAACATTTTTCTTCATTCACGTCCAAACATTGTCTTATTAGGAGACAAAACTAATTGATCTGCACCATGCAATGCTATTAAACACATCTTTAGACCAAATATTAGCCGCTACTTTGAAGTCAAAAGTTTTATTTGTTACTTAAAGTCTTAAACAGTCTCGGTTCTATATGACAGCGTTTTTATGGAATACTTAAAGACTCTTGTAAGCAGTAATGTTGTTGTATAAACTTATCATGCAAAGGCTTGTTTGATTAAATCTGTTATTACGTAGACTTGCTATTCATTGTTACAGATCTTACATCTCTAGGTATCGGTAAAGAGTCAAAAATGTTGCTCAATCTACTAAGAAAAATACATCATTTACCAACATGTGAAAATTAAGAACTAAAGCAAAATTATTTTTCTAGACTAGTTGTATAAATAATTTAACCGCTTTATAGTAAAAATTTTGTTGGTTAGCAGAAACACAACCGACCAATAAAATTCGTTTTATTTTCAGCCAAAACAGGAACTTTTTGTAAACAAAACGGGTGTAGATCTAAGTTAACTTTATGTCATGAAAACTTTGCTTGAAATAATTCACAAAGCATTGAATTTGCAATCCTAAATAAGTTTTATAGGACATTACAAAACTATCATTGTTTTCGAATGTTTAAATTTTACTTTTCTCAGTCTTGTAATACATCCATGTCATTACAAATAATCTCTAATAAACATTAAAGATAATTCAATTCAAGATACAGGTTCCTTATCACATAATTCCGACACTTCTCTTCATTTTTTTTATATTGTTTCACTTTTAATTTCATCCACCAGCACCGTTCCATCTGTTAAACGTCTTTCATTCTTCTTTTGAACACTGTTCTCAAAACACAATTAAGTCTTAAAATACGTATCAATCATCTTTTTTTTTCTTTTCGTGATATCGGTTAATACTTTTGGTGCTTAATTCACAAGATTTAGGACTTTCTGTAGTTGTCAAATTTACTCTCTTAACTGTTAAATCTACGACCTTAGAGAAATTCTTATAGTCAACATCTTTGGTCATCGTCAGATACAAAACTTTATTTTTGTTTTAGCAAAGATGAAACGTCACGAATTACCGGGCTTAAAACTGCATTATGCAACCGCTAACCGTGTAATAGACAGGTAAAAAGGAAATGAATCGTAATGCAAGAGGCTAGCGATGCACTTAGCAAAACTGCAGACAGTGACACTGTTTCGACCTATCAGGTCTCTTCAGTGCAGTTGGTGACCGACGAGAAGCTAGAGGCTTTTAATAAAGCATAGCTTAGACCGCCACACTTGCGGGATCTATACTAGATCCACTTGGTGGAAGGTCTGTCAGTACTCTGCGAAGCCGTATCACTCGTGAATGAGTGGCGGTTGTCGCAGGTGTACTAAGTCTAACAACTGCTAGAACAATAGACAACCGCCACTCATTCACGAGTGATACGGCTTCGCAGAGTACTGACAATCCTTCCACCAAGTGGATCTAGTATAGATCCCGCAAGTGTGGCGGTCTAAGCTATGCTTTATTAAAAGCCTCTAGCTTCTCGTCGGTCACCAACTGCACTGAAGAGACCTGATAGGTCGAAACAGTGTCACTGTCTGCAGTTTTGCTAAGTGCATCGCTAGCCTCTTGCATTACCATACATGTAAGACCTTGTGACCATTAGGCTGTGACAGCACTATTGTTCTAGCAGTTGTTAGACTTAGTGCACCTGGGACAACCGCCACTCATTCACGAGTGATACGGCTTTGCAGATACTGACAGACCATCCACTTTCATTTGTGCACTGTGAAATTCACACGCATAAACCATATGGAAACTGCATCATGAAGCAATCCAACGGTGATGATAAATGCCCTAAGTCGGATGTGATTTGGCAGCATCGCTCACTTGAAACAGTATGCCTTGGAGAAAAATTGTGGGGCTCTTTCCAGGCCATGACTTGATTTACGGCTGTTGGTTGAACTTGATTGGCAGCTTGTGGTTGAAAGGGAGCAAAAGTATCCAGTCGAGAGATTGGATTGTTATCTGGTTCTTCTTCAGATTCAGTCTCTTCGCTGCTGGAGTCAGTATCTGAAAGACTACGAAAATCCGGATCATCAAGGGAATCATCAGCGTCCACATCAGAATACTCCTCAACCAGCGCGGCAATTTGATCAGGATTCAAGTTTCTTGACATGCCTAATAGAAAAACTTAAATTTAGTTTGTAAAAGGAACTGAAAACTCAAACAAACGTCAGACTGAAACTATATTTTAGTAGTGGCTAATCTGCACAATTGCAGTTGAAAAAGACTGTTGGGACATATTTGTCCCTACGAAAAAGCCTAGTGGTACACTATTGTCCCACCACCTGTTTGCCTGAACAAACTTCGTTTCGAACAGTCCAAACAACAGCCTACTATCAAGCTGCAGCAATAAAAAGCTACAAAGGCAAAAATAAAGAGACAGTATGGCTTACCTCTAGGTAGAATTGCTTCCCAAATGTGAAAATTTCAGAAAACTTTTAACAGCAACTGCTCCACTTCACAAGCAGAATTCTGATCGCTACACGTGTGGTCACCGGTTCGTGACTCCAAGGCAATAGAAATCGAAAATAAACAACATTTCGAAACAAAATGGGACAGATAACTTGAATACCACCAAGCTGGGACATATGTGTCCCAGTAGATCTGAAAGGGTTAAATCTTCTTAATCTCACTTCCAAAATTATCAGTTTCTGGAATAATTGATTCCAAATACTATCTGTTTTTTTAAATTTGATGTCATGTAATTTTATTGTCGTTCTATAGTCCCGTGCATTAACACACAGATATAACATTTTGTGGCTACTAAAACTCATTAGAAGCAGATTGTTAGAGATTACTTAGGTCAAAATTTTCAAAAACTCATCAAACTTTTTGTATATAAAATTACCAAGCCACAACTTTTAACTGTTTGTTTGTACATGAAAAATAATTTGAGCTTACAGTCTCTTTTTGTGCAACTCTCACGTAAATGTTTTCCAAATTTACAGCTATTATCAATTTTATTAGTGAAAAAACACGAGATTCTAGCTTATCAAATATTTAATCAACTTTTTTTGCATCTAAAATAAGAAATACGAAACGCACGCACAGCTTTTTTCCAAAGAGTTTGCAATCAACCATAGAATGAGTCATGCTCGTCAACTCCAATTTTAAAGCTATATTAAAACTCTGTACCACCAACAAGATTTTTGTACACTCGCTAACCCCCGCGAACCTCCAATTTTAAATAAACACTCAATTTTGAACTTTTGTTTAATGTTGACTAAAAACACCACAATAAAAAAAAACGCACACTTGCCAACACTTGCAAAGCTTTACAAAACTTGTATGTGGTTACAAAGCAAAAAAATTCAGTACACCAATTTGAACCCTCACAATAAGTCTCACTTCTACTTATAAGTCTTATACGCATTCACAAAACAAAAAGAACTTCAACTTCATTGTCAATTTACACAAATTCACCTTTAACAGATTTTTATAGCATAATCTTACAAAATAAAAAACCACAATAGTTTAGTTGTCAACATCTCATATAAACGTTATTAAACAAAAATTTTCAATTTAATTGATCAATAAAAGTTTTAATTAACGAGCTTTTCATCAAGCAATCAAACAATTTCAATACTCTCGTATTGAAGACTATGAACCAGTCAGAACTACAAATCAAAAATTAATCAATCGAAAAATCTTATCTCATTTCTATGCGTTCTTTTAGTAACCGTTTTTAAGAGCTGCCTGCAGCCACAAGCTTTAACTCTGAAGCAAACCAAGTTCGATGGAATTTAGCGTCTGGCAATACTTTCAACTCTTTTTTTCATCAAACTAAGACATTAATTACCGATACAACCTGCATAAATACAAAAATTTTGTACGTGCTTGCTTATTTTTGTCAAGTGTTTTAAATTCCTACCTACCTAACGTTGCGCTTTTTGCGTTCTATCCTAGCTGATTTTAAAACAAAAACTGTCAAATATTTAAAAAATAACATTTTTTCTCTTTGTGCAATCAAATTTTCTATTACCTCTAGACCTAGTTTAAACGTAATAATATAAACGTTTGAGATATTTTCCAAACTTTACCTTAATTTCATTACCAAGTATTGACTCACAAATGTTACCCATAGACAAAATCTAACTCACCACCTCCAATTTTCAAAAAAGTTTTCATAAACTTCGAAATCTTTAGTTAAATAAACATCATAATTGTGCTTTTATGGCTGCTATTACTTACATATTTATTGAACAAACCTTACTTTTATACGCGTCAAACATCTAAAAGTTCATCTAAGCATTCTTACAAACACTAAATTCATGATTTCTAACATGACTATACCTAACTTTAAACAAAAACAGTTCTGATCGCTGTAACTAATAAAGTCAATTGCGTCAAACTTTAGTTCTATTACATTTTACAAGGTAATAAATTTGCAATTCGTACATCTTGATAAACATTTACATAAGTAAATTACTACAAATTCTATCAAACACTTTAAAAGCTTTTACTTGTTCGCCCTCACAGAAGATTGAACTCACAACTTTTGTCGTTTTGATGCAGCAAAACGTTTTCACATGTACACTTTACATTCAAAAAACATTTAAAAACTCAAGCCAATCATTGTTATCAGACATAAAATTATCTGCTTGAATCACTAATAAAGATGTAACAAAAATAATAAATCGTTTGGGATGATTCTTTAAAATTCTGAGCAGTGTAATTCATTTTTTTCAATCAAAGCAATTGTAACCTCATTTGAATGTGATTACATATAAAAATCATTGTAAACGTTCTTACAAGTTGCTGTCACTAAGCATCGAACTCACAACTTTAATCAAAATATTTTCAGAATTACACTCATCATCGCGTTTAAATTTCAAAATCAGATTTATGCAATTAATATACAATGTTAATCAGCAAATCTAAAAAGTTTTTGGATTTCTCAGCAAACGTCAAAAATACATTTTTTATGAAATATCTTATTATACGACAAAAAATCTAAACTTAATCTTCACCGACAACAAAAAATTTTAATTTCCTCCTAATTTCTTTTCACGATATCCATCAAACATGCACTAAGCTTTATCTTCCGATTAAATTAACAGCAAAACATACCGAAAAGATCCTCAATCTAACTTCCTTCAATTATTGGCTGTGTATAACTACTAAACCCTTACAGCAACAACAGGAATAAAACAAAAATTTTCGCACTTTGGTGCGGAAACGCACCGATGAGCAAAACCGCACCGGTGGAATTGACAAAACTGCAATTGCACCGGTACGATGAATGTAGGATTTGGCAAGGAGGTGGCGCACTGTTTACGTGATTAGGGTGGGGTAATTAGTTGACACTATTGTGAGAGTTGTGAGGCTGATAGCCTATGTAGTTAAGCAAGAATGAGCTAGCCAAAGGCTCGTGTAAAGATTGTATTTCTTTTATGCTTGCAAATCTGGTGGCCCAGTTTGGCTAAAAACATGCAAACCAAGCATGAGCTCATTCATTTAGTTAGCAGTACAATACAAACAGTTGGGGTATTTGTACGTAGCCGATTAGAGTATGATTCAATCTCAACTCAAATCTTGACTTTTGTTTGTAAAGATTTTCAAGTAAAAGGAAAATTAGAAGTTGGTTTACTCTAGTATATCATACGGCTTCCAGAAATTTCTTCAACAATAAATTACGATATGATTAGTGGTAACATTTGCTGCAAACGCTCACCTCACACTTTGTCATTTCACCGGCGCGATTCGAAAACTTTCGTCGGTACATTTCCGCACCGCCGTGGTCTCGCACAGCACCGGTACAAAACCGCACCAAAGTGCGGAAATTCTGACTTCACCCCGCCTCCAAAGCATAGTATTTTTTCACTTTTGTCAGGCTTTTTCTTGCGTAAGACAAAGCAAGTGAACAACTGACAACAAAGAGCACCACAGTAACTTCAACGTGAAATAAGGCTCATGCTCGCAGGACAGCAGTACGACTCCCAGCGAACTCGGTTAAAATACTTGTTTAAAAAAGAGTTGGTACGATAACAAGTTTTTGCCTCTTTGTCGTACAACATTGTCATTTTTTTGTAACGTAGGCCTACGCATTTCTCTCCTTTGGTCACCCGAAAAGCTTTGCCGGTTACGTTAAAACAACGTTGGGCTCGGACCCGCTTCGCATGTTACGTAAGCTATACTTCCGACAATGTGTGTTTCTACTTTCTGATCAAATTTAGGAGCATGAAAATGAGCTTTCTTTAGTAATCTGAGTAGAACTATGATAGTCAGTAAACTAGTAAAAAAATTATTATTTAAGCCTTTCGCTTTATACTAAAAGCATCATCTGTTAAAATAATTAAAATGCTTCTTACTAGGCTAAGTTAATGCTACCAACTTGGCTAAGTGGAATAAATTCAACTTGGCCAAGTAGGTAGCATTTTAATTATAACTGATGATGCTTTAAGTATAAAGCGAAACAATTTGAAATAAAATGTTCACTAGTTTACTGGCTATCATATTTCTACTCAGATCAAATTTAGATTTTGATAATCCAAATCCATACTCAAATCCGCTTTACAGATCAAATCAAATCCAAATCCATTTTTATATTTTTGAACCAGTGCCGTACTTCCAAGTCAGTAAAAACGTTTAGCTTTGGGTTAAGTAGAATAAATACTTAATAAACTTGTACTGTGATCCTAATGTGATCAACCTACTAATTCATTGTTGTCCGTAGCAGAATTGACCAATTTTGCCCACACAGTTTGTATCTTTAATGCTTTGCCTCACAGTTGATGTTTCACACGGTGTGCAAATTAGGAGGCACAGAAGAAGAAATATTGCTATAAGTCGCACCAATTTCAACTTTTGCTCTAAAGATGCAATTTGTTTCCTTCAGTTGGTTGAAATGAATGCACATCACTAGCTGTAAAGTTGATGCATGAATCATTAAACTCTTGTTTTACTCCTGGAGGTATTGTGATTGCTTTGTTAACATATGTAACGCTTACTTACTTTTGGTTTAAAAGCTTTTTATCAGTTGATTTTTCATTTAAACACAGTTTTGCATAATTGTTAAACCTACTTGTTCCACTTTTTATCTTTGTCACGAGCAAGTATACAACCAGATTCAGTTTTTACGTAAAACACAACCTTCATACTTCTTAGCGGATGAATTAATAATTCTCGACAATGCTTCCAAACATTGCTAAGCAATAGTTCTGCAGTTTTTGAAACAAAATTTCCATCTTTTAATGCTCTCTCAACCTGGCTATCATCAAGTTTAGGCACTCTGTTAGGCTACCAATAGGCCTAGACAACACTTACTTGCCAGTGCAACTAAATGTTATGTCATCGTTAAAAAATTCAAAGTTCTTCCTTTGAAATTATGTCTGGCGTAACAACAATATGCAACCTTTAGTCCAAACTTTTAATTCTAAAATCTCCAGTTCGGGCTTCCCCCCCACAGCCTTAACATTAAATAGAAAAGGACGGGTCTGTACCGATACTGGTAGCTTTGCTTATTACGTAAAGAATTTGGTATCACCCAGAATAACGTAGTGGTGGCAAAATGCTGAATGTAAACCAGTAGACCAAGTCGATGTTAAAAAACCGCAGCTACAGCTATAATAATATCAAAATTAATAAAACTTGGAAATAAGAGTAGGCCAAATCCGCTGTTGGAAAAAAATAAATCCAAATCCAGAAAAGACATGCTTTAATCCGGCATTTTAAATCCAAATTCGCGATCATCTCTGCTTTCAACCACAAGTAGTCCTACCAAACAGTGGAAATTGCCGCATAAAGTGTCTTTCCCACGGTTGCATTAACTTTGCTATCAAGGGGTTCCAACTCACTTTCATTCCAACCCACTTGACCACGTCGTTGCCGATAAACAGCTACATCATAAAGCAAACCCCAGAGTTTGCTTTTCTATACAGAATTGAATTGAAATTTATCTCAGTTAGCAGAAATTACAGTGCATGACAATTGACCTCGAAGAAAGAAACCCTGTAACTAATAAAGACCATTATCTTGACTTAAACTCCCTGATCAACGTAAACAGAACAGTCGAAAAATTACAGCTAATTTTTTTCGGGTAGTCTACTGAAATCTTATCATCGCGTCCTTTTCCACGAATTTCCCTCCACAAATTTGCAAGTTTTTAAAAGAGAATTAAAACTTTCTTTAGTTTGGTTGTAACGCTGTTAAGCATAAAACTAGTTTGGCCATTTTAAACTTGACATTCGTGTGACAACTCGCTTAACATATTTTTTAAAGATTTTAACTGCATTTTTTCGAGGATGCAAAAGAAGTTGTTTCTGTTTCGGAAAATTTTTCCACTTTAATTTTACCGTTTTTGAAAAAAACATCATTGGGCATTTTTTCTTCAACTCAGAACATTTTCTTCAACTCAGCAGTAGGCTAATGCTATTGGTACCAATTGATCTCACTTGCTTTGAGCATGATATATACATTTTCAAAACGCAATTTACAATTCATTTTGCATTTAAAAGCTCATGAAACACTATGATCGACCAACTTGATCCTGTTGCAAATTTCAAACATGAACCACAAATTTTATTGACAAAGTCTTGGAAACTTCTTTGTTGATCTTCCCTTACTCAACCAATGATTTCATGAGAAGATCATTACACATGTAAAGAGCACATTCTGCTAGATGTGCCTCCATCTTAGCTTGAGGTATACTTCAACTGCAAATATTGCTACTTCAATGATCCTTTTTTTTCTCTTGCTGCAAGCTTGATTTGACTTTGAAGCAACAAACCTTCAAAAGCAAATCACGTTGCTCAATCAATTGGCATAATGCATTAAGTTAAGAACTCGAATCCTCCAGGGGAAGCTCCTTAAGAAAATGGTGACCACCTCCAACGATTTGCAATAATTCTTTTCGAGCTGGCCAACAATGAAAGAAATGATATTGATCCTGACAACAGTTATTTTTTCAGTGAC
Organism: Trididemnum clinides; assembly: GCA_963675345.1. Taxonomy (NCBI): domain Eukaryota; kingdom Metazoa; phylum Chordata; class Ascidiacea; order Aplousobranchia; family Didemnidae; genus Trididemnum; species Trididemnum clinides. The sequence goes on along the minus strand of OY776285.1, from coordinate 46,063,681 downwards.
TACGTTCTAATGCATCCTTGTCTTTGTTAGATCAAGGCAATTCAAGGAGCCTGGAACCGCTTAAAGAGATGAACTTCTGAGCCAGACAAAACTCCCAAACCATATGTGAAAACGGTTCCTTTGATCAATTTCTTTGCTGTTTCGCTTCTGGCTTATAAGACGCTCTCTATCGATGGTAACCCCGTGGAGCTAGCAAATAGACATATAATGACGTCAGGCACAAGCAAAATGTCAAAAGATAAGTTCCAGAAACTGAGGCTCATCATCAACTTCTTTTAAAAAGATTCAGAATTTTAGAAACACATGGACAATATTCAGATTGCCTAGAGAATTTAAGGCGATTAATAACAATGATAAACACAGTGCAGTACTATACACCACATATCACAAGTACTACCAATTACAAGTATTGACAAAAGAAAAGGATCAGCTCTAGTGCCTCGTGCAAGTCATTCAGCACTACAGGAAGAATTTCCCGAGAGCAAAAAATAATTTTATGCATGAAACAACTTCTTGAATGAATACTAAACAATTTCAGTTACGTTCATAGGCGTATTGAAAATCTTTGTTTGGAGGTTGGGTGGAAGAACGTCGTCCTTCATTATTACTTTTATGAGTCCCACCACCTGTTGACGTCGTCCTTTTCAATGAGATTACTACAATGTAGCAACTGGAACATGTTTGACTAGGCCGAATAGCAAATTTGATTCTTTTTCTCGGCAACGGTACGTTTAGTAAAAATAAAACATTTAAAATTTTGTGGTTACATTCATTTTGTGCCGAACCAGCAAGAGCATAACGACTAACTTTCAAGAAATTTAATGATCTTGTCTATCTGAAAAATTGAATTTCAAATGGGAAAGTCGCGAAAAAGGGCTACAGTTTTAAAATTTCGGCAGACACCCCCCCCCCCGAAAATGTCGACTTCTAATATTTCAGCTCAAGAAAAATTGCCATAAAGTATCTCTCCAAAGTGCATGAAATCGCTACCAGAAATCTAATGCTTTTTCAAAAATTGTTTGCTCGCAATTGGCAAATTTACGAAAAAGGCTGCGATTTAAAATATTTTGCTATTTCCCCTTTTCCTGCCGGAAAAACGACTTAAACATTTAGATTAAATTGATGTTTGTGTTGAGTTCGAAGAAACTGGGTTTGATTTGTTATCACCAGCATTAAGAATTTGGAAAGTATATTTAATGCTGTTTTTTCAAAAATTAAAAATTGAGAAAATGGCCCCAGTTTTAGGTTTTCAGTGCCCCCTTGGAAAAATCGGAAAGGCTTTTTGACTAAATTTAAGTTTATGTCAAGTTTAAAGTGTTTTCTCTGTTTTGTTGCATTGTAGGCCTAGAACCACAGAAATCTTTAAAATATTGCAAAGGAAAAAAAGACTGTTTTCCTAAACAAATCAAGTTATCAAAATTTTTGTTTTCCGGTTGGATAACCACATGATCAACGATTGCTGAAGAACAACTAGGTTTAAATTTAAGAGTAGAAAAATGAAGGTAGTGAAAGAGAGCGGTAAAAAGAAAACTTTTGAAACACTATCATTACGTTTAGAGACTATAATCATTCTTTTCTTTGCTCAAATCTTTTTATTATTTGAACTGATATATATAGAAAATAATTAGGGTTAAAATTCTTTAAATTATATGAAAGACAGTGGCAGATATTTTACCGCCCATTTTTTGTGACTTACCTCGATAGCCGGCGACATCTTTTTAATGTCTCGATTCACATTGCATCATGTTTGCGTTGATGCAGCGTAGACTTTCACAACGACTTCAATTTGTTGAAAATATAAATATAACGACCAAATAAATGCTACTGAGGCAGATATTAAAACTGTTTCGAAAATAAGCTATGCTTCATGTGAGGCGTCTGTCCATCATCAAGCGATGAATGCTACTCTGTAGAAACGAGTGAACTTGTAGCTAATTGCTGGACAACATTTAGTTGTTTTTTTGCATATGTGGAAGTAAGATCAATGGCAACTCCGGGAAGTCATGAAGAGATTGGATTTTTATAATTTGTATTTTGCCAATATTGACGTTTCAAGTAATAACAGCATTTAACTCGGGCAGATTACGGGAAATCTGGTTGAGACTGCTTTCTCAATGTGTAACGATTTTCATAGAAATCAGCGACATACAAGAAAGTCAAAGGGGTCGTTCTCTTAACAATGTATTTTATAAAAAAGAACCCGAAATTCTCTTTGCTTAACCTTGCTGTCTTACTTGGGTTCGAGAAAAATAGTTTGACACACACAGTGGGATTATTGATTTAGGAAAATTAACCTGACTACGTAGTGTAGAATTCACTTTACTAAACTTCTTTTCGGGGTCAAGCAAATGATCCTAATGAGGCTCAAATTGTTTTGTAACAATGGTAAACATATCGCAGCAAATAACGCTGACGCGCATAACAGAGGTCACCCACAAATCATTTTGAAGTCAAATGGGCTGATATTATTCATCATTCGATGAGTTCACAACAAAAAAGAACAAACTTTGTCTATAACTCATACTGTAAAAGTAGCGTGAACCCGTTGAAATTCGTCACGGACCCTTGTTTGAGAGCTATGGTTGAAACCTAAGTTGGTTTGCTGTCGTTACCTTTCTTCTTCTGCTGCGTTGATTTTTACTTGGTGGCGATATTTTCGCCGGAAATGGAATGTTTCTTGATGTTATCCGTGCATCTATTAGGCTAGATTAAATATGCGCTTAACAATATCACAATTAAATTTAATTTTAATTAATTCACGATTAAAATTGCGCTTAATTTTTAAATAACGATTGATTCAAGATGCGTAAGTTGGCGCAAAATGCGGCAATGGTAAGATTTCTGTGGCCTTCTGTAAAAATCGGATTCAAATTTTTCCGCTAAAATCAAGTAAGTCATGTTTCAAGTTGAAAGTGGTTTAATTTATTTTTACTCAATTGCATTTCGATTAAGTTGAAGCGCACTTAATAATTTAGACAAAAATCGTAAATTTGGAAGGGTAATTTACAGCAAAAGCCGCGTATTTTTATTTTTTGTAGATTGTCATAAAGAATTGCTTTTTAATCTTTTGACCAGTTTGCGTTTATATCAAGTTCAAAGTGGCTGGTTTTATGCTCCATAGTATTATAACTAGGATAAAAAAAATTCAACGGTTTGTTTTAAATTGCGAGTTCGGCATAAGCAATTTTGCGGAAAAAGCCTCAATTTTAAGCTTGTTGTGGTTCCTCCAAAATACCGATTTCAAGTTAACTTTCAGACTGAATTGATGTTTATGTCAACTTCAAAGTGACTGGGTGAGGTAATCTCAAAAGTGTCCCATGAATTGTGATTTGCCGCTTCAATATTTGCATGTTTTCTTAATTGCTTTAATCGAGACAGAACTTGTTTTACCTTATTTAATTTGTTTTTATCTTATTTATTTTGCCAGTATTGCCCTCTGCCGTTTGTTCTGCCAGAAGAATGGGATGGTCTTGATTAACATCACCACCGCCAAATCTAAGTTCTGAAATTTGTACTCTGGATTAAAAGAAAATAAATGGGAAAACTGTTTTCTGCAAAATTTCATAATCAAGTTTTGCATTTTAGCTTCTTGCTAGTTGTCATCAGAGGTCACTATGGATTTCATTACTAGTCTAAAGCAAAGTTTTCTACACAGAATGCATTGAAATTTATTTTATCAATTCCAAATCACAAATTACCCCATATATATATGCTCACTCATTGCAACAAATAAGGCCTTTATCCTTTGCCGAAATTATTCTTTATGAAGAAAGCGAAAAGACCGTAAAGGTCACCGAGTGAACAACGACGTTTCCAATGTATTGCCTGTTTTCTTAATTGGTTTAATCGTGACAGAACTTGTTTTACCTACAGTGCAGTTGGTGACCGACAAGAAGCTAGAGGCTTAATTAAAAGCCTTTTCTTTTTATATTAAAAGCCTCTAGCTTCTTGTCGGTCACCAACTGCACTGAAGAGACCTGATAAGTCGAAACAGTGTCACTGTCTACAGTTTGCTGAGTGCATCGCTAGCCTCTTGCATAATTACTATAAGAGCTTGTGACCACTAGGCTGTGATAGCACTATTGCTCTAACAGTTGCTAGACTTAGTGCACCTGCGACAACCGCCACTCATTCACGAGTGATACGGCTTCGTAGAGTACTGGCAGACGATCCACCAAGTTGTTTTACCTAATTATTCATTTTGCCAGCATTGCCCGCTGCCGTTTGTTCTGCCAGAAGAATGGGGTGGTCTTGATTAATATCACAAGCGCGAATACATACATACTGGTAATACCTATCAATACATACCGGTATCTCAACAAACAGTAAAATGACAGCCTAGTCAAATCAAACAAAAAGCATCAGCAGCAAACAAAATATTTGCGTTATACAGTTTCTTCTTATTCGTTTTCTTGTTTCCTTTTGTCACTTTACGATCAGATTCGGGTTCACTTATGTTAGAAGCGTTTTAAACTATTTCGGTTGCACTCTACGCATTCACAAGTCAACATGCTTTTGTGCAATGACATGCAGGAAGATATCTAATCCTTTATAATATGCTTTGGGCCAAAGTCTTCCTTGCTTCCTTGTCAAGCAAAAACTCTTACTTCAATCAGTAAGACTTATTCGTTTGTAACTGCGTTGTCGACTTTTGGTTATAATAACTGCTGCATCACTTTGTACGTGGTTTTGTGATTTAATTAACGAAGATTGTTCCGTGCGAGCAAGCTTTGATGTTTCATCTGTTCTAAGCAGTTTTAGGCGCTTGCGTTGATGCAAGGCTCTTGTTTTACTAATTCCCAATTCAAAGTTGGTTTGCTATCAGTAACTTTTCAGCAAAGCTTGGAATTACTTTGCTCGCTCATTTGACATTAATATGATTTAGCTTAATTAAGACTTCAATTATTTTGAAATTTATCTAGCAAATGTAAATCTAAAAGCTGCGCCTTTATGAATCAATCTTATCGTGGTCTTGCGATATGTTCTGAAAATGTTCAAAAGAATCTGCTTCCAAAAAACACTAAACAGTAATGAAGTCAATTTATTTACAAATAAATGTGATTCTATATGAAAAAGAAGCTGAGGGTGCTTTAGTGAAATAGAGTTTTTGGCAATCAATGAGTTTCATAGCTGATTTCATTATTGTACACAGAAAGCTAGTTCTTCAACGTTTACTTATAGTAAGTAAAATCACTTAGAAAAACTATTTTAATTGCATTTGATTACAATATTTCCCCTTCAAATTTTGCAATAGATTCGAAAGCACATATTTAACTCTTGATTAATTCTCACAATCTTTTTGACGCTTTATGTTTGTTGAGGTGGGTGTTCGTTCTTATAGCAGCGTGACGGTAAAGAAATTGTTCATGTACATCTCCAAAACTTGATTTGAAGTGGCTTTGGTAAATATTTGTTTGTGGTCGTTATAACATCATGGTGTAATACGGTCTCACAATTTTTTGAAAACCGCTTCTTCCCGCTACGTCATCATTTTCCTCGTCGTAATCTACGTTTTATTTGTATTATGCGCTTTAACTACAGTGAACTGATCTCCTTGTCATAATAAGAAAAAAATAAGGCCTGAAGCGATTATCCGCGAAAAGATAATCGGCGGAAGATAAGGCCTGAAAATCATTAGAACGGAGAATAAGAAAAGCGTTGCTATTATTGCTGTGTTGAATTTGTCTTAGGGAGAATTTGGGAAAGCGATGCCAGGCCACATCTCGCGTCAGTTTTCTACACCAACGGTTGAATGAGAGGTAATAGAGTAGCACGAGGCGTGATCATGGACAATGTAACTTGTTGTCGCAAATGAAATCCTGTGGGCTTAAACGATGCAAAATTAATCATGCACTGCAACTAAATTTGTACTATGTAGGTCAATTCATATGTCTCGGTGTTGAAAAGATGTTCATAATTCATAGTCCGTTGTTGAAGCAAGATTGTGATAACTGCTTTTCCGTTTGTATCAAGATTAAAATTGGCCCCTAAATGGTCTATTCATGGTCCTTAAAGCAAAACACTTGATGAAAAACCGTCCAGAGTAACTTTTTATCTCGATAAAGTTACCCACTAGCCATGGCTGTATGGACAAAAGAACGAAGCAAACGAAGTGGAACCATAGGCGCAGCCAGGGGGGGCCAAAGGGGCCATGGCCCCTCCCTGAATTTTAAGTCAAATTACAAAACAGTATCAAAAATATAAAAACATAAATTTTTTTGCGTCTCTGCAGGTACATTAGAGTTTATTGTTGACTTTCAGCAAGGGGGTGCGTCGGGCGTGGCTTTAGAAGTTTTTAAACTTTCAAATGTTATCAAACAAGATGTGTACGTTTTACACACGAAACATCGCCGAAGTTTTTCTTCTATGTGGCAGTCGAGGGATGAATTGACAATCCAAGCTATGGTAATTGCAAGAAATAAGCGTCTCGCTGAGCGCTTTCTTGTTTTGTCGTGATGCGGACAACTACAAAGACGTCGCTTCTTTTATCAGAACGTTCAACCTACCAATGGGAGTGGTTTCCTTAAAATTCCTTAAATAATGCGTTATACGTCACAACTGAAGTAGAACTATTAAAGCCGTTCTTGATAAAACTACATTATATCAGTGAAATCGCATCCGCACTTTCTCAGTTTTCTACAGCAATTTTTTTTAGTAGCGACGAGCGTAGTTCACGACAGGCAAAATGCCGTTATAAGTAAATGACGTCACATCAAAAGTTGCAAAATTTGGTCCCCCACTCAATTTTTTTCTGGCTACGCCCTTGAGTGGAACGACTCCTTTAAATATCTAGGTAATGAAAAACAGTAAAAATTTTACTCGTACTGCATTGAATGTCACGTTAAGAAGATGAGCTACATTCGCTTCTGAAGCTATTTGTTTGTGAAATCGAATCAATAAGCTCTTTACGTGTTTGTAGGATAAAAATGAGGGCAACGCAAAGGCGCAATATTTGGTATATCATATGATATAAAAAATTGTATCATAGCACACATATTGATATCAACACCGCCACATATAAACAATAATAAATTCCAAAATTGAGGAAAAAGCTAACAAATGACACTATGAACAATGATCTTGCACTGTTAGCAATAATCTTCAGTGTACGCTTTCATTTAGTTGCATTTTGTCTTTACCATCAAACTTTTAAAGAGAATGTTCTGCTCGCAGGTCTGTGGTTAGCTTATAAAAGGTGGTGAGGGATAGTTAATATAAGTATGTTGGACAAATGCTGTGAAAATTAAGTTACTGGTGTCTGCTGAATCAACATCTCGGAAAGGCTATCCTCCGGCTCGATAGCAGTGCGTGTGATTGAATTACAACGGGCCTAAAGTTAGCCTGCTACTCATTCCGAAGTAGCCTGAACACTGAATAGCAAGTTTTGTTCAACCAAGTTTCTTAAATGAATGGCTTGCAAGAAATATACATGTGGTATGTTTTTATGGCAAGATATTGCTGCTTATCATCATGTCTCAAACTATTCAAGATCTTCATATCGCACTTACTTCTGACATTTTTCCTCATTTTGAAGGATTCTTCAGTAAGCCTTCCAAAGTAATGTTGTCTTTATTTTAAAGAAATGTTCTTATTTTGACGAACGCCTTTATTTTTGTCTTTTTTTCAGCTATATGTATGGCTCTTTATTATGAACTTTTTTATTTTATTGTTAATTAAATTCACATAGAGGATTTAGTCAGCCAGTTTGACTGGCTCCCAAGATTTCTGACAAACTATTTTGAGATCTTCAAAAAGGTCTTCAACCCAATGCAACACACTCAAATTTTTATATGTGATAAAATTCTGAACTATTTCTAAATCTAAACGATCGCCAGAAAATAAAAAGCATTTTTTCTGTAATGTTCTTTAGTGTATCTTGTTGAAGCCTACTGTGGCATTTTGTTGCAAGGCCTATCGTTGCTACTGTTGCCAGCAAGTAGAGCAGTATTTCCTGAAATGCAGACTTATTATGGCTAGCCTAGGCACTGCCTGCAGCCTTGCGCCTTCAAGGGGCTCACTCGTTTCAAGCAACGGCCCAATGGTATGGTGATTATAGCTTTACCTTCATAGCTATTGTTTGTCAAGTTATACCAAAGGCTATAAGACCTCCTGCTTGGTGCCCAGCAAAAGAAGTAAAGTGAAAAATTAAATATGACACCGAATGTGATCTGCCATTATCAATGATATTCTGGCATTAAAAACGCTGCAGTGAAAAAGTGCCCAACACCTACATATAATATTTCATAATTTGAGATAAATTAGTGCAGTAAGCAACTTAAAATGTAGTTAACATAAACCCATTGACATTCAGATCAAGTCTCTTTTTAAGTTTAGTTGAGCTTTGGGTTGAAGTTTGGCTAGGTTAATCTCAAATGGCATTATAGACTATTTTCATGCAACGTGATGCCATAACCGATGAGTGTGCCACGATAAGCTTTGTTGCGACGCAAAACTGTCACCCATGAGTGTGACCAAAACATTAAAATTCTCTTCTCAGCCTACTCAGCTGAGCTGTTACAAACTTGATTTCCGATCGCTCATGCGTAAAAATTAAGTGACGTCATGGAAAACTGAGCTTAGAAGACTCTTGCTGACGCAACTGCTTCACCTACTTCCCTGAACCAATCTATTCTGTTCACAAGAAAGATAACGCCGAAGGTAATTGAACTTGACAATTGAGTAGGAGAGTCTTTAAATAATTAATTAGAAATGTGTAATCATTGCTATCCCAGGGATTTTCATCATTGACTTTGACACATCAAAAACCATTAACCCTATTTTTTTTACGCCCAATTCTGTTTAATTTATCCCATTAACTTATTGATAAACTTTAGCTTGTAGTTTGCTTTATCAGCTTTTAAAAAGCAGGAAAGCAGATAATTCTATTATCCGGTTTTGCTGTGTTGGTTAATGGTGAGTTAACACTTGAAAGAACTCTTTCTCTGTGTCTACCAATAACAATCGGTGGACTGGTGCATTAGGACAAAGGCGAGCTTAGAGATTCCGCTTTGAATAATTCAGCTTTCAAGCTTAAATGTAGGGATGACCATAAGCAATTTGACTTATTATGCTTGTCGTTGATTCGTATTGTTTTTTGTTAGTGATGTTTTTAAGCTATTCTTATTAAAGTCGACACTCTATTTTTAGTGCAACCAGACAGATCTACGTTACTTCAAATATGGATTTTTCAATTAAAATTTTAGCAAAAATCCCGCTTTTATTTCAAGCGGACTCGTGCAAATCCTAGCTGTCACGCTGTAACCAATTAATTTATAATATAATATTACCTATATTATCTTTTTTTGAGCGAATTCGGAAAGAAATGACTTAACCAGCAGCATTTATACTAAGGACATACTACTGGTCACTAGTATATTAAGGGGAATTTTGCAATAAACCTGTACCCTTTTTGCTCTGAATAACAAAGCAAAAAAGTTAGCTCAATTGCGTTTGTAGTTAACCTTTAGAAATAAAAGGGTTTGCCGAGCTTTTTCTTGCAAAACGTCTCAAAAAATTTTGGAAAACTCCTAACAAATGTTCTCTATGGACTATTAGCTTTGTTCTTCTTTTGAAAAATCCTTGGTACGCCAATAATCCGGATTACAGACAAGAATAACAAGACAAGTCGCAACTTTGATCGTCGAATAAGTTCACCAGCAAGCACATGCACGTTCAAAATTGGTTAACATAGGGTACGGTTTCGCTACATTCTGATTATGATTCTCTATGCCAGAATTTTCATCCTATTACCATAGAAATTGATTATTTTACCTTGAAATATTTATTGCCAAAACATTTGACGGGTGTTTGGTTAATAATCATACCCCAACGCCTGCAGGCGCAAAACAATAATATCAAGTGGACTACGGCTTCTTTTTCGCTGTTTTCATTTTAAATTACAGACTATATTTTTTTAGTTATTGGAAGATGCTTCACAAGCTAATCAAAAGTTAGATTTAATATACGTTTTCATTTTACTGTATTATGACAGTAATGCAATTTATTACATGCGGGGAGTTTGTATGCACTTAGGTTTTTATCAGTAGAACGAGTCGCAAATCAAAAAAGTGGAAAGTTTTTATGACTAGACCACATATGTCTGCAAAATAAATTTCTGTCGGCATGATTTAAATACTTACAAAAAAATTTGTAGTTATTTAATCAGTGAAAGACCATGCACTCTCTAAGCTCATCAGCTCGGATGACTATCATCAACAGGGTGGTTGAAAAGTTACTAGGCATTAAAGATTTGTAATAAATTCCAAATTCTCACTTTAGACTCATTGAAATTTGATGATGCATGTTCAATGTTATACGACGAACTTTAATTGCAGAGCAAAAATGACTTAAAATGAGCTAATTAAGTTAAATAGTCTTTGAGCTAATTAGCCTTTCACGTAAACACCATGTCAACCCAACATTAATCTTTGTATTCCATTCCGCGGTCATTGTCTACAGGCTTAAGCTCCTGCACTTGATGGGGATTCCACGGACGATAATTCAATTCCTTATGCAACACAGAGAGTATTGTATGTCTTGTTAATCTACTTTCACGAGCAGCTTCATGTGCTGATTTTTGCAGGCTGCACATAAACATTTCCGGCACGACGCCCGCTCTTTCCTTTTTCATTTACAGAGCCAGCAGTCATACGCTTTGCACAACAACATTTAATGGTCTTTGGACGCGGTCTTTGATGTCAACCTTTACATGCACCAGAATAATGAAATTTCTCACTTCAGAAAGTGTTGCAATTTTAGCTCGCTCCTGAATGATCAAGGGAGTAGTTGTTTTTGAAAATGCTACCACATTCCATGAATAACACAAACAAAATTAACAAAGTCTGTAAAATAAGTCATCCCTATGTGTGTTGTCTCACCTAAAATTTTTGGACTTCACGCGTAATAATGAGATCACAAGTAATTTTTAATGCCTATCTACTTTGCATTCACCCGATAGTAGTCTACATCGTACGTGACACGACCGAGTGAAGTCATTTCTAGCTTTCATGCTTATGTCTCCTACAATATGTTGAAGCCTACTTCGAGTGCAACATGATTTTCTGCGATTCTTGAATGGTAAGGCCAGTCAAGAATCAGCATTCCTTAGTTCAGCAACATTCAATCATTCATCTTGCAATGATTGAGTTTTTTTTCGATCACTTACAATGCTTACAGAGTTACATGTGAGAAGATAGGCTTAAACCCTGCAAAGTGGGTAAAATGCAGTGAATTTAGACTACTGGGGGACATTTGCAATGATGTGGAGTGTCGCGCATTTTTTTAAAAGCTTTTTTGTTCAAATGTCAATGTAATTATTTTCAGCTTGTTTTTTTGCTGTACTGCCTGCCACTTTGTAATAGGCGCCGGTAACTGCTTGTAACGAATTTCAATTAGTGTTAGGATAATATCCCAATGCACTGTGCAAATTTTTAACCACACAATTTTGCTTGTCAATTTGTTTTTCGTGAGAAGGGTTAAGTACTTTGATGCTGGTGCCACTGAAAGGTATAAGCTATGATCTATCGCAATTACCCAAAGCACATATTTCATGAGTGGTTTTTTTGTTTACATAAGCTATCCATTTGCGTTGCGAAATAGTGTAGGAGTTTAAGCCAGCATATTACTATTTTACTCATGACTTTGTTTTAAAAACGCTTTTTATTTATTTTAGAACGCTTTGCGATAAATTCACATTGAAGATTTTTTTAGGGAACACTCTAGTGTCCGGTAAAAATGTTTTAACAGGGCGCATATTTCTATTTCGGGCTCGCTGTTTTTTAATCCGTATCGAGTGTCACACACGCTAGCGACGCCTCTGAGGCCTGGTTTACATGGAGGCAGTGATGGGATTCAGGGGGTTCGCACGAACCCGTGCGAACCCGTTCTTGGAGTGTCGTGATAATCAGCGAACCCGTTCTTGTTTTTTATTATAGACCTTAGACGACCGCAGCAAATGGGTTTTCTAAAATGAGGGAACCTGTTGTTAGTGAGTTTGATACAAAAGAGAACCTGTTCTTAAAATTTTGAATCTCATCACTGCATGGAGGCCTAGTGCGGCTTAATTAAAACGAACAAGGATTTAAGCCAAGCTTGGCCTCAGAGTAGATCAGACATAAGGTTACCAGTACGTCACAATACTAACTACCTTTTTTCTGAAAAACAAAACATACTGATTTTGTAGCTGCATAAAATCTGTGGTTGCTTCGTTGAAATTTGGTGGCATAAAATCATACCTTTAACCCCCGAGCATCAAACCGGAAGAAATTTATTTTAGTGCTAAGCGGGTAATCGGCAGTTTCTACGTTTTTGGGTGTGAAGAAATTTGCTTTTGACTGTTACTGCTGCTTTTTTCCACTTTAGTGACATAATCATGATAATATCAATTCAACAAATGCAGTTGCTGCTTAGAGCAGGGATGGCAAACCTTTTTAGTTGACTGGGTCAAATTATAGATTATGCAGCTGTACGAACACAAACGTGGATCATAGATTAAACACATCTATTCGTCACATTGAGCGGTTTTCGTCACATTGCATTTCAGATTCGTTACGTTTGCTAAAACCATGCAAAATGTTGACATCGACCCTAATGTCTTCAGGTGTTTTTTGATGTGTCCAGCTTGTTCACTAATGTTCCCCTTGATGAAACCATCAAAATCTGTTCAGATGCTCTTTACGACGATTCTGATGTACAATCACTTATTCCAAAGAACGTGTTTGTTGAATTGATAAAGAGCGCTACATCCTCAGTTGAGTTCAGCTTCAATAACACCATGTACAAGCAAACAGACGGAGTAGCTATGGGATCACCACTTGGTCCGGCTTTGGCTAACATCTTTGTTGGATATTATGAAGAAAAGTTATTTTCTCAAACGCAGAAGCCAACAACATACTTCAGACATATTGACGACACGTTTGCCATCTTCGATCACGAAGCTGAAGCAGATGAATTCCTGACCAAACTCAACTGCCTTCATCCATTCCTCGAATTCACCTTTGAAAAAAAGGAAAGAAAATGTCTACCGTTTCTTGATGTTTAAGTCGAAAGAATAGATTTTGGCTTTGAAACCAGTGTACACCGGAAACCCACTTTCACCGGCCAATATTGTCGTTAAGAGTCCTTAAGTCCTCTCAAACGTAAAATCAGTCTAATATCTACATTAGTGCATCGAGCCCTAATGATTTGCACCAAGCGTAGACGCAATAGATAAACAGAACGAATCAAGAAATATTATTGGACAATGGCTGTCCTAAAGACGTCATCAACACTCAGATCACCAAGAAAATCGCTTAGTTTTCCGCCCTTAGGCGATTCGGCCCAGAAAAGTGACCGGTGTACTTGAGATCCCTTGGATTGGTAAGCCCTCGACAAACTTGGAAAAAGAAGTCAAAACCGCAGAGAAAAGCTGCTATGGCTTCGTCAGCACCCGCTTGATCTTTACATCAAAGCGCATGCTGCTTGTGGCCCGCAAGGATGTTCTATTTACCACTCAGAAAAGTTTAGTCATATATGAATATACTGTAAGTGCCACTGTGGTAGTCGGTACGTAGGGCAGACATCTCAAAGGCTGCAGGATCGCATCAAGCAACATGTTCCGCAATGGTTAAGACAACAATTGACCCGTCCACGCCGATCTCAACCACACAGGTCGTGCAAACGAAGACACCAAACCGGATTGTGACTCTGCCATTGGTCCTTTCTAAAACATCGTTTAGAAAATGCTCAATGTGCATCAAACTATGATAACAAGCGGTTTTCAATCCTCACCGCAGCACACAGCTTTTTCCATCTTAATCTCTTAGAGGCTGCTTAAATCAAGACCCAGCGCCCGGCTTTATGCAGACAGAAAGAGCTTGTTTACGCTCTCAAACTCTTTCGATAATCGCGGCATTTAGCCTCCTGCTGCGCTTTCCCTAACATTCGCTATTGCGAAATCTTTCTTTGGCGCGCTTTACAATACCAGCGCTATCTTTGGCTCGTATTGATTGCCTACGTCCAAATCAACCAGATATAACAACCAGATTTTGTACCCCTTGGGGGTACGAAACACCAAAGCAGGGGGTACGAGATGAGGCGTCAGAATAATGGTTATTTTAAACTCTAGGGCAGTGGTTCCTAAACTTACTTGTCTGCTGGCACAGGAAAGGGGTTGATCACTGTTCGCGGCACACCGACCAGTGAAACGTACCTCTAGCGATGGCGAGTGGCATCACGGGCGTCTGCGAGACTAGTAATGACCTTTTTTTTTTGGAGGTCATTTTCTCGATATTGGTAGAAAAATGGTATCAACAGAAGCCACATCAAAAAGACTCGCGGCACACCTGCGAATCTTCGCGGCGCACGGTTTGGGAAACACTGGCCTAGGGGTACAAAAACATTTCACAAAATTTTAAGGGGTAAAAGCGCCAAAAAAGTTTAAGAAACACTGCTTTAGACCTTCCCTTTTGACGCCATATTGCCACTGATGAGAGTGTCACGAAAAGCTTATGGCTCAAACAGCTTTTTTCAAAGCAATATTAAATTCTGTACCACCAACAAAATTTTGGAATTATTAATTGAATTAATTGATGAGCTGCCAGTACTCTGTTAAGTATTGCCAATAAGTTTTTGCATTGCATCAAGCCAATATGGTAGTGCTGAATCAGCGTTAAGGGCTAGACTTTCTACTACATAGCAGCTACCTGATCAATTTGCTGCCACGCATTGATTGATTAAACATTTTTACTTCATTGGTTTTTTTCCCCACTGGACATTTTTAATTATAACTGTCTGCATAGATTTGGTTTGATATTCGATTCTCTACATTAATCCTACTGATGAGGCAAGCAGCAGATTTGTCAAAACATCTTTTACGACTGGACAAGGAAATTGGATCCAAGTCTGTGAAGAGAAAAGCGAACATTCTATTTGTATTTGTTGCTATAAATGAAGCTGTTCTTCCCACAATCTTTTCATGACGCTCTAATCAAAGCCGGCATGGCATCGAAAGGGGAAGAGCTCAAGTAAGCAAGCGTTTAAATCTCAATAATTCGGGAGGCAGGCAATGAAAGCGGGCCAATAATAGTGCTTGCACAATAATGCCCACCAAAGAAAAAGATCGTGAAATGCAAGAAGAAAGCTCAGCAGAAGGCCAATTGAGAACGCCGTAATTATCCGATCAGTTTGAATGTGCCAGCGAACTCTTTGTGTCTACACAACACCGGGGAGCTTATCTTAATATAAACAGCCTTTAACAAAGTATGGGCTCACCTTAGTTGCCTATCGTCTAAATTATTGTGATATTAGAATTTGCTCACTTGAGCACTTCCTCTTTTGATGCGATACTGCCACTGATAAAAACGTCACCAAAAGCGTATGGCAGAAACAGCTTTTTTAAAAGCAAAATTAAAGTTTTGTACCACTAACAAAATGATGCTGTAAGTAATCGCTTCTGTAGGCCTAATCAACGTTAATACAAGCATGCTTTCTTACTACTCGCTTAATTCCACCTACAATTCCCAGTACACATGACTGGAGTGATCGTGCAATGTTAGGGTGTCAGCTTCGTAGCCTGTAGACCGGCGTTCGATTCGCCTAGTCGAATTATACTTACGACTTTAAAAATAGTGTTTACATACTCATTTCTTGGCGCTCAGTTGTAAGATTAATCAAGTTGCAGGTGGAAAGGCAGAGGCCCGAACTCCTTTCCAAATCTACCAAAGACTTGTTTTTTAAATTTGTTACTTGCAGGCAATTGAAAGTCTTTTTGTGAAGCAGTACTCTTTTACTTGTTTAAAAAATCTCAAAATTATTTTTTTCTATGACGCAGGAAATATTTTGAAAAACGAATTACAAAGCCGAATTGACTCAGCGACGAATAAAATCTATCCATCAGTACAACAGTACAAACGAATCGCACTTAATAAGCACCAATGCAGCTCATGATATTTCGTTTGCCTAATCGGCTGCAGTTTGTAGTTTGATTGCTCGATCAAGTGCATTTTTTGTTACACCACATTAGAGCTGATATTTATTGAACAACTACATTATCATTCGCATGGCAACTGCGGAATAGAGAGAGATAAGAGGTAAGAGGCACAATCTCCCTATTTTCACCTTATGGTAGTAGGCATGTATGATAACGGTTTCTGACTAGCGAAAAATCAAAAGCTTCCCCCAAAGCAATTTTTTCTGATAAGCAGCGCGATCACATTTCGAATTCAAGACTGGTTCGAAATGGGCTGCCATCTTTCCCCTAGCCTAATTTCAATTAAGTTGACGGCATGAACCTGAATTGCCGTTCATACCGCACCTCCATCCCAAGGAAGAGAAAGGGTAACCACAAACAAACAAACAAACATCACAGGCTTAAGGGCTGTATTTCTTCACGACGATGTTATTCTATTTGGCATTGATGCAATATTTCGCTGAAGGCAATATTCTCGTTAAAAACAAATGGCAAGTGTTCTTGTTTTCTCCTTGGGAAAGACATTTAAGAAGATTTCTTGACCTGTATGTGATGGACAGATGGTAGGGTCGAATAGTCTACTCGTCGTGGTAGCTAAAGATGACGTAAAACTAGAGAAGCAAGCAGAATGTGAAATCGTACGCATAAAATAAAGCGCGTTTTGCCAAATGCAAGTGAATGCAGTCATCATGGGGAGTCATCATTTGAAAGTGCGGTTACCCAATGGCAGATCAAGGAAGGAGAGAGACAGAGCTGAAACTCGTAGTGTGCAAATTTTAGGGGTTTTGCAAAGTTTGCGTGTGTGCTATGTTACGTGTGCTGTTTCAACACCAAATTTTATCAGTAAATGCTCAGCGCAAGAAGCACAGCATTTGTGGTAAAGCTGGCTGCATTATCTTGTCTTGAATCTTAAAAGTTGATTGTTTATCAGAATGATTTGTCATTGTCACAATAGGACTTTTTTAGTCAAGCGATCGACTCCTCAAGTCTACTCTCAATTCATAATATTACTAAAAGTAGCATAACATTACTGCTGGAGTCTTCGAAGAAAAAGCTTACGATTTAGGAGTAAATTAGTTAACTGGGATGTACCATGTTATAACAGAAGTATTTATCAAAGAGCATTTATTAGTACAGGGGTGGGCAAACTGCGGCCCGCGGGCCGCATGTGGTCCGCGACGAACTTTTGTGCGGCCTGCGAGAGCCTCAAGCAAATAATTAAAAAGATTAATTAATGTAGAAGAACGTGATTGGGCGCATTTTTTTCATTGATAGACTTTGAAAATTAAATGTGCTTGCATTTTCAATTGAATAAAACTACTTTGATTCATTTGTTTAATAATTGTTGGTTTTTAATGTTATACCAAATTAGAAATGCAAATCAATTAGAATAATATACCAATGTGTTCGTTAAAAAGTGCGGCCCTCAGCTAGCTTCCGTGACCGCGATGCGGCTCGCAAGTCAAAACAATTGCCCATCCCTGTATTAGTAAATAGTAATACGTGCAAACCATCGTGCTACGGACCAGCTTCAAATTGCACCACAGAAAAATCTTTTTCTTGTATAAAAAAATAATAAATAAACTCAGAAACATAGGTGTAGCCCAGAGTTGTAAACGGGCCGAAATTTTAGGCCCGAACCTGAAAATACAAGCCCGAACCCGAAAAATTGTTTCAAGCCCGATTTGGGCCCGAATAAAGCCCGAAATCTAACAATTCTCCAATAAAGTAACAAAAAGGTAAGTCCAAAAGGACAGCAAAAAGGACAGTAAACAATTAACAAAAAGGTAACAAAAAGGATAGAAACAATATTACAACTTAACGTTTATTACTATTACTTTTTCTATGTTTCTGCGCATAAGCAGCTACAGAATCATAGAAAAAGTAAGAGATATAAAAACAACAAAAATCATTGATCATAGTTTACGGCAGAGTTAATTAATTCTATGGCCTCAACAATTGTCGGCGACAGGAGGGCCCGTCTGTCAGATACAGTTAGTCCGCACGACGAGAAGTATCGCTCTGATTGAACACTGGAACACTGAGTTGCAAATATATTTCTAGCAACTTTAGCCAGAACCGGAAACTGCCCTTGGTGAGAGCGCCAGAAAGTTAAAGAATTTCCATCACTTGCGGTGTCCAAGCAATCTTTGTAGGCTTGAAGTTCCTATTTAAAATTACATGCTTTAATTGACAGTCAAGACTCAAACAAGTAGTTGTTCTTGCAGCCTAAAAAGCCTATGCAGTAAAGAAACAAAACAAACAGTAACGCACCTGACGTAGAATGTTTTCGTCGTGGAAACTGGTTGACAGACGGTTGGAATTAACACTGCTGGAGGCCCCATCGCGGAAATCACTGAACGGATCTTGTGACCTTTTCAACCTTGTTCTCTTTTCGGGGGGATTAGACTCTTCAGTTTGTGGAACTTTTGCAGCGACTTCTGCCATATTTTGCAATGCCCACTTATCGACATCAGAAAGCAATGTGTTCTTGAACGAAATTTCATCCCCAGTAATGATTGGCAGAAATTCGAACCTTTTGAAATGAGGGTCCAAGAACGTGGCCAACCAGTGATGAGCTTTTAAAGATGCAGCAAAAAACGATCTGTCAAGCAGCTGCGTAAATTCTTTTTTGAGCGTGGCGACGATGGGATTGTCGCCGACGCAAGGCTTGGCTAGTGCAGCTGCCTTATAATAGGTCAAAACAGCAAAATTAATCCTCGGTTTTGAGTTGAACTGCAAAACCTCAAATAATTTTCTGAAAGGCTGCATAAACTGAAGAATGTCTGCATTTAAAGTACGATTTACTGATGCAATCAGAAGAGCTCGATCTCGGTGCGGTTCAGAAAGAATACATACTAAGGTGTCGTAACTTTCGTTTATGGAATGTGCCCTGTCAATCAAGCCTTCCCATCTTCTTGTTGTTTAGCTTTTTTTTTAGAGATGCAGGAAGTTGCTCTTGCAATCCAGCGGCCTGATTACAGTACTTGGCTAGGGCTGCTGCATGGTTGTCGTATTGCTGTAATTCTGGCTCCGAACTGCACCCTCGAGCCCACATACTTGAAAAACACGTGTGCAGCCTATGTGCCATGCAGTCCAATCGTGCAGATGAATCCAAAAGCCCGACACCAAACGCAGCAACAACATTAGCACCATAATCAGTGGTTGCAGTTATTCTGGATGCATCGCTGTTATAGTCGTCCAATACCGCCTGTACCGCTTTCGATATGTTTTCCGCGGTATGACGCTCAGTTCCGAAATGACTAACCGCCAAACACTAATGCTTCAGTTGAAAGAGATCGTCTATCCAAAACGCGTGGACATCAAGATAAGACTTGTTATTAAAGTTGGAAGTCCACAAATCCAGGGTAACAGAGATCGATTCTGCTTCTTGCGGCTCTTGGAGTTTTAAGCGCAAAGAATCTTTCACTTCTACAACCTTTTCTTTGCAAAATGAGGAGATAGTGTTTCTGCCATACAAAGTATGTTTAACATCAAAACGTCCATGTTTTGCAGCAGTGTTAGCGAACGTTTGCAACAGAGTGACGAGACCATCATTTTCTAAAGAATTAAAGCTATGGTAACCACGCACGCAAAACTGTAACTGGGCGTTTTTGATATTCACCTTTTCTGACTCATTCAGCTTCAGCGTCTTTTTGTTCAACAGGGAAGTTAGGAGCTCTTGCTTTCCATTAGAAGGCTTGCAGTGTTCAGTGTGACGCTTTACGTGTGAAGATCCTGTCGATTTGCTATCATACTTTAAGATGCATTTGCAAATACTGCAAGATACAATCCCAGGTAAAGGACTTTCAGTAGCCTGGACGTCAGAGGCACCAGCATCTTCGGATTGAAGACGACGAGTGACAATTCTAATCGTTTTCCAGAAATCAGAACGGCCTGGGGCTGGCAAGAAATTAAATCTTTCAGGATGATTTTGCACTTCACTGATTAAATGCTTAGACATTTTAAACACGTATATGCATTATTATGCAATGGAAAATCTATAACTAACTGACTAGCCTGCAAATTACAACTGCTTTAAAGTAAAGTCAAGCTACAACTGCCAGTTGCAGCGCACATACACAACAAAGATGTTTGTTGATTCTATTTTCTTTTGTCTTGTTACGTCATTACACAACAATGTCTACGTCTAATCATCGCAATGCTACGAATTGCTGTACAAAACTGCTATGCGTCAAAAAGCCACATAGTCGTTCTAGGTTGTTTTAACAATTTTTTTGCTTTAAAGTGTGAGACCAAGTTCAGGCCCGAACTAAGCTCGATTTATTTTTCAAACTTCGGCCTGAACCCGACCCGAAAATCCCGGCCCGAACCCGAACCCGAACCCGACCCGAAAAGCCCGGCCCGACTCACAACTCTGGTGTAGCCAGGGGGCAGCTGGGGCCTGCGCCCAAAATTTTGAATCCAATCAAGGAATGAAGGCATTTTCGAAGGAAAACAATCACGTTCAAAGAGTTGAGCTCCAAAAAAAGAGTCATTTAACAAATTTTATACTTTTGGCCCTCTCCAACATTAGATTCAAACACCATAGAGCACTTCGCGGTTATTAGACTTTTGACGATTCATTCAATGACTTTGACAAGCATAGAGCAAGAAAACGAGTCTTTTAAGATGATTTTACTTTTTGCAATGACCAAAATGAACGTTCGCATCAGGCGGCCATTTCTAACCGAGAAAAACACAATTTCATCTGTGTCTGAACACAGGACTCAAACACTGATTTTTAAGACTTGATTCATTGAAATTGGGGCGGTATTTTTTTTGTCTCACAGGGCAGTCAAAACCCACGCAACCTCATTGCGTGTAGACGCACATAGGACTACACCTAATGGTATAAGCGCGATGATCGCATTTGTCAAGTGTGTTCCTGCGTTTCATGCGTCCCAAGGCATTCATTGCACTGAAAGGGCGCTTAACTACATTAGTCCAGGGTCTTACCTGTTGCCAAACCACTCCTCCGGTTACCTATTATATACTTTTAACATTTTTTGTTTGTTTGATTTAGTTGTTTTGAATTAAATTGAATGTTCTTCTTGTTCAAACAGCTAATAGAGAAATTGAAAAAAAAATTATCTTATCATAATACGTGCTTATCAAGTCACACTAAAGCCTTATTTTTCACATCATAGCCAAACCTTTCCATCGAAAATAATTTACGTAGGCCAATTGCATGCCAGTATCAGCTAATGTGGATGCAGCATATTTTAACGAGTCTTTAGTAGCTTGCGCTTTTTTCTCTTTTTAAATAGCGCGTCATGTCACGTCGGTATATAATAGAACGCTAGCAAGCAAAGAGTTGAAGTAATGAAACTATTGTATGTAAAGAACAGAAAATGTCCTCTGAACCTACATATAAAGATATAGTTGCTGATGTACTTGAAACTGAGAAATTCGAAGATGAATTATACAAATCAATGATAGATGTGGCTATTAATAGACTTGAAAGTCAGTCAAATGAAATAAGCGAAGGTGTGCTGCTACAATACATTCAAAATTTGTTTAAAGTACCCAGTGAAAAGCACAGACAGGCTGTTAATACTGAATACAAAAACAGTAGGTCTGAAACCTGCTTATTGAAGGTCTACGTTGAAAAAGCTGAGAATGTAGCGAGCAAAGATGTCGATGGTTCCTCGGATCCTTACTGCATGGTGTCTGTGGTTTCAACATCTCAGATGGTAAACTTAAAAAACGGAAAATATTCACCCAAACGAACCAAAGTGCAGCATTCCACTTTAAACCCTGAATGGAAGGAATACTTGGAAGTCATTTTTCCGCGTGAGGACGTCAACAAGTCTTATTTCCAATTGCAAATGTGGGACTATGACGGAGAAAGTGACACTGTGAAAAAGGTCAAAGGAGTCAAAGGAGTAAAAAGGTAATATTAGTATCCATGGCCTTATAGAGAAATTGCCCTTTATTGAGAAAAAGAGGGGGAGCTAATTTTCAAAAAACTCAAAGGTCAGATGGGTGTGCACTTTAAGTTGAACCCAATGATTTCGCGATTAGCAGTGTTTGCTTACGAAGTGTTTATTTGTGGTTCATGGTAGTTGCAACGCGACAGTGCCGATCTCTCTAAAAAGTTCTATCTTTTTTAAATTTTATTGTTGCACTGGATCACAACTTTCAAAATTGCTTGCCCCGTTAAAAGGCTGGTTTCCAAAACAGGCTCTAAATCACGTCTTGGTTCCCCCGCCTATTTACTGGTCAATGCGGGGTAACAACCTATTCATCAACAAACACATCCTCGTACCCGCTAAAGTATGATTGATTCATTGTTGTATGCTACTAGGATAGTTTATATCAAGGGTATAAAGGATAGAAAGGAAATTGCGTAATACATTTTGTCATTCTTTATTTGGCAAGATCTATTGCACTACCGATACTGTGACGTTAACTGGTACAAGCTCTCAACGGCGTGTTGTTTGCGGCGTCTTCACAATAATCTTTTCGCTGATCTGGCAGTTACTTTTGTGATTGTACCTGTACGTGCGGCAAGACAAGGCGTTGTATTATGGCTGTACCTGGAAGGAAAAAGTGCTTTTCACTATTTCTTTAATGTCAGAGTCAGTAAAGTGCTGAAAATACGATAAAGTAATTTGAACCGATTGAAAACGCCTCTTTAAATAACATTGCAAATACAGTAAATAGGCCAGGTTGAATTTGCAAAGATGACTTAATACTACGATTGCAACCTTTTTTTCGTTCACGAACCGCTATTATAATTTCTCTAAACCTGCAAATCTCGATGGCGTTAATATAGAGAGAATACAACCATTCTTTACTTATGCCTGTGCAGGACTGTGGGACCCTTGAAATTTTACGGACTCCATCGAGGACACTTGGCGTACGCTGTCTTGAGGGAAAATATAAATACTTTATTTTTGCTGATGCTGAGAACTGTGCCTTAGCTTTAAACGGTTGGTTATATTAATAGTTAAAAGTACAAACTTCCCAAAATCTTTGACAAACTCTGGACAAAATCTGAGTTATGGAACTACTCTTCTCTGTAAAAGTAGGACGTCATAATACAGTAGCTTATTGCCAGATTCGCGAGGAGGTATAGTGGTTAGAATATCGGCTTTAAAGTTAGCAGACCTACGTTCAATTCCTCCACGAGTTTCATTAGAGACTTCAAAAGCAAAATGCATAGCTTGCAGCTTTTGACGCTCAGGAAAAAAGAAATGGCGTGGAAAAAAGCTAGTAAATTCGCTTGTTGTATCCTTGGAAAAATTCTTAACGAGCGACCTTCCACATTTTGAGGTAGACAGGTTGGTAGTGGAGTCGCGCAGTCCACTGTCACAGTGGCCTGGTCTGACCAGTGGCGTAGCCAGAAGCATTTTTGGCTGGCGGGAGGAATTTAAAATTATAAAATTTGTTGGATGTCCTTATTTGATGGATTGATTTTAAAAAGGTAATTACTTTTGACTTCAAATGAAGGTGAGGATTTTTTTCCGAGATCAACTTTTTGAACGTGACGAATTTCTTGTTTTCAGTCCAATATGCCTTTTTACCTTTAATGATAGATCGGATTCAAAAAATGTAGGCAACCGTGGCCCCAGCACTCCTCTGTTTATGGCTATGAGTCTCACAAAACACTACCCAACAGAGCAAAAGCTCATTTGCGTGATAAAAAACAAAAAAATTAGCTCAGGCGAAGACAAGGCCGTTCTGAATAAATGCATGAATAAATTATAATAAATCACCATATCTTAGCATAAATCAACTTTTACTTATTGATAGGATTTTACGATTTCGATCAGTTTTTTAGGTCTATCTGTCATAATTTTCTTTAGGAATCGAGACACGTTCGCAGCCAATTGAGTTTGTTCTAAACATCTTTTTTTCGTTACAAATGTTTACTTGTTTGGCGTACGCCGATGTGATTCATTTAAGAGTCCACCGCTTGCTGCGCAAATATTTTTACTGGCTTACATATTAAACAATTACGGCATAAAAAAATAGCGGACTATGCGTAGCTCTCATCTATATACTTTTCGAGTGTTTAAAATCGATTCATTACTTTTCGAATAAGATCACTAGCGCTGGTTCATACAACAAGATCCACGCTTCTGAATCCATGATAGTTAACAGGCAACATGTTGAAACTATCTAGACGCAACTAGTTTGTTGGTATCTTCAAGTAAAGCTATGTTGATTACTTTCGTTGTTCCTTCATTTGAAAGATGCTATTCCGACAACGAGACTTGCTAAAAAGACTTTGCATTTGCTGTTGCCAACAAAATTACTCACATGATGTTGTAGTTACTTACTTTCAACGGAGCCCAAAAAAGTTTTTTTGAATGGGGAAAATTGTAGTGGCGCCACAATAAAAATTTAAATTAGAGAAAGTTTGCACAACATTTGATCCTTATGATGCATTTTCCAAAACTGCCAACTTTTTGGACCTAAACAACCGAATTTTGTGATTTTAAGTTAACTGCTTGGTGGTTTGTAGAGACTTCAAGATCTCAAGAAATAATGAAACATCCTGTATTGACCGCAAACGTTTTAATTTACGGGAAAAATGATTACAGATGTAGTAACTAACAGTAATGAAACTGTCCACTGTTTTGATGTTTCTCAGCATGATGTGCGTTGTCGATTCACAGCATGCTTTTGATTTTGAGTGACGTCTTGTGCGTGATACAGTGGTAGGCGGAAAAAATACTCAGCTCGTGCGATGGTTAATCAACGTTTGATTAGCTGGAAAAGCATAATTTTCCTGGTTTTAAATCGGATATTTGGTCTTAAGCGCCATATTCAAAAGGAGCATCCGGTATTCAAAGCTCGCTTGCTAATTAAAGGTTAGGCTCTTACCGCATTAAAAGGAAAAAAAAACTGCCTAAAATGACAAGAGAAAACGTGCTTCCTCAACCAGACAGAACTTCCAAGTGGTCATACACAAAGGTACTGCAATTATGAACTTCTGGTCATACACAAAGGAGGAAGTATATAGGTGCTTGCCGGAGAGACTGAGATTTCGGTCGTTAGTCATTACGTCACCCTGATTAAGGAGCAAAAGAAAATCTAATTTTGGATGGGATGTGCACCTTGGATCTCCACCAGTTTTTGGGATGTGATTCAGGTTTCTCGTTGCACAAACGTTTCAACGGGAAATCTTTTTCACCTTCCAGGATAGCAGGTGTTGAGTATGAATTTGAATTTATTTAAAAGTTAGGTTTACTGATGGCACTTCATGAAGGTGACTTGACCTGATACGGATGATTACTCTTGAGGCTAGACATCATCGAAGTTCTTGTCGTCATTTAGGGCTAGATGTCTTTTGTGCGTGTACTATTGTACCCTCTGTAATCTATTTTAAAGTAACATCACTCTTAACGAAAGTTTCGATTGGATCTATTTTATATGAATCAAAGTCTAAACAATTACTGTACGTTTTGGACCTTAGAAGTTAAAATTTGTGCAGTTGCAGTAACATTGTAATTCAACACTTTTTTGCAAGCGATTTTCTAATGGTTTAATGCTGTCAGAACATGCAAAAGTTTCACCAGTCTACTTTTTATGAGTAATGCCACGTCAAGGAAAAGATAAGTCCGATGGAGTAATTAGTTTAGAGAAATTGTAATGCTTCGAAATCCCTGGCTACAATGATAAGATTCTATAAATAACAGTGGTGTTGGATTTAAAATTTTTGAAACATTAGACAACAAAAATTTCGTAATAAACCGAGGAAAATCTTTGGTAAAATTAAATAAGCGTCAAACTGAAATATTAACTCGATAAAAGGCGACGTAAATGGCCACTTTTTGATCACGAAAAACTATTTAACCAGCAACGGCTTTAAAACTCAATATAATGAGAGAAAAAGATAGTTTGGGCTTTTCAATCTCTGGATGTAAATGATAATTATTTGAACTTTTACTCTGGCCAGTAAAATCCGCCCTTTTTTCTTCCCCATAAACCTATCAATAGCCAAACAGGACAAAAATTGTTAGAATAACATGTTCTTAGAGAAGCGTACGGAACGTGATATTCTCCTTATAAGTCTTTTCATTAGCAGGAATTGATCTTGTGGAAAGGGATTGATAAAGTGCCTCCCCCCAAAAAAGCCATTAGTTTTTAGAAAGTGGCAAACTTCTAGAAATCTATACTTCGCAAGTTCGTACCCCTAAATACGGCAATGTTTTTTGATAAATTTTGCTGTGGTGTTGAGTGTATTGAGCTCCTGCGTCAATCACTCCACCAATCAGCTTTATTTCCTTTGATTTAACGACAAATAAAAATGAAACAACACTAAATTTGGCTTGGAGACAAACAAAAATCTCAAAAAGTTATCGAGTCACCTGCTATCTCTATTTTAAAATTTCAATCTTTACGGCTGTACTTCCGAAGATTCCTGCAATAAATTATCTCAGTAATCATCTTTCATTTAGTTTGAAGTTACAAAAATAACAAAGTAGTGCAATCAAATCAGTCAAACTCAGGTTGTACCATGCGTCAGTAAAACAAAGAGCAAGAACAACGAAAAAGCAGCGCAAGTAGGCAAAAAGTATTTACTCAGTGTGGACAACAATACAAGCAGTTACAACGCGTGTTATAAATCCTTGATACTACCAATCTGGGGTAAAAGTAACTTGCTGGCTCGAGAAAAAGAATGCATTGGCATATACAGTTTTATTGTTATCTGTAGTTTTTTTGATGTAAGGTTGTAGCAACAACAAGATGCAAATAAATTGATATAAAATTGATTAATCTGAGTATTTTGCGATTAGTCGAAGATTCATTAATTTGCTTTGTATTCTCTGTGTGCTGATCATCACTAAACTTCCACCTAGATTATTAGTAGTAGCCTATAGTTGCAGGACTCATTATTAGTATTTATTAAATAATAATTATAGTTTCTAGAAAAAAAAATAGAGTTTCCGATTTGATATCAACTAAACGTTTCTCAGCTTTCACAAAATTTAGTTCTAGTCTATTTTCGTGCGGAAAAGTGCTAGGGAGCGTACTTGAAAATCTGTTTATTTAGTTAGTATGTGTTTTAAAAGTTCGTTGTAGGAGAGTTCGCATTTCTTTGATGTATTACATCTTTTGGGTTTAGGCTACTATATATAATAAACAAACTAAGCAATGCAATCTGCGGAAACAACTGTTCTGCATACAAACTGATATATATATTTTGAGTGTACATCCACTAATGATGCCTGACAGAGCTGTAGCTGTCCAAAAATTATAGCTGTAGCTGTTCACAATTTTGTTGATTTTGCATTGAAAATGCTAAGAAAATGAAAAATTGATTGCTTGCAATCCCAATGTTTTTTGAAAATGATCTGCGGGGGAGTATTAGCCTATAGAAATATTATAGTTATCTTAGTTTTGAAGCCAGCAAAACACTAGCGCGTTTAGGTATTGTGCCTTAATCCCTCCTTTTGGCTTTAATCGCGAAGCAAAAAATCGATTTAATTTGTTTTGAGAAACAAAATCCAGGTGATGAATGAAAGACCAATCTATATCGTTTTGTCGAAGTAGAATTTAGGCCATGACTACAAAATATGATAAATATAGGACGATACTTTGTGTCTCTTCTCCTTTTTTTAATTCAAAAATGTTCTTTACGCTCTGATCCAGCAGTTACACAGAGGTGTGATGGGCGTACTGCATTCTCTGCCTATGCCTCAATTGAACAGTCTGACAGAGTGCTTACTTTCGCGTTGTTTCTTGTTACCCTGCCTCATATTTTCCAATTTGGTCGTAATGTTTGTATTGGAGCCACAGTAGACTGTATCAGCAGGTACTTGCAACTCTGAAGCAGGTCTAAATTTATGTTCTAGCCCTGTAGTTTTTACTGATTAAAGAATTATAAAAACAAACTCTTCTAACTGTCTGTAGGTTGATGCAAGACGTCGCTCAATCAGTTGGAAAGAAAGATGACCACAATGACGACTTTATGGGCTTTAACTCAGTGCCACTGGTCAACATTCCTGCTGAGGGGCTGGAAAGTTGGTTTAAATTACGAGCAACTCACTCTCTACAGGTTTTTACATTTTTTCAGTAATGGCTTTACTATTAGTACTGTTCGTTTTGTACTACTTCATGTTGCAGGCGTGCAGCCAGAATTTTTATAGGCAAGGGTGGGCGGAAGAGCTATTCTACATAAGACTAGATTCTTTGAAAAAGCTTAGAATTTAAGAGGCTTGTTTTATTGACTACTTCTAGAAGAAAAAAATTTGAAAACAATTTGATTACACTTTTTGAATGTCTCTAAAACTCATTGCTTGATTTTTCAGATAGCGCCATGATAGCAAAAGGGGAAGAGGTTATTCCCTTTAGCTTTTCCAAGGTTACACTGCTTGCGGCTGATGTGTGATAGGTGTATCTTTTCCAACAATCTCAACGTTTTACATCATTACGTTTTGGGAAACTTTTAGATACCAGATCCTTCGTTGTTTCACCTGAACTTTAAGAAAATGAGTTCTGTAAATACTGCTTTAGAAATCGTGTAACTGTTGGATGTATAATACAAGGGCCCATCAACGGTGGTTGCTCCATCAACGGTGGTTGTGCTTGTGATCTTTTGCTTTTGAACGCGAAACTTATTCGGCATGATTATGCAAGTAGTTAATTTGCTACCGCAAAGTTATACAGGGTGTCTCAAAAGTAAGTATACACTTTAAAATTTGAATAACAATCTAATGGCTTGTTCAAATTTGTCAAAAGTTTACAAAAATATTCTATGAACTACTAGAAACAGATTACCGTCCTAATATCTCGTTGAATTTATTTATTGACAGAATGTTAGACCTCAAAGTGGAAACCACCAATTTCGAGACATTTCAGCCACCTTTTGACGCATTCTTGCCCGATACCCTGCAATAAATCTTGTGTAACTAGTCCACATGATGCTCTAATGTTTTGTTCCAACTCTAAAAGGTTTTGAGGCCGTGTGGAGTAAAGTTGACAAAAAATGCTTTGGTTGAAAAACTGTTACTTTCAGCAAGATGGAGCTCCTGCACATTACACCAGGAAAGTCAGAGATTACTTAAATCAGTTTTTTCTCGGTAGGTGGATTGGGTGCAGAGGTCCTCTAGAATGGGCCGCTCGTTCACCTGACTTAACCCCATGCGACTTTTTTCTTTGGGGTTTCCTTAAGAGCAAAGTTTACTCCACATGGTCTCAAAACCTTTTAGAGTTGAAGCAAAACATTAGAGCATCATGTGGACTAGTTACAAAAGATTTATTGCAAAGTGTCAAGCAAGAATGCATCCAAAGGTGGCTGAAATCTCCCGAAATTGGTGGCTCCCACGTTGAGGTCTAACATTCTGTCAATAAATAAATTCAACGAGATGTTAGGACGGTAATCTGTTTCTAGTAGTTCATAGAATATTTTTGTAAACTTTTGACAAATTTGAATAAGCCATTAGATTGTTATTCAAAATTTAAAGTGTATACTTACTTTTGAGACACCCTGTACTTGTTTCGATTCGCGCTGATGTAACACAGCAACACTGTGTGCCAAAAATATTAATATGTCACTTTTTTTACGCTGTGTTTATCAGTTTTTGTTTCGCTTCAGTTAGCCAGAGCCGGCCATGTTGTTGCAGTTTAATAAAAAGTTTAGCGCAGTCCAGTTTCCGCAAGCAGAAGCGCAGATCGAAATCGAATAAATACAGCAAATGAAGATAGCACAACAGCGAAAAATCATCTTTACTGCGCCACAGAAACAACGGATGTTTAATTATCCATCAAAATTACCTCGTGCTTAATCACAAGTGAAGACATATTTTGGCCCTGGTTTTCATCTTCAATTATTACAAAACGTTTAAAAATTTGTTAGGTCATCAGAATTGACTTATGGTTTTAAATAGTTAGACTCAATCCTTAGCATCTCATCCTCAGTGGCTGAACCCTAATTGCTAGTAGTGTTAACTTCTTAACCCATGCTCGATCCTGAAATAATAGAAGCGATGGTATTTGAACTTTGTTTTATTTGATCAGCATGTCTATAAGTAATCGATTCTTGAGTGACCAGCACCTTAATTTTTGAAGATAGATTTTTTTAAATTTTTTGCCAATTATTACTTTTTATCATATTTCTCGCTGAAATGATAAGATTTTTCTTTTTTATGATTTTGTGTCTACGGTTTTACAGTATTTGTTAGGGTGGAAAGAGAGTCATGTTGTAATTAGTACCAAAATGAAAGCTGACTTTTGGTATAATATTAATGAAATAATTAAAATAACTCTTTTTCAAACTGGAGTGAAGGCTTTTAACTTAAATATTGGATGTTAATAAAATATTTGGCTTCCACTGATTTCTATTGCCCTTGAACAACTACCTTATTTTTTGTTATGTTTAAATAACTTGCCACTTTAGGATGTTTCTGGTCGGATCAAAATTCGTTTGACCCTCAACACGATCAAAGAACGAAGCAAAAAGAAGGGGATTTACACCAGTGATCTAATGTATGCTGGCTTGTTGAGGAAAATTGCATTGCGATCCTACGGAATGCATGCCAAAAAGGTAAGTTTGAATACGAAAATGTACGCTTTCACAGAGCAAGAAAAAATTACTGATTTAAATTTATGAAGAAATGCAACACACAAAATATAACTTGCAACAAGCAAATGAAAGGACTAAAATATGCTGAAAATAAATAATGGAGAGGCAATATTAATGACTCGCATAAGTGAGGTATAATCAGCAAGGGCAACTTTCCGGATCTTTGATGTAGGTATTAGCCGGCGAGGTGGTGATATAAGCTGGAGAGCTGTTTAAGGTAGCAACTGTGGTGTGTTCAAACACCACCGTGGCCTTAGGAAAAAGCACTTTGCAAAAAATTTCTCCCACTTGGTTGCATGGCTTGTTGTAGAAAGTAACCCTGCATTTTTCGTGTCAGCAGTTATCATTGCAATTCATGTCGCTGCAACTGCTGCAAGCATCAGAAAACACGAAACGTAAACTTGAATGCAAAGAAGGGTTGCGCTGGACAATGCCGCATATATCATGATGTTTTCAGTAGCAAGTTTGACGCATAGCACTGCATTGCCGAGAGCTACATTGATAGCACCGTACTGCTGGAACGTAATGGCTTTGGATTTTAATCAATTTATATTTTCATTAAATAATTTAAATGTCGTTTTTCATAAAGAAAACTGCATAACATTTACTCTGATTAAGTAACATTTGGGTTAAAGTTGTCACCTAAGTTTCATCAACAACTATTTTTGCGTGGAAAAGGAATTAAATTAGTTCTGGAAAATTTATGACAGGAGAACTTTTCACATCTAACAAAAAAATCCTCCTTCCTTTAAGCCAGAACAGAGATAAACAATTGCTGCCCCGCAGCCTCTGATGGCCGGGAGTGATATGCTGTGCGGTCGTGCGTAGATGTCTTACGTTGGATGTACTCAGTATACGTTTTTGCACGTTTTTCCTGCGGTTTTGTACGTAGTTTGCTCCCAAACATTTTGGACTAGAAATTTCATCCGATTGGGTATTCATATGGCGCGTCATAAAGCATACCTTATGGCGTGAACTACCGGCTTTTGCGTGAACTGACATCTTTGAGTCCATTTATGTCCGCAAAATTAATTATGCTATTGGTAAATACTTTGCACATAAAATCAGATATTCAAACAACAGCATATGCCGTGCTACATTAGATTAGTGATTCCCAAACTTTTTGCACTCGCGTAACATTTGGAGGTTTCATATAGTGTTCGCATACCACCTATATCGAGAAAGTCTCAAAAATATACAAAAAAGGCAAAGAATGGATTTGCTCAACTACCTCCTAAAAGGCTGTCGCGTACCATTAGTGGTGCGCCTACCACAGTTTGGGAGTCACTGCATTAGATAAATACTTAAGCGAATGAAAGTTTTCGTGCAAAAATTAACTAGGGTAAAAACGTACAAAACCGGACAAAAACGTGTACCTAATACACCAGCCTTTAGATCTACTTTGAAGTACGAAGAATTTTACCTTAATGCGGACAGCAAAACTCGGTTTGTATTCACGTTTTGATGGCAAAGAGAAAGTTTGGAATGGAAAAAAATAATCTCAAAGTAAAGGCTTCACCTTTATCCGAAGAAAAAAATTCAGCTCTAACATAAACTTTGATGAGAAAAATCTCCAAAAAAAGCCTTTTATGTAAACGAACAGAAAAATACTCTATTTGTCGCTCTAGCGACCGTGAGTAAATTAAAAGTCGGTAATGCGGCCTCCAGTAATAAAAACGTTGCGCACCCCTGTAGTAAAACGTAATTATGTTCGTGCCTGTTTCAAAATTGACGGTAGTGCCAGCAGTTCATTTCCACCAAGCCGGCTACAAAGTAGGGAAAATTCCGTTGGGCACCTTTTCCGATCGACAACAACGTAACTATTATGACGTTAATGGCTTGATCATACATAGTCGCCACAAACACCGTTCCAGCCCAGTCGACCTTGCTGCCGATTAAGTTTCAGGTTTACTTGCTTTCATATCGAGGTCTTAAAATACATCGAGCACGCTCTTTGCTCTGTTTGAATGTACGCCTTGGTACACACATTTATCATCGCGTTTCAAGTTTTCATCTTCTTTTATTATAAAAGTTTAGCCAGCACTTTTTTCAAGCCTGGGCGTTCACTGATTCTTTGAGAGTGGCTTTTATACAGATCCCTATCAGATACAAATATGACCAATATACGTACAGCAACAGCTCATAATGTTTTCGTGGCGTGCTGAGCGTGATAGGGTAGCTTTCTGGACTTTCAATCAAGGGATTACCGGTTCAAGAAAAAGCGTGGCGTTGCTTTGTGGCTGCTTAAGGTAGGGGAGAGGACATCAAAGGCAGTTCTGATTGTTCCATCTAATATCCATCACTACTTTTCAGTGAATATAGAATTGCGAAAGAAACCTTTGCTTTCATAATTTTGAATATGCAATGCTACAAAATTATAAACATCACGGCCGAAGAATAGTCTAATTTTCTCTTTTTTCTTCGCAAACCTTGCCGCGGCTGCATTCGCACATAGCTGTTTTCGCAACCAGGAATAAAGCTGGTCACCGATGTTTAGAGCAGGTTATGAAGCCGGCTTTCGCTGCTTGATGCTGAGTGCGAAGAGAACGTCATTCTGTTTGCCCTCAGTATCAAGAAGCGAAACCTAGTTTCAAAACCTGCTCTAAATATTGACAGGAAGTTTTATTCCTGGTTGTGATAACCGCTACGTGCGAAAGCAGCCTAAATTAAAAATTCAAATTTCCTAGTTTTGATTTACAGTTTTTTTCGAAAGAAGGATGTGAAAGCTTTTTTGAAATCAAAAGTATAATAAGCAAAAATTCCACAGTTGTTTTTTGTTGAAACTATGTCTTGCATAACAATAAAAAAAGCAATGACTTTTTACCTCTGAAAGAGCTATAAACTTACTTTTCCAGTTGTCAAATCAAAGTTTTGGCTAATTAAGAAATACCAAATCTAGAAATTGCCAGTGGAAAATTTATGATTTTTATTTGACGGAGAGAAGCAGACGTGTACAGCTCTCTTGTCAAGTCGCAGCAAAAGCTTTACACACGATATTCACACACAGACCCCATGCTTGTCGCTCAACAGTTACAATATAATGCGGAGAATAAAATGTTAAACCGAGTCTACTCAGATGTGATCGGAATGTGCGCAGGCGTTGAAAATCCGTTGCTGTTTAAAGAGGGAAAATGACTGGTTATAATTATTTTTTTAAAACTGTTTTGAGGAAAAGGGTTTGAGACATGACTTGCAAAATTAAAATTAAAATTAACGTTTTTTGCATGATTTCTTGTTTCAAAAAAAGATCTTTGTTTTTTTGGGAAGGAAGGAAAAACAATCCTCTTATTCCGCTTCAAGTCCCACTGCTGCGCGTTCAGCTTTCGAGTCTTATTTAAAACAACTTGCTCTATTTTTGTGTTTTTGCAGTTATCTTTGAGTCATTTGTATTAGAGTTTTGCTGATATTATTTTACAGGAAAAGCCGTGCCATACTTCATTGTTGCTAGTTCACCCGTTGGCAAAATTCAACTCTGTCAATATTTACAGAGATTAGCTAAAGAATATGCAAACCAAATAAAATCACAATAGGATTCTCTTCAAAAATATAGCCATTCTTAAAGAGAGACTGTATTGACTTCTACAGAACTTTTCTGATTGGATGAAATAAATGACGTAAAGGCTCAAAGTGCTAAAAAAATTTTGAGAATATGCTAATGGTAATGCAACCGTTTTAAATTTAGTTTTCATTGTACAATACCAAGGTGGTAAAGTGTAAATGGATCTAGTTAAAAACTTTGACCAACCGAAAACTG
The DNA here is from genome assembly GCA_963675345.1 of Trididemnum clinides. Lineage (NCBI taxonomy): Eukaryota > Metazoa > Chordata > Ascidiacea > Aplousobranchia > Didemnidae > Trididemnum > Trididemnum clinides. The sequence continues at coordinate 46,029,439 of OY776285.1, read as the reverse complement.
AGCAATTGTAGCCAAAAATCACCATATAAATTTAAAATTTAATTATGTAAAAGACGTTGTTTCAAGTTTAAAAACACTATAATTTCATTGCATGCACTTTGTCAACTGAGGCAAGAGTCGCTTGAGAGCATTTGAGTCACACTGGAAGGGGACTCAAACATTCTTGAGTGTGGAGTGAATCAATTTCTACAAAGCAAAGTATTTACTTAGATGTCTTATTAAGCACTTGATCAGCAATAAGACTGTCATGGAAAAAGAAATATGAAGTTGGAAAATGGTTACTTTTTAAATTCTAAATATGCAGTTGGCAATTGAGTGCAAGGTTCGTGGCACCAGGCCCACAGCATCTTTCAGTGGCTATCGCCTGTTTTTTTTTTTGGTATTTGGCCTTTCCAACTAGGTAATGGTAGTCCATACTAGGCAATGGTAGTCCGAAAAATGGTAGTCCATTCCAACTAGTCACAAGCATAAATTTTAGAGCGGTTGTCATCATCGCGTAGCTAGGTGTCGCCACAGGGACCATCTGACTATGGAATGGATGTGTTTTAAATTATTATGGCTGCAAAACATTGATCTGAAAACAAATATCGATTAAAAAATTTAAGGTAAAAATTAACAAAGTTGGCGTAGAAAATATCGACTTTGTAGAAAAAGGTCACCTAACAAATTTCGTGTTTGCCCTCCCCCGAAATTTGCTTCTGGCTACGCCACTGGTTGCTATACGGCCAACCAATAGGAACCAATAAATACTTTTTGAGTCATACCGGAACAGCAGGTCACCATCACTCGTTAATTCGGCAAACCAGTATAAGTCGACATGTGTTGCTTAATATTCTACCCGGTTTCTCTTACAAAGTGTGCAAGATTGTGATCAAAAGAGAAAGTGATAGATTGCGCATTTCTATTGTTACTTACTTAAACTTTGTGACATCTTTTTTACGTAATAGGCAATGCACCGTGACGCAACATTTTTCCATTGTTTGGTATTATCTTTTTTCGTTTTGCTCAATACTATCTGTGCAAAAATCCCCAGCGGAAATAACTTCCGCAAATGCGCGTAATTTCCTCTGAAGTTCAGGCTAACTTTATTAAACACGATTTATTGTATTTTTAGTGACATCACTCCTTTTAAGCTACACGGTTACCACTGTCATAGGACTTTCTGCAAAAGTGCACAGTTCCTACAGTGTACAAAGACCGTTTCTGAACTTAAAATACTACTGTTTCTTTATCGCTTAGTACGAAAAACTTAGCTGGCAGAACTACGTTGTGTTCGAAATGGCCAGTTCAGGTCTTATGGCCCAGTGTTTCCAACCTTTGCTGACGGTCCACTACGTGCTTCTCCCAACATGAAAACATAATTTTTCTTTTTTTTGGATGTCAGCTTCAATGAAACATTATTTTGCTAATTTTGAATCATACCTCGCAGTTTGAAAACTTTACAAGAGATCAGTTTCAGCGAAACGATTTTTGCCCAGCTTGGTTACGGTAGCATTATTTTTCAGAAATCCGTTTCAGGGGTTCTTCTTCAAAAGCTTCGTGGATCACCTCCACCGTTTTCAAAGCGCTGTCCTAGCCTACCCTTTGCTGCAGTCAATATGCTTTGGAGCATGCGCGTGCCAAGTTTAGAAGAGCTCAATCGAGACTAAAAGATATGGAAGCTTTTTTTTGGGGAACACGGTTTTCTGAAAATCTTTTTGGGTTTTATATTTTTTGGGAGTCATTTTACATTAGCAGTGGTACAACACTGAGTTTTATCCCTGTTTGGGGAATCCCAAATAATTCCCCTAAATTCTACATTTTTTTAATCCCAAACCTGAAGTGCTTCAAGCCTTGTGGTGTAAACTCGGTCTTTACAAAAAGTATACGAAATTGGAAACTCATTTGTCATTCAAAGCCCGGGGCAAAAGCAGAGAATTGGTGAGAGATATACATTGCATCAGCTTGGTAAGAGTCTGAAAAAGGATTTAAAAGTTATTGTTTTGCAGGATCAAGACAAGATGTGTTGTTGGAATGGAGCTTTGCCGGATGTTGGGAAAGTCTTAATTCAAGAATATGAAGAACAGCATCGCATCTCTAGATTCACAGCCGCTATCGTGCGGTGGGAAGTGTACGCAGACATTCACGTTCAGGTGAATGTGCTGTTCCAAATCAACAATTTCCTGTCTTGAAACGTCATCTTTTCAATAGATTTATGCATTTCGATTTCAGTCAAAAAATATTTCCACACTTAGTACCCTTACAAAACATCTTTACCCCAGCTCCAACTTCTAAATTCGTGGTTGTACTAAAAATTACAATAAGATTTTGCTTTTACTAGAATTGTTCTATTTAAAAATTTTCTCCCTTTAAATCACAACACATTTTCCAATGATACGTTGACAGTTTAATGTCTGCAGCGCAGTGACCATGGAAGTTTTCTATGCATTTCAATGTTTCCAGTTGCATTTGCTAAGTCATCAGGTTCAATGTCAAGTCAAGTTTAGCCGCTGCTGTTATATTTTAGTCGCCTTGTTCTTCATTAGCCTCTTAAGTTTTATTCGACAATAATTACTTGTATGGCCGTATATTTTTTAAATGATTTTTAGCTTTCCATAACAGACAGTGATGTTTTAACATTTTTACTTACTACTAAAAAGGTTTTTGGTTCTCCAACCCTTTTTGAAATTTGGTCACGATTATTTATATAATCTTTGCAGAAACCTCCTGGAATTGATATGATGTTTATGGAAGGCATGTTGTCAGATTTGGAAGGAAACAGCCATCATGCTCAGAAGTTCCTCAAGTCCACGCAGTTTACAGTTGACATGCTGTGCTATTCTGTCAAGGAGTTTATTCAAGAAGAGTGTAGAAAGATTGCACGACACAGAGAATACTTCTCATCGCAAGTGGTAGGTTGATGTCAACAGTTGTAAGGGACTTCTAAATCGGGCCAGATCTAAAGTTTTCCGGGTAGTTGTTTGGAATCTGCAAGTTTTAAACCAACAACAAGGTTCCGTTGGAAAAAGTCTTTTGGCTGATATATTAATGTTCTTTGTTGGTGGTGCGAAAATTGAATATGCTTTGTGAAAAGCTGTTTGCCGGTGTTACTGTAATTGTAACAGCATAGCTTCACGAGGAACTATGCATGTTGCGCCATACATCCAATGACAAGCCATCTTGGTGTCGTACAGACAAACCTATTCCAAAGCTGCTAATCGCAAAAATATTCGAAGAGTTTTATTTACATGCATAGGGTTAAATTGTTTGGTATTCCTTCTAATGAAGGTGTGTGGTCAATTAATGGGAGGTTCCTCGCAGTAGTGTATTGGGGGGAGGGGGTATTGTTCAAAGGTCCTCTCTTTGGGTCTTAATATAAATAAAAAAGGGGACGTCAAAATTCTTGCCACAAGTTGATTTTCAAAAATGGTCATCAGTTTAAAAAAAAAGCAAAAGGGCTTCTCTTACAATTTCGTTTGTGCCCCACCCCCTTTCCCTTTCTTTAACACTGTATGTGACGCTTTGTGTTTTGCAGAAAGACAACGTCATCAAATTAGGCAATGTTTTGTTAATCTTTAAAAAGCTTGGATCCATGGGATTATATTACATTCTGAGAACCATTGACCCCACCCTCGTATCGGATGTAAGAATGACCGTCATTAAAGCGTTAGAAAAAGGAACCACAGATTATTATGTATCCCTTTATGAACAACTCCTCGACGAGTCTCTAGACGCCGAAGAGAAAAATCGAAACTCCGATGAGGAAGATAGTATCTCGGAAGAAGAACCTGTACAGGAGTTTGGAGGTAAGGATACTTAAAAAGCATTTATTCGTCCATTGGGTTGTAGACACCATAGATGCTGTGGTCTCGCATTTAATAGTCTTCCTGTTTCTGAATCAGACTTCAATCAGAAAGCGAGGTATTGTTTCCGAGTCTTTAAAGGACAAATATCAATGGCATTTCTCGTAAGTTTAGCAACCTGAGTTATGTTGCCGGCCAAATAGTCAACTACACTACCAGTTTTATTGGGTTTCTTGTGTTGAGATTTGTGCAAATGTAAGATTTTTATAATCGTCTTTTGCTTGGTAAAATTGCAATCCAGTTTGCGGGTAGTACTAGCTTCTCTTAAAAGGGATTTCAACAAAGATTTTATGTGGTGACTAGTTTTTTGAGCAAACTGTGAAGACCTGGCTAAAATTGGAAGGATATTTACTAAATGACTTTGTGTTTTTGTTACAGGTACAGATTTATGTGTGTTGATCAAGCTTACTGAAACTCTTCACAAAGATCTTTTGTTTGGAAAAGCTGTTTACCACAGAGTATTTATGAAATTGCTGGACATCAATTATGTTGCTTATGTGTCCACTGTGATCGAAAAGCATTTAGCTGCTGATACCAATGCTACAATGAAAAAAGTCAATAAGCTAATCGCAACCTACAAAAGTAAGATTGAGTTCTATGTTTTTATTCATGGGTCACATGGAAGCCTTTCATAAGTTATAGTAGAACAACTGTATTTCAATCTGCATTAGATTTATCAGTTCTGTTGGTAATGTGGATTTATACCACCAGCACAGTAACTAACCAAGGAAAATTTCTTTGAAAAGCCTGTAGCTAGGGTATAACCGCACAGTACTCGGTATCGAGGATTCGCAATGCTTTAGGTATTGTAGGTAGTGACAGAGGGTGGACTTGTTGTAAATAATTTATTGTTTTCTTCCATTACCGATGTCAGTATCCGCTACAAAAACGTCGTCAGTTCTTTCTTTTTATATTTTTACCCCATTCAATCAATGTACAACAAAATTATTTGCTAGAGCGATAATAAACATTCAAAAAAGTGGCATAAAAAATAGGCTTTGATACGTTCAAACTACTTAATATATGTATACATCGAAATCTGAAACAAAAGCGGATTCTTTTTTTAGTGATGGGGAGATAGAGCATCGTAACACTGCTACGCTCTCTCGGCCTCTTTCCGTCGTGCTGTAAATGCAAGGATTTTTGAAAATATATTTGAACCAAAGCTGTTTTTGTGTAGATTCAGGTGACACTGCTTCAAAAAATTCAGTTTTGTTTCGGTTCTATCTCGCAATGAGAGAAATGGCAGCTTTGACGAAGCACAAAGGTCCAGCAGACACGCGAAACAACCATACATTGAGTAAGTTGGCTTTGAAATTTTTCTTTTAGGCGCTCTGCAATTAAGCATGCGCTGGAGTGCGACAGTTGCAGTTAGCCTATACCAGAATAAAACAAAACAACACTTCAGCCTACGCCTTATATTTCACTGATATTGTAATCTTAATTTATGTTCGTGGATATGGAATTGGGATGGTAGGAGCTGCATTAAACCGAATTATATCTTTCGTAAGAGATAGATCTTTCTCAATTGAAGTAAATATATCGTATTCAGATATTTTCCATCTAAAATCAGGTCTTGCTTAAAACTCTGTTTTTGAATCTGTGCTTTTCAATATTCATATATGTAACCCTCGTATAACAAATGAATAACAAAATATTTGACACAAAAGGTTTTACTGACGATCAACAATATTTATCATCAACATTAATCAAAGATCATCAGCATTAATCATCAATTCTGTTCATCATTTCCTTTTCCATCCCTAATAATTCAACCTGATTCTACTTCTTATAACTCTCAGCATATTAAAAACCGGTAGTGGAATTCGAATCTACATCTATACCAACCGTCAAACAATCGTCATTGCATGTAGGTGTAGACATTACTTAACCGGATCGAGCTCCTTAACCGTCTAGCTGTTAACGCGCTGACTCCCGTTAAGTGATGCTCTACGCCAGGGTTGGCAACTTTTAGTTTGCCGGGGACCAAAAGCTAGCTATGCAAGGACTCAACTGGCCGCGTTATCATCTGTCTAGACCAACAGAAGGTAAGTACGCTGATGAAAAGACGATGTCTGCTTTGTAAATTCAAGATTTTCCTATCAACCGAGGTGAAGATCTTTTCTTTTGACTTCCGCAATTTCACTTATGAAATTCCAAAGCAAAAAGTATTTGCGGGACAACATGACCACACTACTAATGAACAAGCACATCCCATACAAATAAGCACATTTTTATTTTTCAAGACGGTGTTTGTGAAAATCTGCAGTAAGCACAATTCAATATCAGATCAACAAAATATACAAGCTACCGGGCATATGATTTTGCTCCCGGGTCTTAGGTTACCGACTTCTGCTTTACACCAATAAACCTGGCCATTGTTCGATAGTTGACGTAGATGTGGGTTTGAATCCTTTTATCAATTCTGTTTTCACCATGCCGAGAATATTAAGACCTAGAGTTAGATCCAGTTATTTATTTTCGTGATGTATTATCATATGTGATACCGGTTAATTGTGATCACTTCAATAAGTTGAAGACATATCGCTAGACAGGCTGAATCAGTAACAGCTTGTAGCTTAGGCTACAGCAAAGAGTGTTCCCTCTAAATAGTAAAATTATAGTATTTTGCCCAGAAAATACAAAACATGATATTAACATCAATGGATGTTTACATGAAAAATCTTGTAATTGTCTTTGTTATACCAGGTGAAATTTTGGTTTTTTACTTAATTTTCAAATAACTTTGGGCAACAAGTTATTGAAGGTGTCTCTTTAGTATTTTCTTCTGTTGAAACCAGGGATGTGGAAGCGGTTATTTTTCAAACGCTTCCGCTTCCGCTTCCACCAACAAAAAACGAAAAAACGACCATTGACAATTTTTTTTTAAACTTTTGTGGGTCTTTAGCCTGCTTTCTCCTACACTTTATCATTTTGAGAAGACAAAAACCTTCATTTATTGCTATTACTTTACCTACTTCGCTTGAGCTTATTGTGAACTACTCTGTATTTGTTTTTCTTAGATATCAGAGCTCGTGTTGAATGTAGAACAGTGCTTTTCAATCTTTTTGTCATCGTGGAGCCCCTAATGTACGAGGGGCATACCAAAAGTTCTGCACAAACTGTTATATTTTTAGAACAAAGAATCACGAAATAATAAAACAAGTTTATTTTTTAACAATATCTCCTTGCAAGTCAATGCACTTTCTCCAACACTCTGCAACCTTCTTTAGTCCTTCTTCAAACCAGTCTTTTGACATGGCCTTAAGCACCTCATTTACGGCTGACTTCAGGTCATTTTTACACCCAAATCTTCTGCCACGAGGAGGATCCTGTCCACACAGCATAAGTTTCCATGGCTAAATTAGGTGAGCTGAAGTCGCAATTTCTTCCTCATCCAGCTTATAGCCCAGATCTTGCTCCAAGCGACTTCCACCTATTTGGGCCACTGAAGGAGGTAATTTTTGGAGCTTCTGTTTTACGGAAAGCATGCCCTTGCTTACCCCCAACCTCAGTTTTTAGATATGAAGGGTCCCCAACCTTAGTTAAAATAGGCTGGTACCCAAAAGTTGCCTCCTACAACATGCTGGGTGAACAGCCTCACTATTCTATCCCCGGTGAAGCACAGGAATAACCCATTACAAATATGTGGGTAAACAACGATATACTTAAAGCTGAGCAACTAGATTAAAAATACAATAAAAAGTATGAACATGTTGCTTATTCATTTATCGAATTACATCGGTTACATACAGAATTTTGTATAAAATTTATATTCTTGCTGTTAAATTCTGTACCAACATGCAACATGCATGTCCTGATGAATTACGATCTTTCCTCACTTTCGACTGCTCCAAATCCATTTGACTTAAAATTAATCGTAGGGATTTGAAAATAAATCATCGCGCATTTCCCTTTTGTGCGCCAAAGCTTTGGACTCACTTACCTGCGACTTTTAAGATATGAAATCACGTCATGTAAATTTAAACGTGGCTTAAAACCTATTTATTTCGCTGTGCATATTTGTTTTTGGACTATTCAAATTAAATTTTGAAACTGTGATCAAAAATAAATATTTTCTACGGAGACATTTATGTTACTTTCTGTTATCATGGAGTTAATTTGTGACTTGTTAAGTGTTGTCTTATACCATTCTTGCTCTCACAACTGCAAAGGCCATTTATCAATGTCACGAAGGGTCACTTATCTTAATCCAAGAGAAATCGCAAAACATCAAATTTTATTATGATTTTGATTACGTCGTACAAGCGACGGAAAATGTGTAGAATTAAAATCGTCTAAAGCAAATTTTCTGTTTGCCGCAAAACGCAAAGCTGTAGGCAGTCGGTACATTACTATTTCATTAACCGGGCATATATCAGTTGTGTTCTTTATCTCCGACTATCCGAAACAAGATTGTGTAGTGTCTAATTAACCATGCAGTCCCCACTATCTTTGGCAATTTTAGGAGCCCTTACTAAACAATACTTTTAGATCCAGGATCGCCCAAAAGAAAATTGGATACTTTGATTTCTGGAACTACAAAAACAGATGGACATACTAACATTACATTGCGCAATTACCATGATTGGTTTCGGCCTGTGCTGCTAAAATGGTTGCATATGTCAAGGGATAACACTCTTACTGTTTTAACTAAAGCAGTAGAGGTTGACGATTCAGTAAAGAGAGTCGATGAAATTGTGAAGCATAGCTCGTCAGCAGTAGACACAATCGCCTGCCTGACCGGGATAAGTATTTTTATTTTGTTTTCTTAACACTTATTTTTTTAGACGATACAGATTTATGGCATTGTACTTTCTATGTCCATTACCAACTGTATATCTTAGCTTTGCGAAAAGCAATGCCAAAATCAACCTGTGTAGTATCAGTTTATTTGTTTTTTCGTACTACATTTATTTTTGTTTGCAAAGTCATTTTGCTTAAGCAATAGTCAAGTCATAGGGTTGCCAATGGAAGCACAACAGTAATAATAAGTTTACTTATACCAATTCAGTAGTTTATTGGTGACGCGAAGCATCAGCCGTAGAAAAATTGTTTTGCGAACAACTTTTTAAGGTTGCTTCTCGAACAGCGTAAGGGAGGTTGCGTTCTTTGTCAAAATAAATAAACAAAAATAGCCCAGCCAACACTTGCGCTGGTGCGAGTAGATACAGGGAGTTTCAATATAGAACACTTAACATTTTTTGTTCACTGTTGCCAGTTTCGAAACCTGTATTTTTGACAAGCATTTTCATTGCTATTGAAAAAAGCTCTTTTTGTAATTCTTATTTAAGAAGCGATTTGCATGAATTTTGCAAAAAAAGGTAAACGCTGAACTACTCTTCATTTAGAAAGCTACTTTTTTTGGCGGTGCAGAACTTTAATGTGGCCTTAAAAAAGATGTAAAAACGTGTTTACTTTAGCACTTCCTACTTGACACGATATCGCCACTGGTCAGCTAAGTACGAAAAGCTTTGACGAGACAAGTTTTTTAAAACTATATTTAAAAACACATTTACTTTGAAGTGAAAGGTTCTTTCAGCAAGGACCCTTGAGCAAGTGCACTGTGTGTTGCTTTTAAAGCAGTGTTGTGCAGGATACTTATCTCTATGTTGTTCCAGCACGTGATTACGTTTTGGAACGCCTTGCAGTGGCCTGATCCAGTTGATGCTTACACCATTGCTTTGCGACTCACAGACGACATTGCAACTGCCATTGAAAAGTACGCTGAGCTTATACTTAAGAAATTGAAAGCAGTTGGGTTTTTTGACGATGAAGGACAGTTCGACGTAACAGAAGAACTCTGTATCGCCCTCAATAATCTGCAGGTACAAAATAAAATGCTGGTTTGAAGGTTGTGAGAAAGTTTGCATTTAAAGTTCCTTTAAGAGTAAAGTTTTTACGTGTTAGGAGTTTTCTTAAAAGCAAGAATGACTGAAGTAATTACTATTCTTAAATTTTCTAAATTGATTAGTCTTCTTTTTGAGAAATATTTTATTTAAACTTTGTAGTCCTACATACAGTAATACCTTCGTCTGCAAAGGTGCCGATTAAAGGCTTGTTTCGCCTGTCGATCAGTGCATACACAACAAGCTTAAGTTGGCGTATGTTTTCGATTTCACTCAACACCAAACAGTACGCTAGTACTCTGAATGTTCAATCTGAAACCAACCAATATGTAGCCTACCAATAGGAAGGGTAAAAAATCCAAGCAATAAAAATTTTGTTTGGATGTTTTTGTGGTTTGCAAGCTGCAACAAAAATACTTGATCACATCGATGCACTTCATTTCTATTCTTCTACTGGGTTGCAATGCTTACGGTAGAAATGCCCTGCTGAGTAATAATGGGAACTAATGAGTTGGTCTGAACAATGGAAACTGCAAAGTTGGTCTATTCTTTTTCATCAGCTGTTTTTATACAAGTGACTTACTTCATCTTTTCACTCTATTTCTGGCGGATTCTCTTGAAAAGTGTCAGACGGAAAGCTTTGATAACATAAATACTTTACTTTTTGCAATCTTCAAAAATTCTGCACCACTAATAAACTCTTCAAGTTGTTTTATGTGTAACTGAAGGATAAAATGTATAACTACGCAACAACTTGTTTGTGCAGACTGTCAAGTCTTATTTGAATGAAGTTTCAACGAAAATGAACTTTCGAGGACTTGCTGATGCTGTTGATGCCTTTCCTGAAGGACCTTCTGGTCAACGAGCGATGACAAATTTTGCTACATTGATCCACGGCGCTGAAATGGGAATGAATAAAAAAATTAATGAATGTACGGCCAGTGTGGGAGCGAAGATGAAGGTTTGTAGTTCACAGTTGTGTGCAGGCTTGTGATCTTGAAAAAGGCACTTAGTGACAGTTTCTCCTACTTGATTGAAGCGTGGTTGATAAGGATGCCCTGTGGAGGTTGCTGATGACTCCACAGCAAGAACAACCGAACAAAAGTATTTCTTTTGAAACCGTAAAAATTTTGAAATTTAAAAATTTAAAAGTTAAAATTTTGAAATTGTAAAAATTTTTTAAATTCGCTTTGACTAAGTTTTTAGTCTTTTCCTTTTTGCAATCACTTTAAACTTATCTTTAGCCTGACATCCGGAAGTACCTGCGTCAGTTTGCTCAAAAGGTAACACGAAGCTCTGCAGGCGAAAGTGAATTTCATAAGTCACATGATAAGGAAATCCGTAGAAAACTGGAGAAAAAAACTACAGAGGCGATTGGTCCGCTGATGTCGTATTTGAGTGAAAACCTGAGTACTCTTAACACTTGGCTGTGTGAGGTAAGGTTTTAATTAAGTTGCATATTGTTGTCTTCCGTTCACCGACAGTCTTTACTTTCATGTCACAATTCGTACCTCCAGCTGTTTCAAAATCACCTATGCTCTCAACACAGTGTGTTTTGTATCACAAAGATTACAATCTAGCAAAGAAAATTTTCGTGAAATGTTTTTTAAGTGCATCTCACTAAGAGAATACGCAGTAATCGGTCTCGCAACTTTAGGGTTATGAGACCTTGTCTTAACACACTTTAATAAGTTGCTTAGTCAAAATTTAATTGAATATTCAGAAACGTATTTTAAACTTGGCTTGTGTTGGTTGGAGAGTTGTCCATTGTTTAAATTTCGGTGTCGAGAAAATACGGTGATAATGCACAGCTTCCTCAGTTTGTGAGGTTGCCACGAACTGAGAAAAGAATAAGACACAGAAAAATTCTGCGAGTTTATTAGTACGGTACTTTATTTTCAAATTTTTGTAGTCTATTTTAGAGTACCGAAATCTAAGGGTAGGCTATAATGTGGAATGCTAATTTTAAGTTTTGTCGGAAATTCGAAAACATAATTTTATTAAAAGACTTAACATTTTAAAAAACCCTGAAACCTTTTTCGGAGTTTCATGTTTTGATTTCCTTTAATGGCTTTTCCAATTCTTCATACGCAAGATAACAAAATTTGATCCGTTTATGATGACTTACTTGATCCTGGTGTTACTTAACCCGTTTCTAATTCTATAATAATGGCTTGTTCCGTTAAAAGTGCTTTCAAATGTGCTCTTTGGATTAGTGTAAGATTTCAACTTCTGTGTCTGAATATGAGTAGCCTGGCGCAACAAAGCTGTACAACCGCGAGGTTGTGAGTTAAACTGACTTGTGGTGTCTTTGACATAATGTCCAAGTGAAGAGCGCTTTTTGCGATTTCTTCTGTTTGATTTCATTGCTTGTGGTTGGAACGCTCTGGGCTGGCCGTGCAGGTAACTTCAAAGCAAACCTGAGCCCCGGTTCTTCTGCAGTAACTGTAAGACATTCTTTGTGATTAAAGAATAAGATAGCTCGACTTAACTGTCGATAGACTTCGATTTGATTCTCATTTGGGCGTTAAAAACTTCGAAATGGTATTTTCAGTTCTGCTGCAGGCCTACAGCCTGCTCAGTGGTTTATTAGGAAACTAAGAAGAACTTGCCAACTTTACAGCAATAGGTACAAAAGCTGTTGAAGTAGCCGTGTAGCAAATAGTCGCGGTGAGATGTGTAAGGTGTTGGCCAGCAGTAGTAGGGAATAATCTCCCAAAATATAAAAAAAAACGTTGTTCTTACAATTTTTGGCTTAATATCTTCAGGGCGGTTGACAGCAACTGGTAAGCCTATGCTTAGCGCTACAAATTAGCTGACATCAATAATGACAATAAAATGTATGAAATTTTTTTGTAGCCAAACTTTCATCGCATTATTGAAGTCCTGTGGAATGTTACAATTCAGGCTGTTCGACAAATTTCATTGGTCGAATTTGTTGCACAAAAGCCGGGCTTTTTTTACCAATGTCGGTAAGGCATTATAGAGTAAATATATGTTTTATTGTGCCCATAGTACTGGCAATTCCATAACAGCTTCAAGCACAAGTCTTGTTATGAATATGCATAATGGCTTCGTATGACTAGAGATTGCATAAGCAGCCTACTTATTTTTATGATAAGTTTTAGCGGAAAAGACGTAAAAATAGCTTTGCCAGCAACTTTTTCATTTAGCTAGGTGCTTTAATTGTGCGATGCACCGCACATAATATGCCCATTGTTCCGCCCGTTTTTTGTAGTAGCAGTTTATTGTTGTTTGCTTAGCATTTTACTCTACCGGTACTTCCTTTCTTCAGAAGCAAGCAACTTTGCAGACAGTGCATTCTTTGTTTCGTAATGCCACAAACTCATCCACCAAGGTGACAACAATACCTCCGCTAACTCATGGAACTGCAAGCTGCTTATCTTCTACAGCAATGCTTTCTAATCTTTTCCTTTTGCATTCACTTTTACTGATTAATCTTTATGACATTTTACTTTTGTTGGATCTTTATGAAATATTGCTATTAAACAAAGATAAAAAGTATCGAGATATGAAACAAATAAAATATTAACAATTCATGCAATTTCCTATTAATGAGAAAATTGATCTCATTAATGGAAAGATATAGAAATGCTAATTTTTAAGAAACAATTTAGCTATATGTAAATACCGTAGAGAACTGTTGAAATATTTCGCAGCCCACCGTTTGAAGAGCGTTGACCGGCGGTGTATGACGTAAATAGAATTAACTGCAATAAACTTGAAAGCTGTTTAAGGACCATTAATTTAGACCTAACATCATGTTGCCAGTGATCAGTGAGACGCGATACGATCAGTTTCCACTTTTTCTGAGCGAGCGTACGTTGGAGCTTATTTCTTTATTTTGTTAAAAGTGTGCTAGCGTAAGCTTGCAGAGCGGCGACTGGAAACCAGTCAAGCAAAACAGATTTTTCAAGGTTATTTCTATATTTCTCCAGTTATGTAATTGAATCTCATGTACATGACTTCTTCCACGCTGATGGAAATGGAGTACCCCTGGAGACAATCGAGAAGGATCACGAATGCAAGATGCTGGAAAGTGAATTGAAGATGAGATCTGCAAAAACGAAGGATTTGATAAGACTCTTTTACATGCAGGTCAATAAAATAGAGAAAACTGTGTTTAGCTTATGAGTTAGCTACAATTGCTTTTTACTTTACGTCTCTCGGTTTGTTTTGTAGATGTATGAAGAGCAGCAGCAAATTAGCTCAAAGTTGCCGTTTGGTTTCCTCAACGTTTCCGCTTCTTACAACAACAGAGACGAGAAAGTCGAGCTCGAAGTAATCAGCGCTAACAAACTGCTACCACTTGACATGAACGGATTCAGCGATCCTTTTGTTCAAGTCCGGTAAAATACTATTTCATTGCTTGAGCGTTTTGCAGCGCCACAATCCCCCTGCTATTGCAGTGTTAATCAAGACCCCATGTAAAAATCAGTGGCAGGAGAAAGGTTTAAATCTACAATGATAAAGAAAAAAATTCTTCGCGATTCGGATCATCAGAAACTATAATCGTGGAAATATTTGAAATATACAAATTTTTTTCAAATTTAGAAAAGAGTGACCGGTAAACCATGTGTCTCCGTTTTTACAAGCGTTTTTCAAGATAAGTTCAGCTTCTCGCTCACTTGCTTTACTGAAGTAGATTACATATAGAAAGCTGAAAGTATGTTTAAAGCTTTTAATACAACTGGATTGAAATTCTGTTTACATGCCCCATTGAGTTTCTACTGACCTGCTCTATTAATACTAAAAATAGTTTTTTGTATACCAAGCCAGCCATTGTTTTTTGTTTTTTTGCCATCTTAAAAGAAATTAGTGGTTAGTCACTAATTTCAGTAGTTTTTAACCCTTACCTCTTGTTACACTTTTACGAATTCAATTTACTACAGGGTGTTTGGAAATTCACTCTGCACTTACATATTTATTAACATACATGTTTCAATATAGAATACAGGAGGTAAATATGAATGACAATTATAAATTATGTTGAAAGTGACCCCCCTTAGCATCAATACAGGCTATTCTCTTCGATAGATTGGTTAAACCATCTGCAATAGCGTAATCGTTTCTCATGATCAGTGGTTTTCAGTTCTTGTACTGCCCTTTGTATGGGAAGAGCTTTAATTCCCTTCTGACGGCCTTATAAGCAGTTGCAAGACCAATATCATGCTACTGAGCTAATTTTCGTAATGGTTTTGATGGACTCTGCAGCATACTGTCAGAAATGTCCAACAGTTTCTCCTCCGATAGCTTTGCTGGCCTTCCCCAGCGTTCGGCATCATCCACTGATCCTGTTTCCCGAAACTTATCAACAAGATTACGAACTGCGTTGCGATGTGGAACAGGTTTATCTGGGAATTTTTAAGCAAACGGCTGTCGCACCAAATCTGTGTATGTACCACCCTCTCGCAATGCGTGTTCGACGAGCCATACACGTTCTTCAGTTGTTAAAACCATATTGGGGTCGAAATCTGAAATATAAAAAAAAAATTACTAGAAAAGTGCATAGTGACTTTCTGAACACCCTGTAGGTATACCACCGAAACACACTTTGCTAGAACTCCACTTATTGATCTTACAAAAAAGTCCTTCAACGAATACGAGGAACAGGTTTACGAATTTGAAAATCAGAAAATATCAATCCCCCTCACAAGAAAAATAAAATTTGTAAAATTGAAGGTCTAAACACATCGTTCTGGCAAGAAGAGTCATTCAATGATGATACGTTGCTACATTTCTTTGATAAGTGCTTTTGATCAAAAGGATTTCAACGAGTAAAGACCTCTATATTTCGAAAACACATTACTTTTTGCGCGTCACGTCTTCACATGATTGAACTCTGGTTGTTTCATTATTATTTTTTTCCTAGCTTTCAAATAACATTTAATGCTATTTTTGCTTTTTAGTCTGCTGCTCTTATTGTAAAATATTTTGATTTAACTTCCTAAAAGCTTTCGTAACATTTTTTCGCTTTGTTATTATTTTTTAACATTCCCTTTTTTGTTTTTGTGTTCTTAGAAATAACGGTCGATTGTTCTATCTATTTATCTGTCTTTTTCCATCTCAGAAAGGTTCAATTTTTGCCCTTGTGGCTGGTTTTCTTTTTTTTTGTCGGACCAAACTAGCTTTACCTTCAGGAACAGATAAACACGTTTAACAAACAAACAACTTGCTTTTTTTCCAGGCTTGTTCCAGCCATGATGTTTAGACACGAACGTACTTTTCAAACCCTGGTAAAGAAATCTACTTTGAGCCCTGTTTGGGATCGTGAAAACTTCACCTTTGATGTCCCTCGATCACTAGCGGAACAGGAAGGCACTGTGATTCTCTTTACGGTCTTGGACCATGACGTTATAAGTGCCAATGATCTGGAAGGTGAAGCGGTGCTTCCCATAAATCTCCTAGAGGGGGTTAGATCGAATGGGTAAGTTTTTTTCATTTTTTTTAATTTTAAATTTTTTGTCAAGTTTAAAAATATTACATCCATTATTTCTACTTTGAGATTGTGAGTTAAATTTCTACCTCAGTTGAGCGTTTGGGTCCTTGCTTGCACTGTTTTTGTTTGAAATGCAATGTATCAGCAGTATTGGCAACCCTGAAGCAGGCTTGAGTACAAGTTGTCACACAGAGCAACTGAAAAAGTTATCCCTGACTGGTGGATAAAGATTCTTAATTAACCACGTATGAAAGAGTGAATCAGAAATTTAGACGGAGGCTAAAGACTAAGTAGTCACTTTAAAAGTAAAGTCAAAAAACTGTAAAACTATTCCTAATCCATTATTGAAAGTTCCATCTTGAATTGTAACTTCATTGATGTCTTTTGACATTGGTAATTATTAAAGACATCAGGAGGATAACAATTGAATCTACCAGTACTTCCAGATTTTAACACTTTCAACTTGTAAAAACAAGGTTAGGAATGGGATTCAAATCCACAGCCATACCAACCAGTCGAACAAACGGTTATTGGCTAACCGGTGAAGAGCAGGGAGTTTTACCTCAACCCGCTGTCTCAAATAATGACTACGCTTTTCCGCCATTTTTAGTATCACCCAATTTTCGTGTTTGTGTATCAAAGAACGAGTAACCTTCTATGAAGATCTGTAATTTACTTTTCATACAATTACACATAATAGGTGTTCCTCAATTTTAAATGGAGTGATACGAAAGGCTGAAAACGATTTTGGTGTGATTCGATTTTATCGGATGTATAGGAACTCTTAGGATCCCATCCCATCGGAATTGTTTCAACTTTTCGCTCTGCTCTGAAAATACAACTGTCATCCAATATCATTAGTTTTTTGGAAATTATCTTATCTCTCTCTTTGACATATGCCCAAGTAATGCGTGTTATTCTTTTGATTTTTAGCAAAAATAAAAAGAAATCACAAACTTTTCGTCTTCCGTTAACTCAGCCTAAACCAATTACGAAAACACCAGCACTTCGACATCAGGTGAGCTGTGAATCGTTTTGCTCTCAGTTGTTGTGGTTCACAGAAATTAAAACGTGTCCTAGACCGACCATACAGTGTTCATTGGCAACTTGCGTAAAGCCCCACTTTCATTTGTCAGGAAAAGAATCCAGAACACAAAGGTTTGCCACCGATGGAATTCTGACGTAAAAGTCCAGAAAACGCGCTTTCTAACATGTGATATTTCTGCTTTGCGCAATACGTGCAAAAGCCACTTTTTTGTGCCAACAATATTTGATAGCGGTATTTCGATCTACTATAGAATCACTCTGGGCGGAATTGATTACCCAGTAGCGGGTTGGAAAAAGAATTTTTTGTATCCGTGACTTGACAATAAACTAAGACATTGTTTTTTCGCCAGATGTATGATGAAAATGCAAACGGCATTTTTAGTAATACTGAATCAATTACGTCATCTTTTTCTGATTTAACGTTGGATGAGTGTGGGCTTGACTTTGAATGTTCCCTGGTCGTAAGCCCTTTGTATCTCCTCAAAGATAGGAGTTCATTTGACAAGGATGCTGATCAATTTTACCGTTGGAGAAGGAAATTGGAAAAAGCAAAAGAAGAACAGGATTCAAAGAATTAACACTTAAAAGTTGTTTGTTTTATGAATTTATATTTAATATTCTATTGTGAATTTTTATTTGATTTTTTTTCTTATTGATTTTGCAAGTAATAAAAAACAGTGTGTGTATGTGTAAGTGAGAAAAAGAGAGAGAGAGAGAGAGAGAGAAAAGAAACTTTAATTCTCTGGTCTCCTATGCTAGAACAGGAATTGTCTATCGTTTGGTACCCGCGGGCCAAAATCCACTCTGCAAGGACTCGTTGGGCCGCATTACCACCGACATATAATTCACGCATCATTTACATTTTCGTTATCCTGCCTATCAGTTGATAAATTTTCCTTCAATATAAGTTCATGCGCTATAAAGACTGTTTTTTTTTTATTTTTTCAATTCAACCGCTGTACTCGTAAATACGCACAAATCTTATCAATAAGCAGATTACTTAAATCAAGCACAATTCAACACTACATCAAAAACAGCTCAAGCTACGGCCGTATAAATCAGTTCTGGGGCCAAATAATATTGCTTGACGGGTTGTATGTGGTCGACCCCTGTGCTAGAACAAGTTTGCGCCTAACCCACCCCGGGGTACAACTGCGCAGTTATACTCCACAGTTACCTGTGCAGAAACGAGGCGAGCAAGAAAAAATTTAAAGGGTCTTTCTCAAATCACAATAATACCGCCATCCTGAGATTTAAACACGCGATTATTAACACATGGAAGAGCACTTTAATTCAATTGACCGAAAATAAAAAGCTGTCAGTCAATTAAATTTGTGTGCGTTTTTTAACTTATTTTCCCATTTAAATAGGAAAAAACCGAGGATCTCCAATGCCATCGCTCGGGGTTTCACCGACTGAATAAGTGAGCAATGCTTTTATGGTTTTCACAGGTTAAAGGTGCTATACATCCCCAGTGTATCGGACCTTATTCCAAGGTTAATCCCTCTTTTTTTCCCAAATTTCCAGAGATAATCGGTGGCCGAGTAGCACAAGGAAGTTGTTTTTAGTTGGAAGGTTATTGAAGCTCTGAGTTCACGCACCTGGATGGCTGTTGTATATCGTGAGTTTAAATCCCACCCGAAGCTAGTTAATGAAGGTGACGTATTGATTGATCTTGGTTGTGAATGGGATCGCAATTCTGGGACAGATGGCGGCTCGACTGTCACTTCACCTCCTTTCTTTGCGCTTTCAGTTAAATAAATTACATTTACATCTCACATGCGTTACAGGTGAAGGAATGCTCCTTCTAGAATGAAACCAGTTTACGGGTTGACATTTTTGGAGAGCTCCATTTTGTTTTTAGGAGCACAATTTTGACATTATTATACTAAATCTGGGTAGTTTGAAAAACTTTTTCCAAATAACTCGCTTGAATTTGAGGAAGGCTTTTAGGTAGCCGCCAGGGGTACTTTTCAAAGCTGTTCTGGGGATCACAAACTTCAGGGATGCCACCAGCACACCTGATAAGATTTGAACAAAACAACCAAACAATTGAATAAATTTATAATGGTAGCAAAGCAATGTTTTTATCTACCAGAATTAACTTTTTATTTTTTGTCTTAATTATCTTACTTAATTTTTTGTATGCCACTCAAACGTAATCTTGCACCATTGCGGAAATGGGAAAATTTAGTTAGTACACCTACATGGACTTAATATGACGGTCACATGCTTCTAGTTCGCAACCTACTCATAATGTCAAATGCTTAAATCCCAGATCTTGCTAGTTAATGATATACATGAACAAACATTTAAGCAACTTACCCAGCTATATCTGGACCTTAGACAATCAATGAAGCGCAATAAAAATATTAAATTGAAGAATTGACTGAATCAATTGATTTTGGCCATCGTGAAAAAGTTTGATTACACAAGCTAGCAAACAAAGGTTATAAATCAGCTGTATAGATTTATTAATTAATAGATGAGTTAAAGTAAACTTCAAAACCAAAGGTCCAGTTTACCCGGGTTACAGCTGGTGTTAATTAGCTTCAATATAGTGTCGGTAAAGGTTTAAGGGGTGAAAGTGAAATATTGATTATGTGAAAATAAAAGCATACAGGTATCTCGTGACGTAACCAAAGATACTTTCCGATTTTGGAGTTTTTTTTCAGCTTGAAAGATTCAGTTAGCGTTTTAAAAAATGAATGTGAAGAGAAATAGATCCGATTTGGTGCATCATGAAGTCATAAACTTAAGAAAGAAAAAGATTTGTAAGAAAGATGAAGTTTATAAGGTGTCAGGAAGGTTTATGTCTCGAGAAGAGTGAAAGTTTTATTTTTTCGAGCGGTAGAAGAACTTACCCTACCTGCCCCTGTACAAAATTGGCTCGTTTTTGCGTCTTCTGCTTTTTAATTTTATTGAGTAAAAAAAGCTTGTCATCACTTACCCAATCCCATTTTCTAGGTGCATTCACGTTTTTATTGTACCTTTAATTAAGAAATTTTTTGAAAAAATATTTTGAAATAATGACGTTTTTATTTGATCCAAGTTTGCTTAAAGATCTGGATTTGTCAGAGTTTGGGATAAAATTTGAACCTGGTTTTTCTTTAACAAAGCCATATGATAGCATTGTTGTACGACCCCTTGAAAGAGAAGACTATGAAAAGGGTTTTCCTAAAATCCTGACTCATCTGACAAATGTTGGTTCTGTATCTGAAGAAATGTTTGAAAAACAATTTGATCTGTTAAAATCTGCAGATGGATATTACCCAATTGTAGTAGAAGATACTGCAGGTAATAAAGGAAATGGTGAGATTGTTGGCACAGCAACCCTTGAAATAGAAAAAAAAATTATTCATTCGTGCGCATCCCGAGGCCGGATCGAAGATGTGGTGGTCAATCCAAGCTACAGAGGGAGAAAACTTGGAAAAATTTTAGTCGGAACATTAACCCTTTTAAGTAAGAAGTTGAAATGCTACAAAACCACCCTGGAATGCAAAGACGATAATATCCCTTTTTACAACGTTTTTGGATACAAAAAAGATTCAGAAAAATATATGCAACTGCGCTTCAAACTTCAATAAAAACACGTTTTGCACTCTAAAATAATGTAGATGAAGACATCAATGCCTAAGAAAAAACTAGTAGGTTTTTTTTCGTAAACAAAGTGAAGTTAAAAACAGATTTGGGGGAAAGGAAGAAGGTAACAAATTCTTGAATTTTTTGATAAATTTCTTCAACTCTATCAACTGGTCCTAATTGTTGCACTACCAAAAGTTTTTCATGAATTTTTTTGGAGAGCATGGCTTCATTTTCCTTCTCGGATACTCTTATGTACATAAATTATACAAACCAAACAAAGTGATATAATTGATTTGAGCCAAGGCTGGTTTAAACTGGACTCACACTAGAAGGAAAAACGACAAATGCTAAAAATAGTTCAAGTTGCTGCTGTAGTGGGTTTTTGGAGCGCACGATTGTGTTGAGAAGCGTACTTCTAGGTCTACATTGCGTGGGCTATTTTATGCTGTAACGTGTGAAGTACGATCAAACGTATGCGTAACTAGGATCCGGGATTGAAACAGGACTGGTGCAATCAAATTTTTTAAATCTTGTCTAAATTTTTTGAATTCTGTCAAGGAATAAAGATATTTCAATTCAAAAATTGGAAAATAGTTTCGTACAAAAAGTTGATTTAGAAAAAAAGTTGTACAACAAATTTCTTATTTCTATCTCCCCCGCGAGTTCACTTGTGAATACGCCACTGCAATCAGATCTTAGTTTTAGCTTGATTTTCATCTGTAATTCACATTATCACAGATCAACAAAATGTTAATTACGTTGTGTTTACTTGTTTTGAACAAGTCATATTTTTGTTGGTATTTTGTTTTGCTTTAAAAGCAGCGAGAATTGGTCAATATTTGACCAAACTACTTGAGTTACCAGCATAGCCTTACAGCTTTAGTTGGAGAACACATGAGAAGCACACCTAATTTTGATAAAGGGGGAGTGGGGGTAAAATGTAGGTTTTAGAACACCTTTAAAATCAAAAGAGAATCACACTATAAGTTAATGTTTTACGTTTGCTCTTCCAGCTTAGATCTTTTTTAATAAGCAACAGCCAATGGTTGTGATGATATGACAAAATGATGTCTACCGTTCTTTTTGTGCAATTGAAAATTATATTTGAAAGACAAAGGTCAAAACCGGAGCAGACTCCAGCTTACTCTTCAGCGTAGCAAGGTGTGTGCGGTGCGCGCGATGCGCAAAAGGCGGTTTCTTGAAAGAGCGGGCATTTTGAGGAAGAGAGTTAAATTTTAGCTGTGTTTGAACTCGGTTTTAACTAAAATATTTATGATTTGCTTGAACAGGAATGAAATGGCGTTTTTTACTTCGGGGTAGAATGGGCAAAACCTATGCTGCGTCACTCTATTCGCTCCCTCTTCATCAAAAAGCTCAGCTTTTGTTAACTTCCGAAAAATAAAATATTATAAGGTATTAGGTAGCCTACCTATAGACATGGTTAGCTAACGCCAATTACATTTCGCTTTGAATGAAATCAGTACAGTAGCGAGAGGAGGAGGAAATACTCCGTTGCCCCTTTCTCAAATTTTAAACTTCCAAAAGCATCAACATTATTACAAATGAAAAATGTGACATGATTCTCAAATAAAATTTTTAGGGAAAGTGTGGCAATGTGTGTACTGTAGAAAGCGACTTTTACAAGTTTTGTTACGCAACAATGTATTCACGGAAGATGAAATGCTATTGATTAAAATACATTTTTATTAACTAAAACTGTTGAAAAGAAAAACACAAGATATAAAAATGCCTAGGCAGTGCTTGAAGAAGCCTAGCTCTTCTAGTTGTAGATCAACTAGTGTTGATACCAGTTCAGGGAGCGAATATGAAGTGAGAAAAAGGCGGAAAAAAAGAGGGAAAGTGAGAAGATCGTGTGGGCAAAGGAACAAACGAAAAGAAACAACAGAATACTTTTCCGAAGATGAAAAAGATTGTAAAAAGGCTGAACGTGATGACCATCAACCCCTACCCAACTGTGGCGCCCCCCAAAAGTTGGTAAATAGGGCATTTTTTGCACACCCCGATGTTGGCTAAAACAGTGGTTATGGACCTTTGTGATGCCAAAACTTCGGTAGTGCCGTGAACCCCAACTCAATTACTACGTTTCTATATTTGGAGAAAACCTTAAAAAATTAATATTTTTGTCCTTATTCAAGTTAAAGACCTTTTGATGAAGATCAACTTTACGAATGCAATTCTGTTTTTGGTTGCTTTTCAAAATTTTTGGCAAATCCTTTATTGAAAACGTTGGTTTTTCTCTTTCTCAACTTACAGCTCTTTCTTATTTTCCTTAATAAAATTAAATTTTATCTGCTGTTGGTCGTTGGGGATTACCCTCATGTGCAAGTATTAACTCGCCATGATTGCAAAGCCCATATGCAGTGTGTCCTATTGAAATCTTTTCAGACTCCCAAAAAGGTCTTTGGTGGATTCCTGGTAGCTCTTGGACTCACGGTTGGAAATCACTGAGCTAGAATGCCATAGAATTTTATAACATTGTGCTGTGCAAGCAATATAGGTAACTCCAGAGTTGTTTGAATATATAAATTTCTGTGTTGCCTACAACCGACTCAATAATTTTCCCAAGATTAGATAGAGAGGTTGAACTCAGAAACCAATTTACATAATTTACAATTTACATTCAGAAAACCACTTAGTTTTTTCACCTCAATCCTGTAGGCTAGCCGTCCCTGATGACAAGAAAATGGCACCAGAAAGTCATAGGCGTAGCTAGGGGAGAGACCGCGGAGGCCCTGGCTTTCATCCACGTTTCTAATTCAAATCAAGAAATGAAAGTTTTTTCGGTTGTAATGGAACAAAACGTCAGTCTTCTACTAAAAAAGGTCATCGGACAAGTTTGAGATAAAATTTACACAATTGAGCGACCCAAAATATCGATCTCAAGAGAAAGATTATTCAACCATTTTAAACAGCCCAAAGACCTAAAAATATACGTTTGCCATTCCCCCAAAAATTTTGCTGTGGTTACTTAAAAAAAGTGCATTTTTCAGCTACTAAATGAAATATTACAAATGAATAGTGCGCTACTGCTGTCCTGCAAATCTGGAAGATAGATGTGCAGTACAACAATAACACAAGGTTAACAAAATTCTATATTTAGGTCTTGCCCTCCTTATAGTCAAATTCTTTACCCTTGCAAGAAAGGATATGTCCGTTTTATGGGAACTTATCCTCGGCTTATTTTTCTCCACTTATTTGCTTCTATTCTTATCTACCTTTGTCTGCATCCCTTGGTCAACACCTTATGCTTTTACATAAAGAATATAAACGAAGAAATTGAGTAAGTTATAGAAGGTCTGCTTGTAGCCGCAAAAGAGAACAAGGACCAGGGATTAAACCTTTTCTATTTTTTGCGGGATTGCGGAAACTTTTCCAACATTCAATGGACTGATACAGGAGGCTGATACAGAACGCAGGAACCTGATAACCTGAGAACCTTTTTTACACAGAATTGGATCGTAATGCTAAAGGTTTAGAGTTGAATTTGAGAAGGAGAACGGTACTTTTGCGTCAAATTATGTTTTAGACCCAAGCAATTTTTGCTTGTTGTTGGCAATGTTTTTACTCTTCCTTTTTCTTGTGATAAAGGCACGGCACGAAACAGTTATATTGCTGACCACACCGCAAACCCAATTTAGATCACGTTAGTCAAGGGATAAGCGGCAGTTTATTTTGCAGCAGAGATACAAACCGTAGACTAGTTGCCCAAGCATAAGCAAGGGGATTGCCATTAGTAGATACCTCTTAATTCATTCTTGCTACGTAATAGAATAGCAGTGGACCAGCTTCATTAACGTCAGTCTGCAGTTGAAACACAAGGGGGAGGGGATTGCCTCAGGTGGTACTATTTCATAGGTTACACTTTGCCATTTTTCTCCAACAAAGTTTGTAATTCTGAGCTCCATGTCGCTCGTGATCTTTAGCTGCCGTTGTCAAAAAGTGTCTTCATTGAAAATTTTTGACTATTACAATAATATTTAAGTGCCTCGGGAGACGTAGTTTCTAGCGACACCACTGCTGGGCTTATACCGTCTATGACAAGCTTTCTATACGGAGACTGCTGGTGTGAATACAGCTTTTTGTTAAGCTTTGTTTAGAGTAAGGTCAAGCTGTGAGCGATTTGCGTTGAGTCAAAAATAAAATAGAGAAAGATAAACTTCGTTTGACCTCAGTGTAAAGCAGGCTTTAGATCAGTGTTTCTCAACCCCGAGTCCGCGGACTCATTTGAGTCCGCGGAAGGGCCTGGATGAGTCTGCGAGCACAGTTGCTTTTACTAGTAGTCAGTTCATATTGTATTACAAATAAAACGTAAAATACTCTTATTTCACCAACTTTCAGCCTGAGTGTGTTAATCAGTGTACGGTACGGTACGGTAAGTTACAGGGTTAACTTACCGTACTTTGTGCTAGTCAACGAAAGCTCGCAAAAATTGAATAGAATTACTTAGTCTTCAAGGCAAAACTGATTTCTTTCAGACATTGATTAGTGTAGTTACTTAAAATGGCTAAAAGAAAGCAAGTTTTTGCATATAATGATGAATACTTAAAGCTTGGATTTACTTCGATTGAGGTGAATGGCGAAGTGAGGCCGCAGTGTGTGTTGTGCTTAACAGTCTTAGCTCACAGCTCTTTAAAGGAAACGAAACTTCGTCGGCACCTAGAATCAAACCATGGAAATTTTGTTAACAAATCTCTTGAAGTATTTAAAGAAAAAGAGCATCAGGTGAAGCGAAGTCGCATTGATCGCCCAACTGCTTGGGGAGGAATAATATATTCTCACAGTCATGCAGTGCGTGCTTCTTTTGCGGTTGCATGGAAAATCGCTCGTGCAAAAGTACCTCAAACAGCTGGAGAAAATTTGATTAAACCAGCATCTGTTGAAATGGCCAGGATAATGTGTGGTGATGCCGTTGCTAACAATTGGAAATGGTTCCTTTGTCAAACGACACCATGAAGCGGCGCATCAAAGAACTCTCAAGAAATGTTCTGCAACAAACAATCGCTGCCATAAGACACTGTGAAAGATTTAGTTTGCAACTGGATGAGACAACAGATATCGGAAGTGATGCACAGCTCATGGTGTTTGTGCGATATTTTGACACAAATGATTTCGTTGAGCAGTTTCTGTTTTGCCGTCCACTTGCTAAAAATACCACAGGAGAAAAAATATTCAAGAAAGTGAATTTCTTCTTTAAAGAACATCAGCTTGAGTGGTCTAATTGCGTGTGTGTTTGTGGTGATGGTGCTCCAGCCATGATGGGAAGTAATAAAGGCTTCATGAGTTTTGTGAAAAGAAAAAACAATAACATTTCGGTTGTTCATTGTCTTCTCCACAGAGAGAATTTGGCAACAAAAGAAATACAAGAAAATCTTGCCATAGTTTTCAAAAAGGTTGTATCTGTGGTAAATTATATCAAATCTCGTCCTTTGAACACTCGCTTATTTCGTGCTTTGTGTGACGAAATGGGATTGGAACTCAGTGGGCTTCTGTTCCATTCAACTGTTCGTTGGTTGTCACGAGGAAAGGTGCTTGAGAGAGTGGCTACTCTTAGAGAGCAAACCCATGCTTTTTTAAAAGAGCAAAATCATGAACTTGCTTATCGCTTTCGTGATGATGAATGGATTGCGAAGTTGCTATTTTGGCCGATGTTTTCAGCCATGTAAACCAACTGAATAGTTCTATGCAAGGAAAAGAGAAACTGTTTTTTGATGTTTTGGAAAGTATTGATGCATTCAAAGGTAAAATAAAACTGTGGATGCATCGAATGAAAAGTGGGAGGTTAGCTGCTTTCCCAGGATTGAACTTATTTGTGGAAGAGAAAGATATTAATTTGGGCGTCATTCTTCCCATCTTTCTTGAGCACCTCAACACATTTCTTTCTGAATTGGATCGTTATATTCCTTCCAATGATTATTGCAGAATCTTCAATTGGGTTCGGAGTCCTTTTTCAGGTGTCAGCGCTAGAAGTTCATTCAGATATGGACTGCATTGCTGAAGAGTTGCTTGAATTGCAAAGTCGACAGACGTGGAAAGACAAGTTTAAAAAGGCTTCTTTGGCTCAATTTTGGGAAATGTGCAGTCGCTGGAGCCTTGTCTTTCAGATCTTTGCAAGTAAGCTGCAACGGCTTTTTTGCCATTTCCAACCACATACCTGTGTGAATCTGGCTTTTCAACTCTGACGATGATCAAAACGAAGTATCGCAATAGGCTTCAACCGGAAGATGACATCAGATGTGCATTGGCAACCATAATTCCGGAATTCGATAAACTTGTCAAGCAAGTTCAAGCACAAAGCTCTCATTGAGTGTGTGTTGAATGAAAAACAGTGCTTGGTTTTTTTCGTTGATACCGTATTAAACTCTCTTATTTTGAGAAATACTGTGCTTGCGTTTAGGACCTAAACAATTTAAAAAACTTTTCAGGAAAAGCTGTATTTACATTTAGCCTGCTGTATCGAACACGTTAGGAAACAATGCTTTTCCACTGTTAGGATTTCGTCACCCTTCGCCAAGAGGTTTTCCTCTTGGATAGAAATCAAAAAACCTTTTTTTCATTAATATATACTAGCTTGAGTCCGCGGATATATAGGCGAGCTTGAGAATGGTCCTTGGGCCAAAAAGGTTGAGAACCACTGCTTTAGATGAACTGCCATTGAATTGGAAGGAACAACTCGATGGCGAGTTAAACTTTGACCTAAGTTACTGCGCGATAAAAAGATCCTGCGTGAGAAAAATAATCGATTATAAATTTTTTTATCCAAAAACAGAAAGAAATAATTCTAAAAAGATTTTCAAAGTTAGTTACTAGTCTGTAGTAAAGCAAGCCTAATACACTTGCGGTAGATAGAATAAGTCGATTTTAGTTTTCTCAATCATTGCGTCGAAAAGAGTGGCGTACAAGAGAGAGCTTTTATGCTCCCGCCCTTCCTCAGAAAAACGTTAAATGTCATTTGCAGCCATTATGCATGTAGCGGTAACAAGCTGATTGCCTGATGCAGCACTGAGAAGATTGGTCTTCAGAAAACAGAAAGGTCTTCCCCGCGACTGTCCCATAAAATTTGCAAAAAGTTGTTTTCACGCCTTCCCTTCCTCACCAAATTTCTTCGGGCGCCCCTCGTTGCTAAGTTCCTTTAAAAGGATCAGAAAGCATTTTAAAATGTCAACAGTTTTTTGGCAATTTGTCTAAACGTTTCTTAAAAACAAGAGCTTAGTCAGAAAAAAATTTCTAAAGGTGCCAGATGTTTTTTGGCATTAAAATTTGGCTGTAGTTTTGCCGAGTTAGATAAGATGCATGCTACCTATTCAACACCGACATGTTTTAACAATTCCGTTGATATTTTCAAGAACTCACTGAGATGGGACTGATATAAATCATATCAGCTCAACTTGTATTAAAATTTTTGAATACAGTTAAGCAAATGCATTTCCCAATACAGAAATGCATATGTTAATGTGAATTGCACTTGCTTTTTTGGTTTTTTAAGTTTCATAAAAAGTTGATCAATCAGTCGTAAATTTTGATTGGCAAAATTTGTTGAAGATCGACCCGTTGTTGGAAAGGATGACTTTTGATTCTTTTTTATGGAAATCGATGAGAGGTTGGGATCTTTATTCTTTTTAAATGAACTTGGCCTTGTTTGGAGTTCGAAGTATTCTAGCGGACCAGACCTTTTGTTCCTTAGTAGTGAGTTAGGAGGTTAATTTCCAAAAAGTGTGAACCACAAGCCAAAAAAATCAAGAAGAATTGGTGTATTCGACTAGTTTGCAACAACAGCTTGAGTTCTTAAAATTTGCGCTATTCTTTATATCAGTAATAAAATGATTTTTGTTTTTATTCTTTTAGACTCTTTTTTCACAATATGGTGGAAGAAAGAGCATTCGAACCTGATGTAACCGCGCCACGAATGAAGTGGTTATGCTGGCCTCCATTCACAGTTGAAAGCATTAGTTTCCTGCTTGCATGCACTGTCAAAGATCACATTTTCCTCTACAGAGAAGGAGTTTTAAAAGAGGAAGTTGGATTAATAAATCTAATAAAATGAACGTAAAAGATGCTCAATAAATGTTTTCCACAAATCGATATCAAGTCTAGGCTGAAGAAGCGTACCATTAAGATTTCAGTGGGAGAGGAAAAAAAATTAGTGCACTATCAAATGGAACTGATCGGGCAGACACTCTTCATTCTTGTCATGTCACTTGGTCTTAAAAAATAATTCTGACCATACTTTTATCAACATCCAACAGCTTTCCACAAAAATCATGATATTTTGGTTAGACCTCTCTCTCTCATAAAAATTATAATTGCGCTCCAAATCAAAAGTGAAATTTGTAAAAGTAGGGTTTGTAGCACATCGGCTGTGATTTTTTTAATTTGAAAAACATTATTGTCCAATTTTAGTGAAGATGAACGTTTGTGGTTCTTTATATAATCCTCGTTATAGAATCAATATATCATTGATTCTCAGATGAAAAGATTAAGATGTTAAAAGTCTGAATTGATGTATTTTTAATCCAATGTCAAAGTAAAAACCTTCTTCCTTTTTCTTTTTGAAGAAAAAGCTTTTCAAACATCATGTCTCGCCCATTTTTCAATTTGGTCTGGAAACATGCAAGAAGACCTTTTTTTCTTTAAAACAGTCATTTCCAAAGTTTTTGTACCCGCGAATTGGAGGTTTCATAGTGTTCCCGTACCATCTTTACCAGAAAATCTCAAAAATATACAAAAAAGGCTGAGAATGGACTTGATCACGTACTACCTAGAAGCTTCTCGAGTACAATAGTTTGGGAACCACTGCTTTAGGAGATCGATCTTACTTTGAAAAGAAAATACCTGACTTTTGATAACTTTTGTAACATTCTTCCTGACGCTCACTTAAACCGTGGCGATGCTTTAACGATAAAATTTTAGATATGTCATGGAAAATTTTAATATCGGGCAACCCTACCGTATGTTCCATTTGCAAAGTGCCTTGGTAGTCTCGTTGAGGAATTGCAATTCACCCTGGCACAAAAATCTTCGAGTAAAGTCATTTTTGATCTAATTAACATGAGTCTGTAATCGCGGAGAAAAATTTTCAAATCAAACCAAAAGTATCAGGACGAGCCAAATTTTTTGAGAAAAAGCATTGTACTCTAGTTAATTTTTATAAGGAAATACAATTACAAACGATAAAAGAACAAAAGCGGTTTGTAGTGGTTTGAACAGAAAACCTAAGAACCTAAGCTTTAGGTCGAGGTTATGTTCATTTCACCAATGACACATTTCCCGTTGCGCGTTTCATCCAAACCTGTTGTTGAAAAGAGTTATCGATGCTGGCGCCTAGCTTGATGAATACAACTGTAATTTTACTTTCAAGACTGTTAACGATTAATATAAAGCCAGTGCTTCCAATTTTTAATTTACGGTGTGTAGTAACTGGAACAATTTCTCCACCTATAATCGCTAGCTTTTCAAGATCTTCGGTCACAAGCCGAAGTCGGGGGGAGGGGGGGACAATGTTTTACGATAAATTATATATTTTCAAGAGCTAATAGAGTAATTGGTCTAACTGTCGGCATTGTGAATCTTTACATTAAACAAGAGCAGTATACCTCATGGCGTCACGATTTTTGCATAAGTACTTACCTTTTCACTTTATAGAAACATGAAAAGGAAAATTACACCAACTACAGAAATTTTTTCCGCCTTAGCCCGGGAGCAACTTTAACACTATGCCTGCTTCAGTGATTGTCTTATTCAGCAGATCAGTATGGATGTACCACCTTCTTTCAAGCTGCACATACACCTCAACGGAAATTTTACAGAGACAGGATATCCTATACAGTAGCTATTGAATCCTTGAACGGTTCAATTATTCTTGTGATTAAAACAGAGTAAAGCAGAACGATTAATGAAACAACAATGAAGGCATAAAAGCATTAAAAATTAAAAGCTTCATCAATAGTATGGCGGCATATCAACAGGATAAATAATTGGTTTAATCAGTTTAAAGGCCACAATCAACATTAATCTTTATAGCAATTGAGAGGTCTTACCGCTCCGAGAAATCGCAACATCGCAACCTATTGCCAAACAATTTGATTGAAACAAGTAAAACAGTAAACTACGAATAAAAAGCTAAACTGGAAAAATGTGAAGTCAGAATAACCAATACTCTAGCAACGTTTGAAGTGACTGAAAATTGTCTCTGCTGTCAGATCGAAAGTACAAAAATATAGGAAGCAACAAATGAAACTGATGCCAGAAAAATATTTCTCGTCATTACACCAAACCTAAGTTATAGCTGACGACTGACAGTAGCAGCAAAGCGTTTAAAAAATTTAAAGCTGCTCATAAAAACACTGACAATTTTAGGTTGTTAGGAGGCTACAGGAAAATCGCATTTCTACACTTGCATTAAAATTTTTGAGCTCTAAAATTTACAAATATTGACTGTTGAACTTATTATTGGTTAAAAGTATAGGCAACTAATATACTGCCCACAACTAATATTCTGCCAATAAGCAACAATGTAATGTAAAATGTCTCGCAACAAGCAAAACTTATTTCCTCAGAAACAATCAAGCAATTAATACAATTAGAATTTTTTTCATAAAAGAATAGATTCTCTTTAAACAAAACAATTGTTAAATCTTTTTCCCTTCTTAACAGAGTAGCAGAAAAAAAATAATAACTCTTTTAACGCAACAAACTATATATGTAATGTAAAAAATTATAGTTAAATTACCTGGAAAAAGAGAACTTAACTGCTTTGGTAAGCAAATGTCTATCGAGAAAGCCAAGTTACAAATTTGGGGGACCCGAACCCCCCGATGTTTACGTCCTCGCTCATGACAATGCGGTACGTCGCTTTAGTAACTGAAAAGTTACGACGCTACAGCCGTTCAGGTTGCTTTGAAGGAACTAATGTGGCAGCAGTTACATCTCATAACCAAATTTGATTTAAACTACGAAATACTAAGTTTGTTCTCTTATTTCAGTGTAAATTCGCAGTTTCTTTTCATGTATACTTAGCCGGCGAATAAGATGGTTGTGGGCTAAGCTTTAAAAAGCGGCCTAGCTGACTGCTGGATGCGTTGTGTTTTTGATTTGTAGTTCCGTCATTCCATTTCGTTTGAGCTCCGTTTTTTGCCCTTACTTTGTGTGAACGCAACGTGGCCTGCGGAGTCCGGCTTTCAAATTCGTACTAGGCAATTTTAGCCGCCGGTTGATCTCACATTTTTAAGGTCAGTAAGAAATTAAGCTACCCCGAATGATTTTTACAGTTCCCACTCAGCCATAATACTTTATCTCGAAATGTTTTAAAAATTTTTATTGGGAGACAGCTAACAGCTTTGTTGAACAGAAATTGTCATCGTTTTTGCTCGCTTTCTCTCTCCTATCCCTTACAAAAATTCCGCTTGCTAGCGCCATCTCGCGTCTGATCGTTTTATTGGCTATATCTAAGTTGTGATTATTTACGCAAAGAGACATATGACAATTCTTTGCGTATTTGTGCGAGACCTTTTCTACAAGGGTCAAACAGGCGTCAGCCAGGATCTTTGTAGAATGGTTTAAGTGCTATATGAATTAATCAAAAGAAAATGATGTATTTTGTGGCAAAGTTGTTAAATGTCTGAAAAAATGATTGTAGCCATTCGGCAGGCATGTAATTATAATACCGCATACAACGACTGCAAGCACTGACTCTATCTTCGTTTCCAGTGAAGCTCTCAAATAATGAGGCTTTTGTTGAGAGGTGTGCAAATTTTGACCAGATAAGTGAAATTGAGCGGCCCGGAGCAAGATGTAGATTAATTTTTTTTACCGGCTACCACAAATAATCCACCGAAAACAAAGAAAGATTTTCTGTTTAAAAACTCCCTCCTTTCCATGTTTATCTCCAAAAACAACAAAGATCTTTAAAAGGGTTCTGGGCTGATCCACAGTATTATCCGACTAAGTGTAACTTACTAGCCGCCAAAAAGCATGGCCATTCCTGTCTTAAATTACTAAGACAAAATTAGAGCTGTTATATTTTTGTAATTTCAATAATGACGCTGCCGAAAATAAGCCTATGAGTGATGTGCAAGCCTTCCTTAAAGGGGCCTTACCACTTGGAGCGAGGAACAATAACTTTACCTCGATTAATAGAACCTTGAAAGTCATTGTTTTAAGTGACACCTTCAAACTTTAGCGGAATTGCAGCATCAAAATCACAATAGAACTTCAAACCATCGAAAAGTTTTGCTGATGTTTGTTATTGGGGTGGTTTGCTTAGACCACTACGTTTCAATAAACATAGGTTTAGAGCCTTCTGAAGACAGCAGCACTTTGAAAGTCTGTGAATAGCAGTTAGTTTAACTGTTTTTGAACGATATATTTTTTTAAAGGGTATGATACTTTTTTGGCTCGAAATGCAAAACTTTTACATTTATAGCTAGTCAGCGAGGCAAACCTCCCCACTTGTTAGTTAAGCTACGCCACTGTATGTAGGCTAGTCTAACTGAGGTAGTCCTTCATAGTCAACAGCTTGATTAGCTTTATTTTTATTATTAAGAATTTATGGGTAGAACTTGTAAGGCGGCATGTTTAACTCCTATTGAAACGAGATCGAAAACATCCTAGAAATTTTTTTGTCTTTATTATTTAAAAAATACCCGTAATTGAGTCACGACTATCTTCTTTACATTTTTATATTTCTACTACAGAGGTTAATTTTACTACTGGACAGTGATTCTCAAACTGAACGTCGCGACGCCCTGGTGCGTCATTTTAATTTTCCAATGGCAACGCACGATAATTTGGTTTCGCGGCATTAATTTTCGTTTTTTTACGTCAAAGAGTTCTTCTGAACGTAGATCCGTTTTTATTTTCTTCTGACTTGTATAATCAATTGCATTTTTACAAAAGTGTTCTTAGTACGCTGTCGTAATTATTGACGGGTTACGAATCAATTTGCACAATTTTAAATAAAATTGGCTCAAAATAAATAAACTGAGACAGTTGAAAAATCGATAAAAACAAGAAACATGAGTTACAAACCAGAAAAGCGTAATTTTATAATGTCGCGACTACTTCTGTAATTGAACCGTGAACCCGGGTTGCAAGAACGGGAAGCTTAAATCTTCTGTTTTATGTGCGCTTTTGAGGCGGCTTGCTTGCTATTTGTTTATTTTTTAATGTTTTGTTATTTGCTATACTTGATTTTTCTTTGTTTATTTGCTCTTTGTTCATTCGTCGTCGACGTTTGGTCAAGCACCCAAACTCAATCCGGGCCAGCACAAATCAAAGCCAGGGCCAAGGGTCTATCCTTTTACCACTCCTGGCTGCTGTGCTGCCCAGATTAGATGCTGGCAGTGGTGGTTTTAAGCCAACACCGAGTTGCGTCATCCAAAACCTGCAGACCTTTTGTTCCTCTTGGTACGTGGGGTATGAGACAAGAAAATATAGCGTGATCTGCAGTTTGCTCAGTGGCTCCACATTCGCAATTCGGTGATGGAGCGGGACCCCATTTGTACATGGACGAATGAAAACATCCTACATCAGCCTGCAAGCAATTGAGCCTTACCCAAAATATTTTGGGCAGACTCATTCCAAGTGGCCTTGAACTGACCCTGGGAATGAAAGCACGGACTCTTGAAGAACTCTCCAAGTAGTCGGCGTTCCATTTGTGTTTCGTCCACTGCTTCACGCGGATGTCCAGTTCAAACAAACTATCCAATAGTTTCCACTCAGCAGGTACAAATGGGCCTCTTGATCTTAATCTCCCCAGGTGCCCAACCAACAGTCTGTGCAGTACATGGTCGGGATCATGGATAGCACGATTCGCCAAGGAGAGTGTCGCTCTTAATCGGTGGAGCTCAGCTGGCTGGATGCCTTCGAAGACAGGCAAGTCCTCCGTTGGTGTGGGACGCAAGCATACAATCACAATGCGCAAAGCATCATTGAGAATGCTGTCAACGAGGCGAGTATGCGTACCACGACACCAAACTGGTACGCAGTACTCAGCGGCAAAGTAGACCAAGAAAAGCACAGAGATGCGCGATGTTTTGGCACCTGCACCCCATTTGGATCCCGCAAGTCGCCTCAACAGCACGACTCGGCTGGAGAGTTTTTTGCGCAAAGCCTTGAGGGGGCGACGGAAAGTGAGCGACCTATCCAGCTTCATCCTAAAATACGTTGGGACTGGACAGAGAGACAATAAGTTGCCATTGTTGTAAGCATTAAGCTCATGCTTGGCCTCTTTGTTGTTAGGATAA
This sequence comes from Trididemnum clinides, assembly GCA_963675345.1. Lineage (NCBI taxonomy): Eukaryota > Metazoa > Chordata > Ascidiacea > Aplousobranchia > Didemnidae > Trididemnum > Trididemnum clinides. The sequence goes on along the minus strand of OY776285.1, from coordinate 45,994,395 downwards.
AGGGCAGCCGTCACCGTTTTCGTATTGCTGAGCTTTAGCCTCCAAGTCTGGAGATAAGCTGAAAGTGTAGTCATGTCATGGCTAAGAGCGTCCTCCACAACCTTTCAATCTCGAGAAGCATACAGCAATGCTAAGTCATCAGCATATGCATACTTCTGAGAAGTCATGGAAGGCAGATTGTATGTGTAGATGTTGAAAAGGAGGGTGGCCAAGACCGATCCCTGAGGGAGGCCGCTTCGCAAACGTCTTAACCTGCTTTGATTGCTGTCACCAGTAGTGATCGTGAAGCTTCTATTCCGGACAAGTTCCATAATCATCTGGACATTGTGCTTATCCGGTAGAAGTCTAAGCAATTTGCAGGTGAGACCACGGTGCCAGATAGTGACGTAAGCACCTGTCAGATCGACAAGCACGGCACCAGCTCTCTTCTTGGCCTCAAACGAATCCTCGATGTTTTGAGTAAGCAAAACAGTCTGATCCACGGTTGACCTTCTCCGTCGGAACCCAGCCTGTTTCCTAGGGAGAAGTGGGCCAACAATCAGCTCAACACGAGCGTGTATGAACTAAAGAGGATCTTGTAGGAGACGCAAAGCAAGGAGATGGGACGATAGCTTTTCGGGTCCTCTACAGACTTCTTGGGTTTAGGGATCGCCACTACCAGTGCTCTTCTCCAGACTTTTGGAATTTTGTGGTGGCGTAGGTAGGAAGAAAGAAAGCCACGCAACTAGGACTTCAGTGCAGCTTCAACATCAGTTGTTAGCTCCGGGAAATAGATTCTGGGCCTGGAGCTTTCCCTGGTTTCAAGTGTTTGAGGGCAGCAGCGAACTCCTGAAAAGTAAAACTTTCAAAGATGTTCACTGGATTGGTTGGAGTAGCCCTCCAAAGATCTGACACTTCTTGCGAGATGAGTCGAGATGACTCACGGTCAATACCCTCGTATTTGTCGTTTCTATTCAGCTGGGATGCAATAGCGTTTAGTTCATTGCTTAAGAGCTATTAGTATAGCGAAATCACTACCTGCATTGGCTATTTTGACATTGAGTCTGAGAAGCGCAGCAACAAAAGACTGTAACTGTCTTTACTGGATTATTCATATGGATTAGAAATATTTCACTTTAGGGTTAAAGCAAAAAACTTCTTTTGAAACGGTTTTTCTGTTTGCTTATCTTACATCAGTCTTTGAGCTCTATAACCAAGGGGTGACCAATCTATGGCGCATTGCTCGATTTGAAGCTGCGCACTATACCTCAGAGATAAAAGAAAAAGCATGCCTGCTTGTAAAAAATCAACTAACAACGATTGATTTATAGGAAAAGTACATGCCATCTTTTCTAGTATTTTAGACAATGCTGGAAGTAGAATAATTAGCTGATAGTTATTTACATTTGTTTTTGACCTTTCTTGTATAGGCCTACAGGGATCACTTTAGCTTCATAAAAATCGGTGATAAATCGACCTATTATGATCTCAAGATTATGATAAGTTGAAAATATGGCATAAACCAAAAAGTATGTACTCAGAACTTTCAGCGATATTTTGAAAACTGATCTTTTTATGTCTCTTTGGCAGGGATGCAGTGCTAAAAAAAGAAATGTTATTCCCAGGCCGCTACACCCCTGCTGTTTGGACGGTTTGGACGACGACTCTGCAATTAGAACAAAGGTAGCGCTGGGGCGAAACCAACCTAAAACTGGGAGTAAACTTGAAAAAGTTCACACTCTTTGTCAGTTCAAAAAATTTTGTTTAAATGTCATGGGGTTGACGCCAAACCAGAGTTTCTGTTTCAGATGGGTTGAAAACTATAAATTGTCGGTTAATGTTTTTTAAGGCAAAGTATAAGAAGGTTGCATATAACGTCACACATGTGGCTGAAAAAAGTGGCTGACCAAAAGCTATAATTTATGTTGGAAAGGTATAGGGTGAACACCAATTTTTGGGGTTATTTTGAAAACTAATCAGAAATTATTTAAAAATTGTAATTAATTATTGCTAGTTGGATCCTCGAAAACAAATAAATTTGATCAAAAGCGATTTGGTTGAGATTAGGTCTTTTAGTTGGCTCGTCTAAACTTAGTACCGGTACTGTGTGCCAATTATAAAGAGTTTCCCCTCCGAAAAATGCCATCTTAATAACATTTGCTCCTCAGTTAAATATAACTCAATACCAATTAGTTACTCGTCGGTACAATAGCAAAAACAAATATTATCTGATCATTACCGGCACTACTGATACCGTAAGCTTGCGGGCAAGTTTGCTTGTTGTGTTCATGGGCAAGGCATTTAACGGCATGCCTCCATCTTTATGTGGCAAACAGGTGGTGGGGCCAAGCAGGCTACTCGTCGTGGTGGCCCAGTCTGACGAAAGACACGCAAACAGAGCTTGAGCTCATACGCATGAATAAATGAATCGGCACCGTAAGTTTTTAAATTACCCTCGTTTCAGCAGCCTAGGTAATAGCCAAAAAAATTGTTTAAGAAGTAGTTTAGGTCACAAAATTATATCTGATATATCAATACGACTGGTCAGCAACAGGGATGTGGAAGCGGAAGCGGCCTTTTTCTGTGAAAGCGGAAGCGAAAGTGCGAAAAATCCACCGCTTCCGCTTCCACATAGGAGGGAAGAATGGAGAGAGAAAAGAAATTGGTTCTGCTATCCTTCGTAGAAGAACGAATAGGGGGAGCATAAACATTAAGAAATGAAAGCGAGGAGAAGTTGTTTAGAGAGATGTTGACTCCTATATAATCAGAGTAGGGGTCAAGCGAAGAAAGAGAGGAGGTAGAAAGCTCAGAGAAGGATAAGCACTGCTTGACGAAAATGATGACGCCGCCGCTAGCGTCTGCGACATCAGTAGAAAAAATACCAAATCGAGAGTGGGTGCCATGGGATCGCAGAGCAGAGAATCCAGGGATCTGAAAAGAGGAAGACAAATTAAGGTTTTATTCCTGGATATATATAAGGTGAACGGGATGAGACGAACTAAAGTGTAGTAGTTTAGTGCTCCTGGCTTGAAGGCCCCAGCATTCCATTGAAAAACCCTGAGAGAGTTAGGGAGGGGAAGAGAAAGCAGGAGGTAAAGAAAAACAGCAAGAAGCATGAGGCGATGGTGAGGGTGCAGAGGGAGAAGATACAAAGTGGGTGGAAAATGGATAAGAGGTTTGAAGATGAGGGTGGGGTGCAAGTGCTGCATTAGCAGAAAAGGGCCAGATTGAACAATGAAGGTATACTAGCTGGAGGAGTCTGAAGAGAAAGGCACAGTGCTGGTAGGTGTAGAATCTCCAAAAAAAGCAGGGAGGGCAGCTCCAGGAGTGAGAGCTGCCAAGAGTTTTGAATCTAGAAGAGGAAAGTAGTGAGCACTTTTAATAAACCCAATTAGAGCATGTGCAGCATTGCACTGGCCTACCCCGCCAGGTCACATTTCCAGCGCACACTAAATAGGGAAAGACAGGAAAAGGGTTAGGATGAACGTTGCCACTCATCAGGAAAAGGAGAAGAATGAGAAGACGGGCAAGAGAAAGGCAGGAGTAGAGAGAAGACAGGCCAATCTAAAGAGTCTGCGTACTACCCCTCTGCGGTCGTTCAGGGGGCTGCACGGCGAAAAAATGGTTTGTGTGAGAAGAGTGCCCGGGGTAACTGGGACCCTCGGGAAGGCCAACAGCCATTTTGACCCAACCCAAACGAGTTGGGGACCGCACCACCACATTGAGGCGGCTGTTGATTGGTACAGTTCAATTTTGCTCGCTTTACATTTACATACTACATATACGACAGAAATTTCGCACTTCACTATCCAAAAAGATTAGAGTCAATACGTGCGATGGCGCGATGGCGTAGTGGTTAGAGCGTCCGCTTCGCAGTCGGTAGACCTGGGGTTCATTCCCCTTGTCGAGTCAAACCAAAAGACTTTAAAAAATGGCATCCGCAGCTTCCCTGCTTGGCGTTCGGCATTTAGGGGAGGTTGTGGAGAACAAGCCGGCAAGTTTGCTTGTTGTGTCCTTGGGCAAGGCACTTAACGGAACGCCCCGTCTTTATGTGAAAGACAGGTGGCCCATAAACCTCGAAAAAGGCAACTCCCAAGCGAGTGCGGACTTCCCATCCAAAGTATAGCGATACAATTCGCTTTCTTGTGAATGGAGGATAACATGGCAAATAAAACAAAACGTGTTTTGAGAACGGACAGATGGTTCGTAATGATGATTAGAGTTAAAGTTAACTCAAAGTCAAAGTTAGTTGAGGATAGAGAGGGAAAATCAATGCTATACGGTGTAATTTGTTGTTGTGACGACAAGTTATTGTCGAGAGCTGTAATATGGAATCATACGGTTTAGATCTGAGAAGCATTAGGTTAACTGTTGTAAAAGTAGTTGTAAGTAGTGAAGGAACTTGTAATAACTGTCTATTTGTTGAAGTGCTTAATTATTTTTTGAATTGTAGTAGTGAAATATTTGATTTTGTTGCAAGCAGTTCGTGATTTCTAAATTTTTGTTTGTGGGAGTTCCGTGACAAACGCGAAAGTACATTAGGGGCTCCGCGATGACAAAAAAGATTGAAAAGCACTGTTCTACATTCAGCACGAGTTTTGATATCTAAGAAAAACAAACACAGAGTAGTTCGAAACAATAAGCTCAAGCGAAGAAGGTAAAGTAATAGTAATAAATGAAGGTTTTTTTTTCTCAAAATGATAAAGTGTAGGAGAAGGCAGGCTACAAAGCCACAAAAGTTAAAAAAAATTGTCAACGGTCGTTTTTTCGTTTTTTGTTGGTGGAAGCGGAAGCGGAAGCGTTAGGTGTGGAAGCGGAAGCGTTTGAGAAATAACCGCTTCCACATCGCTGGTCTGTAACCACTATTGACACAAAATTTCAAAGAATTACTGATTTTATCCGTCAACATCTAATCAAACATGTGACAAACGGTACAGAAGTCTGCCCTGTCATTTAGACTAGAGTATAATTTAAGTTTACAACTTTTCAGTATGCTTATGCTACTAAATATACTGTACAAGCTGCTTATTACTATTATCTTAAACTCAGCATTCCCAAACACGCTAATTAATCGAATATGAAACCCTCACAGAAGCTGGCTAAAATTAAGCCTGCATGTTTAGCCCATAAAATTTGCCCAACTATTAGCAAAAACAAACAAACCTTAGCACCTCTTATCTTACTTTGACTTCAGATTCATTCCTTATCATCAGTAAAACAACATATTTAACGATTAACTGTCACGTTAATCCATTTGATTTGCAAAAAACGATATCATTCCTATTTAATTCAATGGAAAAATACTGAAAGTGGTCAACCACTTTTTTCGAAAGCGCATTTTGATAACCTCTGATCACGGGCGTGCAACCTTCCTATTAAAGGACTTGAAAAAGAAATTTGAGGCTAAGAGTACGGAAAAGGGAGACTTTAGCTATACTCCTCCGCTGGTACATGTTTCCGAGTACTGATCCACGTAACTTCATACATTTTGTTGGAAACTTGGAATTCGTAGGTTCCGTAGTTTGCCTTCTCAAGGAGCTGGAAGTCCACATTTTTTGATTTTGAAGCAACATTACAGCAGAAGTTAGGGATTGCGCAAACTTATGGTTTGGCCATCTGCATATCAAATTTGTTATTTGGACTTATGTCACCGGATAACTGTCACTCAATATCACCAGCAATTTTTTATTTGAGAAAGAAGTATTGCTGAGCTTGCTTTGGTAATCAGATTATTTGGGCCAAACTAAAGAGTTAATTCTGTACTGTAGCCGGTAATTTATGCTTATTCTTTGCCTTTTTGATTTTGACCTAGCAGCTTAGTTCTATGTTTTTTGTATTTATAGTAACTTGCCTGACTTAACTGCGAGTTACAATTTGCCATGTGTTCTATAGTGGTAAGCAGTTTTTATTGGAAAGTCAACTGATTCTGTGATCACTAATATTATAAAGTTCATGCTGCTGACATCAGGATAGCAAGTTTCAGAATGTCATCGAGTCATAAACTTGCACAACCTGCAACAATAATATTCATTTTTTCTTGCATAGGCTCAATCTTTTGATCAATTCCCATAATTTCTCATTATTTTGTGTTAATGGTACTAGATTGTAACTTTATACCATTACTGATGTTTTGAGGTTACAACCTAGTGGCAAAATCAAGTTGTTGAATCACTATGGTCATGCGTTTAGTCCTCACCTCGCAATGATTGTATTGCTAGAGCTGCAAACTGTGAACTGCAAATTCCAAAACGAGAATTTACAGAATTACATAAATTTACTCTAAAATCCACTGTTACCAAATGGTGGAAATATATGAAGAACCAACCGCTGTAAATTGCAAAAATCAAACAATAAATTTGGTTGTTTAAATTGCTACTGTTCATATTCATGATGCTGTTGATGTGCACATTATACAAAGTTAAGGTTAAGCAGTTAAGTCTGTTGCAACATATATGAGTTTCTTTGATGTAAATTTGTGTAGCTATCATGTGGAAACAAGTGATATCGTCTAGCTACTGCGTATCATGGTAGCACAAGTGGAGAAGTAATTACTCAGGAACCACAACTCAATACCCATCCAGAAATGTATATCAAGGAAGAAGCTATTTTGCCTTTGTCAGCAGTTTATCCTTGAAGGCTGTTGTGCCATCACCATTAATGTGTGTTTAAATAGGCATAATTGCTATGGTTCTGGCAGTGATGCTGTGGTGAGTGGATAAAGCAGCTGCCTTGAAGTGCTATGGCTACAGGTTGAAATCTCGGCAGGCAGGGCACTGAGAAAAAGGTAGTTTACACTTCAGGGAGAGCCTGGTTTGCAAATGTACGGGGTGGTGTACACTAGGGAGTGTACAGTGTGGGGGAGTGTAGACTGAATATGCAAATTTTTTTAGTTCATCATTAAAACTGACCAATTGGAATTGACCAAAAGCCACATGTTTGATATGCTATTAAAATTTACTAATCACAAATGTCTTATGGCAAAATAGCCTTGACGGTAAAATGCCATTAACGGCAAAATAGCCCCTACTACGGTAAGTAATAGAGCTTACACTGTTACAGATATGAATTTCAGTGCTGTCACGACAGAAGTGACTATTTTCCGACATGGGTTGCTTTCTTTTGGAACCAGATTAGACTCAGATGCAGAACAGGATTGCTACTGTATATTTTTATTTTGTTCAAGTGAGAGAGGAGTGCATGTAGCAAACACAGTGTTGAACTCATGCTCAGAAGTGTAAAATTGACAGCGCTTCTGCTTTGTGTGAAACTGAAGTATCTTGATCAAGAATGCTTCATGTGTTTGCACCTTGATTTAAATTTTGTTTCATTTGTGAGCAATGAGATTTTGTTCAGTCAGCTGAACTAATTTCAATTTATGTTTCAATTGTGTTTTTGTTCAAATTTAATTTACAAAGTTGTGCTGTGATCATTGATCTATTTGGTTGGCTCAAGACAAAAATTTTGATCAAGTAACCTAGCTGTTTTGCTACATTGATGATCCTGACGTCATGCTGGGCTGGATTTAGGATTAGAGTAAGAGTTTGGGTCAGTTCACATTGAAAGACATCATGATGGACACCATGCTCATCATGAGCATTGTAAACATGTTTTAAAGTACTATTCAACTTTGGGTGGTTAATAGAACAAAGATGTATATCTCCACTTAATTAATTATCTAATTTTTTTCAAATTTGATAGTAATATTTGTGATCAAATAATTTTTTTATTTACTTGTGTAACTTTTCTCATCTCTGAAATTTCTCTACTGTGGTTTTTTTGTGTTTCTGTAATTATTTTGTTCCTCGATTTGTATCAGCAGAGGTAAAAGATTTAGCTATTTTTGGAAATTGCAAATGATTTCATACAGTAATTTCAATTTTATGTTAAAATAGTGGGCCTGGGTAACAAAACAACAAAACAGACTCTATTTATAATCAAATAGGTTTACTTGACCAATGGGGAAAGATAGCCCCAGAGGGGCAGCTCCCCATCATACTCAGTGCCACTGGTTGTGGTTTTAGTAAAGACAGTAGATGGCAGTGCCCTCCAGTGCATGATTGTACTACTTGCAGTGGAAACACACGGGATCAACAGTGTAGGCAACTCAAAAAAGAAGATATCTTGAGGCAGATTTGGATATAACTTTGTTCTAATATCGCTACCATGAGGTTTTACTATGTCCAGAGAATTGAAGTATTATACTGCATGACAAAAAAATAAAAAGGATACTTGTAGTTAGCAATTCAATTGACATTTGTGGAGTGGAATCGATTGCTTCTGCAATTGAACCGTGATATGTGAATTATGTAGTCACAGGACTGCAGTCAAATATTAATGCTAGCCAGAAGGTCACGTTATTAAAATAAAAGTATAAGACATTTCAATTGATATGCAGAATAATTAGTACTGATTAAAAGTGGTTATGATACAGGGATGATACTGTAATCAGGAGGGTTGCCAATTAGGATTTCACTGGAGTGTTTCATTTGACGGGTGCCAAAAAAATTGGGTCTGCAAAAGAATTAAACGTATTGTTGAATATGTGGAATTGGAATCTTTTGAAACACAAAAATATCTGCAATTGCAGAGAGCATTCTGAAATTGGGTTAGTTAAGAGTTAAATGAATGCAGCTGATTCTTAAGTAGACCTAAAAACTTAGATGGGCTTTATTTTTATAACTAGTTGATTTACTAAAAAAAACTGTTGTCACTTTTGCCAAACTACAAAATTTTATGCTTTGGTACTGATGTATCAGAAAACGTTGTTAAGCTAATGTTGTTTAGAAAGTACACATGTCGTTATTGTTTTGAAAATATGTGCACAAAAATATGTTGGTGATGCAGAATTTTAACCTTTTGCGGTCAACCTAACTGGCGCAAAATTGTTGCCCGTTAGTCGTATTAAAAATGGCGTTTTTTGCTTTAGTTTTTACATTTTTTCGTGTATTTTTAATATCTCTGGTTAGAAAGCACAAAGCACTTTGATTTTTTGCATGTAAATAGATCGGCTATTGCAGATTTTTAATTTTGATTTTAAAAAGTAATGACGTCATTTTGAGATCATGACGTCATTACTATTAGTAGAATTTTGTTTGTTTTTTGAAATTTTGTGCCTGAAAACTGCTGAACTGACAATTTCATAATTTTTAGTGGGTCGATGCAACTTGTATTGAAGTCTACTTTCTAAATTGATGACGTAATTACAAATTTGTTTGTTATGACGTCAAAATAAGTTTTAAATTTAGATATTTATTTGAATAAATCATAACTTCAACCATATGTAACCTATAAACCCAACCTAAAACTTATCCTAACCAAAATTTAGAACAAAGTTCAGCAGAGCAACGAAATTATTTCAACATAATGAACAATCTTTTCTGCTGCACTCTAATTCTGTTTGACCTTACTTGAAGCTATTTGGTGGGGAGCTTGCCCTGTCCTCCCCCACCTTCCCCCCATTACACTGAACCTGTTTTGTGATGGGTACAAAATACATCCTCACCCAAGAGCATTTTTTAACCAGCAATGACTAAACATGTAACATAGCATAATAAAACCTGTACAATACAACAGTTGTCCCCGTATCACGAAAATGCCGTAATAAACACGTGCACATATCGTGCTGATTGAAAATTGCAACAAATTGTTGCCAAGACAACCATAAAATGGCGCCAAAACAATTATGGTATATAGCGCATGCCTTGCGATTGAGTTATAACATGTAACGTAAACAATGGCTAAGAGCGGTTGCCTTACAATCGTAGTAGAAACTTGTAACAAAAAAAGGCAAGTTATATTCGCCTTACGACCAGCTTGCGACTTTTTTGATAGGCGACTTATATTCGCCTTTCGACTGCAAAGGGTTAATACAGCATACACTCACCCATTTGCAGTTCACTGTTTGCAGTCCCACATACTCATGGATTTTGCTCTCAAAGTTTTGTGTTCATAATTTTGGCAATTTTGTGAATTTCCTGAGCCATTTTTGAGCAGAAAAAATGCTCACATTCATCCTAACTACCTTATTACTGATTTTAATTAATCATTACTACACATTATTACTGTATAAAGGAGTAAGACTGTCTTTAAAATGTGTTTGGAAACTATGTTTTAGTGTATATAATGTCATATATGGGCATTTTAGAACTGCATCATTAAGTTGCAGATTTGCAGGAGGGGAAGGAATATAACCCCTGTGAATAGCAGGGGAATACTATAGTTTTTTCAAAGCTATGTTAATAATATGTGCCTTGACATAAAGTTGGTTGGCGGCCAAATATCTTGCCTTTCTAATCAAGACCAAAGGAAAGTATGTTTGCTGTAATAATATCTATGCTTAGTATTTTAATAGTGGTGTATCTTAAGTGAGACCTTATCGCACTGGTAAGTTGTTCAATCGATGAACTTTGTTGTTGATCTTTGTAGAGGTTCTTTGTTTGACTTATATTTTTTGGAATAGTTGATGCAACTAAATCATTGTTTTACTTGCATTATGAAATCGGGAAACATTGTAAAATACTTGGCACAATGCAGTTAATTATGCTCCCCCTGTGATTTGTGATGTTTTTTCTTTAGTGTGCAATATGGAATTTACTGTCGTTTCCTTGTAAAGAAAATGTTGCAATTGAGTTCTTTAATAGGATTGGGGTTAATGTTAGCAATAGCAATCATTATCTACAGGGCGTCCCAAAAACAGTGTAACACTTTCACATTGCAATTAATTTTTTATTTTAGATTGAAATTAATAGTGTTTTTGCCAATAGATAGAGTACATTAGGGAAATTTTTTCCTGAAAAAATGAAGTCATAATTCCTACTTTGAAGTCCCATTCAGTTATTTTTGCCTTCAGCACTGATCTCTGCAGTGAATGAAATGTTCGATGTGTCCTCCATTTTGATTCATGCAGGCATTTAGCTTGACAGCAAAGTTTTCAACGACTCATTGGCACATCTCGTTTGGGATTCTCCTGATGAACTGTGTGATCCCAGCCTTTCATTCCTGAACAGTTTGGGGATTATTTTTGTAAACATTTTCTTTGGCATAGCCCCACAAAAAAAAGTCCAATGGGTTAAGATCAGGTGAGCGAGGAGCCCAAATGTGTTCCACATTGCATGAAATTAAATAGTTTTCAAATTTTTGCCGAAGAAATTCAAGAGTGTCCTTGGCAGTGTGTGGAGTAGCCCCATCTTGTTGAAACCACTGTGTACTGAAGGTAATGTTTTTTCTCCGACAAAGGTTGGTACAGAACGTCTGAACAACTCTTCTGTAATTCTCTTGATTGATGGCTACTGCATTCTCATCCTCATCTTCAAACCAAAATGGTCCAATAATTCCTCTGTAGCTTAAAGCACACCATGCAGTGACCTTCGAACTGGGAAGAGGTTTTTGGGTAATGAAATCAGCAGGCATTTTTATTCCCCAGAAACGATAGTTGTGCTTACTGACAATGCCATTAAGGTGAAAATGTGCCTCGTCACTGAACCACACATCCTTTATCCATCCTTGATCTCCTTCCATCATCTCATTAAACCATTCACCCATTTCCATTCTTCTTTCCATGTCAAAATCTGTCAATTTGTGTGTTATCTGTACCTGATAAGGATACAGATTCAGATCCATTCGCAAGATTCTATGGATAGAGTTTCTTGTTAGTGCTAGCTCCTGAGAACGTCTGCAAATTGACTTTTTGTGACTTTGAACCACAGAGTTTCTGACTGCGTTGACATTGCTTGCCGACCTGCCAGTTCTTTGTCTGCCTGATCTTGTTTTATTCAGATTGTGTACAGTCCCATGTTCTCTAAACTTTTCCACTTGGTATTGAATCATACGGCAACTTGGTTTCGCTCTTGTTTCAAAATGAGCTGTAAGCCGTCTTTGAGTCTTCACATAAGACTTGGTTTCAATGTACCACTCCACAATTTTTGTCTTTTGCTGATATGTGTACACCATCTTGGCCAAAATATTAAAGTATTGGTGTCAAACAAATCTTTTATTCTTAGCTAGTCACACCTGAAAAGATGAAAGTGTTAGAGTAAAAAATAAAAAGCACAGACCAAAACAAAAGTGTTACGTTTTTTTGGGGACACCCTGTAAATCTGGTGGTTACTCGAACCAGGTTTTGAGCCGCCCACATAAAAATTGGTATTATTGAAAAGTAATTGACAGTGGATTTTACTCAACTTTGACTTTTTTTTTAACAAAAAGGGATGAAATTGTTCCGACTGTTGAGTAGTTAAAACAGTTTTGAATAAAGTGATTTATTGTACTTTGATAAATACAAAGAAGATTTTTTTGATAAATACAAAAAAAACTTTGATGCCTTCCATCCCCTCGCAGGGGCTTCTTTGGGGTAAATTCTTTAAATGAATAAAATTAACTAAAACTTCATTTTCAGACGGTAAGTTTTGTTTCTAAAAAAATTGATCTAATGAATTTATTATTTGGAGATAAAAATTTTGTAAATTTCATTTGTTTGCTTTTTGTATCTGATTTTTATGCTCAATAAGAGTAACTTAACTGTTTCAAAAAGTCTACTCATTCCATGACTGTGGTGAGTCATTGGAGGTATTTGAGAGCACAGGCAGCTTTTCCTCTTTCTCATATCCTTGCAGTAGGCTTATGAGAGTTTTGCTGCACCCATCTCCTCTTCAAGCTCTTTGCCACCTGTCTGCCACATAAAGAATGGAGGCATCCTATTGAGTGTCTTGCCCTAGGACACAAACAAGAGAGCCAGGCGAGAAAGCTGTAATTATCACTTTTTAAAGTTGTTTGGTATGACATGACTCGGGAAATGAGCCTTAGGTTTACCGACTCTAAAGCGGAAGTTCTGACCACTAGGACCGTGGTTCCCGATCTTTCTAATGAGCCACACCCCTACATTATTATAATATGTTCTTGCTTCCATAAAATATTGTAATATGTTTTTGCATTCCTAAAATATCTTAATATTGAAATCACGGCTGAAATTGCATGTGTTGACGTTTTTTTTTTTTCTTGGAGATTAGCATCATCTGGCACTAGGCATGCAGTAATTAGACACAAATTGTGCAGAACAATTAGCACAGGATGGACTGAGCATGAGAGTACAGTAATACAGTAATGCAACACCAAAGTCTGAATAACCATCTTGCACCCCCTAAGATGCTGCTTTGCACCCCTGGTTGGGAACCCCTGCACTAGGCTATCGCTCCTAACTGTTTGTCTACTCTAAAATCAGAAATAAAACTCCTTTCTTGTAAGAACTTGTAACTTTTAATATGTTTAGCAGACTTGATGTTTAGACCTATAAAAGGAATACCTGATATGCTGTCTGAGGCTTTGTTAACTCGTTAGCAGTGTTGTAATTAAGGTTAATGTAATTTAAATCTATTTTAAAGATGTAATTTGCTGATTCTTCTCTGAGTGGCTTTGTAAGAGATATTTTAGGTATTGTGTTTTTTACTTGTTTCAGCTCATGCATCTTTAGCACTTCTACTTAAAATTTACCTAAGTTAACCAATACAGACCTACTTTTTGATGCTTTGAAATTCAATTAGTCGTTGCGGTTTGTTGTGCCTTATGTAATAAAATAAAATCATTTAACTGATAACGATTTTTTTTTAGCCTACTGACTCACGAATAGTCAGGAATAAAAAAATGTGTCAGAGTTATTGTATTTGCACTTTTAACATCAAGAAGCATTGCTTATGTCATGAAAATAAGTGCTAGTAGAACTCCTAATGTAGGACGTTTGTTTGAGTTTGATGTATATGCGATTAAGGTTGTGAATTACCTGTGACATTAACTTAGTATATTTTAGAACTGTGTAGTTGATTAGTCTTTAAATAACTTGTGTATACTTAGGCAGACTTTTGAATATGTCTGTAGGCAGCTTTAAAGATTAGATAATTAGAAGGTAGGTTTCTAGAATAACCGACATTCTAAAATACCAATCTAAGAGTGATTTACCTTACATCATGCTAGCTAATGTCCATGTTCTGTGTATAATTATCATCGCTAAACATAGAATTAATAATGACAAAGTTGTTATTATCACCTCCCTTTTTTTCCTAATCCGTAATTTTCTCATGCTGTTGATCACAACTTTACACTAAGCCAGCCTTTAACAGGTGACCATGCACAACAATTTAGTTGTGCTCAAAACTACAATTGCAGTAAATGTGTTGTCTATTTTGACACTAGCTGTGTAAACTCTCACTATATTACGTCTTTGCTGTTGAGAGAGTTGACGAAAACCTGAACCAGCTCATTGGACAAACTGGATGCAAACTAGTTTGTTTGCGCCTGGTTGCCTGCTGCAGTTATCGGGCACTGTGACCTAGCTGCCCTTGAAACACTTTAAAGATTATCACAACCCAGGCGCCAACCCAAGTGTGTTAGATGTTTCTTGAAGTAATTTTTACCTTTGTGACCTGTCTGTGTTGTGTGGTGTAGCACTTCTTGGCATTTTTAAAGCTTAATTTTTAAAAGAGTTTTGGCATGTTTAAAGCTTAATTCCTAAAAGAATCTTTTTGTTCTTCTTTTTCGTGTGGGCAAGATCTTTCTTTTTGGTGAAACTTCCCAGGTTATGAGCTTCTCACTAGCCATTTCTGCTAGTCTTCACTAAAACTTAACCACCACGACGGATAAGACTGCTTGGCCCCGCCACCTTTCTGCCAGATGAAGATGGAGGTATCCCATTGAGTGTCTTACTCAAGGACACAACTATCGAAGTTGCCGGCTTGTATTCCACCATCCACACTATCCCTTTTGTGCTAAGCGCGAAGCAAGGAAGGTGTGAATACCATTTTTTAAAGTTTTGGTATGGCTTAACTATGAAATGAACCGCATGTCTATCGACTGTGAAGCGGACGCTCAAACCACTGCGCCGTCGTGCCGGTTATTTTTTTATTAAAGTTTAGTAACTTGTGGCGAGGGCACCCACTTCTCTGTCCATAGGCCTAGGATTAATTTTCTTCTCGAGTCAGACCAAAGACTTTGCAAATAGTGTTCTTAGCTATCCTGTTTGGCACTCACCACGAAAGAAGTAGTGTTGAGGAAAAGCTGCAGGTTCGCTTGTTTGTGCTCTTCCAATGCTCTCAGCAAAATTTTTTGACTTTATGTGGCGGACTGTTGGTGAGCAATGTACACTTTGCAGTGCAGTTGCTCAGTTTGCATAAAGACTCGCAAACAAAGCATGAATAAATATGGATATTATGGTTTGCTGTTTACCTTCATTAACATATGGTTGAGAGGCTGGGAAGACTAAAATGTTTTTGACCGGAATCAAGTCTGCAGGCCCCTGGTTACCAGCTAGTGCCAGTTTTTACTTGTACTGTTGCATGATAATAGGCCCCTGGTATCATGTTGCAAAAAGAATCTTTGTATTTGGTAGCATTTTAAGCTACGCTTACCACTTTGAAGCTTTTTCTACTTGTAAATCAAAAACAAGTAGTTTGCCAGTTTTGTTGCGGCCAACAAAATAGCTTAAATACAGGTACCTCCAAAGCAATTCGTGTGATCACAATTCACGGTAGCATTAGTAGGGCAAGATTTGCTTTTCATTTTAGTCCCTGGTGAAAAACTTCATTAAATTGGTTGTTTTTTGTTATACTATATTACCCAATACAATGTTTGATAGCGTTGTTACTTTGAAGTGTGCTTTCAGTCTGTATTGGCATTAATCGCATATTTAGGAAGTAATTGACATAATCTAAATTGACGCACTTCTATTGCAATCTTAATCGCTTTTAAAATAGAATAATTTAATTGTAGAAAGATAGATTGGCATTAATAGTTGTATACTGTGCAACATCACTCTATTTAATACAAATCTAGATCCTATTTTTCTTTATGTCAAATTGTTGATAAAAACGACCAAAAGCGCCAAATCAGCGCTGCAGCTAAAGTGATTACATTTTTTTTATCTTTGAAGTTAGTTGCAAGTAATCTCGAGCTTTAGCTGAGATTAGTAGCACATGGCAAGGTTTTAAAATTGTGAGGTTAACACTTGTATACTTCACCCAAATCGCACTTAATAAAACTAATGCAACGCATGGTCAAATAGTAGGCTGCATGCAACGCCACTTACAGCGTCGATGATTCCCCTTACGATAACTGCGTTTTTGTGACCTTGAGAATGGTGATTTTATTGTAATTTTTATTGGTTAGCGGATACTCGGTCGGTGTAAAGATGGTCGAACTAATCAAACTGACAATGGAAGACTGGGTTACTCTGAAACTGATCTGGCCAACTTAATCAACGTTTGGCGACACCGTTGCTTTTTTGAAAGTCTAAAGATAGAAGTGAAGTACTGAAAAATAGATTAACCATTTTGTTAATAATGAGCCTATGGCACTCAGCACGCATTACATACTTGCCAAGTAGTCACGTACATCAAGATCTGACATTTTACAATTATGGACATAATTTTTTGTTTTTCTAATATATTCACTATAGACTTTATTCTAAAGAAATAGAATTTAATTTAGCGAAAGTTTAATGAAAATGCTAACATTATGATGTAATGTTGGTGGTTAAAGAAGTAAATTATGTTGTAAAAGACAATTAAAGGATTTAAACATCATTTTCATTGATTAAATGTAAATAAGATAAAGTGATAAATGACTACCATTAAGCTATAGCTTTGTAGACGGTCTTGATATGTACTAATTATTTAATGACTAAACTGATCTTTCGTATAGAAAAACTGGCACGGTTTTTGCATTTTTTTGATTAATATACACTACCTTAATGTGTTTTTGTTTGCTTCGTAAAATTTTTCTTTTTTTTTTACAGTTGTTGTTTTTGAAGGTATATTTGGTGCTCTATGATAGTGCTTCAAAACCATTGTGCTTTGCCCCGCCATGAGAAATAATAATTAATTTCACATTTTACACCTCATGAGACAAATATCAATGATCTGGTGTGATCTCGTATGTGATACAGTTCTAGTTGCACTGTCAGATATTCAGTCAATGTATTAATCGCCATTGTGCTTTCTAAAACAGACACGAATTTCGCATTTTAATTTACTGGTAATGGTTTTTATGTTTTGCTGTATTCGTCAATTAATTATGGTGTGCCGTTAAATTTCCTAAAGCAGATTTAATGCTCGTATGCGATAAAATCCTTTGGATTTCTGGGCCTAAGGCTTTAGCGTTACAATTATTAATTCTGGTAGTTAGAGTTGCATTAAAGCAGGTTACGACTTATTTTTTTGCTAGATGCTGCAGGAAAATTAGGATTGGTTATTTTTGTCGTTACTATGCCACATATTAATAATTGTCACACTACGCGAGCCATTAAACAGATAACGTGACATATATGGTAATTTCGTAAAGTGCTGCTCTATCCTTGAAGCTTACTAGAATGTTATCGCATCATCAATCTGATAAAATCATTTTTAAAGTAGAACAGCTAAATTTTAATGCGTTTTTAAATATGGTGTTTTTAGAAATAGGTGCTAATTGGAAAAACAATTAGCAAGTTTTGTAGTGATATTGCTTATAGTGTTTTGCCAATGCGCTTAGACCCTGTTTAAAGAAATACAATATTGTTTAAATCATTTGTATCATGCTTAGTATTCTAGGGGAAACTGGCAGCATTTTTATCTCAAAATAAGGATCTTTTTGCCGAGATAATCTTTTCGAAAGTGAGTATTTTGCCCGTTTTTCAAATTAAGGGTGAAAAGGGACTTATTTTTGTCTTAAAATAAAAGTTAAGATCTTTTTTTTGAAATCAAGTTTTTCAGAAGGACATTTTACGATTTCATCTTCAAGATCAGTTTAAGATCTTTTTTAAAGATCAAGCTTTTCACAGTGACTTTTTGCTATTTTCAGCTCCGAAATAAGACAAAGGCCCGTTTTCGGAGCTCAGTTTTACGACAATAAATATTTTGCCTCTTACCGAATTTCTAGGAATGCCAAAAACAGTCTGTGGGGCTGCATCTCCCTACTTTTCTGCCTTGGTTTGAATTGCGGCGAGTGCAGTTGTGAAGGTGTTTACCGGTTTGTGAAAAACTTTAATTTGTTTCCAGCGTTGGCAGAAAATTTACACCCGAGTTTTCAACTGCATTGAGCGTGTGTAGTATTGCAGGCCGCATTGGCTTGGTTAGAGAAAGTGATACCTAAAGCGCCCTGGAAAAATGTCGCCCCAAAATTTCAAAAAGTTTTGTTTTCAGCAATCGTTAATTGTGAGGGACATTTTTCAGCCCCTTTAATATGACGTGGGCAAACCTTGGGCTTAACCATGAATTGGACGAAAGGAGCTATGCCTCCCCCCCAAAAAAAGAAAATTCGGAACTGATTAAAGACATTAAGGCAATTACAAGTAAAATGGCAAAAAGAAGACGCTTTTAACTCAACATACTGCAATGTCCTTTGAGAAACTAAAAAGATCGTCAACCTAAACTGTGCCATAAGCAAAGTTTTTGTAACTTAGGTTTTTGTAAAACTTGGATACCCCAAATTTTATTTGTGATGACGCCGTTGGGCTGACTCTTTTCACCTCGCGTGATGTCGCTACTGTTTTCACCAATTTTCCAGCACCATTTGTCGAGTGTTTTCCAGATGTTTTTAATTCTTTCATGTCATCCAACAGTGGGAGCTGGTAAGTGCTCTTAAAAACAATGAAACTGAAATTACTTTCGCTCACGCCTGAAAGTCAGTTTTGTGTAATTTATGGTGTTTAAACCAATAGCGCTGAAGAGTAAATCCGCATGCACTTTTTTGAATCGAAACTGATTTTGAGAGAAAATTAAGTAGTACTGATTTTTTTGAAGAGTTAAAACAAACGCTGTAGAAATTCTTAGTTTTGTTTATAATATATGGAGAAAGCTTGCCAGGTTTCTGCTCCGAGAAGTAATTTTGCTATCTTGAAGGTAATCGATAGAAAAATATCGATTTTCTTTGGAAATCGATTCTCCTCAATAGTGCTAAACTTAACGTTTCGGGATCGCTCATAATCTTGCGGCAAGAACTTTGTCGGTTTGCAGGCGCCCGGTTGTGTGAATGCTGCCGATAACATTTCTGCACTATCATAGACATGATATGAGCATGGATTAGTTCAATGTTTTTTTGCTGCAGCGGAAATTTTGGAAAGCATTGTTCTAATTGAAGTACCGGTTTTTGTGACATCGTGTGATATCTCCTTCAAATAAGAGTTGCGATACAGCACGAGTTAGTAAGATGCATTGAGTCAGTGGAAGTAATTATTAAGTTTTGCCTTTGGTGTTTGGTCACATTTCAGAGTTTTTTGCTTTTTGCATTATGAGTCGAGCTAAGCATCTATGTCTCGTTGTAGGTTATAGCGGTTTTGAGACTTTCTTGACACACACGCTTCCGTTATTGGTCTTGTTTGATGTTGTTGCATGTAAATTGGTCATCTTGTCTAGGTAATTACTGTAGCATTAGTAACTATTGCTGATTTGAAGTCAAGATCTATGTGTTATGGGTCCTGAATATTAGAGCATACCGCTGTTTTTGTACGTTTGTAAACTCGACAGCACCTTATTTTATATCAATCTATGTTTATTACAACTTGGCATGCCTAAAAAAGATTCATTCCTCATATTCTTTTTGCCCCATCCCCTGAAAAGACTGTTTGGGCTCACGAGAACTAGTTGAAAGCTATATGAGCGACTTAGGTAGGTCAAGGGTTGGAGTAAAATCAGTTATGAGTAATGAGTTAGCGGATGTTGCTGGAAATCGTTAGATTTATATAGAACTTTTAAGGCTTCTTGTTTTGGGTACATCTTGAAAGGAAAAATGGTTAAAGAAGGTTTACTGTTTTTAGCTAATATATGTATTAAAAATCTATAATCTTATTTGCAAATGGGATTGTACGCTGCCAATGCTTATGATGGGGATGTTAAACTGTGTATTTCAGTGGAAAATGATGATTCTGTTATTTGCTTCGTAATAGTGACGCCAAAATTCAAGTTTCTCTGGTGTATGTTTAACAGGTGTAAATTAAACATCAGATGTACGTGTGTTTGAGTTCGGATGCTATTTTGGTCTATGGCAATGCTTTGTATTGCAATTATAGATAGTACGTTTGAAGATAACTTAATTAACGACAAACGTCATGTGAATTAAACTGTGTTGTTTACGAGATCTTGTATAGTTGCCAATGTGCATTTTGATATGCATGATATAGGCATGTTTCTTTATAATCGTAAAATAAAGGCATAGTATTGTTATTATTAATATTAATATTATCAAGTGTTTGGCCAGTAGTGCCAAGGATGAGACGTCAGCATCATACGTAAACATGTTTTGTAGGCCTTGAGTTCTTTGATTGTTGACACTGCTACAATGAATATAAAATACTTAAACAGGACATACATTGGACAAATACTAGTGTACGCGCGAGCAGAGTAATATGGCACAATACTTACAAACGCACGACGCCGAAGCCGGAGAATTGCCATTAGAGATTGAGCTCGTAAGTCCAGGGCCCTGCACCACCGGGTTGGTGTCTGGTGCAACAAGTCGCCGATTTTGAGCATCTCCATCGGGTACAAAATTAGCAAACTCGCAATTACTAGTCTGCAGTGTTAGCCCCAAACCATTTTCTCATGCGGGATTCCCCATCAGTCGCCGCCTGCAACTCGCTGGGTTGGCGGTTTAGACCGCTTTAGCCTCGTTTGAAAGCACGATGACAGTAGGAGGTTAAATCAATAAAAAGCGAAAAATATTCAAAATAAGGTTTGCCTATGTCATTTGTTTTTATCCTCCGGTCATGGGAATACGTTTGCAATTGTGGCTTGAACATTTTATATTCAGATCCGGTTTGGAGTTGCCTGTACAGCAGGCACTATGTGCTTCTACCTCAACCTTGCAATGAAGCTGAAAAATTGATGTGCAGTGCCTTCCCCACGGACACAACAACCTGGCGGCTGTGATGTTTAAACTACCGATCATGATAGTCATCAACGTCACTACGACCCACTCTACCACGTTGCGCACCGAAAGGTTTTCAGGAGGTGGGTGTTCCCTGATGGGAAATATATATCAAATTTTAACAATGCCTATTTTAGATAAACGGCAACTCCCATCAAGTTAATCCCCCTCACCCCCTTTCTCCTTGCACACAACGTCGTCTTTTTTTCCCACCAAAAATACAATTTATAAATGCGGCATTGTTTTCATAATCTTAAAGTGGAGGCTAAAAGTGATTCGAGACATTAATATTTGTCACCTATTCACGCACGTTATGTGGTTTTATTTTTAGTCATCTACACCAGTAATTTAATGCTTGAAATTAATTAGTCATATTGGAACTGTTGCCGTAGCCGTCTGACTGGCTATTTTGCATACAATAAGAAATGTGATTTTTAACGAGCAATTAACATTTTTCATTTATTATCTTATTATTATCTTCAGACAGAATGTTGCGATTTGTTGCAAGTTATAACGTGACTGTTTTAACCAGCAGGAAGACCATGCCTAGTAACTTCTATCGAAATGAGTGAGTTTGAGAAGAGTTGAAACGCAAGGTTTTGTACACACCTACAGGCTTTGATCAAGCAGATTGTAATTACAAACGTTGTAGAGAGTTACGACTCACGACAGAGTTAGCAATTTGTTGACTAATCTGCTATTTTTATGATTGACATAAACCATAGCGACATCAATTGCGTTGACAGAAGATGCATTCAAAATAGGGTTTTGCTTTTAGGAAACCGGGGCTTTTTTCAAACTTCATGGTTTGATTATAGAAAAAGAATTCACTTGAATTTTCGTAAGACTTCTGAAAAGGTTTTCATTTCAACAGTTTTTCGTATGTTTTGCCGAGATTTTGAAAAAATATAATATTTCCTGGATCTTGGAAAAAAAATTACTCTGTGTTTGTTCAAAATATGGCACTGACCCTGAGCAAAATAGGTGGTAAAATCAAACTGCAGGCTCTTTTTTAAAGGAAATTTTATTAGAACAATGGTTCAGTCAGTGTTTATTTCAAACGTCTTGGTCGAATAACGTTTTTAATAACTTCGTCTTTGCGTTTAATTTTTTATAAGATGGAGGAGAGTTGAGTGCTCCACCCCCCTTGTAGAACCAACTGAAGTTAAGTTCTGCCTACTTTCCAAACGACAAGGGTTACAACTGCACTGTTTTTTCAGCATTTGACACGAAGTTTATTTTTTTACCCTTGTTGATATAATTTAATCGCCGTACTCGTAATTACCGGTAGCTAATTTAATATGAGGTTTGAATCGGAAACAGGAAATATAAATTACGACTTTATTTTGCTTTAAATCATATTTTATTAAACCATTCAAATGCTAACTTGTTTGTCATGCAATTCGGAAGTGACTTGTCTATTTTTGTCTGTTGTGTCTATTATTTCTATCTTGTCTTATCCTGGGCTGTCTGGTCCAGTTGGACGTCTAGTGAAAAAGTCTCTCGCATTTTTTCGTTGTTCGTTATCCTGATTTTTCAATATAATAAAAGCCTTGCTCAGCATGATAAAATGCTGATGCGTTATCTTGAGATTGTGAGTTTAAAAATCAACATGGTTCATACTCTGTGCTGTCCTGCGCGAAATATCATTAGCAGCAGTTTTTTTTCCATGGTTCAAGTGGTTGTAACTGAGATTCGCTGTTGCAGAAGCACTTGCCACTCTGAAACGAGAACCGCAAGTGGCTTTTTGTGTTATTAAGCTTTGGCCATGACAGTTGTATTTTAATTTGTCCTCAAATAACATTAAACATTGCAAGTTTTTGTTATGCTTTAAGCTATATTTGAAATTTATAATTTTTCTTCATCTCTTTTTGCGGGAATTTTTTTATTCCCATGTTTAGCTTTAAAGGTTAAAACAAAGTTATTCGGTTTTTTATCCACATCTACTGGATTTTGTACTATGTGACCCTGCTGTAGAATCTGTCACCTATACCAAGTAAATATTTTCTATTGTAATATTTATAGCTTTGATAAGAAAAGTGTCATGGTCTTACTCTAGTACGATCATTACCATGAGTTTTTTAAGCAGGTGCTTGTTTTTTCTTTTTGATTGACGTCAGATTCGTATCCGATTCTCATTGGTTCTTGGAATTCAGCGTCACAGTCGCCATTTTTCTTTGCAACAAATTTGTATGCTTGAAACACGACTTTTTCATGCTTAAAGTAGCTATTGCCAAACTGTCGATATTGTGGAATGAGTATGTTGTTTATTACGCCGATCTAAATCACGTTTTCTCGCATTTTAAGGCAAAAAAGCTTCCGTTACGTAGTTTCCTTTAAGACATTCAAACAAGTGTGGAGTGTGGCTTTGCATTTGTCAGACCAAGTCGTGTTTTATAAGCCTTGAAATTTGTGTTTGTGTGAAAGTAAAATTGAGCTTAGCCGAACAGGCGCTGCAAAAGCATACAAGATGACTTCAAAATGCAGGAGTTTACCAGTTCATTACTTCGATAGATTGGTATTGAGTTGGTGTGGCAGAAGACCACATCATTATTAGGGAGAAAGGAGTCTTTTAGGCCAATTTTCAAAAACTCTTTTAAAAATCGCACCAACCTGGTGAACTTTTTTAAAGCTTTACCCCCGCTAGTGTTCGAATTCACAGTCTGTGCTTAAGCTCTCTGGAAGCCATAAGTAATTTCAGTCGACCGATGAGGTTAAATTTGAAGAAAGCCAATTTTGATCTCACATTCATAGTGATATGGACTTCACATGTCAATTTTATGGGCAGCCAATTAGCGCACTTTTATGCTATTAAAAAGAGGTGGACATTGAATCATTAGCATAAGAAATATAGTGTTGTTAGTTGAATTTTCTTTTAGTTAACGTGGGCGGCTTGAGGTACTTGACTTTAATTTAGTTGTGCCAAGGGTCATTAAGAGTGTGTCAGAATGATCACTAGAGTTTTCTAATAGTACAGTAAATTAGGAAGCTGAAAAGTTTTCGAACGAAAATAAAGGACCTTGATTTGATTATTTTTTAGCCCGCCAGCCCACCTTGTTTTCTAATAGTCTTTTAAAACCTAACTTTAAGGAAAAGGCTAGTTCAGTTTGTCCTTACTAGAAGTTGCCAAGCGCGATATTAGTGACAGCTTTAGTTTTTGGTTACCTCTGGAGCCGTTTACAGTCATTAATGCCGCACAAAACAGCAATGACGTAGTTATTTTTTTAAGTCTTTTTTGGTGACCATCGGAGTTGCACCCATTTTGACCACGCCCCAATTTCTCCGCAGTGTTCGTTTTAAGAAACGTGCTTTTCGTGGCTATTTTGTTGGTATTAATCCAAATTATCGACTTCGAAACAAATATGTTTGACGAACTGTATTAGATTAAAGTACATATGCATAGAACGTTGAAAAGTCGTACTTCAAGGAGTCTATTTTTGATTAATGTTTGAAACGATTTTTTCTTTTTAACGATTTTTTTTGATCTTAAGTAATTCATCATTACAATTGATTGACAGCAACAAATTATTGAACAAAGAAACAGCAATACTACTGGTACAGTATACCGTTGTTACGTCAGAGCTGGTATTAAAGTTGCATTAAGAGTAAATGCATTTTTTCTCTGGCCTTGCTCATTTTGTAGAAGAATTGGATAAAAAAGGTATTTATTCTGAGCAGGCTGTGTTATTAACTTGTGAGGATATTTAGTTGTCAATGGCGCAGAAGGCAGTTTAAAGCTGTCAACAAAAATTTTTTTCTTAAGTTTTAAGGAACTTATTTATCACGTTTTTTAAAAAGTACATTACATTCGTCAAAACATACCTTGGAAGCCTGAAGACTATAGGGTAATCATCGATTCACCGCTTTTATTCGTAAATATGCTGGTGCATGAGGTAAATGGTGGCTTAGCATTAATACAGTAGTCTTGCCTACTGTAATGCTTTAATTATATTATCGAAATATAAGTTCTCCCAGTTGTATCAGCATGTGTCATCACAATGAGTTTACAAAGTTATGCAAGTTTTCTGTTGAGTAATCTGACACCCATCTGTTGCTTCTGTGAGGTAGAGTCGGCATATAATGCCTTCTGTTGGGACCATGTTTGGTTGGGGTAATTACATTGCAATTGCAAAAACTTGAATCTTTCTGCCTTCCTTCCGTTTTCTAATTGCAGCCGTGGTCTACTCTACTTAACAGCGGTGAATGCATCTTGTTTTTTAAAAGAACTGCAATTAGATATTGTTAAGGGCAAAATAAGTACTTTTTGAAGTCTAGGTAAGCATATACATTTTTGGCGACCTTAACCATTTTGAATGACTCATGCTGCCATATGGCTTTTTCCAGACGCCTTATCTTATCTGCTAAACGAATGAAATTAACTTAAACAGCTTTAGCAAGCTGCTATTTCATTGACTATAGCATTATTGTCTTAGTGGTCTTCATTACATTTTGAAGTCAGTAGCCATGGGTTGAATTTTTGTGCCAGTCGAAACTTATTAAAGTAGTGAAATATCTATACATTAGCGTTGACGAGTTTTAAATCCCAAAGCTTCGAGTATAGGAATGCTATGAAACATGAATTAAGAGAAGTTAAAACTGAGTAAAAAAAGCAACATTTTAAAAGCCACTTTTAATAGCTAGAAAAGAGCAAATCTTTTAAAAAAGATAAGTGGGGATTTTGTGCATTTTGAACTGCGTTAAACTTCGTAACACCTTTTGAATTCTAACTGAGACTGCAAACTGCTAATTACATGTGTTTGTTTAGGAATGTCCATATTTTTTACTCAAAAGTAGCAAAAACCTTATTTAAAGATGAAGAATTGTTTCTTTTAGTGTTTGAAAGGTTATCTGTTCATTAGTTCCTGTTTAGCCTTAGACTTATGTTTATGAACAATTGCCTGTTTCTGTGATTACGACACTCTTGTGATATTTAAAGAAATTGCAACAGATCATTCTAGAGTAATTACTACTTAACAATCGTAGGATAATCAATCTATGCAAATGACAGCTCGATTGAATTTTTTTGTTTTTGCAGATTATCGTAGTGCTGAGTAATAACTAGGTTGTTCCAAAAAGCGGAATTATTTCTCCATGATTTCTATTATCCGGGCTTCCAAATGATCCTAAGCAGCAGTACTGGAAGTCTTCAATCCAGCCATGTTGATGATAGCGAACGTTTTAGCAGTGACTTTATAAACGAAAGAATGGACTTAACTCCGTCAAATGCTGTCAGTGAATCTAGCTCTTCCCCTTCTGTAGCCCTTCACTCGCCACCTCCGTACAATCCAACATTGAGAGACCATGGCCTGGTGCCTTATACACCAGACACGGTTCCATCTCTTGCTTCATTTACGCCACAACAAGAACCAACACCTATCGTTTTGGATTCATCTTTTATGCCATCTAATGTGTACAAAGCAGACAATCTATCTCCTCCTATCCTACCAGTTTCTCAATCCACTCAAAATCTCTTAAGCAACCAAACAAGTATATGCCAAACGTCTAACAATGCAAATCTTATACTGTATCAGCAGCCAGACTTGTATTCAACTCAGGAACGAAAGTAAGCTTTGTGTTTTTTATATCCTTGGTTTGAAAGACTTGGTCTCGATGTAGATTAAGTTTTGTAAAACGAAAACATTGTGTAGAAGTTTATGTTGAGCCCATCAGCGGCTACGTACCAATCAATCGATTTAAAAGCAAAAGTTTTGCTAAATATCGATTGCAGTCACTTTGTTTGGGCTTCCATCCAAAATGAAAGCGATTTTGTTAAGTTTCCGTTTTAGATCAATTCAAAATATAATTAATTGAGTATGCACGCAGGGAGTAATAAAGAGATTTGTGGCTTGTGTAAAAGTGGGTTCGAATCCCACCTGACGTTAGTTTTACTGATAACCATCCCAACATTAGTCACGTATTTGGTAGCAGTCACGTATGTGACTTCCTTGGAGATTACAATCGCCTTTTATATTTGCAGTTTAATTGTATTTATGTTTGAGAGCTCTTTTTAAAAGTAGCAGGAAACCTGATTTGGAATTTTGAGTTTGAATCTCGGCAGATTCGTACTATTTTATGGTGTAAATGATTACATTGGTTATAAAACTACGTACAGTTTCTATTGCCTACTAAATGCATTAGAATATTAAAGGAAATTTGTTTATTCGATCGTGTGTTATGATGAATTATTTTTGTCTGTCCTTGTATTCAATTACGATATTAATAGTGGATATGGGCTATAATAAGCATACGATGTCTGCCCTTTCTTTAATAAAGAAGGGCTTCAAATTTTTATAGCCATTGAACTGCATAAGTATTATTTGCTAATAACTGTTCGTAGCAGTGCTCATTACGAGGTAGAGACAATTTTCGGCATTATCGCCGGGCGAGAAAGAGAGAAAAGATCAACAGAAAGGCAAAAATTCCAAGAACTTATTGAGTTTTTTTCCCTTTTCTTGATTCCTCCTACTTTCTACAAATAATTCTAAAGGAAACTCTTCTTATGTCTACAGTAAACATTTTTGAAGTTGTTCACTTTCAGTCGTTGAATCTCCCGTTACCCTCACCTTATCTGGAGCAATGACACAATATTCGTAGTGTAAATATCGAACTATTTTAGTTTTCTTCCATCTTCAAATTACCAGAACACTGTCTTCAAGTCGATATCTTCTAGCACTGTGCCCGTAAGACAACCATTGCTACATACAGGTGTGTGATTTTGAACTCTTTTTATAGTTAATTTATTTTTTGGCTGTTGAGTTTTGCTAATAAAAACTTTATGCCATTGCAGTTGGTTAGGTTGTAAACCTAACTTCGCAAATGTATTACCTAAGAAGGAGATTTTACGGAAATTTCTTTTCGTTTTTGCTGACATCTTTTTTTAATGTTTGTATTACTGTTTACTTCAATGCATAACCTAAAATACTTGAAAATGGTGTAAACGACATTGTCTATAATTTATATTGTATGCTAATTTTAGGATGTTAGTTTTCATTAGATCTGTTCTTTTTTTCTAAAGTAAAATGCATTCCTGAAAATTTTGAAGTTTAAGTTGATCCTACTATTAAAAATTAAATGTCAGGTTGGATGTTTACCTACTGTATATGTTTGTATGTAGATGCAAAAACATCTGAAATGATGTCTTCAAAAACATCTAACAATTTGCCTGAAAGTGAAAATAAAGAACAAACGGTTTGTAATTCACCATAGAGTTTGGTAATGTACATTTTACGTGGAAGTACTTAGCTTTGACTTTTGTAACAGCGATTTAATGCGCATGTCATATAATATTTAAAACTTGCCTCTAACACGTTTTGTGCGTTTGAGCTTTTCGATTTCATATTCAAGCCGTTAGTTCAACGTCACAAGCACGCGCATTTAGTTACGCTTTGTATCGAGTTACAAAAAAAATGAGCTGGTATACCTTTTCAAAACGCTGAGAAGTGTAATATTTTTACGGAGTTTCCGGTTCATCGCAAAAGACGTGACATTTTATGGATTTTATAGCCTCATCTAACATCTCTTTCGCCCTTTTTAAAAACATTGTCCTCAAACATTGTTGTGAGTTTTTAAACACTTTTATTCTAGGGTCCAGAGAGTATCTTGACTGGATAACCTTAGTTTTTCAATACTTTCTTGGTTTTACGATTTCTAG
Organism: Trididemnum clinides; assembly: GCA_963675345.1. Lineage (NCBI taxonomy): Eukaryota > Metazoa > Chordata > Ascidiacea > Aplousobranchia > Didemnidae > Trididemnum > Trididemnum clinides. The sequence goes on along the minus strand of OY776285.1, from coordinate 45,965,882 downwards.
TCATTTTCTAAAATTATTGTACTGTTTTGTTTGTGTCATAATTTCACACGCAAAAGCAAATAGAATTCTTTCACGTTAAATTTATTGTTTTTTTTGTCAAATTTTTTAACGTGAAAATTGTTAAGGAACTGTTTAAGTACTACAAGGTTGGAGTAGAAATAAGCGAACATAAGGGTTAAAAGACTGCGGTCTCCAAAAAAAAAAATAAAAAGATCTTATCCTTTTATTCCACGACAATTCGTTCAATTTCAGTCTCAGAAATTTTTAGACATAGCGTGGTTGTATAGATTTATTAAAAACTGAATTGGGGTGTACCACTGTAAAAAGAGGTTGATAAGCACTGTTTTAACTGGCAAGCGCAAACTTGTGATCAAACACGTTGCCAACCCAAACTGCAAGACCGAAGTTCAAAGCCAACTCAAAAAATGGTTTTACTGCATGTAATGTTATGCTGTGTGCATGTCTTGCAACATCCACATAGCAACTTTAGATCAATTGCTATTTGCTCACAGAACTCACGGAAAAAACGGAAAGCTTGTGGCCACTGTGAACCATGCCGTCGGAAAGAAAACTGTGAAACATGTCTTAACTGTATCAATCGTGTAAAAGGGAAACAAATATGCATCCACCGCAAATGCGAAGCTTTGAAGAAAAAGGTGCGTTAATCTATCGCTTTTTTTGATTGTCGCAGTTGGAGGAGCATAAAGAGTTCGATGTAAAGTTCAAGATCTTACTGCGACATCTGCTAACTGAACTGGTTCAGTTTCAAGTCTTAATCATTGTAATCATATGTTTAATACTTATGTTAGACTTTTAAATTGGTATAGGTATAGGACACTGTTCATGAAATTGACTTAAGATAAAGGCAAATCCACCTTAAATATTAATTTTTTGAAAGATTTGCTTGAACCATTGCTGCATGTTCACTTTTAAATACTGTATGCTACTGGTTTCCAGTATTCTTTGCTTGGAAATTTTGCTCACTATTTGACTCTACTAAAAATCGAACAATATGCAGTAACATTAAAGTTAAAACTAATTTACTTTGCGAGGCAGCTGATATTGAGTGAGTTTTACCACAAATATGCTCTATGGAATCTTAATACAAAAAGCTATGAGTCACAAGTGTTATATTGATCGCACATATTTATTATTTATAGGTTTTATTTTAAAATCGCCACTGACAAAATGGACATGCCAAAAGGACAAAAAACTTGTACGAATAATTTTAATAATCATTCATTATTGATTAACGTGGTCGTTTTATCAAAATTTTGCTCCCTTATTAAATTTACCCTTTGTGCCTACTCAAATGGGAACTTAATACTTTTTAAGTTTAAAGTTCTCATTTGAGTAGGGGATTCAAAGTGTTATAAATTCTCTCTTTATAACCTCTATATGTTTGTGCCGGGGTCGGAATGCTGCTTTGTAGCCCCTCATACAGCGTATGCAGTAAGCTTTTGACATCATCGCGAAAAAGTTTACACTGCCGTTAAGCAAAAGGAAAAGTTAAGCCTTTAACACCAGCATTTGGATTACGTGTGTACGACATTTCATGGGTTTCTTATTTAAGAGTCTTTAGTGTATGCAACCGTTGTCACCGTTTCCAAAACACTAAGTAAATCCCTTATCATGAATTCTTGCTCCTTACTCGCCGATTAACAGCATGAGTTTGAAATAGACTTCTTCATGAGTTCAGGTGGTTAGACATTACAAAATGTAAAAAAAATCTATCAAAACTTTTTATCATTAGCGTTTGTGCTATGGCGTATTGCACAGGTCTTGTTTGTTTTTCTTAATGCTAAAATTGCTATTCTGTTTGGTTTTCCTCTTAAGTAAATTGCCTCAAACATACTAAATTGCTTGTATAGCATGTTGCTCCAATAGGTAAATATCTAGCATTGTTAAAATGTCACTTTTACTTTGGAGTAATCAATAAATCGCTTCAAATAATTTTAAAACTAGATATTGTAATGTAATGTATGACTTGTTTACTCTAGGTCCAGTTTTTGGCTCTCATATATCAAGTTGTACATCAATACGAAACATTACTCAAGCTAAGGCTCTTGAAAATGACTCTCGAGAACTGCTTGCGTAAATCACTGCTGTCTTACGAGTCCACAATAAGCAAAAAAGCTTCGGACAATTAATTACAGAAAAGCATTTTAATTGATTGAAGCAAAATCAATTTTTTGAATGCGATAAAAAATGTATGTCCTAACGTTTTATACTAACTTATTATTTACTTTTTACCGCAAGGTTCGCTTACTTGGGACCCATATTTATTGGCAACCTTTCAGTTCTTAAACATTTAGTGATAAAAATGCACGATCATTTCAAATGCTTTAAAGTGTATAATATTTTGTATATACTGTAGTTACTCCATCTTTGGGAACTTGCTAAGTTATTGAAACCATCCACTGCAGGAGCGTGCAACATGTGGCTCTTGAACTGGATATTTGTTGCCCGCGGGATGATGTGTTTTTTGACTGGTGCTACGGTCCAAAAACCACTCCCCATTTCAGGTTAATCTCTATGGCAATGTCTTTATTGCAAAAAACCTTATTGCGATGTATCCCTTAGAAAAAGGTTTTCATCGTAAAATGGCATCACCTGGTGTATTCTGTCCCTTGGTATAATTCATGTGGGTGCAATTGTCCCAGCTGTGCCGAAGCTTGCACACCATTGAGCTACGGCATCGCTGTCCAGGCTATTTTAAATTCTTTGTCGCGTAATTGTAAACTAAGGGTGCGAATCTCAGCGGAATCGCTTAAATCTTTTGACTCGCTCTATGTTGTTTATTGGTGTAAGTTAAGGCAGCAGCGTTCCAACATGCAGTTAGCCTTTATAACCTTTTTGTTTCTGATAATGTTACAGTGTAACACGGCAGAAACATTCTTGCAATAGCTTGACTTTGCTCCTGGATCATTACATTGTAATTCAGGTAATATGCGCAAATGCAAAAGGTTAAAAGACTTGAAGTGAATTTTAAAGCTGGTCAGCTCAATTGAATATAAAGTGCACTTTTCTACCATGATATTTAAAGCCTGTTTAACAAGTCAACGGTTTTAAAGTGTTTTGAAATGCTAAGGTTCACCGTTATAGCTGTTCATAATCATCGAAATTTTCTATACAAATTCCGATGAACAATGCAGTTTAAAAAGATATGCGATGGGATGGTAAACAATGTTGATGCACTGTATGCCAATGTCTGTCGCATCAGAAATAAACTTGCAAGTGAGTTTTTGAATTCCGGTTGTCTTTTCCGAAAAATATGGTGCAACTATACAGATTACAAAAATATCTAAAGTTCATAACGCCTTTAATGTGCCAGGGTGAAATGCGTTTAAACATACATCTTTTTGTATGAAATGAAACATGTATTAAAGGACTGTTCAGCCTGAGACCGGAAAACATCAGATTCAATGACTCATTCAACACTTGAACACAGTAGCTTTTAGTAGCCTTTCAAGAGCCTGGTTAAATCCGTATGTTAACTTTTAGAAGAGAGTTGAACAATTTAAAATTGATCTCTGATGTTAAGTCAAAATGATTTTTTTAACTTTTTCATTTTTAATACGTTGTTGCGTACTAATTTGTATATACTTTTTTAACAAAGCAAATTCCACCAATCTTTATAAAGCATCCGTTCAATAGGGTCTGATTTATCCTTTAAAATAAGCGTTAAAATTTATGTTGCTTAATGTAGTAAATTGAACCACGATAAAGCTAGAGTGTTGCACGGCGTGAAAAATCTTTAGCACTCAACACAATCTCTCAAAATGTTCACTGCTTGAGAGTAGACTAAGAATTACTGGCCTGTTGTATTATATACAAAACCCGTAAGCGTTTTCAGTAAGTTGTTATAACTTATAGGTTTTACTGCTTGACTGACAGGCAAATAAACAAGCTTTTTTCTAAAAAAACTATTTCACAGAGTTTATATAAACATAGCCGTCTAAAAGTAGAGTTTTTTTTTAGAAAGTCGTGTGTTCATAACAGAGAAAATGTTTTACTGATGCAAAGCCTTATAGATGGAATACCCAAACTTTTTCGCCGGTAAACTTGTAGAATTTTTAGCATCAGTTTTAAAACCACTTTGAAATGACACTAATCGCTTTCATTCATTTGCCCCTTTCTAAAGAACTTTTTTTGCACGTACGCTTTGGTTAAGCCGTTGGTTAAGTCGCCATCACGAAAAAGAATTTCAAAATGTATGTGAAAAGGAGATGCTTACCCGCGATGTTGTGACCAAGTCATCAGACCGAACTCATACAAGTGGGCAGCATTAATTATGATGCATGCAGGTTTGAAACTAAATCTTGACCTTTCTCCTCATCGTATGGACTTTGTGAAAAATTCATTGCTATTGATGATGGATTTAATTAAATCACTTCTCCTACGAACTGGTTTGAAATGCCAGACTATTGTAGGGGTTCTAGGAAATTTCAGTTCGAAATTTTTAAGCATTATCAGTAAACTGTAAATTATCATTATTCCCTAACGTATGAAAAGCTCTGTTATTTTAAGACCAATTCTAATTAAATTACTACTGGTATTAACAGAACCGTTTAATGTAACAAAATTAGTTATGAAGACGGGGGAAGCCCATCTTTGGCCATTTGAATTGACGTTGTTTCGATTTGGTCATAGTGGTCATGATTACGACATCATAGACGAATGCATGAGTAATAAGTGAATTTTTAATGGATAAAACAATGAGTTTTAGTTAAAATTGATCTTTTATTTTAAATTATGCTGGAATTTAAATGCAATTTCCAATGTTTTTAATGTATTTATAGTCATTTCCTGTGCACGTTGGTAAATTCTTTAACCGTAAACTTTTTTGTGATGCGACTTATTCCCAAAATATACTTCCATTTACAGTCAGGTCCTATTTGATGTTGTACTTTAAATAAGATATTTTTGGCGACGCGTAGAGACGTGTAATTTCCATGTTTTGCCGGGCTAGAGTAGGAAATCAGCTTACTCAGCATGTTTTGCCCCCCAGCCCCAACTGACCGTCCGCCTAGTTGCTAGTAGGGCTACCAATCTGCGATTGTGTGAGTGGCTAGTTGGCAATGGACAACCACTTTCGCGATCCTGATCTCCATCGGGTTTGCTGCCTAAAACGAGCGTGAACCATAATGCATAAAGCGCTACTTCATGCCGCGTCTATCGCACCATGAAAGAGAAGGGTTCGATTGATTTATTAGCAAATAAATCATTGAAATCTGAAGTGAGATTTAAAACGGAATTTGAAAAAAATGTTTTTTTAACTCTTCAAAACTGAATGAAATAATTGCAGTTGGTTGTGAAGAGTTTACTATTAATATTTTGAAGGTTTCGTTTTTGAAACGATTTAAAATTTAAATTGATTGATTGTTAATACAGTTTATGTGCTCTGTCGTTAGCCAAACTGGCAACACCGCTGTTCTATGTGTAACTGAAAAGACTTTTCGTGACCGGAACATATAGGTATGAAACTTTCATAAAGATTTTGTTTTTTTAGCCTGGTAACACTTCCTACACGTATCCGGGAACGTCACGTGACAAGAGTCAGGTATGGATTGTTTATGAAAAGTATCTTTTTGCTGTAAGCTCACGTATTAGTCGGAGAAAAATTTCAAGCGAGCTACTTCTGCCTTTACAGTATTTGCTAAATAAGTTTTAGGTTTTCAACGTGATTTCTAAGCTGAGTTTTTCACTCATGGGCCTTGGTGTAAAAGTTGATCTCTTAATCGAATCAGCTTGTCATATAAAGGAAAGCAGTGCATCAATTGCTCATAGCGTTAGTACTTTGGACAGTTCATATACTGGAGAACCGTTTGCCTTGACCATGAAGCAACAAAAGGTGCAAATGATTTCTGTGTAATTCAAACCGACAGCCGCATGGCTACAGGTTCGATGCTCTACCAGTTGAGCTACCGAATATCAATTCATTGGACATTGTTTAAGTGCAGCTTAGACTTCCACAGATAATTTCTTTTGTTTGACGATAAAACGCATTTTAAAAATTTCTTAAGCGTTTAATTTTGCTACAATTTATACAGTAGAATTTGCTTTCTTCTTTCTGTAAACCACGAAACCAAATGCTGAGCGCTTCATCTTATCTAATGTAGTGTTAAATGCAGAAGTAAAAAGTTTGTAAGTTAGCAAAGAATTTGTTGCGGTTATTCCTCTTCTTTCTTTGGGCAAAGGCTCGGCGTGAAGTGAACAGCAGGGCTCACACCGCCACCATAGGATCAAGCCAGAGGAGAGTGGCTATCTCTCATTAATCACGAACACAAATTATAGACCGGCTCCCCCCTCAACACCGACAGTAAGGTACACTGCCTTTGGTGAGCGCCCAAAAGTCGCCTTTAACAATGTGCTGGATGAGCAGCTTCAATATTCTGATCTCTTGAAGCACGGAAATACTAAGGATTTAACCTGGTAAAAATGTGTTTGCGCCTTTTTGCCAACCAAAAAAAATTCATGAACACGTTTGCAATTCATCTGTTCCCGATGTAGTAATAATGGATTTAATGTTGAACATCAATTGCCGTACACTTAGCTTTACTGTGCATCTTGTCTGGATGATATTTGATTTACTAGAAATTTGTCGGGATGTTTGCGGTAAACTATGAGTAATCCAAACGATCCAAGCTACAAGCTGTTTAGTATATTGTCCACCACTTCAGGCCGGCTGCGCTTGTTGCTCGATCGACCAAGTCTCGTAAAATTTCAAAAACCTCGCCTTAACAGCTTCAGCTGTTTGTAGCAGAAATGGCAATTCGGTGAAAATGGATGCCATGGTACCTTATTTCATACGTAATCTGTTCTATCGCTTTTCTGTGGTTCTATAAAACCAAGAAAAGAACTTGATTTATATCTTAAAAAGAAATTGCCTTCTCCAACCTGTGACAGTCTTTATGAAGATACCTACCACTGTCTCGGCAGCTTTTACAAAAACGGTTTTGATTTAAGGAAGTGCTTCTTATCTTTGAAATTGTACCGTACCTCCTGTCTAAAGACTAGGAGCAAAGACCTGTACAGCAATGAATTTAACACATCACAATCCTTTGCTTTTATTTTTCGTATACCCGGAGGATACAGTGCACTCTACTCAAAGCCCTTGTTTTCAAGCACTTGTATTTGGTATTTTAAAAATGATAAGACTAATGCTCAGTTGCCATTTATCACTATCAGCTGTTGATGTATATTGGAATAATGATTAACTAGAGTGTTAACTACTTCTGAAGTCTTCGAGTTAGCAACTACCCGTAGATGTCATTGCGGTCTGCACTCGCCTTGGTTTGGACCTAAAATGCCTGCTGAACAGCAAATGTCGCTAACCGTGCAGCGAAACGCTGTAAGTGCTGAACTTGCAGATTTCTGACAAGTTTAATGTTGAAGTTTCATAATGGCGTACGCCGCATCAGCAGCATGTAGCATTTTGATGAGCAGGAAAATGAAACAGTAAAACAAAATTATCCGCAGATGATTAACACAGCCGGTGCGATTGGCACCTTGCCATATTACTTGTGATGCGCAAGTTCTAGCTTTACCTAGCTTTCCTTCGCTCAATCCATGACAGTGTTACAGTTTCATCTCAGTGATATATATTCCGTTTACATATTGAGACAAGCGACCCAAAGACTGTGAGGAACTTTACTTTGTTATAGACATAGAGAAATAACTCTCTACGATTGCCTGTTGTTTGCTTTCCTGGTGAGACTGGTTCAAAAACTGGTGAATAGAGGCTGACGCATTGAACCAGCAGGTTTGAGCCCAGTAAAGCAAGGAAGAAAGACAGAATCTAGTCTGGCCGCAAAGTACAAGCTACCTTCAGTGTGTTTTATTGGGTTTTAATTGCTTGATGCAAGAAGACATTAGGCTTTCACTGCTTGCACATGCACTACCTGATTCGTTGTGCCTTGGAGAATGGCACTTTGCAGCATATTTTCATGTTTGATTCTAGTGCTTGTGGTAGAGAATGGACTGTGCCAGCAGTACTGGAAATTTTAAAGCGAATCTCAGCACATTGTTCTATGTATTACAGTTGAAGTTTTCCGATACCGGCTGTGATATTGTGCAACTAAAAACCAATGCACACGCTTCGTTATTGTGTTTGTCTATATATTAACTATTGTTGTTTGTTGGCAAGGGAGGAAATCATTTCTCACTTCACGATGCGAAACGACGCAAAAGTATATCCGGATCATTAGCCAGCCAATCACGGGTCAGTATGATTGTGACGTAGTTTTGTATCGTTGTCGAATCTGCAAAACATAATTTTGTGCTAAATTACGCTTTGTAGGCTTGCTATATTAAATTTTGCAAAAATGCAACTGCAAAACTTTTAAAAACGTTATGCTGAGCGCGAAAGTGTAAAAAGCTGTTGTGGCATGCGCTTGGATCCGTGACAGTGCCTCATCAGGTTCGCTTAGATGTCGCGACTGAGGAGTGTGTCATGAAAAGCTTCTCTCAAAAGAGGAATATTTCTAAAACGCGAAAATTTTTAGGACTAATCCTAATCAACTTCAACTCCATTCGAACCCCAATTCTAAATCTTTATCCACGCTGGGGATTTCCTTGTTTCAATAGAATCCAATTTTGTAGAACACTTTCGGTGCATTTCCACGTTTTAGTTTCTTCGGCAAAACAGTTTTTCGTTTATTTCAAAGTTATGTGGCGATGAGTAGTAGTTAAAGCATCCGCGAATAACTCAAGTTACAGTTAAGCTTGCAGTTCAACTTGAAGTTGCGCCAAACTTGCCAACTGCCTTTCGCGCTTGCCTTTAGAAACGAAGTACGAAGATGGAAATGAATGCAGTGTGTAATATGCTGTTTGTACTTCACCGTCAAATTTGCTCGTCTCGAATGCCGGTAGTCTACATTTAGACACCAGGATTCAAAAGGTTGTTGTTTCGGAGTTGAATGTCTACCATTTTGAGCTCTATCTTTTTTGTACGTCTTCTAGCATCCACAGAGCAGCCTTTCAGATGATAAAAAGTTGACACTCGCTGTTTGGATTAAGTACAAGATTTGTTCAGCGATACCACGTTGGCAACGTGGTCGAGTGGTTTGGAGCGCTGTTTCTAGTGACAGTGATCGTATGCTCGAATCTCCCGATGGCTACATTGTTGTGCACTTGGAAAAAGCACTTAACGGAATTTTTACCTGCTTAATTGCACTGGTTGTCTCTCAAGGCGGAAAACGCTGGAAGCGCACTTTGCCAGAAATACTGGTTCCCCCGAAGCAGGTCTAAGGACGGCAATGGTCTAGCTTTAGCGTAACTCACAAATGTTTTGCTGTGAGAGCAGGAAAAGATTTATCGCAAAAAGCATCATAACAGTACAAGCCAATGGTGTCACTACTAGCAGGGCCAAGTATACAGTGCTTTATTTTTTTATATATCTAACTGTTCAATTTAGGTATTCATTCAACCAGCCCAGCCGGCCAGCTACATTGAATTCACTCATTCACCTCGGTCAAAGCAGAACATGCCTCGCAGGAGTTCATTACAACATATTAATGCATATGGTAAGCGGGTTGTAGTTGCAATTAGGTAACAACTCTACTGTGAAAGAGGATTTTCTAATTTAGCAAAAGTCATGGAAAAATTTTTCGGCGTTTCCGTCAAGGTATAGACAGGCTGTGCTTAGATCGAGGTAGCTGGTTGTTAACCAGACCTACCAGTGCTTCACAAATATTTCGCCCTTCTTCAGGTGTGGGGCCGAATATTTGGGCACACTTGATTATTTCATTGCTCGTGTGAACAAGACCAGCCTTTTCCAATTCTCTCTTGAATTTTTTTTAATCACATGATGCGCTTTCCACAATATGGCATGCCACTAGCTAATTGTTTGCTATACCATATGATCGCGATTAAGAGAAAGATTCAATTTTTTTAAATCCGGTTTTGTTTCCATTAACCGAAATGGCGATGTTCACCTCATGTTCCTTGGAAGTTCATTCACAACATGCCCCACTTTGTTCTGTTGGTGGCATCTTCTATTTTTAGTCCAGTATATTCAATCATCAGCCTTCTCCATGTCATCTCGGGTCGCGCAAGCTCTCTTTTTCCAACCACTTCAAAATTGAATGCTCTTCTTAATACATGATCACTGTTCGTCCTGAAAGCATTTCCATACTATCGCGCCACATTCGCTATGGCTAGTCTGTCTAAAGCAGTGGTCACTAACCTTTTTGAAACCGCGAGCCATTTCTTTGGTACTGATTAAGGCGAAGTGCTACCAGTTAAATACACACTTTAGAACAGGGGTCATCAACCGTATGCCCGCGGGTGTCATGTCGCCCGAGAGAACGATATGAGGCACCGGCGAGGACAATGTGCGTCACCCGACAGCCTGTGTTAGAGATATCTTAAAATCTTTCGATAAACTGGTCCGCGAATGACACAATCGCGGGAGCAATATGGGTGTTGACCTTTTTATATTTTGGAGGAGACCTGCACATAGGTGAGATGTGATTACAATAGTAAGTATAGGTCCAGGCTGAATGTCAAATCTGACCTACGGGTTCGTTTGTCACGAGTAGCCCCAAGAGTTGATGAATGGTGCCCTCGCCATGGTCAGTTACTAGAAAGTAGCTCTTGGTCCAAAAAAGGTTGATGACCCCTGCTTAGAAACAGCCAATTTGCTCAATTTTCCTTTAAGTGCATGTTGTTAATAATGAATACTATCCAAATTGAAAGTGAAGACCTGTTTTTTTGAAGGCCCGCTGTCCAATCATCATTTTGAAGAAATTGCGCCTTATGCGAAACCTATTTTCTTTGAGATCGACTCTTTCAAAGTCTCAATTTTCGCACTACCGAACCAAATCGAAAGAAATGACCCTTTACTGATCTGCTTTTTTTGGGGACACATGTTTAGAACGGGCCGGCGGAAGACTCGTATTGTCTTTGCGGGCAACCTGGCGCCCGCCGGCATCGAGTTGGTGATTCCTAATCAACCGTTTCATCTAGAACTAGCGAATCCATAAGTATTTGGCTACTTGATTGATTGACTCCACACATTGCTCTTATCATTGCTTTTTCAGTTTTTTTTTCAAAATCGCAAATTTATGTTTCTCAGACGCCATGTCTCGCTTCAGAACAGGATGGCCGACCTTTCACATTTCTGATGAATTCTTTCATTTACAGCGAAAGCTTTCTTCGATGAAGTTACTCCCTCGTTCTGTAAATCTTATCCATTTAATTCTTATCTTGCTGTCACCTTGCTGCCTCACTTCTTGCATTCAGCTTGTTCCCCCAAGTAGCGAAAACTCTTCTCAGGCTCTACCTGGTCATAAAATGATAATTCTTCTTTTGATTACACAATTACTTTTATTGTCTCAACACATCCTTTGCAAATACAAGCTATTCCCAGAGTTAGAAGACACTTCCATTTTCTTTTATCTACCATGCACTCATTTCCCATTACTGCTTGTATTGCTATCACGTTTCTTGCCAAGTAACCACTGCATTTGGTTTTTTCACTATATTTGCTTTTATCTTGTGATCCCAACCATTCTCTTGATCCATGATCTCCTCCATACGATTTTGCGATGTTTTTTTTATGTCTTTTCTATATTCTTTACTAATTTAGGCGAAATTAAAACTGCAAACTTTACAACGCGTAACGGCGATACCTTGCTTTCAGAACCGTATTTTCACAAGCATCTGTTTACTGTATTGAGAGCTTTTGCTGAAACATATGTGCCGTAAAATGTGCAGAAGTTGGAGCTTATTGCAGTAGTGGTGGACGCACAAACACCAGAGGGGTCTCCTCTTTTCTCGCGATCGCGTAATGGGGTATTCAACATCCTCATACGTTCTATTTTGGCTCCTAGAAACCTGTTCTCCTGGTTGGTTGCAGTGCTTGTGGTTGTTATCGCAGCGCCAACAGCTGCTGCGTGCTGAGGCCCGTTCCACGCTTATCGGTCATTACTGAATAAACTCAGTTTCATATTCCGCATTACTTCTATCGCTGGGTGTCAAGCAGGAAATGTGTGGATACCATTTTTATGATTGATCGGCCACACAAGTAAATGAAATGAAATTACTGGCACTGATCGGCGCTGTGGAGCACTAGCTGAGCATTCGCTTCGCACTCGGCGCAAATTTCGTGATCCAAATATGCTTTCCAAAAACAGCATCTGTTTCAGAAGATCCTAGGAGCTCTTGGAACAGATATGTTTTTGGAAAGCATATTTGGATCACAAAATCTGTGCCGACTGCGAAGCGAATGCTCAACAAGTGCTCTACAGCGACGGTCAGTGCTAGTAATCGAAACGAGCTAGCAGCATTAATAACAATAAAGCAGGTCCAAATACAGAGATACTCTATTTGACATACAGCCTGTTTTTTAATGTTTTTTTTAACTTTGTAGGTCCACAATCTTCATTTTTGTCTGGAACTTCCAATTTCTGTGCCAGTCAAGCAAATCCATTTTCAATTGAACAAGGTCAAAATCCGTGTGGCGTTTCACCCTTGGTCTCCGTGAGCGAGGGAGTCTATCTCAATTGTGCCCCTCAGGATGGGGCCACCAATATCAATCAATCCTACTTACCTAACAGTGCTGTAAACAAACATCCTTTAATGAGATCAATCTCTTCCAATATTCCATTAACTGCAAATTACCAATGGGAGTCTGAGGCTCCTGTTGGATCCGAGTCCAATTTTTCGTTGTCTCCTAATTTGAGATACGATGAAAACGGCACAAATGCTGCAGATGAGATGCTGAGTAACTTACGCCGCTTTAATTCTCCTTCATCGTTTACTATACGTAATCAGCCAGTCAAAGATATTAACAAAGCTACTAAACCTAATCAAATCGTCTTGACTCCCCAGCCACTTACTAAGGGACAAACTGAGCTCTCTCGTGGAGATCTCTCCAACATTTCGCCCTCTCGTTCTTTAGTCAACGACTCAGACCCTCAGGAGATGTTTTGTGATTCCTTAAACCCTGATCCATTTACCGTCAACCCCTCATCTGCTATTTATCCGCCTGTATCTCTGTCCTTAACCAAGCAAGCACAAAACTCAAACAGCAATTTATTAACCAATGAGGACACCAGTTTGGATAACGTGACTCTTTCAGGCTTTGAGACTGCTCTTAATGCAGACGAATTGTATGGTGGATCAGAGTTTTCCCAATTCGACAAAAATGTGAAACACGAAAACTTAATGTTAAATTCGGAATCTACTCAAAGTCCCAATTTTCAGACCAGTTCTTACCTTTTGTCAGGTCGTAGCTTGCAAAATTCACACTTTGAAAAAGAGAGCAGCGTTTCTGGTAGTGACCATTTGAAGTCGTCCGAAAGCGTTGATTGGTGTTCTGAAAATTCAAGTTTAAATACTTCGTCGTCTTTGGGTGTTTCTGCGCAAACGCACAACTTTCCCACTGTCACTGATATCCAAAATCTTCAGCTTACCAATGAAGACCTCAACGGCTTGATGCAAGACTTGCCGATGTTTACCAAGGACTTCCATGAGCAGACACTAGACGGCTATGTACCTGCTGAACCTGACATTAATTTATTTTTGAATACTTCGGAAGCCATGAACATATCGTGTGAACCGCTAAGTTCTATTCATTATGAAGCAAACCCTGGTAAAACTGGCGGCGTTCTGACCCAACGAACGTTATCGAAGCCTTCTAGACACGCCGAGTCTCCTCCCGATCTTTTATCAACAATTTCTCCGGCCGAAAGCGGATATGATTCAGCTGAGTTTGGCTCAGTTAAAAGCGATGGCTTGTCTCAGGTAGGATCGTAATACGAATGCGACCTTTAGCCTTTGATTTTGTTGGAGTGCTTTGCGTTACTAAAGCCAGTGTAAATGGAACTGAGCGGTGATTGTATAGTATAGCGATGGCATACTAATACGGCTGTCACCATACGAAGATGAAATAGTAAGGCTGATAGAAATATATTTTTTGTACTTCAAGAACGTAAAAATCTTTTGAAAATATTAATATTTTCAGCCGAGGTAGATTTAGAAAGGATTTGTTTTTTATATCTTAAACATAATAAAATGAATTCGATTCTCTGAACTCTTCAATTTCGGTGGAGTTATGCTGCATCAGTGCAAGCTGCTTTTCTGCCTAGTCTGTCTTCAAATTGTCCTACCTCAAAGTAGTAGAAATGTCAAAAAATTTTACCCTATTGTTCTTGCCTGGCCTGGCGGTCCTTGTATTTGTCATGATAATGAGAGCACCACCCCATGTTAGTAAAAGTTGTAGTTGTCAAAAGCGTAGCTAAGGAGAATTGACCCCTCACATCTCGAAGATGCTCAAATCAAAATTCTGCTCTTCACAAAATTTGTTTCTGATCTCTCTTTTGAAAAATAGTCCTAACTCGGAACGAAAACTAATGGCTAAATATGGCCCAAGTGCTTGTCTGTTTTCATAGTGAAATAACCCCCAGAAGACGAATGCCATGATAAGAAAAAAAACGTTCACTTGCACATAATCAATCTCGTTTATGCAGTTTTAACTTTTCAAATTGTAGTTTTAATTTTTTTCAAATAGTTTTTGTATTTGAAAAAATCAGAAACGCTTTTTTTGCAGTTTCGTTTTGCACTGTTAAATTAAATAGCTTCAAAATCAGGGTTTCACTATTGATTTTTAATCCCTTTTCCACCGTCATAACCTTTTTTACAACTCTTGTTTTGTGACGAGTTTTCTGCATCCGTTTTCGTTTTGATTTAAGTTTTAGCACAAACTCTTTAAAGCATACATTTTTATCAAAGAATACTGTTTTTTGATGAAAGTAGTGGACATGATAGAAAAAGGGGCATTTATATCACAACTTGATATATGTAGATATATTTCAACTTGACATTCTACGTTATATGTGTAGGACATTTTAAAACGCCAAATAAACTTAAAAAATTTTTATGCGCCATCTAACTTGAGAGTCAAACAACACATTTTCATTATAGATTTTAAATTTTTCTGAACTTTTTTTTAACTTATATTTCTTTAAAAAAAACGTTTCTTTAAACCCCTTGTAAATGTGATTTTCTCGCTGATAATTCTGTTATAAGCTTTACTTTTATTGCTGTACTTTGTTGTATGTTGTTTTACGATCATTTGCTTATGTCCTTCTGTATTGCTGACACGGTAAATTTTAGCTATAATTTTATCTGAAAACGTTCAATTTGTCAAGTAAAGCGGATGCAATACCAACTGGTTAGCGGCCCACATTCGCTGCATCATTAATTTGGCACTGTATTTATTTTGTCATAAAGAATATTAACTGTCGGTAAGAATCAGCTTTTATGAACAAACCGGTAATTCGTTAGTAGTAACCCTTCCTATGACGCGTTTATTTTTTCTAAAAACGATTAAAATGGCGTAACGTTTATTTTTACTGTGCGAATGTTTTTTATGATCATCAAATAATTGTAAAAGCCTGAATTTACTTGACGTATATTAGAAAGGTAAGAGGTTCCATTAGGCATCGGAGTGAACGGATTTTCAAAAATTATAAACGAAGATTTTATTCCAACATATCAAAGTTGGAAGATAGCAACATTTGCAATATCCCTCAGACTAGATGCTTACTGTTGATTCCCAAATAGTCATTCATAGTAATAATGAAATTTCTGTGTTTTTGCGTACTCTTAATTACATGTTATAGCGTACTACAACTGTAATCAGAAGCCGTACTGTTTCTAGGTGCATGATGCTACCATGCTTTATGTTTACATTAATTCAAAAACTTTTGAATTCGATCTAAAAGATATTGTGCATTTGATGTTATTTTGAAAATCACGTTGCTTAAGTTAAACACACCTTTCAAGTTTTATTTGACAAAAATGGAGGAGTCATTCAAATAAAATTGTCGGAGTGAAATCCCAGCGTGCGGCAAAGCCGAACGAACTGTTGTTTGCTTTTAAGTTGACGTTTCGAGTACAAACTATAGTTTTTCGCCAACTTCAACTGCATGCATGAGTGACTGCTAACTAAAAGGCTAATTATTTTGCGGTTTCCCAAACTCTGTGTTCATCTTATGTTTGATGAGTTGAATAATTTTTTGTTGTAATTGGCAATGGAATTATTGACTTTAAAACGGCTTGTTGCCGTTTTTAAAACGACATTAGCCGGTGCTTTGATGCTCCGAGAGTCATTATTCGCAATCATGTGTTCGCTCTTTGTCTGTAGCAAATTTATTGTCAATTTTAGCTGATGATTTTTTCTAATCAACTTTTTGTCTTTAGCACTGTATGTTACGCAGTTTCACCTGTTTACCTCTATCGCTATCTAGCGGTTGAATAAACTTTGCCAATCGTACCAAAACTTGTCGTAAATCACCGAACGGTGACGTAGCCCGCAAGGGAGGCCTGAAGGGACATCCCTTTGGCCTAGCAATAGTATCAAGCAATATGGCATTTTTGAGCAGACCCCTTTAATTTTTTGTGCGCGCATGCTTTCACTAAATGAGGTAAATTATCGCATTGTGGCTCTATAAGAAAGAAAAAACAAGGTCGATTTTACGTCCTTTTTCTCGCGTTTTACAGTTTCAGACATGCTGATTCAATGTATGCCTACCATTGCACTTTCGCTTTCGAACCAGACTTTGTGCTGAAGCAACTTAGCACTTTAAATTCCGGATGTCCTTCCTAACGAATGCAAATGATGCTTTTATAGAATTTGAACTCCTGACCTTTCGTTCCGAAGCCCGCAACAATACTGCTGCAGCATTTGAAATTTCAGTGAATGGGAGTTTGCGCTAAAGAAAACTTTAACATCAAGTTGTTAGAACATAAATTTATGATATGCGTTGAGGTTCTTATTGAATTAGTTGAATTTATAAAAGAACAGTCTATTAAAATCGTTTTCGGCCTTTAACGGTAACCGCCGTGGTGTAGTTGTAATCGTTTCGAAATTGAAACGAAGGTGCGGGGTTGAAAAATTTATAAAAGCACCATTAATGTTGAGAATTGCATCTGAAGGCTGGTTTCCATTAGGTGTAAATTGCTGGCGAAGCGTGAAAAATTTTTTGTTTCTCTATTTGGTTCTACGCACGCAGCACACGCCTACCATTTACGTCTAATCGAAATCAACCTTGGGCATGTAAAATAAGGGGAAAAAAGAAAGAGTCAAGTTGACTTTTGCTCTAGGCCTTTAACAGGCCAGCTTAATAGGAATTTTCACATGCAATTTGAAACAGTAAAAAAATTCTGTTTAATGAAGATTTAACTAAAGATAATTTTTTGAAGACCAAAATCGAATTTAAGGAGTTGGGCCAAAAATAAAATTTAAAAAGTTAGTTTTTTAATAAATTTGATTCAACGAGAGATTTCAATGCATTCAGCTGTATCAAGAACTCTACTTTGATTAAGGTGGACTTGCAACAAACCTCTGCCGTACTCGCTTCTACACATGCGGAACAAGTGAGGTTAAAGGTAAAGGTGGAACGAGCATTGAAATGAAGCGTGCTGCAAGAAGGCGGTATGCAACATTTTCAAAACAGAATTACACCTATAATCTTGGCTCCACTACGAAGAAAGAAATTTCCTGGATATGAAATTATATCATGTTGCAAATCTATTGCAAAAGCATCAGCCAGTAAATCGAAATAGAGTGCTCAATGACAGTAGCAGAAAATAAACCATAATCATTTCTTAGTGGTTAAAAATATCGTATTCCTCAGCGGAATATTTTCACGCATAATCAAATTATTGTGACAAATGCCTGTCCATAGCTTTTGCAGCTTTTTCGATAGCCTTTCTGGCTATCTTCGAGCACAAGGAGATAAACAGTTTCCTACCACCTGTCGGCTAGTCAGGACATGCATTCGCTGTTAAAATAGGTTCTATTCAAATATTTTATAAGAAGACCTAATGCTCGCATTTATGCGTGAAACGGTCAGTAGAAGAATAGAATGTTTGTTGCCACTGAGTAATAATCAATATTTTTCGAAAAAGTTTCTCAATATAGAAATCTCCTGACTTAGGCTCGCTATCAAAATTTTGTACGGTTGGGGGCTAAAAACAAGAAGTTTTACCCAGCATTTTGAAGTGGCTGAAAATTAAAAGTTTTTCCAGCACTTTAAGCAAGGAGTCATCATTGTTATTATGGTATGGCGCTCATGCTCGGTTTGCATGTCTTTCGTCAGACTGGGCCGCCACGACGGGTAAAGTGCTTGACCGCGCCACCTGTCTGCCACATAAAGACGGAGGCATCCCGTTAAGTGCCTCGCCCAAGGACACAACAAGCAAGCTTGCCGGCTTGTTCTCCCCACTATCTCTTTTTTATGCTGAGCACCAAGCAGGGAAGCTGTAAATATCATTTTTTAAAGTCTTTTGGCATGACTCGACTTGGAGAATGAATCCAAGCTCTACCGACTAAGAAGCGGACGCTCTAACCACTACGCCAACGCGCCGGTAGCAAATTATCATGACCAAAAGGGACCCTAGATGCTTTCTTACTAAGCTGCACAGCGATTATTTCTTAGCAAATTTACAACTCAAACTGCCGTCTTTGACATTTATTGTCATGTGTTCAAACCTCTACCTGGCTTTGTTTTTATGTTCTTGAAAAAACCCCGTAAGGTAATTTTTTCTGCTTATGGTAGAAGTATGCTGAGCCAACAGTTAATTACTCCAATCAAGCGAAACTGCACCTAACAGTAATCTAGCATTCACGTTCTTCTCCGAGATATAATAGTGGGGGTTGGTAATCCTCCCGCTTATGCTTCCAAAGGTGAGGCTAGGGATTTTTAGACCATTTATATAAAAAACGTTGGGTCGAACGAGGGCATGCTCCCCGTAGAAAAAATTGCTCTAAAAATGACCGGAAAATCTTGTATATAAAGCAGAACTCTGTCAGTGCGTGCGCGTTTAGGTGCGCTTTAACTCCTTCAAAACGACTAGGCGTATGAACATGAAACGTAGCTCGATTGGCCTTTACTCGGGTAAAGTGTCATAAGGGGATTGGTGACGTCACTATGACGTAAATTACAGCTGACCCTCCATTTAACGGACTAATGCGGACCGGAGTCTGTCGACTACTTGAAAATGTCCATTCCTGAAAAATATGCCGCAGGTTAGCCCAAAAATGCCCAGTAAAACAAATATTCTCTTCAGTTACAACGTGGCATATTTTGTGAACATATCTGTACATGGTAATTGGTAAATTGCGTTGAGCTTATAAACAAAACACTCAGATATTTAGCTTTTTTTGTGTTTATTGGTAGCTGCTAAAACTGCAGTAATATGCTCTGTAGGTGTGTATCATACACTAATTTAAATGTAATTAGTTAGAGTGGGAGATGATCATTGGCAAATCAGAGTCGGAGGCTATCATTGTCAGGTGGCCATCTTCATACTTAATTTCAGGGGTGGCTGGACTACTACTGACACGCGGAGCATTGTAACTAGAAGCAGCAGATTTAGTAGAAGAGAAAGGAGTAAAAACATCGCTAATTTTGGTTTGGCGACCAACCATATACTGTTCTTTGATGACCAGCTCCCTGGCCATTTTCAGATTTCCGCAGTAATGTGCCGGTGGCTGGCCTTATGAAGAGTAATCAAACAAGGCGTCACCGTAAGCTCGCTAAGTTGACACCTGCAATTTTGACGAACAAAATCTGCCACTTGAAAGACTACTGCTTGGTCAGTGCTGCTTTTCTTCATCTCTACTCGAAGGACTGCTTCTTTATTACAGGTAAATTCACACTGATGTAAGGTAGAATTTTGTACTAGATATAGACCATACATTGTTTCAGAATATTACATGCACTGTTTTGTGTTAGTACAATGGTGAGGAATATACTTTGTTTACAAGCAATGCACAAGAGAAACAATACTAGTACAACGCAATACTCGTACAACGCTGTGCTTTCTGCAAACATTTTACCTGCAATTACAATTTTAACATAAATTAAAAGTGTCTGGTATTATTAAATTTTAATTGTTTCTCACTGTCCGTTAAATCTGAAGTCTGTTAAACTGAAGTCCGTTAATTCGAGGGTCTACTGTATTTGAAGAAAATATGGCTTCATGGCAAAAATTTTTCGTTGAACTTGTTTTCTTTATCGTTTTAAAAAATACTGAGCGAAGAAACTCGGCTGAAAGCTGTTACGGGAGGCATTAAAAAGCATCTTGCAATAAAAGAGGTTTTACAACGATTTAAGACGATAGTGTTTGCTATGACAAACGTGAGCACTGCTCTCTTCAAAGAAAATGCTAAATTTTTGTTCTACATAAAGGAAAAATCCTGCAGGTTGAAAGCAAAGCTCCTAATTCCGTTTCATTTTGCAACAAGTGAGCAAAAGGCCTATTTTACCAGTTTGTACATGCTGGTTTAAATAAAAACTAAATGCTGTCTATTGTTCTACTGGTGAGCAGTGATCATCATAGGCGTCGCTGGAAAAAGAAAGCTTGTCAGGCCATGGTCCTCCCGAAAAATTTTGAAATCTGATTAAAGAACAAAGGTGTTTCCAGTAATTACTGCTACGAAAAGTCGACCTCATAAAAAAAAGGAAAAAAATCATGATAGGAAATTTAAATTAAAAATGAGCATGATTGGGAACCAAAAACATTAATCCCAGAAGAAAGGCTATCTAACTGTTTTCACACTTTTGACCCTACCCCCCAAAAAAATTTGCGCCACTAGTTACGCCACTGGTAACCACTAACTACACAAATAAAGAACACAATTGTCATGGTTCCAGTTAAATATTTTTTAATTAGCAAAAAAGGAGTCATCTTCAAAATTTACGCTTTGCCTAAACCTCATAAATTTGATAAATGTTTAGATCTATTGTTTCTATCACTGGATCACCTAGTTACAATTTATCAAGTTACCTTAGTTGATTCCTTATCCCTCTTTTTAAATTGTAAGCATTCATTGATTCTTTCTTTTGTTTCGGTACCGTCGCCTCAAAAACTAAATAAAGTAGCAGACAGAGGAAATAATATGACTCTGCATGATAAAGAAGAGAATAAAATTGGGTTAAAAACCCATTCGATTTTGTAAACAGTCGTTGTAATTTAACTTGTGACGGCCGAGAATGTTTTCTTTGTTTTCGATTTAGGGATAGCTAGTTTGTTTACCGTGCATACCTGTATCGCTTGCTATTAACATTATTTAGAATTTATCAAGTAACCAGACATATTTGAATGATCGCACTAAATAAACAGCCAATGATGTTATTTAAGCTTTCAAATCTTTTTGTAAAATCCAATGTATTTTAATGCAAGAGGCCAGCGATGCACTTAGCAAACTGCAGACAGTGACACTGTTTCGACCTATCAGGTCTCTATTTTAATTTCAAAGTGTTTATATTGCTAGGTTTTCTGTGTATCCATGAGCAAATGTATTTACAGCAAACATTTTCCTGCACCACTTGAGCGCAAAGTCATTTCTAGTTTTCAAAGGCCACCTACCGTATGGACCAGATACATTGATGAGGGTTGCTTTAAAAAGTTGAAAGTTGGAATTTCTTTCCCACAACACAAGGGCAATCGGTGCTACTATAGCGTGTGGTCTACCACTGAATTATTTATCCCTCACCACTCTACAGCTACACTACAGCTACACACTTACTACTATAGCTATAATAATTCCAAACCCCACACATACACTCCACACACAAAAGTAAATTTATTCTAACGATACATCTTCTAAGAAGGACACAAATAAATCATTGCTTAGGGTTAGGGCATTGGTTCTAACCCTAACCCTAACCCAAATCTCATGCGGCCAAACCTCACGCGGTTTGCACCTCAGTAGGTACGAGTCAAGCGGTAGACCTCACCCTGCATCTCGGTAGGTAACTTATGTCGATAGGTAACTTATAAACTTATGTAAAAAATATTAAAGCATAGAGCAGGGCAGTGCCCCTTCACCACAACACATGGGCGATCAGTGGAAATTGCCGTTAAATACCCTTTCCAAACGCACAAAAACACACATCCCACTGAGGAACTGAACAAGTTATCCTTCAATTACAAATTCAAGAATATAATGCGCTGGGTTGTCGTGGACGTCATTGAAACTTCCTAGAATTAGAGCGTTAAGTTTTGTGCAAAACGCTATGACATACCTACCCGCTCAGCAGTTCAGTTCAGTTCTTATATCTACAACACCAAGTCAATGCACATAATAAATACAATCAACTGGAAACCATAGAAAAATAGTTAATAGGAAACGAAGCAACACAAATGATGTCAAAGCGTATACAGCAAAAATTGATGGAAGTTACAACCTCGTCCTGTGAACAAAAGACTATTGTTGCGGGAAGACTTGATATCCGGTTGGCTTATTGTTTTATCGTCTTTTTCGTGTTGTCGCTTTTTCTTTTATCACCTTCTCTTCTCTACTGGTAAAAAGTGGCAACAATTAACGTACGATTCCTTCATTCGTCAACTAAGAACAATGGTAACGGGGAGGGGTCAGGCTACTCAAGTTTACCTCTTGGCCAATTACTTAAAGCAGCAATTGACAAACTGCAGTAAATTATCTCAAATAAGGTAAAATTGAAAAAGGTGGGAGTAAAAATCTCAAGGGCACAAAAATCGATCTCATGAAGTCGAAAAAGTTGGTCTTTTATTTGAGAAAGAAGTACAACAATTTCGATTTCGACTAACAACCTTCAAAACTTTAAATAAAAATGGCTGATTATCAATTGTGCAAAACAATCGCTTTTAAAAGGATGTTTTCTAAAATCATAAGGAAAGGTCTTCCTGTGCATCGAATATCTAGATCGTTTTTGTGAAAACAACCATTTTTAATACTTTAATATTTATGGAGTACTTGCACTATTCTTAAAAAAATTTTGGAGTAACACCGAAAAAAGTTTGCCGACATTTGGCATAATGTAATATGCTGAACAACTTCACTTAAAAAATCGAGTAAAACCCTTTTTAGAGACTTATAAAAATTCCCCTACATTGTCGTACTGTAAATCCAATAAAAAACTTTTTTCTAGAGATCGAAGAAACAGAGTTTTGGGGCAACCCACCCCCACTCTTGAAAAAATGATGGTTGCCGACCTTCGTCAACAGGTGACAAAATATGCCTTAGCGCCAATCTAATTTAGGTTAAAATTATCTCATTTTATAAATTTTTTTTTTTCTTATTTTGGCAAATAAGATAATTTTCTAGAACTAGATTTACTTTCATGCCAAATAAAGAATCAACAAGTTTTCGGGTGCAAAGGTAAGAAAATTTCCTAAACAGAATCAAGGCATTATTAAATACTCATTAAAACTACATGCTAAACATAATCAAATAGGGTAGACATTTTTATGACTGTTTATATCGCATCTATGTCGTGTTATGCTTGAATATTTTCAACAGAAGCAATGGCAATTTGTAAAACTTTCTGCATTGCCCAAGCTGAGCAATGTCGAACGGATTTTACGTAGCTAAACATGCCCGCGAACTATTTGCGTTTAGTGCACCAACTGCCCTTGTTTAGCAACATAGGTTAAAGAGTTGAATACATGTAATACAGTTTCTTGTGCTGATATCCTTGAGAAAAGTATGATTTGCTTTCTCAAAAT
The DNA here is from genome assembly GCA_963675345.1 of Trididemnum clinides. Classification (NCBI taxonomy): domain Eukaryota; kingdom Metazoa; phylum Chordata; class Ascidiacea; order Aplousobranchia; family Didemnidae; genus Trididemnum; species Trididemnum clinides. Next base: position 45,942,374 of record OY776285.1, on the reverse strand, counting down.
GTCAAGTTAAGACCGATAAAGTTATAAACTCAATTTAAAAGTGAAATTTAGGTGGCTGTGAACATTAGCACAAACTGTTTGAGGGAGAACGTTCACCCGCGGTGTAGCTCAGTGCGATAAAGCGCTAGTCTGTAAGCATGAGATTGTCAGCTGCTGTAATTGTGGCAGAAATGCACTGTCTTAGCACTACTGGCAACTTCGAAGTGGATAATATTGTTTTAGGCGTAACCGCAAAGAGTTTCCCCAACTGCAAAAAAAATACAATAGTAAAAAAACAAAACATTTTGTCAAGCTTTCTCTCCCTTTTGATCTATGACAACAAAAATTAGTTTAATTTGCGCTTATATGTGATCTTCAAAACAGGATAGATCTGCATTTACATTTTCCGTTTCAAACGGATCTTTTTTAGTAAAAATCTGAGTTAGCTTTTAGAAAAAGTAATCAACGACATAATGTGCTCTGAAATAATTATGCTACTAATTTTCAAGAGAATAGTTTAGCAGGCTTACCTGGATCAGGAGCAAGACTTTTGGTAGGAGCCATGGCTCAGTTCGCCTTATACCGGCACAGCGCACAAGATTGCGACTAAAGACTAGAGGTCAGAAATAAAACAACAAAAGGAATCGCACCATGTAGTTATATCGCTCGTTTTTCTATCGTCAACGTCAGTGGTCGTCAACCTTTTTTGTATGCGGGCCACTTTAACACCATGGAGAGTTTTGGCGGGCCGCACTAATACAACTTCAGATAGGTTGACTCTATGCTATAAAATAACGCATTTTGTACTCAGTATCCAACGCTATATGTTGGTAATATGCACAGAACCACACTACATATTGCTAATATGTATCTAAAAACACTGTAGCAACAAAAAATAATTCAACAACGTCAGCCAGATCAAGCTCCTCCAACAATACTGTTAACTTTTTGTCAATGCCAAATGAATAAGAGCACTTGTTTGTGCACATACGAGTAATAATAGCACCACGAGCGCTTTGATCAGAATATTTAGTGCCAAGCAAGAGTGGTGTGGTCTCTTCGCATGACAAATGATATCTTGCAATTAACAGCTTCAGGAAAGGAGGAAATTTTGAGCAAATTTCAGTACAAGCAACAATAGTGACTTGGAAACATACCTGCGTAGAAAAGGCTACAATAACAGGAAGAAAGGAACCAGAAACTATGAAACAAAAGCTTATCGAAAAAACCAAAAAAACGTTTCTAGCGTAACTCGTGAAAGACAGTAGTGGTGGAAAGTACACTTATGTTTACATGACTTTACAAAGTTAAAAAAAGCAACCCTGCGCTCACGGCTAAATTTAGGTAGATCTTATTGAAATGTATGTGAGTTTTGTATTGAGAAGCGAAATAAGCTCAGTAAAACTATTAAAAATTTCGACTCAACTCTTGTTGTTGAATATTTCTGCAAAGAACATCAACGTTTATATTGAAATTCGTGACAGACATTCTCAAAATATCATGCAAATGTTTGTCCGTCAACCTTGATCGGATTTTCGATTTTGCAATCTTTATTTGTGAAAACGTTTACTCACATATGTAAGTACTATCAAAGGCTGTAAGCATAATAGCAACGCTTTCCTTCAGCTTGGCAAAATCATCAGGAATTCATGAATAAAAGTCTCCTATTTCGCACTCCTTGTGCAAATCTTGTCACTTTAAAGATGCTTGCAAGCAGCTCTATCAGTTCCAGTTGAAAGCATGAATCTACATTTGTAAGTAACACAGCAAATGGATTTTCAAATAATCTTACGACAGTTTCATACTTTTGGAAATCACAGAAACTGTTGGCAAACTCACATTGCAGTGTTTCAAGAGCTTTAGTATACTTTTCTAAGTCAAATCCCAATCCAGTTTCATTGTCAGAAGCCAGTGTTTTACCGTTACTGAAATGTGTAAAGTTGCCCTTTGCAATTTGGTTCTTGAAAAGATCAAATTTAGACAAAAATGCTTTCAAAATAGCAAACATATCTTAGATCAGATTTTCTTTGCCTTACAATTTCATATTTAAAATATTTAGGTGCTCTGTGATGTCACTTAAAAAAGCAAGCTCACGGAGCCATCTTGAATCAGCAATCAAAATAACCTCTTCCTTTTTTCCTTTCTCTTTCAGAAATTCATTTATTTCCTTGCGAAATCGAAAAAAACGTCTCAAAACCTTTCCTCTGCTAAGCCAGCGGTTTTCATTGTGGTACATCACATCTCCATGTTCACAATCTAAATTGGCAAGGAAGATTTGAATTTGGCGGTGGTTCAAAGCATGATTTTTAATAAAATTCACCTTTGATACAACCACGCTCATCACATGCTTCCAATTAAGGACTTTTCCACATAAAGCTTGTTGGTGAATTATGCAATGAAATTGCATTGGTTGCCCACCGTTTGCCTCCAGTACTTTTTCTTTCATGATTGCTGAAACTCCCTTCTTCTTGCCCACCATATTTCTTGCCCCATCTATTGTTATGCTTTTCAAATTTTTTCATGAAAGACCTAGGCTACTCAGAGCTGTAGTAACTTCTGTGAATATATCTTCAGCAGCTGTGCTTCTTAAACTCCGCAGAGAGCATAACTCTTTTTGTAATTCTAATTTTGGCATCTATACCACGAATGAAAATTAACAGCTGGGCTGTGTCAGTAGTGTCATTACTCTCATCTATTGCAAGAACGAAGAACTTAAAGAACTTTGTGCTTTCTTTTAATGTCTCGTGAAGATGTTCGCCAATGTCTTCGACACGTCTAGTAATCGTAGAAGCTAATAAACTAACGTCCCTAATGTAAGGTAGCTTGTCGGGACACGTTTCTTGCACAACTTTTATCAAGCACTTCTTGACGAATTCAGGATCTGTAAAAGGTCTGCCGCTCTCCCCCATAAACTGAGCCACGTAAAAACTTGCTCTCACAGCTGACTTGATGACATCTTGCAAATTCTCAAACACGCTTTTCTGATGAGAAAGATTTCTCTTCAAAGTAGCAATCTCTTGATTGCATACTTCTACACTTAGCTGCTTCAACTCTTTGTCGCAACTTTCGAAATGGCGTTTTACGTTGTACACTTTCTGCTTGATTACTTCATTGTACATTAGACAGGTTACTTTATTTTTATTTGGAACAAAAAAGTGATCATTCTTCCACCTTTCATTAAAACTTTTACCTTCTTCCGTTATTTTACGCTTACTATTGCTAGACTTGGGAACTGAAATTTTACTACGTTTCAACTTTCCAACAAAATAATTCCTATTTTCTATATCTCGATGGCTGCCAGCCGGAATTTTTTACGCGAAACTCTATCTTCGTACGCAACTCAGTTTTTGCGCGCATACTTTATCGAAATGCCGATTATGACGTGCAAGGGAGTCTTTGTCTTCATTTTAGCTCCTTTTAACTTCTAACTTTCCAGATAAATTAACAAAAAAGTATCTTTGGTTATATTTGTATGCTGACGCCTTCAGCGGGCCGCACTAAACAGCGTGGCGGGCCGCATGCTGCCCGCGGGCCGCCAGTTGGTGACCCCTGGTCAACGTAATCGCTGTGTGGTGCCATATTTCCAGCTTTTTTGTACTTCCACTACTTTCTGATATAAACGGATAGGTTTATGCTCTAAAACGAACGAATAAGTTTGTTTCGCAATAAGATGGATGTGAATGAGATCAGTCTTGATTTGAGAGTGGTATAATTGGGAGTATGGGGACATGAGCTATGTTTGTACCCTCTTTTTATTAATAACAAACTTTTCTTACTGCTGTTGTAACTGTGCCCTGCAGAAACTGGTGCAACCTACTTTGCCGTAAACATTTTTACTCCAACATAACTAGCGGGAATCCGAGAATACCTGTTAATTAAGTAGAGGACAATATAAAAGGAACTACGATAGATAGCGCGTTAAAACTAAACAAAAATGCCCCAAACCACCAATTGATTAATTTTGGAGAACTGCCACTCTCTTCATTTGCATAAGAAGGCATACCGCAAAGTGCAAGCAGGCTGTTTGTATAGCACACTTATCGCTTTTTGAGAGGGATACTCTGCAGCAAGTTCCTAGAACGTTAGGAAATATATTAGCCGCTCCGTTAAAAGTCATTGGTGCATAGCTGACACAGTGTCTTCTTACTTTACTTTAACGCACTGAAAATAATGAAAATTGTCTCAAAGCGCCTTTTTTTCAAACGCAAAACAACAGAAAACCTATTTGGATGCTCAACCATAAGCCTCTCAATTACGAAGTCAGGACTATATTGGCCTCAGCTTTTGTTGATGTTTTTGAACCATTTTGATCTTATTCATGGCCTACTCTGAAGCACAACTCTATCCTTCTTGTTTCAAGCCTATTTTATTTTTGGACACTATTGGGCGTATTGCCAAACACTTGATGGGATCGATCACCACCCCGGGACGAGCGTGATAAGTTCGCGATGAAGACGTAATTCCAACACAATCTATTATGAATTTTTAAAAATCATCATCTGTTAACTGAAAAATTAAATAAAAAATCAAACTAAAAGCAACACCAGAATTATCAACATACATAAAGTTGTACTTCTTTAGGCGTAAAGTTAGGTAGGTCATAAAAAACGTTCCTAGAATCTATTTCCTTTGGTTTCTTAAAAACTACTGACTGCTGTTTGATAGGATTACGGGAGATATAAACAAGCTGCTTTCAATTAAAATTTCAACGCAAATTATCTTTTAGAAAAAGTTTTTTTTGGCCAAGCAAAACCGGTTTTATTGTTATGTGTACTTTTTCTAAATGCTTTGAATGTAGCTTTGTGTTGTTACAATACTAAGACACGTCATAATGTAGTCTGATAGCATTGAAATGGAAAAGCGATATTCGTTTGTGTTGTCAAATTTTCTTCAAGTTTCCAGCCCAAATGGTACCTTAAAACGCTTGTTTGTTGAAAAATAGCCGAAAATTTGCAAAGTTAGTCCGTACCAGGGCCGTTGGGAGAATAGGCCAGACCCGGCATGAGCACAGTGTTTGGATTCCCAGCGATGGCCATAGCCAAGTCAGCCTGTGCTTCAGCATGATTACCAAAAAAAAACAGACCAACGCCGCGGCCGTGATCGTTTTGACCCATAGTTTTGGTAATTTTTCCTTCGCCGAGACGATGATCTCCAAAAAAAGAGGTCATCACTTACCATACGCCAGCGATGGTAACAGCCTCCATATCACACACCGTTGTCTCATACTTTTACACTTGTTGTCACTCCAAAAACTAGCCCAAAAGACCGTAACCCGCGGCTGCTAAATTTTTCCCGCAACGCCCTATCAAAACTAGCCCGATTCCACGGGAAAACCGCGGAACTGGCAACACTGACATTTGTACTTAATATTTGCTGCAGCATTATAGGATGGCCTATTTGGCGACGTTTTAGGAGGAGAAATGATGTCACGAGTTGGGGAAGTTTTGATGTGGGCATAAGAGGTATGATGTGATACGATGGTGGGGGGATTGGGGTCCTACAGATCGGTAAAGTGTTTTATATCACAAGAGGTCAGTAAAGAGTAAATTGTCGAAAGTTTTTAGGTTATAATATATAAAGATTACGCTTTATTCAGCTGTTTGTTGTGATGCGATCTTTGCTTTTGTGTAGACTGGTGCGGACTTATCAGTCGAAAGTTTTTAGAATAGGAGTTATAAAGTATATAGATTACGTTTTATTCAGCCGTTTATTAGGATGCATTTTTTGTCTCTGGCTTGTCCAGACTTGCCCAAGCTCGAATCTTTTTCTCCGTACTGTGCTGACATGATGAGCTACCCATAGTCCTAAGAATGTTCAAAATATAAGAAAACGTTTACAAGAGCAGACAATCTGAAAAGAAATAAATGTAAACTTGTTTTGGATCAAGAAACTTCTTCTTTATCCGATTCAAAGGAAGCACCTTCAAATGACGCGGGCAAATGAACAACCAACCGACAAGACTCTTGTTCATGTGTTTCTTGGCAAAACTCTTCAACTTGATGAAAATCTATAAAAAAAAATACGTATGAAAGAAAATTTTTACAAACTGCGCTAAGAATTCCAAACACAAAGAGTCTAAAAATTAAACATACTAATAAACCAAACCGTATGGAAACATCGAAAAAGACGAAAACGAACAAACAACGGAAGACGATTCTAAAATTAGAGCATTTATGCAAAAGTATTGAACAAGTATTTCCACGTTTTCTCATATACAGGGTGGGCCATAAATAACGCACCAAAGCATATAAAACAATTCAGATAATAATAACAAACGTTTTGGGCCATAAATAACGCACGAAAGCATATAAAACAATTCAGATAATAATAACAAACGTTTTTATTAAAACAAAACTTCTTAGCAAGATAAATCCGATTAAACTTCTTAGCAACAGATCGATTAGTGGCGCCATCGGCACCAGACATTAACACTAATTCAACTCGTTCTTTAATTGTTAAGTGCATACCCTAAAAATGATATAAATTTTTTTTAAAAGGCAAATCATAACTAAAAAACTTTGATTGAAATTAAATTTAACAGTTATAGTAACTGATATTGAAATTAAATTTAACAGATACCCAAAGAAAAGATATTTACATTATTTCACATCACAATTTATTTTAAATCTTTGGTGCGTTATTTACGGCCCACCCTGTATATTCAATTTTTCTATGACCGGCGCGATGGTGTAGTGGTTAGAGCGTCCGCTTCGAAGTCGGTAGACCTGGGCTTCATTTCCCTAATCGAGTCGTACCAAAAGACTTTAAAAAAGGGTATTCACAGCTTCCCTGCTTGGCGCTCAGCACAAAAGGGATAGTGTGGAGAACAAGCCGGCAAGTTCGCTTGTTGTGTCCTTGGGCAAAGCACTTAACAGGATGCCTCCGTCTTTATGTGGCAGACAGATGGTGGAGCCAAGAAGTCTACCCGTCGTGGCGGCCCGGTCTGACGAAAGACATGCAAACCGAGCATGAGCTCATACGCGTGAATGAATGAATGAAATTTTTCTATGACAGAGATTTTAAAGTTATAATCAAAAAGATTATCACCGAATCATGAAATATCAAACCAACTGTTTTAAAATCAAATACGGTCTTGCATGTACAATCAAAAACATAGAAACAAAGGAGTTACGAAATTATCATTCAAGTTTTAATAAAGTTTAAATATTGGAAACAGATTTGTTAGCAAGCAATTGAAAAGAATTATTACACACTTTGAATTCACTGGCTTTTCTTACATTTTGAACGCAGCTCTTCAGTAGACCTGAAGTGTGTACCTGCCTTATGTCTACACAAATCCTCGGTTCGCTGAAAAACTTTTTTTGCATAAATCATAAATGCATTTATTTTTTGACTATACAGGGAGTCCTCGACTTACGACGTTGATCGGTTCTTCAGGCGCGGTGTAACCCGAATTTCAATGTAAGTCGGAACATCATAAATAAATTACTCTATACGTACTGTACTGTTAAGTATTGTACTATAATAAAATGTAACAATTAATGTAAAAAACTATTTTATTTGAAAAAGAGAAAACAATTCCATACCACATGAATTAAATGAAATATTAATAAGATGGTGAAGAAGCTGGAGTAGTAGAGGCAGCTGAGGTAGACGGTAGAGGCTCTGTAGTAGTAGAAGCAGCTGATGTAAATGGTGCAGGTCTCTCCACTTTCTTAAAATACTGCTCTAGCTTAGACTGGACAGACAGCATCCTCTTCTCATCCAAGATCTCTTTTTAACACTGCAGTAAATCTATGATGCCTCTGGAAACCTTAGTGAACCTTTCCATGTTAAGATCCTGAGCCTCAAAGGTTGCCAACGCTTGCTGTATCTCAGAAAAACCTTTTGTCAAGCCCTGCCTTGTGAAAGCCTTAGGCTCTGGGGTGGGGGGCTTCTTCTTCCTCCACTATAATCTGCTTCTCCAGCTGTATCAAGTCCCCAGCAGATAACTCCTCTCCATGAGATTCCAGCAGCTCTATTCCACATCATTTTTTACATTTTTATGGGGCGCGTTCGTAACCTCGAAACAGCGTAAGTCGAGACCGTCGTAACCCGAGGACTCCCTGTATGTATTTTTCACGTGTCTTGATAAACGTCCTTTTTCATTACAACTTTTGTCACGTATGCCATAACTATACAATTCTATTTTGTAGAACGTTCTCACTTAAAATAGAATCGATTACGTCATGATGGATTGCGCAATAGGGAAGCAACTACATTTCCACGATCTAGTTAAAAATTTACGTCATGAAGCACTAAAATATGGAATCGCATTCTGAAACCGCTATGTAATTGTGTAATATGTAGGACAAGTACCACAGGAAATATTCTACGTGACATCCACCCCGTGTTAGGTTTGAAACAGAATTAACTCTCTCGCATAGCATTAGTTCCTTCAGATCAAGGATGCAATTGCAAGCCCGCGGTTTAGTTAAAACTTACGTCATGAAGCATTGAAATATGGAATCACACCCTGAAAACCGCTATGTAATAATAAATCATAAGTTTTGCACCAAACTCTTTGAAATATTTTGTATGACTCCCCACCGTGTTAGAACTAACTTCCTCAGATTGGTGTTAACTCCCTCCGACCTCCTTCAAATAAAATCTAGGGTTAGCTTCCTTAGAACTATGGGTAGCTCATCATGTCAGCACAGTACGGAGAAAAAGATTCGAGCTTGGGCAAGTCTGGACAAGCCAGAGACAAAAAATGCATCCTAATAAACGGCTGAATAAAACGTAATCTATATACTTTATAACTCCTATTCTAAAAACTTTCGACTGATAAGTCCGCACCAGTCTACACAAAAGCAAAGATCGCATCACAACAAACAGCTGAATAAAGCGTAATCTTTATATATTATAACCTAAAAACTTTCGACAATTTATTCCTTACTGACCTCTTGTGATACAAAATACTTTACCGATCTGTAGGACCCGAGTCCCCCCACCATCGTATCACATCATACCTCTTATGCCCACATCAAAACTTCCCCAACTCGTGACATCATTGCTCCTCCTAAAACGTCGCCAAATAGGCCAATCCTATACTGCTTGCGGTTTTTTTGAAGAAAAGCCTACAACCAATATGTTGCCAATTATTGATACTACTGAGCTGTATCTGTTAATATTTTTAAGCCAAGTTAACATCATTTGCAACTAAAAACGAAAAATTTTAACACATACGTATATCTCGTGTGTTAACAATGCAATGGCGATATGACAACAGTAAAATATAAAATAACTAAATTGTAGGTAAAACTCTAGATTAAATTACTTTTTCAGTCGCCTGGCTTATTTTGATCTTTAAGGCATATTGCTCAAGTGTAGAAAGTAAAACTGGCTGTTGAGCACCAAGATGAACTTGTGCTGAATTTGGAAAAAAATCTATCTTTTTAGCACAAAAATTCAGGTTGTTCGTTTTTCTACTTAAGCCATAATCTAATCTGTAGCAAACATTGAACTACTTCCTATATGTGCTGGATTCTGAGTTGAATTGCCTGCTGATATTCTTTATTCTGATCTCAATGGTTGGAGGCGAGAAACACGACTTTTTTCTCCTTCTCCTGAATGTGCTTATGCCAGGACCAGAAAACCGAACCACACCCAATCACTTCTTGACAGATCGCCAGATTAATACAACTTCTTAAACAACTTCCACCAAGTCGTGACATAAGCCAATCATTCAGTAGCTCTGTAAACTTTCTGTGAACGCATCAACCACTTTAGTACCCTCCCACAACCTTGAATTTCAGTGCTCTATCTTTTATGAAGTTCTTTTCCCTAATGCTGGGGCCAGAGTAGGTTGGCGCAGCCAAGAAACTTGAGGTCGCAAACACCATAGAAAAGAATAAAATAGACCTGTCACTAAATAGCTCATTTTTGTAATTGTAATCACATTTAGATTTTGGCGCTCACCTCTAAACTTGACTTTATGTTCCTTGTAGTATGAAAGAAACGGATGAAAGTTTGTAAAACGAAAAAGTGTTTGTGAGTTGGACCAATCTGAAATCAAGAGTAAAACGATCGGGAGTAGCCATGCCGTTGATTTATACCAACTTTTCGTAATGCTCTCACAAATAGTTTAGATGTGAAGCCTGCGTAGCCGACGGTACCAACATATGTTAAGCTGAAAACAAGGGAAGAGTAGCTTGCCGCGCGTCACTGTCTGGCGCCGCCTTTATAAAAGAATAACTTGTAATTTTTGTGCGTAATATCGAGTGCTATGATATGTATCAGCTTAGCAGTTCAGTCATGTTCTTGTTTATTTTCAAACCATCAAAACAATGCACTATAACTGTTATTGAATAGAAACAATGAAAGCAGAGGAAAAAGCAAATGCAGCAACACGAAAAACCTCAAAGCGGTCAAAGTAAAAGTTGATGGAAAAAATGGCCGCATTGTTTGTACAAAGTGTTGTTGTTGAGGGAAGACTACATGGTAAGTCGGCCAGTTGTTTTATCGCCTTTTCCTTTTGACTGGAATTTCATCCTAGATTTCTTTGCATATCGGTAAATATTGGCGATATGTACAATTTGTTCGTTCGTCAATCAAGAGTACAATTATGGGTGATAAATGAAAGCTCAAGTCTCTCTCTAAGCCATATTATCACTTAAAATGATACCTCCAAACACCACCTACTCTTTCTAAAAATCAAGTAAAAGTTTCTTAGAAACACGTAGAAATGTCTCAAAATTTCAAAATTAATGTTTGGGACTTTTCAATACCAGCTCATTATCTTGGTTTTGGAAATAGTAAATTTCATTGTGTTTGGTTTCACTTTCAAGCCACTTAAAATATCAGAAAATGATTGATTACAAATTTTGGAAATTTTTTTTGAAAAATCTCTGCTTCATTTATTACTCATTCAAACTAGATGCTGAACATAGTCCATTAAGTCGATAGTGTCATATCGTGACATGATCTAATATTGTTACCATAAAGAATAGACTATTTATATACTTTAGTGCATTGTCACCGATAAAGGATTTTACGTAGCTAAAATACGTCTACAAACTGTTTCCAGCTAGAGCAATCAGGTCGTGTGTAACTAAGGACACCAGCAGTCGCAATAGCTGCGCACGGTAAATTGCATTGAGAATATAAACAAAACACACAACTTTTTTTGTGTTTATTGGCAGCTGCTAAAACTGCAGTAATATGCTGTGTAGATGTGTATCATACGCTAATTCAAATCTAATTAGACAGAGTCGGAGATGATCATTGGCCAGGCCCCACGAGAGGGGGGTGCAGCCGGTGCGCCGCACCAGGGCCCGTAAGAGTCTGGGGGCCCGTGAAAATCAAAGTTAAAAATTGTAATGGGCAACAATGCATATCTTTTTTATTGTTGCTTTGAAGCTGGAAAGGGATTTCCATGTGCACTGTCATGAACAAATTTCGCAGGAATGTTGTGGAGAAGGCATTTATACAGGAAATCAAAGCTCTAATGTTTAACCAGATGTCAAACTTGTAAACGTTTTCAGAATCACTGTGACAAAACAATGAATGAAATTAGTTCAATACCCGAGTGTAGCCGTTTGACTTGGTAGTAGTAGGGTAGGATAAACAAAAAATAAGGTCAAGGAATCACAGCAGTGCATCGAAACTTGGTATGTGGAAAATAGAATAAGGAAACGGTATTAAGGTCTGTCGACTGCGAAGCGGCCGTTCAAACCCCCTCACAGTCGCGTCGTTTAAAATGATCGTGTAAGAAGGGCATTGGCCTTTTAATCGAAACAGGACATAATGTAGACAAATAGCCTGAGAAACATCCGATACTGGGCTACGGTGGTTGATCCCATGATTTAATCGCAGGGAACGCCATTCACTATTTCACCGCATTTGCCGCAAAACTTTAAAGTGTCTCAACAAATTATTGTAGCCTGTTTTTTGTTGATATATTTATTAAAAATAACTATAGCCCAGCAATCGTGCATACAAATAGTGGGCTACATGGTTGCGAAATTAATCTGTTCATGAAATATTTGAAAATGACATCAATTTGAAAAAAACAGTGGCACAACAACTCAATAAATGCAATACGCTTTCCATTAAAAGACTGTGGAAGGCAAAAGGTCTCCCTAAAGTGTGACTAGACTCAGTTTGCATGTCCCTCTTTTAAAAAAGTTTTCAGCAACGTCACTTGGTTTCGGCTTTGCTTCTGTGAATTAAAAAAAAATTCAGTTTTTTGGTATCGCATCAGCAGTAAAATTTTAATAACTTTTACTTTTTGTACGAGAGTTTGATCTTCTCTAGCAACAAACTGCTCTCAAAATATTACACTAACTGCATGGGCTACTGGGTGACTTGGTTTTATAGTAGTGACAAGCCGGCTTTGCCGGCGTCACCCGGCAGGGCCCTCCATCAGTGACGTCGGGGTTTAGTATTTTGGTTCAACAGCCTGCGCCGGCTTCACGCATCGGGCTCTGGTGTAAGCAGTAGCCAAAAGTTAATAAATTTTATGCACTTTCACAATTCATACACACAAAACTGTGATCATCATATTCTCTTAATCATGACTAGTTAATGCTCACAAAGAATCTTGCCACAAATTGTCGTTATGCTTGTCGGGGAGAAAGGATTGAAACACAATCAAAACTGATGGTAGCGGCCAAATGGTGGTTGCTTTTACCATTGCAGAAATAAACTATTTAGTGGTAAGCCTATTTTGAGATGTGGAGCTGCCCCTTTCCTATTTATATTTGTGATATTTAGTTCTTCGGCTGCGCTATTCGTCTTGTTTCCGGCATAGCGGCAAATGCGGCTATGGCTTCCCCAAAATCAATCACCATATTTCAGTAGGTGCACATCAGACCGAGTTATTTTCAAAGTAATGTTCTCTGTAAATTCAGTTTTACAAATTGTTATGGTTATGATTTTATGTTGATTTTTTCTTAAACTTGGGATTTTATTACAATGCTGTAGAGTATAGACATAAATACCTTAACAGGCAGCATATTAAAAAAAGAAAAAATCCTTGCTTTACAATATACCGTGTACGACGGCATCACCTGCAGGGCCCCCCATCAGTAACATCGGGATAGAGACTGTGGGTTCAGTCGGTCAAGCCCGCTGCACCTATCAGGCTCTTGTATGAAGAGTGCCCAAAAGCTTATGTGTTTTCTGCACATAAGATTTTTTTGTGCTCCTTTTCCTAATGGAATTTTCAAGAGCGTCGATGAGGGGGTCAAGGGATACCTTTGATTTCGGACTCGGGCACTTGAAAACGTCGCGCGCAGTGTTAACAATATATTAGGCCTAAGTTTCCCATTTTCCTGTTAACAAATGCATAATCTATATAATGTTTTTTGTGACGTGATGATTAATGTTTTCTTCATTTTGGCCACAGAAAATTTGCTTAAATACTCATTTATAAAGAAATTCGGGCCCCCCAGAATACTTCCTCGCCCCGTTGCCAGAAACATATCATATAGGTTTCAGTAACTCTTAAAGCAGATAACTTCCTAAACGTATCATTATTTTAAGCCCCAAACCAAACCCCTAATTTTTAAATTCATATATCCCATATGGATCAATCAATTTGTTTAAAGTCAGATCTTACAAAATCATTTTACATCAATTCTGTTGTGTTTTGTTGTCTCCATTAAACAGAAAAATTGCATTTTAGTTACCAATTGCTGGTGACTGATAATGATACATTGCATGATATTCACATTTTGGTTTTTGACTTACTTTTAGCCCGAAATTATTCCATAGACATAATATTATAACTGTGCTTGATTTTTTACCCCACATATAGAGATTAAATTATTTAAATAGTAAAGTAGTCAGACAGCAATGTCTTATTCGTATCACAGTGGAACTAAAAAAGGAGAAAAAACGCAAAAAGAAAGGCGATTTCAAGGCAATTATACCAAACATTCATCCATTTGTAATTGCATGAAACCCAGCCACTGCAGTTTACCAGACACTTGTCAAAGAGGGGCCCGGTATTAATGTTGGTACCGGGCCCGGACTGTTCTCTCAACGGCCCTGTCATTGGCAGATCTGCGTGGAGGATATCGTTGTCTGATAGCCATCTTCATACTCAATATTTTTACCATAAAGAATAGACTATTTGTAAACTTCAGTGCATGGTCTCCGTTAAAGGGATTTTACGTAGCTAAAAATACGTCTAAAACTGTTTGCAGTTAGAGCTTGTAGGCCGTGTGTAGTTAAGATAGATATATTATGAAGTCAGTTAATAAATGAATTTAGTTTGGCTTCAAATATCATTGTAGGCTGTACAAGGGAAAATATTGTGTTATTGGCCCTAAATCTTTTGCACTTGATAGCAAATCCAAAAATTAGCTTGATTTGATTTTATGTGTGACCATAAAAATGAAATAGATCTAGATCTAGATCTTCTATCTCAAAATTGTCCGGTTTTGACAAAAATTTTTGTTGGAACAGCAAGAAAATTGTAAAGAGGTAGTTTTCTAAAAATTATGCTGAAATTTGAGTGCATTTGCAGATCAGACCGCAGCAATATACAAGAACAGTTTGCATTAAAATCTTTCTCTCCATGAGACCAGATTTTTGTTGTAATACACCGCACCTTCTAAACTAACAGTATCGAAAGTCGTCTTTAAACTTTACAAGCCTTGTCTATTAAAATTTATAGGCCAGGTAGTATGAGTAAGCTATCTGATGAAGATCAATGAAGAAAAAACTATTGAGAGATACAGAAGATAGAATGAAGTGATTATTGTCAAGACCCAAGGGCGTAGCCAGAAAAAAATTGAGGGGGGGGCCAAATTTTGCAACTTTTAATGTGACGTCATTCACTTATAACGGCATTTTGCCTTTCGTGAATTACGCTCGTCGCTACTATAAAAATTGCTGAACAAAACTGAGAAAGTGCGAATGCAATTTCACTGATCCAATGTAGTTTTATCAAGAACGGCTTTGATAGTTCAACTTCAATTGTGACGTATAACGCATTATTTGAGGAATTTCAAGGAAACCACTCCCACTGGTAGGTTGAACGTTCTGATAAAAGAAGCGAGGTCTTTGTAGTAGTCTGCATCGCAATAAAACAAGAAAGCGCTCAACGAGACGCTTGTTTCTTGCAATTTCCAGAACTTGGATTGTCAATTCATTACTCGACTGCGACAGGAGAAAAACTTCGGCGATATTTAGTGTGTAAAACGTACACATCTTGTTTGATAACATTTGAAAGTTTAAAAACTTAAAAAGTCACGCCCGACCCACCCCCCTCCCCACCCCCTTGCTAAAAGTCAACAATAAACTCTAATGTACCTGCAGAGGTGCAAACAAATTTGTTTTTATTTTTTTGATACTGTTTTGTAATTTGACTTAAAATTCAGGGGGGGGCCATGGCCCCTTTGGCCCCCCCCTGGCTACGCCTATGTCAAGACCTACCAGTAAATGGAATGTTTTCCTCGGCTATGTGCACGAATATACAACAAGATTGACTAAGAGAAACATGTTGGCTTATTACGAAGCAATAACATATATAGCCGTGGAAATACCTGGTGCTTTGTTCAGACAAACGTCACCGGAAAGCCCGTTTGGCCTATTTATGTCAAAAACAGTGATTTTCTTTACTTGCAAGTTGTGTATTAGCCTATGTGAACAATTAAGCGAATAGCACAGCGCTCAATTTGGCCTTGATGCAAGACGGTTTAAATTCTAGAGAGTTCTCTGAAAACAAGTAAGCACAGGCTAACTGCAGATTATAGATTTGATTCGTAATCAGAATTTATTTTAGTTTTTCTACGGGAAAAAGCAATATAAATTCCGATAGAAATAAAAATGACAGTGCTTGCTTTGCAGTCGATAGTTCTAGGTTAACTTTTTGTCGAGCTAAACCAAAGATTTAAAAAACGGAATTTATTGATTTTTTGATGCTCGCTCAGCTACGAAAGTAATGCGATATACAGGGTGTCTCAAAAGTAAGTATACACTTTAAAATTTGAATAACAATCTAATGGCTTATTCAAATTTGTCAAAAGTTTACAAAAATATTC
This sequence comes from Trididemnum clinides, assembly GCA_963675345.1. Taxonomy (NCBI): domain Eukaryota; kingdom Metazoa; phylum Chordata; class Ascidiacea; order Aplousobranchia; family Didemnidae; genus Trididemnum; species Trididemnum clinides. Next base: position 45,926,400 of record OY776285.1, on the reverse strand, counting down.
TATGAACTACTAGAAACAGATTACCGTCCTAATATCTCGTTGAATTTATTTATTGACAGAATGTTAGACCTCAACGTGGGAGCCACCAATTTCGGGAGATTTCAGCCACCTTTTGATGCATTCTTGCTTGACACTTTGCAATAAATCTTTTGTAACTAGTCCACATGATGCTCTAATGTTTTGTTCCAACTCTAAAAGGTTTTGAGACCATGTGGAGTAAACTTTGCTCTTAAGGAAACCCCAAAGAAAAAAGTCGCATGGGGTTAAGTCAGGTGAACGAGCGGCCCATTCTAGAGGACCTCTGCACCCAATCCACCTACCGAGAAAAAACTGATTTAAGTAATCTCTGACTTTCCTGGTGTAATGTGCAGGAGCTCCATCTTGCTGAAAGTAACAGTTTTTCAACCGAAGCATTTTTTGTCAACTTTACCTACACGGCCTCAAAACCTTTTAGAGTTGGAACAAAACATTAGAGCATCATGTGGACTAGTTACAAAAGATTTATTGCAGGGTATCGGGCAAGAATGCGTCAAAAGGTGGCTGAAATGTCTCGAAATTGGTGGTTTCCACGTTGAGGTCTAACATTCTGTCAATAAATAAATTCAACGAGATATTAGGACAGTAATCTGTTTCTAGTAGTTCATAGAATATTTTTGTAAACTTTTGACAAATTTGAACAAGCCATTAGATTGTTATTCAAATTTTAAAGTGTATACTTACTTTTGAGACACCCTGTACTTTAGAAAGATCAAAATATGAAACAGAATCAACTCGGACTTAATCAAAATCAAAAACGTTGCTGTTAAAATGCCCGAAACAACTTGACGACATTCATTTCGGTATAATTATATTATGTCAGATCATGCTTGAAGATTCAAGTCCGACGACTCTTGTCCCCTTCTCCTCTAAAGTACATGGAAACTTGCGGCCCCTGCGTTTTTATGTAAAATGCTCCTATCATGATATGAAACCCATTTCTGCCGAAAAATTTTCCTCACCTTGTATTATAAATATTTTTCCTTCTCAACTCTACCTGCAACCGCTCAGCAATGCAAACTTTACTATGAGCGGTTACGTATTTTGTAAGGACCTCGTGAGCAACCTTTTATGACCTAATAAGTTGTTGCAATTTTTGTTGTTTTTTGACAAAGTTACAAGTTAAGTTTGGCCGGCAAAACTTTAGTGGTTACAGAGATTCAAGGGCATTGGAACCTAGTAACTACCGCCATTCCCATGATTGCATGAAAACAAAAAGTTGATTTTCTTGGCATTTTGACGAAGGTCACTAACAAGATTTTTACAAAAGACGCGAGAAAGCTTTTTAAGGTTATAGTTCAGGTCAACCTTGAGAGAGTTGAATTATTGACGTGCTGTCAAAGAACAACAAAGGCCTAAATAACTGCATAGACCTTAGTTTTTGTACTTTGCTTCAAAAAGGGTGAAAGCTTTTCCTTTTTCGAAATACCTAACAACTTTTCGATAAAACATTGAAACGTTTTTGGTTAGTTCCTCTTTGTACACAAACCTCATTTGTATGCCCGTAGAGCATATCAATCACTCAGTTAATGAGCCAACACTCAGCAGTTCTTGATATTGCGTTGTAAAGTGTTGTATGATCTCTACCATTAATAGGAACTTTTTATTGAAAGTGTAAGGCCGAAACTAGAGCAACATAAAATTTTTTCCAAGTGATAAATTTGGCGTGGAATGCACTTTCAAAAAAATAGCCGATCGTTAATTTCTTGATTGCTAGATTCCGATCGATTACCATTTAACGCAATAACCTATTGGGAGAACTGAATTGTAGATGCTGAATTCCGGGTTAAATTACCTACTGATATTCTTTATTCTGATGTCAATGATTGGAGGGGACAGGCACGACTTCGTTCGCTTTCTCCTGCCTGTGCTCTACCAGGACCAGAAACCTAGGCGCATCTAAAGACTTATGTCACAAATACGACTCTTAGTTGCCCTAAGTCGTGACACAAGCCAATCATTCAGTAGCTCTGTGAACTTTCTGTGAACGCAACGACCACTTTAGCACACTCCCACAGCCTTGAATTTGAGTGCCCTGTCTTTTATGAAAATCATTGATGAAAATTTGTGACAGAACAAGCTGTTTGTGATAAGGACCATAAATCTTTGTTTAGAAGTAGGAAGATCGGTATTAGTGGTACAGATTGAGGGAAAATCGAAAACAAAACAATAGGCCTAACAATGTAAAAAATTGCAACAAAACAGATTTGGCTTGAAAATAGTTTCATAGACCTATCGGAATTAGGTGAAAGACATTTGCTGACAGGCATGGCTTCTTTTCCCTAATGCTGAGACCAAAGTAGATTGGCATGGCCAAGAAACTTTAGATCATAAACACCATAAATAAATGAAATAGACCTGTCACTAAATAGCTTATTTTTGTAATTGTAAACACAATAAAGATTTTGACGCCCACCTCTAAACTTGACTTTGTGTTCCTTGTAGTATGGAAGAAACGGATGAAAATTTGTAAAACGAAAGAGTGTTTGTGAGTTAGGCCAATCTTGAATCAAGAGCAAGCCAATCGGGAATAGAAACACATGGGCCATGGTTTTCATTTATACCAATTTTTCGTATTACTCTCACAAATATTTTTGATGTGAACCTGCGTAGCCGACAGAACCAATATATTTTAAACCGAAAATATGGGAATAGTAGCTTGTCGTGCGTCACCGTCTGGTTCCTTTATAAAAGAATAACGTTTAATTTTGTGCACAATGTGAAGTGCGATGATATGTATCATCTTAGCTGTTCAGACGTATTTTTGTTTATTTTCATGCGATTAAAACAATGCATCATAACTCTAATTAACTCGAAACAATGAAAGCACAGGAAAAAGCAAACTCGGCAACACGAAAGACCTCAAAGCGAGCCAAGCAAAATTTGATGGAAAAAAAAAGGCCGCATTATTTGTACAAAGTGTTGTTGTTGTGGGAAGACTACATGGTCAGTCGGCCAATTGTTTTATCGCCTTTTCTCCTTTGACTGGAATTTCATTCTAGAAAGTTTCTTTGTATATCGGTAAATATTGGCGATATGTGCAATTCGTTCGTTCTTCAACCAAGAGTACATTTGCGGGAGATAAATGAAAGCTCAAGTCTCTCTCTAAGCCATATCACTTAAAGTGACAAGTCCAAACACCACCAACTCTTTCTAAAGATCAAGTAAAAATTTCTTAGAGACACCTAAAAATGTCTCAAAATTTCAATATTGATGATTGGGACTTTTCAATATAAGCGCCAAGCTAGCCTATGCAAAAATTATCTTGGTTTTAAAAATAGTAAATTTTCTTGTGTTTGGTTTCACTTTCAAAAAGATTGATTGCAAAGTTTTAGGAATTTTTTTTGAAGAACCTCGGCCTTATATATTACTCATTCAAACTAGATGCTGAACATAGTCCATTAGGTCGAACTACTGTGGATGTTTTTCCGCATCTATAGCGTGTCATATTCTAATATGATTAGCATAAATTATAGGCTATTTATAAACTTCAATGTATTGTCACCGATAGAGGGATTTTACGTAGCTAAAAATACGTCTAAAACTGTTTGCAGTTAGAGCTTGTAGGCCGTGTGTAGTTAAGATAGATATATTATGAAGTCAGTTAATAAATGAATTTAGTTTGGCTTCAAATATCATTGTAGGCTGTACAAGGGAAAATATTGTGTTATTGGCCCTAAATCTTTTGCACTTGATAGCAAATCCAAAAATTAGCTTGATTTGATTTTATGTGTGACCATAAAAATGAAATAGATCTAGATCTAGATCTTCTATCTCAAAATTGTCCGGTTTTGACAAAAATTTTTGTTGGAACAGCAAGAAAATTGTAAAGAGGTAGTTTTCTAAAAATTATGCTGAAATTTGAGTGCATTTGCAGATCAGACCGCAGCAATATACAAGAACAGTTTGCATTAAAATCTTTCTCTCCATGAGACCAGATTTTTGTTGTAATACACCGCACCTTCTAAACTAACAGTATCGAAAGTCGTCTTTAAACTTTACAAGCCTTGTCTATTAAAATTTATAGGCCAGGTAGTATGAATAAGCTATCTGATGAAGATCAATGAAGAAAAAACTATTGAGAGATACAGAAGATAGAATGAAGTGATTATTGTCAAGACCTACCAGTAAATGGAATGTTTTCCTCGGCTATGTGCACGAATATACAACAAGATTGACTAAGAAAAACATGTTGGCTTATTACGAAGCAATAACATATATAGCCGTGGAAATACCTGGTGCTTTGTTCAGACAAACGTCACCGGAAAGCCCGTTTGGCCTATTTATGTCAAAAACAGTGATTTTCTTTACTTGCAAGTTGTGTATTAGCCTATGTGAACAATTAAGCGAATAGCACAGCACTCAATTTGGCCTTGATGCAAGACGGTTTAAATTCTAGAGAGTTCTTTGAAAACAAGTTAAGCACAGGCTAACTGCAGATTATAGATTTGATTCGTAATCAGAATTTATTCTAGTTTTTCTACGGGAAAAAGCAATATAAATTCCGATAGAAATAAAAATGACAGTGCTTGCTTTGCAGTCGATAGCTTTGTTTATTCATTTTTTATTTTTTTGTCTGGCATATTTTGAACAAAACATAAAAGATCAGGAATAGAAACAAACGTGCCATGCCGTTGATTTATGACAACTTTTCGCATTGCTCTCAGAAATATTTTAGATGTGAAGCCTGCGTTGCCGGCAAAACCGATATATTTTTAACCGAAAACAAGGGAAGAGTAGCTTGCCGTGTGTCGCCGTCTGGCGCCGCCTTTATAAAAGAATAACGTGTAATTTTGTGCGCAATTTCAAGTGCTATGATATGTATCAGCTTAGCAGTTCAGTCATGTTCTTGTTTATTTTCAAACCATCAAAACAATGCACTATAACTGTTATTGAATAGAAACAATAAATGTATAAGAAAAAGCAAACGCAGCAACACGAAAGACGTCAAAGTGGGGAAATCCATAGTTGATAGAAACAAAGGCCGCATCGTTGGTACAAAGAGTTGTTATTGAGGGAAGACTAGATGCCAGTCGGCCAATTGCTTTATCGCCTTTTCTTTTTAACTGGTATTTGTTTCCCTATTAGTGAAAAATCTTTATAATATACAATTCGTTTGTTTATCAAGTTGTTATCGGTGTAATTATGACCAAAATAGGGTGCTCAAGTCTCCCTCTGAGCTATATTACCTAAAGTGATACGTCCAAACACTCACCAACTCTGCCGAAAAAATCAAGTCAATATCTTGTTTAGAGGCACTTAAACATACAGTGAAATTGTTGCAAATCCGATAAATCACGTTTCTACTTTCATCAAGACTTTTTCTAGAGATTAAGCAAAAGAATTTGGAGATAAACCTTATTCCTTTGCTGATAACCTGACTGCTTACTTGTCGACAACAGGTGGAAAAATATTCCTCATAAATTCTTGCGCATAAATATCTCAAATTTTTAATATTAATCCAATGCGATTCTTGCTAATTTTTCACCAATGATGCAGAAGAGCTAACATTGGAAATCATGAATTTTCTGTCATTGGTTTTACTTCGAGGCAACTGAAAATATCAAAAAAATTACGGTCATGAAGTTATAGAAATTTTTTTCGCGGAGCCTAAACTTTTTAGTTCCTGATTCAAACTAAACGCAGAATATAACCCATTAGGCGGAAATTCTTACACTTGTTTTATCTGCGTCTATATAGTGCTATGTTTTAGTATTTTCACGGTAAAGCATAAAATATTTATGGAATCAAATGCCTTGTCAAAGTTGCACGTATCTTACGTAGCTAAACAGGTCTACGAACTGTTTGTAGTTACTGCACGTATTACGCTACCCAGCCTGCCAGTTTGAATATACAGAATTAAGTGTTTTAGATATGTTATGTGCTTAGTAAATAGTGAATGGTTTTGTTGTTGTGTTGATTAAAGATAGATAAAATTTACCAAGTTAATATATGAAAACGCCATTGGTGTGGTTGCAAACACTTGGTTAGGTTTTTTAAGGACATTTTGTCTCCCTTTGACAACAAAGTTAAAAATCATCTTAAATCGTATTGGTGTGTGACTTTAGAATAGGTTAGGCCTTCATCTAAATCTTCGAGTTCAAAAACGAGACACTTGGCTAAACGGGAAGTTGGCAAGATAGTTAAAAAAAAACTGAAGTTTGAGTAAAATTGCTGATGAGATCTTTGATTAAATTGGTCAGCTTGCTTTCAAAACAGTCAAAATTTATCAAAAACTCCACAAATTTAAAGGAAAAGACTTCGGCAACTTTTTCCGATGCCAATCTTCTACTTGTTCTCTGTATTTATTGATAAACTAGTCGGCTCTGCCGGCGTCCCAGGATAGGGCCAACAGTCAATTATTTCCGGTTAAAATCGGTTCTGCCGGTTTCAACCGAATTGGTTTTAAACCATAAGCGAAAAATTGGTGGTAATTGGGCATCGCCCATATTCCTTTAATTCCAATCGTAGTACAATTGCTTTCAATTAAGAGAGGTCTTTGAAACTACCTATTATTTCACAAAGTCTGTCCGTTCCTTCAAATAAGCGTAGAAGAAGAAACTCAAAATTGGAAATCGGCGCCTTACGTAATGGTTATTGTTTTGCGATAACACAAATCAGTTACTTGGTGGTATGCACATTTTACGACTTTGTAAAACCCCCTTAGCACAAATGACTTCCCTAGTCCGGATCTTTCTGTTGCTTCTTCTGCGGCATGCTTTCGAGGAAATTGCTATTGTTAGATATTAGGACCACTACTTACCACTTTTTCGTGATTGTATGCTTAGTTGTACAGCTTAAAGCCTTTGATTGGGAGCGTGTTACTTGGTTTTGCCATAATCGGAATCAAGGAAAAAAACTAACCCGAAGAGATGCAATTACTTTTGCAGCGCTCGTCAGTAATGTCGACGTTAAAAATATGGGTAATTGTGAGAACTGTAATAAAAAGTTAATGTTTCTTTGACATAGCTAATTTTCGTTTCAAAAATGGAAAATATTGTTTTTTAAAGGAAATTCATCAAGCCTAAAATCAATATAAGTGGTTGCACACTGCCGCTCTATTTCTTCCCGTGTTTCTGGACTGGCTAAGTCTTGCACGCCCTGTTTGGTACTTAGTAAATGGAATTGCTTGCTTGAAGCAGCCAACGATCTAAAAAAGATTTGCTGGTTCATTTTATAAAGTGCAAGGAAGCACAATTTAAATGTTCTGGAGTAGGGGAGCGATTTACATAAATCTTCTTGAAAACCTTGATACATAATGCCAACGAATCATGCTTTTGAGAAAGAATAATTAATATGTGCCATAGGACTAACAATTTTGCAAAAATTGCAATTTTGTAAGACCTAGACACCAAAAGTTTGAGTATTTTTGACCGTTTGGTTGTGTTTTAAAGTTTTTAGAGACTTAATTTTGTAAAAAATTTTTAGACAAATAATGGCAAAGAAACGTGCTTTCGATGGAAAGTAGTCAAATTGTACCAACAAACTAATTTTTCAAAAAACTTGCTTGTTACCTGGTTACAGTAAAAATTTTTTGAAGTAAAAATGAAAAATCATGTATGGCAACCAATTTTGGATTAGCCATTATAAACCACTTCTTAGCCCTAACTAAACTAGAGTCACTGATTGCTAGAAAGCAAATTTACTAAGCTTTCAAACGATACTAATTGTTAATACCTTATTATAATCTATTTGTTATCTGTTTTTACTCAGTTTAGCACTTTTTGAGAAAGGTAAAAAGCTACACTGAAGGTGTTAGATTTCATTTTTTTAGTGTAAAAGCTAATAGTAAAGGTACAAATCATATATTATTAGAAATACCTTAAATTAATCTTTGGTTTGTTAAAAAAGTTTGAAAATCGATTGAGAAATGAGATCAAAAATCAGTTTTTGGTAAACTGTCTTGGTAAAAATGCTGCAATTCTTAAAAAAATCAGCATATCGTGATTTGTGTTACAGAAAGATTGCGTTAATCGTACCAGACGTCTTATGACATCATTTAGCGAGTTTGAAGCAAGCACAAAAACGAAGAAGCATGCTTAAATGGCAAAATCTGTTGTTGCACTCTCAATTGAGCTCCAATTATTGTGGAGTGTTTTTTATTAAAAACATCTAGTTAATATCTCCCAAAAAATCGTTTAATCGCGTTTCTACATTGAGTACTTTTTGAGTAAATTAAGAAAACGTATTTTAAAATTAATTGTTAACTGTGAGGTCATATGAGATGCTCAAGAAATGAAAATTGTTAAAATTGGTAAGTCGGGTACTGGCTTTTGTTTAAATCAAAAACTACGATCCTCCGTTCAAAATTGGGAATTAAAAATTGTCTTTATTTATGACGTCATCGTGACGTCACAAACAAATGACACTGACTTCGAGAAGATGATCACTTGTGGCAAGTTTGACATTTGTGCGCCAAGCAGTTTCGGAGAAATAAAGACAGACAGACAGACAGACAGACGGACAGACAGCAGACACGCAACAGGCAGAATCGCGCTTTGTATATTTGTTGTGTTTTAAATCTAATCCAACAATTTTGTTTCACGTGCATCGATCAGTTTACGCAAAAAAATAAAGCAAATGATATTTTGAGATTAATGGGTTCCATTGATCTGGGTTCGATCAAAACTTGCTTTTGGCTATTCGGAAGAAGGCGTCGAGCAGTGTTTCCCAAACTGTGTGCCGTGGAAGATTTGCAGGTGTGCCGCGAGTTCTTTCAAAATGCTTTTTATTGTTACTAATTTTCTGCCAAAATCGAGAAAACGCTGCCACTACAGGTCACGGCGAGAGAAGTAATGATCTTTTTATGGAAATCAGCACTATTTGGAGCTGCATCACGCGATTTCTGGAGGTCGTGGCCCAGAAAAGTGGTGATCTCCAGAAAAATTAAAAAAACATTATTACCATTCTCCCTATCGCTTGTAATGTTACTTGACATCAATTGGAATAGATTCCAAGACTGGTGTGCCGCAAAATTTGTTCAACTGATTTCCTGTGCCGGCAGACAAAAAAGTTTGGGAAACACTGGCGTAGAGTATATCTACATGCATAATAAAATAAAAGCTTTTTTAGAAAATCCCTCTGATTTTTGCAGAAAGATCAATACGCAATCACAATTAATGCCTTTTTGAGTTCATCTGGGTCTAAGCCCTAGTGTGCTTCAAAAACGATGAGCTCATTTTTAAAAACTTTTTAGCTACAATAAGAGTGGAAAAAACAGTGTAAATATATCAAGTATTTGTTTTTGTTGTTTTGGTTTTTCGCTTATCAAACATAAACAATAATACTTCTGAGAAAATAATATAGAATCCACAACAACCGTCGAAGATCAATTAAAGAATGGCTAAGTTGTCAAGCCAAGATTTCCTTGACTTCATTTGCAGCGCTGTAATATGAAGCCTGTCTGGAGTGAAACTTTACTCTTTGTTATCAGACCTAGTTTTTGTTTAGCAACATTGGATTTTTGTTTTGCTTGTACGGACGTAGTAACACAAAAGATTCAAAGTGGAGTTTAAACTTGATATACCTAGTCATGTAATACTCAAACATCAATCAAGTGCCAGTAGGTTGGCTACAGCAGAGAAGTATTAAACTGCGTAGTAGTTATGAAACTTGCTTTTATTTCCGGTTCAAGCTTTATGTAAGCGCGATGTTGGTAATCACGTGTAGATGTTTACCAGTTGACTGATTAGGAAGCGATATAAAAATTGTGGAAAAACCCTTAGCTTTGCTCTGACAAAAGTCATCGGAAAGCCCGTTATTCTACTACGTTCCCGAAAGTAATTTTTTTCACTTGCTACTGACTCACCAGGGTATGGCAATAAATCAGTTGGCAATAAACTATTAAAGAGTACAGTCTATTCTGCCATGATACAAACGGTTAGAGAGTTTTCAAAAACAGGTAGAGAATGAGATAACTGCAAACTATATATTTAAGTGGTAATTAAGACATAGTTGAATTTGCCGAGGGAAGAAGAACTATAAATCTTGATGAATAAAAGTTGTTTAATCGCCGCTCAGCAATAGAAGTAATGTAATGCAAAAAAGATAAAATGTGACACCGAATCAACTCGGTTTCGTTCAAAATAAAGAAAACGTTGTTCTTGAAATGCGCCAAAAATTTAGTGATGTATTTCTGCAAAATGAGTGTCAGTTTGAGGTTCAAGGTCAGGTAGATATAGACCCTACGGACCATGCGCCCTCCCTCCCTTAAGCTACTTATAAAACTGTACCCCAAAGTTTTTTTTTGTAAATTTGCCTCCCATTGACACTATGACCGATTTTGCCTTAAAAATTTTTTAATTTAATTTTTAAATACTTCTTTCGCTCTTTACTCCACAGTCCACCTGCAACAACACAGCAATCCAAGCTCTGCTAGAAGCGCGTTTTGGGGTAAAATTCAGGTCAACTTTGAGAACCTAAATTTTTACCTGCAGTCAAAGACACAACCAAAAGGCTAAAAAATTTCCTTCTTGGGCATTGCACTTGTCTCAAAGAAGAGTGAAAACCTTTCTTTTTTTAAAACACCCAACAACTTCTACACAAAACATTCTTACATATTTGGTTAGTTTCCTTCCTTGCAAAAACCTTGTTTGTTTGCACGTGTAACCTATCAATCACTCAGCTAATGAGCCAACACTCAGCAGTTCTCGGTACATGTATTACTAAGTTAACTGTTGCATGATCTCTACTACCAACAGGCAATTTCACAATTAAAGCGTACGAAATACGCTCTCAAAAATCATTTTACGAATCATTTTTGATTTGTTTATTATTGTTTTTCTGACGTAGTTTAGAAGCAATGGTGACATAATAATAAACCAACTTAAATGCCTAAACAAGCTCTGTGGCGTTTTAAAACTCCAAGCTCAACCCTGTTTTTGGATTTATTGAAAACAGGTTTTCAGCTTAGACACACATTCAATGGGCAATTTTTGGTTAATTAATTCTTTGCTGTTTGTTCATTTCAGAATTGTTTTACTCTGCTTCTAATTAAATAGCAGCATGGGTCTTGCTCACGATGAATTACCGGAGCCCATTTACAACAAAATCCAGCAAAAAACAGCAACAGCCGGTAAGTTTGTATTGCACGATGTGAGTAACCGCTTGTGCCGGAGACATTGGCCTATATAAGCAGTATGGGGGATGCCACAGAAGTCTTGACTTCTTCCCAAAATATCTTTGTCTATAAATTCAAAGGCTGCAGCAACTTTTGACCAAAATATGAAAAGTGTTTTCCGATGTCGGCAGAATTTCAAAGATATGATTGAACCTGCGATTTTTTTAAAAAGTTCATCAACTTTGGTTCATCGATCGTTGGCTAATGATAAATCCTGTTAGATAAGAAAATGCTTTAAACATCCCATTTGAGGAATTAAGGCACAGGGGTGAAGTTGTCTGGGAATATAGCTCAATGCCATTTTACACAAGCACACAGATATAACTATTAGACACTATATTGCTCTACGGCGTACTGACAATAGCGCTCGAAGGATATCCAACAGCATTCACTACCTAGATTATCAAACCAAAATAACCCGAGTAATGCTGGCTGGGTTCCCACAACCGAAAGTAATTGTGGGCACACAACCACCACCAAAACACATTACAACTATAACTAAAAAAACAAATAGATAATGATGCTGGGCCTAGCTAGGCCAGGCCAACATTACAAAGCACACTCCTCGATAAACATTCTACCGGCTACTATTATAAACTATATTATAAATAAATACATTAATCCTCAGCTATATCAAATCAAAAAAGTTTTTCTATCTGGAACTACTGCACTCGATTGAGACTCGCCAAGAGATCGCGTAACCAACTACTAACCGCCAAAATGTATCTGGTAACCGTAAACTGTTTATTTTAAACATTACCTAGGGATCAATGCACACATAGAGCGAAGTCTTTCGTGCCACTTGGAATGCAAAATTTTGCTGAACAATCATGAATACCTGAAATAAGTGTTACAATTTTGGTCAAACTTTCAAACTATGAAGATTTTTTGAAACACGTGAAACCTCTTCTTTTGACGTTTGTTCTAACTACTCCATTGTTTTGTGGCGCAGCGCTGACAAGTTTGATTGGTTGGCTTTCTTTAAAGCCATTTACTTTTTGCTACAATTTAATAGAGATTGCCTGACCAGCTACGGTATACTTTTTGGTTGGTTGGTTTACCTCTCCTCTTCCTTGGGATGGAGGTATGGCGCGAACAGCAATCCAGGTTCACGCCATCTACCTAACTGAATTAGGCTAGAAAAAAGTAACAGCTCATTTCTAACCAGTCATGAATGCAAATTGCAGACTGGTAGTCCCACCACCAATAAGGCGGACTGCCATTGGTGGGTACCCAAGAGTCGCCTCTTACGACATGCTGGCTGAGCAACTTTACTATTCTCGGTGAAGCACGGGTAGCTACTGTACACTCGGTGGCCTACATGAGGAGAGCAACAGGCAAGCTCCTCAGTACCCCTCCGCATGACTTTAAATTTGCAATTGTAATGATATTGCGACGTCATCGTGACAACAAAAATAGAACATCTTTCCTCCCCTCTTTACAAGTTTCTTTTTTTGGCTCGCGCTTGGATGCACAGGCCCCTCATCATTTTTCTTCAACACTGACGTTTCATTCAAGATCCAAGCAAATGCTTGAATATGTTTCACAAACAGATTTTAACATTTCTAAAATATTTATAGGAGAGGTAATAAAAGAACTGTCGTCTAACTCACGCCCTGACTTTTCAAAATGCAGGTAAGTCGCTAGATTACAGCGCTGGAACCAGGGGTTAGAATTAGGGTAGGGGAAGCAAGGTGGAATTGCGTCGGAACCCGTGGTAAAAACAAAACTTGTGACGTTAAGGTGAAGATACTTTTTTTAGAGGTTGTCTCCCAAATTTGTTTTGTTTCTAGAACTATCTTCAACAATGTTGTACCAGTGTCCCGGCAAGACTAAATCCCGTCCGGCTGCTATTAGCAACGTATTTTAGTGCGCTGCATTTACATTTGACATATATTTTATAAAACAAATACCCTGGCTTTTTATTTAAAGTCCACTAAAATCGCTATTCATGTATATACATCATACAATTTTATTCGTGACTTCATAATATTTTTGTAAGAAAAATCTAAACCATAAATTTTGTAATAGTAATAGAAAAGTAGTATTTGTTACAAACGTCCTGTGGTAAGTAAAGCTTAAATCAGTCTCTGACTACTGTTGTCACTCCATCGTTGACTTAGCCAATGAATGAATCAACAATAATAATTAACGCCGCTTTCTCAAGAATATTGTATTCCATCTACTTTTATTTTCATTTTTTACATTTAAATTGTGCGACCTATTAATTGCATTCTGACTATTATTTTAGTGTAAAAAAAAGCTTGTTCTTATTTTTGCGATTTCAATTTAATGTCAAGGTGCTGAAATTGCCTCTTTACTGTTTTTAGATCGAACGGTGAAAGAGACAAGCCAGATGCGAATCCAATTTCAGAATCACAAATATCCAATGGAAACACTAAAAAAGCCCAATGCCGAACTCTAAAAAGATTGGAACGCTACCCAATGAACAGTCCACAAAGAGGCTGCTTCGTGATCTTTAATCAAACGGTTCGACAACTCTTCATCTTTGAAAATTGTTGACTGCAAACTAGACTTTTCTTCTAAATTACGAAGCATAAAAGTTAGCATCATTTCAGTTGTGTTGTTTACGACCAATGCGCCTGATGACGTAAAGGTATAGCTCATCTGTGGACTGTAATTGTGTGCCCTGCGAGGGAAAAGCTAGTTTTGCTCCCGAAAAGTTGGCTAGCTTTTGTTTGTATGATTGCAACCGCTTTTACTGTATCAGAGCATCGATTGATAAGCTTCGACCGCAATCAGTCTTTCAACACTATATTTATTCTGTTTTGCAATTTAAAGAAATTTCTTTCTTAGAGCAAAATTTCTGCCGGATTTTTCTAACCTAAATACTTTAAAATTTTGATTGCATGTAAACTATTTCCACTTCGTAGTTCTAGACAGATTTCAAAACCTCAAAACTGTGCTACACCACATATAATCCAAATTGCTGTTAATATTGTGCCAGCAGCTCGTAGTTAGATACTCTTTGTTCTCTTAGTAGGTTAAAAGTGGCTTCAGGATCCAGAGGATACTTACAGGCCCTGGCCCAGGATAAATTCAGAGACTAAATGTTTAATTCTTGTCATGTTTTCTTCTATTGCTCTTCTCAGATTTCCAAAGACACAAATCTTGCCTTCAAATGATTAATTTCTGAAAGTAAACAAATATTTTTTTGTTTAATCCATAAGAAAATACTAAATTTGCTTTTGTTTGTTAATTGCCAAATTTTAAGTCTCAACTCGATAAGCGATATTGAAATATTGCCTCTCAAAATAAATCTTCAATTCAAGAAACTCAAGCCTCACCCAATTCATGAAATTTATCGCCTTGTGCCATTAATTCTTACCACCAAAAACTTGGGAGCTGCACTTGGTTCAGCCTCTCAACGCTCCTGGTCTTTTACTCTAGAAGTTAGAATTAGATCTTATCGCAGCGTAATTTCCTTTTGGTTGTAGCAAAGATAATGAGATGCAACACTGTTGTTTGATGAAAACACTTGCCATGAATTTTTTGTTTTGGCATTGTGTGGTCTACAACAATTTGATTGACAAAGTATAACACAAAAATTTTTGATTTACCGATATAATGTATCCACAGCAGTTGCAACCCACGGGCTGAAATTTGGGCGCTTGGAGAAACTACTGAAAAATTCAGAACCGTAGCAACCGTAACGTTATTCTTGTGATTGTTTGATTAAAGTATAATTTTTGTGCAGGAATTTGACAACAGCGACAAACTGCGGACGAGATACGAAGCTCATCAGGATGACGTAACAATGGAGAAAGTTGCAAGGGCATTGGGTTTCACATGTATAAAATCCTTTCCAAATTGCACTAAAGACGATATGATTTCGAAACTATCGAAAAGTATGTAGGATAGTATATACAGAAAAAAGTTCAAAAACATAAATTAAGTAAATTTGTCTCATTTTTTAAATGTCGAGAAAAAGTCATACTCAAGAAGTAAGGAAAAGAGAGATTACCCAAGGGGAAAAAAGATCTCAAAAGAATATTATTAAAAGCAAACAGGTGTAAATTCATCAGAATGAAAAAGGACTGCTCATTTCAAGAAGATCTGGAATTCCATTCACGTCACTAAAGATGACTTTTGCACTCTGATAATTATCATAGTAACTAAAAATTATTAAGTATATTGTTTCTTTCTCAATGGATCAAATGACATCCTAAAACAATTACTTACCATGCAATTGAGCGTTTTTATTTTTTGCGCTTCAAGAGCAAAACCAATGGCACGAAATATACTTTGGTATCACCATTGATATCTCACCATAAGGCATTTTTATTTTCCAGATCGGCTGATAACGGACAGTGTCACTAAATGCATGACAAATTTCCAAAACTGCTTCACAGATTCTAAGTTTCAACATTCCGCTTGAACTACTTGATGCTACTTTGAATAGATTTACTGCCTTCGAGTCGAGGAAATAGTAAAATTCCTTTCCAAACAACTTATTAACGCAATCGTCCTGAGGTTTAAACTCGCAACCATTTGACATTGCTGCCGTATAACAATGCTTCAATTTGCTCGGCAACAACCTAGAGCGGTACCTGCTGTCGGTTTCCTCTCTTCGACCTGGCAGGAAACAAAAGTGGATTAAATATAGTTATTTCAACCCTGCGTGAACGTAACCTTTTTTTTGTTTTAGTCGCGATGGCCAATCACAGAGATTATGACTGTTTTGGGTGTGCAATATTATCTCATGGAATGAAAGATGAAATGATCTGGGCCAAGGATAAAGCTGTGAAACTTTCAGAAATTACTGACTTGTTCAACGCTAAAAACTCTCCTTCTTTACAACTAAAGCCGAAACTTTTCTTCATCGCGGTTAGTAGATATTTATTGCCGAGGGCACCTAGCAATATTTAAGCAATCCCCTCTAAAAATGTGCAATAAAACCTAAGTGGTTGCTATCGTGATAAGACGACTGATAGCTAAACAACTTGCGTTGGCGCTATTTTAATCAGTTTCCAATCTATTTCAAGTGTTACGCATATATTCGTTTATTATGGTTATTTCTGCTTATTTCTGCTCCATTTCATACGCTCGCACATACCTCGTATGAGCGAGTAGGGAAATGAAAGATCTCCTGAACTGCAGCTATGGCACTTGAAGACCGTTTGCTTTTGGGCCAATTAGATTTGCTTTGTTTAAAATACAGTCTTCCTGAGCGGAAACACTTGGCTTTACTGCAAAGTAACAATAGGATGTACTCCCTGAAATAACTTGCATCAAAGGACAGCTATTTTGAGAAAAGCAATTAAACAAAAAACTTTAGCGCGCAGCCAGTATTTAAATGATGGGGGGAGCCAAACCAGTAATGAGGATAAATTTTCTCTGCACCTTCAAATTTAAGTTTCTTCTTTGGGCTATTGCAACCAAAATTTGTATCCTATTTTGACCATTTTTTGTACGATGACAACCTTGCCAAGGCTAATGAGACGACTAATAGAAATTAAGTCTTATACGATTGCATTCTTTAGGTCAAGCAAACTAGGCTTCTTTATGCTAAGTAGCATTTGTATGATGTTAGTTCACTACTAGAGTCAAACCGACATGGAAAAGTTGTCTGAAAAATTAATTTTCTGTCAACAACAGTGCTTCAGTAATCATGAGGGAGAGTTTCCGTTTATTCCCACAAATACAAACATGTCTATAATGCGCAGGCATGTCGCGGGACAAAGACAGATGAAGGAGCGACTATGAAATCAACAGTTGAAGCAGATACTTGTCCTGATATGGACGATGATGCTGATTCAGCACCAACAAACGTCATCATTCCTACTCAGGCCGACTTCTTTTTTGCTCATGCGTGTCCACCAGGTGAGTTTAGTTTTTAATGTCTACACTTTGTTTATCTATCTTAGATGAGGATTTCAGTAGCGTGTTTGGGAGGGGGTGGGGTGGAGCATGAAGGAAGGTGGCACCTCCAAAGGGTATGAGAGAAGTAAAAAATGTGAAAGCAAAATATATTTGGATACAAAATTTTTGCCTCCGAAAGCTAATTCCAGAAGAAAATAGTCTTTATGTTCTTTATAGACCAAAATGATTCAACTTCCCACTTTCATAAAGTATATTAAAAACAATGTTTTCAAGACCATAGTAGGCAAAATGCTCTGCACCTGAGCAAAAAACAAATTGTTTTTATATACGCCGCTAAACGTGTTTAACGGTTGGCTTGTTCAAAAGCTAAGATCTAGAACAGTTGAAAATTCAAGAAATATCAGATTTCAACTCTTATATTACTAATCGTATTCCTGCGATTTCAACTTAATCTAATTGTTCTCAGGCAATTTATTTCGAATAGAGTAGGATACGACTATCAGATCTTACGATCTAGTGTATTGAGCTTATCATGATAGTTATTTGTTAACATACTACAAGTACTCGTCAGAGATAAGCAAAGTCATTTATTTTATTCCTACTTTGCTCCTGTTTTACAAATTTATATCTTGATTCGATACTGATCCTGGTAAAATCAGAAGATGTCACGTCATGATTAGTCGTTTGCTTCTCTTGTGCAGAAAGCTCATGCTAAAGTACATGCGACAAAGAAAATGGCTCTGTGAAATCAAATAAAAGCAAAAGAAAATACTGTTTTTCGGTACTGGAACCTGATCCAATCCTGAATTCCAAAAAAGTCATTCCGTATCAGCTACTAGATCGGCTAGAATAGCCGTACTCCTGTGAGAGTCCATTCCCAACTCCGATTTCCTCTGCTACCTGCAGCCCTCATATACTTTATTTGTAGTCGTTTCTTTGCGATTGAGTGCTTGAAAGCTTGGCTTGATGCTTTATTAGTTCTTTCGTAAATTTCTCACTAGCGAAATTAAATTAATTTTAAGCATATATTTCTTCGTTTCTTCGTTAAGAATATTAATATCACTATTTTTCTCGTTTCATTGCATAAAATAAGATTGTTTGGTCAATTAATTATTAGGCTTAAAAGACAAATGTTTTTCCTCAGAAGATCTTCTCAAACTTGTGACTTTCACTACCAATAAAGTGAAATGACAATTTCACGCATGCTAAAATGGTGTTAGCAAAGCTAAGGCTACTAGCAATGAATAGATTTTGGAAACTCATTCATTTTATGATATTGGCACTTGGCAGGTTATATCTCGTACAGAAGAACCGACCAAGGGACTTGGTTTGTTGAAAAACTTTACGAAGTGGTTCAAAAAAACAAGGACAAGCTTGGATCAATAGAAATTTCGCAGGTTTGTCAACCAAACAAAACATACTGAGCTCAAAACTAAACTCGTAATTTAAAGCAGAAGTGTTTGCATGAACTGAGCGCCTAAGCTGTGACTGAAAACCAACGAATTTAATACCAATGGCGGCGTATTCTGTACAAACCTTTTGGCACTGCCAGATGGCAGTTCCGAGTATAGTGATCTTAATGAAGCATATTATCATTAGCATGATGTTTAAGCGTAATCAGAAGAAAAATTATGAAGCATACATCTTAATCCACTGTTCATCTTAAAGTTTTCAGAGGGAGCGCGCCAAAAATTCTTTTACTACCTCACAATCTTTCCTATTTTGGCGCAATTTTACGCTAATAAATTATTTTCTGTTGATTTCTTTTAAAATCTTGGTTTCAGTAATCTCCCTGTAAAATATTGTTTTCAACGTACGAAGTTATTTAACTTGTTGGTCTGAAATTAGTTATAAATGGCAAACAAAACCGCTTAGGTCGGTAAATTGCCCTCTTAAAATAAAATAAATTGCTGTCAAAAATTTGGCTTTTGTTCTTGCAACACTTCTTGGAACCGAATCGCGCTTCCGATAAATCTAAGCTGGCCTTGCCCACGCAAAAAATGCTCGACACCTGACTGTGAAAATACCACAATCTGAAGCATGTTATGTTTGTATTCTGTTTCCTTATTATATATTGTTTTGTGAATCAGCATTAGCATTATTCATTCCGTAAAACTATCTGAATTACTCACCTTTTTACGAAACTACATTTTGAGAAAATGAAAAAACAAATTCTACAGTAGTATTAATTGTGACCTCATCTTACTTCCTTAGGAGGGATAACTTTTGCGAGTTGGTAAGTCGGGTACCTATAGGGCAGAAAACTGCTTTTCTCCATTAAAAGATGAGAATTGAAATTACCATTAATTTGCGACGCTGTCGTGACGTTGCAAACCCCTTTGAGGCTCTCATCCTGGATTAGCGATAAATCGTGCCAAACTGCATATTTATACATCCAGTAGTTTCAGAGAAGTAAAAGCGAACAAAAGCACGAAAAAATTTACCTTTATGGAATAAATCAGCGGTTTTTAAAGAATGAGTCGCAGCGCCCCCGTGCGGTAGTTTTAATTTACCAACAGTGTCGCAAGAGTTCACCAATCTGCTACTGTGCCCTTCTAAAAATAAGACACAAAACTTAATTTTGTATGGTTGTTCACAAAAAATAAAGATCTTCAACTCTTATGACAGCTCACATACGTCGATTTCAACAAGCGATTAGTAAAAATTTTGTTCAGAAAAAGGGTGCCCAACAAAAGTCTACTTAAAGTCTTTTGAAAAAATTTGATCTCAAAGAAAGATCTTTACTTGAATGCGAGCAAAAACTTTGCTACGCCATGTTTCCTGGCGCAGTCACGAATGACTGAAGGCAAGGGGCCAATGTTTCATGAACAACTCACCTCAGAGTATAGAGATGAAGCCATCAGGAGGCAAAGGTAAAGGGAATTTTTCGCTCCCAGCCGATAAGGGACGTTTGCGGTTTTTGTCAAATCGTTTAAATATTTTAGATTCCTGATATTACAACTTTAAGATTTTGTTCAAGTTTAATATTAAAAAGATGGAAACCTTAGGAAAAATTCCAACGTATGGCAACTCTACCTGACACAAGTCACCACGCTATTTGCCTCAGACTTATGCAAATCGTTCGTTGAACATACACTCACCAACGTTTACTAGATTGTTTGTCTCCCTAACATCTTGTAATTCAATTCACTTTTTAATAATGAGTAGCTACTGCAGCAGCCTGCGGTTGATGCTTTAATACGTAAGACATTCCTGAATTTAGGTGCTGATCACTGGCCCAGCAGGCTTAATAACTTATAGTTAACCACTGCTAAACACCAATTCTTAATTGCCCTATAGACTTTATCAAGAAAAAGCAGTGTTTATTTTAAACTTTTGATCAGACAGATAGTATGACCACCTAACAGGACTAAGGTAGTACAGAGCACATCAAGCAAACTGTTAAAGACATAAAGCTCTTGCGCTAAACTTAGGCATGCAACCCAACAAACAACCCCAGACACATTTTCGTGCAAGTGTTCGTTGTTTTGCGCATAACACTAACTAGGACTAAAGGAGGGAGGAGGGGTGGCTGTGGCAAACTGCCTTCCTCTGGTTATGCCCACGGTTACAAGTACACCAAGTTTTTGAAATGCGTCGCTAAGAAGAAAATTTGATATCCACAGTATAAACAAAGCTTGATATTACGTCTTGACAGCGGCGCATGATTTGCTTAAACACTTTATTTGCCATTGAAATGTGATTACTTATTTGTGATCACATTCCAACTTTTGTCTACATTTTTTCCAATTACCTATATCAATTGTAATTTATCATGATTCAAGGCAGCGAAGTCAAAACAAAAAACGAAAACTAATCTGCAGACCCGATTTCCTGTTGAAGCAACTTTCTGTGCTCGATAGCTTCATGAATTTTTTGGCTCCACGAAGGAGTTTCTTCCTGACTACTCGTCGCCAGGGCAAGCTGATATGGTCAAAGAATGAACTGCTATTTTGAATAAAAGCAACTTATTTTAACACTATTTACGAGATAATAGAACTTGATAACATGCTTTTCTTTTCAAAAGCATATTTTTACTTCTTTTTCACTCAGGACTCGCTCATGATCCTGTAAGGCAGGGGTGTGCAAACTTTTTTAATGGTGGGCCAAATACCAATAAGCACAATATTCTGCGGGCCGCACCTTCAAATAGGATAATATTTTACCGAATATCAAAAACAATATTGCCAGCGATAAAAATAAAACTGCAATAATATCAAAAACAGTAATACCAGTATTATTCGAAAAAAATTCGTTTAGTAATTTGTTAAAAAACAAAAATATGTAAACTTAATTGTATAATCAGAACATGGCAATACGATTTAATCTTTGTACAAACAATTTCTGTGAGAATTATGCAGCTGGCTTTTTTTCTGAACCACTCTATTCAAATTTACTTTAATTGAGGTGCTTGCAACTCTAAGCCCATTTTCCAAGTGTTCGCCTGTCATTACTGATCGATAGGGAGATTTCATAAAACCCATTTTAGAAAAAAATTGTTCACACAAATAAGTTGAGCCAAAAAGTGCCATTTTGGAAGCCACAAATTTTCTTAAATTTGGGAACTTATCTTGGTCAAGAAATTTCCGGTAAAAATCACCAAGATTCATTTCCACATACTTGGCCTTCAAGTCACTACTCTCCTGAAGATCAATCAGTTCCATTTGGATATCAGTGGGGGCTTTGTCAATTTCTGTGTGAAATGGTGAAGAAAATATTTCAAATAAATGTTCATGGGATCTGAAGTCTTTAAAGCGAGCCGAAAATTTATTAAGCAATTTTTCAAGTTGATCTGCAAATTCGGTTTTCTTCTCTGGAAGCATTCACATTTCTTTTAAAGTTGGAAAGTGAGAGAGATCCGCATTTTCTATGTGTGCGTGCCAAAGTCTCAACTTGTTCATAAAGCCTTTTATGTGACCATACATTTCACTCGCATACTGGGCTTTTCGTTGCAGCTTTGTATTGAGTTCATTCATGCGAGTAGTAATATCGACCAAGAAAGCCAGATCACACAACCAACTTTCGTCTTCCATTTCAGCCATTAGTCGCCCTTTATTTTTTAAAAATAGTGCGACTTCGTTTCGCAGTTCGTAAAATCGTCGCAACATACCACGCTTGCTTAGCCAACGTACCTCGGAAGAATAAGTTAGATCTTGATGTTCGGTGTCGAGATCATTCAGAAAATTTTGAAACTGCCGGTGATTTAGTCCTCGAGCTCGAATGAAATTTATTGCCTCATTGACCGGGCTCAAGACATGTTTGAATTTCAAGGATTTTGCGCATAGATTTTGTTGATGAATAATACAGTGGAAAATTGCTATGTCGTCACTGATATTTTTCTCTTTCAAAGCAGATTTCAAGAGACCTACAAATCCAATGCCAGTTCCGGACATGGCTCGAGCACCATCAGTTGCGATTCCGCATAAAGTGGATAGGTCCAAACCAAACTTATCAAAAGCATTGAGAACTTCACAAAAAATATTTGCACCAGTAGTAGTATCCTTCATACACTGTAGTGACAGAAGTTCTTCTGTTTCGTTCAACTCCTTGTCCACTCCTTTTATAAACACAGCCAACTGAGCCGTGTCCTTTGCATCGGTGCTTTCATCGATTGCGAAGCTCCATGACACAAAGTTTTTCACTTTGTCTTTAAGCGTGTCACAAACATCACCAGCAAGTTCGTCAATGCGCCTTGCTATCGTCCAACGTGACAAACTTATTTTCTCGAACTCCTGTACCATTTTAGGACATATTTCTTCTGCGACATCAATAAGGCACTTTTCACAAAATCACCTTCAGAATACGGCTTCATAGTTTGAGCTATTCTCTGTGCAATTAAGAAACTGCATCGAACTATTTTTTCATTATCAGTTTGCATTTTTTGAAACATCAAATGCTGGCTCTTCAATTGTTCCTTCAATTGCTTAACTTTCAGCTCTCTCTCACGTCTTTTCAGCTTTCCATAAATACAGTCAGCATGTTTTGAGTCATAATGTCGTTTGATGTTGTACTCTTTATTAACATTTACAGTTTGATTGCAAATCAAACACAAGGGTCTACTGTCTGCATTTTCGATAAAAAAATATTCAGAAGTCCATTTGTCATTAAATTTTCGCATCTCTTCCTCTACTTTCCTCTTTCTTGTCTCTTTTGAATTTGCGAAATTTGCCATTGCGGAGTGATGAATTAATTGAAACCAAGGTTTAAATTTGCTAAACTCTTGTATATAAGTTTATTAGAATTAGACAAAATCAATAAATATGCTGAAACCAAAATTCACGAAGTTAAAAAGTATGCAAACAGAATAGACAAAAAACGAACGAAGGACGTCTTTGCTAAACTAGGCTGTAGCCATGGTTTAATTGTGATTAAACCGTGGTTAATTAATTGGTAAGTTATAGCATGTTAAACGCATAATTTTTACCTAATTTGTCCTTTATTTTTCAAAAATAATCAACTGATAAAACTAATTAACGGACCGACCTTCCTTTCGAGATTTCAAGTTAGCTTAGCTGACTGGCTATTGATAACTGGCTGGACTCGCTAGACTCAATATTAGCTAACTGGCTAGACTCAATATCTTCGCTACGAACCACCTCTTCATTCACTAGCACAACTATCAACCATAAATTAGCTACGCGCTAATTCCTCAAGCCACGATACGAATGATTCTAATTCTAAACTAAATTAGCAAATCGTCAAAAGAACATATCTCTACGATTAACTAATAATTTTCTTTGTCGTATCTCTACAAATCTCACTAGATTCTGAAATTTTTTCCAAGAGGTGAGAAGAACAAAAATTGAGCAAAATTAACCAATTACAATACATGGAACGTTCTAGCAAAAACATGCGCAATAGTATATGTCTATAACGTCACAAGCGAACAATATTTAGCTAAAAAACTTGTTTCTTTATGATCTTTGCTGTGCAGAGAGCAACCTTTAATTGGAATATATTCTTGCAAAGCGGTTAACTGTTAAATTATTTAACTTTATTCTAGGTTTATTTCTGACATTGATTTTATTAAGCACCTCCAAAAAACGTGTGAAACGTTCGCGGGCCGCACTCTATTCAAAAACCGCAACTCTCCGCGGGCCGCACAATTTTCAGACGCGGGCCGCATTTGGCCCGCGGGCCGCAGTTTGCACACCCCTGCAGTGTAAGGTCTTGATTGTTTTGCGATGGCATTTTGGTGCTACCAATGGCTTCATGAAACGAAAGCAGCGCTCTATGATTAGATAATAATCAGTTGAATTGGAGTTTATCCCCTCGTTTAACTCGAACATCGGTAACAAAGCAAAACATGAAGTCTTTTGAAACGATGCAAAGATCAATTATACACTGCTGCTAATCATTCTCTTTATAGACTACCAAGTCTAGGCCTACTTATGCATCATTCAGGTTTAAATAGAGTGTTTATAATGCATGTTTTATCGCTGCAGTAAAATTGTGAAGTAAAGTTGCATTTATTATTTTTTTGTAAAATTTGTTTCAGCTGATGACAAAGGTCAACAACGCAGTTTGTAGTCGCAGCACTGAGGACGGATGCATGCAGTGTCCTTCTATTATGTCCCACTTGTGTTCTGAACTCTACTTCAAACCTATTACATTGAGCCAAGTTCCTTCATCTGATGTAGAAATGTGAGTTCTTGGATTGTTTTTGTTTTTTTGAAATCTGTCTGTTTGTTTCTTGCTGGGAGCGTCCTTTATGTCAATTTGTGGGTTGGAGCCATTTTGTGGCAGCTAGTTCAAAGCTCAGATTGGTTATGTTTTTGTAACCTAGGAAAAATACTAAATGGCATTTTTGTCAGCTTCGTTGTATGGCTAGTGGAAAAATGCTCTGTTCGAGCACTAGTGGTAACTTCAAAGCAGGTTCAACCAAGGATTTTCGCAATATTAGTGACAGCAACTTATTCTGTGGCCAAAGGATACTCGTACATTACTCAGCCCTGATAAGTACCGTAGTAAAACTTTAAAGTGGATGTCACAAACATTTTATCGGTGCTTTTGGATCCTACTATAGTTAACTATGAGCTGTAGTTCCAAAAAAACTCTTTTTTGTAGGTTTTGAAAATCAGCTGATAGAGTTTACTTAGTAAAGATATTTTATAAATTCCAACGCTACTTCTTGTCAGAGAAAAACTTATCATAAAGCATCACTTTAGTTAATGCACACTCCTCTGCATTAAAATTTCTGCGCTAACATGAAAATATCTATATTAAGGTCTGTAGGACCAATAGCAACATTTAGCAGTAAATACCTGCTTGCTAAAATCATCTAGTAAAATAGTTCATGGCAGCTTGCGTGGCTCTATTTCATCATTTTAAAAACATATTTAAAAAATATTTAACAAATTTTTAAACGCTTTTGTGATCTTTACAGGATGGACCCAGAAAACTGACTTTGTCACAATGGAAGCTGCGGAGTTCAAGCTTATGGAATCATCCAAAATATGGGCGAAACTCATGGAAATTTGTAAAAAATTAAGTGTTCATTATGATATTGAAGTATTTGTACCACTGTTTTATTGTGCTCATTTCTTTATTTTTTTAAGCTGAAACAAAATCTATTTTATACATGAAGCATCAAAAACTGATTTGGGTAAAAATATATAACAAAAGTAAGGATCAAAAGAGTATCAAACAAGCAACTGGACACTTGTAATTGTCAAGAAGTCCTGGAAATAACACCAGTATGGAAATTATATGGGAAAAGTGTACCATAAACAGCTGTAATCCGTCATTATAAACTCCAAGAAAATATATTTTGAGAGAAAAATCTTTTAAAAAATGGCCAATTAAAACCAAAATACATAGTTGTTTCAATTCGTGACCTTCTTTAATAAAGTTCAATAAAATCAGCATAGTAGCAGTCCTGTTTTTTCTGCATTTATAAAATGTAATGCAATCTAATGTGTTTTTACTGTTTTTGATATCTTTTCGAACGATTTGAAAAGTTTGCTTGAAGTAAATATAAACATTGCCAAGTTTATAGCTTTTGATTATCGCAATTGCGATATCACAGACGTCGTCTGTGTTTTCAAAGTATGACGTTTGTGACATCTAAACTGCAGTAATCAAAAGTAAAAAGACATGAATTGGCAATGAATGAAGTGCCTTCATACTGTAAAGATGCGTAGTATTTTTGTAGAACTACTGTGATTATATTCTATTGGGTTTTATCAATGTAGTCGAAGACCGACAATTGGGCAGAGGAATTAAAATATGGTATAGATTGGTACCTCACACGTGTGGTACCTATGCTAGGTCCACGTTTGTGGAAGGACTGCAGATTGCTGTGCGAAGCCCTACTACTAGTGGATGAGTGGCGGATGTTGCAGTGAAACATTAGGCTGCGACAGCACTATGCTGGATGTAATGTGTCTGACTGCCTGTGACATCCACCAATGAGTGCTAGACACACTGTGTTTTACCGGTTGTTTTTGATATTTCTATGGTACGCAGTTAATTACCACATACATTTTCAGCATCAATTTAACAAACAGTGACATTGTTTTGACCTATCGGGTCACTTTAGTGGGTGTGGTGATCTACAAGTAGCTAGAGGCCTAAAATAGGCGTAACCTAGAACGTCAGTCTTGTGGGACCTACACTACGTCCACTGTAGTGAAAGTTCTGTCAGTACTCTGCGAAGCCTTATCGCTCGTGAATGAGTGGTGGTTGTCTCAGGTGCGCTATGTCTAACAAACTACTTGTACAATAGAGCTGTCACAGCCCAAGTGGTCACAGTCTCTCGAAGCAATACTTGTAATTTGGTTGACAGCAGCAATTAAAGAAACTCCTGGCCTAACACTAAGCTATACTGCTATTGGTAACATTTTCACAAACTTCTTCTAATTCAACTGAATTGCTCACATTTTCACGATAAGCTGTTAGCCAAATAAAGAACTATTTTTTAAACTACTGGTTGAAAACGAATGTGTTTTAAATGAATTATTACGTGATAAATGGCAATCGTCGTGTCTACCGCTTTTGTTTGTAATCGTCGAAACTGCAAATACAAGTATAGTCGAACAGTTGAAATAACTCTTGATTTTTTAGGCCACTGCTTGTGATTTGACTGAGTGTCAAACTTGAGGTATACCACTTGCAATTTAAGGAGTAACGTTACAGGAATTAAGGCTGAGCGGGAAGACTGTTTGGTCAAAACTGTGGCTTGCATCGATCGTAACGAAATGTACGGGTGGCTGCTGAGTCCAACATATAAAGTCTCCCAAATTCTTTACTTTCCCAAACTAAGGTTGATCTTGCGTTAGATAAATCAGTTTTTCACAGTTATCTATTTGAATTGCGAAACTATGTGGTGCCATCTGTAAAGTCGACAATTTAGCAGTTTTGGGTACAAAATTTTGCCTCGTCAAAACAAATCATCTTGCAACGAAACAAAGTGCTTGCGCCAAGACCTATTGTTTTGCAATATCAGATAAATCCTTGCGCCAAATACACGTAGTCTTGCAATGCAACCAAGTCTTTGCGCTAAAACGTATTGTCTTGCAATGTGAAATAGATGCTTGCGCCAAGACACATTGTTTTGCTTTATGAAATAAATGCTTGCGCCAAGTCGTATCGTATTTTTTTGTAAAGCATATACTTGCGCCAAGACGTATTGTTTTGCAATATGAAATAGATGCTTGCGCTAAGATGCATCCGCTTGCTAAATGAAATAAGCGCTTATTCCAAGACATATTGTTTTGCAATGTATAATAAATACTTGCGAAAAGACATTGGTTTGCAGTGTAAAATACTGCAACTGCTTGCGCCAATACACCAAATGAGAAATAGCGCTATTCAGGGTGTTCTGGATAGAGCCTGGTCAATAACAACTTTGTTGAAAGATAACAAATTTTTATTTCAATAACTTTTGACGTTTCGCTTGTGTACATGATTTAAAGTACTGCTTGGCGTTTGTTGTTTTTTTGCGAAAGTTTATCCCTGCTCTGGTACCATGGGGTCAATATGACCCCAGGATTATTTGATAGGCTAAATATTCCAAATTTTGAGATTATAAGCTTTCATCTCTTTACTTTTGCTTTATTTGCCATATTTATCCTCCATTCACGAGGAAGCGAATTGTATCGCTATACTTTGGACGGGAAGTCCGTACTCGCTTGGGAGTTGCCTTTTTCGAGGTTTATGGGCCACCTGTCTTCCACATAAAGGTGGGGCGTCCCGTTAAGTGCCTTGCCCAAGGACACAGCAAGCGAACTTGCCGGCTTGTTCTCCACAACCTCCCCTAAATGCCGAACGCCAAGCAGGGAAGCTGCGGATGCCATTTTTTAAAGTCTTTTGGTATGACTCGACAAGGGGAATTAGCCCCAGGTCTACCTACTGCAAAGCGGACGCTCTAACCACTACGCCATCGCATCTCGCTTTGTATTTTCTTTGCAGATTCTTGTCAACTGTTTCTATTCATGCAATCTTAATTTCAATGTTGCCTTTTTTGTAAACTTCACATTTTATTTGTTTGAGGTCATATTGACCCCATGAAAGAACTATTCATATCGTTGATTGTTCTTCAATCTAAGCGCAAATTAGTGACCCCGCAAACACCTCAGGTTGTGAAACAAATCATTTGCAGCTGTGGAATTTTACCAGAAGCACTTCTAGCCGTTCAAAACATCACCCAGTATTGTCCATCAGGGCGCAAGAGATGCTTTCTTTGTCTGAGATTGAAGGACAAAAAATATAGACTCACCTGCAGTAGATGTCATAACACCACTTGCGAAGAACACAGCAAGATGGTCTGTAACCAGCATCAGAAGTAAAATATTCGTGTATTGTGCACTCCACTACATTTTTCAAGCAATAAACACAGACTGATAACAAATTGAGTTTTTCTGCTGGTGGCAAAATGTATTTTTAGTAATGGGGTCATATTGACCCCAAGGTACTGCAAACGTGATTTTTTTCATGGTACCAGAGCAGAGTTAAGACTACTTCAATCTCATTCAATAATAGCGTGATAAAAGATGTCAATACCAGTAGTGTTATCACCACAATTAATCTCTACTGCCAGCACTACAAAGGTAATTTGACTAGTCACTGGTCACTTGAGGCATTGCGCAAAAAACTAACAACGCGCGTTGCACTGATGAGACGACTTGCAGGCTCAGGCTGGGGCGCTGGAGCTAAAACATTGCGTACACCCGCCCTATCTCTGGTCTACTCCACTGCAGAGTACTGTGCACCAGTTTGGTGTCGCAGTGCACACACTCGCCTCATCGATAGTGTTCTCAACGACGCATTGCGCATCGTTACTGGATGCCTGCGACCAGCTCCAACTGACTATCTACCCGTTCTCGCAGGTATCCAGCCGGCTGAGCTTCGCCGATTAGGAGCAACGCTCTCCCTGGCATATCGTGGCAATTTGGACCCTGGCCATATTCTCTATGAATTATTGGCTGGGTCCCCAGACGGCCACAGAGAGAGACTAAAATCTAGACGCCCCTTTGTGCTCGCTGCACGGAAGTTACTGCAAGATCTAACTGAATTGGATGTTCGTTCAGCTCAATGGACAGACTTTAAATGGAACACGGAATACTCGGAGTGCTCACCTGATCTCTGTGCTTTCATTTCTAGGGTGAGCACTAGGCCAATGGGGATGGGCCTACCCAGATCATCGTGGGTCAGGCTCAACCGCCTGCTGGCTGGTGTTGGGTGCTTTCAGTCGTTCATGCACAAATGGGGCCTTGCTTCTACATCGAATTGCGGGTGTGGCGCTGCAGAACAAACCGCAGAACACATTATTCTGATATGCCCCGTACATCGGGCACCCACAGGAATACGTGGACTGACGGTTTTGGATGTCGACACACGATGCTGGCTGAGTATCATCACTGCCAGCATCTGATTTCAAAACGGTGGATGATTCAACAATTCAACAACATTGCTGTCTTGCTGCTGTTTTTGACGTGGATGTGGATCCCTTTCAAAAGAAAAAGAAGAAGAAGACTAGTGTGGAGGTAGGCTACCTCACATATTTTTAACCATGTGGAGTAAGCTTTGCAGTAGAATTTTACACATTTGAGGAGTTTTTTTGTTCATTGACAAAGAGGTAACCAAGAGGAAATGACTGTCGTATTTTAAATACTTTTTGAAAATATAAAAGGTGAAAAGTATCTAATTTAAAATTAAATAAACTCCTGTGGCTCTCCAAAATACAGTCAAATTTCGGTTTTCCAACAACTCCGACTTCGAGCAAATTGGTTTTTGAATGGAAATCGCGAGTTGGAAATGCCTCTGTTTTTGAACAAAATTCTGTTCTCGAACGTCGGCGACGCGTGGCTGCTGTGACCAAGCATAAACATTTTTGAGTTGAACACGGTGATAGGTGGTCGTGCTACGCTTTTCTTCTCAAATGTAGGCCTACTGCGTTTAGCATTTTTTTCAACGCATTCACCAGCAGTCATGAGTTTAAACAAAGCAAAAAGTGATACTGGTCAACCAAAAGAAAAGTTGCGAGAAAAACAATGGAAAAGTGAAGAAAGAAGTCATCACCAAATATGAAAAGGGTGTACATGTATCTGATCTTGCTGCGCAGTACGGTATAGCGAAGTCTACGATATGTGCAATCCTAAAGAACAAGGAATTGGTTAAGATGATGATGATGCAAAAAAGGAATGAGTATTACCAATAAGCAAAGACCACAAATACGGTAGCAAGTGGAAAAGTTGTAGCTAATTTACATAAATGAGAAACAATTAGCCGGTGATAGTTTCTGGGAAGCCTTTATTTGTAAGAAAGAATTAGAAATTTTTTAAGATCTAGCAAAGAAAAATGCTATGATGTATATAGTGTAAGCAGGTAAATAAGCATTGGTCTTGCTTGGGAACAAATTAACCTCTTTTACGTTATTTGTAATGCGAAAATATAATTCGGTTCTCAAGCAAATTGGTTTTAGAACAGACTTACAGAACGAATTACGTTCGAAAACCAAGGCTTGACTGTATTGTTTAATCCACGTTGTTAAGCCTTTTTTGAGAGAACCAGCTATAAATTGTTCAGCATTAGGCTCCATTGCTCATAGTGCTTACATTTTCTTGCAATTTTTATCAAAGTTTAAATCCATTAATTGTACCTCTACTTTTTTGTATGAAAACAATTCTAAGTTGCTGTCAAATCCATTTCCGTGATGTTGAGAGCCGTTAAATGGGTAAGCAAATGTAAATAATCAACTAATCCCGTTTAATTAAATAAGTGGTTTTCCACCAGTGTGTAACCTCGTTTTAGAACGCCGTTTTTAGTTTCCAAGGATGTTGCAGCTGGACCAGTATTTGGTGATGTGTCCATCCCCCGAAAAAAAACAGCCACGAAATTAGATTTTGTGTAGTTGATCACCAATTGAAAATTTTCAACACTAAAAAAAATCAAAAACATCAATTTCAACAAGCGATTGTCGAAAATTTTGTATATAAAAGCTGCGTAACAAAGATAATCGTTACAGACGCTTAGAAACTATATCTTTAAAACACAAAGTAATTTCCAAAACTATTGTGCAATGAAAGTGTGCATCACCAATATTGACAAAAAAGAGTTTAGAAATTAATTTTCATAAAATATACTACAACTGGACAAATCAATTAATAAACCGTGGAGAATGGCGGACAAAAATCTCAATGTGTCGTGTTGTCTTAGTGCGCCACAAAAACAACAACAAGATTGTAAAAAAGCATCACATTGAAAAACGTTTGAGCACGACTGCACTAAACGAATAAAAATTGTGATGTAATAACCAAAGTTCATTTACTTAATCCTTTAAGGATCATAAGATTCTAATTTATAGCATTTTAACGCTAGAATTACCGCTTTTTACCTACATAGAATTACCGCGAGTGGTCAAAATGACCGTTTCCTCAATTACTAAAAAACGCTTGATAATTAAACTTCGTTTTGTGTCCCAAGTTTCTTTTAACTGTTGTGTTAAACCTAGTAATGTCTTGAATGACTGTAAGTGGGAGTTTAACAAGTCATAAGCTCCATTATGTCTTGGAATAAACAGCATAGACCCTGATTTATGAAACGAACTGTAAACTTCAACTTCTTTTTAGTTGCGTTTCTGTTAATACGGTGAAAGTTTGTGATCTGCCTTCTCGATTCAGAAAAAAATTTGATGCATTTCAATTTTCAAAATACATTACACAATACCTGTAGAAGAGTGCAAAACACATCTAATCATCTTTAATTAGTCAAATATTTTTCGGGTCCCTGAAGGTCCATATCAGGCACTTAAAATTTTCTTTAAAAAAACCTGCTTGTATCATCACTGTCTCTGTCTTACTGCCAAAGCCGATAAATTTACACGATGCTTTATCAATTTCCTGCACGTTATCTATACTAGTTTCTAAATTCGATTCATTTGAAGAAAAATCATTTTTCATGTAAGTCGAACCTAGTCTGAATATGCCGATTTCTGATCAAAGTGTAACATAAAAACGTAAGCGTAATGCTTCCTTTTGCATGGATAGAGGGCTGAAAGCATTTCTGTCTCAATGAAAGATTGATGGCTTGAGTTTTATCGGAGATATATAGTTTCAGATTGACGCTTTAGCTATTTTCTGCAGACAAAAGTGAAGACCTGTTTTTCAAAATAAACTTTAAAATTGAGTATTCTGCCCAGTTTTAAAATATCTTGGGAGACGGGGAAGGGCTAAAGGCATTTTTGTCCCCGAAAAAGTTAAAAGAGTCTTTTTGAAGATCAACATTTAGAAAGTGAGTATTTTTCCCATTTTTGAAATTTTAACTGGCATGAAAACAGTCTGGGGGGATTCAGCCACCACTCCATGCACTTTTATCCCTATCTTGACAAAAATATCAATCTTTCGCAACTCTGGTACGTAAATTTTACCAGTGGGGCCAGTGATTGTTGCAGAATTGTTTTGATACAATACCACAACAAAAGACAATTAATTGCCCAGAGAATTTTAAAGATGAAAAAATTAGAGGTTTTACACGATCAAAATAACCGTTGGCGGTAATTTAAAACAAAACCATTCTGTGCTCATTTGCCATGCAATGAAAATTAACATGCTAAAAGTTAACCAAGATTTAGAAAAAGTGAGAAAGTTTCAGTGTTATTGCTTGTAACTAATCAGAGATAGCAACCGATGAAAAATCAAAAACGGTCAAAATGATCGCTCCAGTAATCCTAGTCTTAAACAATTCCCTAAATAAAGTAATACAAAAGGCCAGCGATATACTATGAGCAAACTGCAGACAGACCATCCACTATAGTGGACCAAGTATAGATCCCACAAGTGTGACTGTCTAAGCCATAGTTTATTTAGTCTCTAACTTTTTGTCGGTCACCAACTGCTCTGAAGAGACCTAATAGGTCGAAACAATGTCACAGTCTGCAGTTTGCTTAAAATTCCCTAATTGTTTGGTTACAACATGATGACAATAGATTTCAGAAAAGTGATTATTGCGTCATAATCACATGACGATGAACAATTGTGTAACAGATGTGCTACATTGATCCTGAAAGCGTTAAACCGATGTCAAACTAAACGAAGTATTTTAGTCATGGGCTACCCACATTAAAACTTAGAAAAAAACACCTGGTCATGCACCAAGTCTAATCAATCTAACAAAAAGCAGTGCAATTCGGCTACCATTTGCCGAAAGCAAACGTTAAACACAATCAGCAAAACTTAAGAGCAAAAACAATCAAAATCATTGTTTGTATTAGGCCTGCAATTGCCGCAAGCATATTAAAGCATTTTCATTCTTGCTTATTCTGTTGATACATACAAAAAAACGGCAAAATGAAGTGATGACAAACAAAGAGAGTAAAATTATCGCAGTAGAATTATGTTTTGTGGTCTCAATTTTCGGACAAACAAATTTCAAAAAATGAAACTGGCTTCTTTAAGGTCAGCCACCGATATGAAAAAAGCACTTTAAGCAACCGGCCTGCATTTGACTTTATCACCAATGCTCTGAATCATCGCACTATGCGACTGTAAATAAAAAGAGAATAGAACCAAATTAACTTGCATCCAAAAGCATGGCACCCATTCTGCTGCAACTTATCGCAATAGACTACAGAGCCACGATCCACTGAAATGAACCACAACTATATGTATGGCTAATTGACTGTTGGACCATTATATCATTCTGGAGTCTTCATGTCTCCGTTCCTCTTCTGTTCAATGACCGGAATAAGGTTTCAATATTCAATTTAACAGGTCGCTTCCAATGTACGTGTAGATTTTTACCGGTTACTTTCTGCTAAAACGCAGAAATAAACAAAGACAGTAATTACTATCAAAGAACATCGGGATGTAAGCGACAAAAAGATTTGTTTGCACTGTACAACGTACATGGTGTGGCTGCAAAAACAGTTGATAAAATTTATGAAATGTTAAGTAAGGTTAATGCATATTGTTGATGTACCAATAAATATTTGTTAAATAACGCCTAACAGCAATTCTTTATTGATTGATCGAAAGCAATATCAAAAAATAAATGTCTGTTTTGAACATTTCACCTGACAGATAGCATGATGAAAAAACAGAGCTGTGAGCAAGTATATATAGACGTTGCATTGCATCAAGCTATGTACAGTAACTGCTGAAGGGATAAGCTCCTATGACGAACTCTAGCATCAAGCCCAACAAAACTATTCACAGTAAGTTTACGCGCAATTGTTTGTTGTTTGGCGCGTGACACTAACTAAGTCCAAAGGAGTCTTAGCCGGGGCAATGTGTCTTGCTCTGGCAGTCATGGTTGCAAGTGCACCAAGTTTTTGAAATCCGTCAGGAAGAGAAAAGTTTGAAAACCATAATATCAATTACTCCTCTTAATATCCGCACATGGTTGGCTTAAAACACTTTATTGCTGATTTGTAATCACATTCCAACTTTTTAAAGCATTTTTTCCAACTTTGCTCTCTGTTGTTGTTGTTGTTGTGATTACTCCTTCTCTTCCTCGGGATGAAGGTACGGCACGAACGGCAATTCAGGTTGATGCCGTCAACCTAAATGAAATTATGCTTGGGGAAAGATGGCAGCCCATTTCGAACCAGTCATGAGTGACTGGTAACCCCACCATCAACAAGGATGACTGACACTGAAGGGTACCCAAGAGTGGCCTTTTACGGCATGCTGGTTTAGCAGCTTCACAATTGTAACCCAGTGAATTACGGGTAGGCCACCTGTCTGCCACATAAAGGTGGAGGCGTCCCGTTAAGTGCCTTGCCCAAGGACACAATAAGCAAGCTTGCCGGCTTGTTCTCCACACTATCCCTGTTTTATGCTGAGTGCCAAGCAGAGATGCTCTGAATACCGTTTTTTAAAGTCTTTTGGTATGTCTCGACTTAGGAAATGAACCCCAGGTCTACCGACTGCGAAGCGGACGCTCTAACCACTACGCCATTGCGTCGGTTACTTTGTTCTCTTGTATCTTCACTTATATCAACTGTAGCTTTTCATCCCTCAGTGTAATGACCAGTGAAGTCACAAAAAAAACAAAAACATTTCTAGCAAACACGTTGCACTGTTCAAGCAACTTTCTGTGCTCGATAGCTTCATGAATTTTTTGGCTCCACCAAGGAGTTTCTTCCTGACTACTCGTCCCAAGGGCAAGCTGATATAGCCAAAGCAAGAACTGCTGTTTTGAGCAACAACCATTTACTTCAACACAGTTTACCAGCTAATATGATTTTAAACTTTGATGACATGCTTTTTCAAAAGTATGTTTTTACTTTATTTTATTTTCATCCCGGACTCGTTTATGATTCGGTAAAATATCGAGAGCTACGCTGTAGCATTTTGGCGTTATCGATGATTGTATGAGATGTAAACAGCATGTACATCGTTACATGGTAATCAGTTGACATGCAATTTGTCCCCTCGAACATCGGTCACAAACAAAATATGATGTTTTTTGAAACAATGCAAAGACCAAATTATTCACAGCTTATAGGCTATCACGTGGAGGCCTATTTGTAAATTATTTAGGTTGTAAGATGATGTTCACAATGCAAGATTCATTGCTAAAGCAAAATTGTAAAATTGTGTGTAGTTATTGTGAAAACCTGTTTCAGCTAATGGCCAAGGTCAACAATGTAGTTTCCAGTCGAGCACCAACGACGTATGGGACAAGGTATTGGATGAGGAAACTAGATACATAACTGGACCTTTCTTGAGTGAGTCGCAGATGAGATTCAGGAAAGAAAGAGGCTGCAACGATTCCATTTTTGGATTGTGGCAGTTGTGTGAAAGCACTATTGGTTACACAAACAACTTGACATTGATGTGTTTGATTGAAAAAAAGCCTTTGGCGGAGCAAACAGAAACAACTTATGGTAAAAGTGGAACAGTACAATATTTGAGATCAACTTATGAACAATTCACCAGCCGTGTATTCAAGGAGTAACAAACGCCAACATCGAGATCCTGGAAATAGAGTAACTTCAATTTACCACCACATCCAGAAGCAACATATCAAATAATTTGCTCATATCAGATGACTGCCCTGCTATGCCACCCTGACCGCGATGTGTAAAACCACTTAACAGAAAGTTTTATTGCAAAACTAAAGGACGCCCGAGAAAGACTTGGATCGAAGGCGTCAAGTTCAATTTGAAAGGTTACATCATCTAGCTTCTACAAGCCTTTTGGTTCATCAAAAATCAGGAACTTTGTCCTGAGTCACTCCGTGATTCAAGCGCAAGAGAAAAATAAAGCAATCTTTTAAAGTTTGATGCTAGTTAATTATAGCATTAATCAGTTTTGCAGTTTGCAGTCGCAGCGCCGAGGATGGGTACATGCAGTGTCCTTCTGTAGTCTCCCACTTGCTCTTTAAATTCTACTTTAAACCCATTCGAATCAATCAAGCTTCTTCGACTGACGTGAAAACGTGAGTTTTATAATCACTTTGTTCTCAAAAGCAGCAAAGTTATTTTTTCGACAAGGTTGTTTTGAGAATCTGAACACACTCAGTGATGATGATTTATGCCACGTCTTTGGCAGGATGAAGACAGAATGTAAAAGCAAATGTGCAATCATGTCATAGTCAAAGATAGCCTCAAATTTAGTAAGCTAATTTTTAAGCTTAAGTTGGTGGGGCGGTCCTTGTATTTGTTTGAGGAGATCAACTTGTGGATATGCCACGCAAAACTTTTTTGTGGTAATTCCTCAACGTGAAAGAAATTATTTATGGTGGTCAACTATGGAAAAGCAAATATTTTCCTATTTTGATGTTGCAATTCTTTTTTTCTAAATTTAATTTCTTCCATGGAAAACCTTTTTTAAGGTCACTTTTCCAAAACTTATTTTTTACTGATTGCAAAAGCTCCGAAAAAATTTGAGGGGCATCCGACCCTCCCTCAATCTACAAAAATCTCAAAAAGGAAATTAAAAGTCCTAAGCCGGTCTCTTGCAAAGAACATAAAAAAGTTATAATTATTTTACTTTTTTAATTAAAAAGCTAAAAATCTAGATAGTGTCGTAGCCTTAAGCATCTCTTCCTATTAAATGCCTACATTTGGCTCAGAAAACAAAAGCTTCCTTCGCGTTTATGAGTGCACCATTAAAATAAATGGATCAAAACTTAATTGTTACTCATGACTGGCCAATTTTTGAAAAAAGTCCGCTGGCCTATAAAAAAGCTCTTTGCTGAATTTTTAAGTTGTGCTCCCTTACCTTTTTATAAACTCCGGATAAGCTACCTTAGCGTTTCTCCTCAAGCCATATCCGAATTGCCTATAAGTCTGCATTCAAATTTTAATTCAAAATAACTATTGTAATGAAGCTAATTGTGATTGTAATGAAGCACTTACAGTTCCAGCGCTCCCAAAGTCAAAATTAAGAATATAAAATCATCTTCCTGCGCTGGCTTCACCCAACTATAAAGAAAATTCCTTCAACGTTTATATAATGTGTAGCTTGACACTAATATTTTGTTGTAAGAGATATCACAGCACCATTTTTACCCCTTTTCCTTTTTTGTTGGGGGTTCATCAATTTTTTCCTTAGAGCAGGCGACTTTTTATAATTGTTAAAGACTTCATTTTTAAATGAATCTTTTTGAAAATATTGAAAAATATTGTCAAAGAACTATGCTTTCGAGAGAAAGTAATCTAATTATACTAAGGACTTAATTTGCCTAGAAAATGCAAGTGCGTGAAGCCAAAGCCCAAAGTTTAAAGACAACTATACCTTTATATAAATCATTTTGAAATTTTCGATACATAATACCAATGAACTATCATTTCGAGGAAAAGCGGCGAAAATGTATCAAAGAACTAGCTTTTTCTAAAAGTCGCAAGTTTCTTAGGTTTAGTAGGAAAAGTTGTCATGCAAGAATGAAAAATGAGATTTGGCAACCAATTGTTGATCAACCATTATAAACTAATCTTTAGCCCTAACTAGATGGAATTACATATTGATGGAAAACTTGTCTCCTAATCTTTCAAATAACACTAATGGTTAGTAATTTTATCAAAGTCTTTCTATATCAACTTTACCTGTTTTTACTGAGCTTACCTCGATTATTTTGGTGGGAAAGGATAGGGGATGATGTTTAAAAAGTTACTCCTTAAAAATTTGTGTACAAGAATGATTGTTTCACACATTGCCAACTCTGGCATATCGTTTTTATTGTTTTGTGCTGCAAGCCTTTGAGAATATTTTTGTATAAGAATTTGCATTTAGCACGTTGTACAGTATATGTAGGCTTATAAGTGCTTTCCTAACATTTTTTTGAAATTCACCGTTAAACTACTAAACTGTAAGCTCAACTTCGCAGCCAGTTACGGTTAGTATTATTGCCAGTACCGCTATAGTACGGCTTTACACCGCCAAAGATCAGAACCTAGGTAAGCTTAGATTAGAGGCCCAAAATTTTAATTTACCAGATAATGTTCAACAAATCAAATAATATAGAAATTGGGTGTAATATTCAACGTTTTTTCAAAATCAGAGCATTGTTTCAAAACAGCTTTTTCTCTGAACAGTAGTCGCAGATCAAAAGTATGTTGTTTCTTAAACGATAAATTTTTCTTTAGACAGCTCCAATTTCAATTTTCTTTGTTTTTGAATTAAATGTTGCAAAACCTGGCAAGAATGATTACCTTTTCCTTTTTGTCAACGTGTAAGAAACGCAGTCCAGCAGGATGCTGTATACAGGTTTCTCTTTTCTGTTTTTGGTAGGCCTACTGGTAAAATGAAAACATACGATTGGTTTTCTGTTTGGCAGTAGTGTTTCACAAGCACATATGAAGTAATAGCTTAGTGTAACGTAATAATCAGTAATTATGTTAAAAACCCAAGGTCGTTGTTGGTTGTTCATGGGCAAGTGTGATAAGACGTCGGCTGTTGACAAATAAGTTGGTAGTTTAAATCTCGTGCGTTCTGCATATTTAGTTTCAAAAAAAAAGTTGTGCATAGTTATTTTCACAAAGAGCTAGTCACAAAAAAGCTAATACAAAAATACTCAAAAATAGCTAGCCGCCAAAATATTTAGTTCCACAAATGAGGTAGTGCTACAAAATAGCTAGCTATACTCTAATCCAGTGATCCCCAAAGTACGGCCCGCGGGCCAAATCTGGCCCTTTTTACAATACAATTGCAAAACAAATGTACAGTGCAGTGTTTTCTTGAAAGAGCCACTTCGATCCGATCAATTTGATCACGAAAAGCATAATTTGTGACAGCGAGAGAGGTGATGACCCTTTTTTTTGTTGTTTTGGAGATTACCTAATTTTCGGGCAATATAGCGCGTTCTCCATTGTTACTGACCGTTAATTCCCACCTACTTTGAGTAAACTTTGTCCCTCGGGTCTTTAAAACATTAGGAATGTGGCCCTCCGTGGAAAAACTTTGGGGACCACTGCTCTAACTCTAACCCTAACTTCGTGGCCCAACTCTTTTGAAAGTAGCTCTTTTGTGGCCTAGCTGTTTTTTGACTAGCTCTTATGAAGAGACACAGAAGGCAATATCTTCTGCTTGGAGCAGTGCTTGCGATAGAATTCACTGCTTTAAGAGAATGAGTTGTCGAAGGAGGTGCGCGTAAAAAGTCCCTGGTACAGCTTGACAAAAGGAGATCAAAAGTTGTTTGAGTCGAGTTGCTCCAGTTGCTGCGCGAAGGTTTTAATTCTGCCAATTCTGATGAGATAAACAGTACAAAAAGGTTCTGTTTTTTGCAACGAATACAACAGAGGACATAACGAGAATGAAGAGGAAATGAAGTTTTTTAGTGGTGACTACGAGGACGATTTGTATCAAAAAATGTTGAGGAGACAGTACGCCTCCAGTAAAAGCAAAGATGAGAAAAAAAAAATGAGAGGAAGGAAACTAGACTGTGAATGGGCGAAGTAGCGCACTCCATCTGGCTAATCTAACCGCCGTGTTGTTACCTTCAAAAAATGGGTACCGCATCATATTGAAAGAGGAGAGGTTGATGGTTTCTACCAGATATTCTAGAAAATGTGAGAAGAAATGACGTTAAAAGGAAACAAACGGCAAGCTGGAGAAAGAGCCTGAGAGAATAAAAAGAGAATTCGAAGACTTGTTGATGCTGTCAACCTGCAGCGAGCTTACAGAAGATCGCAGAGTGCAGCGTAAAAATAAAGCAAGCGGACCCTGCTAAAAAATAAAGAGTGAGCTTAGTAACACAATGACCAAAGATGCTGGAGGCCCTTCATTTTTTTTTTATTTGTCATATTTATCTTTTATTCACGAGAAAGCGAATTGTATCGCTATGTTTTGGAAGGGACGTCCACACTCGCTTGGGAGTTGCCATTTCCGAGGAGTCTAGGCCACCCATCCGTCTTCCACATAAAGGCGGGGGCGTCCCGTCAAGTGCCTTGCCCAAGGATACA
Organism: Trididemnum clinides; assembly: GCA_963675345.1. Lineage (NCBI taxonomy): Eukaryota > Metazoa > Chordata > Ascidiacea > Aplousobranchia > Didemnidae > Trididemnum > Trididemnum clinides. The sequence goes on along the minus strand of OY776285.1, from coordinate 45,885,553 downwards.
GCAAGCGAACTTGCCGCCTTGTTCTCCGCAACCTCCCCTAAATGCCGAACGCCAAGCAGGGAAGCTGTAAATACCATTTTTTAAAGTCTTTTGGTATGACTCGAAAAGGGGATTGAATCCCAGGTCTACCGACTGCGAAGCGGACGCTCTAACCATTACGCCATCCCGTCGGGAAGAAAAAGGAGCAGAACTGTCAATTGATACAGTGTAACAACACTGTGATATGGAAAATACTCAAGTTGACTAGCTTTGTGACCAGAAAAAAGAAAAGTCCATTTAAAGTATAAAAAGTGGAAAGAATAAGTTTTTCGCTAAAAGAAAATAAATTTTAGGAAGTACAAGAGAAAAAAGGGACCTCCAAAAAGAGAGAATGAAAAGTGAGTGAACGAAAAGTATTTTAAAATACTCTCGACAAATCTTGATTTTTCTCTGAGTCCAGCTGATTCTAAAATATGAAAGAAGAACAAAAAGCCCGTTTATAGGAAGACAGGGTAATAAAATGAGTCTGAGTTATTCGCCGGTGTAACGTAAATGCCACAGAAAGAAGAAAAAGTGCAGGTATGAACAAGAGGCGTCGGTGTTGATACTGCTAAGTGTTCTATTAATTACCAACCAAAAACCGTGTCAACGAGGTGTTACACTTCCTGGCCTGGTTGGGTTAAGTCAAAATGACCTCTCGAAAAGTCTCAGAAACTCTGTGCACTCTCGGTCGAGTAGGCCTACGGTGAAGCTTGTAGGCCTACGTGTTACGTCTTAATATGCTTCAATAGGCGTGTACGGCAGATATTTCGTTTACATGCCTAAAGCATTACTTGAATCTATCCAAGTTGCTGGAAAATTTTTCCTGTTTTTAAGAAAATTACTTGAAAACGTGATTTTCAAAAATCCTTTTTTAGAAAAAGTCAACATAAAAATCGGTTGACCCTTGGCGATCGATCGGCCGATGCTAATCGACTTGTGAGCCACCCCTGTTCTAGACCAGCACGTCGATTGTAAACAAAACATTGTGCTTATATAAATCCTTCTTTAAAAATGTAATAACTAAGTAAATATGGGCGTGGTATGCTTTCCACATACTGCTATCAATTTTCATTATCTTGCAAGATTGCAATACTACGATTGCATCGCTTTGTCGTTGAGTTGTATAATTATTAGATATTCAGCTTTTCTGCTTGGCGGAGAAGCGCTGGCGTTCGCTTTGCTCACATTGTTGGTTTAACCTTGTTTTTTCAATTGCAAAAGTAATGGCAAGTTGTGTTGTTTGAAATGGTTGAGTAAAAAGCTTTACTACGCTTTTCTATTTATGGACACTGTCAAATGACGAATTGAAGAAATGCCAATGTATATTTTGAAGCTCTTAGTTTGCAAATGAATTTGATAAGTTCTCAAATGCGGCAAACAATGCTCGGTGGGTCATTATAGAAAACATTAAAAAGATTACACTAAAACTAACAACTCAAATAATTGATTGGTTTTTATACCAATTCGTTTAAAGTGGAAAAATTGAACAGGCTGCACAACCGATGGGTCACCAGCCATGTTAAAAGAAAGTCTTGTTTTAAATCCCGAGTCATCAAAGTACCTTCTCACGTATGATGCTAATGATTGTTTTTGAGCAAATTTTCTGTTTTTCTTAGTATGATTCTGAAGGCGGATCCCTCTTAAACAGGAAATCGTCTGAACGTGCTAGGTAGCAACTAACACTTTCTATACTTTTTACAGTGATAAAGTCTTACTAATGATCCCACAGCCTATCAGGGCCTACCAATGTGACTTCTAGTCCATATCGTGTGTGTCCTTAAGTGAAACCCCATTAATATAGGTATTGCTGCATTGCACTGCTTTGCATTATTATTTTACACACCATGGAAAATCGGTTGTGATTTAGTCTCAGCATTTTTATAATTGTGTGTCTTTTGCAGCCGCCTGATGAGACCCAATAAAGTCAAAGCCGGTCGCGGATTATCCATATGTTGTGATAGGTTGTTGTATGGTATCACTAGTGTACCGAGGAGGGAGGCCACTGTGCCATGGCCCCCCTCAGACCCTAAAAGTGAAAAAATGTAAAGCAAAACCAAGCAGTTTTAGCAAAAGCAAAGCTGGTTTGTGACGCCTCACGATTGTGACCAAACTTTGGTCTCCTCCTCGGAAACTTTTTGCGTACGCAACTGTATGGTATAGTATGATGTTTGTGATTAATTTTAAGGGTATTTTATTCATCGTTTTAGTAGGAACTATTCGGTGGGTTGTGTTGATCTCTTCTTGAGTGGGCTTCACTCTGTTGTGAGCTGATACCAAGTGGCCATGTACGTTAAAGCGTGGTCTATGATGACAACGTTTGAATGTCGGAAGCTCGCAGTATGCGTGGTTTTACTTTCGGAAAGATACTTTCCGGCAATTTATTTTTGTTTGCTTGCATTGCCTTAGTTGCATTGCTTGTGGAGTGAATGCGCCATGTCAGCTGTACAGGTAACTTTGAAGTGGATTTGAACACAAGTATATTCCAGTATCACCAAAAATCAGAGTTTTCTACTAACGGAGAATAAAAATATGTGACAAAATGCGGTTAAGATCTAAAATGTGAGACAGCACCTTTTACAACTTAAGTTTTTTTTTATGCGGTAGAATTTAGATCAAAGAACAACGGATAAAGATCAGTTTTATTACCAGTACAATTCCAACAAGAAACTTAAGCTTGCATCACCGACACACTTCCAGAAAACTAAGCAGTCATCATTACTATGTTTTACTATTATGTAATGTGCAAACTGGACTTACGTAATAATAACCAAATTGAATACCTGCCCTCAATGTCGTTTCTTTTTTCGATTTGTAAAAACTTGGTCTTTGGTTTTGTTGCACGTATGGAAGACTAACCTGTGGACTAGGGCGTTGAGAGATGGGATCAGAATCAGTGACTTAAAGAAAATAAATTTTAAGAGAAGGTTTGTTAAGACATTTTTTTGAGTTGAAGATTTTTTTTGGAAATCAAGTTCTTGAGAAAATTTTAGTGTCTTTTTCAATGATTCAATTAATGAAAGTGCTGTTAGTGCCAATTTTTTTAAGGGGGGGAGACAATATCGTTTTATTTTGACGCAGTATTTCAGAAAAATCTGGATTCGCTGACTTCATTACCCTGGCTTATTTCTAACTTCTTGGAGCTATTCTCAATGCTGCGCTCTGCAGGTTACAAAAGCCTAAAACAGCGGTTCTCAATTGGGGGTGCTCGCACCCCCAGGGGGTGCGAGAAGGTAGTTCTTGGGGCGCGAGCTTTTCTTCTCTGACTATTGATATCAGCGATGGTAATACAAAAAACATGACATAAATGGTGCAAGGGGTGCAAAAATGATTTTTGCATCAGGACGGGGTGCGAGCTTCAAAATGAATTGAGAACCGCTGGCCTAAAAAGTAACCGCTTCTTGCAAATCAACACTACTGTGTAATTGGCAGTGTTGGAGTACAAAAAAAATTTTGGGTATCAAATCAATTTGTTGAATAATTTGTGTTTTCTTGCTAATCATCTTTTAGGCCGTTAAAACAAAAGATTTTATTTTCATGATGTTGTTAAAATTGCAGCATTAAGCGAAAATAGTACAAACTTAATTCTTTCTCTGAAAGCCTGCTGTTTCTGTTTTTGCGGCGTTATTAGCGTAGAATAAAATTTTCTGGAATACACGGTTGACTCAAAGGTTACATAGTGCTGTAAAACCATAAAACTCTTCAATAAAACGCCTCTCCACTCTATGTAACAGAGCGTTTGCACTGCACAAACAATGAAAAAGAAAGCGTGCTAGTGGTTTTGATGGTGACGTCATTCAGGTTATACAGAAAACTTCAATCCAATTCGATATATAGGCACCAAACCCACAACCGCTAAGTCTTCAAAAATAAATTTCTGTTTCATTAGGTGAAACGCTTTCCTCAAATCTAACAAGAGCAGAGCATCAGGTTGTTTTGTGATCTATGAAATCAAATAATAATCGTAAATTACGGCCCGTGTGTCGGTCTTGTAAAAGCCGTTTTTATGGCCCGATTAATTCTTCCAGATGGGATTGAATACAAAAAATCATTTAAGAATTAAATATAATTTTGTAATCCAAGTTCAATAGAGTGACAGAACGGTAGTTGCCAGGTAATAAAAAATCTTTGCCCATTTTAGCAATCAGTGTGATAATCTTTTGATAATCTTTGCGTATGGAAAAGATAATCTGATAGTTTACCGTAGATACTGTACTTCATAAATAAGTTTTTTAGTTAGTTCCAAAATACTATTTAAATTTCTATAGGAAACTCATTCAATCCTAATTGGTCAATGACGCGTTTACATTTTAGAACAGTAAAGGAAAAATCACAGGTATAAATGGCTTTAATTCTAAGTCTCCCTATTGGTAAAGATTGGATCATAGAAAGCAGATAGACAACCCTTTAGTTGCCTTAATTAATTTAGATTCTGAATCAAGTGCAATCCTTGATACTAACTTCTTTATTCTTCTAAAATTTGATGTCTGTGAGTGACAACTCTTTAATCTTATTTAAGCTTGGTAATGCTTTTTAGTCATTTTTCTTAAGATTTTGGAAGCATTTTCTATTTTTTGCACCATGATGCATCCATTTTGCTGGGCTTCTAGTAATTACACCACTGGTACGATTTCCTGATAAATATTCAAAATTGATGATTAGTGTATGACTACTGTTAAAACAATTCGTATTTTGCATTCGTGACTGGTTAAAAATGGGGCGAAAAAAGTGGTAAGCTGCAATTTATGCTGGAGAGCAATAGGTGAACACCAACTTTAGGGGTTATTTTGAAAACTAACAAGAAATTAATTAAAATTTGAAGTAAATTATGGCTAGTTAGTTGCTCGTAAAGAAAGAAATTTGATCAAAAGCGATTTGGTTAAGATCAGGCCTTTTACATAGCTCGTCAAAACTTAGTATGGTGTGCCAATGGGCCAAAAAATCGCCCTTAAGGGAAGTTTCATCTAAATATCATTTATTCTTATGTTAAAAATAATTTTATGTCAATTATAGGGTGACCAAATTTTTATTACCAAAAAGGAGGACATTTTTTGATAATAATTACAATCAGCCCTACAAGTTGTTCTGCAAGGCTGGGAAAATTTTTCTGCACATTTGTTGGACACTGACCGCTTTTGATAATTAGTACAAATACAACCGTTCATTTTTTAAATTTATTATGCCAACGAACAAGAAAATGTAAATCGGACAGCTTTTTTATGCTTTAAACTGTCTATATGCATGTCTAGGCTAAATTTTGCCTCTATTTGATCCAGAAATAAAAGTCCGTAGCCACAAGTAATGCATTCTGCTTCTAACTCATCTCGTTCTTTTCTAAAAAATGGATACTTCCGTTGAACTTCTTCGGTAAACTTTGATTTTCTTGTTGGCATACCGCATTTATTTTTTAGTTTGTTGTTCTATTTTTCAAAAATCACAGAAATGATAATCACAAACAGTTCAACTGAAAATATTGTTTGATTTTTTAAACTAAAATGAATATGTACCGAAATGGTTTCTTTGAAATTAGGTCAATCGACCAGAACAACAAATCAAAATTAATCTCTGCATCTCCGCTGAGTAAAATACAAGAAATGCAGTGTGAAAACTTACCGGTTTTCCATGTAATCTTACTCTTTCAAACCTAAAGCAACAGTCGGTCTGAGGTTGACCGTTAGGAAACTTCCTTTTATCATTCCTTACCAGTTAAACTTATTATCACTTAAACTAATATGCAGTGACATAATTTTTTAATCACAGGGTAAACGTAAAAAGAGAATTTTTGAACGACTTTGAATGACCAAATTAGTTTTTATTAAAAAGGAGGACAAAAAAGGCATTTTTAAACATCCTCAGAGGACCAATTACTTTTTACCAAAAAGGAGGACATGTCCTCCAAAAAGAGGACGTATGGTCACCCTAGTCAATTAGGTTCCCATAAGTACATCAGCAAAATCAGCCATTATCAGATTATTTATACCGGTACCGTACGTTTTTGATTATCCTTGGTCTACTTGGTTCAGCAGCCGAGACAATGACACAAAAAATTGTTTTAGGAACACTGGGGTTCGCTAAATTACATCTGACAGATCAATGCAATCGGTCTGCAAGCATTATTAACAAAAAATTTCAAAGGACTGGTGACTATATCCATCAATATCTAATCCAACACATGTCAAACGGTACAGAAGTCTGGCTTGTCATTTAGGCTACAGTATAATTTAGGTTTACAACTTTTCAGTGTGCTTTATGCAACTAAATATACTGCGCGTATATATATATTTCTATTTGTACAGCTACAGAGTAGACATTAAAAACATTAAAACCACAACAGTCTGTTTTGCCTAGAGGCTCATCAGGTGGCGGGTCTTATTCAAATAGAATAGATTCTATTTGATTCTATTCAATAAAATAGATTCTATTTGAATAAGACGCATCACCTGATGAGCCTCTAGGCGAAACAGACTGTTGTGGTTTTAATGTTTTTAATGTCTACTCTGTAGCTGTACAAATAGAAATATATTACGACTCCGGCAAGCTTGCTGTTGAGCACTGTAAAGCTAAGTGACTATTTTACATGTATATATATATTTACATATATTGCTAGCTCCAAGTGGTTACGATTGATAAAGAGCGTCTTATAAGCGAGAAACAAAACAACAAAACGAATCCTGATGCGGGAGGCTTCCAAAGGAATGCTATTGAGAGATATATTCAAATTTACAAAGCCATCCCTGGACGCCTTTCGTCCTTTTGGACTCATCAGCAGGGTTTGCCAAGGGCCAAGAGCTCCCCCCAATAGCATTAACGTTGACTTTTACAAAAACGAACTAACGCAGAGCACTAGACTTACGTGCCGTTTACTTTTGAACGAGGTTCGTTTTGCGGTACTTCTAGCCGCTTGACTATGGACTAAAACTTATATCTTATGTAAAACCAATCACACAAGCAGTGATTAGGCGTAAAAAGGTCTTCCAAAAGTTACAAACTAAATGCGGTACTTTAAGGCATGGCTGGCAGCACGTGGTGCATGGCAGCAAAACTCGGCGCGCGAGGAGACCAGTTCCAAAGACGCGGGCCCGAATCCCACAGGCGCATCGCATCAGCGCTAATGTTCAAGAACACAATGCATGCATAACGTTGAAAGTGCGCCTAACTGATTTCGGTGGGTCGCAAATGGATGCACCGCGGCTTATATAATGCCAAGAGGTCAACCACTTCGCCTATTCCACTCCGAGCATAGCTACCGATTCCGACTTCTAGCACACCGCACGGGTAATAACTAGTGTGTTACATAGCGCGACCCGATCAGCGACGTAACTAGCGCCATATACCACATAACAATCACTCGCGGAGATTCCCACACACAGTTCTTCGGCAGGGTTTGCGCGATCACAGTGCTCGAGCTACTAACAGAGCGCCCGCACCACAGGAACACACCGGAACGGGCGTTTCACCGAACGATGAACTTGTTAACACGAACGGTCCCAATGCTCCGGGCCTGGGTATTAAGCTTGGGGGATGCATACATAGCAAGCGATATCATAAAGCAAAAATGTAAGTCTAAGGCAGTGGCTTCAATGTGGGGTCAGCGAAAGAAAAGTTTTATTCATTTTCAATAAATGATATACTTCTTTCAAACTAAATATTAGTAACTTTGACTCGATATTTAATGTTTTGATGACATACTATCATGGTCTACTAAATATACAAGACGGCCAAACATTCTACCTTACAGCGCGAAAATTAGAAGGGTAACATCTGCGCATTAGTTTGTTTACTTTTCACCTTTACGAGATTTTATGCTAGCGTTACAGAGGAATTGTATGGAAAACTTATTTTATTTGTATGATCAAAATTGTTCCAATACGCCACTAGCTAATATTTGATGACTGTCAATTAATCAAATAGATTGTTTAAAAGTAAAAATTTAACAAAAACAGCACTTACTTAAGCATAGAACAGCGCACAGCGTAAGATACTAAGCTCGTTAAAATCATCAAGTAAAAACTATATTGTGCTTTGTGCCGCCTTCTAAAGTTAGAACTAGACAATACTGTTGTCGCAAATACTGTTGTGTTATTCCAATCATGTGTGTTGTCGCTTCCTTTGCCTTATTTTAAATTGATGTACAACATCTCTTCCCACTTGGCTATTGATAAGTTTTAGGGCGTTTTTGAAATAGACGTTTCAAATTGTGTGGTTGATCAACTGGTTTTCAAGGTGATTGTCACTCAGAAATGATTGTGGCAAATCATTAAATTTTATTACATTTTCTGCAGCAACTCTTTCATGTCGGTCACTCTTGTGAATAATATATTCGCATAGGCATGCTGGCAACGAAGAATAGCCCAACATCAGGGCAAGTTGCAAAAGTTTTGACGTGAATTTTGGTCTGTCATCACTTTTTTTTTAGATCGGATTTGCTGTAGTTCATACATAATATTTGTGGCTCAGTTATCTGAAAAACTTCTGTTATATGGTGGAAAGTTTTCCAGATAAGACTTTTTTGTCAGTCCACAATCTTTTCCTTTAGCAAACCATGGAGGGAGGGTATAGGGGAGCCAAAAAAGAAAAGCTTAATGCGGAAGTGATTAGTAATCAATTACGATTGGTTCAGTAACTGTAGGAATGTCGAATGTCTTGTATTTTTCCAGCTTGTAAAACACTGCTCTACTTTTTATCAATTTGCAACTTGCAGCCACTGGGACACAGGCTTTCACCAAAGCTGAAAAAATCTAAAATTTTGTCATGGTCATTAAAATCATCAAGCTGATCAGGTAATGCAATCACTCTACTTGGAGGATTTCTTTCGGTTTTGGGTGCAGGCATAACTGACAGGTGTATGGATTCATTGCGAGAGTACATAGAAGGAACTAGTTGTAATTCCCATTGTAACGTAGTTCGTTTGCCAACTTTCAAAAACTTTTCTTCAAAATGCTTAGAACGCGTGGAGCTATGGGTTACCAAAAATTCATAAAACTGGTTTTCCATTTCGACCTATTGTTTCCTTTATAAATTCACCGCTTTATAATTTGTCCAAGTTCATTGCTGTTTTATTGACACCGCTAGTCGGCGCTAATGGTTTTACTGTGAAGAATTCTTATGAATTTGTAGAACAACTAAAATATTTGACAATCAATCATGATGAATGCATGGTTTCGTTTGATGTCATTTCTTTGTTTACTAAAATTCCAGTTGATGTGGCCAAAACCGTTGTATTAGAGTGATTAAAAAAGGATGACACCCTTGATGATAGATCTGACCTTACCCTGACTGATATTACGACTGCATTAAATTTGTGTCTTGATAATACGTATCTTTATTTTCGTGGTAAATTTTATCGTCAAATATTTGGTGTCGCGATGGATTCACCTGTTTCCGTCATAATCGCAAATTTAGTGATGGAAAATGTAGAGGAAGAAGCAATGTGAACCTTTTTAAACCCACCCAAATTTTGGAGGAGATATGTTGATGGCACGTTTGTTATTATTAAAAAAACAGAGGTTGATGAATTTCATAATCATATTAATAACATTGAAGTCAGTATAAAATTTTCCACAGACCACGAGACCAACAATTCCATACCTTTTTTGGATGTCTGTGTTACTCGAGAAGCTAGTGGGGGGTTAATGACAAAGATTTATAAAAAGCCAACGCACACTGACAGATATCTAAATTTCAACTCAGCGCATTCCACGAGTCAGAAGCAAGGACTGGTAAAGTGTCTTTCAAAAAGAGCTCAATCACAATTAAATTCCAAGCGGGCAAATAAAACATTAGAAACTTCAAAAATTATGGAAACTTTAAAAAAGAATGATTATCCCAAATGGTTTCTAAAACGCACAGTTAGAAGTTTGAAAACAAAAACAAATTTATCTTTTACGGATAAAAAGGAAATAAAACACGGGTTGTGCTGCCTTATGTTCCAAGATACTTTGAGGCTTTGTCAAAAATTTTAAGAAACGTGGGAATTTTGGTTAGTAGCAAACCGCATTTAACTTTAAAAGACCTGTTACCAAAGGCAAAAGACTCGGTTGAAAGGTCGTCTAGACCTGGTGTAGTTTACCAGATTCCTTGTCGAGATTGCACTGGTATCTACATTGGAGAAACTGGACTGGCTTACAAAACAAGATTGGCTGAGCATAAAAGGGATTTAAAGCCAGCAAATCTGGCAAAAGTTGATGACAACAATTTTAATAAAAAAACGGCGTTGGTCAAGCATGTCATCACCAAAGATCACCGAGTTGACTGGGATCATAGCAAAATTTTAACCTTTGAAATAGATTTTACCAAACGCCGATTTCTTGAATCTTTTTTTATTCATAATTCTGAAAATTCAATCAATGATAAAGAAAATTGCTTTTGTTTCAAAATTTATGATAATTTGACGTAAACTACAGTTGTTTATTATTCGCCTTTAAACCTTTTGTTTTGCCTTTTTCTTTCGATTGCGTAGCAAACTATTTATATTGCCTCACTCGTGCTTTCGTTTATTATTAGTCCTGATAAAAAACAGCTGTATAGCTGTTCGAAACGTTGACGGATATTGAAGTTTTTTGCATGCTCTGTAAGAACTTGTATCAACTTAAATAAACGTTACATTACCAGAAGAGCTAAAAAATGAAAGTTCGGGAACCACTAATCTAAAGTTTTCATGGGGTGCAGTTATAAAGGTGTCTTGTTTTTAAAACATTATAAAGGTTCTGTTTCCCTATTTCTTATTATTAAAGCTTTTCTTATGTACCTAAGTAGTTGAACATTTTATTTTTAACGGAGGTTTTTCACGTTTGCCTCAGGTTACCTGTAATGCGCATTTGAATTAGCATGAAGCTCTTGCGGAATCAGCAACTTGTTTGCCTCTTTATGTCGAAATAAAGCGCTCAGTGCTTGTGCATGGGTGCGTGTATTATGTCATAACAATAAAGAATCTTAAGATCAGAAAGATTCTTTATTGTTATGACATAATACACGCAAACATTGAACATTAGCAAAACATTATTGAACATTAGCAGGTATTTTTCCTGTACTTCTTCTGCCATTCTTTTTGGCCTATTCTGACCAAACATGTCACAAGGTTTTCAATTAAAACTCATTGTTTTCGCGTATTGAGTTACGTTAAAGTCCAATTCAATAGATCAACTGATGTTGAAAGAGCGTACAGTTCCGCATTTTTGTTTGCTGTTTAATTGTCGCTTTTCCTTCAAAAGTTCAAAAACATTGAGAAAATTTGATCGACATCGTGGTAAGCCAGTCCCAGCGGTTTCTACTTTGGGTTATTATCCTAAAGACCTTTTTTGCATGGGTATCTCTTGAGTTAATCTTTTTGGGCCAAATTGTGTCATAGATATTTATATCCCGATGCTTTATTTTATTTTTAATATTAGCTTAATTAGGATTCAGCACTTAAACAATTTAATTTAAAAGATAGCTGCATGCAAGTTGAAGTGATGCAGTGCCATTGCTAAAAAATCATAACTTTTCCGCACAGTTAGAACTTGTAGGGGATGTGCTGAAGCTGTGAACGAAAAGTTGCAGCAGCTTGTACTTATAAAGAATTATCGATAACTTTGGTAACAAATGTTACAAAACAAAGGAGTTGAAATTGGCTTGGGCAAAAGAACACATGGGGCTTCTCCATTCCTAGAAATTGGCCAAAATCGAGAGAGAGAAACTCTTAAAAGAAATCATGGGTGCAGACCACCCTCCTTTTTTTCTAAAATATCACTTAAAAAATCAAGGGTTTCCAAAGTTTAAGTATAATTTATCTCTTGACGAAAAAATGCGTTTTGGTTCTCCATTTTACGGTAGTAACTGATCAAGGTTCAGATGTTTAAAATCTGAGTAAAAAACATCTTTTTGACAACTCCATCTTTTCTGTTATAAAAGCGGACAAAAAATTGCCTTTTTTCTAAAAGCAGTTTGAAAATGGAGAAAGTGATTGCTGCTTATTTCCGATTGAATAAGCTTCCGAGCAATGACGTGTTACAGAAGAGGGAGCAGTGGCGTGCAGAGGGGGGTGAACGGGGCGACGGCGCCGGGCATTCAAGCTAGGGGGCATCAAGAGTGAAATTTCAAATCACGTTATACCAAATTGTTAAAAATATATGGTTTTTCGTATCGTAAGTCTACTAACACATGCTGCATGGATATGATAGGATCTTGCTTGAGGGGCATGGTGTGATTATGTTTTGTAGAAAATCTTCTGCGCGTCAGCTCTTGTACTGAAATTATTATTTACAAATTTCAATTAGTTTGCTAAGTAGCCTACTATACAAAAACCAGACATATAATTACCTTTAGCTTTGTTATAATTCTTTCGAGCTAAAGGAAATGCAGTTCCCTCTAATCCTAAGTATGCTCTTGAATGTTTAATGCAGTTTGGGAGGGATGTCTTCCCGACTTTATGTATTGCATATATGTTACTGCTCACCATAGGATTTTCAATTGCAAGTTGTGAGAAGTCATTTTCGAAGTTGAAATTGATAAAAACATGTAGAAGATCATCTATGCTACGGGAACGCCTAACAATTTTGGCTTCAATCAGCATCGAAAGAGAATTCCTTTTAGTAGATGTGAAAAATGAGGTAGTTTAAATGTTTTCCAATAGGAGAGCTCACATAAGAAAGAGAAATCGTAAAGTGTAAGGGTCTAATTGATTTGTTCACATCATCACATGTTCTAGTTTAATAAAAAGAGTTACTTCTTCGTCTGCTTTTACTAAACAATGTACTTAAAGTATTTTTATTGTGTAGCTCACAAAAATATTAAGGGCAGGAAGTCAGCAATGCATTAAACTACATGGTTGCACTTGTACAATTTCAAATACTATTTTAATAGAAAAAAATAGACAACTGTATCTCCTGTTATGCCTTACGAAGTTATATATATAATAGATCATTTTGGTGGGCCTATTTAATAATCATTTGCATGCATAAATGCAATGTCTTGTTCCTCAATGCATACCCTTCACTAGATGAATTTTTTTTATAAATGTATGCCTTAGCCTTTAAAGAACACATTAAAATAAAAAATACTTTTTGAAATATTTTTGTTTAATTTTTCGAAATTTTTTTCTCAACGAAAGCTTTTACGTATTTCAAGTGTCTGTCGTTGTCACATTCTTGAGTACTTGACAGTTTGGGAGGGGGACATAAAATCAAGCAGTTGGCCCCGGGCATCACATACCTCTGCACGCCACTAGGAGGGAGATTGCGAAATGTTTGATCTTATCTTTCCCCATCAAATAATTAGGTTTACTCTAAACTCAACTTTTATTGACAACAAACACTTTGACAACTAAACAATATTGACAACAAAACTTTTTCCACTGTGTTATTGCTTTCTCAAAACTTGTGATTTTTAACCATTTTTCTTTTCTTACGCTTTTAGCGATTCAATTTCTTATTTCTTCAATTTAATTTCTTTTCCCCAACAGTGGTTAGCCAAATTTTGGTCAGCCAAATTAGCCAACAGTGGTTAGCCAAATTTGCCAAATTTTCAGTGGTTAGCCAATTTTGTTTGTTATGTAGCTGATAAATAATTGTTACGATATTATCAGAGGGGATAGATAAGGAAACGTTCCCCAAAAATAAAGAAATATACCCCAGGTTAAAAATGCTACCCTTTTCCAAAGCCGTATGCACTTACGACTAGATATAGAAACAAGCTTGATCCAACCCTAATTGTCTTACCACATGCAAAATCAACAGCAAACACTTGCTTGATTTTTTTATCATCGTACCTAGCAAGGTGATTGGTTTCTGAAGCAAATCAGCAGCAAGCTGGGTACTGTTAAACCAATTATTATCAATTGCTATATTGACTCAAGAATAATGAAGTGGTGTAGAAAGAAATTACACAACATCACCTGACAAGCCAAAGTTTTTCAAATTTTCTTGACGTCCAGTATACGGCATTCCATTGAAAGTGTAACCAGTGAGGCAGTAACACAACAAAAACAGCTTCATAAAATACTTATCTAAGATGAAATACAAAAGGACAACAATACCTTTGATTTCACACAAGTTAATCGGCGCCTATTCATCCCAATAGTTGCCTTTGATTTTTAAATCCCATCTGTCACAATTGTTGGTATTCTCGTCATCTGGATGTCGCAAATTTTTATCAATAATTTAAGCAAAAGGTTCTACTTCACTTTGGATATTTTTCGTTGCATCAACTGATCCTTCAGTGGTATATCAAAAGATTACACGCACATATTCTTAATGGTGGGAGCACGTTGTAATCTCTACACAGTATTGCTTTCTTTGAATGAACTGCTGGCTGTAAGTTTATTACTATCAATAGAGTCTTGACCATCACCCTCTTCCTCATTACCATCAGTCAATCTACGGTCAGCATTTGTGTGCATTATCGCTGTTGACTTCAGATGGGCCATCCTTACTCTCATTTGTCATATTATCATGCCCTTCAGGTGATGGTTGTCATCTTTGGAATCCTAGCTTTCAACGGCGTCTTTATTGTCAAAACTATTTTCTTCCAAACCCGACCAAGCTTTCAGTTGTGTTTAACGGTGGTCAACAACAAAGTAGTTCTACTTAAGTAAACTACTCAGTAAAAGTCTGATTTGATGGTTAGGCAATTCCACGATTTGGAGCAAATGTCTTGGTTCTTTTTTTACATTGTAAATATTCATTAATTCATGTGTATGGCATAAGCTCATGCTCTGTTTGCATGCTTTAAGTCAGAATGGGTCACCAAGACTGGTACCGTATCACTGCTCTGCCCCATTTCTCATCTGCCATATAATTTCTGTAAAGTATCTTAACCAAGAACTTTTTAAGCGATTGTGCCGTCTTGTTCTCTGCACCATATCCACGGCTACAATAAGGTCCTTATTTCTAAGATTTGTCCTTTTTTTGAAGGTCTGTGTCTTAGAAAATATTTTTGTCTTTATTTCTAAGAAATCTCCTTATTTTGACTTGCGTCCTGATTTTGTTTTGTTTTAGGGTTAGAGTTTCTCATACCGGGCACTTCGATTGGTCAATTCGAATGATTGATTTATTGCTTGGCTTTCAAGTTTTTTTGTAATAGATATTGGAACCTCATTGATTGTTATGTGCATTTATGACGCAATACCAGCAAAATTAATTTCCTTAACGACATAACAGTAGTTTAACTTCAAAAATTAGTCCGTTTAATTGGAATTAGAATATGGTAGTGAATGAAAACGTTGCAGTTTACTAGTGGTATTATTTAAGATTTGATAGATTTGGTAAGTTTAGCAGTAGCCTACTGATTAAGTTTCTGAAGTTTTGAGCGATTGTCTTTTCTGCAAGCATTTCAGCTGGTGTTAAATTCGACCTCATACTAGTTGAGAATTAATGCTTTTGGACTAGACACGAATATAGATTTCGTTTCGATTTGGAACTTCACAAGAGATAAAATGAGTAAACGCAAAAACTTTTATCGTGATGAGTATGAGAAAGAATTCAACAACGTCAAAAGAAGCTTAAAGGGCCAGTGTTGTGCGCACTGCAGCTTTTGTAAGTGTGACATTAATTTAGAAGCCATAGGTAAAGCAGCTATTTCTGCACACAATGCAACTCAAAAGCACAAAAACTCTGCTCGACAAACTAAGTCAAACCAATCTGTAAAAGACTTTTTCAAGAGTCAATCTGCACTAATTTTCCTGGACTACAAAACAGCTGCTGCAGAAGGTACCTGGCCTTTCCACACTGTGAAGCATCAGCAGTTATTCCTCTCCAACGACTGTACGTCCCATTTATTCAAAACACTCTTCCCTGACTCTGACATTGCAAAAACGTTTGCCTCGGCCAAAACTAAAATCACTGGAGTTTTAGGTCCTTATGCTCAAGAAATATCATTGTCCAAACTAGGAACACAGCCTTTCTGCGTCTCAATAGATGCTTCAAATCACAATGACTTAAAACTATTTCCCCTGGTCATCAGATTCTTTAACGCTAAAGTTGTTGTTGTTGTTGGTTTACCCCTCCTCTTCCTATGGATGGAGGTATGGCGCAAACAGCAATCCAGGTTCACACCATCAACCTAATTGAATTAGGCCAGGGGAAAAGTGGCAGCCCATTTCGAACCAGTCGTGGATGCAAACTGCCGACTGGTAGCCCCACCACCAACAAGGCGGACTGCCACTGGTGGGTGCCCAAAAGTCGCCTCTTACGACAGGCTGGGCGAGCAGCTTTACTATTCTAACCCGGTGAAGCACAGGTAAACGCTAAAGTTCGTCTGTAAAGACCTCACAACAAATTATAGATTTTATACACACATCTCTGCAGGAGAATGACCTAGATCTAAAACGACTGACATCTTTTTGTGCCAAAAACGCACCCGTAAACTTCGGCAGTTCGCAGCTGAGTGGACAAAATAAGTATTCTATCGACTCAAACAGCAAGCGACTCAACTTATTCCAGTGCGGTGCCCAGCACATATTTTGCACAATGTAGCAGAGAAGGGATCAAATCGCTTGGCAGTTGATATAGAGACTATCGTTATGAAAATTGGCAGCCATTTCAAAAACCAAACCAGTAGAGCAGTTAGCCTCAAGCAGTTCTGCGAACAATTTAATATAACTACTCAACTTTGCCCACTCACTCTCCGACCAGATGGGCTACACTAGATTCTGTCCTTGAGCAGATGATCGATCTCTGGGAGCCACTCAAAGCTCAATTTCTGTCGCTCAAACATCCACCACAAATCTTAATGGATTTTTTAAATCAGGCGAGTCTCTGGTCGTGGCAACGTTGCTCCACAGTGATCCCTTGTAGTTTAAAAAACCAATCCTACTTTTGCAAGAAACAACTCAATTATTTCCGCAACTAACGTAAATAGTTGAATCATTCAAGGGTAAAATATTGCAGCGACAGAATTTAAGGTTTTTTGGAGCAACAACGGCTGAACTACTAAAATGTGTTGATGATGGGCGCGCTAAAATTTTCAAATCGAGCTTCCATGAATTTTATACTATCAGTTTAGAATAGGTTGATAAGTGGTTTTACTTTGAGAATTATCCGACGCAAACCTGCTGGACCTTGCTAAGAGAACAAAAAGTTAGGTCAAGCAAATTCATCCCCAAACGACAATGATGGATGACCTGTTCGACGAAGTCTCCGCTCTCAATGCTCTTAAGAAAATTTCACTTGATGTTTCCCGAAAAGAAAAAGCTGAGAAGAAGTGGACGAATATTTTTGCCAGAAATGACTCTTTTCCGCTTCTCTACAAACTGATAAGCATTGTTTCTCCATACCTGTTAGCAATGCATTTGTGAAGTGTGTATTCTCCCTTGTTTCAGCACAGTGGACCAAAAAGAGAAACAGTCTTTCTGAAAAGACAGTCAAATCCATTCTACAAGTCAAAGTAAACTTAGAAGTGAGCTGCGGTAAGATGCACCAGATAATTTTTAAGTATAAGGACCTGATGGAGCAAATCGCTTCTGGTGCAAAGTACTGAAGTATGATTAGATACAAGTCGCAGTAGGATAAACACATTTTGTTTATTATTTTCCATTCGTTGTGATCTTATTATGCTTTCTTGTCGTACGTATTTTGAGGTTCCTATTGATGGCAGCCCTGACCTTATCCCTGTTATACTGACTGCCAAGCAGAAAAGTTGTGAAAAACCATTTGTTGAGTCTTTTAGTTTGTAACGGTTGTATTTGCTCTGTTTGTAAGGTAAAATATTTTTGCAATTAAATTAATTTCGAGTTAGAGAAAGTATAACACTTTGAGCAAATTTTCGCTCCACAGACCGCAGATCATCGTTGATCGGAAGCGCCTGGCGCTCGTTTGAAGTTAGCTTACGTGTCACTCAACATTTCTTCGTCAAGACAGCGACAAGTTCTCTTAGACTAAAACTAGTTTGGCCTTCGACCAGCTTAATATTTCATTTTCCATGTTTTGCCTATAGACTGCATTTATTCATGTCAATGCATGGGCGGTCGTGTAGCAGATACAAATGGGTGACTTCGGTAAAGGCGGTTGGTTAGGGAAATTTGATGGAGTTATGGGACCACTCTTGCAACAAGATTTTCCGCTTTTGCTACTGCTAGACGTGCTGTGACACTAATACTGGGGAATTTACTTTGTTAAATACCTCTCAAGATTGCCACAATTAAAAGTAATTACGGTACTAGCTTGTTTAGAAAGGCACGGCACAATGCTTTTATGGACCTTGACGTAGGCTACCTTAGAAAGGGATCCTAACCCAAGTTCATCTTCACAAAAAAATTATTGTCATTCAACGTAACTGCAAAGCTGGGGCTGCACCACCTTTACCCTCGGCACTGCAATGAAAGTAGCCCTGCAAGGTTAGGATGCTAGCATGTGTCATCGCGCGCAAGGTTGCGTTAAAAAGAAAACCTAACTAAGTACTAAGCGACAAAAACAAGGCAAATCATTGCATTCCTGTTTATTAGGCTGCGAGATTTTTTTCTGCATCGACAAATCTCCGTCAGTTTTGTTTAACAATCTATCGTTTGGTTCTTTCCCCTGTCTCATTTTTGCATAGCTGTTATGTTAAATTCATTCAGAAAATTAATCACTCCTGCAAAATGCGTATATTCTCAAATTTTGAAATTTGTGACTTGTTGCGTAGAGGCAAAACTAAAGAAAATAAACAAACTGCTTTCGCAAATATATTTAAACTATAATTATGCTTTGAATAGCCTACATGCTCGCACTACGATACTTCACAAAATGTTTAAAATTAATGAAAAATAAAATAGCTTTATGTGTAAAACTTAATAAACTTTTAAGTTGTTAAGTCATTGATGTCCAAAATTGTAAAGTGTACCAAAAAGATGTTTTATTTTACTGAAAAACAATTTTAACTATCTTTCAAGTATCATTTTCTATGCTTTTTTCGGTTATACATGGCAAGCACGTGAGTAAGATGGCAGCATTGAACCAACGCGTTGGACAACTTGTATCGATTCACTGACATTGATGGGATTAAGTGGGTGGTTGTTAACTTATCTGCTTATTGTAGTATGTAGTCGTGCTATTGGGTTACTTACCAGCATATTATACCAATGTAACTTGAGAGGAATGCTGACAAAGAAAAATTAATCAGTAGGCAGAGTAATTTAGCAGAGATGCTTTTTTACGTTTCTTGATAGTGTTAAGAAGTTTGTATAACCATTAAAGACGTGGTAGCTTTTCCAAAGTGCAACAACAGTGTATATAAAGATTAAATGATTTGAGTTTAACGGCAGATGTGTTGATGGTGACGAGAAGACACATCACTAGCAGTTCAAACATTTAATTGGGATTGCCTTAGTTTCATGCTGAATTATAGTGAGTTGTAATTGTTGTTATCTATTTTGTATCAAACTGAAGAAGATATAAAAACTTTAGTTGATTTTTTACAGTACAAAGTGATTAATTAGTATGACGAAATCACCTAAAAAGGCCAAGATTTCCGCGCGCCTAAATAAAATAATTTTCCACCAAAAAAGATTTTTTTCAGTGACGAGATTACTGTGACGAAACTATTGTGTGACGAGATCACTGGCAAGCCTAAATTCAATGTGGCCAAACTTCAAAGCTGTGACGTTATATCATCAAATTTGTTGTTAGCTTATGGCTAGTGGATGGTGTTTTTAAAAAATCAGTTTTTAAAATACTCTACGAATGCCTTACACTTTCAGTAAAGACATTATAGTGTCGTTTGATAGGTTTTGATAGTTTCAGATGGGGATTACATTTAAAACCAGGGTATTTCGAGGTCAAATGTTAATTTGTTAGTAAGTAGTTTCTGTGAGTGCATAGTCAAGTTTTTATAAAAAAAATCAAATATCAATATGTATTTTAAGTAGTTCTAGATCATGGTTTATTTTTATTCAAACACAAAAATAGCAAACAAATTGATATATTGAGCATAATAAACTGCACAAAACACTAGGTTTTTTTTTGGTGGGGGGGCGTCTTGAATATGCTTATAGTTAACTGAATGCCAAGTACGTTTTATGGCCCTGGTAAACTCAACATAAGGGGGAAAAAATGTTGGTGCATTATTATTTTTATTTAGTTTGTTTTGCTTAGAAAAATTGTTTTGTTAGCCTTCTTGGTCGTATGGCAGGGTGTCCATGATCCAGGTCAGACACAAGAAGGGGATGGGAGCCGAGGGTTTACCCTTTTACCACTCCAGCCTGCTGTGTTGTCTAGATTAGATGCTAGGAGTGATTGAGTTGAGCCAGCACCTAGTTTCGTCATCCAAAGCTGTCAGACCCATTATTTCTCGAGGTGCCCGATGTGTGGGACATGCTTATACAATGTGGTCTGCAGTTTGTTCACTAGCCCCACACTCGCGATTTGCTGAAAAAGCGAGACCCCATTTGTGCATGAACAAACCGAAGCGCCTAACGCTAGTGCGCAGGCGATTGAGCTTGATCCAAGCTGTTATGGTCAAACTCAATACAAAAGACCTTGCGCTGACCTTCGGAATCTAGACACAGAGCGCTGACAAACTCTAGAGTATTCCGTTTCCCATGTCAAGTTCGTCCATTGGGCAGCGTGGATGCCCAACTCAGAAAAATTGTGCAATAGTTTCCGCGCAGGAGGAACAAATGGATGTCTAGATTTCAGTCTCTCCTTGCTAGCAGCCTGCCACTCAGTCAGCTGGCCATGCAGAATGTTGCTATAGGATTCACAGCACTGTGATTAGCCAAAGAGAGTGTCGCTCTTTGGCGGCGAAGCTCAGCTGGCTGGATGCCAGAGAGAACTGGAAGGTTGTCCTTTGGAGTGGGACGTAAGCATCCAGTGAAAATGCACAAAACGTCATCAGTAACGCTGTCAGTGAGTCGAGTATGTGCGCTGCGACGCCAAGCTGGTGCTCAGTACTCAGCAGTCGAGTAGATCAGGGACAAGGCTGCTGTGCGCAATGTCTTGGCGCCAGCGCCCCATTCTGAACCCGCAAGTCGCCTCAATAGCGAAACGTGCTGAATATTTTTTTGCGCAATGCCTCAAGGTGATGGCGATACGTGATCGCTCCGTTCAGTTTCTCACCAAGATAGGTCAGCACTGGGAAAAATAGTAAAATTTTACCACTGTTTTTACTTTTAAGCTCACGCTTGGCCTCTCGATTGTGGAAATGAAAGGCTGCCGTCACCGTTTTAGCATGGCTGAGCTTTAGCCGCCAAGTCTGGCGATTTGCGGAAAGTGTAATCATGTCTTCGGTCAAAGTTCTTTCCAACACCTTCCAATCTCCAGATAAGTAAAGTATTGCCAAGTCGTCAGCGTAGGCATACTTTTTGGAGGTTAAGGAAGGCAGATGGTATATGTATATGTTGAAAAGAAGAGGAGCCAAGGTTAATCCCTTTGAGACGCCATTTTTCAGACGTCAGAGCCTGCTTGGCTCGCTTTCACCAGTGGTTAGGATCAAGCTTCTGTTCCGAAGTTCCATGATCATTCGAACCATGTGCTTGTCCGGCAGAAGTCTCAGCAACTTGCAAGTGAGACCACGGTCTATGTTCCCTCTAAGCTAGGCGGCTGCGCGGTCGCGCAGCTGGCCTAGAAACTCTGCGCAGAGACGTAGCAGCCGCCCCCCAAACCCCCCAATTGGGGGGGGCCCAGGCCAACTTTGGGGGCCCAAGTTAGTCTGAAATTGCTTTTTGGCTACGTGACTATTTTCAGTTTAGCAGACTTGTTTACAACCGATTTAAACTGTAGGAAGAAATTGGCTTGTGACATCATAAGTGAATGCAACGTCATTTTATCTCGCAGAATCTAAAATATTTCGATTGATTTTCTGGTAGGATCTTGAATATTCGATTGACGTAACAATGCTGTTGTTACGCAACAATCATAGAATGGTCTGGAATTCTGTTTGGCTAGAAATACCGGGACAATATATATACACTGCAGAGTGCAGATAAAGTATTTTATTGACATTGTATAGAATGAAACGTTCAAAAAGTGGTGCTCAAAAGAGAAAAGAAGCAGCCACTGCTCGAGATGCTGTAGCGAAATTGCCCAAGATGACAGATTTTTTCAAGATTACTGAGCAGAGTAGACCTGGCACTAGTACCGAGAGGGATGAAGAAAACTATAGTGTACAAGAAAAAGAAGACTATGACGATCAGCATCAAAGTGATTGTGAATTTCCAGAAAATGTAAGTTGTGATTTACCTGCCAATACGCAACCTTCAATAACAAAAATAACTGAATCTCAATTTACCCCTATCCCTGATGACCCATGTAAATGGCCTGAAAGTATTTCTGATGCTCAACGATGGATATAGTAAAGCGTGGACCACATCAACTAATAATGAATTTTCCATATAATAACACAACTCCAAGGCGACGTTTTTCCTCCAACCATTATAAACGTGTGTTACCTAATGGTGAAAGTGTTTCACGGTCGTGGCTAGTTTATTGTGGGGAATCAGATCAAGTTTTTTGCTTTTGTTGTAAGCTATTTGGAAAAACACTAAGCCCCTTTTGTAGTGGTATAAATACATGGGAGGGTTTTTCGAAAAAACTGAAAGACCATGAAAACGGCATTTCCCACCAAGAATGCTGCAGTCAATGGATGTTGCTAGCTGAAGGGATAAGAAATTCATCCACTATCGACAAACGCGAGATGAATATTTTTTCAATGAAAGACGTTTTTGGAGAAATGTTTTAGAGAGACTTATCGACATTGCCTTGTTTCTATCGGAAAGGAATCTTGCTTTTAGAGGATCTGAAGAAGTCTTAGGATCTCCTCACAATGGAAATTTTCTGGGTATATTTGAGCTTTTGGCAAGAAGAGATCCGATCCTAAAAGAGCTTCAAGACAGAATCAAGAATAAAAACACTAAAGATCACTATTTGAGTCCTACCATACAAAATGAACTAATTGAATTGCTAGCGACAGAAGTTGAAAAAGAAAATTTACAGCAATTGAAATTGGCAAAATATTTTTCTATAATTTTGGACTGCACTCCAGATATGTCACATCATGAACAAATGTCTGTCATTCTCCGTTATGTACTATGTAATGAAGAAGCTGCTGTTGTTAAAGAAACATTTTTTGGCTACTTGAGAATAAGTGACAGTACTGGGAAAGGCTTGTTGGACGCTTTCTTAGAAAAAGCGATCGAACTGCAACTCGAATTGTCTGATTGTCGAGGTCAGTCATATGATAATGGTGCTAACATGAAAGGAAAACATTCTGGGGTCCAAGCAAGAATGCTAGACATCAATCCCAAAGCTGTTTACGTGCCCTGTGCAAACCATACCCTTAACTTAGTTGTTGTTGACAGTGCTAATTCATCGACGGAAGCATTGACATTTTTTGGAGTACTTACAAGGTTGTATGTGCTGTTTTCTTCCTCTGCTCAGCGTTGGGAAATTTTGAAGAAACATGTGGAGCTGTCCATAAAGTCACAATCTGATACTCGTTGGGAAAGCAGAATTAAATGCATCAAACCTCTTCGATACAATTTAAAAGAGGTGTTGCTGGCACTGAAAGACTTGGAAGCCCTTTCCATAGAAAGAAAAGATGGAAGAGCTGCCTCAGAAACAAAATCGTTGATAGCTCATTTATCAAAATGGAGTTTTCTTTTGTCGGTGTTTATTTGGTATGATATCCTATTCCAAGTCAATAAAGCAAGCAAGATTCTTCAATCGTATGGAGTCTCCCTTCATACAATGGAAACGGAAATCCAGGCAACTGAAAAGTTTTTGCAAAACTATCGCACAACGGGTTATGACAGTGCCGCAACATCTGCTGTTGAAATAGCACAGGAATTGGATATTGATCCTTCTTTTCCTCCGTCAAGAAGTGGAAAGAAAAGAAGATTGTTTGATTACCAAGGTGAAGAGGAACAACGAGCTACTCCTGAACTGAAATTTAAAAGCAACTTTTTCTATCCATTAGTAGACCAGGCTATTATGTCAATAGAGGAGCGCTTTAATTTGTTACGTGAGGTTTCTTCCGCCTTTTCGTTTTTGTACACACGAGACAAACTTTTGCTTCTGCAACAAGAAAATGCTCTTCTTACTTGCTGTAAAGAGTTCCAAAAAAAGTTCGGTGACATTGATTCTGATGAAATGAGCGCTGAGCTACAGCGGTTTGTTTTAATTTTACAAAAAAACGCAATCTCAATACGGCTCAAGACTTTCTGAACTATCTTCTAAAGACTCATTTATTTGAATTGTATCCGAATGTGTACATCGCACTTCGAATCTTACTAAGTTGCCCCGTGACTGTTGCCAGCGCTGAAAGAAGCTTCAGCAAATTGAAACTGATCAAAACTTTTAATAGAACGTCTATGACAGACAGTAGACTATCTTCATTAGCCATGTTGTCAATCGAAAATGACTGCGCCCGATCTCTTGATTATGACAATGTCATAACAGCATTTGCGAACAAAAAGGTTCGCTCCAGACTATTTAAATGATAGTGTGTTTTTATAACTTTTTCATGTTTTTCAGTGTCATTGCTTTCGTTTCGCAGTGTCTGCATAAATGTCCTACTGAACTCTGGCATCGGTGCCGAATTTTTTATGACTTGCACCTTCGGTATCGGCATGCTTTATTCTGACATTAGCCTGTTTACTTATGTACAAATTGTGGTGTATTTTCTTAATGCAGCTTTTTAATTTTACACCTCTAAAGTGATATGACCTGTGCGCAGGGGCTCTTGCGCTTACTTTGGGGGGGGGGGCCCGAAGTTGGAGTGCTACGGGACTGACCAGACGATGGCGATAACAACAAAGAGTACCAAGAAAAAGAAAAATTTCATGATGTAATTCACATACAGAGCAAACGTGAACACAAAAATTGGACGACTGTTCTTCAAGCTTTTAGAAAAACATTTCCCAGCTTATCACAGGCTCTACAAAATTTGCAACAAAAATTCTATCAAACTAAACTACAGCTGTATACCCGACTTCAAAAGCATACTTTCTAACCACAACCATATATTTTTAGACAAAGGTACTACAAGAAATAAGAACACTGGATGCAACTGCAGAAATAAAAAATTACCCGCGAAACGAAAATTTTTAAAGCAAGTCCATTATCTACAAGGCAACAGTAGTATCGCCACAAGAAACAACTCAATATTTTAGATCATGCGAAACCGATTTTTAAACCAGATACAGAAATCATATGCATTCATTTAAAAATAAAAAACCGAAAAATCCCACGTTTCTATCAAAAAAATTTGGAAATTGAAAAATTATATTCAAAGTCCGACAAAAACATGGAATAAAACAGGCCACCCCATACCGTTCCGGGAGCTCAAGGTGCAACTTTTGCTTAGAAGAATAACTGGCGATTTTCAAGCTGACCAACAGATAAGTTTGAACAAACGATCAGAATTAATATCACGATGCAGGCTTAGAAACAAATATAAACTTCACAATATTAAATGGACATTTTTAGTCTAAATCTTTTTGTTTACATTATTTCTGTTTATACCCACTATCAATAAACTTTTTGATACTGTTATTTATTTACCAGCATTAACATTGTAGTAGCCGATTGAACTATGACATCATAATAACCATTTTTCAATAACAGTTTGCATCAAAAATATCTTGGCAATAATGCCATTTAAAGTTTCAAATGCCATCATATAATATGCAGTGTCTTTAAAGCTCCCTAGTTTCATTAAAAAGCAATCATTTATTTGATAAAAAAAGTAGCTGAGAAAAGTGAAACAACTTGATTAGCTTGTATTTAAACCAATAAGGAAAAAGCATGTGATAGTTAGTAGTTTGTTTTATTAAAACGTACTCGCACAAGATAAGGTTATTCTTATATTAAGATAGGATTTGATCAATTTATATTTAAACTAAATGGCAGATGATAGTTGATCAAGATTTTAAAATAGATGATACATAATATGAGTTAGATAAGTTCTTACTTTATTCAACAACCTTTTCGTTTTGAACTTGTTATCTATTTCTTCTAAAAGTTGCTTATTTTACAGACGTTGAATTTGTTCATTTGTATGTTGCTATTTGGTTTTTGAAAAATGGCCGATTTTTCTAATTCTCGTTCTAACCCCAAAGAACCAGACGAAGTAAGTTTTTGATACATGTCTGGGTTGCATATGTGTGTACATTTGAAATAGTGAATTGTACTTCAATTGTTTTTACAAAGTACAGAATTTGGCATCAGACCAGAAATCCACTTGCCTTGTAGATTACTGAACCAGAATGATATTTTTGCCGAGATGCTGGTATTTTTTTGCTATTTTAAGTACTTTGTACAAGGTTTTTACAACATTAGCCTGAAATACTAAATTGCATTCAGCAATAGTACTAGATTTAATGTGTTGCCATTACTAGCGTTGGCTACCACGCTGTATGTAAACTGATCAAAACAAAGTCTACATCTCTTCAATTGTAAGCTTCTAGAAAAGTTCATAATTTTTCAAAATAACAACTCATACATACTTGTTTCTGCTTAACACCAGACAATTCATGTTTTGGTGGTATTAAAACCCTCAAAATTAAGTGTGAAAAAATTGACTTGTAAGCGTTTTGTATGACTCTTTTATTAATAGTGATGTTTTCCATGTGGGAGCTCTACCCATGTTGCTAATGATGATTGCATGAGGAAAAGCATTGAATAACACAGCTTTGCTGAAACTACTTATAAATCAAGTCTTTAGAACTGTATGGTATCGAGAAAGATGTATTTTAACATGTTAAAGACGTGGTGGGGACGTGGTGGGGTTTCCAAACTGTGGTCGGGACTGCAATTGAATTCGCCTGCCAGTTCCTGGGGGTCGCCTGTGGCTTTAAAAAGACGTGAACTCCAAAATAAGGTCTTCACGTTTGTTTGGATCCGAAATTAACCAAAATATCACTCTAAAACACTTCTTAAAACACTGATCAAAAGTTAGCGTCTTTAGCTTTGCCTACGGTCAGGCTCGCAAATTCTTCTAGACTTCGAGTTTTGTTTGAATTGAGGTCGCCGAAAATGGGGTTTGGGGATCACTGCGTTAAAGTACAACTGCTGAGAATCGAGAAAGGATTTTTTTGCTTATTAAATCTGGAGAATAAACTGACCTTGATAAAAATCAGAGAGTTCAAATGTACTTTTTTCTAAATCTATGGGTTTGCAGGATTTTTCTACTCACAAATCGATACATTCAGACAGAGTTGATGCTGGTGTATGCGTGGATGACGACGATAATGATTCATATGATAGGCTTCGTTCCCACCTGGCTCCAACGTCACCTGTAGGAGGTAGATTTTAAAATCAACATTTGTACGTGTACGTTTTGAAGTTTCATGTTACAAGATAATCCTAGATTCGATACTATTTTTGTCATGAAACCATTACTATTTAAACTATAATTCTGATTAATTGAGATTTGGTGTTACTAACAATACTCGTACATCAAAAAGAACAATTTTTGCTTTAGAGCTTCTATAACGGATGATCGTAAGCGTTGCCACATATTTTTTTAAGTTACCCGAAAGACCGTAAGATTGTTATTGGATACTATAAAGCTTGGATGCACATCAATATGTGCGAAATTGGTAAACGGTGTAGGGCAATTAAAATTGAGATGAGGTTTGGATTTTTTGTAAGTAGTCTTTTCAACTAGACAACGCTGAATTTTGATGCAGGCCAGCTTGTATTGCAATACTGTCATGTGGCTTTACTGTCTAGCAAAGCGTCCTTGCAACGCCATTGCCGACTTGGCTACCTTACAAACTCACGCCATTAGCCCTTTATTTACTAATTAGGGAGTGAAGCGATGTACGAGTGATGATGCAATTGTCACTCTAATCTTTTTTAGCAATTTTTAGTTTGTTTTGTGTTAATTTTGCTATTACAGCATAGCCTGAGTTCACTTGCCAATTATAATGATCGAAAACACTGCCTGTGTTGTTGCGACACCACCTGTATGCAACCAAACGCAACATTAATTTGCGATTCACATAACTCCACAAAATATCTATTTCATATGCCGAAATAAAACCAATATATTACAAACTTATTAAACCGCTGCCTGTCAGACGTGGTTCTGATAAATGACTGGCAAAGCAATGATATTTATTGTTTTCAAAAGCTGCGACCAATTGCGAATAGTGCACTGCTCAAGTTAACAATAGCTCGTCTATCACTTGGTAGTTTAATTCAGTGGTTCTCTATCTTTTTTGCAAAAGAACCCTTTTACACTATTGACAACATAACGGAACCCTTATTTAAAATAATACTTATTACGATGACAGAAATGTTTTATTTGACAAAGTTTATGTCATGAAGATCTCTTTGCTTTTTGGAGATCGACCGCCGTGGGATATATTTGCAAGATTGGCAGCTATGTTCGGAATTTACTGCGGAATTCTTTACAAATGTAGCTTTACGGCACCCTTGACCTTGCTTCATGGAACCCAAGAGTTCCGCAGAACCCACTTTGAGAACCACTGGTTTAATTGATAGCATGAGTCAGAGAATTTAGAGGTACTTTGTTTTTGCGTGCTTTTCTGTGGAATATCCAACTCAATATAGTATTGAAAAGTTTACTTTGATCAATGTGCTTGTGGGTAGAAAAAGATGATAGTTTCCTATAAAACTACGAATCTATTGCCTTGAACAATAAAGCGTAAAACAGCGATATTACTAAAGTACATCTCTTTATATACCAATTTGGGAACATTTCTATCTCCCCACCTCCAAAAAAAATATATACTTTACCGATCAATGTAATGGGCTATTTCAAACTGTCAGGTTTTGATAACAGCTTTTCCTCCTTGCAGCTGACAATACAAACAGTCCAATGTCCTCATCTGAAATTTCCGATAAAAAAGAAAAAGAAAAATGCAACTATGTTCCGTTTCGAACTGAAGCGGATGCTATCGAGAACTTTGACAGGTATGTTCAAACTTTGATGCAGGAAAATCGATTTGTAAGTTGCACTTTTTGCAGAAATTTGATTACTTCGTTTTGTGTCGAGGATTTGCTTTGAGCCAGACTAATTGATCCCAAGACACCAGCATTTCAATACTATTGTCATCGTTTTAGATTTAAATTCAATTGAGATGGGACAGTTCAGTATTTGGAGCTTAGGTGGTGCTGGTTTTATCATATATTCATCCGCCAGATTTTGTTACGCTTGGCTGAAAACACGTGTTGGCAGAGTTTAGAAACACAAAAATGTTTCAAATAGGTTTGTTTAAAATTCGTATTGAAAGGGTTAACTTATGTAAAAGCAAAGCTTACACAAGTGTAGATTAGTCTTACTCTACGGACATGACTTACTAGTCTTTGGCTAATTTAATGTATTTGGACTTGCTTATCTGGCCGTGTTAATGTTCAAATGGAATAGTGGAAAGCTGAACATTTATTTCGATATGAAGTTTAGCTGCTGTTGTTGATCGTTTTACCTAAAGTAGCGTAAATGTTTTTTGTTAGTCTATTTGAAGTCATTTTACGAGCAAAAACGCTCCGCGCATAAAGTTGAATATAAAAAGAAAGAATTTTTACGCTATTCACGCATAATGAAAACCGTCTTTACCCAACGAGGTTTTTCGTGAAGACCAAGAAACTTTTGTTCATTCTGCTCGCAAAGCCTCCAAAGTGCTGTCAAGCATATCATTTTGTAAGTTTCTCTTTGTTTGCGTAGCAAGTATTTAACTCGTGATGGCGTTGATTTGTATTTATTCAATAGTTTAGTACACTGGTGTACTCAAGCTTAGCATGCTCTAAATTTGTTATTCTTGTTCTATTTGACGTCATTCACTGCAATTTTTACTAAGTGCTCTATAACTTATGCTTTAAGTTACACAAATAACATTTCTGTGCAATAATATTTTTATTTTTACTAGAATCAGGCTAAATCAGGGGTCACCAACTGGCGGCCCGCCACGCTGTTTAGTGCGGCCCGCTCAAGGCATCAGCATACAAATATAACCAAAAATACTTCTACTTTTTTTGTTAATTTTCCTGGGAAGTTAGAAGCTAAAAGGAGTTAAAATAAAGACAAGCACTTCCTTGTTACGTCATAATCTGCATTTCGATAAAATTTGCCGGCGAAAACTTAGTTGGCGTACGAAGAAAGAATTTCGCATTTCAAAATTCGTGGCTGGCAGCCTACGTGATACAGAGAATAGGACTAATTTTGTTGGAAAGTTGAGACGTAGAAAAATGTCGGTTTCCAAATGTAACAATAGTAAGCGTAAAATAACGGAATAAGGCAGAAGTTTTAGTGAAAGGTGGACGAATGATTACTTTTTTGTTCCAAATAAAAACAAAGCAACCTGTCAAATATGCAATGAAGTAATTACGCAGAAAGAGTACAACGTAAAACGGCATTTCGAAAGTTGCGACAAAGAGTTCAAGCAGCTAAGTGGAGAAGTACGCAATCAAGAGATTGCTACTTTTAAGAGAAATCTTTCTCACCAGCAAAGCGTGTTTGTGAATTTGCAAGATGTCAGCAAGTCAGCTGTGAGAGCAAGTTTTTACGTGGCTTAGTTTATAGGGGAGAGCGGCAGACCTTTTACAGATCGTGAGTTCGTGAAGAAGTGCTTGATAAAGGTGTAGGAAACGTGTCCCGACAAGCTACCATGGATTACGGACGTTAGTCTATCAGCTTCTACGATTACTAGAAGAGTCGAAGACATTGGCGAACATCTTCACGAGACACTAAAAGAAAGCACCAAGTTCTTTAAGTACTTCGTTCGCTCGTATGACAATCTCATCAGAAGTTGCAGTTCATCAGATATCGTTTGAGCATAGGGTTGTCAACATCGGTTAGGTTGCAGGGAGGTCCTATTGATTTGCAGTCATTGACAATGTGGTATGCAGTTTGGGGTTCTCCACATTGGCATAGATTGTCATTACCAAATCCCCATTTCACCATTGAGTCACCAAATTTTCCTATTCCGGTTCGTAATCTATTTAGTTGGACCCAGGCTTTTCGTGGGAGGCAGTGTCCTAGGGGTTTGTTCAGGGCCGGCCTTAGAAGTTGCGGGGCCCAATTAGTTGGATGCTTGCGGGGCCCCTCTATACTATTTATTATTGTGCATAAAGAAGAAAAGAATTGCAAGTGCAAAGTGGCCATTCTCAACCTTTCTAATATTTTTTTTGATATATTCTTCAGAAATTTTCTATATCCTAAAAATTTCGGTACTTATGGGTTATCTGTCACCACTTTTTTTTAATTTAATAAACCTAACCATGTACACTCCCTTCCAGTGTACACTGCCCCATACATTTACATACCGGGCCTGCCCCTTCAGTGTACACTGCCTTCCAAACTCATTTTAGGCTTAAACATTATATATACAGTTAAATAATAGTAATTTAATACCTGGTGAAAAAAAGTGGTGACAGATAACCCACAAGTACCAAAATTTCTCATGGCGGAAAATTTTATAAAAATTGAAAAACGAAAAAGACTCTATACACTCTTTTATTAAATAGTTGTCTTTTTAACCAATTTTATTTTTATATATTTTTTATTCAGGAAAAAACGGAGCGATTTTTTTGAATCCAACTGTACATCAAAATGTCTGACATTGCTCTACATTCATCAAAAATCTAAAGCCTATTTTGTCTTACGCGGGTGTGAAAGGTCTCCAAACTTGAGCAAAAGTTTAGCCCTTTAGTCATAATTTTAGATTTTCCTGTTTCCATGGATAATGGTTTGAGATTCATTGCATTTTCAACATAAAAGAAATTGGTAATAGTTTTCTTGGAGCTAATGGGCAAGTTTAGAAATACAAAATAGAGAAATAGAGATATTTTGCAAAACACCAAGTTGCAATTCTTTTCTTTGTGTGTCATAGTAGGGTTTTTTAGATGGTGACTATTAATGAAATCATTAAGCCAAAATTTATGCTACAGCATGAATGGGAGGCAGCTCAAAACATAACTTTACACGTGGTATGTTTATCCCTGTGCAACAATAGAAAAACTAAATGGTATCGAAATGAATTATTTTAAAATCACTTGCCACCAACTCATAGTGGCAGAGCTACACAAAGACATTTAGAAGCAGACTTTTATCGCAAAACTATTGTGTAATGCTGGGTTAGAGTCCTCTTCGCTTGACTCTGAAGTATCATTGTCACCCATGTTTGTCTCAACCGGCGAATTTTGACATAATGATGTAATTTGTTGATCGTTACTGCTTATTGAAGAAAGATTAGGTTTACCACTGGCTTCTCTACATGTTATTTCCTGAGAGCCATTTCCTTCATTGTTGTCTGACTCTACGTTTACAGATCTAATAAATTTGTCCATCGCACCTTTCTCCTTTTCTTCCTTAGCTTTCTTCGCCTTGGCTATGGCTCGTTTCTTGCTGCCACTAAGATATTTCCTGCCGATATCTCTCGGTCTTTTGCTCATATTTAAGAGGGGTTTCTTATAAACTTTTGTACTAAGAAAACTAGCAGTGCAAAACATACACGTAAACTGATACCATAGACAGAATACTTAAATTTATGACACTCACTGGCACCCAAAGCACGGTGTATATACGACGTAATAAATACATTGCTGGCGAGGACGTACCACGTTTTGCTTTGATGTTTTGGCGGGAAAGATACGTTATTAATTAATCTGGTTACTACTGGTTTGACTGCTGGGCGCTGACTGGCTGAGTGCACACATGTGATTGCATCAGCAAGATCACGCCTCGGGCCGGCCGCCAGAGGATCGAGATGACCGAGATTGTCGCCTTTTGAAAAAAAAATGCGGGGCCCCTCTCAGCGCGGGGCCCGATTTGGAGCAATCGGTCAAATCGGCCTAAGGCCGCCCCTGGGTTTGTTTGACCAGTCTTGGATGTGTGGTTGCAGTTTATGTGGTATTTGTTCTTGCTGAGCTGCTTTACGTTCTCGTCGTCCACCCTGAGCAGTTACTATACTGGCGAAATTTGCAGCAACTTGACAATCTCATCTCTTCTCTCTTTAAATACTTCTCTCTTGCTATAGATGAGAGTAACGATACTACTGACACAGCCCAGCTGTTAATTTTAATTCGTGGTATAGATGCCAAATTCAGAATCACAGAAAAGTTATGCTCTCTGCGGAGTTTAAAAAGAACAACCACTGCTGAAAATATATTCTCAGAGGTTATTACAGCTCTGAGTAGCCTAGGTCTTTTATGGAAAAATTTGAAAAGCATAACAACAGATGGGGCAAGAAATATGGTGGGCAAGAAGAAGGGAGTTTCAGCACTCATAAATGAAAAACTGGAGGCAAACGGTGGCTCATAACTGGAGGCAAACGGTGAACAACCAATGCAATTTCATTGCATAATTCACCAACAAGCTTTACGAGGAAAAGTCCTTAATTGGGGGCATGTGATGAGCGTGGCTGTATCAAACGTGATTTTTATTAAAAATCATGCTTTGAACCACCGCCAATTTCAAACCTTCCTTGCCGATTTGGATTGTGAATATGGAGAAGTGATGTACCACAATGAAGTTTGCTGGCTTAGCATGGGATAGGTTTTGAGACGTTTTTTTCACTCTCTCAAGGAAATAAATGAATTTCTGATAGAGAAAGGAAAAAAAGGAAGAGATTGATTTAATTGCTGATCCAAGATGGCTCCGTGAGCTTGCTTTTTTAAGTGACATCACAGAGCAACTAAATATTTTAAATATAAAATTGCAAGGTAAAGAAAATCTGATCTCAGATATGTTTGCTATTTTGAAAGCATTTTTGTCTAAACTTGACTTTTTCAAGAACCGAATTGTAATGGGCAACTCTACACATTTCAGTAAGTGTAAAACACTAGCTTCTGACAAATGAAACTTGGATTGGGATTTGACTTAAAAAAGTATACTGAAGCTTTTGAAACACAGCAAAGTGAGTTTGCCAACAGGTTCTGTGATTTCCAAAAGTACGAAACTGTGGTAAGATTATTTGAAAATCCATTTGCTGTGTTACCTACAAATGTAGATTCATGCTTTCAACTGGAACTAATTTAGCTGCTTGCAAGCATCTTTGAAGTGGCAAGGAGTGCAAAATAGCAGAGTTTTGTTCACGAATTCCTGATGATTTTGCCAAGCTAAAGGAAAACGCTGCTATTATGCTTACTGTAAGCGCGAAACAAACTTTGCCTAAATTTTTGATACACTCGGGATTCGAACCATCGTCATTTAATCTTACCTCAAATAACTCTGCGTCACCTGTAAAGTCTACATATCTAACGCCTTTTTCACAATCATTCAAATTACCCTGCCTGCTAATAAAACGCATCTCTTCTTCGTGTATTGTGTAATCAGCACTACCGTTACAATTCGCTTTGGTGTCCTTTAGTTCAAATTAGCTTTTAGTTTCTTAAGTTCATCAGTGTTTAATTTCAAAGTGTCACATTAGTTGTAGATTTGGATTCAATGATGATCTATTTTACCGTGGTTTTGCTTGTTTATTTAGGTCAATAATTGTTAGTGCTAACTGTAATACAAAATTTGTCAAATCAAATCAATCAAAGTGACTGCCGTAATTGCCGGTAAGTGAATATTGCGTTTATCCCAGATTGTTTTATAATGCTGTCAATTTTCATGCGTAAATGTCTATTGCTAAGTGAAATGTTCCCCGCTTAAATCCTCACTTCAGTTTCGATTCTTCATATCAATAGTAATTATTATTTATAAAATTGTATCGTAACTAATACGCTGAAATTTGTATTTTGTTTTAGAAAAAGGTACAAGTTCTGCCAATAATTAACAGAACACCAATCTAATCCGTGTGAGGCTCCACAGGTCACTCAAAATCCTATAGCCGCTACAATAACTAATCGGCGGCTATACTTACAGTCTTAGTTAGTACTTACATATGTGAGCAAAGGTTTTCACAAATAAAGATTGCAAAATCGAAAATTCTATCAAGGTTGACGGACAAACATTTGCATGATATTTTGAGAATGTTTGTCACGAATTTCAATGTAGACGCTGATGTTTTTTTGCAAAAATATTCAACAACAAGGGTCTCATTAAAATTTTAATTAGTTTTACTGAGCATATTTCGCTTCTCAATGTAAAACGTACAACATATATTTCAATAAGATCTACCACAATTTAGCTGTGAGCGCAGGGTTGCTTTCTTTAACTTTGTAAAGTCATGTAAACATTAGTGTATTTTTCCACCACTACTGCCTTTCATGAGCAACGCTAGAAACGTTTTTTCGGTATTTTCGATAAACTTGTGTTTCATAGTTTTTGGTTCCTTTCCTTCTGTTATTGTAGCCTATTCTACGCAGGTATGTTTTATAGGCGTAGCCAGGGGGGGCAAAGGGCTCATGGCCCCCTAAATTTTTGGTCAAATTGCAAAATAGTATCAAAAAAATAAAATCATAAATTTGTTTGCGCCTCTTCCGGGGCATTAGAGTTTATTGTTGACTTTTAGCAAGGGGGTGGGTCGGGCGTGGCTTTTTAAGTTTTAACTTTCACATTTTATCAAACAAGATGTGTACGTTTTACACACTAAATATCGCCGAATCTTTTTTCTAAGTCGCAGTCAAGTGATGAATTGATATTCCAAGTTACGGTAATTGCAAGAAATAAACGTCCCGCTGAGCGCTTTCTTGTTTTATTGCGATGCAGACTAGAGACGTCGTTTCTTTTATCAGAAGGTTCAACCAGCCAGTGCAGTGGTGTCCTTGAAATTCCTTAAATAGTGCGTTATACGTCACAATTGAAGTTGAACTATCAAAGTCGTTCTTGATAAAACTACATTAGATCAGTGAAATCGCATTCGCACTTTCTCAGTTTTGTACAGCAATTTTTGTTGTAGCGATGAGTGTAGATCACGAAAGGCAAAATGTCGAACCGACCCACTAAACAGGCAAAATTAGATATTTTTTTTTCTGCAAGAAAACAAGTTAATAGTGCTAGAGTTGAAGACGTTGTTAAAGTTTTACAACCGCCAAGTATTTCTAATACGGCTGGAGTTGTTCCCGAAAGCCATGGGAATACGTGTTGGGGAAGACCATCGGTTTAGGATATGTCCTAGAAATTCATAAAATGACAGACGAGTGAGTCTGGCTAAGCAACGTACTCTGTGACGATTGTCTTATCAAAATTCCCCCTAATTGGCAATTTCAAAGAAACCGTTAAAATTTTTGCATATATTAGCGGCCAGTTTGCGACTAGGCAGAAAATCTATAAAATTTATATTTTCATAGTATTACGAGAATATGCCGTTATAAATAAATGACGTCACATTAAAAATTGTAAAATTTGGCTCCCTCTCAATTTTTTTCTGGCTACGCCCTTCTTATGTTTCCAAGTCACTGTTGTTGCTTGTACTACAATGTATTCAAAACTTCCTCCTTTCCTGAAGCTGGTAATTGCAAGATATCATTTGTCATGCGAAGAAACCACACCACTCTTGCTTGGCAATAAATATTCTGATGAAATCGCTCGCGGTGCTATAATTACTTGTATGTGCACAAACAAGTGCTCTTATTCATTAGGCATTGTTAAAAAAGTCAACAGTATTGTCGAAGAAGCTAAATTTGGCTAACCTTGATGAATTATTTTTGTTGCTGCAGTATTTTTAGATACATATTATCAATATGTAGTATGGTTCTGTGCATATTAGCAATATGTGGCGTTGGATACTATCATTTATTTATCGCTGCAAACTTCGGTTTTCTTTTAATTATTATGCTTATTAATTTCATAGACACAGCAATGCACTGTAGAGTCAATACGCCGACTCTATGTGTTTACTGTGTAGCAGTCGTGTAGACTAATTAATTGCGTTTTGAATTGAAGTTTAAACAGCTAAAGGTATATGTGAAACTGTATTAAATTGTTGGTGATGCACAGGTGACCATTAAACAGAATCTCGCTGTAGGTGATAACAATTAGCACAAAACACAAAAGTAAAGTGATAAACGGAAGTAATTACTGTTTGTTAAATTAAAGAATGGAGTTGATCTAGATTCTACTCTGAAAACGAAATTAAATGAGTAGAAACTCTGCTGATGGGATTAGAAGAATGGATTAGATCAGCGGCTTCATTTCGAACCGGCCATTAATACAGACGAATAGCTTTACCATCAATACGTTTTGAGTACCCTTAATAGGTAGTCAATATTTGCCCCGTAAAAACATAGTGGGTAAGCAGTTTTACTTTTCTAACAAGATGAAACAAGCGCCTGATTATTTTCATTACTTTACAAGAAAAGGTCAATCAACTAATGAATTCTATTTTTTTATTTGCATATGAATCAAGGGTGAAGGATCAAGTTGATGCTTTGGGCAGTGGAGGTGATGCTACGGATGTTGTTCCTCCTCGCGTACCTCGTGAGCCCCTTTACAAGCCCGGCCAGCTTTCTAGCATACTTTCCCAAGACCCAAAAGCCAACAGAGCAAACCTTAAAACCGTCATCAGTGTTGAAGAAGATTACCGCTATGACATGAACCATCCACAAAGAGGACATTTCATCATCTTCAACCATGAGGTGAGCAAAATGAATACGTGTTCCCACTTTCAGAGGTCGAAAAAAGTCTTTTTTCCATTACCTATTGCCCGACATTACTATTCATCTGTACTATTTTTGTTTATTCCAACCGTGCTGAGACATTGGGATTTTTCTGTTGACTATAAAAATGCGTTACTGTTTCAGAATATCACAAGATGCTTCTCGCTATGCTTAGTTTTAAATCAATTCAAAAAAAACAATTTTATGATCACACAAGTTTTAAACATTAAAGGAGATCACAAACGTGAAATTTCCTAGGGAGTCTTAATTAATTCTGGGTAAGATATTATGGCATCATGTGTTATGGAGAGCTAGTCTGCCAATTTGATACCTAATTGGTTAATTGTATTGCTAAACAAAATTTGATTGACTGTGGCTGCCGTAAGCTAGTAGTTTGTCTGTACGTATAATAGTACCAACAATTACCATCAAATTATCTTGCAGTTGATTTTTATGGTCCTACTTTTTGTCCATATTATCACTGTTTTTCATTTTTTTTCAGTCAAATACTTGTTATTTTGGATACAACTTCATAGTACAAAACTGTTATTGATGTCAAAAAATGTCTTTCTCATTTTATATGTGTTTCTATAGACTTTTGATGAGTACAACAAGCTTCATCCTTTTGAAAAGCCGATGGAAGACCGTAAAGGTACAGAGAAAGATGCATATGATCTTAAAGATGCTGTTCGCAATTTAGACTTCGAGCATGTGAAGATATTAAAGGACATGAGGCGCTCTGAAATTCTACGTTTTGTCGTAGAATGTAAGTAGACCACCTACTGTGCTTGATATAAGTAAGTTTATTGCTCGGGTTGCTATTAAGCGGATCTACAAAGTAGGCTATTCGACGCTTGTTTTAACTTTATGCTTAGATTCGACTTTCTGCTGTAGCGATTGCCAGTAGTATACCATGGCTCATTTGGCGACGTTTTGAGAGGTGCTATGACATCACGAGTTGATAGGGGATTTTTTGGTGAGGTATTGAGTGTCTGGAGGGTAAATTCAAGGGGGAAATGGTATTATGCGATGAAGTATACGACGACTCATTTGGGTACAATGATGGGGAGGAATTGCCAGGATAGGTACTACAGATCGGTAAATGATTAAAACTGTTTTGGAAGTTGCGTCACTGGAGGTCGGTAAGGACAATAGACGTCTTGTCCAGAGCTGTCGAAAGCTTTAGGATACGAGTTGTCTTATAATGTATCAAGATTACGCAATTTTTTTATTCAGCTGTTTGTTGGGATAGGACGCAATCTTTGTCACGTTTAGCAATGATCAGTACGTTTAGTTTGATGTTTTTGTACCCAAAAGTTTGCAAAAATGGTCAAGATTACAAGTTTAATACACCGTGAGAGTAACTGCATAAAAATTTTTAACTGAGGGATGCAAGCAGATTGTAAGTTTATAAAATTTCGTCATGAATTAAAAAAAAATACCTTCCAGACTGTACAATCGAAGACCTGTTCAGATCTGTCCAAAGTTTTGTAATATGAGTTGCAGGCCTATAATATTGCATAGTATTTACGTCGAGACCTATTTTTCACAAGAAAATTCTTCTGGAAATGGGCCTGTACTAACGTTTGAAGTACACCATGCGCCATTGAGTGACGACATTGCCACCAATGTTCCAAACTTTGAGGAAGAGTGTGTTATGTCACAAACGGTAATGAAAATAAAGTGGTGAAAAAGTGCTAAATTTTTGGAAACTTGCTCGAGTGACACCTAAGGGTTGATGAAAAGAAAATTTGCTAATGTTTTTCAAATGTTGGAAACAAATAAAACCTTGAAAAAATGTAAATAAAGAATTTGAAGCCTATTGTCGAGAAGTAATTGTTATCAGGTTTAATTCTGCCTCCTACGATTTGGAATATGATCAAACGGACACCTATTTAACAATTGCCGGACAAGACTGAAATTGTAATTAGAAAAGTCACTAACTATCCATGTATCAGGGCAATAAAATAGAGGTTTGTGGACATTCGACATTTTCTGGTACCTGGCTTCTCTTACCGCAAATTGTTAGGCTAAGTAGAAGTACTGATATAAGCCAGGCTACTAATCGTCAGGGAGGAGATTAGCCGAGAAGAGGTTTTATATTTGCATATTAAATGCAGGGTAACATTTAAGTAAAAAAATTTTCGAAGAAAGTGCGTCTTGTATGTCGTCAAATACGGCAGGTGAAAATTATTTGCTGTGAGAAGATCATTAATTTAGAGCTTTTGTTTTGCACTGAGCTTTTTTTATCTGTTTTTGAAGAGAGATATCCTAGAACGCTGTTTTGGGGCACTGGAAAGCGATAAAGAGTCAATGTATTTTACCGTTAGCGATGAAAACCTGTGACTGACTTTGACATGTGCCCCAGAAGAATTGAAAGCATCATATTTTGGTGACGAACTAATTTGGATGCTGCCTAAAGTGTATTTCAAGCACGCTGACAGTTTAACAAATATTAAAGCGTTTTAAAAAATAACGGGCCCCGGAGCTCTCAAAGAGTGTTTTCAGAAGTAAAAATTACCGTGATTTTTTACATTGTATTGCACGTTGAAATTTATATCATTTCACGTGATCTGTGATAGTAGTGATTTAGTTTTTAT
Source organism: Trididemnum clinides (assembly GCA_963675345.1). NCBI lineage: Eukaryota > Metazoa > Chordata > Ascidiacea > Aplousobranchia > Didemnidae > Trididemnum > Trididemnum clinides. Next base: position 45,845,538 of record OY776285.1, on the reverse strand, counting down.
CCAGTGTTGTCCCTTTAACAGAGATGGCCGGATTCACCTCATTCCTTCTGCAATTACTATTGATAAATTGCAATTGATAAAACTATTAAAAAAAAATGGGGGCGTGTCTGTCACGAATAAGTAAATTTTCGTCGAAAGAATAGCTTATATATATGTATAGTTGCTGTAAACTGTCGTTTTATTTTGCTGTGATTATTTTATTTGTAAATCTGAATTGTCTGAAGCCCTAAACTGTTTTAAAAAAGACCTCTTTTCTTTCGCATTTATTAATAGATTTGTAACTCACACGCCTCTTCTGACGTCGCAATGGTTGACTACGTTACTAAGTTCCAGTGTATTCTAGTGAATCTTGTTTCTTATCAAAAGATTTTTGTTTTTTTTTTTATTGCCAATTACGTAATTTATTAACGGTGTTTTTTTGTGTCACGTGATGTTCTAGCATTTTCTAGAAGATTGTCTTTTTGTATATAAGGCGGCGAGATTTTTAAGAGAGAGAAAGAGAGTAGTTTAGTAGAGAGAGTGACATAGTGTAGTTAAAAGGGCGTTGATCTGTGTTGATTTATTGTGGATTTCTATTGGTGTAACAAACGATTATTTGGTGTATTTAGTTGCGGTTAGTCTCTGATATTTATACATTAAAGTGCTTTTGTTTCTGTGTTTGACAAGCGAAGGAATTCGAAGTTTTAAAGTGGTTTGTGAATATATTTGTTTTGTACTTGATCGAAAAGTGCGTGGGTTAAAGTATCTTAGTGGAAGCCAATCTTTTCCTAGCTATTAAGTTGCAACCAGACTTAATCATTCGAGCGATACTACAAGTCGCCTCAATTTTATGAAGTAAATTAAACTTGAAATAGAATCAAATTGCTATTAAAACGCGACAGTTTGTTAGTCGAAAGCTCTTGTAATCGATGCTGTTTTTATATAACCTTATCATGCAAAGGTTGAATCATCAATTCCGTTGTTTTACAAACTTGTTATTTGTTGTAGATTTGTATGGTTAGATGTCTGTTAAAAATTAAGAATGTTACATAATTAATTTTATTTTGGTAAGAAAAAAACTTCATTCACCCGCATCACAAGTTATAAATGAAACCAAAATTATTCCCCTGGACTAGTTGTATGAACAATTCAATTAATTTACAGTAAAAACTATCAATTTTTAATAATTTTAGAAATCAAACACGTTTGCTACAGCATTTGGGAATGTCTTAATTTAATGCAGAGGATTTTGATTTCGCTCCCAGGTAAATCTTTGGTGTAAGTTACCAGTTTTCAAACTGTGACTCGAATTTAATAGTGACAGCATGGATGAATATGTCCCAAAATAATTAAAATCGTTGTATTTCAAAGACAAACTAATTAGGATATCGACTGAGATGTTTCCCGTGCACACTGAAAATTCAGTTGATTTTATTCGGTGGGTTTTGAAGTTTTTATTTTTGACTGACTGTTCTCATGTAAAATAGGATATTGACGCAATGACTCTTACTCTTTTAGACTCTTGACCCGGTTTGAAGTTTAATTCTTTTTTAATTTGTTGTTCTCAGCTAACCTCTTACTATAACAAGCCACCTCCCTAAAGGTGTTTGGGAAGCAACCTAGAATCAATAAACTTTAAATCATGAATCAACCTTGAACTGTGAATCAACTGTAAATTAAAACCTTGCAAACAAATAATTAGCTGGGAGTTTACAATTTTGTGGAAAGAGTTTTCTTTTGTTTTGTTCACAAGCCTGAGTATAAATTCGAGCTCCTACGGAGTCTCAATCATTTGATAAAATAGAACAAATTGGATATTTTTAGTTACGAATTTTTTTAACGAACAAATCGGATATTTTTAGTTACGAATTTTTTTAACGTTATTTAACATTGGAATAATTTCTCTGAAATCGAGAGGTTTGCCTGTGCGATTGCCGATTTTAGAAAACGGGAAGCTCCCTCATATCAAGAGGTAGTCGAGTGCGAATATTGCCCTCTACAAGTAGCGGAGTTTAGAAGTAGAACATCTCCTTTGAATGCGCACACAAGGTAAGTTTTAATCAGTTTTAATTTTAGAGATAAAGCTTTCGTGTGTTTGTTTTTATCAATTGATTTGCATGATAAGTTAGAAGAACGTTAAACAAAAACTTTAGATCTGACTCTAAGGAAAATATTGGACTCCGCAGCTTCACACAGACTGCCCATGATACAGTTTTCACTAACAGAAAGAAGTCTTATTGATGATTTAAACATAAACACAGTAAGCACACTGATGATGTAAACATAACTAAAGAATGTTTTCAGGTATCGACTCGACTGTCCATTCTTAGTTCGTTTTGGCGAGATAAGAATCGCCAACGAGAGACTTCACCTGGTGGCGTTATTTTTTTATATTCGTGCTCTTGGAGAGGTTGTGAATAAAGCGTCAAGCGACCCAACCCTTCCCAGAGTCGCCAACCAGCTCAATAGACAGTGCATCTTTGATACCACTGCAAGATGTTGTGTTTGGCTACGTTAGATACTGTGTTTTGCTTGAACTGGAAAGCACAGCGGTAATGCTTGGGAGAGTGGGGTGAGGGAATCACAGCCTTTTTCGATGAAGAATTTTTGATTTTGTTTAAACTGGGTGAGGCAAAAGTGTTAGATTTGTTACTTGGAGGGTGAAAATGTATACTAGTTGACAAAAATCAAGTCACTCTCGACAATTGTGCTTTTGAACTCTGAAATAGCAGCGTTTACCCTCTTGCCTTTCCAGAGTTTCATTTTTTAAGATGATTAATTGCAGCATACAGATTTTTTGAAACTCTTCAGAAGAGATATCATCAATATCGTCTCTTATTCGAGGCAATTCCAGTAGAATCCATCGTTTTTGTTCCTTCATCTTCACCCCGGTTGCTATTGAACACCAATTCCATCTTTAATTTATGCAGTTTAGTTCGGTGTGTTTGAGTGCTTTGAAAACAATTGTTTCTGTTATCCACGACGTCTTTCAGCATTTAATTTGTCAAATGGGAATTTCAAATTACCTCTCCAGGGTGTTGTTTCTTGAACATTTAATTTTTCAAACAATTGGTACACACCTTTGGGTTTAGAGTGATTCTTGGTATTAGAGTAAGATTTTCGCTGCTGTTATTGAGGATGATTGATAGCTTATTCGGTAATATAATTTTTATAATAATATTAACTCTGATAATTAAGTTAACAAATCTGAAATATCAAAAAAATGCCAAATAAACAAAATCAAAAAATTGAAACAGAAGCTAAAATCATTACCTGACGTTAGGACACTGGTTCATTGCCCTCGCGAATATGAAACCGCACAGAGTTTCAGTAACGTATTTTGTTAACTTCTAATTTTCAAACCACCCGCCACATTTATTTGTAAGTAAGTCACACGTTTCGTACCTCACACGCAGAATCAGCTATGCTTGTCGCCCAGGACAGGAACAATATATAATCTTTTGTATAAACTTTTCCCCTTGTAAAGTTAAAGTTTAGTTGGTGTCGATGTGTATATTTTTGCATTTTTTACACCTACCACATTTTACGTAGTACGTATTGTATTTTTGATGCGTGTCACTTTCTGTCTGTAGCTTACAGCAAAACAAAGAAGAATTGAAATTTTAAAATTGATTGTTTGTAGGTTAAATTGTGATCAAAAATTTTTAAATGGATGAAGACTGGTAGGATCTCAGATTAAAGTTTCTGTTATGAACTTATATACAAGCGTAAAACCGAATTAGCGTTTTATGTTCATAAATGGTGACGGGCTTTTGAATGATAAATATCAACAAATTCGCGCTAAATTGCTTAAAAGTTTATTTAATTTTGTTTTGTATACCACATCTAGAAGTAATAAAGTTGTACATTTGATCTTGTTACATAAAACGTTTTGAAAATTATTCATCGTAATAATAATAAGTTGTAGTTTTGTTTTACATAGATATGCACACTGAAAAATGATAAGGTTGTGCTTTAAGATACAAAACGTTATGAGTTTTAGAAAATTTTGATCTTAATAGTTTCCAACAATTTGTGTCTACCGTACTAGGGTTTAGTAGAAGCAAGACGGTAAACTGTGTGCTAATGGAAAGAAGTGCCGAACGACAGTGAAATAACATGACATAATTTTCGAAAAGTAACAACGGTCAAGTATTGACCAAAGAGTTTGTTTGGTAAACCGGAAGAAACGATTGTGACATAACACACTCTTCCTCAAAGTTTGGAACATTGGTGGCAATGTCGACCCTTAATCACGCACGGTGTGCTTCAAACGTTAGTACAGGTCCATTTCCAGAAGAATTTTCTTGTGAAAAATAGGTCTCGACGTAAATACTATGCAATATTATAGGCCTACAACTCGTATTACAAAACTTTGGACAGATCTGAACAGGTCTTCGATTGTACAGTCTGGAAGGTATTTTTTTTTAATTCATGACGAAATTTTATAAACTTACAATCTGCTTGCATCCCTCAGTTAAAAATTTTTATGCAGTTACTCTCACGGTGTATTAAACTTGTAATCTTGACCATTTTTGCAAACTTTTGGGTACAAAAACATCAAACTAAACGTACTGATCATTGCTAAACGTGACAAAGATTGCGTCCTATCCCAACAAACAGCTGAATAAAAAATTGCGTAATCTTGATACATTATATACAACTTGTATCCTAAAGCTTTCGACAGCTCTGGACAAGACGTCTATTGTCCTTACCGACCTCCAGTGACGCAACTTCCAAAACAGTTTTAATTATTTACCGATCTGTAGTACCAATCCTGGCAATTCCTCCCTATCACTGCACCCAAATGAGTCGTCGTATACTTCATCGCATAATACCATTTCCCCCTTGAATTTACCCTCCAGACACTCAATACCTCACCAAAAAATCCCCTATCAACTCGTGATGTCATAGCACCTCTCAAAACGTCGCCAAATGAGCCATGGTATACTACTGTTGCTGCGCTATGTTTGAAATTTTTAGCTCACTTTTTGTTAAAAGGTGCAGCAGGGGAGCAAAGATTTCTGTACGTAAATAAAATTTAACTTGGTGTTACCAGTCCCCAAATTTGTGATTTGTATCTTGCATGCTATGGCAATTTATTGTTTAAATTGTACTTTCAGTGGGACTTGCCAATCACGAAGAGTATGATTGCTTTGGATGTGCCATTTTAACACACGGTGGCGATGGTGATGTTTTGTATGCTCGAGATGACAAAATGAAGTTGACCGACTTTACCAAACCGTTCTGTGCTGACGTATGCTTGAGCTTGGCAGAAAAACCAAAGCTCTTTTTTATCCAGGTAGGTAGAAGAAAGCTAGGTTTGTGATAATGCTGAAATTATCCTTTTTCTTCGGTAAATAGTTTGATTTGACTCGCATTATAAATTAACCAAGTAATAGAATGGTGCTGATTGGTATATGGAAAAGTGCAGTCACTTCGAGCCAGCCATTAATGCAGACTGGTAGCTTCAATCATTACGTAATGTACCTCTTATGTAATGACATGCAAGAAAATACAGGTGTAGTTATGAGATATTACTGATAAACATGTCACAAAAAGTTTGTACTTGAAGTTGTTTTTGCATTAATCTTTTATACATCCAGGCATGCCGTGGTGAAAAACTTGACCACGGCAGGAAACTTCGAGTGGCTGGGATATGCAGCGACTCCGTCGATGGCGCTACGCCGATTGCAGATGATGAAACCGACAGCAAAAAGTTGAAAGAAATAGTAATCCCTTCCGAAGCTGATTTCCTCATTGCCAATTCAACTGTTCCCGGTAAGTCTAATGTCAATGTAATTCTGGCTTGCGCTGGGGTGCAATACTAATCACAAGCAAATCTCTATTCGTCAGAATTCCGAAATTTAGAAGCTTGCTGCAAGAGCAGGGGTTAGTGGTAGACAAAAAATAAGGCGGCAAGGATTTATTCTTTGTGATGAAATCATGATTTACTATACCTGAACTGTGGCAATTACAAAATTGAATAGTGTCAATGGCCAAATTTCAAGAAAACGTGAAAAACTATGTATAACTATAACAGCAAGTAGTTGATGTTAAACGAGCACTACTGCAGCGACATCTCATCTCGTGATACAGTTAATTGGAAAAACAGATTGCTTGTCGTTTTCAGATTATTATGCTTGGCGAAACCCGAGCGACGGTTCGTGGTTCATTCAAAGCCTCTGTTATATTTTCAAAAAATTCGGACCTAAAATGGAGTTGATGCAAGTGAGTATCTACTTCAATAAAAACATTGAAATGTTCGGTTTTAGCATTTCATTTTTTTGCAGATTTATGCAGTGTTAACAATTTATAACATTTTACAATGTGGAAATAATTATCTAGTTCGACGTGGCGAGATAGTGTGCAGGCCTCATAAGTGACTGAAACATATCAAGCGTTTGGGTAAAGTTTTCAATCGCGGCAGGTTTCACACCGAGACACATAGATCTTTTTTGCAGCCCTCCGAAACTTGATTGCAGTTTATTTGTGATCTGTCATATAAGTTGGATTTGAATTATTACGTCATCACCATGCATCTGTGAGTTGATACAATGTGAAGTAGTATATGAATTTGACTCTTACGTGACAAACGTAAAGTTGTTTACTTCAAATTGAACCGGTGCAATATACTTTGTTTAAATCTTGTTACTAAAACTAGTGACGTACAAAACGTCCAGACACAAAAATTTATATAAAACCAATTGGCCAGTCTTCCAAGATTATATATTGCTAGCTCCAAGTGGTTACGATCGATAGAGAGCGTCTTATAAGCGAGAAACAAAACAACAAAGCGAGTCCTGATGGCGCGAGGCTTTCGAAGGAAGCAATGCTATCGAGAGATATATTCAAATTTACAAAGCCATCCCTAGACGCGTTTCGTCCTTTTGGACTCATCAGCAGGACTTGCCAAGGGCCAAGGATCCCCCCAATAGCATTAACGTTGACTTTTATAAAACAAACTAACACAAAGCACTAGACCAGTGTTTCTTAACCTTTTTCTTCCTCAGCACCCCTTCTGGTCAAGCCTAAGCAGTCCAGCACTCCCTACCATTGGCTAACACTTGGTTACTTGTAAGGATAAAGTAAAGACAAGTGCAATACATCTTGATCACTTGTTTGGTTTATTCCTCAAAACAGCCTTTTGGCCAAAGTCGGGACACTCAGTTGTAGATCGCGCCCCTACGGTGGGGTGGATCTCTAAAAAAAAAAAAGGTCACCACCTATTTCTTGTCATTGTCGGCAGGTTTCGCTGCCAATATGCCTGGTTTATCGCCAAAAAAGCGAGTCATTCCACCACTTTACCGTGACAGGCCTGAAGATGCGGGACTGTCCCCCTTGAACAGGACATATGGCCATCCTACCTTTTACCTCCCACAACCTCATTTGTCACCTTTCCCAGCACCCCCTGAAATTAATTTCAGCACCCCAGGTTAAGAAACATTGCACTAGACCTACGTGGTGTTTACTTTTGAACGAGGTTTGTTTTGCCGCACTTATAGCCGCTCGACTATGGACTAAAACTGCTATCCTTATGTAAAGTTGATTACACAAGCAGTGATTAGGCATAAGAGGCCTTCCAAAGGTTACAAACTAAATGCGGTGCTTTAAGGCATGGCTGGCAGCACGTTGTGCATGGCAGCAAAACTCGGCGCGCGAGGAGACCAGTTCCAAAGACGCGGGTTCGAATCAAATTAACACTAAGTGCAAGACTTACGTGCCGTTTACTTTTGAACGAGGTTCGTTTTGACGTACTTCTAGCCGCTTGACTATGGACTAAAACTTATATCTTTATGTAAAGCTGATCACACAATCAGTGATTAGACATAAAAAGGTCTTCTAAAGGTTACAAACTAAATGCGGTGCTTTAAGGCATGGCTGGCAGCACGTGGTGCATGACAGCAAAACTCGACGCGCGAGGAGGCCAGTTCCAAAGGCGCGGATTCGAATCCCACAGACGCGTCGCATTGACGCTGACGTTTAAGAACACAATGTACGCATAACGTTGAAAGTGCGCCTAACTGATTTCGGTGGGTTGCAAATGGATGCACCGCAGTAGTATGTAACTACCTTTTCGACCCAGTTTTTGTGGAGCGCTTTGTGGAGCGCTACGTCATTTCCGAACGTGACTCCAGAACGTGGTGATACGTCATTGAACGTGCGGCTACGTCATTTCCAAACGTGTTGATACATGAACTTGTAACAACTTGTAAACACGTGTAACAACTTGTAAACAAATGGTAACACAAAGACAACGTGTACTTGTAAACAAACGACAACGTGTACTTGTAAAACTTGTAAATAACAACTTAAACAAATACCAATACAAAACAAATGTCAATACAACTTGAAAAGAAATGTTTATAACAACTTGTAAATACATGACAACTTGAAATTGATTTGTTGTACCCTCGCTTCAGAATACCCCCACTTCAAAAGTTCTCCAATTAATTTCACTTTTCAACTCGTTAGCAATCTTTGTCTTATTGTAAGCGCAGCTATTGTAAAACGGAAATAGTAGCTTTAGATCGTGACTGCAGCCTTTGATAACAATTTCCTTTCGAGCGTGTAATTGATCACGTGTAATCGATCGCTTCGTGAAATTGTTTATAAAACCTCTGAGCGATTTGATTCTCTAGAATGTTGTTTCTTTACTCTTCTATTGGAGGTATTTTCCTTGTTATATTTCTGCAGTTGGTTGGAATTAATCTACATCTATTTCAGTATGTAGGCAATGGATTCAGCCCTATTACAATCTTGGAGAAAGAAATTCTTAAAAATATAGTATAGATGCCAATGAGATGAACAATAGATGTTTCAGGGGAAAGTTTGCACGTTTACCACTAACTGAAAAACCTACAGAAAATTATTCAGAACTTTTACAACCTCCAGTTCAAAACTAACAACAGACACAATCTTGAACGAGTATAGATTTCAAAACTAGGGCAGATACAATGTTGTGAGTATAGATTTCATTACTAGTCACAGATAAATCTTGGAGGAGTATAAATTTCATTACTAACCGCAGATTAATCTTGGATGAGTATAGATTTCATTACTAACCGCAGATAAATCTTGGAAGAGTCTAGATTTCATTACTAACCGCAGATTAATCTTGGAAGAGTATAGATTTCATTACTAACCGCAGATAAATCTTGAGGAGTATAGATTTTAGAACTAACCGCAGATACAATGTTGGGGAGCGTAGATGTAGCTACCAGTATAACGAAAGACAAATGTTGAAGGAGAAAAATCTGCTCGTTCATCACTTATTGTAGGTTTACAGAAGAAGATAATATACAGTTTTTCTAGATCATACAAGTATTTCAATCAAAACATTTACCTTTATTACAGCTAGTCGTTAGTTTTAGGGGAAAATAACCAACAGTTTTCTAGATTTTCAGGTTTGCTGGGAAAAATCACAGACAGCGACGTTGCTTCCAGAAGAGTGCCTTCAACTTGGCTACACTAAATACTGCTGCTTTCTATGCCTCTGGGATTCCAGAGCTCGTAATAAGCATTACATCGAGAAGAACTGGTCGCAGAGATTTGTAGGACATTAACATAAATTCATGGTTTTCACAGCTCCCCTACATAGCAATAAGCACAACTTTTAGCGTTTTTGTAGGACATTACCATAAAATTCATGGTTTTCTCAGCTTACCTACATAGCAATAAGCACAACTTTTGACCTTATTCGTGGGACATTAACATAAAATTCAGGGTTTTCAACATTTATGTTTATTACAGCTAGTCGTTAGTTTTAGAGGAAAATAGCCAACAGTTTTCTAGATTATCAGGTTTGTGGGAGAAAAATCACAGACAGTGACGTTGTGAGTTTGGTGGAAGAAACAATATCAAATTTGACACAATTTCAAACTTTTATCGTTACTTTTTAGATTAAAATTTCGGTAGCTTGACCAGACTTTTGGGTAAAATGTAGATTTGTTTCACATGTGACAGTGAGGTAGTTACATTTTATGTTTGTTTCACACTTTCTTGGAAGAAAATTTTAGATTGACCAGACATTTGAGTGAAATGTAGAGTTGCTTCACATATGACAGTAAGGTAGTTACATTTTATGTTAGTTTCACACTTTCTTGGAAGAAAATTTTAGATTGACCAGACATTTGAGTGAAATGTAGAGTTGCTTCACATATGACAGTAAGGTAGTTACATTTTATGTTAGTTTCACACTTTCTTGGAAGAAAATTTCAGATTGAGCAGACTTTTGAGTAAAATGTAGATTTGCTTCACATATGACAGTTAGATAGTTACATTTTTATGTTACTTTCACACTTTCTTGGAAGAAAATTTCAGATTGAGCAGACTTTTGAGTGAAATGTAGAGTTGCTTGACATATGACAGTGAGGTAGTTGAAGTACAACGGTGGAAATCTTTTGAAAAGATCACAACAAAGAAACTTGTTCAAATTCAGCATCACTACTAAATATTATCAACCAAGAAGATTGAACTTTGCTGTGTTTGGAGACTACTTCAAACTTTTACTTGTAATCATTCACCATCCATCTAATTTACAATATCTTTTCATGCAACTAAAAAACAATTATGACGCTGGTTTAAGTAAAACTATCAAATTTCTCCACCAACATTAAATTTTTCTAAATCAGCTAAGCTTACTATCAACAAAAATCTGATGCAAGCGGAAACATCAACATCACGTCAGCAAACCTTTAACCAATCACAATCGATGTAGAACTTCAAAATGGTTTTCTACCAACAAAAATCTGATGCAAGCGGAAGCATAGACCGTACGGAGGTGATTACGTCTTTAAAGTTATAACATTCTTACCTCTTATTTGACCAATCACGAACCAGCGGGTGTTTTGATTTGCACTACATCACAAGTTTTCATTACACAATTGTTGGAAAGAGCAAGACAGGTCTAGGCAAGAATAACAATTTTTCTTCTTTCTTTGTTAACATTTCTCTATAAAAGTCGTATGTTTTGCGTGAAAATTGGAAGAAGAACAATGGAAAACTGCGGCGAGACACACACTTCAATTGCTGACGAATATGAAGAGAGGGCAAAAGAGGTCGACGTTACAACGACCTACCCCTACTCCTCATGCTACGACGGGTTGATGGAGCAAACAGAGTTGCTGGGGCGTGCAAGAAAACATCAAGAAGAAGCAAGAAAAATACGAAAAATCTTCCTCGACATTGACAAAGAAGGAAAATCAATACCCGCAGACGGTGAGATGTTGAGAAAAGGCGTGCTGACTGTCTCAAGAGGAAAAGCTCTCTTTTCAACCAATCAGCTTATTCAAGTGTGTGAGCATATGTTTGAAGGCCTACCGTTCGTGGTTTTCAAAGGTCCAACAGACGCCCGTCCTTATGTGGTGATCATTTTCTCAGTTGACTATCAATACGGTGATGGCTGCGAAGTGAAAACAAGATTGGAAATCTTTAAAAAAGAGGCGGCTGTAGAAAACTTTCTTATCAGATTTAAAGAGGAAGCTATCTTTTCACCCGAGAAATATTTTCAACATCTACAAGATCGATCATCCGGATTCACCGTTAGAAACGAAAACTGCGGTATCAGCAAGGAGCTAGCCGCTCTTGTGAAAACCTTGAAAGAGGTGAAACACACAGCTGGGAAGAAAAAACGCTCAAGTAGTCTGCCTAGAAGTGCTGAACTTTATCAAAAGAAGAGAAAACCCTCTCCACTTAATATAAATGTGTGATTTTTAACGCATGTAACCGTCTTTAGATTTGAGTAAAATTTGTTTAAAAAATGTTGTGTCCTTCTTTCGAATCTGAAGAATCGCGGGTGTTATCCTTCACAGACAACTGGCCTCACCGAGTCGATAATTTAAGTCCTGAACGAATGGCTAAAGCTGAATTTTTATACAGAGGTAGTGATGATCGAGCAATATGTTTTCAATGCGGGCTATGTCTTTATCAGTGGGCTGATAGCGACATCCCAGAAATTGAGCACGCGAAATACTGGTCCGCGTGCGCGTATCTAGAGAGAACGTTTGGAACTGACTTCATCACCCAACACAACAGCTTTCACATTCCAGAAGAGGAGTTTTTGTCGGGAACTCGATTCGGTTTTGCTACTCCCGAAGAAGTAGCAGATCCAACACTAGCGAGAAACCCTCCAGTTGAAAATGAAGAACCGAACATAACCCCCCTAACTGAAGCAAAAGAGTGTGACACATCTCAAGAACTTGTATGCAAAGTGTGCTTCGATGCTCGAATTAATGCTTTAACGATGCCTTGTGGACATTGCTTTGGATGTCTGACCTGCACAGCGAAGCTTTATTCAAGAGAATGTCCTATATGTCGCGTGATTATTTTGGATGTAAATCGTATTTATATTGTTTAATAAAGACACTCGATTGTATTCAATTCTGTTTATTACACGTAAAACGGTTACAATAAATTCTGAACAAAACGCTCAACAGCTTTATCATTTAGACTAACATTATCAGAAAAATGAGTCAATATCTCAGATAGAGAACAACCACGCGAGCGAAATAAGATGTAGTACACGGTATAATGTCCACAGACTTCAGATATCAAACTCTGTAGGGTCTTCAAGTTGTAGTCCCAGGATGAGAGTGAGAATCTAAAAATTTGTCAAACCATAAACAATTGGATGTAGATCATAGCTATCGAAAAACTCAGCAGATCTTGGATTGTTGAAGAGCATAGCAACCCAGTGTTCTCCAGGAGCAGTGCTCGGTGTTAACAACATAACTCCCAGGATACTCCACAGTAGGTAGCTGATCTTTAGGATAAACACCCTTAAAAATCTTTTTGCACAGGAGTCATTCCTCTCAATCTGTAGTGTATCCATCAGTCAACACGTTTCTATCAGTCGGTCAATCAACCAATTCTGCATGAACTACGACATTGCTTCTGTTGGAGGAGTGTTAAAGTCTAGACAAATGCTTTTCATCAACTCCAGATGCGCGCAAGAAACCCCAGATCTGGCGCAAGAAAGGGTTGCTGATAGTTATTGTTTAGACACTGTATCAGTTCTGATGTGCTAAAGATATTCATGAAAACCGTAAGTTCTAGATCTGCAACAGTTTATAAGGGTAATTGATAAAATTATATTTTCTTCCTCCTGGACAACATGGAATGAAATATTTTACGCTTATGACAAAGACCTATGTATGTTAATTTTTAAAGGTTTTTCAAATCTGATTCTGACTCCAACATTTGGAGATTCTTCAAAGCTTGCGAGTATGTCGAGTGCAACATGTAAAGACAACAAAAGAAAAAGAGACTGTAGAAATAATGGTAACGCTGAATGAAGATTAAATAACTTGACAAATGTTTGGAAATATGTCACCACATTCAACTTTTACGTCAATACACTTGAATTCGTACCAAAAGTTAAGTTTCATTGGTTGAAAATGTAGTGGGAGACTAACATTTCTTTCAGATTACTTGTTAAATTCTCACCAAATATTGAACACGTTGAGACAATTAATTTTATCTGACACCCTTGTGAAGACCACTAAACAACCTTGTGCGCGCTCAATGTACAGTATTTTCCAATTTTAAGTTATCAATCATCACAGATTCACAACTATTATTTCTGAGCTAAATCAAAAACGGTGAATGAGTGGCGTAATGTTTTGCACTATGTTAATTCTTTTGCTGTATGTTTGTTCTATCCTATAAGGTTTTTAAACTTAAATTTTCTTACTGTGAATTTACCTCACCACATAAATCTGTACATAACAGCAAATCAACCCTAATATTTGTAACTTTCAACACTACATAATCACTGAAACGAAACAATTTTTTGATTACCTTACAAGTTATTTTATGCAACTAAAAATCAAACTTATGACAATTGAAATCTACAGATAGGTCGTGGGTTCGGTGTACCAGCTGCAAACATAAACTTATATCGCCACTACATGTAATTTCAAAGACCACCTGTTTCCAATCTACACCTAAATCGTTCTATTGCTACCCCTCTTCTCCTATTTTGTTTTATTTGCAGTACAAATTTCTAGTGATTGTCTCTGATATATTGCTGCATAACATCCAGTTTGTGTATGAGAAAACTTCCTAGTTTACAATTCGTGGTCATTAATCTAAGAGTAATAACTTTACCTTGGTAGATATTGTTCTCAGAGCTGAGAAAGTAACTTTTTGAGATCATACTACAAATTTGATTGGGTTTATCACATTGGTCAAGGTTTATGGAGCATAAAGATGGGTCTGAACAATTAAATCTTATTTGCTAATACTTAAAACTGCAAGCAACTTTAATAAATAATAAACATTTCAAATTTCAAACGTTTTCAAGAATTAAAATCTGTAATAATTTCAAATAATAAAGATATACAGTGAGTTCAAAAAATAGGTACGGTTCAAAATATCTCCGTATTTTCCATCACTTTTTCACAATAAGTCGGTACCGTTCAAAATATTTACGTATTTTTCATCATTCTTTTCACAATAAGTCGGTACCGTTCAAAATATCTTCATATCTTCCATCATTTTTTTTTCACAAAGGATGTGGTTCTCATATACATAACTGACATGCCACACTTTGTAGTTTATTCAGTAAAGATGATTGATTCAAGTGACTACACGGTTGAATATAGAGTTCATGCCGCTTCATTTTTTATTGCAAGTGAGCAAACTAGACACGCCATGAAGCTTGTTAGAGACAGACTGCGTGTGCAATATGATATTGAACCACCAGAACATCGCATAATCAAGGCTTGGAGTACCAAGTTATTGGAGACTGGTAGCTTGTTTGACAGACCAAGAAGTGGAAGACCAACCAAACAGAAGATGAAATCGCTGATGTGGAGAAAGATGTCAAAGATGAATGAAGAGGCTATCCAACGAACTTGATATTCGAAAGTAATACGCGGATTTTTTGAAGTATGACATGTCAGTTATGTATATGAGAACCACATCCTTTGTGAAAAAAAAAATGATGGAAGATATGAAGATATTTTGAACGGTACCGACTTATTGTGAAAAAATGATGAAAAAGTCGTAGATATTTTGAACGGTACCGACTTATTGTGAAAAAGTGATGGAAAATACGGAGATATTTTGAACCGTACCTATTTTTTGAACTCACTGTATATCTTTATTATTTGAAATTATTACAGATTTTAATTCTTGAAAACGTTTGAAATTTGAAATGTTTATTATTTATTAAAGTTGCTTGCAGTTTTAAGTATTAGCAAATAAGATTTAATTGTTCAGACCCATCTTTATGCTCCATAAACCTTGACCAATGTGATAAACCCAATCAAATTTGTAGTATGATCTCAAAAAGTTACTTTCTCAGCTCTGAGAACAATATCTACCAAGGTAAAGTTATTACTCTTAGATTAATGACCACGAATTGTAAACTAGGAAGTTTTCTCATACACAAACTGGATGTTATGCAGCAATATATCAGAGACAATCACTAGAAATTTGTACTGCAAATAAAACAAAATAGGAGAAGAGGGGTAGCAATAGAACGATTTAGGTGTAGATTGGAAACAGGTGGTCTTTGAAATTACATGTAGTGGCGATATAAGTTTATGTTTGCAGCTGGTACACCGAACCCACGACCTATCTGTAGATTTCAATTGTCATAAGTTTGATTTTTAGTTGCATAAAATAACTTGTAAGGTAATCAAAAAATTGTTTCGTTTCAGTGATTATGTAGTGTTGAAAGTTACAAATATTAGGGTTGATTTGCTGTTATGTACAGATTTATGTGGTGAGGTAAATTCACAGTAAGAAAATTTAAGTTTAAAAACCTTATAGGATAGAACAAACATACAGCAAAAGAATTAACATAGTGCAAAACATTACGCCACTCATTCACCGTTTTTGATTTAGCTCAGAAATAATAGTTGTGAATCTGTGATGATTGATAACTTAAAATTGGAAAATACTGTACATTGAGCGCGCACAAGGTTGTTTAGTGGTCTTCACAAGGGTGTCAGATAAAATTAATTGTCTCAACGTGTTCAATA
Source organism: Trididemnum clinides (assembly GCA_963675345.1). Taxonomy (NCBI): domain Eukaryota; kingdom Metazoa; phylum Chordata; class Ascidiacea; order Aplousobranchia; family Didemnidae; genus Trididemnum; species Trididemnum clinides. Next base: position 45,829,567 of record OY776285.1, on the reverse strand, counting down.
TTTGGTGAGAATTTAACAAGTAATCTGAAAGAAATGTTAGTCTCCCACTACATTTTCAACCAATGAAACTTAACTTTTGGTACGAATTCAAGTGTATTGACGTAAAAGTTGAATGTGGTGACATATTTCCAAACATTTGTCAAGTTATTTAATCTTCATTCAGCGTTACCATTATTTCTACAGTCTCTTTTTCTTTTGTTGTCTTTACATGTTGCACTCGACATACTCGCAAGCTTTGAAGAATCTCCAAATGTTGGAGTCAGAATCAGATTTGAAAAACCTTTAAAAATTAACATACATAGGTCTTTGTCATAAGCGTAAAATATTTCATTCCATGTTGTCCAGGAGGAAGAAAATATAATTTTATCAATTACCCTTATAAACTGTTGCAGATCTAGAACTTACGGTTTTCATGAATATCTTTAGCACATCAGAACTGATACAGTGTCTAAACAATAACTATCAGCAACCCTTTCTTGCGCCAGATCTGGGGTTTCTTGCGCGCATCTGGAGTTGATGAAAAGCATTTGTCTAGACTTTAACACTCCTCCAACAGAAGCAATGTCGTAGTTCATGCAGAATTGGTTGATTGACCGACTGATAGAAACGTGTTGACTGATGGATACACTACAGATTGAGAGGAATGACTCCTGTGCAAAAAGATTTTTAAGGGTGTTTATCCTAAAGATCAGCTACCTACTGTGGAGTATCCTGGGAGTTATGTTGTTAACACCGAGCACTGCTCCTGGAGAACACTGGGTTGCTATGCTCTTCAACAATCCAAGATCTGCTGAGTTTTTCGATAGCTATGATCTACATCCAATTGTTTATGGTTTGACAAATTTTTAGATTCTCACTCTCATCCTGGGACTACAACTTGAAGACCCTACAGAGTTTGATATCTGAAGTCTGTGGACATTATACCGTGTACTACATCTTATTTCGCTCGCGTGGTTGTTCTCTATCTGAGATATTGACTCATTTTTCTGATAATGTTAGTCTAAATGATAAAGCTGTTGAGCGTTTTGTTCAGAATTTATTGTAACCGTTTTACGTGTAATAAACAGAATTGAATACAATCGAGTGTCTTTATTAAACAATATAAATACGATTTACATCCAAAATAATCACGCGACATATAGGACATTCTCTTGAATAAAGCTTCGCTGTGCAGGTCAGACATCCAAAGCAATGTCCACAAGGCATCGTTAAAGCATTAATTCGAGCATCGAAGCACACTTTGCATACAAGTTCTTGAGATGTGTCACACTCTTTTGCTTCAGTTAGGGGGGTTATGTTCGGTTCTTCATTTTCAACTGGAGGGTTTCTCGCTAGTGTTGGATCTGCTACTTCTTCGGGAGTAGCAAAACCGAATCGAGTTCCCGACAAAAACTCCTCTTCTGGAATGTGAAAGCTGTTGTGTTGGGTGATGAAGTCAGTTCCAAACGTTCTCTCTAGATACGCGCACGCGGACCAGTATTTCGCGTGCTCAATTTCTGGGATGTCGCTATCAGCCCACTGATAAAGACATAGCCCGCATTGAAAACATATTGCTCGATCATCACTACCTCTGTATAAAAATTCAGCTTTAGCCATTCGTTCAGGACTTAAATTATCGACTCGGTGAGGCCAGTTGTCTGTGAAGGATAACACCCGCGATTCTTCAGATTCGAAAGAAGGACACAACATTTTTTAAACAAATTTTACTCAAATCTAAAGACGGTTACATGCGTTAAAAATCACACATTTATATTAACACTTTCGCTGCCAGACTGTTTTTAAAGGAAATTACGCTGGGTGCCAGGCGTTTTTCGCTTTTTTTCCCCTATTTTCGCTTGTCTGTTATAACGTTTTATAACTGAAGCACAACTACTATACTTTGAAAAGTTTTTATTGAAACATCTTTTTTTCAGTAATTAGGAACTGAGTGGTAAAGTTTGAAACAGGGAATGATGCACAGGGGGACACCACAATGCAAACAGTAGTAGCGTGTGTCTTTGCGATTTCCATGCTTCAAACAAACCCTGCATCCTCTTTGTGGACACTTTTTCTTTTCTGTTGCTGGAAACAAAGCAATTTCATGACGCTTGAAACCTCCTCGCAGCCTATCTTCGGGATCACATCTGGGCGCCTTGGAGGGTGGAGCACCTGCATCATCATCATCAGAGCACATTTCCATCAAAAAGCATCCAGCACTACACGAAATGGCCGTGTCAAAAAGCCATGCTGCCATAAGCTATAAATGGACTTTAGACTCAAAACAGCAATGGCTCTATTCAAGCATGAAGTGCTTTTCCTTTTTTCCTTCATGCGTAAAGCGCGCGTACGTATATATACGGATTTACAACAGTAAAGGTTGGAAGTTGGCAACCAAGGCTTAGAAAGTCCCGCGAACCCGTATATATACGTGATGTGGCACCCAATGGTAAAAATTCTAAAACGTATATATACGTGGTTTGGCAGCGAAAGTGTTAAGTGGAGAGGGTTTTCTCTTCTTTTGATAAAGTTCAGCACTTCTAGGCAGACTACTTGAGCGTTTTTTCTTCCCAGCTGTGTGTTTCACCTCTTTCAAGGTTTTCACAAGAGCGGCTAGCTCCTTGGCTGATACCGCAGTTTTCGTTTCTAACGATGAATCCGGATGATCGATCTTGTAGATGTTGAAAATATTTCTCGGGTGAAAAGATAGCTTCCTCTTTAAATCTGATAAAGTTTTCTACAGCCGCCTCTTTTTTAAAGATTTCCAATCTTGTTTTCACTTCGCAGCCATCACCGTATTGATAGTCAACTGAGAAAATGATCACCACATAAGGACGGGCGTCTGTTGGACCTTTGAAAACCACGAACGGTAGGCCTTCAAACATATGCTCACACACTTGAATAAGCTGATTGGTTGAAAAGAGAGCTTTTCCTCTTGAGACAGTCAGCACGCCTTTTCTCAACATCTCACCGTCTGCGGGTATTGATTTTCCTTCTTTGTCAATGTCGAGGAAGATTTTTCGTATTTTTCTTGCTTCTTCTTGATGTTTTCTTGCACGCCCCAGCAACTCTGTTTGCTCCATCAACCCGTCGTAGCATGAGGAGTAGGGGTAGGTCGTTGTAACGTCGACCTCTTTTGCCCTCTCTTCATATTCGTCAGCAATTGAAGTGTGTGTCTCGCCGCAGTTTTCCATTGTTCTTCTTCCAATTTCACGCAAAACATACGACTTTTATAGAGAAATGTTAACAAAGAAAGAAGAAAAATTGTTATTCTTGCCTAGACCTGTCTTGCTCTTTCCAACAATTGTGTAATGAAAACTTGTGATGTAGTGCAAATCAAAACACCCGCTGGTTCGTGATTGGTCAAATAAGAGGTAAGAATGTTTATAACTTTAAAGACGTAATCACCTCCGTACGGTCTATGCTTCCGCTTGCATCAGATTTTTGTTGGTAGAAAACCATTTTGAAGTTCTACATCGATTGTGATTGGTTAAAGGTTTGCTGACGTGATGTTGATGTTTCCGCTTGCATCAGATTTTTGTTGATAGTAAGCTTAGCTGATTTAGAAAAATTTAATGTTGGTGGAGAAATTTGATAGTTTTACTTAAACCAGCGTCATAATTGTTTTTTAGTTGCATGAAAAGATATTGTAAATTAGATGGATGGTGAATGATTACAAGTAAAAGTTTGAAGTAGTCTCCAAACACAGCAAAGTTCAATCTTCTTGGTTGATAATATTTAGTAGTGATGCTGAATTTGAACAAGTTTCTTTGTTGTGATCTTTTCAAAAGATTTCCACCGTTGTACTTCAACTACCTCACTGTCATATGTCAAGCAACTCTACATTTCACTCAAAAGTCTGCTCAATCTGAAATTTTCTTCCAAGAAAGTGTGAAAGTAACATAAAAATGTAACTATCTAACTGTCATATGTGAAGCAAATCTACATTTTACTCAAAAGTCTGCTCAATCTGAAATTTTCTTCCAAGAAAGTGTGAAACTAACATAAAATGTAACTACCTTACTGTCATATGTGAAGCAACTCTACATTTCACTCAAATGTCTGGTCAATCTAAAATTTTCTTCCAAGAAAGTGTGAAACTAACATAAAATGTAACTACCTTACTGTCATATGTGAAGCAACTCTACATTTCACTCAAATGTCTGGTCAATCTAAAATTTTCTTCCAAGAAAGTGTGAAACAAACATAAAATGTAACTACCTCACTGTCACATGTGAAACAAATCTACATTTTACCCAAAAGTCTGGTCAAGCTACCGAAATTTTAATCTAAAAAGTAACGATAAAAGTTTGAAATTGTGTCAAATTTGATATTGTTTCTTCCACCAAACTCACAACGTCACTGTCTGTGATTTTTCTCCCACAAACCTGATAATCTAGAAAACTGTTGGCTATTTTCCTCTAAAACTAACGACTAGCTGTAATAAACATAAATGTTGAAAACCCTGAATTTTATGTTAATGTCCCACGAATAAGGTCAAAAGTTGTGCTTATTGCTATGTAGGTAAGCTGAGAAAACCATGAATTTTATGGTAATGTCCTACAAAAACGCTAAAAGTTGTGCTTATTGCTATGTAGGGGAGCTGTGAAAACCATGAATTTATGTTAATGTCCTACAAATCTCTGCGACCAGGTCTTCTCGATGTAATGCTTATTACGAGCTCTGGAATCCCAGAGGCATAGAAAGCAGCAGTATTTAGTGTAGCCAAGTTGAAGGCACTCTTCTGGAAGCAACGTCGCTGTCTGTGATTTTTCCCAGCAAACCTGAAAATCTAGAAAACTGTTGGTTATTTTCCCCTAAAACTAACGACTAGCTGTAATAAAGGTAAATGTTTTGATTGAAATACTTGTATGATCTAGAAAAACTGTATATTATCTTCTTCTGTAAACCTACAATAAGTGATGAACGAGCAGATTTTTCTCCTTCAACATTTGTCTTTCGTTATACTGGTAGCTACATCTACGCTCCCCAACATTGTATCTGCGGTTAGTTCTAAAATCTATACTCCTCAAGATTTATCTGCGGTTAGTAATGAAATCTATACTCTTCCAAGATTAATCTGCGGTTAGTAATGAAATCTAGACTCTTCCAAGATTTATCTGCGGTTAGTAATGAAATCTATACTCATCCAAGATTAATCTGCGGTTAGTAATGAAATTTATACTCCTCCAAGATTTATCTGTGACTAGTAATGAAATCTATACTCACAACATTGTATCTGCCCTAGTTTTGAAATCTATACTCGTTCAAGATTGTGTCTGTTGTTAGTTTTGAACTGGAGGTTGTAAAAGTTCTGAATAATTTTCTGTAGGTTTTTCAGTTAGTGGTAAACGTGCAAACTTTCCCCTGAAACATCTATTGTTCATCTCATTGGCATCTATACTATATTTTTAAGAATTTCTTTCTCCAAGATTGTAATAGGGCTGAATCCATTGCCTACATACTGAAATAGATGTAGATTAATTCCAACCAACTGCAGAAATATAACAAGGAAAATACCTCCAATAGAAGAGTAAAGAAACAACATTCTAGAGAATCAAATCGCTCAGAGGTTTTATAAACAATTTCACGAAGCGATCGATTACACGTGATCAATTACACGCTCGAAAGGAAATTGTTATCAAAGGCTGCAGTCACGATCTAAAGCTACTATTTCCGTTTTACAATAGCTGCGCTTACAATAAGACAAAGATTGCTAACGAGTTGAAAAGTGAAATTAATTGGAGAACTTTTGAAGTGGGGGTATTCTGAAGCGAGGGTACAACAAATCAATTTCAAGTTGTCATGTATTTACAAGTTGTTATAAACATTTCTTTTCAAGTTGTATTGACATTTGTTTTGTATTGGTATTTGTTTAAGTTGTTATTTACAAGTTTTACAAGTACACGTTGTCGTTTGTTTACAAGTACACGTTGTCTTTGTGTTACCATTTGTTTACAAGTTGTTACAAGTTCATGTATCAACACGTTTGGAAATGACGTAGCCGCACGTTCAATGACGTATCACCACGTTCTGGAGTCACGTTCGGAAATGACGTAGCGCTCCACAAAGCGCTCCACAAAAACTGGGTCGAAAAGGTAGTTACATACTACTCACCGCGGCTTATATAATGCCAAGAGGTCAATCACTTCGCCTATTCCACTCCGAGAATAGCTACCGATTTCGACTACTAGCACACCGCACGGGTAATAACTAGTGTGTTACATAGCGCCACCCGATCAGCGACGTAACTAGCGCCGGATACCACATAACAATCACACGCGGAGATTCCTCCACACAGTTCTTCGGCAGGGTTTGCGCGATCACAGTACTCGAGCTACTAACAGGTTAAACCGTTGTAATATTTGTTGCTTCAACAAGGCATGCTTTTAAGCTTATATTTACTCCACTGTGTTGCAATGTCATGTATCGTGGATTGGTTTACTAATTAGATTGTTACAACACGCTTACCTGGTTTACACATGAATATTCAAAAGTTGGTCTTGAAATAAATGGCTTTTTCTTTAAAATGGTGTTGTGTTTTGTCCTGTAGAATAGATATCTTTGAGTCTAAAAGCTGCCACAAGCACCAACCCCAAACGCATTCGGTATTTTAAAAGTTACTTATCAATTGCTAGCTCTGATGCTAACGCCAAGGTAGATGGTTCGTGGTCGACAAATACTCCCAGACAACTCAGGACAATGTTTCACATCATTCTCGTCTAATGAATGAAATTGTACCTTTTATGATGCGTGTATATCTATCTCTCACCAGCTGATTTGTGTCCGACTTTGAAAAGCTCCCGAGACTATTGGCTGATAGCAGTCCCGCTGCCACGATATATTTTATTAACGTTTTCAGTCGTTCATAACTCATCAAAATTTCGTGTAAAAGATTTTGCTTTTCAGATGATGACAAGAGTGAACAAGCTAGTAGCTTATGAGTATCAGTCTTCTACTGAAAACAAACTATATCATGAGAAGAAGCAGATTCCTTCCTGCGCCACTCGTCTCACGGGTGAAGTTTTTTTTCTTCCAAAGAAACCAGCTCGACCACATCAGGTAAACAAACAATGTCAACACTAAATGATGAGAATTGTGAAAATTAAGATTTGAACTCAGCCCCAGAAGGTTAGATGACGATAAAGCTGGAAATCTTACCTTTTGTTTTTTTTTTTTTGTTGCTTTATCAGAACTGTTGGCTGGAAAGCGGAGTTATGCTACTTTGCCAAAAATGAGGTAGAGCTGCAGTCATCGTACGACCTATTTTGACCAAAATGTAACAAATACGTTTGTGTAGCGTGTCAACACTTTCCAGACTTTGCTGACCTTCTACCAATCGATCTTTTTGCATCCAATTTTTGCGTTTAGTTACTACAGTATTTGTTCATATTCGACCCAAAACAAAATCTTGCTTTTGCGTAACAAAGCTCGTATTAGGTTGTCGATATAGTTGGAATACACAAAACTAAAACAAACAAAAGCGATTTTTAAATGGTTAATATTAATCACCTATTATCTTCAAGTAACGTAATAGCTATGAACTTCAGTACAGTCACAATGCAAATAAAAAGTTATGTTGCAGCCAGGGCTGCGAACTCGAAAGAACTCGATCTTTTTGCCAAACTCGAACTTGAACTCGAAACACAAAATTTTGTGGGACTCGAATTCGAAAATATTTAAAGCGAGTTCGAATTCATTTTCATTTTGTACAATATCATTACAACTGAATCTAAAAACAATCAAATTATTGGAAATTAAGGATTTATGCAGAAGTAGGCTTAAGCCATAATTTTTCCAAAATTGTCTTAGCCCAACTTAAGTCATCGATTTCGTATGCAGAAAGAAGTTTTAGCGTTAAGCATGGCTTACTAATTGTATAAATCAGCTTCTTGTAAGTCACTATTGTAGATGGCTCAAATCGCGACTCATTTAAACAATGAGGCAAAACCTTTGTGAGTGTATTGCTGTTGCTAAATTTGGGCAATGGGCTTCAAGTAGCTTAACCTTTTGAACCATGCAGGCTGGAAAACTGGCCTTACTGAGAAGCCTTATAGACCCGAAAAGTTGGTGAACCGGCCTTTGGGTCTACCGTCATTACCCTGTAAGCCGGTGTACCGGCCAGCAAATTATTAAAGTTGGGCTCAAATCACTAGTACTTTTGGTTTATTTAATCTAGTAATAGAATAGTTTTGTTTTTCGCCGGCATTCAAAGGGTTCAAAAGAGAAACCAGGGTTGAAAGGGTAAATCGGTAGCAGTAAATCTTTTTGCAAACAACATCCATTTGTATCGCACCACAATAACGTACAGCGTGTTACCTGCCTACATGACACCACAAAATGTATTATACTTAACGGCAACTTCACATCCTCGGGGCCGAATTTTCTGGGGCGGTTCTTGGCAGTGGGCATCTTTATGCAAATTCCCCCCTTTTCCGATGGCAATTCGACTAAACTCGGACAGTTCGCCGGCTTCCGGCGCGCCAGGAATTTCTGAATTCCAGACAAAAAGAAAAACGCTACATTTCCGCAGAAATAAGCCAGATATGGGGCAGCCGCCCACTAAGTTCCAAATGTACCTGATATGGTGCATCGGCCCCGAGAAGGATAACCCTTTCAAAATCTGGGCTTTCAATAACGGTAACGTCACAATACTTTAAGCTGGGATTTCAAAAGTGTTGTTTGAGTTTAGTTTCTGCTTATCACCGTTGTCGTCGTCGTCGTTTCAGGCACCCAAACTCAAATCGGGCCAGCACAAATCAAGGCCAGGGCCGAGGTTCTATTCTTTTACCACCCCTGGCTGCTGCGCTGCCCAGATTAGATGATGGCAGTGGTGGTGTTAAGCCAACATCGAGTTGCATCATGCAAAACCTGCAGACCTCGTGTTCCTCTTGGTACATGATGTATGAGACATGAAGATATAACGTGATCTGCAGTTTGCTCAGTGGCGCCACATTCACAATTCGGTGATGAAGCGAGACCCCATTTGTACATGGACGAGTGAAAACGCCCTACACCAGTCCGCAGGCGATTGAGCCTTACCCAAGATGTTCTGGGCAGACTCATCTCAAGTGGCCTTGAACTGACCCTGGGAATGAAAGCACGAACCCTTGAAATACTCTCCAAGTATTCCGCGTTTCATTTATGTTTCGTCCACTGCTTCGCGCGGATGTCCAGTTCAGAAAAACTACCTAATAGTTTCCACGCAGCAGGTACAAATGGGTGTCTTGATCTAAGTCTCCCCAGGTGCGCATTCTGCTTCCCAACCAACTGTCTGTGCAGTACATGGTCGGGATCATGGATAGCACGATTCGCCAAGGAGAGTGTCGCTCCTAATCGGTGGAACTCAGCTGACTAGATGCCTGCGGGACCAGGCAAGTCCTCCGTTGGTGTGGGACGCAAGCATCCAGTGACAATGCGCAAAGCATCATTGAGAATGGTGTCATTGAGGCAAGGATGCGTACTACGACACCAAACTGGTGTGCAGTACTCAGCGGTGAAGTAAACCAAGGATAGAGCAGAGATGCGCAAAGCGCAAAGTGGAAAGGTTCTTGCGCAAAGCCTAGAAGTGATGACGGAAAGTGAGCGACCTATCCAGCTCTATCCCAAGATACGTTGGGACTGGACAGGGTGGCAATAGGTTGCCATTGTTGTAAACGTTAAGCTCACGTTTGGCCTCTCTATTGTTAAGATGAAAGGCCGTCGTCACCGTTTTCGTATTGCTGAGCTTCAGCCTCCAAGTCTGGAAATAAGCTGAAAGTGTAGTCATGTTTTGGCTAAGAGTGTCCTCCACAGCCTTCCAATCTCGAGAAGCATACAGCAATGCTAAGTCATCAGCATATGCATACTTCTGAGGAGTAATGGAAGGCAGATCGTATGTGTAGATGTTGAAAAGGAGGGGGCCAAGACTGATCCCTGTTGGAGGCCGTTTTGCAAACGTCTTAACCTGCTTTACTTGCTGTCACCAGTAGTGAGCGTGAAACTTCTATTGTGGACAAGTTCCGAGATCGTCTGGACGATGTGCTTATCCGGTAGAAGCCTAAGCAACTTGCAGGTGATACCATGGTGCCAGACACTGTCGTAAGCAGCTATCAGATCGACAAACACGGTACCAGCCTTCTTGGCCTCAAACGAATTCTCGATGTTTTGAGTAAGCAAAACAGTCTGATCCACGGTTGACCTTCCCCATCGGAACCCAGCGTGCTTCCTAAAGGAGAAGTGGGCCAACGATCGGTTCAACACGAGCGTGTATAAGCCTCTCGAGGATCTTGTAGGGGACGCAAAGCAAGGAGATGGGACGATAGCTTTTGGGGTCCTCAATAGGCTTCTTGGGTTTAGGGATCGCCACTACCAGTGCTCTTCTCCAGACTTTTGGAATTTTGAGGTGGCGCAGGCTGGAAGAAAGAAAGCAACACAACTAGGACTTTAGTGCAACTCCAGCATGGGTAATTGGCTCCGGGCAAATAGAATCTGGGCCTGGAGCTTTTCCTGGTTTCAGGTGTTTGAGGGCAGCATCAAACTCCTGAGGAGTAAAACTTAGAAATGTTCACTGGACATGTTGGAGTGGCCCTTCAAAGATCTGGCACATCTTGCGAGATGAGTTGAGATGACTCACGGTCAATACTCTCGTATCTGCCGTTTCTAATCAGCTGGGACGCAATAGCGTTAGCTGAAATGGCACAGTGACGAGGGGAGCGCCGTGATCTACCAGTTGAGTTGTTTAATATACTTCATGTTTTTCGACTAAAGTGCGAAAAGTCGATAGTCTGAACTGCTTTGGACCATCGATCTCTGCATTTCTTGTCGAGCCTGAGGAGCAGGGTAGTGGCAGCCCCGTTAGAGTTGCTTCCTTCAGGCGATTGCAGAAATGCACTGCACAGGTTCTCGCCCTCAGCATTCCAACACGATATGCGGTTATTTCGACGACCGCGTGGGAAGGAATTTTTGGTTGCTGTTCTGATGACATTGCAGAATTTTTGGTAGGCCAGATCCACATCCGGTGAATCTGGTGGCAACAAACTCTTAGCAAGTTTGTTGGCTAATGCATTGTAGTGGCTCCAGTTGGCCTTGTGGAAGTTCCATCGCTCAACAAGCTTGCTCGGAACAGGCAGAGCAAGTCTTGGTGAAACAATAAGCGAGGGTCGACGTTGTGACCTAGGGAACGTCTCCAAGATGCGTCTGTTAGGTACACGGCTATCTGGACCAACACTGACAAATGCCAGATCAGGGTTGGTGCCAGTGTTCCAGCGGCCAGAATGAAAGGAGGCCACGTCCTTTTGGTCGTTGAGAGGGACAAGGCCGTTAAGGCTTGCCCAAGCAACAAGGCACTCTCCATCGGCACTGCTGGTTCTATAACTCCAGTTGACACGTAGACAATTAAAATCGCCAGCATAGACAACGGGGTGAGGGAACACTGGGAGATCAGACGCTTGCAGTCGCGTAGGTGGAGGTTTGTATGCATTTACAATTGTATAACCATCAACGTCCACGCACAACCACTCAGTCTCCGATGTAGCTGGAGACTGACCAACAAGGGTCCATTTTAGCCGGTCATGGACAAACGTGGCAAAGCAATGCTTCCTGCTCAAAGAAGACCCAGCTAGTCTAAAGCCTTGTATCGTTAGCTTATCTGCACAAGTGCAGTGGAACTTCTGAAGTACAATGACGAGTGCCTGATACTGCACGGCGAGATGATGAAGTACATTCATCTTGCTTGCAGCGAGGCCTTCGATGTTTAGCTTCAAGACTGCTGGCCTTCGGAACTTGTTGGCGGTGTGTCCTGACAGGGGCACATTGCCCCGCCCTGAAAAGGGCGTTTGCCGAGTAGTAGGCCCTGGCTAAACATCGGGGTGAGGGGTTACCCTTCTAGGTTGGAAGGTTCGGTTTCTGTCTGACATTTCTGAAAGACGTGCCATCGACCAGGCTGCGAGAAAGCGCCTTCCAACTGGGCCTGCATACCACCAAGCCTCCCTTTGTAAGCTCGTTCTTCGCAAGCTCGGCTTAGGCTTAAGCTCGACCTAAACTAAGTTTTATGCTTTCTGCATAAAACCCTAAATGCTTTATGAAAACATTAAGGTCACAAAAAGAACCTCATAATTACATTTTACAGTTTTGCAATGTAAACAGTCACAGTGAAGAATGGGCGACCTAATTGACAGTCAACTTTTTCTTCGTAAACAATGAGTCGCAGGCATTGCCTTTGATTTGATTGAAAGCTCATTATTAGGGAACCTACAATGATTCAATTGTAAGTTATTTTTTAATTTTCGCTTTCAATGCAAATTGACAATACACATATTATCTGGTTATGGCAACGACATTTGCTTATTAAAACAGATGTTTGAACATAAGTTTGAACGCGCAATTTTACTGCAAACGTGCTTAGGCTGAGTCAATCACTTTATTTTCTGAACTTGAAAGAACTTGATAAATTTTGACAGGACTCGAATTTGAACTTAAGCTCGAAAAAATGAAAATGCCGAACTCGAACTCGCAAAACAAGCGGAACTTGAACTCGAACTTGAACTCGATACAAAAATCGACCGAGTTCGCAGCCCTGGTTGTAGCTAGTTGAGTATGTGTGTGTGTAAGAAAGTGGTTTTTAAAATGTTCATTGAAATAAGTCAACTTTTCGCAGTTTTGAGAAACCGAAACTAGTCGAAATACAGTACTAGTAAACATACATGGGTTGTTGGAGTATAAATGTGAATCGGAAACGTTCTAGATATTGGCTTTCAATCAGTTGGTTGCTCAATGGTAAGAGCAATGCTCTCTAGTTTTGTTTATTGTGTCGCTGTGTACCTATCCAATGTACAATCCACTAGATATATAAATATAAAACTCAAACTTTGTCTTTCAGCCCACTGCTTCCAACCAATTAACGACCGTGGTCTACCAGTCTAGGTAAGTGACGAGTGTGCTTGGTGGGAAAGGCATGTGTTTCTAGCTCTGGCAGACTGCAGCAGGCATAAATTTGTTTTTGCTGCAATAGTAGACAAATCGACCTTATTTTGTAAATCCGTTTCGTTTGAACGACTCTATAACGTCATGCTAAAAGGATAAGGTAACCCAACGTCATAAGGTCGTTCACGCGTAACCGGCCCTATATTTGCATCAGTGCTTGCGCAGCAAGTTAGGTCAATAGCCAAGATGACATCGAGATGAAAAGTTGATCGAAATGTATTTAACAATGCATGGTGTTGCAAGCGATTTTGGAAACTGGTAAAACAGTTCTGTGCTTCACTGGGTAAACCAGTAAAGTTGTTCACTTTTCTTGTCGCCTGAGGGGGTTTTGTCGTCGAAGGAGGTCCGCCTAGTTGATGGCAGGCTACCATATTGCAATCATTATTCTTTGCTAGTTCGAAATAAACTTTTGTGTTTTTATCTCAAGAAAGGGGAAGGGTAAACGCACACTAGTTAATGATGAAGTTAAAATACCATACCATGTGATGTTTTTTGTCTTTACTCTGTTTGTTCACATTGCATGAAAATGGTTTGTAAACTACTGTTTTTCGTAGAACTGAAACCCATACAGCCAACGTGGATTTGGTTCAAGAAGAATCTCTCACTACTGTCACCTCAAACGTCAGTTACTCCACCGATGATTTTGCGACCTCTCCTAACTAGGGCTGTAATTTTTCGTTTTCAAGTCCCAAACACTTGACCAAAACGAATTCTAGGTCTCCTGAACCATCCAGCATCGCCCAGTGCCCTCGATCGAATTTCGACCAAATTCCTGACACCAGTACTCCCATATCCAGCAGTATTCCCAGTAACATTGACGCTCGAAAAGTGATCTCACCCCGGGAAGGGCAAACTCACTCTTTATCAGTGCCAGGAAGGCGTCCATGGATTCGTAACCATATTTGGCGACACCTTCTCGTAGATTTCATCATATCCATTAATGTAGTGTGCATGGCGATGATGACATTTAATTTAGTTCTTTTATCGAGTAAACTATGCTGTTAAAATGAAGTTTTATAGACATTTATGATCTTGAAGTTCCAAGATTTGAAATCTAAACGAACTACTGATGACCTATGTATGAAATGATCTATGTATTAGTTATTAATAGTCGCTTAATGATCTTTAATTCGGATTGAAGTCTTGGATATTCGCAGATTTTTGGCTTTATTGTCGTACTTCTGCAGCCTTGAACTAGCGTGGCCAGCTTGCCGTTCTTAAAATGAGGTTTTTGCATGATTAGTTTTGCAATTATTTTTTTACTTTTTCAAGCTTTAAACCGTGCCCGCACGTTTTTGTTTAGGACTGGCTTTGAGCGACTAAAAATGGTTTTATCTTCAAAGGCCATTTTTGAAATGTTTTTATTTTATTCAAAATGGCTTGCACCGTAACACTTGCAAGCTGCTGATGCAATGTTTGGGGTATGTCTAGTACATGGTTTCAGTAAAGAAAATTTTGCTCAAAAATGATCACCAGCATCATACGGTACCATACAGCAATCTATTACATCATGTCAATAACCCGCTACCGGTTTTGACCTTATTGGGCCTCATCAGGCGGGTGTAAAAACACGCTATAATAAAGATGGTGAAAAAGAACAAAATTGCCATTGGGTACAAAAAAAGATGCAAATCAAAGCAATATGATACAGCAATCCTTATGTCATGGAAGTATAATTTAAGGACACCCCCACACACACACATGACATGGACAACAAGCCGCATCAGTAACCCCTAATAGGGTGTAGGATCATTGTTAAGATTTTCTATCATTTTACAAAATAGGTTGTTAGTTGCTAAGTAGCAATTTTTCAAGAAGTGTGATGCTGGAGGCAGATCCCTCCTAATAGGAGTTTACCTTGAAATTGCTGCTTAGTAACTACCAACCTTTATGGTTTCAGTATGTATTAGATTTATGGATGACAATAGGTTTGTCATTTAATACCTAATAATCCAATTTTTACTATAATAACATAAGTAGCAAACGATTTTGTAATTTTCACTTGTCTTATATCCTAGTTGATATCCATCGTGAAAGACAAGCTCTCAATGTGTGACGGTTTGCTTATTTTGACCAGTTGTATTGACAAATAAACACGCAGACGTTGAACTGTTTTTTAAAGACAAATACTAATATTGACTAAAGAATTGATTTTAAGCCATCAAAATTACAAAACTCTTAATTATGCTTTAAATGATTTCAACGCCAATAAATCGCTTCATGATAATAAAAGTACAAAGAAATAAACATACCAATTTGGTTGATTGAATAGAATTTGAATTTTGATCGAATAGACAGAGGAATTGAATTTCCAAATACATAGGCGTAACACTTAGTATTCTGTGAGAGTGGGGTGGCGGAAAAAAGAATGTTTTGCGTCGCAAGTCACCTGAACTTGTTTGGGATCAATTTTTTGAAATGTAGGCAATGGGGTGTGACATTATTCTAAGGAGGGGCTGATAACAGTGTGGGGGTCTGCAGCAAATCAGCCTTCCCACTTTTACGCCTATGCCTCCCAAGAAATTAAAATTTTTACCCGATATGAAATGTGATCTCTAAAAAAAGGTTATTCCCTTTTGGTCTACGCCGAAAGCTTAGAAACTTGTAGGCCTAAATTCGCTTCTGAAATAAAAGTAAAAACCAAAAAAGTCATTCATCATAATTGGCGCTAAATTTTAGTAATTTTGACGTTTTTGCTCAAAGTGCACTGTTTTCCGAAGCTTCTTAATGCACAAATCAATTATTGAGGGAAAGTAGCTTTTACTTAAGGGAATCAAATTATTGCGAGAGGACATTGGGGTGCTTTGCTTTTACTAAGGGGCATGTCTGCCTTTTTCCCATACTTCCAAGTCTACATGATATGGTTTTTATGTTATGACGATCGCAGTCTGCTTGTGATGATCAGTCACAAAACAAGGTTAGTTCTTTTTCTATACTGTATTCCCGTGAATAAACCTAGCTTTTAACTGGCTTGAATTTGTAAATTAATCTTTTCACAAAAGCCATTAAGTTGGGTTAAACTTGTTTACGAATTAAGAAAATAAATTGAAGGCGAAAAAATGCAAACAAAACAATATATTAGCAGCACGTCTGGTCACAGCTAGGTTGAGCAAAAAGTGTTTTTTCGAACAGAGGTTCGACACACAAAATTGTCAATAAGTGTAGCAATCGAAAAGGTGGTCAACTTTCATGATTGTCACAGAATTAAGTTGCTGCTGCTTCATTTCCGATCGCAAATAAGTTTTTAAACGCCTTAAGCCGGAATTTGACCTTTCAGCAGTACATTTAGATAAAGGCAGCGTAAGCATAATTTTGACAAGATTGGTCAACTCCGATACCAGTTCACGAAAAACTTCCTCACATTTTAAGAGTTGAACTTTTCGAACGGTTGTCTTGTTGACATTACTCGGTCAATGAGTAGATCTTTATGTGAAATCAATCGCGGCCCGTTAACATCGTCGTTGTAAGTGCGCGTATTACAGTCAGAATCTTTACGTTTGCCAACGAGAAGTTTTCTTTACTTGTTAAATGAACAGCTGTAGCATCTGGCTTAACACAAACACTTGACCCAGAAATTACGGAATCCATCCCTTCGTAATGTAACTGTCTAATTATCATTGGCCTTTGCATGAAAGAAGACATTTGTAGATTCATCAAGTCGTCGGAGAACTTTTCGTGGTGTTGACAAATCTGAATCATCAATAATATCGTTAGCTTCTGTATCACTCAAAATTCCACTCCATACACTATCAACTCTGACATCATTTCTTGCGCTAGTGATAGAAGCTTTTGCGCTAGCAATAATATCCTGGGCTTTGCAAAAATTTAACAGAGTATTCTGTCATTGTGCACTAGCGCTTTCACAACAATGCTAAAAACCATCCGTAACACTTCAACACAAAAGTAAGTGTTAAACTTTCACATTAGCAAAAAACCACCAGCTTCTGACTCCAGAATCTGTTCGTACTTGCTCGTCAACTTCTTGCAGCCACAGGATAATCGGCGCATAATTGCGACTAATGGCATCCAAAGAAATTAGTCGCATAATCCAGCGAGTGGGGCAAAATGGTCTCAACAATGCAAGCTGATGGCTACCTTCGACTGCGTGAAACTGGTTATACCACGACAATCAGAGACGTAGCATCCGCCCCCCAAACCCCCCAATTGGGGGGGGCCCAGGCCAACTTTGGGGGCCCAAGTTAGTCTGAAATTGCTTTTTGGCTACGTGACTATTTTCAGTTCAGCAGGCTTGTTTACAACCGATTTAAACTGTAGGAAGAAATTGGCTTGTGACATCGTAAGTGAATGCAACGTCATTTTATCTCGCAGAATCTAGAATATTTCGATTGATTTTCTGGTAGAATCTTGAATATTCGATTGACGTAACAATGCCGTTGTTACGCAACAATCATAGAATGGTCTGGAATTCTGTTTGGCTATAAATACCGGGACAATATATATATACACTGCAGAGTGCAGATAAAGTATTTTATTGACATTGTATAGAATGAAACGTTCAAAAAGTGGTGCTCAAAAGAGAAAAGAAGCAGCCACTGCTCGAGATGCTGTAGCGAAATTGCCCAAGATGACAGATTTTTTCAAGATTACTGAGCAGAGTAGACCTGGCACTAGTACCGAGAGGGATGAAGAAAACTATAGTGTACAAGAAAAAGAAGACTATGACGATCAGCATCAAAGTGATTGTGAATTTCCAGAAAATGTAAGTTGTGATTTACCTGCCAATACGCAACCTTCAATATCAAAAATAACTGAATCTCAATTTACCCCTATCCCTGATGAACCATGTAAATGGCCTGAAAGTATTTCTGATGCTCAACGATGTGATATAGTAAAGCGTGGACCACATCAACTAATAATCAATTTTCCATATAATAACACAACTCCAAGGCGACGTTTTTCCTCCAACCATTATAAACGTGTGTTACCTAATGGTGAAAGTGTTTCACGGTCGTGGCTAGTTTATTGTGGGGAATCAGATCAAGTTTTTTGCTTTTGTTGTAAGCTATTTGGAAAAACACTAAGCCCCTCTTGTAGTGGTATAAATACATGGGAGGGTTTTTCGAAAAAACTGAAAGACCATGAAAACGGCATTTCCCACCAAGAATGCTGCAGTCAATGGATGTTGCTAGCTGAAGGGATAAGAAATTCATCCACTATCGACAAACGCGAGATGAATATTTTTTTCAATGAAAGACGTTTTTGGAGAAATGTTTTAGAGAGACTTATCGACATTGCCTTGTTTCTATCGGAAAGGAATCTTGCTTTTAGAGGATCTGAAGAAGTCTTAGGATCTCCTCACAATGGAAATTTTCTGGGTATATTTGAGCTTTTGGCAAGAAGAGATCCGATCCTAAAAGAGCTTCAAGACAGAATCAAGAATAAAAACACTAAAGATCACTATTTGAGTCCTACCATACAAAATGAACTAATTGAATTGCTAGCGACAGAAGTTGAAAAAGAAAATTTACAGCAATTGAAATTGGCAAAATATTTTTCTATAATTTTGGACTGCACTCCAGATATGTCACATCATGAACAAATGTCTGTCATTCTCCGTTATGTACTATGTAATGAAGAAGCTGCTGTTGTTAAAGAAACATTTTTTGGCTACTTGAGAATAAGTGACAGTACTGGGAAAGGCTTGTTGGACGCTTTCTTAGAAAAAGCGACCGAACTGCAACTCGAATTGTCTGATTGTCGAGGTCAGTCATATGATAATGGTGCTAACATGAAAGGAAAACATTCTGGGGTCCAAGCAAGAATGCTAGACATCAATCCCAAAGCTGTTTACGTGCCCTGTGCAAACCATACCCTTAACTTAGTTCTTGTTGACAGTGCTAATTGATCGACGGAAGCATTGACATTTTTTGGAGTACTTACAAGGTTGTATGTGCTGTTTTCTTCCTCTGCTCAGCGTTGGGAAATTTTGAAGAAACATGTGGAGCTGTCCATAAAGTCACAATCTGATACTCGTTGGGAAAGCAGAATTAAATGCATCAAACCTCTTCGATACAATTTAAAAGAGGTGTTGCTGGCACTGAAAGACTTGGAAACCATTTCCATAGAAAGAAAAGATGGAAGAGCTGCCTCAGAAACAAAATCGTTGATAGCTCATTTATCAAAATGGAGTTTTCTTTTGTCGGTGTTTATTTGGTATGATATCCTATTCCAAGTCAATAAAGCAAGCAAGATTCTTCAATCGTATGGAGTCTCCCTTCGTACAATGGAAACGGAAATCCAGGCAACTGAAAAGTTTTTGCAAAACTATCGCACAACGGGTTATGACAGTGCCGCAACATCTGCTGTTGAAATAGCACAGGAATTGGATATTGATCCTTCTTTTCCTCCGTCAAGAAGTGAAAAGAAAAGAAGATTGTTTGATTACCAAGGTGAAGAGGAACAACGAGCTACTCCTGAACTGAAATTTAAAAGCAACTTTTTCTATCCATTAGTAGACCAGGCTATTATGTCAATAAAGGAGCGCTTTAATTTGTTACGTGAGGTTTCTTCCGCCTTTTCGTTTTTGTACACACGAGACAAACTTTTGCTTGTGCAACAAGAAAATGCTCTTCTTACTTGCTGTAAAGAGTTCCAAAAAAAGTTCGGTGACATTGATTCTGATGAAATGAGCGCTGAGCTACAGCGGTTTGTTTTAATTTTACAAAAAAAACGCAATCTCAATACGGCTCAAGACTTTCTGAACTATCTTCTAAAGACTCATTTATTTGAATTGTATCCGAATGTGTACATCGCACTTCGAATCTTACTAACTTGCCCCGTGACTGTTGCCAGCGCTGAAAGAAGCTTGAGCAAATTGAAACTGATCAAAACTTTTAATAGAACGTCTATGACAGACAGTAGACTATCTTCATTAGCCATGTTGTCAATCGAAAATGACTGCGCCCGATCTCTTGATTATGACAATGTCATAACAGCATTTGCGAACAAAAAGGTTCGCTCCAGACTATTTAAATGATACTGTGTTTTTATAACTTTTTCATGTTTTTCAGTGTCATTGCTTTCGTTTCGCAGTGTCTGCATAAATGTCCTACTGAACTCTGGCATCGGTGCCGAATTTTTTATGACTTGCACCTTCGGTATCGGCATGCTTTATTCTGACATTAGCCTGTTTACTTATGTACAAATTGTGGTGTATTTTCTTAATGCAGCTTTTCAATTTTACACCTCTAAAGTGATATGACCTGTGCGCAGGGGCTCTTGCGCTTACTTTGGGGGGGGCCCGAAGTTGGAGTGCTACGGGACTGACGACAATCTTTTAGGAAAACCAATAAGGCTTTGTACTAGTCCCATCGCATTTCTCATATTATTGCTATTTTTCAAAGCATTCTGAACTAGATTGAGTTTGTGTGTTCTACAATGAACGTGAATAGCCCGACTTTCTTCATGAATCAACTTCTTACGCAATCCACTAACGTGTCCAGAAACATTGGCGGCACCATCTTAGCACTGATTTCTACATATATCAATTGGTAACTGAAACCTGGAAAGAACGTCTTTTACAATATTAAAATTGCACTTCACTTGTGGTTGACGTAGTTTCATAAAGGCTTCAGGATACATCTTGTACATCTGAATCGTCCATAGTGATACGGAAGCAAATGCTTATTAGTTCTTTACCTGATACGCCCAAAGTTTTGTCCAAAATAAAGGCGAATTATTTTGCTTTTGGAATGTCTTGTTGCAGCTTAGTTGAAACACCATGGCTGAAATTATTTAAAATTTCATAAGTTATTGCAGGAGATAAGTACTTTATTTTTTCTTTTTATTTAAGCCACTGCTTAACTCCGCCACATCTTCCATTTTCTTTTGTAATAACATCGCAAGATAGTCGTACCTTTTTCCTTCCCTCTTGTGGCTAAACCGAGAAATATCAAACTGGTGAAAAATTTTTCTAAAGCTACTCTGTTTTAGTAATGCAAGAGGCTAGCGATGCACTTAGCAAACTGCAGACAATGACACTCTTTCGACCTATCAGTCTCTTCAGTGCAGTTGATGACCGACAAGAAGCTAGAGACTTTAAATAAAGCATAACTTGGACCGTCATATTTGTTGGACCTATACTAGGTCCACTATAGTGGATGGACAACCGCCACTCATTCACGAGTGATACGGCTTCGCAGAGTAATGATAGACCATCCGCTTTAGTAGACCTAGTATAGGTCCCACAAGTGTGACGGTTTAAGCTATGCTTTATTTAAAGCCTCTAGCTTCTTGTTGGTCACCAACTGCACTGAAGAAACCTGATAGGTCGAAACGGTGTCACTGTCAGCAGTCTACTCGGTTTTCTCTCATTACTTCCATGATTTGTTTGTGTGACAATTCGAGGGCTGTTTTGTCTCTTTGGTTGGGTGTTAGCTAAAGTGCAGACCGATGTAATTCTGATTTTTCGTGGCGATCAAACGCAGGCATCGCCTTTTTCCAGTCATTGAATTCCTCATAAACAAATGCTTTTAAAGTGTCACGTTGTCTGTGATGTGGTAACGCCTTTGTTTGGGTTTCTTCCCTTATTGTAGCTTTGCAAACTGAACAAAATGCTTTGTCTTGTTCTATATTGTAGCAAACTCACGCGTAAGTTTCCTTCCATTTGGCATGAAATGTTCTACTGGAATGACCTCTCCTACCTTTTTTTGCATCTAATACAATTTGCTTTTGCCTAGGCGGAGAAAGTTCATGTTCATTACGGGAAGAAAACGGCACTTGTTGCTCTGTTCTAGGACAAGGCTTTTTGAGAGTATTTTGGGAAATATAGTCTGCATTTAAAGACTGTGGATCACGTGGCCAGTTACCCTGAAGTCTGACAACGAATTTTTTAATATCATTAAATAAATTATCTCAATAACGACACTTGGTCAAAATATAGCGCAGTAGTAACATCAACAACAACTCTAATTTCTACCTCTGTCTTAATTAGTAAATAACTATCGTTTTAGCTTATCGCATTGCTCATTTTTTAGTAGCCTATTGTAAGTTTTTTACACTTGACTCAGCAAAGCTCCATATATTTTATTGGCCTACCGTTAATGAACACACTCAAGCGTAATTGCTAGCCTAGTTGCCTACTGCCTGTATATGAAGAAATGAGGTTAATACAAGTTGGTGTATTGTCTCTTTGCTTTATGCTGGTGGCACAAGAGGTGAAACTAACTCGAATAATCTCGAATTATAGGAGCTGGTGTTAGCCTGTTTAAGATATTACTAATATATTATTATTTAATATATTATAATATATTTGATTTATACTAATATATTTAATATATTCCCCTAAATGCCGAGCGCCAGTAATATCTTAAACAGGCTAACACCAGCTCCTATAATTCGTATTATAACGTAATAAAGGCACTGGCTTGGCTGGAAATTAAAAGCATATATCGCATCAAGCTCATTGTAGTGAGCGTGCACCTTATATAGCTTAAAATTAACAGCATCAGTTGAAAGGGCCGATGGCGGAGTGGCATAAACCGCATGAAGCAATTCATGTGACCGTCGGTTCAATACCTGAGTCCACCTGACGAGTTCTAATAGGAACGAAACCGGTCGTGGAAGTGGTATTTTATTCAACTGATTGCAGTTAGCCTATATGCCTTAACATCCATTAATTAACAGGAATATCGAATAATCTCGTAAGTGACATCACAATTGGGTATCAGCAGCAATTCCGACGATTGTTATAGGCTGCGGTTATCAAAATGTTCTTCAACGCAGCAGTGACTTCCTTTGAAAAGGGTTCTTTCTTGTTGAAATTTGCACGCACCTTCACCAATCGCGCTTTGATCTTAAAGCTAGAAGTTCTCAATTTTTCCTAATGATTGTTTTTGTTTTATTTGCCATATTTATCCTCCATTCACAAGAAAGCGAATTGTATCGCTATACTTTGGACGGTAAGTCCGCACTCGCTTGGAAGTTGCCTTTTTCGAGGTTTTTATGGGCCACCTGTCTTCCACATAAAGGTGGGGCGTCCCGTTAAGTGCCTTGCCCAAGGACACAACAAGCGAACTTGCCGGCTTGTTCTCCACAACTTCCCCTAAATGCCGAGCGCCAAGCAGGGAAGCTGCGGATACCATTTTTTAAAGTCTTTTGGTATGACTCGACAAGGGGAATGAACCCCAGGTCTACCGACTACAAAGCGGACGCTCTAACCACTACGCCATTGCGTCGAATCAGAGACGTAGCATCCGCCCCCCAAACCCCCCAATTGGGGGGGGGCCCAGGCCAACTTTGGGGGCCCAAGTTAGTCTGAAATTGCTTTTTGGCTACGTGACTATTTTCAGTTCAGCAGACTTGTTTACAACCGATTTAAACTGTAGGAAGAAATTGGCTTGTGACATCGTAAGTGAATGCAACGTCATTTTATCTCGCAGAATCTAGAATATTTCGATTGATTTTCTGGTAGAATCTTGAATATTCGATTGATGTAACAATGCCGTTGTTACGCAACAATCATAGAATGGTCTGGAATTCTGTTTGGCTATAAATACCGGGACAATATATATACACTGCAGAGTGCAGATAAAGTATTTTATTGACTTTGTATAGAATGAAACGTTCAAAAAGTGGTGCTCAAAAGAGAAAAGAAGCAGCCACTGCTCGAGATGCTGTAGCGAAATTGCCCAAGATGACAGATTTTTTCAAGATTACTGAGCAGAGTAGACCTGGCACTAGTACCGAGAGGGATGAAGAAAACTATAGTGTACAAGAAAAAGAAGACTATGACGATCAGCATCAAAGTGATTGTGAATTTCCAGAAAATGTAAGTTGTGATTTACCTGCCAATACGCAACCTTCAATATCAAAAATATCTGAATCTCAATTTACCCCTATCCCTGATGACCCATGTAAATGGCCTGAAAGTATTTCTGATGCTCAACGATGTGATATAGTAAAGCGTGGACCACATCAACTAATAATCAATTTTCCATATAATAACACAACTCCAAGGCGACGTTTTTCCTCCAACCATTATAAACGTGTGTTACCTAATGGTGAAAGTGTTTCACGGTCGTGGCTAGTTTATTGTGGGGAATCAGATCAAGTTTTTTGCTTTTGTTGTAAGCTATTTGGAAAAACACTAAGCCCCTCTTGTAGTGGTATAAATACATGGGAGGGTTTTTCGAAAAAACTGAAAGACCATGAAAACGGCATTTCCCACCAAGAATGCTGCAGTCAATGGATGTTGCTAGCTGAAGGGATAAGAAATTCATCCACTATCGACAAACGCGAGATGAATATTTTTTTCAATGAAAGACGTTTTTGGAGAAATGTTTTAGAGAGACTTATCGACATTGCCTTGTTTCTATCGGAAAGGAATCTTGCTTTTAGAGGATCTGAAGAAGTCTTAGGATCTCCTCACAATGGAAATTTTCTGGGTATATTTGAGCTTTTGGCAAGAAGAGATCCGATCCTAAAAGAGCTTCAAGACAGAATCAAGAATAAAAACACTAAAGATCACTATTTGAGTCCTACCATACAAAATGAACTAATTGAATTGCTAGCGACAGAAGTTGAAAAAGAAAATTTACAGCAATTGAAATTGGCAAAATATTTTTCTATAATTTTGGACTGCACTCCAGATATGTCACATCATGAACAAATGTCTGTCATTCTCCGTTATGTACTATGTAATGAAGAAGCTGCTGTTGTTAAAGAAACATTTTTTGGCTACTTGAGAATAAGTGACAGTACTGGGAAAGGCTTGTTGGACGCTTTCTTAGAAAAAGCGACCGAACTGCAACTCGAATTGTCTGATTGTCGAGGTCAGTCATATGATAATGGTGCTAACATGAAAGGAAAACATTCTGGGGTCCAAGCAAGAATGCTAGACATCAATCCCAAAGCTGTTTACGTGCCCTGTGCAAACCATACCCTTAACTTAGTTCTTGTTGACAGTGCTAATTGATCGACGGAAGCATTGACATTTTTTGGAGTACTTACAAGGTTGTATGTGCTGTTTTCTTCCTCTGCTCAGCGTTGGGAAATTTTGAAGAAACATGTGGAGCTGTCCATAAAGTCACAATCTGATACTCGTTGGGAAAGCAGAATTAAATGCATCAAACCTCTTCGATACAATTTAAAAGAGGTGTTGCTGGCACTGAAAGACTTGGAAACCATTTCCATAGAAAGAAAAGATGGAAGAGCTGCCTCAGAAACAAAATCGTTGATAGCTCATTTATCAAAATGGAGTTTTCTTTTGTCGGTGTTTATTTGGTATGATATCCTATTCCAAGTCAATAAAGCAAGCAAGATTCTTCAATCGTATGGAGTCTCCCTTCATACAATGGAAACGGAAATCCAGGCAACTGAAAAGTTTTTGCAAAACTATCGCACAACGGGTTATGACAGTGCCGCAACATCTGCTGTTGAAATAGCACAGGAATTGGATATTGATCCTTCTTTTCCTCCGTCAAGAAGTGAAAAGAAAAGAAGATTGTTTGATTACCAAGGTGAAGAGGAACAACGAGCTACTCCTGAACTGAAATTTAAAAGCAACTTTTTCTATCCATTAGTAGACCAGGCTATTATGTCAATAAAGGAGCGCTTTAATTTGTTACGTGAGGTTTCTTCCGCCTTTTCGTTTTTGTACACACGAGACAAACTTTTGCTTCTGCAACAAGAAAATGCTCTTCTTACTTGCTGTAAAGAGTTCCAAAAAAAGTTCGGTGACATTGATTCTGATGAAAAGAGCGCTGAGCTACAGCGGTTTGTTTTAATTTTACAAAAAAAACGCAATCTCAATACGGCTCAAGACTTTCTGAACTATCTTCTAAAGACTCATTTATTTGAATTGTATCCGAATGTGTACATCGCACTTCGAATCTTACTAACTTTCCCCGTGACTGTTGCCAGCGCTGAAAGAAGCTTGAGCAAATTGAAACTGATCAAAACTTTTAATAGAACGTCTATGACAGACAGTAGACTATCTTCATTAGCCATGTTGTCAATCGAAAATGACTGCGCCCGATCTCTTGATTATGACAATGTCATAACAGCATTTGCGAACAAAAAGGTTCGCTCCAGACTATTTAAATGATACTGTGTTTTTATAACTTTTTCATGTTTTTCAGTGTCATTGCTTTCGTTTCGCAGTGTCTGCATAAATGTCCTACTGAACTCTGGCATCGGTGCCGAATTTTTTATGACTTGCACCTTCGGTATCGGCATGCTTTATTCTGACATTAGCCTGTTTACTTATGTACAAATTGTGGTGTATTTTCTTAATGCAGCTTTTCAATTTTACACCTCTAAAGTGATATGACCTGTGCGCAGGGGCTCTTGCGCTTACTTTGGGGGGGGCCCGAAGTTGGAGTGCTACGGGACTGCGTCGAATATATGGGGGAATGGGCTGAAAATATTCTGGGATGGGCTGAAAACAATCTGGGGGGCTGCAGGCTCTTAATCCCCCTACTTTTACGCTTATGACCCCATGGTCTTTCATTATTTAGGCCAGGCAACTTACAAGTTGCTTTTTAAGCCTCCGGAATGCAATGAGTAATCTTAATTGGTCTTAGTGTATGATGACAGAGGAAGACCATCCTGCAATCTTGACAGGGCGAAGCTGCTTTAGACCAAGCGTGTGCAACTCAAGGCAGTAATAGGGCTTCATAAGCAAATATTTTTTGCGGGCCTCATGCGTAGATTTCCAAGTGAGCCCCCAACTTTTGGAGATCAAGCTTTTGACAGACGCTATTTTGGTCTCGAAACAAAAATGAAAACTGTTTTTAGAGATTATTTGTGTTTAAGGTCTGATGGGTGGCAGCAGTTGTTCTTGCAGGTTGTATGATGGCATGCTTGCTTTAGACTACAGCAGGCTCTGGAACAAAATCTCCCGTGGTAGCCCGTATTTGGACCACACAAGGACTAACGGAAATTTTGGATGAGCGCTTGGGAAAAAAGGGATCCTTCGGTATAGAAAATGTTACCAAAAACAGCGCAGCTCCAAGAGCCAAAGGCTATCTGCAAAGATAGCAAACCACTTTGTTTAAAACATCCTAAGAAAATTTCATACTTTTATTTATGGAAAAAAGAAATACATTGCGGATAACTTGAATAATTTTATGTCTAAAACTTACCAAAACTATATTTATTTGTATATTAGGCTCCAAGTTGAGAAAATTAAAGAATTTCATTATATCTTGCAACATTTTATTAAGCCTACATAGTTCATTTATTATCAAAATTATAGCGCTCTTTTTTTTTTGAAAAATTTTAATGTTTTTGCCTTTTCACATCAAAAACATACAAAAAAAATACCGAAACTCCTAAATGCTACGATAAACATGTGGACGCAAATGTCAAACGCCAGTAGTTAAGTCCTACCCTCACTTATAAAAACGCGACTTTTTTGAACTCGTTTAGAGAACTTGAATATTTTTTTGATGCAAATTTTTTGTTGAACTAACAAATCTGTACGTCACTGCAACCAACCTATAAACAACCAACTTAAAAACGCTTATCAGTCCATGCAAGCAATCAGAAGCTGTTCTTCCAATATTGTTACTTTAAATGTCTTTTAAGTACAGCACGAACAGCAAGTACTGATTTGAAGAGCAAAGAATTCAATTTTTCATTTTCACAAAATTTATCTAACTCTCGTTGTTCTTCTACACCTACTTTTCTTTGCTCATGCTTAAGTGTAAACGGCTGTAGGTTAAAAAACTCACCAACCTTTTCCCATACCAAACGAGAGCCGCAGGAAGCATTTGAATATTGGGTGATACAAAACTATTGATCTTATACACATCGAGTTCGACTTCCGTTTGTTATCTAATAGCATAGGAATTTCTAGGAAAGCCACTTTAACGTTGACCAATGTAAAAAGGTTAATTTACAAAGTCAAGCCAGTTAAAAGCTAAGTTTATTCACGGGAATACAGGGACTAACCTTGTTTTGTGACTGATCATCACAAGCAGACTGTGAAGCATGGGAAAAAGGTAAACATGCCCCCTAGTAAAAGCAAAGTAACCCAACGTTCTCTCGCAATAATTTGATTTCCTTAAGTAAAAGCCACTTTCCCTCAATAATTGATTTGTGCATTAAGAAACTTCGGAAAACAGTAACATGTCCTTGTTTTTTTAACTGCACTTTGTGCAAAAACTTCAAAATTACTAAAATTTGGCGCCAATCAAGATAAATGACTTTTTTGGTTTTTACTTTTATTTCAGAAGCGAATTTAGGCCTAAAAGTTCCTAAGCGTTCGTTGTAGACCAGTTCACGTTTTGGTTATTCGAGACAACTTCCATAAACTGTTTGTTTTGGTCGTTTGAAAAATTAACTTCAGCTGTGATAAACGATTTTTTTAACTATAATCGCTCTCAATAATTATGTAACCGAAACCAAATAGTGTATTGTCACTAAATTAAGTGTAATGATCAAAAATTAAATGCAAGCAGTTGATATCTGTTTTTTTTTTTCAGAACACATTTATGCTAGAAAAATATTCTAAATGCAAGAAAACACAGCTTAAAAATCACAGTGCAAATTGTCACAGTGCCAGCAGTAGAAAGGGATCCATGGATATTACAAGAGCTCACTAGTTTCCTCTTGAGAAAACTCCAAAAACCAAATCACCCACAAAAAGTCAACAGAAAAACGAATCGACTCCTAAAGATCCCATATAAGGTGCCTTACAATATCAAAGTCACATTTAAGCCTTCGCAGCATTGACCATTAGCCGGAAGCCCATCAAATTAATGGCATAAACAGGAACGCACCACAAATGCAATGACGTTCTGACTAAGTTCAGATTAGCTCAAAAAAGTTTAAAACGTTTCGATATGATTTAGTTTGCTCTCTGTGACGTAGAAGAGACCGCTTTCGTCACTTGCAAGGTTGTAAAGAATTTCTAAAACTCTTTCAACGTCATCAATTAAGTGACCTTGAAACTTGTTAGTGATGGGATCAAAAGCTGAAATACGGTTATTCCCGCAGTCGGCCACTGCTATTGATCCAAAATTGTTAAGGAAGTCATCTTGAATGAAAGTAACGCCACAAGGATTTAAAAGTTTGCCATCTTCCTTTCCTAATCAAAGAAAAAAATAAAATCAAAATTTCAAAGCAAAGAACATCTAATCGTAAAGACACCATCGTGAACTCCAATATCAGTCGCATAATGCTCGTGGAGTCTAAGTGGCACGCACCAGCACTACAATTGTATTGGTTTGCTTCATGCAGGGACGTTGCTGAAGTCTGTGTCAGTGTTGTAATTTTCGAATGTGATGCTTTGCTACGTCAATATTGTACTTATTGAATATGATACTTTACTACGTCAGTATTGTACTTTTCGAATACGATGTCTTACTATGTATCATAGTACTTTACAATAGAAGAGACGCTTTCCAAACTTTAAGCGGGTTCGGCATAGTAAAGCAGAGGTATGCAACCCGTAGCCCACGATGTAAGATTTTGTAGCCCGCGGAAAGAAAGCAGACAAATTGAATGTCTAACCAAGCAGAAAAAAGGTTTTTCGACGTTATCCTTGAATTTGGCGTAAACGCATGCTTTAAAAGTGTTGATGTTCAAAAAAAGGCTTGATTTTCTTTTGGGGTGAAAATTGCCATCTGCCGGTGCTTCGAAGCGTATTTGTGCGTACAAACAGTATGGACTACTAACTGTATTTGGCCGGCAAAATTTTCATGTTATTTAAAATTGACCCGTCTGCAAAAGAGGCTGCACGCCCTATAGCAAAGAACCACTATCTTAAGAAACGCCCCACTCTCCAAAAAATCATTTCTTTTTAGGTTTATCACTCGCTAAAAGAAGATTAACATCTTTACATAAGCAAGTTGCTGCAGGGTGTCGCCGAGGTGCCCCTTCACCACCTACGCCTGCCGTGACGCTAACTGGGCCATGCTATTATAAGTTAAACAATCCTGTATATCCAGGGTAGCTCGAGCATCGTCGTTTTCAAATAACTTAAATGCAATATTCAGCAGCTGCAAGCAAGAAGGTTTTTAAGAAAAATATTTGACTGTTTTCTGCAGTTGGACCATTTTTTGTGTTAATGAGAAGAGAATAATTTTGAAATCTCTCTTAAGCAAATATTTACATCCCTCCCAAGTTGGCGTAGACTACAGAAAAACTTTTTCGATTTATGCCACATCAAACCTCCATCCAATAAGCACAAGTCACTCACCCCTTCCTCCAGTCTCGAAAATCGGAGCTTTTTGTTTGACAAAAATTTCCAAATTGGTGCCTTTTGGTGATCTAGTAGCAGCTAACATTCTACTGCATCAACGTGGCAGATAAACTTTAAAAAATTGTCTTAGTACAGTGGACATTATTGGTTTTGTAAATTGCTTCAAGAATATGAAGGAATAAAGTGTTTTTTGAAGTAGCAACTAAATAAGATAATTCAAATTCACAGTTCTATTTTGCTAAAAGTGGCAAAGGCGTAAAAAAATTCCCCACTACATTTTACTAAAAGCAAGCAAGTAGACTGTGCTCCATTTCTTTTTCTTAATAGACCCCATTTATGGCCAAGTTGATAAAAGACTTAAAAGCTTTTGCAAACCTTATCTAAAAGTAAGAAAACCAGGCCAATCCATTTGAGAATCTATTTGACTAAATGGTGAGATCAATAGATGAGAAGAACTTTAATACAAAAGTGTAATAAAATTGTCAATAAAAACAATACAATCAATATTTCAACATTCATTTTTGGAGACGCTTCGCAAAAAACGAAGTTCTCTGCAACTCGAAATCAACTGTCCTTTATTCAGGAGCCATCAGCAGGTTCTTGCTGTTACGCAAGTTGTATGAGTGCAGGGGAGTTTTTCAATTGCGGAAGTCTTTTCTAAGAGCAATGCCGCTATTAGAATATTTTCTTGATTCTCAAAAAGCTTTCACAATAATGAAAACAATATTTTTAATCAAGACATCAAATTTTAACGTGTTTGGGTCTTAAAGCAATCAAAACCTGAGACATTCTTGACGCAATAACAGTGAGGGCACAGCCAGAAACTTTAATTTGCCTACAAGAATATTTCTGACGAAATTACAAATTAATTATTGTATTGTGTCTCTGCTTAGAAATTTTATTAAAAGGACCTTATCTGAAATAA
This sequence comes from Trididemnum clinides, assembly GCA_963675345.1. Classification (NCBI taxonomy): domain Eukaryota; kingdom Metazoa; phylum Chordata; class Ascidiacea; order Aplousobranchia; family Didemnidae; genus Trididemnum; species Trididemnum clinides. Next base: position 45,798,533 of record OY776285.1, on the reverse strand, counting down.
GGCCACGAGAGGAAAGTCACTGAAAAAGACTGGGCACATTGCTCATTAGACCGGGGCTAATGTCAAATTGTACGTGCATTTACGATAGCAAAATCATCTATTTTAGAGACCTCCTAGAGCAGGGTTTCTCAAAAGGGGTCCTTGGCAGCGGTTTTCCGGGGCCACGAGCAAAGGCCTTCACTAATAAGCTTTGCGGAAGCCTTCACTAGTATTGCAATACCAAGTGTCACGATATTAAGTATTTTCCAGTTAAATTTAAATTTTTAGTTTTCATTATTAAGTCGTAAATCTCCCTTGTGACGTTCGGTGACGCATTTTTTCAGAAACGTTCTTGAATTATCCGCTACATTGCAGCTTTGTTTTTAATCTGTCGCATTACATGACTTAAATGATTAAGTTTTAATAAATGGTGATGGAATTTTGTGATTGTAAGTTGCAAACTGTGACGTAATCCTGTATACCACCTTCAGAACTCTGAATTTGCCATCTTCCTTTGTTACGTAAAAGTGTGTCTGGTAATTTCAATTTTGCTCGCTTTATACGTATACCACCGAAATTTCGCACTTCACTAATCAGAAGGATTAGAGTCAAAATGTGCTGTGGGGACAAACGGAAGATCTGTATTGATGATTAGAGTCAACTCAAAGTGAGAGTTAGTTGCGGATACAGACGGAATATCCGCGCTATATTGTCGTAATTTGTTGTTATCATAAACCCTCATTTATTGCGGTTAATGCTTTCCAGACCCCATCGCGATAAATGAAAAACCGCGAAGTGGCGGTACTATAGAATTCCCGGCGCCTTTGGGCTAATACAGGTATTCAGTACATGAACGCTTACTTTTCGACTCATATTCATGCACATCAGTATTCATGAACGCTTACTCTTCTGAAAACTGAAGGATAAAGAACACGGAAAATTAGAAAGATTTTCGGTTTTGTTTATTCTGAACACAATCCGATACCCTCCTGTAACGGGTTCGTGGGACCGAGACCCTTGGAGTAGTCTCCGAGCCCGAGACAGATTGTTGTGAAGCTGTTTAACAAAATGGATGAAACGCTCCCCTTCTTGAACTTCCTTTCTTCTGTCGCCTAAACTTTCATGCACTAATGCTTTGATAAACTTATATTGACAATAAAGAACTGAAAATTGAAATTAAGATATTACCATTGACAGAAAACAAGATGGGATGGTGGTGGCGTTCTTGGCATTGGCGTTGTTACCGATGTTGGCGTTGTAGCGGTTTCAAGCTAGCTTGACCCCCAAGTGCCTTCTTTACTACAGCTCCACAAAGACGATCAACAAAAGAACAACTTATCAAACTGGATCAACTTCGTTTCTTACAAGCTTTTTTTCACAGTTTTCGTCTTTTGCTCAAACGTGCAGATTTACAAAACAACGTAATCCTTCCTGCTACGTGTCTACTTGAGAATCATGTTAGATGTGATAAGAAGGCAGTTTTCGCAGCGTCGCTTGAGGGTCAACTTTACCAAATTCAACTACTGTACTAATCAATAAAAACGATGCCTCAAGTGAAACAAACACAACAACGACACAACGTGGGTTCAAATCACAGATTGGCAACGCGAAACTATGGATTTAAAGCATTTGATGTTGCCAGATATTGCAACAATATTTACATGTACATTATTTACAATAATTGAAACGATCATCTTTTGCGAGGGCATGGCGCTTAGATGTCATTGTAAGGGTAAACAGTACAGTATTGCAATCACAAATAATGTAACTTACAACCTTAAGATACACGAGACACAGTTAACACTAGAAGGACCATGATTTTGAACTACCTAGAAGGACCAAGAGGCGTCAATTGACGCCCGCATGTTTAAAACCTGTAGTTTACGTCTGTTTCTTCCTAGGGTTACATACACATACTTAAAAAACACCGTGCATGTTGTTTTATTAAAAGAAATCACAAAAAATTACGAACATTTTCGCCTAAGTTCATAGTCATCGCGTCATGCAAGTTGCACAGAGTTTTTTTCCACATTTCCCACAGATCGGCTTTTTACAAAGAAAACACAGATCTGTTGTTCTGTTTTTGCAACATCTTATAGAACATGTGCGACGCACTTTAGGCAGTGGTGGTCCAAGGTGGTCAACTTCACTGGATTCATCTGTTTTTGCCGCTCGGTGACTACTGCCAGGGTTGCTACCAGTGAGTTCTTCGCAGACCTTTTGTATAAAAGCTCTGCGACTAATTTTGGTTTTGCAAATGATTTTGTACAATATCCAGCCATTTATCAAGGCCATGTCAATTACGTTACAAAACACGTGTATTGGCCATCGTCTGCTTCCAGCTTTGACGGAATATTGACGGGACATTTGGTCTACTACATCCACCCCAACTTTAGTCTCACTATAAAAAAGGATAGTTTCAGGCTTTCGTTTAGAGTTATTCCGCTCCGGAATTGTCACATCTTTGTGCAAAGAGCTCAAAATGTTTACAGATTTAGATTTCTTGCATTGATATGATGTAATGGTTACCGCAGTAGCTCCCACATATTCCAGAATTGTGGATTCATGCAAAGGTTGAGTTTCTTTCAAAACTGTAGGAACTTCTCTACGATTTTGGCGAATTGTTTCTACTAGGCTGCAATGTTGCTCTGCAAGTCTAAGGGTAAGATCGAGTGACGTAAAATAGTTGTCACAGGTGACGTTGTACCCTTTTTTGAAAAGAGGTGACATCAGTTTCATCACCACATCTGTAGGCACACTCACATCCCCACTTCTAGTAGAATCTTTTCCAAGATATGGAAACCCGTTGTAGAGATATTTGCTTTCGACCTCAGCAGCCATCCAAAACTTCAGTCCAAATTTATCAGGTTTATTCGCCATGTATTGTATAAATTTACATCTTGCTTTGCAAGGCAACAGCTGTTCATCAATAGTAATATTTGAATTTGGGTTGTATGATTTTTGACAGTTTTCGATAAAAGGGTCCCAGATTGAAGATGCCAAGCAGAATTTGTCAGTCTCCAGCTGTCGTTTTCTTTCACTTTTTAGATCAAATCGGAGGTACTTCATTATTTCGAGAAACCTCCGGCGTGGCATTGTTGCATTGAAAAGGGGGCAACCCCACGATTGATCCCACAAAGATTTTATAGGCAAGTTTCTACCTGCAATTACACCTCGAGCTATGACAAGTCCGATAAACTTGTCCAATTCATCAAGTGTGACTGTCTATTTAGTATCATTTGTAACGCGTTGCTCCTCAGCAATGGTACACTTCTGGATATGTCTCAACATCGGTTCGTTGAAAAGCAATCGAAACGAAGATAGTGGACTCCCATCTATGACACGACATGTAGCGTAAGACGTAGGCCCTGCACGAACCTTGACTACATTTTGCTGTTGTCTACGTCCAACAGCTACTTGAGAAGGAGTTGAGGTTTGCCAAAATGATCCATCTCTACTTTGAATTACTGGCGTATTGTTGTCATCATCTACATGTGAAACAAGATTAGCCGGTTGATTGTCATCTACTGTGCTATCTTGAATATCCTCTTCTTCATCATCTGTCGATTTTTCTGAATCAGATACCTCTGCCTTACTTGCCGATGCAAAAGCATTATTTATTTTTTCATTATCGCTGTCCGAAAACTCGCCATCGGATTCATCTGCAGCAATGTCTTGTAAAAACTCTAAAGCTTGTTCAGCAGTACGCCTACGATGCATTTTATCCTAAATCTAAAAGATACAATATGTTTCAATAAAATGTTATGAAAACCAACGCCCTTGAATGCTTCCACAATGTTTGTAGCAAACACATAGCATCTTTCTTCTGAGCTATTAGTTCTATCAGTCAAACCTAAACGTTAGGACTACCACTGATTCCACGAGACGAAACTCCTGTACTGCAGTACTGTATTGTTTTCCTTACCTGGCGTAAACTGATAATCTCTCTGTCTGCCAGAAGTAGGTCAATCAATTCACACTGCGCGAAATACTCTGCTGGAGACCAAGCAGAGGATTTATTATGTGACAAGATTTATATTGCGACAAAATAGTAAGTGTTATAGTAGTGATTTCACTGCGTCAACTCTTTACCCGTCAATTGACGGGCTTGGTCCTTCTAGGTAGTCACATATTTTTTTCGGTAACCGCTGGCTGAAAAATCCTGAAATTTTGAAAGAAGACATGTATTGATAAAAAAATAAAACTCAGAAAATATCGTGTCATAAGATTTAACAGAAGCCATTTTACAGGCGTTTCGAAATGAAAATACGTCAATTGACGTGCTTGGTCCTTCTAGTGTTAACAAGGTGAACGAGAATGGCGTGATTATGCGCAGACAATCAGCGATGTAGTACGCAGCCAATCAAAAAAATTTTTTTTTTGAAAAAAAATACCGCGATGCACTGAAGCCGCGAAATTGAACTGCGAAGTAGCGAGGGAACACTGTAGTGGAAGGAGTCTAGTGCGCTTTGCCCGAGAAAATAAAGTTGGTGAATTACAAAAATAGAGTAATTGTGTCTGTTGTACAAATAAAAATTTAACTGATTCTTCTTTTGTGTTCTGTTTCCACACTAGACCTTAAGTTTTACACACATTTAGCTTAAACAAGATTTTTGTGTTATCAAATACCAAAAATTCGCAGATGGAGCGAGAGCTGCGTCTTATTTGGCTTCACAAAAGTTACTCGGAACGGTCGTGATTGTGTGCAGTGTTTTCACTGCTCGGTCGTGATGTGAAATGCGTCATTACGACCCTCCAAACTAAAAAATCATCGCGATAAAAAGCATCCCCGAAGGAAGGATGATGACATCGATGCTCTGTCTACCAAAAGAATACGATACGACCTGGAAGCGATGCTACCCCTTTTGAGATGGGTACTCACTAATATCAGTCCGTTTTGTTGGTGATGGGGCTTTCAGTCAATAGTTTGCTTTGATAACTGGTTTGAAATGGGCTGCCACTTTCCCCTAGCCTAATTTCATTAGGTTGAAGGCGTAAATCTGAAATACCGTTTGCGCGGTACCTCCGTCTAAAGGAAGATAATGAGTAAACCAACCAACCTCATTTGGGATTTTCGGTAGAGGAAAAGCCTACTTTTTAATGCAGCTAAGAGGTGGCATATTGAATTGCGAAGTGTAAGAAAACGCATTCTATCGCTGAGAAACTTATCAAGCCATGCGCAGAAAAAATGTTTGAAATAATGATCGGATCGGGGAGGAAAAATAAAATTCAGCAAATTTCGCTCTCTAATGGCATCATTCGCCGACCGATTGACGACATTGGCTGCTAATGTATTCCAGCAAGTTTGCTCCAAAATCAAGCAAAGCACGCTCCGGATAGTATTCAACGGGACGAGTTTACCAATAGCATTTTAGAAAGTCACTTGATTGCCTGCGCCCGACACAAGAAAGATAGAAAGATAAAGAAAGAGTTCTTGTTTACCTATACACTGTTAGCGACAATAACTGCTGCTGATCTCAAAACTCTTGTGGGCTCTTTTTCAAAGTTGACGAGCTTAGCTAGCAGAATTTCAAGCACATCTGTACTGACGGTGCCCCAATGATGATTGGCGTCAAATCAGGGTTTGTGACACTGGTGAAAAACAAATGGCCTCATGTGACTTTCTCCCACCATTCACTACACCGATACATTTAGCATCAAAGACTCTTCCTCTACATTTGATGGAAGTTATGGACGTTGCGGTCTAAGTGACCAACTTCATTCGTTCCAGGGCAAAAATCAGCGGCTCTTCCAACTTTTGGCCAAAGAAATGGGAGCGAAACATGTGGGACTTTTGTTTTATACCAAAGTACCTTGGCTGTCGAGAGGCAAATGCCTCGCTCGGTTGTGTGAACTTAAAAATGAGGTTAAAATATTTCTTCGAGAAGACGAAAACAATCTCCATGTCCAATTTCACAATGAAGAGTTTGTTGTGATACTTGCGTACTTGGCCGATATATTCAGCCTCCTCAGCAACATGAAGTTGTCTTTGCAAGGCTGTGATGTGACATTCAGAGACGCTAAAAACAAGCTGGCTGCACTAACTGCCCGAATGGGAGCCTGGCAAGCACAAATCAAGGTACGGTCCACTACCTCGTTTCCTTTGTTGGAAAGGCGCCTAAAAGCGAGTAGAATTGATTTGCCAGATAACATTAAAACTTGCATCATAGAACGTCTTGAAATCGTCTCTGCTGAATTTCGATTACATTTCAGCGACGACACGTTGCATGTTTCATGGTATAGAGACCTCTTTAACACTGAAAATGATCCTAATGCCGAAGAAGCAGAGGAGTTGGCAGAGTTCAAAGTTTTGAATGCGATGAAGCGGGCATTTAGTAACCAAATTGACGACTCGAGCTTTTGGTTGTCTCTTCATGATTCATATCCACAACTCAGCAAGAAGGCTTTCGTAATTCCATTTAATTCGCAACTACCTGCCTTTGCGAAACTGGATTTTCTGATCTGGTGTCCATAACAACAAAATTCAGAAATCGCCTCAATGTATGCAGTGACATTCGCCTTGTTCAGCTCAAGACGAAACCGAATATCAAAGGTCTCCTCAGGCGAGTACAAGAACACGCTTCGCACTGACTATGTTAATTTAAAGTATATTGACTGTGATTTCTTTAATTCTTTGACTGTGTTGCATTTATCCTCTTACTTTCGTTTGTTGGCTTTTTTACTATTAAATGTGGCAAATAAAATAACTGATAAAAACCCGTTAAAAGCAAAGCTAAGCATTTTTATTGAAGAGCCCGTGGCCACAAGTGTTGAGAGCCTTTGGAATGGGGCCATCGATCATGAAAGTTTGAAAACCACTGTCCTAAAACATAAAGTTACAAAATCAAAATAACAAGTGAATTTACATGGATGCAAACAAAAAGACCCTGAACGGAATGGCAGGTATGCAGAGACCAGCAGTGCCGAAAGGACGTCGATAGGCTGATTGGTGAAGGTATCGAATCAAGATATAAATTTTTAAAACAGGAGCAAAGTAGGAGTAAAATAAATGACTTTGCTCATCTCTGACGAGTAGCCTACTTGTAGTAGGTTAACAAATAGGTATCATGATAATCTCAATACACTAGATCGCAAGATCTGATAGTTGTAGCCTACTCTATTCGAACCAAATAACCTGAGAACAATTAGATTAAGTTGAAATAGCAGGAATACGATTAGCAATATAAGAGTTGAAATCTGATATTTCCTAAATTCTCAACTGCTCTAGATTTTAGATTTCGAACAGGCCAACCGTTAAACACGATTAGTGACGTATATAAAAGCAATTTTATTTTTTGCTCAAGTGCAGAGCATTTTGCCTACTATGGTCTTCAAAACATTGTTTTTAATATACTTTCTGAAAGTGGGAATTTAAATCATTTTGGTCTAAAAGAACACGAAGACTATTTTCTTCGGAGATTGGCTTTTGGAGGCAAGAATTTTGTATCCAAATATATTTTTCTTTTACATTTTTTACCTCTCTCATACCCTTTGGAGGTGGCATCTTTCTTTATCCCACCCCACCCCCACCCAAATACGTTACTGACCTTGTCATCTAAGAAAAATAAACAAAGAATGGAAATTAAAAATTAAACTCACCTGGTGGACACGCATGAGCAAAAAAGAAGTCGGCCTGAGTAGCAATGATGTTGTTTGTTGGTGCTGCATCAATATCATCGTCGATATTAGAAAAACTATCTGCTTTAACTGCTGGTTTCACAATCGCTCCTTCATTTCTCTTTGTCCCGCGACATGCCTGGGCATTATAGACATGTTTGTATTTGTGGGAGGAAACGGAAACTCTCCCTCATGAATACAGAAGCACTGTTGTTGACAGAAAATTAATTTTTCAAAAAACTTTTTCATGTCAGTTTGACTCTAGTAGTAAATTGATATCACATAAATACTACTTACATAAAGAAGTCTAGTTTGCTTGACCTGAAAAATGTAACCGCAAAAGACTCAATTTCTATCAGTCGTCTCATTAGCCTTGGCAATGTTGTCATTGTACAAAAAATGGTCAAAATAGGATCCGAATTTTGATCGCAATAGCCCAAAGAAGAAACTTGATCAATAGGGGCAGAGATAATTTATCCACATTACTGGTTTAGCTCTCCCCATCATTAAAATACTGGTTGCACGCTCACTTAAAGTTTTTTGTGGTATTTCTTTGCTCAAAATAGCTGTCCATTAATGCAAGTTATTTCAGGGAGTACATCCTATTTTTGTTTTGCAGTAAACCTAAATGTTTCCGCTCAGAAAGATCGCATTTTAATCAAAGCAAATCTAGACTGGCTCAAAAGCCAACAAACGGAACGGTTCTCACGTGCCATAACAATGAACAATTGTGTAACATATGTGCTACATTGATTCCTAAAGCGTTTAATCGATGTCAAATTGAACAAAGGATTTTAGTCATGGGCTACCCACATAAAAACGTAGGAAAACATCTCTGGCCATGCACCAAGAGAGAGTAGTGACAATTCGGCTACCATTTACCAAAAGCAAGCGTTAAACACAATTAGTAAAATTCAAGAGCTACAATAATCAAAATCATTGTTTTGTATTAGGTCTGCAGTTGCCGCAAGCATATTAAACCATTTTCCTTCTTGATTATCTTGTAGATTTATCAAAAAAAAAAAAAAAAAAAGGAGTGATGATAAACAAAAAAAGCGAAATTATTGCAGTAAAACTATGGCTTTGCGCTCTCAATTTTCGGACAAACAAACTTTTTTATTAAATGAAACTAGTTTTTTTAGTACGAATTATAGGAGCTGGTGTTAGCCTGTTTAAGATATTACTTTTAATTAATTGATATTAAGGCATATAGGCTAACTGCAATTAGTTGAATAAAATATACCACTTCCACCACCGAATAACACCACTACTGAATAAAATATTCATGTGATCGTCGGTTCTATAGCTGAGTCCACCTGACGAGTTCTAATAGGAACGAAACCGGTAGTGGGAGTGGTATATTTTATTCAACTGATTGCAGTTAGCCTATATGCCTTAATATCAATTAATTAAAAGTAATAGTTTTTTAGGTCAGCCACTGATATGAAGAGTGCACTTTGTGCAACCGGCCTGCCATTAGCTTTATCACCAATGCTCTGAATCAGCACGCTATGCGACTGTAAATAAAACGAACAGAACCAAATTAACCTATATTCGGAAGCATAGCTCTCATCCTGCAGCAACTTATGGCAATAGACTAAAGAGCCACGACCCATTGAAATGAACCACAACTATATGTAGGACTAATTGTTGACTTTTGGACCATTATATCATTTCGTAGTCTTTATATCTCAGTTTCTCTTCTGTTCTATGACCAGAATAAGCTTTCAATATCTCATTTGACAAGTTGCTTCCAACGTACATGTAGATTCTTTATCAGTTGCTTTCTGCTAAAGCGCAGAAATAAACGAAGACAGTAATTACTGACGAAAATCATTGGGATGCAAGCAACAGAAAGATTTGTTTGCACTGAATAACGTACTTAGTATTGCTGCAAAAACAGTTGATAAAATTTATGAAATTATATGATAAGTAAGGTTAATGCGTATTGTTAAGGTGCCAATATATATTTGTTAAATAACGCTTAAGAGGAATTCATTACTAATTGGTCGATACCAAAAGGAAAATGCAATGTTTATTTTGAATATTTCACCAGACAGATAGCATGTGACGCAACAGAATTATAAGGTAGTACATAGACATTGCCTTGCATAAAGATAACTGCTTGAAGGCATGAAGCTTCTGTGACGAACTTGGGCATCAAGCCCAACTAAACGATTCGCAGTAAGTTTACGCGCAGTTGTTTGTTGATTTACGCGTGATACTAACTGGGTCCAAAGGAGCCTTAGCCATGGCAATGTGCCTCGCTCTGGCTGCGCCCATGGTCTCAAGTGCAGCAAGTTTTTGAAAAGTTTGAAAACCGAAACATCAATTACTTCTTGATAGCGGCGCATGATTCGCTTAAACACTTTATTTGCCGATTTGTAATTACATTCCAACTTTTGTCCACACTCTTTTCAGCTTTGTTCTCTCGTATCTTTGGCAATATTAACTGTACTCGTAGCTTCTCATGCCTGAGTGTAGTGAAGTCGCAAAAAAAAACGAAGGCTTTACTTCAACACTATTTATGAGCAAATAGAACTTTGCGCTTTGATGATATGCTTTTTTCAAAAAGCATGCTTTTACTTCTTTCCCAGCCAGGACTCGTTCATGATTCTGTACGGTCTTGATTATTTTGCGATGGCATTTTGGTGCTAACAATGGCTTCATAAAATGTAAGCAACGTATTTATGACAAGTGGTAATCGGTTGAAATGAAATTTATCCCCTGGTTTAACTTGAACATCGGTCACAAAGCAAAACATGATGTCTTCCAAAACGATGCAAAGATCAAATTATTCACAGCTTATACGCTATCAAGTACAGACATATTTGTGCATTATTTGGATTTAAAGGGAGTGTTTACAATGCAAGATCTGTTGCTGTAGCAAAATTGTAAAAATGTGTTTAGTTACAGTGAAAAACTGTTTCAGCTGATGACCAAGGTCAACAATGCAGTTTGCAGTCGTAGAACCAACGACGTATGAGACAAGGTACTGGTTGAGCAAACTACATACACAACTGAGCTTTTCTTTGAGTGAGCCGTAAATGAGATTCAGAAAAGAAGGAGGATGCAGCGATTGTATTTTTAAATTGTGGCAGTTATGTGAAAGCATTATTGGTTACACAAACAACTTGTCATTGATGTGTTTGATTGAAAAAAAGCCTTTGACAGAGCAAACCGGAACAATTTATAGTAAGAACTGAAACAATGCAACATTAGAGGTCAACTTATGAACAATTTACCAGCCGTGCATTCAACGAATAACAATCCCCAACATCGAGATTCCGAAAATGGCGGGAGTAACTTTGGAAGCAACAATTTTCCACCACATCCAGAAGCAGCATACCAGATGATTTGCTTATATAACAAGACTGCCATACTATGTCATCCTGATCGCGAAGCCTAACACCACTTAACAGTAAGTTTAATTACAAAACCAAAGGACGCCCGAGAAAGACCTGCATCGAAGGCGTCAAGTGCACTTTGAAAAGCCATTACATTCAGCTTCTACAAGTCTTTCGGCTCATCAAAGATCGGCAGCTTTTTTCCTACGTGACTCCGTGATCCATGAGCAGGAGAAAATGAGGCGACCTTTTGAAGTTTGATGCTAATTAATTTTAGCATCAACCAGTTTCCAATTCTTGGTGCAAGAAAACAGGATCATTTAAACCTTTTGAAATTAGCACAGATGCTATTTTCATACGCACGGTATAGCAACAAAAATATTTCGGTTTTTATTCATTTTTAATCGGCAACGCAAAGACATAAAAATATCTCTAACGTACATCACATGTCATCACAACCCAGGCAGCTCGGCCAATCAAACACGAAATTAATTGTGACCTAAATTATTGCATGCTGTTTGAAAAACATGTCTTAACTAGATAGGGTACAACTAAACAAGTTGTTGCTAATTAAACAGAATTAGAGCCATTTGTTGAATTGATTGTACTTAATCTCAATTATTATCAATTTAGATTTATTGTTACTGCCGTATGATGGTAGTAGCAACTTTAATATATTATTTTTATTTTAATTCAAGCCAGTATCGAACTTAGTATTTTATTTCAGACCGTTATCGTTAACTTAATTTCCATTGCTGGTAATTGTGGTGGTTTTAGGCGTAATTTGTTTCAAATTTCGTGCTACTTTATTTCGCAAATTCTACCAAACGACAATTAAGCAGAGCCAAGACAGGATTAGAGTATTTTCGGATTTGTGTAATGAAATTTTATAATTTTGTGTTTAGAATCTTTAAATTTATATGCATGACTTTTGTGAATTTTGTGCTAATGCAATCAACTCTAAACCGAACGAAGTGTCACAATTTCCAGTAAGTTTGTTGTTTTGCTAATTTATGATTAATTGTTTAGTTTATAGAAAATGTTGCTCAGAAATGGCCACCAACATCATACGGTACCATATAGCAATCTATTACATCATGTCAGTTACCAGCGACCGGTTTTGACCTTATTGGTTCTCATCAAGAGGGTGAAAAAACACTCAATAAGAACAAATTTACTATGGGGTACAAAAAGAAATGTAATACAACAATATGATACAGCAATACTCATATTATATGGGTCTCGTTTAAGGACTCACACACATGACGTGGACAACTTGTCACATCAGTAAGATCAAATAAGGTTGTACGATCATTGTTAAGACTTTATCATTTTTCAAAATATAGAGGTTGCTAGTTGCTTGATAGCAATTTTCAAGGCGATTTCCTATTGCAAGGGATCTGCCTCCAGCATCACACTAAAATAAAATCTATATATATAAAAATGAATGTCTGTGTGTATGTGTGTGTGTGTGTGTGTTCCCTATAGGTAGAAAGGTTAAAAAGTTTACATAAAAACTAAAAGTGTATTCTTATGTAAAATTCTCCGAGGAAGACAACGGAAGTAGTTCCGAACCTCTAAGTGCCCTCCTAAGGGAGCTATGGGGGGCAGAACCCCCCTTTGAAAATTCAAATATATTCAATTTAGATGAAATTTAAACCATATGTATAAGACACTAAATTAGAAAGCTTTCTAAAATTTCAGCCTTTTTTAACTATATTAGGGGGCAGAAAGCCCCCTTGAAAATTTAAGGTTTTTGTTAGGTACCACAAACAGAAAAAAATTTGTGACAAATAAAAATCCAAATTTGACGGTTATGAGCAAGACTGTACTTTAAAATCCCTAGCAAATTTACCCGTCGTAGATCGGGTAACTATAACTTTTTCCAGGGAAGCCAAGTACGGTGTTTTCATTTCGATCAGATTCGTCTATGGGGGGACTACGAGGCTATGGGGCTCTACTAGAGGCCTTTTTGTACTGTTGTACGACGAAATAAAAAACATGAAAACACATTACAATATGGTTATTCAATGTCAAAATTTAATCAGTCTTTACATTTTACCCGATCAACGACGGGTAAATCTGCAAAGTACGGTATTTTCATTTCGATCAGATTCGTCTATGGGGGGGGCTACGAGCCTATGGGGCTCTACTAGAGGCCTTTTTGTACTGTTGTACGATGAAATAAAAATCATGAAAACACATTAAAATATAGTTATTCAATGTAAAAATTTAATCAGTCTTTACATTTTACACGATCAACGACGGGTAAATCTGCCATTTTACCCGATCAAGGACGGGTAAATCTGCTAGTAGAAAATAAAACTACATAGAGAAACAAAAAATGTTTCACGCTACGCCTGCAATCTACGCCAAATGGGAACCAGCCTTTTGAGGGTAAAATATTTGGAAGTTGGTAAGTTGAGAGCTGGCTGTCGTCTAAGCAATGAAACTGTTTTTCTCCGTTAAGAAACGCAAATGTAAAAACATCGCTTGCGACGTCATGATGATGTCACCAGCTCCCTTATGACATTCATGACATTTACCACGGGGACGTTTGTACGCCCAGTAGGCCTAGGAGTTGACGCAGATATACAGACAGAAAAAATGACGCTTTAAAGTACATACTAACCCAGGAATGGGCAATTGTTTTGGCTTGCGGGCCGCATCGCGGTAGGGAAAGCTAGCTGAAGGCCGCACGTTTTAATTAACGCATTGGTGTATTATTTCTAAATGATTTGTATTTTTATTTTGGCATAACATTGAAAACCAGCAATTATTAGACAAATGAATCAAAGTAGTTTTATTTAATTGAAAATGCAAGCACATTTAATTTTCAAAGTCTATCAATGAGAAGAATGCACCTAATCAATTTCTTCTAAATCAATAATTTTTTTTAATTATTTGCTTGAGGCTTTCGCGGGCCGCGGTTTGCCCACTCCTGTACTAACTGGTTTAGTTGGGCGTCGCCCGCATGGTCCTCCATCAATAATATCCAGGTTACCCAGATCGGTTCAGCCGGTCAAGCAGGTTTTATCAAGGATAGTTGTGAAAACAATATTAAAAATTATTATTTTTGTGACATACTCTAATCTCGTTCAGAAAAACTGCTACCGAACGGAGTCAATAGAAAAAAACCATGTTGGAGGTTGTGCATAGCCCCTGCTTCTCTCCAAAGATTCTCCAGTCCCAGGCAGCGATTTAATTGTCCTGTTTACCACCTAGGTGTCGTTAACTTTACGCTTTTGGTTCAGCATGTTTTTCCGGAAAAAGTACTTTCTATAATCTCTCGATTGTTCACCAAAAGACAAAAAAAGGAAGTTTCACTTTTTTATGCTTCAGACTTTTGTCACGTTAAGCTACGAGAATATATCCGGCAAATAGTGACTTCCTGCACCGAATTGATGAGATTTTACTTTTTACGTATTTCCACATGGTTTAGCACCGAACATATGGATCTCAAAACATAGATTTACCTGGATCCGCATTCAAAGTGCTAACAAATTTTATCCGTTTAATTCAGTAAGTTCTTGAAAGCGTATCCAAGTTGTGGAAGGGTGCCAATGTGATTGGTATGCATTTTCAGGATTAAGCTATTAAATATTCAGCCCAGATATTTACGACTTTTCGGTAACTATAGGCGTGTTGGTGAAAGCAAAAGCTTCTGGCTGGGGTTATGTTGCTTCGTTCTGGCACAAAAGAAGTTAGGAAGGAGGGCATTAGCCCGGAATAAAGCACCCACAGTTAAGTTACTGTAATTTCAGTGCCTTCTCGTTAATTACAAGGTAAAAAATATCACATCAGACTCCTGCTCCGGCTTGACTCGATGATTAGTTATGAGAACAGTAATTAAATGTTCATATCTTTTGTCATATCCAATTCTCGTTGTAAAATCAAATTGATTAAATAATCATCATAGAGGGTTGCAAATAGCTGCCATATTTCCTTCAGACTCGTGTAGTCTGTCGCTACGTCGTGCTTGTTTTGTTTCCAGCATAGTCGTACTTCTCAACTGTACTTGCTCACAATTGAAACGACCAACGATCTCACAAACGTTTATGCGTTCATTTTATGAAGTGAATGGAAGCATGATTTCAAGATTACGGGAGAGCGTCGAAGTAATTGCTGTTTGTTTTCAGGAATAACTTATTAAGTATTAGGACCAATAGTTGAGACTTTTTTGCAGCTGTATACCTATTTGCAAGATCTAAAATATCTGGCTGCGCGCATGTTGCTAGATTTAGGCATAAACGCAGCTATGAAAACAAAAACTGACTCGAATGATGCACTTTCAGTTAAGTTTTTGCAATTGCATTGCCCCATCAGTACTGTCGAAGTAAAGAATGTAGGTAGTTGTGAGAACAGTAATGAAATTTAATGTTCTTTGGGCATAGCCAATTCTTTTGTTTAGATGGTGCCAAACTGTGCAACCTTTTCAGTTCACAATCCTGTTAGACGATGTCAGAACCGGTTTGTAATTAATAGATGATGCACAATGGTGGAACTAACGGATAAAAGTGTAATGGAAAAACCTAACGACAGGGAAATTTGTAACCGACAATTAAAATGACTTTAATTAATGAATTACTGAATCTTTTGCTTCATTTATTTTGTTTCATTTTCCTTATGGATTAGACACAATTACTTGATCACAGCACGTACGCAAAAAAGCAAAATGCGAACGAAAAATTCGTATTTACAAGTAGCTTTCATGGGATTGAATCTGCGGTGCATTACGTCTGACACCATAATGAAACATAGCAATTTTTTATCTACGCAGTTTTGAATAATGCAATAAGAGCTCTATCGGAGCGTAACCCGGTTTAAAAAAAGTTATAAACAAGAAGCATAGGTTTTTCCAAACATGCTTTATCCATTGTTTGTTAAGATAGTTTAAAGCATTATATCGTATTACTCAGTAAAACAAATATTTGTCTTTATGTATTACAGTAGAATTCGTCTATAACGGCTTCGCCTATAACGTCAATTCGCCTACAACATCACATTTTGCTTGGTCCCGGCAAAATTCCTATCTTTTGTGTACATTTCGGTTCGCCTATAACGGTATCGCTTATAACGTCAATTCGAATACAACGGCACCCTTTTTTATCCCCCAGACCTATTTTGTTCGCTTACAGCGGCACTCAAGCCATTCATCTCTCGCAGGAACAGTCGAATGCAGTTAACACTTTCGCTCATGCGCCGGTATTATATTTTTTTGAATTTTTGATGGAAGCTTTGTTTACGTGCGCTCCAGTGTTACAAAATGGCGCGAAAAACTTTGTGGATTAACTCATTAGCGCATCACATGTGTGCGATAACTATTGGAAGTTGCAGTGTTAGTTTGATCACGAAATCAAGAAAGCAAAATGCCAAACAAACGAAGGCATTTTCCTCTTTGGAAAAAATATGAAATTATTAGCTGATTCATCAGCGGTAAGGCTACAAATGTATCCCAACTTGCAAAAGAATATGATATTCCAAGATCATCGTTGCAGACAATCCTAAGCAAGAAAGATGAAGTAATTTTAGAATTTGAAGCAGGGCGAAATGCAGAAGCAAAAAGAAAGCGAAAGCATAACTTCGATGAGCCTTTAATAAAATGGTTCAGGTGTGCAAGGGATCAAAAGATACCAGTGAGCGGGGAAATGTTGTTGTCAAAAGCACAAGAGTTCGCCCGCGCAAGTGGATATGAAAACTCGGAGAAGTTGGATATAAACTGGGTGAACAGATGGAAAGCAAGAGAGGAAATTGGTTCTTCTTTCGTGTGGGAGGATTTTTCAGCCACATAACCCTGTTTTGTTGAGCTAAAAATGCAGTTTTAGGACAATCTGCGGCAGTTCGGCTATAACGTTAATTCGTCTATAACGGCAGTTTTTTGAAATCCCCTTGAGGTGCCGTTATAGGAGAATTCTACTGTAGTAGTATAAGAAATCCAATTCTGATTACATTTATGTTTCCACCTTGCTCTTTTTCGTTTTCATTGTGGTTTAAATGTTTATGTGTTTAATTGTTATGGTTTCTCCCCAATCTTTCCAATGACCTCTTGCAATACCCTTGAACTGACGGTTGACTTTGTAGATAAAATGTTCATTTATTTGTTTGATTGTCGGTTGCAGTTACCTTCTTCTGGTTACCGCCTTACTTTTGCAATTCTCCTTATCACTTACGGTTTAAATATTTATTTGTTTCTTCCTTGCAGTTATGCTTCTACTACTTCTCTTTATTTTTTTCACATAGTCAGCTCTCGCAACAAAATCATAACTGCCGTTTTAATCCGTAATCTATTAAACAAAACATCGTGGGGGTTGCGCAGAGGTACTATATCTCTCCAAAGTTTCTGGAGTCCCTGGAAACGTTTTGTTTTGACTGTTTGCAGCATGGGCTACTTTAAAACTGGATTGGCTTACACATAAAACTGCCAAGGATTTTACAAACGTCTTATGCGTTCACTTTGTAAAGTATATGAAATGCATAAATCCAAGGTTGTCAAAAGATGCCAAAGTCATTATCGTGTATTTTTGGGATTAAGCTATTAAAAGACACCCTCTACTTATGACTTTTTGGTAATTGTAGCGTATTTGTATGATCTATATGCCTGTGTTTGCGCGTATGTTGCTTGGTCCTGGCGTAAACGCAGCTAGGAAAAGAGGAAGTCAAGCATTGACAGTTAGGTTATTGCAATAAAAGAGCCCCCATCGTTAATCTTGAGATTAAAAATATCGGTTCAATTGGCTGCAACGGCTTTACGCAAAGGGTAGTTGTGACAACAAAAATTTTATGTTATTTTTTACTACCAATTCTCGTCCCAAAATTAAAAGTACCATTTGTTTTAATGGGAATTGAGTAGAAGAACATTACGTTATATTTTTCCATAAGTTTTGGAAGTCCCTAAAAGGTTATGTTTGCTCTGTTTCCAGCATATGCGCACGTTGTAACTCGAGTATAACGCTCGATAAACTGATCTGAGCATAACGCTAGATAAACTCATCCAGTAACTGCTGGGAGCAAAGAATAAAAGTCACTATATTGTTACTTTATTCAATATATAGAAGCACGAATCTGCAATTTCTTTGGAACTCGACTCGAGACTTAAATTCAATCACTCTATTTCTCAACACTGACATCAAGTTTTTAGTTGTTTGCCATGTTAAAATGCAAGGTTATGCAGTCGTTCTTAAGCTATTGATGTATGTTCTAAGGTCAGAGGTTGTCAAAGTAAGTTAAAAATCTACTTGAGAAAAAGTATTGCTACTTATTCAAAAAATGCTCGAGTAAAATTAGAAATCCCTTGTAGCTATTTTTTCTTGAGTAAAAGTAAAAATGTGATTGCGAAGTTAACTATTTAAACTTTAAAAATAGAAATCAATTTCATTTTTTGAGCAGTTTTGCTTTGTGTCTTGCTTAATCAGTTTCTGTATCTTGCTAAACCAATGGTTCTCAGTTGGGGTGCTCGTACTGCACAAGATCTGAGAATCGATTTTTGAAAATGCAAGTTTCTCTGCCTATTTCTAGCTTAATTTGCATTACCGACCAAGTTAATGGCTCATGTCCATGATGCCCGCAATGGCGTCTCTATAAAAACGCGTCTGATCCGAGAGACAAAATGCTAAACGATTATGATATTTTAAGACTCTCGAAAGAGGTTATCTTAATTAAGGTTGATGACTTTTATTTTTCTTTTGAAAAAATAATAAAATTAGGTTAATTCTTCTCCTAGTTACCACTTTTTTCACAGGTTTATTTGATTAGATCTACATTATTTTTAAATTGTTGTCTTATGATTTAAAAAAATGTTCGTTAACAGTTAAACGTCATTAAAAGTGAGCGACTGGATGAGTGCTTTTTGCTTCTAAACCAATGATTTTCAAATTGAAGCCAGCGTACTACTAGTGGTGCGTTAGCTTTTTTCAGATGTTACGTAAGCAGTTTACGGATAAGTTGCAGAGCTTTGTGTCAGATAATTTATATTGTCTATTGTTGTAGCTATCACTGAGTCATAAGCACTTTTATTCTTGAAAGCTAACCAAAAGTCAGTTTACTTAGCCTTTATGCCATTCTTTCCAATCGAAAATTGTCTGGATGGTTGTGCGAATTGTAAGTTTAATGTCAAGTTTTTACTCGTGTTTGGTTTTTGATCAAACATATGTTGGTGAAAAGTTTCTCACTTTACTCGATCTTTCATCTATATTTTTATAGCCTTTTAGCCATATATTTAGAGCATTACGGCCAGTAACTCTCCCTAACAAACCGGTAAACAACTGTTTTTAGAAACACTCATTAGAATATGCTTTGAAAAGTGTGCACATTGTTTTGGAGATTGAAAAATTTCTCGGCTAGCTTGCTTTCCTTTTCAAAGACGTTTGATTGCTTGCTTATCGCTTCGTATTTAGTAATATGGTTCAAAACAGCAGCTGGTTGACTAGCTGCTAAATTAAATTTGCTAGAGATAGTGAGACCTTAAAGTAGTTAGGATTTTTTCTTTTTTTCAAGTTGGTTTAGTTATTGAAACTCAAACAACTTTGGCTTCATTTTAAATCTCTCAAAAAGAAATAGTTTTGTAAACGCGACTGCAAATAAATTTTTAAAATTTTTTACTTGAAATCTTCTAATGTAAATCACTTTGCAAAAGAAGTTCGAAGTGCAGGCACTGTGTCAATTTGCGTAAAAATTTATTATTATGCGAGATATGATTTTGTGATAAACCAACTTAGCATCTTCATTTTAGTAAATTTAAAAGCACAAAATAAACAAGTTTGTTCATCACATTCATCTATGCTTAACGCAGGTTAAAGTGACAGGGAAACAATAATGTAGCACGACTAAATAATAGGTCCATGGAATAAAAATTGTCGATGTTGAAGTGGGCGATTTGGAGTAATACTTCGTGAATTTGATGTAGACGTTAACATAGACTAGTATTGATCAACAGCTGAAACACTAGTTTTCCTGCTCTTTGAAACAACGCTGATGAAGAACTGAAACTCGAATTTTCCTACTTTTTATTGGAATTGCAGATAAAAAGTTTACACTTGATATTTCCTGGTCTTTTTTAATTAAAAAAATGGTGAATAAAAGCTGAAACTCACTTTTTCCTGCTTTTGAAAAAATTATTAATTAATGGCTGAATCTTGCCATTTCCTGGTCGATTTTAATTAAAAAAAATGTCAAATAAACACCGAAACTCACTTTTTGCACATTTTTTCTACTTAAAAACGTATTGAATGAAAGCTAAAGCTCGCTTTTTCCTGCTTTGTTTTGAAATTTTTAGTCACATCAAAAGCGTAACTTGCTTTTTCCTGGTTTTTAGCCCTAACATCAGTCACGTAGACTACATAACATCAATATAACAAACAAGTTTGCGAGCTGGTTTGTATGATTTAAGACCAAACTGAAATCTCAAACACCGAGAAACTGTGGTAATGTGAACATCTATCTCTTTTTGAAGCAGCGCAGCTCGAATTTTTTTTCAAAGAACTTGTTGGGGAGCATACAGCAATTCTCTTCGTCATCAGATCATCTCGGGAAATGTTTTCGTTGGCTTCCCACTTCTACTTAAGTCTTTGTAACTCCCATAATTATTGAAATTTGCAATTGCTGTATGCACAGCAGTCTCGCTGCAACGAATCTTTACATTAATTTCTCGTTCTGAGTAGCATTCCTTATTTAAAACAACAATTTGGTCCCTTTTTGTCTCGGAAAGTGATGGTTTTTAGTCCATTTTTAAGATCTGAAACAGCAACCTATTCACAACTAATTACGCTGTAAAATCGATTAAAATGAACTTTAACAGGTACTTGGTGAAAGCAAGTTATATGTTGGTGATGGACAAGTGGCTGATGCAATTTCAGTAGGATACTGTGTCATATAAAACTGCATTATACAATTAAAATGAAAAAATCTACAAATGCCTTAAATCAGAATGACTGGTTATAAACTTTTGCTAATGACTGCAAAAGCAACTGTTTTGCGCGAAAAACTTGTTTTTTGTTATGTTTACCAGTTCGTAGGGGTACTTAGTTGACAGGAAATGCTACCATGTAGACAAAGCAAAATTAAAATGTTCGGAAACAAAATAGGTTTTTATGTGAGGTCATAGCCTTCAGCGGCAGGTGATTGCTGGAGGTGGAAATAAAACTGAGGTGTAAGCCTATACCTTTTTCTTTCATCTGAGGAGCAATTCGGGCATACTCTGATGTTTGAGTGAACTATTTTTTGCTCCCCTCATGTGGACTCTTAAGAATTTCTAGGCTTTTAGAGGACCAAAGGGAACTGCAGCTGAAGATAATGTGTTGTGCTTCAGTCCCACCCTGGCATGATGCCGATATTTTAAGCTCCTAGTGGAACATGCTTGAACTAAATCGACCCGTTCTGTTCTGAGTCGATGCACGGTTACCTACATTATGAAATAGGTATTAACCTTCCATTGAGAAGAATATTCCCAGGATGCAGAGTGAGCTGAGTAGGGTGTCCAAGATTTTTCCATGCATCACACCAAGCATCGTTATCGTCAAAACTGATGCTCAGAATAGCGGCCGCTCGGTCAAAAAACGGCGGGAAATGAGTCGGTGGTAGTTTTTCTTTAAGTTTTTTAAAGCACTATTTACAGGGTAATTTGAATTAGATATTTCCTGACTCGCTATTCTGTTGTATTTCAGCGGGCGATCAAGCTTTACGTCAAAGTATGTTTAGTGTAGGTTGTAAGATGAGATTGAACCGTTTGATAAAATTGAAATCTGGCTTTTTGATTCCTTGCTGTTACGGTAGAAGGCAGTTGTAATTGTTTTTGCCATGCTTACCTTTAGTCTTTACGTCTGCAAAAAGTTGGAGGTTCTCTTCACAATACTGGCAAAAATTCCTCTCCGTTTTTTTCAGCTAGACCCTGCATGGAGCAAAGCCAAGTCGTCTGCATAGCCATATTTTTCTGAAAACGTTCAAGGTATGTCGCTTATATGGATGTTGAACAGCAAAGGTAAAAAGGCACCATTTGAGAAGGCATCATGTAGTACTCCATTTCTGAGTCTGGATAAACGGCAACTTTGGCCATTACTAGTTTTGAGTATAATTGAGTTTGAATTAGATACTACCAACAAATTGCACCAAGTGCTGGTCTAGTATGATCCGTAGCAACCTGAATTTAAAGCCTTGGTGCCATACGATGCAGTATATAGCAGTGACGTAAACAAAAAACAATATCTGTCTTCTGCTTTGGTTCAACACCATCTTCTTTGTCACTAATCAACTATAGTATTCCAGAGCTTTGGTAAGATACACACAGCAGAGAGATTATCTGATAGCTTCTTGGATCGTGCTCAGGTTTGTTGCTCTTTAGCAATGCTACAACGGTAGTTTACGCCAGATTTTCAGAATAGCTTTGCGACGTAGACAAGAAGAATAAAAGTTCCCAGCCACACTTCTAAGTTGTGAGCCCAGTTTTTGCTTGAAGAAGCATCCTGCTCGGCAGCTTTGTTTATCTCAGTGCCTCTAACATTATGCCAAAATACTTTAAAAACTTGTCCAGAAGAAAATCAAACAGCAGACATCTGTACTATAAAAACAGAGATTTTTCTTCTCTAAGTGCCTTTGTTTATTCGTTCGTTTCTTCTCTTGATCTAAAAAACTACTGGAAATAGAAACATAAAGCTTGACATGATTTATCATAAAAGGGGTTTGTGACGCCATGATGACATCAAAATTAAAAATAATTCTTTTATGGCTGCTTCTGATGACGTAGGAAAACGATTTTTAGCTCAAGCAAAATATAGTACCGAACGCACTAACAAAGGAAAACTCTAACTCTTTATGAGGTTACGCATGACGTCACAATTTCAACTAATTACAGAATTCGTTTTTAATTTTATCAAGAAATGCTAACCGTAGAAACGCGGATAAAATTTTCTTTAGAAGATATTTACAAGTTGCCTTCAATAAAAAAAAAATTCGACAACATTTTAAGATTTATTCGGAACGCAGCAAGCGATGCTTTTTCGCTTTCTATATTAGGTATGCTTATATTTCTTTTTTCTTGAAAGCGCTTTGTCAGGAAAACTCAACGTGCTCACCTGTAATCATCACTCAAGACTAATGGATAATAAAGCTTAACCTTTGCTGCGACAAACTAAATGCAGGTCTATGTTTTTGGCAATTGAAAAATTGTTAATACATCGTAATAGCTAATCTGAATATAAAGAAAAAGGCTATCTGCAGCATGGAAGAAAAGGAGATTTAAAGTGTATCACCTAACAATATCCCCTATCAGAGTCGCTTACGACCCAACATGTTAAAGGTGTTGTTCCAAATTTCTATTTGCATATCTTTATCAAATGAGGCTAAGAAACAAATTTGACTTCAAAACTGAAAGGATAATACTTCAAAAAGAACTAACAAAATTGGCAATAGTTGAAACATTTTCCTTTTTTGTGCAAAAATAACTGAAGTGAAGATGAACACTGAAACTACTAAAAACAAACAAGAGATTTAAATAACTTCAAAATTCAACAAAAACCTAAAGAAAACCAATGAAAGAGTTACTGTTTACTAGCTAGTAATGCAGTAGCCTCGATAATGCTAAAGCAGAAGAATCGTGCTGGATAATGTAAGCATAAAACCGTGACTTGGCTGTGATCAATATTTGGCTCATTGCATTCCTCACGCACGTCAGATATTTTGCAATTCAGAAAAAATGGACGAATGTAGCACCGTTGTCTTTTACGCTTTTGACCCTGATATGCAGCTGATTAAAAAGAGTCAAAGTCAATTTTGTATCTAGATTTTCTAAATGATAGTTTAGCAGCTCTTGGAAATTGTTTCTAATGCTATGAACACTATAGCTATGGATGAAGCAAACTCATGCCTAAGTTTTTGAAAGTAGTCAGCGGCGATGACTTGCTTTTATTCCCATTGTGAAAATTTTGCTCGATAGATCGCTACGCTACTGATATCGGCAATAATGAAGAAGTGAGCAAGCGACCAGCGCTTTGTTCTTTTCTGCAAACTGTAATTGTGAAAATTTTGGTTTATTTGATCAACAACTGCTTTAGTTGGATCACAGTCCAATATCATTTCAAGCAAACCTGTATCTCTGTCAATTTTGTATTTATCGGGCATAGTTGACACTAAAACAATAGCTTTGATTTTCTTAGGTACACACGACACTAGCGTTGGCCATTCACTGAGGCAAAACAAGCTTGATACAATCCTTCTTGTCTTTCCCCGTGCAAAATCAACCGCAAATACTTGCTTGTTTTTTATCATCGTACCTAGCAAGGTGATTGGTTTCTGGAACAAATCAGCTGCACGCTGGGTACTGTAAAACCAATTATTAATTGTTATATTGACTCGAGAATAGTGCAGTGAACTAGAAAGAAATTACACCACATCAGCTGACAAGCCAAAGTTTTTCGAATTTTCTTGACGTGCAGTATGTGGAATCCCATTGAAAGTGTAGCTAGTGATGCAGTTACATAACAAAAACAGCTTCATGCCAAATTCATCTAAGATGAGATGTAGAAGAACAACGATGCCCTCGATTCCACATACGTCAACGGGAGCCTATTCATCCCAATAGTTGCCTTTGGTTCTCAAATCACTCCTTTCACGATTGCTGGTATTCTCGTCATCTGGATATCACAAATTTTTATCAATAAAGCAAGCAAAAGCTTCTACTTCACTTTTAATTAATTGATAGGGGCATAGGGGCTAACTGCAATCAGTTGAATAATATACCACTTCCACGACCGGTTTCGTTCCTATTAGAACTCGTCAGGTGGACTCAGGTATTGAACCGACGATCACATGAATTGCTTCACGTGGTTTATGCCACTCCGCCATCGGTCCTTTCAACTGATGCTGTTAATTTTAAGCTTATATATGGTGCACTCTCACTATAGTGAGCTTGATGCGATATATGCTTTTAATTCCCAGCCAATTTTAATCAATTAATTAAAAGTAATATCTTAAACAGGCTAACACCAGCTCCTATAATTCGTACTTCACTTTGGATATTTTTTGCAGAACCAAGCAGTCCCTTAGTGGTATACCTAAGATTGCACGCACATATTCTTGATAGTGGGAACACGTGGTAATCCCCACACAATGATTTCTTTCTTTAAATGAGCTGCTGGCCGTCAGTAGAGTCTTGACTATCACTCTCTCCCTCGCTACTATCAGTCAATCCATCGTCAGCACTTGTGTGCATTATCGCTGCTGATATTCGGTGGGCCATCCATAATTTAATTCGTCATATTATCACGTCCTTCAGGTGACGGTTGGTCATCTTTGAAATCCTAGCTTTCAACGGCATCTTTATTGTCAAAACTATTTTCTTCTGAACCCAACCAAGCTGCCAGTTGTGTTCAACGGTGGTCAGCGACAAAGAAATTCTAATCTGAGTTGAAATATGTTAGCTAGTAAACTAGTGAACATTTTATTTGAAAACTTTTCGCTTTATACTTGAAGCATCATCAGTTATAATCTAAATGCTACCTCCTAGGCTAAGTTCTAACTAAGTGATTCTATTTAAAGAAATTCTACTTTAGTAAACTAAAGCAGTTTTTCAGTAACAAGCTACTTACTTGAGTAATCTCAGTTTTTACTGCTTCTACTTTTACTTGAGTAGATTGAGTAGGAAATAACGCTACTTGAGTAGTCATAACTTTTACTTAAGTCGATGCTAAAACTTCACGTTTGTTGCGTTGATATGCAATAACCTAGCATAAAAAACTGCTCTAAATTTTTTGTTGTGCATTTTTGCAAGTCTTTTATTGAAGCTGGCCATTCTTGGCTCGATCTTTGAAAGGTTGTTGTTGGTAAGGATTATGGTTATCAACGACGATAAGGATTATCCTTATCAACAACGATTACCCTGATGCTGTAATCAACACTGTTGTGACCAAGAAAATGAATCAGTTCGCAGACCAACGTAATTAGGTCCGAAGAAATGCCAGTTTATCTTCACTTGCCATGACGGGCAATGTTTCGATGAGGTACCAAATGCAAATTAAAACAGCCGTCAAACGCTGTTACTTTGCAGTTGAACCATGCATTGTCTACACCACCAGACAACTTCTGCCTGCAGCCAAAAAGGATGTACTACCCGCTTTTCATCAAAACAAAATTGTTTATCAATTTCTGTGCCACTGTGATAGTCGGTACGTGGGTCGTTCATATCAAAGGCTACAACAGAGGATTAAGCAGCACGTGCCTAAAACCATTGTTCAGGAGCATATTTCTCAAGACCGAAGCACATTGGCCCGCTCTTGTAAGCCAATCAGAAGCTTTAAAGCTGAAACTTCCTTTTCTACTATAGAATAGTATCTCTTACAAAACCCTACATGCACACGTGAATACAATGATAACAAATTTTGCATTCTTGCCCGTGACCGTACTTCTTTTCACCTTTCCACCCTTGAAGCCCTTCATATCAAAACGTCCAAACCAAATTTATGCAAACAAAAGGAATTCGTTTATGGTCTAAAAATCACACGTTAGTTTCCGCTCCTTCTATTGGTCACTTCTTTTACCAATCACGATGGAGCTTTTTCCCTTTTTTCTTTTTCGTCAACTGTGTCTCTATATAAGTGACTCACTTTACCGTTTCACTCTATTTCTGACAGATTTTCTTAAAAAGTATCCGACAAAAAGCTTCGAGAATGAATACTCTACTAGCTGGAGAAGCAAAACGGGCAATTGCTTTGCAAGAGATTTATAAAATTTTGTTTGGGCTGAAATCTTATGCGCCCTCTAAACAAAATTATCGTGTAAACTTAACTACAGCAAATATCTTTCAACTTGCTTAACACCGTTGATTTTTACCACAATTGTAGGAGGTTTCAAAACTAAAAAAGTTCATCACCAAAAATGTGATGCAAGTTGGAAAACTTTGTTTCAATGCTCTCAGAAATTTTTAGCTGACTGCATCATTCAGCTGTAGTTTGTTTCACCAAAGTTCAAATATCATAAGATCTGAGGTTATTTGTTCAGAACAGAGGCTTTCAATATTTTTTTCTATTTGCACACCAACCGAAAAATCCTTACTGTTGTTGCGCACCCCAAAAGCGCAATCACGATTTAAAGGATAAAGTTCTCCCACTTTAGTCCTATTCTTCGAGCTGCATTCCAAACCTCTTTTCCTCAATCACCACGTAAACATGGTATGCTTAGCAACTTTCAATCAAACATGTTTTAAAATTATTGGGTTTGCAGCTTACATTATTTGTTCTTGAGCATAACAACAAGAAAATAACATATTAGTTTAATTGATGTTATGTAGCCTACCTTATTGACGTTAGAACAAAAAAATAGGAAAAAGCAAGATTCAGATTAACTGTAATTATTAATATTCAAAAAAAGAA
This sequence comes from Trididemnum clinides, assembly GCA_963675345.1. NCBI lineage: Eukaryota > Metazoa > Chordata > Ascidiacea > Aplousobranchia > Didemnidae > Trididemnum > Trididemnum clinides. The sequence continues at coordinate 45,771,238 of OY776285.1, read as the reverse complement.
GAGGAAAATTCAAGTATCAGTTTGTGCTGTGATCAAAAATTTCAAAACAAAGCAGGAAACAGTGAGCTCTAGCTTTTATTCAATACGTTTTTGGTTACAAAAAAGCAGGTTATATCAAGTTTAACATTTTATTCAATATTCTTTTAATTAAAATAGACCAGAAAAATCACGTTTAAACTTTTAATTAGCAATTCTTTACAAAACAGAAAAATTCGAGTTTCAGCTGTTGATAAGTGTTGATCTATGTTAATCTATACATCAAAATCACGAAGTATACCGTAACTCCAAACTGCCCACTACCATTATTTTACCGTAGGCTTAATAGAAATTTCTTTTAGCATGTTATATTTCCCTGTCACTCAAACCTGCGTTGAGCATTTCTAAATGTAATGAATAACTTATTTTGATTTGTGCTCTTAATTTTTTTGAAATGAAGGGACTATAAAGCGGGTTTATCATGAAATTATACTGCATATTGCATTATAATGAATTTTTACACTAATTGTTGCAGCACCCTCCTCTCCAAACTTCTGACGCAAAATGATTTAAATTTAATAACTTAAAAGCAAAAAATTCTCTATGCAATCACGTTTACAAAATTATTTGTTTGGGAAAGTTTCCAGTAAAACTAAACTTGATTGAGTTTTGATCACCAAACCTACTAGAGAAAAAATGTGCCGATTACTTTAGGCCTCAATATCACTAGCGTATGTAATCTAGGTATTAGTTATTCATCTGCTGTTTTGAACTAAGTGGTACGCAAGGTAGCAACGTAATCGCTTTTAAAGGGGCTTACAGAGAAACGTTTTTATCTTTAAAAAAATTTGCACGTTTTAGAAATCATATTCTAATGAGTGTTTCTGAAAATAGATATATACTCGAATTTTTAAGGAGAGTTATTGATCGTGTGGCTCTAAATATATGGCTAGAAGTCTATAGGTAAAAGGTTAAGTACCATTAGAAACTTTTCACCATTGTACCATACTAAGGTGGTAAAAGTGAAAAAGGATCTAGTCAAATACTTTGACTAACCGAAAACTGAGCAATTATAGCTAAAGATCACAGTGGCCGTATCTACATCCATTTTGTAATTAAATACAGGCAATCATTCAGCTTTAACTTTTAATATCGGAAAATATATTTCAACTGTGTAATAGTCATTATCAGCTCCTGATAACACCATAAAAAAGAATTCAGTGAAAAACTCCGCATGGCTCGCAAAATACAGGTTAAATGTCTCTACAATACGTACAGCAAAATCTTACAAGTAGCAATAAATCAGGTAGTTGTAATAATATTATTAAACAGAGGATGTATGTAAATACATCTACGGATATGGAACAAATTAAAAAATCTACCTGAGCCCAAGAATATCAAGACCAGTTAGCAACAACAACAACAGCAGAATGTGAGACTAGAAAGTAAATATGACGTCATTAACCAATTAATAAAAGTGAGAGGGACAGAAAGCTAATTGTAGTAAAAATTAGGCGATATAGACATTTAGTTAAACAAAATGAAGTAGCTTGAAAATGAGCAACAAGTAATAAATATTATCGAATTGTCGGGGTAATCATTTCCTAAATGTTAATTGAAGGTTTGCTTCTGTGCCACCAAAAATCTTCGTAAAAATCTAGGAATAGTTTTTTTATGCTGTTAACAAAAACTGATGATGTCTATTTAAATAGTTGAAATATATTATAATACCATTTCCGTAGAGAGGTGACTTTTAGTATCCAAGTTGCTGTGATTGCTGCTAGCAATACACCGTTGAACATAATAATACAATATATTTAGAAAATTCAAAGTTTTCGGCGCTACATATCGCCCTCATCAGGATCTATACACAAATATTTACAGCATTAAAACTTTCATTGAACGAAAACACAAAAAACATAAAATAACTTGAAAATAGTTCTGATAAAAAACAGTAAAGCTTCATTCTACGGTCTTCGTAATTGTCTGGTCAATCCATGAAGCCTTGGCGATCAAAAGAAGCAACCCTGTGCTAAACAAACAACTATATGCAAACGGAGCGTCATTTTTACTAAACGTGTTTTAATCAAAGATATTTATTTATTCATTTAACCAAACAATTTTGCATCGAATTTTACTGTAATTTTAATTTATTTGAAACAATTATTTACAAAATCTTAAATCCGATCAACTCCTAGCAGGCAATTGTTTCTATTATCAGATTCTTTGTTGGCATTGACCAGACAATTACGAAGACCGTAGAATGAAGCTTTACTGTTTTTTATCAGAACTATTTTCAAGTTATTTCATGTTTTTTGTGTTTTCGTTCAATGAAAGTTTTAATGCTGTAAATATTTGTGTATAGATCCTGATCAGGGCGATATGTAGCGCCGAAAACGTTTGAATTTTCTAAATATATTGTATTATTATGTTCAACGGTGTATTGCTAGTAGCAATAATAGCAACTTGAAATATATTTATTAGCAAAAATACAACAGCCTGTTTCGCAGTTAGGCTCCTCGGGTATTTCTGCAAAAAATAAACAAAAAATTAATCCAAGACAAACTAAAAAAGCGGTATTACTTGACGGTTGTTCGAGGGGAATGAGCAGAAGTAGTAGAGTAGCCAACTAAAACCTATCAAACTAAGGAAGAACTAATACTAAAAAATAACCTTTTATGCTGGTTCTACTGCGAACAGCAATCTTATTTGGGTAACTAAGAACTATCAGGATTGGTATGAGAGTCACAATGACGTAATAATAAAACTGGTATATACTTAATATGGTAAACGATAAGTTGTAGAAGTAAAATAGACGAAAAATAAAGTTTTTCTTTATTTTTACGTCTCTGATAAAAATGAAAGCAAGTTTTGAATACGTCACATCATTTACCAATAGTGGGTAATTGCTAATTAATTATATTGTTTAGTTTTGCTCATCTTATAGTTGGTTCGATTTTCTATTATTTAAAATTACAAAATGGGTGTTGATAACGATACTCCACCGGAACCAGTGGAAGACCTGCAAAAAACAGCCGGTAGGTTTGTACAAATACTGTGTGTTTAACCGCATACGCCGATGGCATACAATGTAGCTACGGAGTTCCATTACGCTGATGCACTCTCATTAAATATTTTTGGCATTATTTTTATAAATATTATGCTAATATTTGGGAAAAACTATAAATATATTTTACGCTGACAGCATCACTTCAAACATAGACCTCCTATAAAAGATTGCCATTCAATCTCCGATTGATTCCAGACATCTAGGAAAGATGTGGAAACAAAGCACGGAAACAAAAACATAATGTAGAAAACAATAAGAGCTTTTAGAAAAAAATAATTACCGGTAATCAAACTGTCCTGAACTGCGCCACCGGACAATGTTGAAGTCAGAAATGACATTGAAGGGGGTCAATGGTTTCCAAAAATTGTCTACATTTTATAAGTTTGACCAAAACTGTGATACTCAATTGACGCAATAATTTTTTTAGGTAACTTTTCCATTGTTTCCAACAATTTGATAGAGATTTCTAGGCAGAGGAGGGAGCTATGATACACTCGTAGTGTTGTCATGGAGGGCAATGTCCTCTTCATTAATTTTTAGTTGCCACAGCACTCATCGTAGACAATGCTAACATTATGACACAAACAATAGTCTATTCTACACACCTGACAATTGATTTTCGGGTTCGCACTTGGATACACTCAGTAGCAGCATTGAAAATTTTTAAGAAAAGTTTCTATCAGAAAATTCATTTATTCACACAAATTATGAAAAATGAATAAATAGATCCTTATAGATCAAGATGTTTTTTCATCTGCTCATTATATCTCAGCAATCATGAATACTTTTAACAAGTGGTTTCATGAGCTCAAAAAATTCTAAAAACAGGTTCGTACAAACTGATGAGAACCACCTGAATACCACAACTGCATAAACTGACCCTGACCCACTTTTTACAGCACCGATGTCTTATCCAACATCAGGTTCTAGTAGAGGGTGTCCGCAACCTTTTTTTAGTAGTGGGCCAAAAGTAAACTCTACAAGCACTTGACAGCCGAATTAATTTTTGCAACAAATTTGTTGCCTTTACTGTTTTCTGGTGTTAAACATAGCGGAAAAAAAGGCCAAATAAATTGATATTTCCACACTGGAAACATATGGTGATTTCGCTGATAGTTTGTAATTTTTGTTTTCAATGTTGAGTCAAGATCTTTTTGGAGTTCCATAATCTCAAAGTCCAAATTGACCCAAATTCCTTCTTTAGCGGTGATGAAGACTACTTTTGTAAGTAAATCCACATTTTGACAAACAAAATTCTACGACAAAAACAATTTGTTTGGCAAAATAAGCACAATATTCCAAAAAACAGATCAACAAAAATTTTAGCGGGAAGCCATACAGACCAATCACAACAATCAAATAAGATACCGCGGACATGATGATTTTGCTTATCGGGCTGTAGGTTCCCGTCTCCTGTTCTGGAATATATTTGACGAAAAAGTTTTTGTATTTCACTTGTTTTTAAAATTTGACAGAAGAGGTAATGAAGATGCTGTCGTCTAATCCACGTCCTGACTTCTCGGAATACAACAGGTTAGTTGTTGGCTTATAGCTCTGCCATCCAACGCTAGATTTAAGAGGCAGGTACAGCAAAACGCATGTGCCTCAAATACACATTGGTAAAAAGGATCACTAATATTAAGATAAGAATTTTTGTTCAGAGAGCACCTGCCAAACTCGATAGAAATTGATTACGTTGAGAGCAATTTTTGATTCAAGCATCTTAACACTAGAATTACCGGAGCGGTTATTTTGACCGTTTTTGATTTTTAATCGTTTATATCTCTGATTAGGTACGTAAAATAACAGTAAAATTTCCTGGCTTTTGCTAAATCTTGGATAACTTTTAGCATGGTAATTTTCATGGCGTTGCAATGAGCACAGGGTGGGATGGAAATGGATTTACCTTCAATTACCGAAAACTGGCATTTTGACCGCGCTGAAGCTACTAAATTTTTCATCATTAAAATTGTCTTTACAATTAAAATTTTTTTGTTGTGCTATTGCATTGAAATAATATGCAACAAACTGCACTAGAAAGTAAAAGTCAAGTACCCGCAAGTAAAAGTCAAGTACGCGAAAGATAATTATGCCTTTCGACATAGGGGTAAAAGTACGCGAACTGGTGGCTGAAGCCTCCAGATTGTTTTCAGCCCCGTTATAGAGATTTTTTAGCCCCGTTATCACCAATTTGCTTTTTGTGAAGTCTAGCTCTCAAATTTTGAGTGTTTTCGGCCGGTGCCGAAAATAAATTAGGCTTTTTGCACGCACCATGTTGCATCAGTCATTACAAAATAACTCTTAGTTTAAACGATGCAACAATCCATGTTTTTGAAAAGGAAATTTCTTCAACATTTAGATGATTTGTAGCTCGACACTAATATTTTGTTGCCAAAGCTAAAACAGAAGCATCTTTAGCCCCTCCCAATTTTGTAGAGAGATCACCAATTTTTTGCTTGGAGTAGGCTACCTTTGAAAATTTTGAGAGACTTGATTTTTCGATGAATCTTTTTAAAAATGTGGATAATGCAAAATAACCATGCTTTTGAGGAAAGACAAAACCTAACAAAGAACTTACTTCTGAAAATTGCAAGTTTCTTAAGAGTAGTAGGAAAATTATGCGACCAAAAATGGAAATAATGTATGCCGAGCGAGTTTTTACTAGCCATTAAAGTAAGTTTAAGATGCTCTGCACAATGCCAAGAAAAGTCTTTAACTACCTTTTACCCTGTCGTTTACTTTTGTGTAAAAAGACATACTCTCATTTCTGAGGTTGCGCGCTCGTTTTTATGCGCTGAAACTGTCTCTTTGCTACTGCAGATATTACCACCAGGTGGACAAGCCAGATACAAGTTGGGATAAATCGTCAACAACTATGAAAACCAAGGAAAAAGTTAAATGCACGACTATGAAAAGATCTGAATGCTACTCTATGAACAGTCCACGAAGAGGCTGTTTCATGATCTTCAACCAAACGGTTTGACTACTTTTGATTTTTTAGCATCTTTACTTGAAACAAGGCTTTTCTTCTAAATAACAAAACTCGTTGATGTTTTTCGCGCATGATTGCGTACAGGTGTTAGTTATCAGCATGTTTTAATGTATAGCATTTTATTGCATTATTAGTGCATGTGCTCTTTGTCGTTAGAGCTATCCTGCTAAGCATTATGCAGAAAGATGTACATACACTGTGTAAGAGCTCATGCTTTGTTTACGAGTCTTTAGTTAGACTAGGTCACCACGGTGGGTCGACTTCTTGGCCCCACCACCTGTCTGCCACATGAAGATTAAGGCATCCCGTTAAGTGCTTTGTCAAGGGGCACAACATGCAAGACTGTCGGCTTGTTCTTCACACTATCTCTTTTGTGCTAAGCGCCAAGCAGGAAAGCTGTAAATAACATTTTTTAAAGTCTTTTTGGTATGATCCGGCGTGGGGAACAGAATCCCAGGACTACCGACTGCGAAGCGGACGCTCCAACCACTATACCATCGCGCCAGTCGGTGCAAGTGGTGACAGAATATAGCTGGACCACCGAAGCTTTAGTGAATTTTTGTCTATGCTTTGTTGTTTAGAAGAAGTATGCTAGATGAAATGATTGCTTTTACCAAACACTTGATTAAGATGTTTTCTACTTTTTTTCGACATCAATTGATACAGAAATACACTGAGAGCAAAATTTCATCCGTGGAGCTCGAGTTTAAAGTGCAGTTGGCAGCAAAATAACTCACAGTTATATAATTGAGAACATGGATAAAATTAAACAATATTTCACTCCCATTAATCTTAAAAAAGTTTAATTTATTAAAAACTTCCCCCTCCTCCTCCTTTCCACCATTTTTAAATATAGCCTTGGTCCTACCCTATGTATCCATACTAATGTATGACAAAAGTTTGCGATGGAGTATTAACTACGGAGTCTGAAAAAGTGAGAGCCGTGCTCTAAAAACTGTGCACCCAGATATAACTATCGAAAGCTCAACAACCATAGCAGCCCCCAAGGTTGTTCTTGTGAATGAAACAGAGAAATATATATTTTGGCAGAAATTTCGCAACGGTAAAAATTTGCCTAAGAGATACGAAGCTCACCGGGATGACATAATTATGAAAGAAGTTGCAGAAATGTTGGGATTTTCCTCTGTAAAATTCTTTCCAAATTGCACTAGAGCACAAATGATTTCAAAATTATCAGAAGGTAAGTATGATACCACATGAGAACGAGTTTTAGCAACTAAAATCGATATATTCCATCCAATTTTTTTTATCGAATTATCTTGCAAAATTACTTTTTACAAAGAGGAACAGACAAAATCATCCAATAAATAGAAAAATTCTCAAAAAATTATCATAAATTACCCACAGAAGCAATTTCTGATGTCAAGCAATAGATTTGCTCATTTTAAGGAAAGTGGAGACTACTCATCCTGGAATAATATCTGATCCCAAAATTGAACATTTTTATTTTTCACATTCCCAATATAGCACATTGGCATTATGCGCAAAAAATACTCTTGTTTCCTGATGCGTTTGCATCGCGTTAGCTTTACCTTAATCTAACTCGAAACAGCGACACTGCAACAAACATAGCGCAGTTGCACAGATATATTTTGAAATTTCAATTGCTTTTTTGAATTGCTTGGTATTACTTTGCTGCTGGTTAGAGCTAATCAAGTCGATAGTTGCAAAGTGAGTTACCAATTGACTGAAATATACATGTAGTATAACATTGCAGGGTTAGATGATATATGTAAATTCAAGGATTTATTCATGGTCGCCATCAAACAGCCCATCAGATCACTCGACCTCGTCGGATAGATATCTCTGGCGAGTTCTGTTTTCTCGACTTCACAAACTGTGTAGCAGGCGTTGCTAAAACCGATGGATGCAGTCAACATTAACGCAAACTGCTTAAAAAGTTACGTCGGCTATCAGTGGCATGATTACTATAAAAACGGACGACATTAGCATCAACGCCACGCTGCGCAAATTTACTCCAAAGTTAATGAATGCTAAGCATTATTTCGATTGCTCCGTTAAGTTTTATTCTTTTGCAGTAACACCGGCATTTCAAAACGTTTATCAGAGCACCTGCGCCTTCTTGTCAGAGAGCTGGCGGCAATGTTACATAACGGGCATTTGACAAAGAACGTGACAAGGAATCAAAATCATAATAACAACAACAACAACAACAATTTAAAAATAAAAGAAAGTTAAGAGGATATTTTCTAAACATAATTAACGCTTCGCGCTTACGCTTAAATTTTAAAAAATTAAGTGTCGCCGTTGTTACTTTTGTTAACTTTTGGAAAAAAGTAACCCTACTAGCCTGGGCCTGGACTGAAAGTCAACGAAGTTAATTTGATCCCGCAAACTGCAGAAAGTAGAGTATTCATTCTCGAAGCTTTTTGTCGGATACTTTTCAAGAAAATCTGTCAGAAATAGAGTGAAAAGGTAAAGTGAGTCACTTATATAGAGACACAGATGACAAAAAAGAAAAAAGGGAAAAGCTCATCATGATTGGTAAAAGAAGTGACCAATAGAAGGAGCGGAAACTAATGTGTAATTTTGAGACCATAAACGAATTCCTTTTGTTTGCATAAATTTGGTTTGGTCGTTTTGATGTACGTGGCTTCAAGGGTGGAAAGATGAAAAGAAGTACGGCCACGGGCAAGAATAGAAAATTTGTCATCATTATATTCATGTGCGCATGTAGGGTTTAGAAAGAAATATTATCCTATAGCAGAAAAGGAAGTTTCAGCTTTAAAGCTTCTGATTGGCTTACAAGAGCGGGCCAATGTGCTTCGGTCCTGAGAAATATGCTCCTGAACAATGGTTTTAGGCACGTGCTGCTTAATCCTCTGTTGTAGCCTTTGATATGAACGACCCACGTACCGACTATCACAGTGGCACAGAAATTGATAAACAATTTTGTTTCGATGAAAAGCGGGTAGTACATCCTTTTTGGCTGCAGGCAGAAGTTGTCTGGTGGTCTAGACAATGCATGGTTCAACTGCAAAGTAACAGCGTTTGACGGCTGTTTTAATTTGCATTTGGTACCTTATCAAAACATTGCCCAGCCATGGCAAGTGAAGATAAACTGGGCATTTCATCGGACCTAATTACGTTGGTCTGCAAAACTGATTCATTTTCATCTATCTACAGAAAGCCTACTTTCACTGGCCAATACATTCGCTGGAACTCTTTTTGCCCCATGAAACGGAAGACCAATTTGATTTCAATTCTAGTCCACAGAGCTCTAGTCATCTATTCAAAATCCACTCTTCAAAAAGAACTTTCCAACATTCGATCAATCCTTATCAACAAGGGTTACCCGGAATCTATAATCAACACTTTTATGACCAAGAAAACGAATCAGTTTTGCATTACCCTTGAAGCCCCTTATATCAAAACATCGAAACCAAATTTATGCAAACAAAAGGAATTCGTTTGTGGTCTAAAAATCACACATTAGTTTCCGCTCCTTCTATTGGTCACTTCTTTTACCAATCATGATGAGCTTTTCCCTTTTTTCTTTTTTGTCAATTGTATCTCTATATAAGTGACTCACTTTACCTTTTCACTCTATTTCTGACGGATTTTCTTGAAAAGTGTCAGACGAAAAGCTTCGAGAATGAATACTCTATTTTCTGCAATTTTCAAATTCTGCACCACCAATCAACTCTTCAAATGATCCCGCAAACGTGCAACACTGCTCACAAAAAATTGTACTGAAAAAAAAAGGTTTTTCACCTGTGCTTGTAAACTTGTGTTTTTTTGTTTCAGTCGCGAAAGCTGATCATTCATCTCATGATTGTTTTGGGTGTGCGATATCCTCTCATGGGAGTGAAGGTGACAAGATCTGGGCCACGGATGAAGAAGTAGAAATTTCAGAAATTACTGAGTTATTCAACGCTGAAAATTGTGCTTCATTACAACTAAAACCAAAACTGTTCTTCATCGCGGTTAGTAGTTTGTTGTTTACAATAAAGGCTTACTCAAAACGTTTCCGATTCATTGCCGCATTTGTGCAACCCCACTTACGAAAAAATACAGTGATCCCCGCTAAGCAACCGCCCACCAGAAAATGCGACCACTCTGCATCACAACCACTTTAAAGCAGTTCAGTGTATTTTTTGTGCACTGAAAGCAATACGTTAGAATGCTAAGCAGCCTCAATAGAATAAATATTTTTATTTAAACTCTAAACGGTTTGGTACATTACATGACCCTTCTCAAAGAATAGAAATACTCTGCCTATTCTTAAAATCAAAGTTACAAATTTCAGGTGTCACTTTGTTGATCTTTCTTTGCTGGGGTCGAATTGACAAATGACAGTTTTTAAAAAATACTTTGTTTCCAAAAGAATAATTTTCCATGAGCACTTTATTAAAAGTGTTTTTTTGTTAGTGAGAAGGAGCCTGGAAAATATTTAAATTTCTCCCCTTCCCCACCAAGCCAAAAATTACAACCCTATTTATAACGCGTAGGCTTGCCGTGGGAAAAAGGCAGATAAAGGAACGTTTGCAAAAAATACGTGTACAGTTCAGGCAGATAGTGGTCCATTTCAAGAAAATGTTATCATTCCGACTCAAGCCGATTTCTTTTTGGCTTATGCATGTCCATCAGGTGAGACTGATTAAATAATTTTTTGTTTTATTCTTAAATCATGTTTAGTTGTTCAGATCTTATGATGTGTCCGCACCATTTAAGTTTGCACCTTCTCACATTAGACAAAACATTGTCAAATTCTCTCATTTGGTCTTTTGTGATCTTTCTCACATTCGTCAAAACGTTTTTTATGGTGGCAATGATCGTGCGTTCCAACCTCATGACTGCCATGTTCTTGTGTTTTTGGAGAAGAAGCTTTACCGCATTTTTCCTTGCTTGGTTGCACTGCTGGTATAACTGATTGTTCGAGTGAATTATAAAAGCAAACTTTTGTTCCTAGACAGACAACTTTACACCCCTTTGTTTTCATCACTATAATAACAAAAGCAGTAATTCTCAGACATTTTGAAACAGTTTTAAACAAGTTATAAACGCTATAGCTTTCTGCAACTTATTGGCTTGTTGACAACATTTTCAGGATTTGTGTCATACAGAAGAAATGATGAAGGGACTTGGTTTGTGAATATGCTTCACAAAGTGGTTCAAGAAAATAAAGATAAGCTTCACTCGATTGAAATTATGCAGGTTAGTTAATCACAACGGAACACAATGAGCTCGAACTTAAATTCACGTTTTAATGCTTAAAATTTTGAGTGAACTCAGCTTTAACCTGTAAGTTTAATTGCAAACTTGCGAGTCCAGAGCCAATGGCGTCTCGTTTCTTTAAAAGCACAAAAATAGTGCTGCCCTGAGGTAGTTTCAACTGCCACGCTCTTAAAAAAGACGTATCTTTATTAGTAAGATGTTTAACGTAATCGAAAGAGTTCATCTAGCAATCAGTTTCGGATTGCGACTGCTTATTCAAAAAACCTTTAATAGTATTGTTAACTCACGCTGGTGTTTACGCTCGAAAATTAGACTAATGGCAACAGACTTGTATCTAAAACTAGCAATTGTTTGCCAAGCAAATCTGATTTTGATATGTTAATGTGCGACGTAACTTTGTAAGCTTGGCGCAGTCTTAAAAGTGGCTCCACCACACGCTTTGTTAACATCTCTCGAAAACTGAGTAATTTAACGTTAGGCAACAGCGATTTTAATTTGTTATTTCTGTGATGTTACTCTTAAATTATGAGCCAAGATAATGCAAAAGCGAACTAAATAAAAAAGTGAAACTTTTTTGAGTGTTTCGCGAAGATGATGCAAGGAAGGAAAAGAATGCACCGATGCCATCTATACATTGAGGCAGTTGTGTGAAAAAACTGTTGCTTACACAAATTATTAGACGTTGCCTGGATCAAGATAAAGCCTTTGACAGAGGGAAAAAAAGAATTTTTGGAAAGTACTGAAGCAATATCGTGTTCAAGGTCAACTAATGAACTATACTGCAGCCGTGTATTCAAACAGTGTGAGGTCAGTGCGACTACCAAAGCGATTTACAAACTGGTTTGAAGTAGCATTAGAAGTAAAGCAGAGCTGTGTCCTGACCCATAATTGTTTGAAATATATGTGGAAAACATCAAAGAAGAAATCAATCTAGAACCAGCGCCTCTAAACGAACTGCTCTTTGCTGACAACTAATCCATTTTACTCAACGTACCCAATCCAAGAACACACCGCCAAACTTTACAGAATTTGTGAAAAAAGACAGTGTGAAACTTAATGCAGCTAAACAAAAACATTGAAAATTACCAGACAGTAGCAGCAATTGAACATCACGGTCAACAATGGCAACCTCAACCAAATTAGCAAATTCATATACATTGGAAGCATTTGTACCGAGAATGGAAAAGTGCACAGAAATATTTAAACAAAAAGGTAGAAGCAAATAAAATAATTGGCACCACTTTAAAAACATTACAGCACTCTAATTGACACCAAAACATCACCAATTAAATCAATGTTTATTCTCACGCTTATATGCCAGTGCCAGATATGGACCTTGACGAAACCACTGATTCACAAATAGCAATCTGTGCTGTTTACAGAAAGTCGTCGTGCTTTGTTAAAAGAAATGCGCTGTCCACGGAAAAATGTCAACTATACCAGACGAGGCAAGATGCTCAATATTAGGATTCCGGAAATGGTAGGAGTAACTACAATTTACCACCACATCCAGAAGCAACGTATCATATGGTTTGCTCATCTCATGAGACTGCCGTACCACCATCATGCTCAAGAAGCGTGAAAACTATCTTAAAATATATTTGATTGCAAACCCACAGTAGGCTCAAGAAAGACCTAGCTTGAAGGTGTCAAGTGCACTTAGAAAAGCTACGATAATCAGCTTCCACAGACTTTCTAGCTCTTCAGAGATTGGCAACTAGTTCTTCTTTAAGCGCCCCTCGGTACAAGCTGAAAAGTACTTTCTTGAAGTCTAGTGTTAATCAGTTTTAGCATCAAGTAGTTACAATTCTTCGAGCAAAAGAATAGAACTTAAAACCTTTAAAATTAGCCGGGGCGATATTGTCAAAAGTAATTTATTCAAGAAACAAATATTTCGGTTTACATTCATTTTCGATCAACAATACAAATATTTATAATATTATCTCTAGCATACGCTACATAGGCCTACAATGACAGCACTGATAGCTGGACCAATGAAACACAAAACAAACCTTGATCTAAGTCATTGCATGCTATTTGGAAAAGCATGTTTCAAACTAAGTTCCGAACAATTAGACAAATTATATCTAATTTAGCAGATTTGCAAGAAATTTGTTAAGTAGAAAGTAATGCAGCTAGCGTTGGTATAGAAATTAAGACAATCGCCTCGCAGGTCTAAGGCTTTAAGTTTAAATCCTCGCACTCTCGAATTTCGAAAACCAGCTTGTCACTCGCACCCAGACTGGAATGACACGTGCTCAAGAAAAACAAGCCCAGAGAAAGAAACTGGCCCAGCTACTCTCATCAATGCCATAAGCCTAAGACAAAGGGAGTCTTCGCCTTCTCATTCCTAAAGCTTAAAATCGGCCAACGGACTAAATTTACATTTACTTTTACATTGCTCATTGAAAATGGTTACTGAATATTGAGCGAAGCTTTTTCTGGTTGAATAAAATGCTCTACGCAAGAGACATTTTGCTGTATTTTATCAAAATTTGAAACTGATTTTTATAATTTCAAAACGTTCTTAAAATGTTTAATAGCAATGCATAACGGCAATACAAAAATGTGTTTAAAATAGCAATCTGAGTCGAACCTAGCTGACAGATACTGATAATGCTACATCTCCACCAGGTCAATAAACAAGTCACCGTTGCTGAAAACGTCACGTTGCATGTGTCTGTTGTGTAGTCCATGTAAAACTGGATTTTATTGAAGGGGCGTCTACACCAGATCCTGGGGTAAAACTAGACTTCATGAATTTAGGGCAAAGGTGTATTTAATTTAGATGCCTCAGCGTTGCTAATGAGCATAATTCGGTCGTAATGTTACCAGTAGAACCGTTATTGCTTCTAAACTTGCTCTTTGGATTCGAAATAAAACTTGCATTGACAGCAGCAACGTCTCTAGGTGGCCATGCTGACTCAACTATCGTAATGCTGGTTGGCTGCTGCTCAGAGACTTACCGGTAATTCATTTTTTGTTAAATTGGTTTTCGACCTATTTGATTGTCAATTATTTTTTCAGCTGATGACCAAAGTCAACAACGCAGTTTGCAGCCGCAGCACCGAGGACGGGGACATGCAGTGCCCGTCTATTGTTTCTCGATTGTGCTCTGAACTCTACTTTAAACCTGTTCAAATCAACCAAGCTCCTTCATCCGATGTACAAATGTAAGTTTTGTAATTTGTTTGCTCAGAAAACTACTAAATTGTGTTTAACAAAAATTGCTTCACGGATCTGGACACATCTTATGATGATAATCTTGATCTATGCAATCTCATTTCTGAGATGAAGACAGAATGTGAAAACAACAGTAAAATTATCACCATAAGCGGAGATACCATCAGATTTTGCGGGCTAATTTTTCGGATTGAGTTGCCAGCGCGTATTTTGCAGTTTGGTTTTTGGAGAGATCAGCTCGTAGACCTTTAATATGTTTTTTGAAGATCAGTTATTTAAAAGCGATTATTTTGCCAGGCACACCTTGTTCCCTTTTTTCTTAATATCTCAATTTAAAGTAGTTTTTCGGAGGCCATCGATTCAAAAGCAATTGATTTGTATTTTTTGGTCATGTACTCTTTTTTTATTTGGCGCAAGTTTTCAACTTGAAAACCGTTTTTTGGAAAATAATTTCTTTTCCGAAACAGATACTTTGCGAATTGCGTAAACTTTGAAAAAGGTTTAGAAGCCACCCGATCCACCCTCGATCCACCCTCATCCGATCCACCCTCGATCCACGAAATTCCCCCAAAAAATAAACTTTTGAACTGGTTTCTTGCAAATCAAATAATGTTTTTAATGATTTTACTTTTTTATACAAAAAGCTAAAAATAAATATGTTGCCTCAGTTTACCCTAGCCCTAAGCATCTCATCCAATGCCATGTCCCCATTTTGCCTCGAAAACAAATCAAATATACTGTGTAAGTTTCATATGCGTTTATGAGTTGAACTCTAAAAATATGCTGTATAAATTAATATTGAAGTCTTACTCATAACTTGCTAATTTTTAGCATCTGTGCCTCCTCCACTCTTTCAAAAGCTCTAGATAGGCTACGCTAGCGACTCTCCTCAACCATCGTTTGAATTGCCTGCAGACTGCATTCAAATGCTGTAAAATAACCTTCCACACAACATACGACATTTAAACATTCCTTTAATCCAAATACGACAAAGTATTTTTTTCGTTAAAGCATCATCTTTACTACGGCAGTACTTTTATTATAGCCATATTTCGACCGTCACTGGGGTATTTTTCATCCACGTATCGAGTACCGGTACCACAGTTTTATTAAATGCACCAATTTCTCACCTCTGTGCATTTGTTTCTGTATCAGTACCTTCCATAAAAATATATTATTTAATAGATATTTTACTAGTTATAGCGAAATCTCTCAGTAATCATAGCTTGTTGAAATCTACAGTAGATAAAGCAGCCAAACAAAACAACTGTTGCAATCAAGACGCATTTTGATGATATTTATCGTATTTTGAAACATTTTTATTTTTTTCACAGGATGGAATCATGAAGCTGGCTTTTTCAATCCAAAAGCAGTTGAGATTAAGCTTTTGCATGACCCTGAAAAAATGTAAAAAATCAAGTATACCTGTATACAAAATTTTAAATTGCTATCTATTAAACTTTGTATTATCAATAATGTTTTATCGCGATTATCTATTTGTTCAAACAAAATTTATTTAGAAGCATCTCTTACGTTCACCAAGGGCTTTTCAAAATCCTTACTTTCTCACAGTTCGCACACAAAACTTACCAAAACGCAGATGATAATGTATAGTTTTTATAACACATCTATCGTACTTTTGTTTCTGTGGCTCATCGTTAATTAAAAACAATATAACCCAGCCAACCCGGCCACCCAAAGGATCGCGCTCAAGTAGTCGTGTTAGCAAGATGGTCGCTTTACTTGATTTTGCTTTATCAAGATGTTTGAGGTAATTGAATATGCACCCTTAAGCACAGTAATTTACGGTATGTACAATGCTCGCAATAAAAAAAAAATCGATTTTTAATTTCTGAAGAATAAGAAATAAACAGAATAGTCTTTTAATTACTATTGTTGAAAAGTCTATGATGGAGGTTTGTCTCAATGCATTTTCATTTGAACTTATCCTCGTAATCAGCCGAAAAGTCTGTCGTTCTTTTTAGTGCAGCCTATTTCGTGTTCGAGTTTCACTTACGGCAAAAATCTTAGCAAGTTCACGCCGCGATTTTTCCCAGCTTTTTCTCTGCTTTACAACCATATCTTGTCTTTGATTGAAAGTATTTCTGATTTCGTTTTACCCTACGACATATGCTTCGTTGAGATCATAAACACTGTGCCGAGTGAATCTTACACTAGCAGCTTACAAACACGATGTTAATCTTAAACCAATTATTGAACTCTACCATTATGGTTTAGTTTTGATACGTCACAGTGCTTATTCACTATGGAATTACAATTTCCAATGTGGTTGCGCAGGCAATTCTGTTGTTTGGCCGCGACATGCAGTAACTTCACCGTCACGACCGTGAATGTGCTCAGTGCAATAGTGGTCGTTTTTGCGGAATTAAATTTCAGTTCGGACCAACCATATGGTTGTCGCCGTCAGGAAACTGGGGTGGTCGCGTTAGTGCAACAGGATGCAAAGCATTACTAAAGAAAAATATTTGGGACCTAACTGAAGTGGTCGTGATACTGGGATAGTCGCGTTGTTGGGGTGGTCGCCAACCGGGGTTCCACTGTATTTAGAAACCATTTACGTTTAAGCAACAACATGTTTGCAAGTTATGTAAGCTGCTGACGATTTAATCACTGGCTTACTGTGTAGCCGAATCGCCAACAATTTAACGAGTTTGTTTCAATTTAGCTAACTTGCTAACAATTCAACAAATCGGAAACAATCTGCAAAATCATTTTTTGCTATAAGCAATTGTGATATGCAGAGTTGACAAAAAATGCTGCGTAAGCCAAAACGTTTGGCAGTATTGGCGGAATGCAAATTATCGCAAAGAAAGAAATTTGCTTGTGAATAGTGACTTAACTTGTTATGAAATAGATTACAACAACAAACTGAGGTTTTGCAGCTTCAGCTAAGTACTACTGCTTTCAGTTTGATGCGACATGTTTATTTAATTACATGGGCTATCTTAAATGCATGTCTACACAACTACACACAACTGAAAAACCGCAGTGTTAACTATCCGGCAATCATTTTCCAGTAATGCCTGACCTCATAATTTGTTCATGCAGAACTTGCGTTTCACCAACACTGTCAAGCAAGTTTGCAGAGTGAGTATTTTATTTATAACTTACGTTTTGGTAACATCGTATGATATGTAAGCATTCATTAGAAAACGATTTACAAAATAGTTTTCAATTTCCTATCTACGTAGCATGTTAGCTAAATTGCAAAAAAGTCGTGAAATCGTTAGACGTTCCAGTAATTTGCAAGAAAATTGTAGCTATTCGACCAAATTACTGGAAATTTGCTATCTCGTTAGCAATTTAGCTGAAGTGCGAACAAGTTGTCAAATTACTGGTAGAAGACAATTGTATTTTGAATAGAATATTTTGCCACAAAGGGTGAGCCATGCATTTTGCTGTTATTTTGTGTTTGTTACTACTGTAAATACAAAATTATAACGGAACAATTGTGGTGACTATTGACTTTGTACTCGACTGCTTGTGTCTTATCGGCAGTTTAACACGTTTGACATTTAGTTAAACTCGTAACAAAAAGTAAGCAAGATCAGAAAGGTACGTTGCATGGAGTATGGCAGAGCGGGACCGTTATTTGCTCTAAATTCTGGCTTGGATCGACCGCAACTACATTTATAAACAGCTGCTGACTCAAAGATTATATTCTTCGCCAATTTCTGTCCACCTTACGGTTTGATAAATAGTTTTTTTGCATTTAAATTCCAAAACCTATTTCAGTAAAAAAATTTTTTCGGAAAGCAAGGGCAAGTTTACTTCAATTAGCAACTCAATTATTGTATCTTGTTATTCACAATTGACAAACCACTAGTCAATCTGTAAGCCAAAGTTTAAGGAGTGTGAAATATGTGATAAGCGGTTTGTTTTCATTCACCAGATTTAAATGTCCGGATGCTGGAAGCTTCAGTTCAATATTTTCAAAAGTATGTTGTTGTTACTTACGCAAAAGTTTCTTTGAAGTAATTTCCTCTGATACAGCTTTGAAAAAATCTTGTTTTTATGGTAAGCTTTTCGTGACGCTCTCATGACTGGTGGAATTGCGTTAAAAGAGAAGATGACCAAGTTCTTAATCTCATAAATTGAACAGTAGGCAATCAGGGCAACCCAATGATACCAGGTTAAAACAGCATATAACTCGTCGACGCCGATCTCAACCAGACAGATGTTGCAAACGAGCTGACACTAAACCGGACAGTGACTTGGCCATTGGCCAGCATCTTTTAGAAAATGAACAATGTGCATTGAAATACAGGGTGTTCGGAAAGTCACTGTGCATTTACATACTTATTAAGATACATGTTTCAATATAGAATGCAGGAGGTAAATATGAATGACAACTATAAATTATGTTGAAAGTGACCCCACTTAGCATCATTTCAGGCTTGGACCCTTCTTATTTTGTTTCTAAACACCGCTATCAGTTGCTCGCTTGAAACAGACTGAATGAATGCTGTTATTGCTGCTTGTAAGTCATCCAGCGTGCGCGGACGATCTCTATACACTGCAGATTTTACTGCCCTCTATAGATAAAAGTCTGGTGGATTCAGATCTGGTGAACGTGGGGGCCACACGTCTTTCCAAATAATGCGGTCTCCAAAGAATTCCTTTAATAAATGCATAGATCTGCCAGATGTGTGGGCAGTAGCACCATCCTGTTGAAACCATGAGTAATTGATTTCATCACTTGCCATCTGACCGATGAAGGCGTGAAGAATATCCAAACAACAGCGCTCGCTGTTTATTGTGTTCATAAAGAAAATAGGGTCAACAATTCTACGTCTGGAAATCGCAAACCACACACCAACCATCTTATCATGTAGGGGTGTTTTGTGCAAACTGTGAGGATTATCAATTTTTTTAGAAAAAATTATTAGAAAAGTGGACAGTGACTTTCCGCACAACCTGTATGACAACAAGCAATTTTCAATCCTTGCAACAGTACGCAGCTCTTACCACCTAAATCTATTAGTGGCTCTCTACAACATGACTCAGCCAACGCCCGGTGTTATGCAGACAAAAAGAATTTGTTTACTCTCTTAAACTGTTTTGATGATCAGGGCGTTCTCATTTGGTTTCTTGCTGCGTTTCTTTTAGCATTTCGCTATTGCGAAATCACTTTCTCTGGCGCGCATTTTATACAAGCACTATTATTGACTTGCCCTGATTTCACACCTCACTTGCTCTGAGTGGCGTTGCTGCCACTTATTAAAGCGTCACGGAAAGCTTATGGCAGGGGTACCTGTACCCCTTGGGGGTACAAAGCACCATAGCTGGGGGTACGAGATGAGGCGTCAGAATAATGGTTATTTTAAACTACTTGCTAAAAATTTATTTTCAATATTATTTGAAATAAGAAAACATTTTCCAAAGCCTTTTTTAACATCTGCATTTTTGAATGATTTTTTGTCATAAGAAAAAGTTACTGCGACGTAATAAATAACTTCTTATTTGTTCCGACAGAATTGATTTTGCACTGAATTGGTTTTGTTGTGAACAATATTATGGTTGATAAATATACACCGGTAACATGCTACATTGTGTTTTATTTCATTGTTGGTTTGTATATTTACCGGTAATTTTGTAGGTGTTTGTTCGATAGGTCTAGGCCTCTAGGGGTACAAAAACATTTCACAAAATTTTAAGAAGTACGAGCGCCACAAAGGTTAAGAAACACTTGGTTTATGGCTAATGCAGCTTCTGAACCACCAACAAGATGTTTATGTTATTTCTTTTACATTATTGTACTGCTGTGCACTCTGACAGAAGTCATACGTGGAAATAACCAAGGTATAGGCGAGGCTTACCATGTATTAATATTTATTATAGGCTATCGAACCAGAGATTAGAAAAAATTTTGGACTTCCTTTTCAAATCCCCATGTAAATTTGTACTTTACCCCCAAAGCATGTCCAAATTAATTTTTTCTCGTCATTATTTAGTTTTCGACCAAAATTTCACCATTTAACAAAGCCATAAACATTTTGACAAACAGGCCCGAATACTAGGTTGTGTGCCGAAAATAATTGAGAATCTTCCTGTTGAAATGGGTCGCATAGTAAATGTTTCCTGAACACAAAGATGTTCCGGTAAAACCAACAGATGTTTTCCTGATTGAACGACGAGCGTAAGCTTCTTTACTTTTTGCAAAATATTTCTTAGCTCATGTTTTGATTGCTAGTCTTGTTTTTTCAGGCTTCGCCACTAAGATAAAAGAGACGTCTCGACCCTAGCACCTGTCTGCTTCATATAAGTAGAGGTATTGCTAGAAGTGATTTTTTCAAGAACACAACTAGCAAGCTTGCCCGCTTTTTTCTACACAATTTTAATCGTGCTTAGCATCAAGCAAGGAACCTGAAGATATTGTTTTTGAAACTTTAACTGTGGTATGACTCGACAGAGTAACAAAACCCAAGTCTTTCAACTGTAAAGCGAACGTTCTACTGCTACCGTACACCACCAAGACAGTAAACAGCTCAACTCAAATAAGTGCCACACAAAAATTTCTCAGAATTCACAAATGTTGATCAGTATGCTCGTATTTTAGACATAATTTGTTTGATAGCAACTGTTAAAGTTACATTGTACGTCTTATCTAGTTCTTGTAAGCCTCGAAACCGGGTAGTTTAAGGCTAGCTACTGTTCCACACATGCCAAGACTTACTATCATGTAGTCACTTACGCCTTAAACACCACATTTAGTGAGTAATCATTGGAACGTTATTTGTGTTGCCCAATTAACTTTTGTATAAATCAATGTAATGTAAAGACATCAGTTGCAATAATAGTCATTGTTGCCAGTTCCGCGGTTTTCCCACGGAATTGAGCTAGTTTTGATCAAGCGTTGTGGGAAAAATTTAGCAGTCGCTAATTGCGGTATTTCGCCATCCTGTTCCGCTATTTTGGGCTAGTTTTTGCAGCGATAAGAAGAGTAAAAGTATGAGAAAACGGTGTGTGATATGGAGGTTGTTACCGTCGCTGGCGTTTTTTCGTAAGAAATGCGAATCGAAATTAGGTTCAAGTAAAAATAAAACGCATTTTTTTTAAACACCGGGCTGATTTGACACCAGCTGAAAAAAAATTACCAAAAAACTGAGGGTCAAAACGATCATGGCAGCAGCGTTGGCCTGCTTTCTTTGGTAATCATGCTGATGCACAGACTGACTTGGCTGTGGCCATTGCTGGGAATTCAAACACTGTGCTGATGCCGGGTCTGGACTGTTCTCAAAACGGCTCTGTATGGACTAACTTTGCAAATTTTGGACTATTTTTGAACAAACAAACGTTGGGCTATTTTGAGCTAGCTATAAGGTACCATTTTGGCTGGAAACTTGAAGAAAGTCTGGAAACACTAGTTTTAGTTCATACTTGTACGGTTAGCAGTAGCATCAAAGAAATCCCGCTTCAAAAGTGAACGGTACGTAAGTCTTGTGCTTTATGTTGGATTGTTTGGGTTTAAATCTTGTTTATGTTTTTAGAAACCGTTTCTGTTCATCTGCCTGGTAAGATTGCTTGAAAGTGACACAGTAAACTCGAGGTGCTGTTAAGGGTGAACCGGCCCGTTTTGTTTACTGTCACGAATAAGTAAATTTGCATTGAAAGAATAGTTTTTATTTATATGTGGTTATTGTAATCTGTTGTTTTATTTTGCTGTGATTATTTTGACTGTAAATCTGAATTGTCTGAAGCCCTAAACTTGCTAAACTGTTTTTGAAAAAAGACCTTTTTTTCTTTCGCATTTATTAATAAATTTGTAACGCACACGTCTTTTCTGACGTCACAATGGCTGTCTACGTGACCAAGTTTCAGTGTATTCCAGTGATTCTTGTTTCTTCTCGAAGATTTTTTTATTATTACCGATTACGTAATTTATTTACGGTGTTATTCCTGTGTCACGAGATGTTCTAGCAATTTCTAGATTATTTTGCAGTCATAAATATCTATAGCGGCGAGATTTTTTTTATTCATTCAGAGTGTAGTTTAGTACAGATAGTAGAGTGTAGTAAAAAGGTGTTATTCTGTGATGATTGTTGTACCAGGAATCAAGCGATTATTTTGGTGATTTTAGTTTTATTTAGTCTCAGATATTTATTTATTGAAGTGCTTTAGTTCTGTGATTTGAAAAGCGAAGGAATTCGAAGTTTTAAAGTGGTTTGTGAATATATTTGTTCTGTTCGTGATCGAGAGGTGTGTGGGTTAAAGTATCTCAGTGGAAGCCAATCTTTTCCTAGCTATTGAGTTGCAACCAGACTTAATTATTCGAGCGATACTATACCCCGCCTCAATATCAAGAAGTAAACTAAAATTGAAATAGAATCAAAAAATTTCTATTAAAACGCGATATTTACGATCCTACGTAGGATGTTGGGCTAACCAGGAGTCACGTACGAGATCTTACAAAAACTGTTCGAAAAACCTACTTATTTTAAAGCTAACACTATGCTCATACTTGGGGATTAGTTTTGTAAATTTTTTAGAAAAAATACTACTAGTTCAGGAATTTTTTCGATCTAACCAGGAGCCACGTAAGGAATCTTACAAAACTGTTCGAAAAATCTATTTATTTTAAAGGTAACACTACAGGTGTAAGTAGTATGTAATATGTTTTTTGATCTGTTTTTTGCGGTGCAAATTGCGGTGCAATACGTCATTTCCGAACGTGACGTCCGAACTGATACATGACCTTGAAGGATATTGTAAACACGTGTAAACAAATGGTAACGTGTACTTGTAAACAAATGACAACGTGTACTTGTAAACAAATGACAACATGTACCAACTTGTAAACAACTTAAACCAATGTCAATACAACTTGTAAATAAAACTTGATTTGTGGGCACCCCTCTTGAGAATACCGTCACTTCGATATTAACTGCATTTTCAACATATGGTCTGTAAGATAGCTAGAAATCTATCACATAAACATTGGGGCGTGAAAGTCTCAACCAATCACAAGCGGAGGCTGAATCACGACTATCAACAAAAACTGATGCCAACGGAAGCTAGAAAGCTCGGAGTTGATCACGTTTTCTAACGGCTTGAAAAGCCAATACAAACAATTTCTCGGAGGTGATCACGTTCTCTTGAAAAGATAAACAATTTTTAGCAATGAGCGAATAAATATTTTTAACTGCATTACACCAATGTTTTTATTTCACCACTGTTTTTATTACGTAATTCTCAAAAACGCAATGTTTTATTTCACCACTGTTTTATTACGTAATTCTCAAAAATTCCTTGTTTCACCATATGGTGTTGGCTATAAAAACCCAAACAGAAATCAAAACACACATTCAAAAATGGAGAAAATATGCGAGATTTGTGGCAAGACCTTCACGAGGGTGAGTAGTCTTAAAAGACACGTCGCAACTGTGCACCAAAAGGTTGAGGTGCAGTGCGAGAAATGTTTTAAAAAATTTAATCGCCGAGATATTATGGAGAGACACCGACAAAAATGCTGTGTTTGTCGTCTGTGTGGTGTCAACTTCGCAAACTCCCTTGAGCTAGTGAGACATCACTGTGCAGAGAGAAGTGACTCGAAGTCAAGACCTCAGAAAAAAAGAACTGATTCCAGGTAAGTGAATTGAAATTTCGCAGCATTGCGCTGTGTTTAATGCATACTTTATTCAGCATTCCAAAACAATCTGCGGAGAAGGGGAGTGGACCCACACCAAAACCTCAGAAAAGAAGAGCTGATTCCAGGTAAGTAAATGCAAAATTTCTCAGCATTGCGCTGTGTTCATTACGTGTTTTATGTAGCATTCCAAACCAATCATTAGAGGAAGAAGAACCACCAGCGATTGAAAATGAAGAGTTAAGGTAAGTGTTTCCCAGATTCTTCCTTAGACTGTTCTAACACTCTCTTCCTCAACAGGAATTTTATTCGGGAGAAATGGTCTCAAATTCGAACGAGGAGTGTTATCAGACCTGTGCAAGATATTTACAATTTTTTTCTCCATTCGAGTATTAACGATTTATTAAACCAAATTCATAACACTATCATGAGTAATCAAAATTCGCGCTTTAAAATTAATTTCAGTTTTGGTTACATTTTGAAAAATATTGAATCTGACGCGCTTCGATTTTTTCACCCATCCTATAATAATCATTGTGTGTTGAATACGGCGAAGTTGATCAGTAACAGCGAGGAAATGTCACGCTTTTTAGAGACTGTCTCAGAACACGATTTTGAAAATTTCGATAGACCTGATACAAAGTGGCGGTATTTGTCTACCACCAATATTACTTTTTATGTAAACAAGTTGAGAAAAACAGTAATTGGAAGTTCTGATTCACTCCCTGATTTTATTATCAATAATCATGGTTTGCATAGTTTAATTGCAGATGTTTGTGGAACTCTTTATAGGGATTATTTATGCGTTTTTCGCTGTTTGAGCTTGTTTTTCGGTTTTCACTTGAATAATTTAGAAGCTGACACTCAAACAAAATTTCGTTTGTATTGTCAGAAACAAGAAATTTCAGCTTCTAGTTTTCAAGGGGTATCTTTACATGATCTTCTTTTTGTGGAGGATCTCTTCGAAATTAATGTGATGGTGTATGAGCTAGCAGAATTTGAAAATGAAACAGTTTGTCGTCTTATACAAAATTCACGAAAAATTTATCCCAAAACTATGAAGTTAAACCTTTTTGAAAACCATTTTAGCTACATTTTTCATTTTGAGAAGTATTGTAGCGTTTTTCAATGTCTAAAATGTGATGTATTGTGGTACCATCAAAATAATTTCAACCAACACATTAAGCACTGTCAAGGGCAAGTAAAATACACGTATAAAGGAGGTGTTTTTAGACTTACCCCCACTATTTTTGAAGAATTGCTAGAGCTTGGTATTCCTGTCCCCAAAAGTGATCGATTTTACCCCTATTTCTCGGTGTTTGATTTCGAATGCATCCTTTCAAAAGAAAATCTACCCCCCAATACCTCTCTTCTTGAACATCAAGCCAAACATATCCCTCTCAGCTGCTCTCTTTGCTCCAATATTCCCGGTTTCAGAGCCCCAACCTGCTACATTTCCGAGGGTGATTCTCTCAAATTGGTTGAGAAGGTAATTGAATATTTAGAGCAAATGGCATCTGCAGCATTCGATTTGTTGAAAACAAAATATGAATATGTGTTTGATGCTCTGTCTGTCAGCGAAAACGTCAAAAGCGAAAAGCTGAAGCTGAAATTTGAAAAATTCTTGAAAAACCACATTGTTCTTGGTTTCAACTCCGGATCCTATGATCTTAATTTAATTAAAAAACAGCTGATTCGAGTGCTTTTACCGAAATTAGACTTTGTGATCAAGAGAAGCAATCATTTTATGTGCATTAAGACAGAAACGTTAAGGTTTTTGGACATCAAAAATTACATTGCCCCTGGGTTTTCATACGATAAATTTATCAAAGCTTATGACGTCAGTCAAACTAAATTTTTCTTTCCCTACGAGTACGTGGATAGTCTTGAAAAGCTAAATCACACCCTCCCCAATCACGAAGCATTCTATAGCAATCTAAAAGAAAGCAACATCTCACTGGAGGACTACCAAGCAGTAGTCAGAAAATGGCAGGAGGAGAACTGGACCTCTCTTCGCGATTTACTGCTCTATTACAATAACCTTGATGTACAACCATTCGTGGAAGCTGTGGAAAAATGTGTGGGGTTTTATCAAAGTAAAAATTTAGATCTGTTCAAGGAATCGTTTAGTGTCAGCGGAATAACAAAGAGATTTTTATTTAAACAAACAACAGTAGATTGTTTCTTTTCCCTGATTGATAAGAAAAACGCAGATCTTCATCAGCTCATGCTCGATCAGTTGGTGGGGGGCCCAAGCTTAGTGTTTAAAAGATTAGCCATCAAAAACGAAACTTTCATTAAAAGTCATCTATACCCCAACCCAAAAATTTGCCAGATTATTCGCGGTTACGACGTTAACGCCCTTTACCTATGGGCCCTATCTCAGACACTTCCGGTGGGGTATTTCGTGAGATATAAAGAGGAGGAAAGATACCACCCAAAGACTCCACACAAATTTGGGTTAGCCTCCTATCAGTGGTTAAGCTGGATTGCTGCGACTGAGGGTAAATTCATCGAGCACGATTTCAATGTTGGTGAGCGTCGCCTTACCTCCAGAAATCTTCCAGTAGATGGATTTTGTGAAGAGACTCGAGAGGTTTTCGAGTTTTTCGGCTGTTGGTGGCACGGATGCGAAAGATGCCAAAACCCAGGAGGAGTGAACTCAGTAAACGGGAAAACCTTCCAAGAGCTGCGCCAAAACACGGAAGAGAAAATAAAACTACTAGAGGATTGTGATTTTCGTGTTCGATTTATTTGGGAATGTCAGTGGAAGCGGTTGTCTTTGGAGGAGGATGTGATCTCCTTCACCAAAACGTTGAAATCTGTCAGACCTAGACGCCGCCTATCCTACCAAAAAATTTTAAAAGGGGTTCAAAGTGGTGAGTTATTTGGTTTTGTTTTAGTGGATATTTACACTCCTAACCACTTGAAACAGCTCTTTAACGAATTTCCTCCTATCTTCAAAAATGTTATGGTTGGAAGAGAGGATGTTGGAGAGTTGATGAAGAGATTTGCGGAGGAGAACGGGTTCTTAAAAAAACCAAGAAGGATGCTGATATCTAGCTATTTTGGTGAGAAAATCCTACTGACCACACCTTTAGCAAAATGGTATCTTGACCATGGGTTAGTAATTACCAAGATTTATGAGTTTGTGGAATTTACCCCTGAAAAGCCTTTTGAAAAGTTTTCCCGGGATGTGAGCGATGGAAGGAGGATGGGAGATATTGACTCCTCCAGGAAGATGTTAGCGGACACGTGGAAGTTAATAGGCAACAGCGGATATTCATCTTCTCTCTTGAGAAAAGACCGGTATAAAACTATTTCCTATCACAATCAGTCCACTGTAGATAAAGCCATAAACTTCCCCAGGTTTGTGAATCTAGATTTGGTGGACAAGGATCTCTATGAGGTAAAAAGTCTTAAAAAACATGTCACATTCGATCTCCCTCTTCAAATTGGTTTGTATGTCTACTCCTGGGCAAAATTGAAGATGTTGGAATTTGTTTATGACTGCATCAAAAAATATCTTCCGGATGATTGCTACGAATTTATTGAAATGGATACCGACTCGCTATATCTCTCTCTTTGTAGCAACTCTCTGGATGATGTGGTGAAACCAGAACTGAGAGAAGAGTTTTTTGAAAACTACAACTATTTCTTTCCTAGTTTAGCTTGCGAACTCCACAAAAAAGAGTTCATCAAGGCCCGGGTTCAAAATGTAGAGTGGGTACAAAAAGATTGCTGCAAAACTCGTGAAATATTTGATAAACGGACACCGGGGCTGTTGAAACTGGAGTTCTTCGGGAGTAAGATGCTGGCTTTGGCGCCGAAAACATACATCAGCGAAAAAGAGGTCCTTCAGGGGGGTGAAAGCGACAGCAATCACACAATAAAAAAAGCTTGTAAAGGATTGTCTACAAAATTAAATAAATTTAACTTCGAGACCTATTTAGATGTTCTCGAAACCAAATGCAGTGGTGTAGGGGTGAACAAAGGTTTTGTATGTAAAAACCACCAAGTTTTCACCTACACTCAAAAAAGAAGTGGGTTAGGGTTTTTTTACGGAAAGCGGAAAGTTTTGGGAGACGGGATTTCAACAACTCCTCTTGATCTTTAATTTACACTTATTCTCTCCTAGATTTATTGTGAATGTTAATTTGTGTCTTCTTCTGTTTTATGCTCAATAAAATTTATGTCTTATACTATTCTCGTTTGATGGAAAACAAACTATTCTTAGGAGCGTCAGTTAATCGAGAACGACCTGAAGTAACCCTCAACCGTAGTAAAGTTTGTTGATAAAGTGAATCAGTGATGCGTTAATCGTAGTAAAATTACGCATTGAATCAGTGAAGCGCAACGTCTCTCTTAGTCGTGTGCTGATGAAGGAAGTCAGCGATGCGTGACGCTAGCTCAGTAAAATTCGCGTCGACTCAGGTTACTGAATTGTTTCCTGCTAGCTGTTCGATCTAAACCGATGACGTCACACACACACACACATCAGCGATGCGCGACGCTGCAGAGATGAAACTGACGAGTTGTTGCAAATTTCGCTAGTATAATAACTGCTCTAGGTGAACGGTAGGAACGTAAAGCAGTTTCCACCCAGCAATATCCTACATACCTTACAATCATCCTAGATCGGAGTCTAACATACAGAAACCGTTTGCACAAAATAAAAAACCTCCGCTACAGCGCTTGTGTTTACACCAACTGAGTATTGTACCCCTGTCTGGTGTCAAAGCACCCACACAAAAACACTAGACGTATCATTAAACGAGGCAATGCGACTCGTCTCTGGCTGCATCCGCCCCTGTGAATTTTTTACCACCACTCTTGAGGAATACAACCACCAAGCTGTCACCGAAAAAAACTCTGTCAACGCTTATACTACAAATCAGATAACACTGACTATCTTCTACACAACATCTTGTACAGCGAAACCGCTCCCAAAAGGTTTAAACCTCGCAAATCTCTTCGCCTATTTCTGGAATCAATCGCTTACTAGTCACGCTAACCCTAGTGAAATAAGAGACGAATCAGTCGATCATCGATCTAAACCGATGACGTCACACACACACATCAGCGATGCGCGACGCTAGCTCTAGTGAAATACGAGAGCTTGTTTCTTTAGTCGATCTAAACCGATGACGTCACGTGCATTTGCAAGCGATAACTGAAGCAGTCTTATCCAAGTATTGTTGAACTGTTTATTGCCCGATTAAATAACACAATCAAAGATATAATTCGCTTTCTCGTGAATGTAGGATAAAAATGACGAATAAAAAAACATCAGATCTGAAATAAAAAACACATCATTAGTCTAACGTCACAGACTAGTTGTTGAACTCCTTAGTCTGAGTAAAACATTCAGCGCAGCTGAAATTCAGTCTAGCTGCTGAACTCTGTAGTCTGAATAAAACGCATCACAGCTGAAAAAAGATATCATTAGTGACCGACTAGTTGTTGGTGAGCTCTTTAATCTGAACAAATAAACAACAAACTCACTTCAATTTCGACGTAGGGGATGTCCACTCTCCCCCCTACACTTGCTAAGCACCTGAAGTGGTGTCGTCTCATTGTGTTTCTCCGCTTGAATTTTTTCCTGCAAATCTGGCATCTGAAAATATTGTGCTTAGTCTTGGTTTCCATAAAATAGAATTTTTCAACTTACTCGTAGAGTATTCTGAAATGCTCCACCCGTCGGTGTTGGTGGACAGCGTCTTCGTTATTAAAAGCCTTCAAACAAATTCCGCACTTAAACATTCTGTAAAATAAAACAGTTAGTGAAAATAACAGCATACCTCTGGCATCTTACTCACGTTTTGCTTGATTTTATGAATTTTTGAGATTTTGAGAATGTTTTATAACCTCCACGTTTTCCGGTAGTTGTCTCTGCAGAAAAAAGCATTACAGATTTCCTGCGTAACGAACACAGCTGTTGAAAAATAGTTAGATAGAAGTTATAACTCTAAGAAGTAAACACAACCATGTTTGTGGGCCTACAAAATCCTCGTACTGAGTACATCTTTCGAAAAAAGATTAGGGTTATAAATACTAAAACCTTTGCACTGTCTTCGATATTTCAAAATGTTTCATATAGAGAATTCTGTTTCCGTACTCATTTCCGGTCCTAGCAATTCCGGCAAGACCTTTTTTGTGAGTAAGTTTATTAAAAACCGCGATCGTTTGATGAGCCCACCACCAAAACGAATTGTGTGGTGTTACACTATATGGCAAAAAGCTTACGACGAGATCGAAGCAGAGTTTGTTCAGGGGGTGCCCGATTTTGACTATTTTGACGGGCAACCGACCATTTTAGTTTTAGACGACCTCATGGGGCAGGATCTGGAGAAGGTGACGAAATATTTTACGCGGGGCAGCCATCATCTCAATATCACAGTCTTTTACCTCGTGCAGAATCTTTTTTTCTGGGGGATCAGAACAATCTCTCTGAACTCTCAGATTGTGGTTCTGTTTAAAAATCCACGAGACTCTGGACAACTATCATTTTTCGCTCGTCAGGCCTATGCAAAACACGTAAAAGAAATCGAAGCTATTTTCTCAGATTCTACGAGAGCCCCACACGGATACCTTCTATTCGATTTCCGCTCTGAAACCCCTGACTAGCTTCGAATTCGCACTGGTATATTCCCAGAAGATCAGCAGTTCGTATATGTCTTGACATGACAACGAGACTAAAAAAGAACTACCCAACTTTGAAACTACTCCACAAAGCAAAACCTAAGTTTGCAAAAGCAATCATTAATAACTCTCCGCCGGATTTTATTCATTGTTTAGCGGATTGCTGTCATAATCTTTTAAAAGGTAATATTCAGATCACAAAACAACAGAAAAAAAGACTTGAACCATATAAAGAAACTCTTCGAAAGCTGACAAAGCCTATCAGTGTCAATCGGAAGCGGAAGTTAATCCAAAAAGGCGGATTCCTCTCCACACTCCTCAGCATAGCAATTCCAGTGATTTCCGGACTGGTAGGCTCTCTTGTGAAAAAATGAAGAAAATGATTTTAGTAGACCCGAACTCTTACAGGAAACCAATGCAGAAAGAGATGTCTAAACTTGATGAAGAAATGAGTCAAATTTTGAACTCTGATCTGGAGGAGAGTGAGAAGATCAAGCAATACAACCAAGTTCTTCAAAAATATTTATCATTAAAAGAGAGAACCATAAATCCGCGGTTGGTGTTGGAGGAGGAAGAAAAACCTATTCCAGCGAAAGATATTTTGAAAGGGTTCACCAAGAAAAACCTAATCCAAGCCAAGAAGCTTTTGGAGTCGATTGAGAACAACAGCTCTGCTTCGTGGAATTCAAGAGGAGAATTAATTTTTGATAAAACTCCTATTCCTCAAAGCAATATTAAAAAACTAATAACAGATAAAATCAAAAAAGAGACCAAACCTTCACCCGGCTCCGAACAGTTTCGCTCCCTAGTTTGGGAGAGTTTGTAATTCTTCACAATATTTCTGAATGTAAAGAACACAGTTGTTGAGACAAACACCTAAGATTTCAAAGAAATTCAACCTATTATGTCGAAGATTTAAACCCTGAACAAATATAATAAAACACGCTACCGATAGATTTTAATTGTAGCTGTCAAAACGTGTTGAAAGAGAAAAGCTATGGAATGTTCTAGTAAAAGATGTGGTTGCCGCTAGCTCTTTTTTGGAATTGTGCTGACTCAGTTTCAGCTGTTGGAATTGTGCTGATTCAGTTAGCAGTTGGGATTACAGAGTTATGTCAAGTTAAATCTCGTTTTGAAGTAATATTAACAGCTGCTTGTTTTAGATTCTAGTAACATTAAACAATGTCAAAGAACTGCTACAGTCATGACAATATGCTACTTTCAACTGTGTACACAAAAAGAATCATTGCAGTAAAAGAATTTACTCAACCAAGAAGAAAATTCGGTTGTATGTACCTGATCAGGAATGAAGTGATCTCTGCTTTGAAAAACTCTTCCATGAGGATACAGAGAAAGGATGAACTGCAATACACTCTTCATAATTTTTTGTGTTTCCATGGGTTGTAACAGTTCAGTTGTTTTTATCATCTGTGATCTATAAATCATTTACTGTATTTCAAACATGTTTGTTGTCGTGTAATAGGAGTTTGTATTTGGTGTTGGAGAATTGTGAATTATTGCAAATGTTGCAGAGAAACCTAATTTGATCTCTTAGTTTATGTGTCTAGGAGTAGTAACAGTTTGAATTGTCTTTTATCATTGCATCACAAATAATCTGTTTTCTTTGTGTTTTGGAATTGTAAGATTTAGTCATCATTGCAAATGTAGCAGAGAAACCCTCTTAGTTTGTGTGTCTAGGAGTGTTAACAGTTTGTCATTGCAACTCATCTGTGTTCTCTGAATAATCTACTTCAAACATGTTTGTAACCACTCACCTGCTATGTGAAGTATAGATGATAGAGAAATGTTTTGGGGTAAATGTAGTGTTATTTCATTTGAAACAAATGTTAAGGAAAAAATTTTTGAAATATAAATCCCCTCTATAGAAAAATGCTACCATTTGCTGTGTGACACTGAAAGCACTCACCATCTCAAGATGTATGTAACTTTACCTAGCAATTCTTCACCTGATTATTACCCAGAAAATAAGATTTCAGACTACATTGTTCATTTACCCAAAGAGTTGCAACTTCCAGGGTCTTGGGAGGTGGGGTTGGCGGAAATTCAGTTTAATCATTCGTGGTATAATGTTGATACAACAAGTTATTGGGTCATCTATCAAAGAGGTGAGATCCAGATTAAATCAAAATTACCATCTGGGTATTACCAAGAACCAAAACAGTTAATTCGTTTATTGCTGAATCAAATGAAGCATGATTTCCAAGCGAAGAATGAGGAGCTCATAGAGAATGGTACTTTGACAAACCCAATCGATTTTTTATTAGATTTGCGGTATAATGAGAATTCGCAATTAGCTCAATTGAATATAAGGAATAACTCTTCCGCTCCTACTAGAGTAGATAATGATGGAGTGGCGAGGCCATCGGTTTTGGTTCATTTAGCCCCTTTTCTAACCGAAATGTTGGGGTTTGCAGAGAGTACATTCCATAATGTTGGTATTTTTCGCTCTGAGCGCGTGGTGGATATGAATCCAATAAACAATATTTATGTGTATTGCGATGTCATTGAGAATCGTATTGTGGGTCACACCCTCGCTCCGTTATTGGGGGTTATAGTAAGTCAGGGAAAACCGGGCTCCGTTATTAGTAAAAGATATGACAAATTGCAATATCAACCAGTAATGAAAAAGTCTTTCTCAGAAATTCAAATTAATCTTCGTGACGACCAAGGGAACTCGATTCGGTTTCGTAAGGGGCGGGTCATTGTTACCCTCCATTTTCGAAGGAAGAAGTTGAGTCAGTTATAAAAGAAGGTAAAACGATATAAAACCAAAAACAATCCACCAGCTCTGAGATTGGTTATGGGAGAGTTTGCTAGTTACTACTCTTTGAAAAAACCTCAATCCTTTTCTGGAGTGGTTAAATTTCAAAAAGCTTTAAAAAAACCGGTAAAAAAGTGGTTGAAAGCTCAGGATGTGTATACGCTTTTTAAACCAGCAAGAAAAAAATATCAAAGAAGGAAAACAATAGCCCCTTATTCAGACTTCCAACATCAGGCTGATCTAGCAGATTTTTCGCTTTTGAAAAAGAGTAACGACGGAAATCAATTTCTTCTCATTGTCATAGACGTTTTTAGCAGATTCGCTTATTGTGAGCCGGTGAAAAGTAAAAAATCGACAGCTGTTATTCAAGCTTTTGAAAATATTTACCGTCGTGCTCCCAACCCTGTCTATCTACAAACCGACCGCGGAACCGAATTTACCAACAAAGCGTTAGAAAAATGGTTGAGACAGCAAAACATTTCACTTTTTCAGACATATAATTTTGACACCAAAGCAGCTCTTGCTGAAAGATTAATTAGGACTTTGAAAACGAAGCTTTGGCGATATTTTAAAGCTAATAATACGTTCAAATACGTCGATGTCTTGGACGACTTGATGTTTTCTTATAATAACAGCTATCACAGAACAATAAAAACCACTCCTTCAGCTGCTAGACGGGAAGATCAGCAAACCCTGTGGATTCGCCAATACGGAGATGCAGAGAAAAAGAAACCAAAATTATCTGAAAACGATTTTGTACGTGTGAGTTTGATAAAAAACCTTTTCAGAAAGGGTTATGAACAAAACTGGTCAAAGGAATTATTCATCGTACAGAAAGCTCTTCCCGGAAACCCACCGTATTATAGATTAAAAGATCTTAGCGGTGAACCCATTATGGGAACGTTTTATGAAAAAGAGTTGCAGTTGTCTATAAAAGATAACGAAATTTACGAAATCGACAACATTTTAAAGAAGCGTAAGAGACGAGGGAGAGTGGAATTTCTAGTGAGTTGGTCGGGGTACCCAGAAAAATATAATTCCTGGATTACAGAGAAAGATCTTGTAAATTATGGGTGATTGGTCTTTTTGTGGTAAAGACATCCCTAAAAGCGAAATTGTGTTTTTCTCGCAGATTATTGCAATTTATTTTGTGGTTGGGTTTAGCATCTACAACATCACTACCGGAAATGAGAACATTAATCTCTGGATTTCGCTGTTATCTAGCT
This sequence comes from Trididemnum clinides, assembly GCA_963675345.1. Classification (NCBI taxonomy): domain Eukaryota; kingdom Metazoa; phylum Chordata; class Ascidiacea; order Aplousobranchia; family Didemnidae; genus Trididemnum; species Trididemnum clinides. The sequence continues at coordinate 45,736,540 of OY776285.1, read as the reverse complement.
GTTTAGGGTATCTGCTACCATCACCAGTAATCAAAAGAAGAAAGAATGCTCTTTATCAAACTCCGAACGCTAGCCACATTTCAAAGCAATCAGAGAGTTTTACAACGAATACGTGATGAGGACACTTGAAAAAATTAACTATAATCCGGTTAAAAGAAAACAACATCTTCTACTCACACATTACTTTCGCAAACCTTGTTGGAGAACGTTAACAACATGAGACCACGATATTGTTGTAATCCTCAACTGTATGAAGATTATTATCTCTCCCAGACCGGAAAAGGCTATTTCTCCGGCTCGCAAAGACAGCTAGGGTATGGGTTAGGAAACATCTTTGCCTCTTTAGGTCGATCGGTTTTACCTCTTGTAAAGCGAGGAGCTAAATCCATAGGAAAGGAGGTTTTGAAAAGCGGAACCAACTTCGTTTCTGATATTCTGGAAGGTAAGAACCTCAAACAAGCTGCTCTGAACAGAACAAAAGAGACTGGTTCTAATTTACTACGAAAAGTAGCCACGTTTCCGGGGGAACGGAGAAGAATTAAAAAAACCACAAAAAGAAAAAAGAAATCCTCTTCAAAAGCGAAAAGAGTCAAGACAGACATATTCAGTTAAGATGGCGAGTCTGATTCATACAGAGTCGTGTGAATCGATTAAAGAGGAGTTGGATTTATTCTCTGTCCCTCCCTCTCAAACTTCTTTGGAGCAAGGAAAATACGTTCAATACAATCCTGTCTCTATTTTATCAAATAATGGTCCTATCGAATTCCTCATTCCAGGAGAAAACAGCTCCTACATCGATCTTTCAAATACTTTACTACATGTTCGCGCGAAAATTAAAAAACAAGACGGATCAGTTTTAGGGAATGATAGCAATGTTGCTCCTGTGTGCAATTTCTTACACGCTTTATGGTATCAATGTGATTTATATTTGAATGGGGTTTTAGTTACCCAAGCATCCAACACATACCCTTATCGAGCTTATATCGAAACGCTTTTAAGTTTTGGGGAGGAAGCTAAAAAATCTCAGTTAAGTTGTTCTCTTTGGTATGGAGACACAGCAAGCAAATTTGACTCTTCAACCAATGCAAATAAAGGATTCCAAAAACGGAAAGAGTTAGCATCCGGCAGCAAAGAACTGGATATGATTGGTAAACTCCACTTAGATTTATGCTTCCAGAACCGCTATCTCTTAAGCGGAGTGGAGGTGAAGCTGCGGTTGAACAGATCGAAAGATGTTTTTTGTTTGATGGGGTCAGGAGATTACATGGTAGAACTTACGAATGCTTCCCTTTATTGTCGGAAATCGGTACCTAGTGACGCGGTCCAACTGAGTCACATTCGGGCTTTACAAAGCAGTTCTGCAAAATATCCAATTCGAAGAGTAGAGGTAAAAAGTTTTACAGTCCCGCGTGGTACTTATTCCATCTCGAAAGAGAATCTTTTTCTAGGACAGTTACCGAGGCGGATAGTTTTCGGTTTGGTTGAAAATGAAGCCTTCAACGGAGCTATTGGAAAGAATCCTTTCAACTTCAAGCACTGCTCAGTCAATTTTGTTTCTTTGTACAGAGATGGGGAGCAAATACCGGCCAATCCTCTGCAATTAAACTACAGTCAAAACCGCTATATTCGAAGTTTTTTGTCGCTCTTCACCGACTCCGGTCTTTACTACAACGACTCCGGAAACGGAATCTCTCGTGATTCCTTCCCTCTCGGTCATTCTTTGTATGCGATAGACCTTACGCCGGATTTATCCGCTTCCTGTGCTCATTTCCAACTGATAAAAACTGGAAACATTCGTCTGGAGTTGCACTTCTCTACTCCTCCTACAGAAACAATGAATGTCATCATTCACGCAGAATTTGACAACCTACTTCAAATCGATAGAGATAGAAACGTTTTAACTGATTACTGATGGATACACTGCAGATTGAGAGGATATTAAAAAATGACTCCTGCGCAAAAAAGATTTTTAAAGGTGTTTATCCTAAAGATCAACTATCTACTGTGGAGTATCCTGGGAGTTATGTTGTTAACACCGACCCAAGCACTTCCCCTGGAGAACACTGGGTTGCTATGTTTTTTAACAATCAGAGATCTGCTGAATTTTTCGATAGCTATGGTCTACATCCAATTGTTTATGGTTTGACGGATTTTTTAGATTCACACGCCTCATCCTGGACCTACAACTCGAAGACCCTACAAAGCTTGATATCTGAAGTCTGTGGACATTATACCGTGTACTATATCTTATTTCGCTCGCGTGGTTGCTCTTTAACCGAGATATTGACTCATTTTTCCGATAATGTTAGTGTAAATGATAAAACTGTTGAGCGTTTTGTTGAGAATTTATTGAAAATGTAACCACTTTACGTGTAATAAACAGAATTGAATACAATATAAATACGATTCACATCCAAAATAATCACACGACATATGGGACATTCCTTTGAATAAAGCTTTGTAGTACAAGCTAGACATCCGAAACAGTGAGAGCACGGCATGGTTAAAGCATTAATTCTCGCATCAAAACACACTTTGCATACAAGTTCTTGAGATGTGTCACACTCTTTTGCTTCAGTTAGGGGGGTTATGTTCGGTTCTTCATTTTCAACTGGAGGGTTTCTCGTTAGTATTGGATCTGCTACTTCTTCAGGAGTAGCAAAACCAAATCTCGTTCCCGATAAAAACTCCTCTTCTGGGATGCGAAAGCTGTTGTGTTGGGTGATGAATTCAGATCCAAACGTTCTCTCTAGATACGCACACGCGGACCAGTATTTCGCGTGCTCAATTTCTGGGATGTCGCTATCAGACCACTGATAAAGAGAAAGCCCACATTGAAAGCATATTACTCGATCATCACTACCTCTGTATAAAAATCCAGCTTTAGCCATTCGTTCAGGGCTTAAATTATCGACTCGGTGAGGCCAGTTGTTTGTGAAGGTTAAGATTCGCGATTCTTCAGATTCGAAAGAAGGGCACAACATTTTTTAAACAAATTTTACTCAAATCTAAAGACGGTTACATACGTTAAAATCACACATTTATTGTTTTACGTTAAGTGGAGATGGTTTTCTCTTCTTTTGATAAAGTTCAGTACTTCTAGGCAGACTACTTGAACGTTTTTTCTTCCCAGCTGTGTGTTTCAAGGTTTTCACAAGAGCGGCTAGCTCCTTACTGATACCACAGTTTTCGTTTCTAATGATGAATCTGGATGATCGATCTTGTAGATGTTGAAAATATTTCTCGGGTGAAAAGATAGCTTCCTCTTTAAATCTGATAAGAAAGTTTTCTACAGCCGCCTCTTTTTTGAAAATCTCCAACCGCGTTTTCACTTCACAAACATCACCGTGTTGACAGTCAGCTGAGAAAACGACTATCACATATGGTCTGGCGTCTGTTGGGCCTTTGAAAGCCACAAAAGGCAGGCCATCGAACATATGTATACACACTTGGATAAGCTGATCGGTTGAAAAGAGAGTTTTTCCTCTTGGGACAGTCAGCACACCTTTTCTCAACATCTCACCGTCTGCGGGTATTGATTTTCCTTCTTTGTCAATGTCGAGGAAGATTTTTCGTATTTTTCTTGCTTCTTCTGGATGGTTTCTTGCACGCCTCAACAACGCTGTTTGCTCCACCAACTCTTCGTAGGATGAGGAGTGGGGGTAAGTAGTGTCCACATTCTCCGCTCGCTCTTCATAGTCGTCAGCGATGGATGTGTGTGCCTCACCACAGTTTTCCATTTTTCTTCTGCTTTTCTCGCTAAAAACACGGTTTATATACACAACAGCTAGTACAAAAAAAGAATCGTAATTCTTGTCTGGACTTGTCTTATTCTTTCCAACAATTGTGTAATAAAAACATTGGTGCAATAAAACATTGGTGTAATGCAGTTAAAAATATTTATTCGCTCATTGCTAAAATTGTTTATCTTTTCAAGAGAACGTGATCAACTCCGAAAATTGTTTGTATTGACTTTTCAAGCCGTTAGAAAACGTGATCAACTCCGAGCTTTCTAGCTTCCGTTGGCATCAGTTTTTGTTGATAGTCGTGATTCAGCCTCCGCTTGTGATTGGTTGAGACTTTCACGCCCCAATGTTTATGTGATAGATTTCTAGCTATCTTACAGACCATATGTTGAAAATGCAGTTAATATCGAAGTGACGGTATTCTCAAGAGGGGTGCCCACAAATCAAGTTTTATTTACAAGTTGTATTGACATTGGTTTAAGTTGTTTACAAGTTGGTACATGTTGTCATTTGTTTACAAGTACACGTTGTCATTTGTTTACAAGTACACGTTACCATTTGTTTACACGTGTTTACAATATCCTTCAAGGTCATGTATCAGTTCGGACGTCACGTTCGGAAATGACGTATTGCACCGCAATTTGCACCGCAAAAAACAGATCAAAAAACATATTACATACTACTGGTGTATGCTTATACTTGGAGATTAGACTTGTAAATTTTTTAGAAAAAATACTACTATTTCAGGAAGTTTTTTTCGATCTTCAGTATATCAACGCAAGGAATCGCTCATAATTTAAAGCTCAAGTAATCAATCAGCCAATGCATTGAGATAACATTACTTCGAAGCTTTACTATTAACACACAATTTTAACATCAGGACCTATTCAAAAACTTAATGATCATACTTAAATAATAAGTAATAATGCGATTGGGACTTACATTTTAGAAAAGTATTGTATTTCTGAATTAATAGGCTGCTTGATTGCTATTTGCCCTCCTAAATTATAAAAGATCAAAGATCAGAAAAATGATTATTGGTCGGGTTAGCTGCCTAAGTTATCTTAGATTCACGTGAAAAGTTAAACATTTAAACCAGAATCACTCTTAAATGTTTAACGCTAGCAAGTGCGGTGATTTTACTACTTCAGTGCTTCTCAACCATTTTCGGCCGTGGCCCACTTCGAAGATCCACAAATTCTTGTGGTCCACTTTAATGAGAAGTTTAATTAAACAATTACAATGTCACTAGGATAAGCATAAAATAACGTGGCAGCAAAGTTGATCCCATAAAATATGAAATAGGTCATTGCCACTCCAGTTCACAGGATGGCCAGTTCACAACTTGGCAGTGATGTTGATCAACAAAAAAAATCGCTTTTCCAATACTCGGGATGGCCTCTCTAATTTACAGGTGGTGGTCCATATGACTGTTCATATGGCCCAGTATTTCTCAATCTTATTCGGCATGCAAGCCCATTTTCAAAATACACAGAGGTCCGTGGCCCACCGACTTACGTGCTGTGGCCCACTTATGCATTATAATACCAAGCTGTGACCCACCCGACTTTCATGCTGTGGCCCACTAATGGGCCATGGCCCACCGTTTGAGAACCACTGCACTAGTTTTACATGGGATTGCGTTCAAAATTAGTTGGGACTTAAATGTTTACAAATGCAAAAAAACTTCAGTGCAGGGGCTTCTAAAGGGGCCTGGTTAAACAAGTTTCTTCGAAGTTGACAGTATTGCAACATGATATCAAATATTGCAAGAGATAATCTTCTGAATGAAGGTTTGTATTTATGCATTGTCAACAATTGGATCACTCGCCATGGAGCTGTGTAAAAGTCTGAAAACCATTACAATGAAATTTAAACTCAAAATTACTTGATAACAGGTCAGACGCTTTACCATTTTAAATTTTAAAATACCGGTATCGAGATTTTACGCTGTTATTTGGTCTCAAAGGTTTAGCATTTACCTACTTGTTGTTTATGAATCAAGGCTTAAGGATTTATTATGTTTTAAAGGTAGCGACATTAGTGTTGATTCAACACCTTAATTACAATAGGTAATCTTCTTATTGACTCAAATTATGTAAGGTAGAACAAAAAATTTTGCTCAAAAATGATCGCCAACATCATGCGGTACCACACAGCAATCTATTACATCACGCCAATAACCCGCGACCGGCTGCGATCTTATTGAGTCTCATCAAACAGGTGCAAAAAAACACTCAATACAAAAATGCTGAATAAGAACAAATTTGCCATTAGGTGCAAAAGGAATGATGCAATACAAAGCAATATATACAGCAATAACTATATCATGGGGGTCTCATTTAGGAACACACACATGTGGACATGGACAACAAGTCACGTCAGTCAGCTCTAATAGGGGTGTAGGATTATTGTTGAGACTTTATCATTTACAAGATATGGAGGTTGCTAGTTTCTAGGTGGCTAGGTTGCTAAAGCTGCTAGTTGCTAGATGTGACTTGTTGTCCATGTCATGTGTGTGTGCCCTTAAATGAGACCCCATGATGTACATGTAAGTATTGCTTTATCATATTATTTTGTATTGCATCTTTTTTTTTTACCTAATGTCAAATTTGTTCTTATTCAGCCTTTTTGTTATTTGAATGTTTTTTACACCCTCCTGATGAGGCCCAATAAGATCGAAACTAGTCGTGGGTTATTGACATGATGAAATAGATTACTCTATGGTACCGAATCATGTAGGTGATTATTTTCGAGCAAAACTTTCTATTTTACCTTAGTGTGATGATCGAAGCAGATCTCTCTTAATAAAAGATTGCCTGAAAATTGCTACCTAGCAACTAGCAGCCTCTATGTTTTGACCCAAATTAATTTTTACGCATAAATACAAACATAAATTAATTTGGATCAATTGCTGATGAACAAAATCCTGAGTTTGAACTGTCTCTTTTAAAAAGCACCCGTCGGTATTACCCGACAGATTGTAATGAAAATTGTTCAAACAGTGACGCAAATCCACAATAGTAATTCACAAAACGGAACAACGACGGTTTTCTAAAACAAACATCCATTCAAAACTTTTCTACCTAAAAAGAAAAACGCCAAACACTCACCTAATTTTTTAGAAGTAGGCAGAATTTTAGGACGGCTAGGTTATAGAGTCGAGATATCTCTGCACTTCAGTTGCAGTGTAATAACATAGCACCTGTCGGCATCGAATTCCTTCTCTTCATTAGACAAGGTTTTGTTTAGCAGTAAGGATCTTTTACCCTCAGAGTAAGCTAATGTACGAGTAATAGCAGAAGATGACCTATGGCGATCAATAGCTTTTGAAAAATCGCTTAGTTGAAAATAAAAATAGTTATACGTAGATTAGCTGAATCAAAAAAGCACAGAACTGCGTTTTTTTGCAGTTACAACATTAAACTTAAAAAGGAAATACATGTGGCAGAACCATGCGTTACTGTAATTCTAGGTCAAAATTAATACTTTATAAGCGTCGGTAATTTCGTAAATGCTGTACAACCACATTAAGTCATGAAATTAGGATATCACAGCATTATAGCAGTGGAAAATCTGTTCCTTCTTTCATAATAAAGTGACTTTTTCTTGCAAATAATGCACTGCATCAACTACTAGCGAATAGTAAATAAACTGTAGTCAATTGTGCATCTAAACTAGACGATTGATGCTTTAGTAAAGAGTTTTTGGTGAAATAAATTATTAAGTCATTTTTGGCGCAACGGTCTTTTGATATCGGGATATAATTCAATTATGCTTCAGGCAATTCAGTTTCATATTTTTGATTTCCAACATTACTCCTATTCCTGAACCCCATGCAGGATAATGTAACTACCACGCCTTAAGTCTTTCATATGATTTGACTACAAACTTTAATCCAAACTTACAATGCGAAGCCGTCCCTCTTACTACTACACTATGATTTATTTTTTCATGGAATATCAGCGAAATAATGATTTGATTAGTAATTTAGTTCTACTCAAATTTGTCCCACGGGCCAAGGACTGTACATTCTACAAGAGTCCTACCAAAAAGTTTAAAAATTAGCAATCAGCAATGGAAGCAGTTGTAGAAAATAAAATATAGAACCGAATTAACTCAATAACACCAAATAATAAAAAGAAATTATTAAAACAAAAACCGTTGGAATTAAAATGTGCCAAGGGCTTTGCGATGTTCTATTTCGGCTGCATGGATATCAGATCAAGATTGAAGATATAAGCAGATGCAGGCCTGGCAACCATTGTGCCTCCACTCTTGCATTATATATAAATCTGCACCCCCAGCATTTTTTATTTTGAGTTTGCTGAAAGCTTGCCATTCTGTCATTTGTAAATACTTATCTCCCCCTGCAGCAACACGACTGTCCGAGCCCTACTTTGATTGACTTTTAAGGTAAAACGCAGGGGCGTAGCCACAACGTTAATTGGATGTAGACGTACTTTGAATTTTATATCTACTTACCGTAAACCTCTAATTGAGCGCCACCTCTACTTGAAAGACACTATAGAGGGAAGGGTTGAAAAATAGAGCACAACCCTCTAATTGAACGTCACCCTTAATAGTTTGAGGTGTCCTTCAATTACAGGGTGGCGCTCTATTTTTCAGCCCTTCCCTCTATAGTAGCCTTCTATTAAAGGTGTCGTTCAAATAGAGGTGACGCTCAATTATAGGTTTTACGGCACCTTAATTATAATCTTAAAAAAATTTTGATGTACTTTAAATTTCTTTTATTATAATAACAAAATGGGTCCTGCTAACGATACCCCACAGGAACAATTGCATGTCGAAGACCGACATAAAATAGCGGGTAAGTTTCTACAAATACGGTGAATTTAACCAGTTGTGCCAGTGACATAGAAACATCTATTCAGGTCCATAATAAACATGCTTTTCCCCTAAATATCTTCGACTCAATTTTCTAAAAACATGAAGCTATTTTTTTAGGTAGCTCGGTAAAAATTTTTTCATGGTCGGTCGATTCTAAAAGTATCAGGTTATATGCAGTTCTCTTTGAAAGCTTTATTGATTCTAGAAAAGATGGAAGCAAACAATTAAAAGAAACAAAACTCAGAATGTTAAATACTGTAAACTTTTCAGTGAAAAACAATCAATCAAACTTGTCTGTGCCGTACCACTGACAAATGGCACAGCCAAAACAAATATTGGTTAGTGGGAGAGGGGCAACATGTTTCTAGAAACTTTTTATGTTTTAAAAGTTTGACCAAAATTTATTCAATTGATGCACTTGTTGTTTCTTAAGTAAATTTTTCAATGCTTCTAACATCTTTACATGGGTTTCTAGACTGAGGAGCAGTTACGACGGACTTGATAGCATAGTCAAGAAGGGCGAGAAATTTTGTTCCCCCGATCATGAACTTGTAATGGTACCAATGGAAAATGACAACCAATCATACCCTCGCGTAGGTGTAGTAGTCAGAATGTTCGCACTGCAGTCGAAAGACGTGAGATCTATTGCCTTGTCAAGCCACATTAAAAGAATTTATTGATGATGTTCACAAATCCTTGCTTAAAGCTCAGCACAAAAGAGATAGTGAGGAGAAAAAAAGCGGAAAGTTTGCTGCTTGTGTTCTTGGAAATAGTGCTTGATGCTATTACTTTATGTTCGTGTGGCAGGCAGGTATTGGTAACGAGTAGTTTGCCAATTGCGGTGGCTTAGTCTGGCTTAAAGATTAGTAAACATATCATGAGCTGACATGCAAAAACAACAAAAATCTTGCAACTCTTTCCATCATTTTCCCACTCGCACTTTGATACGCTGCTCTCATCCTTTTACTTCATCACAGATGTTTACATCCAACATCAACTTTTGATATTTTTTGTTTTATAGAAGAGGTAATGAAGGAATTGTCATTTCATCCAGGTTCTGACTTTTCAGAATACAAGTTAGTTGTTAGCTGATATCACAGCCATTTTGCACAAATAAGGTGGACGTGCGCCGAAGCCTATTGCAAAAAAGGAGCCCTCACATCAAGATGAGGCACTTTTTTAGGAAGCACTTTCCAAATTTGGTAAAAATTGTTGGTTTTTAGAGCTATTTTCAATACAAATGTACCAATTTTCCAACTGATCTGAATCAAGGCAGATGGCTTAGGTTGAATTCGAACAAGCTCAATCGTTTTTCTTATTCTTGATTATCACGCCAATAAAAATATATTTATTAAAAGAATGTTGTTGGGATCAATAAAAAGTTACTGTCAACAAGCCACTACAGGGTGTTGCATATCACACTTTCAAGTATTTCACAAAACAAATGCTTTGACTCTTCTTTTATTATTTGTTGTCGTTTTTTGTAATTTTTACTGCTTTTCTAAGCCAATTTGAGACTTTTTAGCGTTTTCTTTGAAGAAAATTGTGACGTTACACGATGTGACATCGCCATTGTTTTAAAAATCCGAGCAATGCAGATAGCAGCTGTAATGCAATATTGGTCATTTGTCACCAAGATCACATAATTAGTAAAGCTTGCACTTTCTGCTGAAGGCAGTTTTGTCTTAAATAGTTAGTTACTCAGTAAAGAGTCCAGCGTTTTGTTCTTTTTTAAAAGGACCTTTCGAGTGGGTTATGTTGCATAACCTGTAAGTCGGTTATATCGCTGTTGTCAGATACGAAGTCTGGTGGTCGTGTGAAATGCAATATTGTTGATAGTAACAATAGTCGTTAGTACTTACCTCACGATATCAGTATGGTTGTGCATGAGGGAAAAGCACTCCAAAGCAATTTCCTCAATTTGGTGCAATGCTTGTGATAAAAGTGCACGGTGCCAGCAGTAACAGCAACTCCAAAGCCAGTCATGAACGCTACGATGTTCCAGTATAACTGACAAAAGATTTTACTGTCACCAGAGAATAAAAATACGAGGGAAAAATGCAAAATTTGAATAAACAGCCGAATTCAACATTTCAAAATTTTTTTTAGCCGATAAAACTGATTAAAAAACGCCGGATTAAGACCTGTTTGTAATAACGGTACGCTTCCAAAAAGCAAGCTGAACATTTATTTATGAATATGCTTTATTTGTGTGTGGCTGACGTATTAGTAAACAAATTAAATACTCTGGTCAGTTTCGATTTTTTGATTACTAAAACCCGATCTTGGGCTTAGTCGAACGTTTGGCGTACTGTCATCATGTTACAATTACCAATTAAAGTAACCGCTTCACGCAAAATCAAAACTGCTGCATGGTTTCTGTTGTATTATCGGCACAGTGTAGGCTATTTTACTGCAAACATTGCAACCATTGCTCCAAGGATGGGGATTGCTGCTTACCACATACCGCTGTTCAAAAACATTACGAAAAATATTTATGAAAAAATTATATAAATCGCTTTTCAAATTGAGCAAACTGCAGATAGTGACGTTATTTCGACCTATCAGGTCTCTTCAGTGCAGTTATGGTCTAAGCTATGCTTTATTAAACGCCTCTAGCTACTTGTTGGCCACCAGCTGCACTGAAGACAGGGATGTGGAAGCGGTTACTTTTGAACCGTTTCCGCTTCCGCTTCCACACCTATCGCTCCCGTTTCCGCTTCCACTGACAAAAACGAGAAAACAACCGTTGACAATTTTTTTATCTTTTGTGGGTCTGTAGCCTGCCTTCTCCTACACTTTATCATTTTGAGAAGACAAAAACCTTCATTTATTGCTATTACTTTACCTACTTCGCTTGAGCTTATTGTTCCGAATTACTCTGTGTTTCTTTTTCTTAGATATTGGAACTCAGGTTGAATGTATAACAGTGCTTTTCAATCTTTTTGTCATCGCGTAATCCCTAATGTACTTTCGCGTTTGTCACGGAACCCCCACTAACAAAAATTTAGAAATCACAAATTGCTTGCAAGAAAATCAAATATTTTGTTACTACAATTCAAAAAATAATAATTAAACACTTCAACAAATAGACAGTTATTACAAGTTCCTTTACTACTTACAACTACTTTTACTACAGTTAACTTAATGCTTCTCAGATCTAAACTGTATGACCACATATTACAGCTCTCGACAATAACCTGTTGTCACAACAACAAATTACACCGTATAGTGCTGATTTTTCCTTTCTATCCTCAACTAACTCTGACTTCGAGTTAACTTTAACTCTAATTATCATTACAAACTTTTTGTCTGTCCCCAAAACACGTATTGACTCTAATCTTTTTGAATAGTGAAGTGCGAAATTTCTGTCGTATATATATAGTATATACATGTAAAGCAAGCAAAATTGAACTGCACCAATCAACAGCCGCCTCGATGTGATGGTGCGGTCCCCAACCCCGTTTGGGTTGGGTTAAAATGGCTGTTGGCCTTCTCGAGGGTCCCAGTTACCCAGGGACTTCTCCTCACACAAACCATTTTTCGCCGTGCTGCCCCCTGAGTTACGGCAAAAGGGTAGCACGCAGCTTCTTTAAAATCGGCCTGTCTTCTTTCTTCTCCTGCCTTTTTCTCGCCCGTCTTCTTATTCTTCTCCTTCTCCTGATGAGCGGCAACATTCATCCTAACCCTTGTACCGTCTTTCCCTGTTCAGTGTGCGCTGGAAATGTGACCTGGCTGGATAGGTCAATGCAATACTGCACATGCTCTAATTGGGTTCATTTAAAGTGCTTACTACTCTTCTTTTGTAAATTCAGAACTCTTGGCAACTCTCACTCCTGGATCTGGCCTCCCTGCTGCGTCCCTGATTTTTTTTTGGAGATCCCACACCTACCAACACTGTGACTTCCTCCTAGAAGTTCTCCACTTGGATACCTCCTCTGCTTAATCTGGCCCATCTGCCCCCTTCTGCTAATGCCGTACTCGCACCCCACTCTCGCCTTCAAAGCTTTTATTCTTTTTCCGCCCACTTTGTATCTTCTGCCTCTGACCCCTCACCTCCAACCTTTGCTCCTGGCTGTCCTTCTACTCCTCCTGCTTCCACTTCCCCGCTTGACTCCCTCAGGGTTCTTCAATGGAATGCTCGAGGTCTCCGAGCCAGAAGCACTGAACAGCTACATTTTATTTCGTCTCATCCCGTTGACCTTATTTGTATTCGGAATTTAATCTTAATTAATCTTCCTCTTTTCGGATCCCTGGATTCTCTTCTCTGCGATCTGATCGCAGCCCCCCTCGGTTTGGTATTTTTTCCACTGATGTCACAGACGCTAGCGGCGGCAATATCATTTTCGTCAGGCAGGGCTTATCCTTCTCTGAGCTTTCTACCTTGACCCCTATTCTGATTATGTAGAGATCAACATCTCTCTAAACGACTTTTCCTCGCTCTCATTTCTTAATGTTTATATTCCCCCTATTTGCTCTTTTCCAAAGGATAGCAGAACCAATTTCTTTTCTCCCTCCTTTTTTCCCTCTTCCACCAATCTCTTTATTCTGGGAGACTTCAATTGCCATCACATCCTCTAGGATTCAAAAAGTATTTCCAACTCCTGTGGGGAGAAAGCATTCGATTGGGTCATCTCCTCTGACCTCCTCCTCCTCAATGACTCTGACATATCTACTCTTCTTTATCGCTTCTCTGGAAGTTGCTCCTTTCCTGACATCTCCTTTGCTCTATTCTCTCTCGCCTTCTCCTGCTCCTGGGAGATGCTTCAGAACCTGGGTTCTGATTACTTACCAATTCTACTAACCGTCCCTCTTTCTCCGGTCTTTCGCCCCAACAAACGTCTCCCTTCCTTAAAATTTCAGAAAGCTCGTTGGGATGACTTTGCTTCTTACTTTCAGTCTCATTGTCCTTCTGCAGAGGAATACTAGTCTCTTTCTTTTTGCTCTGCTGCAGCTCTTCTTTGCTTCTATGACACTGAATGCTCTCCTTACGATCTGGTGCTCTGGACAGACAGCTCTGTTCATTTCCCTTTTGGCAAAGACGGCTCCGAAGTACTTGCCAACTACTCTCTTTGTGGCACCTAGGCCATTCTTATCTTTTTAGCAGGCCCAGTATGCTCAAGTTTTTCCGCAGAAACCTGCTGCATTCTGCAAGCTCTCTACATGCTCTCGGCAACACCAACAAGTCCGCCACTTCTCTTCTTCTCCTATCTGATTCTCGCTCTGTCCTCGCCACTCTGTTCTCTCCTCCATCTTTCTTTTTACCTTAATCTCTGGCAGCAACTGTCTTCTTTCTCCTTCTGTTCTGTCAGGCTACAATGGGTCCCCGGACACTCATTTCTCCCGGGGAACAACGCGGCTGATGAACTGGCCAGATGAGGAGGGCTACTTGTTTCCTCAGCAATCCCTTGTAGTTTCTTTCCTCATATCTTTCGTATCCACTCTTCTCTTTTCCGGACTGGAGGCATACTGTCTCATCTAAATTCTTTGACACACAGGTTTCCTCGATTTCCACCGAGGAACTTGTGCTTCTACATCATGCTCGCTGTGTCCTCTCTTACCTTCGCTGTAAGGGACACAAGTCTTCTGTTAAGCTCCTATCTCTCTAGGATTGGCAGAATCGAAAATCCTTCTTGCAGCGCTTGCAGAACCCGTCCCAGGACATCTCTCATCTCATTCTGCACTGTCCAGCTACGGACTCTTTGCGTCGCTCGCTTTATGGCAATTTTCTGTCTCTGTACGACCTCTGGTCCAGACCCTGGGGAGTTGCCCGGTTCTGGGGCCTCATGGTTGCCCGGTTCTGGGTCTGGGTGTCAACCCATCCCTCGGAAGGGGTCGGGTAGCAACAACAACAACAACAGCAAAACTGAAATTACAGACGCACTATTACGTAACAAAGGGAGTTAGAAAATTCAGACTTTCCGAAAGTCGTAAATAGGATTACGTCACAATCTGCATCTTGGTATCACAAAATTCCCTTATTATTTATATACACGGGACACCACTCCATATAAGAAATCAATTTACTGAAATAAGAAATAAATACTAGTAATAAACGAAAAACCTTTGCGATCCCCTTACGGAACTCTTAAAACTCACAGAACACAACTGCATGTTTTGCAAAACCCCTGTTGACGAGCACTGATGTAGAATGATCAAGTTGTTTCCATCGTGAGTAATTTCTTTTTCAACATTTTCAACCCCCTAACCAAGGTTAGTTTGATCAAATCATCATTTTATTAGTTACGTTTCGTTGTCCAAACTACCTTTTTCTTACCCGCAATCGAAATAAAATGTGATGCTAGTTATACTTTTTCTTGTTCTCTCGCGCTACTGATATCGCACGTTCATTCAGACTTATAGTGCAACTTCACCGTTTAATCCACATTGGGAAATGGACAAAACATTTTCTCCAAGTTACTCTTCAAGTCAAATAACCTATGTGGAAGCAGAAGCGGTAGAACTTTCGCGCTTCCGTTTCCACAGAAAAAGGACCGCTTCCAGCTTTCGCATCCGCTTCCACATCTCTCACTGAAGAAACTTGATAGGTTGAAACAATGTCACTGTCTGCAGTTTGCTCAAAGTGCATCGCTGGCCTCTTGTATTACTATACGAGCTTTTCAAATTTTTTTGTATATACGCGGCTTGTTAGGTCAAAAGATTACATTGGTAATATATTAAATTTGATATTAACAAATATATTAAAGTGATAAATATATTAATATTATTTATTAATAAATATATTAATATTATTTATTATTACATGAGTTGCTAGTTGCTAGCCCGCAATTTTCAAGGCAATCTCCTATCAAAAGGTATCCGCCTCCAGCATCAAAGTACAATAGAAACATTTGCTCCAAAATGATCACCAGCATCATACGGTACCATAAAGCAATCTATTACATCATGTCAATAACCCGCGACCGGTTTCGACCTTATTGGGTCTCATCAGGCGGGTGTAAAAAACACTCAATAATAAACATGCTAAAAAAACAAATTTGCCATTGGGTGCAAAAAAAAATGTTTTGTATTGCATTTTTTTTGCACCCAATGGCAAATTTGTTTTTTTAGCATGTTTATTATTGAGTGCTTTTTACACCCGCCTGATGAGACCCAATAAGGTCGAAACCGGTCGCGGGTAATTGACATGATGTAATAGATTGCTTTATGGTACCGTATGATGCTGGTGATCATTTTTGAGCAAATTTTTCTATTGTATTATTTATTAATAATTTAATATTATTTATTAATAATTTATTATTAATAATTTAATATCATTTATTAATAATTTATTAATGAATATTAAATAAATATATTAAACTGATAAAAGATAAATATATTAAACTCTTCTTTTAGCTCTTTGGTCATACAGTGTTTTGTTCTTCTCCCGGCTCTTCAGCAACTCTTCTTGGGCAATCTTCATGGTGTTGTCTAAGCGTTCTCGCAATTCCAAAACATACTGGTAGCTCGTCTTGATTTCTGTCCCATCTGTCTCCCCTGTCCACAGCTCCTTTAGGATTTGTACTGGTCCGCGTACTGTCCTGCCGTACAATAATTCAAACGGTGAAAATCCGGTGGCCTCTAGTGGCGCTTCTCTGTATGCAAATAGTAAGGGATTAACAAAACGATGCCACTGGCGGGGCTGCTCATGGCACAGACGTCTTAGCATTTTCTTGAGTGTACCATTAAAACGTTCGACCAATCCATTGCAAATAGGATGGTACGGCGTAGCTGTTAATTGCTTTATGAACAGCAATCTTGATACTTCCTCCATGCACTTCGATACAAATTGCGTGCCAAGATCGCTCAAAACTTCTTGTGGTATTCCTAGACGACTGTACATATCCGGCAACGCTTCCCCCACTGTCTCCGTTTCAATATTCTTGAGTGGGACGGATTCAGGGTACCTGGTCGCATAATCTACGAAGGTCAGGATATATCAATGCCCCTTCTCGCTTGGAGGCGAAATTGGTCCAACCAAATCTACGGCGACTCTCCTAAACGGCATATCAATCAAAGGCATATCTCCTAGTGGCACACGGGGAACGCATCCTTTAGCAGTCGTCTTCTGACATACATCACATGATCTTCAGAAACTAGTACATCACCTTGCATGCCAAACCAATAGAAATTTGTTTGAATGCGGTCTTTAGTCTTCTTGATCCCAAGACGTCTTCCGAAAATAGAGTTGTGGGCGACTTCCATAACCTTCTTTTTTCAATGTTTTCGGTACCATAATCTGTTTTGAGCACTCACCCAATCCATCATCTCGGCTTCGAATCCTGTATAAGATACCCTTACGCTTTTCATACTTTATTTCGTAATCACCCTTTCTAACAGCATCCTCCAGGTTTTTTCCAGACCGGTGTCTTCCTGTTTCAATTTTGTCAATTCATTCTTCGTGACGGAAGTCTAAGCCGTCACCTCCTTTGCAGCTAAAGGTTTGATCGTGGTATTCTTCCGAGCTTGAGCCCTCGTGACCGCAGCGGCACATGCCTCTACACAAGGAACAGGATCATTCGGATTCCGTGCCCCAGGAATGTTCCCAATGACCAGGTCCAACAAAGGGTCCCGCAAACATATGGCTTGGGTTACTCCCGTATAGTACGGCGTGTCCACTTTAATCTCAGCAATGGGTGCCTCCTTCAATGTCCGGTCGATAGACATCACGTAACCCATGCTACCAGTAAAATCATCTTCCTTCACCAACTCTCTCCTGACAATAACACCATTGTAGCCTGTATCACGAAGGATCTCAATTTCATTCTCACTCACCTTTCCGGTCGCAAGAGGCATACACTTCTTATTTTCATTACTCAGGCAGGCACCATTACGCACGACTTTAGTTTTCTCTCCAGATTTGAGCTCCAAATATTCTTCGTTTCTCGCTTTGGCATCATCCAATAATCTTCCAACTTGGGCAGCACATCCAACTCGGTAGGGTTGTGACGAAGGCCTAGGGGTGTTGCCTCCACCGCGAGAAACAGCTTGAGGGCGGGGGTATTTCGACAGAATCTCTTCTCATACCAAATTTCGCCACATTGGTAGCACGTAACTGCGTGTCTAGCTGGTCTGTTATACTCATTACGTCCTCCTTCTGACTTAACACGACAGTCAATCGCCCGGTGACCAACGCCCGGTGACCAACTAGAATACGCTAGCAAACTAGGTCACGTAGTGCCAATTGTGACGTCAAAAAGGCTTGTGAGTTACAAATCTATTTATAAATCCGAAAGAAAAAAGATCTTTTTTTAAAACAGTTTAGTACGTTAGGGCTACAAACAATTCAGATTTAAAATAAAAAAATGATTACTGCAAAATAAAACAATAGATTACAATAACTGCACATACATAAAAACTATTCTTTTAATGCAAATTTACTTATTCGTGACATCTATAAAGCTATTACAAAGTAAAATACCAATGATATCTTCCATATGGTGCAATATAACACAGTGATGTTGTTAATTTTGATTTCTCCTCAAACTTTCTCAAGTCCATGCTGACTACGCATTATGATTTATATTCGTTTTACCTTGCTTAGGTATGCTCATAGAAGTTAACTCATTATGTTTCACCCCGCTTTTTCCAAATTTTCAGGTTTGATTCCGGTAGCTCTATAAAGCTGTTATCGAGCAAAATAAAAAAACATGTTTCTCTTAAGTGAGGTGCGATTTTACCGCGGCAGGGATGCAATCACCCGTGCCAATTTGAAACGTATCAATTAATGCAGCTGCGTCAGCTTCACCGTACAAACATTTGTGAGAGCAACTGGGAAATGTTTTAGTAAATATAAGTCATAGTTCCTGTATATGTAATGGTGATCATGTTTGTATATTAATCAAGA
Source organism: Trididemnum clinides (assembly GCA_963675345.1). Lineage (NCBI taxonomy): Eukaryota > Metazoa > Chordata > Ascidiacea > Aplousobranchia > Didemnidae > Trididemnum > Trididemnum clinides. The sequence continues at coordinate 45,718,096 of OY776285.1, read as the reverse complement.
CTGGAAATATTCAAAAAGAAAGAATGATGACACAAGCTACCATTCGTAATTGTTAAAAATGCAAGAAGAAGAAGGTGAAACGTAGTCAAAATTGATGCTGTCGCTCAAATGGTGGTTGTTTTGACAATTAATGAAATGAGCTATTTAGAGGTAGGCCTTTTAGACAATTTGGTGGGACCGTTTTCATGTTAATATTTGTGAAATGAACATCTTTGCCTGCGCTGTTTGCTTTAATTTTGCTATAGCATAAAAAGGAGCCATGTGTTTCCCTCAAGTCTTATAATCTATTAAATGAGAAATTCTGTTAAGCTCTTTTCAAACAAAAATATTCCCTGTTAGTCCAATGTTACAAATTGATACTATTGTTGTTAAATTTTGATTTTTTTCTTAAATTTGGGATTTTGTTAAATTTTAATTTGCCCCTAATCCAGACCTCACTACTTCTAAATAAAGATTAATGTTTTGTACCGATATTTTTGTTATGTGGTAAGAGGAAAGCTGTTTTTCATTTGAGCAAAAAGCGGTTGTCCTCTGTCAAGTAAAGCAAATTAAAAAAAATTGCTTATGACGCCATCGTGACGTTACCAACACCCTTATGACACTCACGTGGGGGTGGTGATCAATCGTGCCAAGTTTGATGCCTGTATTTCTAGCAGTTTCAAAGGAGTTAAAGCAGACATACAGACACACAGAGATACAGAAAAGACAGAATTGCGCTTTATAGTATAGATTAATTTACTAAGCAATAGATTCTTGCATCAATGTTATCAATTTTTAATACAGGGTGTCCATAAAGTTCGTGTTCACTTTAAAAAATTTAAAACTTTATTTGTATCAGCGATAAAAAAAAAATTTTAAAAAGAATTAGAAAGAAGAAAATCTAGATTTTTTAAGGTCTTAATGAAATTATATTTAAGTTTCCACATTTCCTCCATCATTAGCAATGCAAAAGGTAATGCAATTTCACAGTTCACAGAAAACATTTGCCAACTGATTTACAGTAATACACGAAATCACATTAATTATTTTAACTTTCAAATCTTGTAATAAACTAGGTTTGGTTGCGCACACAATTGCTTTTACATGTCTCCATAAAAAAATTTAATGAAGTAAAATCTGGCAAACGCGGAGGTCAAGAAAACAGTCCGCTCCTTTCCATCCATCATTTAAGAAATTCTAGATTTAGAAACTGTCTAATATGCAAAGCAAAGTGGCAAGGAGCTCCATTTTGTAGAAACACTGTATCAGTTGAAACACTGTTTTTAATTTTTTTGTAAAGAATCATTCAACAACTGCACTTAAAACTAGGCAGATGAAACTTTATAACACTTTTTACAGATTATTTCTATCGCAAATACAAATAAAGTTATAAATCTTTTGAAGTGCACACGGACTTTATGGACACCCTGTATAAATATCAGATGATCTTATGTGGTTTTCGGGATTAAGGGAGATATATACAGCTAATACTCCTTAGTAGAACTAACAAAGACATCCGCGTGTTATTCAAGTAGCCTCAGTTTTTAACAGCTTGCGAAAAAATGATTGAAATTGTTTTAAAATGCAGATATCGAGTGGTTGTAAATACTTGGCGCATCCTCCAGGAACAACTGACATTACTGTGTTTCATTGTTTCAATTCTTCTTTCATAACATCGGAAATATTACATTACAAAGGATCTCACACAAGCTTTTGTTTTGAAAAGACAAAATTAGACCAAACTGTATTCAGCCAATCAAAAGTAAGATCATCACTCATCCAGCCATTAAATGTTAATCCTTTTGTAACCCCTGGAATAGAAGAAAGTTCTTTTTACCCTGTTTATCTCGGATTACATCATAAGGTTTCATTTTTCCATCTGCTTTCATGGTTGGACCCACCGTAAGCCGATTTTTCTCATGTCCAATATTTCAAATAGGAACCGTACCTACATCCATTGTGTCGATTGTGGGGGCACTGGGCATGCGGGCCCATATCGATGTTTCATCTATGTTCGCTATCAATGCTGGTTCAAGATTGAGTGAATCTCTTTGCTTCTTGTCAAACTCGACGAAGTTGAGAGACTTTTCTTCCAAATCACGTGGTACTGTTTGTCCACTGATCGTTCGCCTTCTAAGGGTCAAATTAAATCGCCTCATAAAATTCTGCAACCAACCACGAAAAGCTACGAATTTGGTCAAACCGTTTTCATCGATTATTTGTTTAGCCAAAACTTGAATAACTTTACCAAAGATATGATGTTGTTGCTTTTATTCGAAAGCAATTTTTCCATCACCCCATCTTCAATAGTACACAGGATTGGTTTTCTTCAACCGCCAAATTTTGTCTTTTTCTTTGCCGGTCCTGGCAATTTGTGGATTTTTAGTTTGGTCTTTTTCTTATTTCCATCAACGTACCATTGACTCGTTAATTTTATACTATATACCAGTCTCTCGATTAGAATAGTTCTCTAAAAAATTTATGACCTCCAGTTTGAAATCAACTTCATAGGAACGCTTTTTACCCATGATAGAATTATTGTCCCTAAGATGCTAAAAAGCTGTTGTAGTTCCGCAAAAGAAAAGCATAAAACCTATTGTAGACTAATGCAAGCCTGCAACTGCTTGAAATTTTATTGCAAATTAATACAGATGGTTCTGCAACTCGACCGCAACTACTTGAAATTTTACTGCGCTTCTGTGATACTAATTGTCTTACACTGCATTGCGGTAATTCAAACGATTTAAGCCAATTTTTAATCAACACCTGTCGGGTGAAAATGCACTGAAATCTTTATGTCACAGTGCAATACCGTGGTTTAAACTCCGTATCGGAGTAGTTAGAATGTTGTTGTTGTTGGTTACCCGACCCCTTCAGAGGGTGGGGGCATAGCGGAAGACCATGGAGCCCCAGAAGCCGGGCAACTCCCCAGGGTCTGCACCAGAGGTCGTAGAGAGACAGAAAATTGCCAAAGAGTGAGCGACGTAAAGAGTCCGTAGCTGGACAGTGCAGAATAAGATGAGAGGTGTCCTGGGACGAGTGTCCACAGGCGCTGCAGGAAGGATTCTCGATTCTGCCAATCCTAGAGAGTTAAGAATATAAGAGAAAGCTGTGTCCGTTGCAGCGAAGACGAAAGAGAACACAGCGAGCATGGCGAGGAAGCACAAGTTCCTCGGTGGAAATTAAGGGAATCTGTTTGTCAAAAAATTTTGATGAGACAAAACGCTCCAGTCCGAGAAAAGACAAGAGTGGATACAAAAGAGAAAAGGAGACAGACTACAAGGGATTGCAGATGGCACAAATAGGACTCCCCGTCTGGCCAGCTCATTACGCGTTGTTCCCGGGGTTGTTCCCGGGGAGAAACGAGTGTCTGGGGATCCATTGTAGCCTGATAAAGCAGAAGGAGCGAGAAGACAGTTCCTGCCACATCTGCCAGAGAATTTGAGATAAGAGAAAAGACGGAGGAGAGGACAGAGTGGCGAGGACAGAGCGACAGTCAGATAGTAGAAGAAGAGAAGAGAAACGGCAGACTTGTTGGTGCTGCCGAGACCAGCAAAGAGCGTGCAGGATGGCACAGGCTTCAGCAGAAAAACTTGTACATACTGGGCCTGCCGAGAAGGAAAGGGTGACCTCAGTGCCACAGAGAGAGTAAATGACAAGTACGCTGAGCCGCTTTTGCCAAAAGAAAAAGGAACAGAGCCGCCTGTCCAAAGTACCAGATCATGAGGAAGGAGAGAGTCAAGGTGGGCGAGAGCCGCACCTTAGCGAGAGAGAGGGGGATCAGAGCGGAAGCATGGAGAGGCATGGGTGGACTCCATGGTGAGCGAAGGCAGATTCCAAGGAGGAAAGGAAGGGCGAGCAAGAAGAGCCTCCCTAGGAGAGGTAGAAGGGTGCATGAGCGGGTGAGTGGACGCAAAAACTATCCAGGACGATTTGCAGAGTCTTGGTTTCACTCCAAGTCTGGCCAAACCTGAAATAACAAAGTAGGTTGGGAAACGAAGAGCCCGCTCATAGAATGAAAGAGTGAAATGAGTCAGGGTGACTCGTAGAGGAGGTAGAGAAGCCTCGAAAAGAAAAAGTGGGATAGGGGAGGACAAGAGGCGGCCGGTGATGGCGCGACTGGCCACTAGGTGGAAGCGTTCCCATTTGGTGATATTGGTAGCACTTAAGAAAGGAACCCATCCAGGTGAAGCGTAAGTGAGAAGGGGCCAAAGAAAAGATTTATACAGAAGAGAGAGGGACTCCTTAGAGGGACCCCATGAGGAAGCAGAGATACAGTGTAAGGCCTTGAGACGTGAGAGAACCTGGCCTTCAGCGAAGATACATGCTTCGAAAAGGAAACAGTGCGGTCGAAGATGACCCCAAGAAAAGTTGGAGTTGGGTTGAAACGGAGGCGGGAGCCGAGTAGGAGGAGATTGGCCTGGAGGTTAGCTTAGTGGAGGTCCACTGAGAAGAACGAGGCCTCACATTTGCTCGGATTGAGAGGAAGACACCAGTACTCAGACCAGCGCTCCAATCGAAACAGAGCTCCTTGTGAGGCCTCCACCGCAGTGGGGACCGAGGGGGAGGAGGACCAAATGGCCAGATTGTCAGCGTAAAGAGAGCAGCTGACGGAAGAAGGCAGAGAGGCCGGAAGATCATTAATGAAGAGAGAGAAAAGTACAGGGCCAAGAACGGATCCTTGCGGAACACCTCGACGGACTCGAAAGAAACGGCTTTTGTGATTTTGAAAGACTACACAAGCGCGCCAATCAGAAAGGAAAGATTGAGTCCAACGAGCAAAGCAAGGAGGGAGGCCAGCCGAAATGAGTTTATGGAAAAGGACAGGATGCCAGACAGAGTGAAAAGCTTTAGAAAAAAATCGATAGTAGACAGGATCGTCCGAGAGCTCGGCCTGGGTTTGTTAAACCCATCCAAAACGGACTGAGAAAGATAAAGAATTTGATCTAGTGTAGACCGTCCAGGGCGGAAACCGGCCTGGAGAGAGAGAATGGGATTAGATTCCAGAAAGAAGAGTAGACGGGATAGAATAATGCGTTCAAACAGCTTTGAGACGCTGGAGGGGAGAGAGATAGGCCGGAAGGAAGCAGGAGAGTCGAGAAGCTTTCCCATCTTGTGTATGGGAATAATAGAAGATGTCTTCAGATGGAATGAAAGGAATGCGAAGACCAGGAGAGATTGAAGATGCGAAGAAGAAAATCCATGCCAGAGGGAGGAAGATGCTTTAGCATAGGATAGGCAACTTTGTCTGGGCCAGCGGCAGTGGAGGAGGAGAGGTTGGATGCAGCCGCAAGAAGTTCAGCGAGAGAGAAAGGAGAGCAAAAGATCGAGTGAGACTCCACAGGGCACGTGGCTCGGTGGAGCTCAGAGAGGTAACCTCTGGCTCTGCTACGCAAGATCTTTGGTTGAGAAATGGAAAAGTGAGATCTCAGGTAAGCGGCATAGACCGAAGCCGACTCCCTGGGGTTAGAACGTTTGCTTCTGAAGTCAGTAAACTAGGTTTAATTCTCATTTGCACCGAACTGTAACAATAAAAGATTGTTAACTGCCCTTAAAAGTACGCCGCTCAAAATAAGCTAAAAATTATGTAAACCGCGTACAGGCTATAGCACTACTTAGGGACAAGAACTGTTGGTGATAAATAATCAAAACTCAAAAATTTTCACTGACAACGTCTTAATGAATCGTAATGCACAGCACTAGTCCATCAGCTGAGCATATTTTGCATTTATTAATGAAATTTTCCTTTTACTTTATTACCAATAATGAAGCTTTAAATTTCCCTAGTAATCTTCCTCGCCAACTTAAGACCACGGCATTTTTATAATTCATAAGAGATAGGCTAGATCAGTGCTTCTCAACCTTTTTGATGGCATGGACCACTTTTCGCCGTGACTTTGTTTTGGGGCTCACTTTATGAAAAATTTGTTTCGGAACAATCGTTTATTCCAGGAAGGAAGTTGCTACAAAACGAAAGAGTGTTAAGTTTATAGTACATTTTTAGCTTTCGTAATTCATAATTTTTTCCAAAAATATCTTTAATTTATGGCAGAACGTTTGGCGGCCCACCTGAAGGACCTTCGCGGCCCACCAGTGGGTCGCAGTCCATCGGTTGAGAAGCGCTGGGCTAGATGATAAGACACAACGATTAAAGCAGAAATAACCCAACCAATCATGCAGTGGAACCAGGAAAAGCACGGTGCCAATCCCGAACACCGGTTACAATCGGATTAAAAACAATCGGTTACAAATTGCACCAAATAAATTGAGATATTCAATAAATGGCGTGTTTAGGGGGAAGATAAAGAGCGTAGGCCTCACCCAAACCGTATGTCAAAATCAAGAAATGCTAAAAAGGCTTTTTGGAGTTGAACGGCTTGGTTTCAAACAGTCGATCTCCTAAAAAAGTCTTCATGTTGGTTTGGACACCAAAGTGGCCGAAGTTCTCACTTTCAAAAGATTTTTCTTCCTTTATGCTCTGCCCTCTACCACCCCCTCCCATCCGCCCCCCCAAAAAAGACAGACGTCACTGATTTTAAACATTTTAAAACATCGCTTGATAATGCTGATCTTTAGTTTTTTGGTTATTTTTCTTCTGAGTATTCTTCTTCCAGCAATGCAACAATTTTTAACCTTTCATCAGCCGATGACCTCTAATTCTTGCCCATTTTTTACTTGTTAAAAGTCGAAAAAATTTGCATTTTTGTTTTGTTTTCAGAGGAATCAAATTCTTCTTACGGGTCGTAATAGAAGCACCAATTATATACAGAGTAATTGACAACATACAAAGCACTGTCATATAACGTTTGCGAGAATTTTAATACCTTGTAGTAAAAATTCATTTTTAGGCTGGTAGCCTTGAGACTATTCAGAGCCACTCTGATTACGGCACAAAGTTCAATCACAAAAATAAACTATATACTATAAGGCAAAGTTCTTTCTGTGCCTGTGTAAATGAGCTTGTGGTTTTAATCATTGTAACTTTTCCAAAATTGCGGTACGTACAAACATTAAACTTGGCGCGATTGGTCACTGCTTCAAGTTGAGTGTCATAAAGGGTTGGTAACGTCATGATAACGACACAATTAGAGACATCTTTTTTATTTGCTTATTTGCAAGCAGGAAAACAATTTTTTGCTGAAACGAAAGCCTCAACCCAGTTTATCTGCTTGCAAAATCTTACTTTTTTAGGAGGTAAAATGAGGTCATAATTCAAAGATAATGGTACAAACTGTTTGCTGGTTGTACAAACGACGTTAAAAGATTTTGCCGGAGATAATTACATGCTGCTTTGATAAAATGGATTCTACTACGATTTGACCTTTATTGAAAACGCAACAAGCGATTCTTCCTCAAGCTGTTAAAATTGCTCTTTCTCTTCTTTTTCTGGAACGTCTCAAAAGTGGTTTGTTTCCTCATAATGGTAAATGACGTCGTAGTGCTAATGGTATCATTTTAGTGAAAATAGCATCAAGCAGCAGCTGTAGTCGTTATCGAATATCGTTTTGAAACCAAAATAGTAAAGCTTATTGCTAATATGCGCCAGTTGACGCACAATGAAATTTTACAGTCCTAAAACACGGGCATAGATCTGATTTTAACAGTGTAATGACAAGTACAAAACATTTAATAACTAAACCATTGTGCGCTCGTGGCGCGCGCCTGACCAGTGATAACCACAATGGCATGTTGACCACGAATTGCAAAATGAAAAAAAGTGCCAAGTTTTCACGTTAAATCTTGCAGGATTCAGAAAAACTTATTCGCTTTTTTAGCACAAAATATAGCCGGTGCTAGTTGCTAGGTAGCAAATTTCAGGCAATTTCCCTCTAAAAGTGATCTGCCTCCAGCATCACACTAAGGAAAGTAGAAAAATTGCTCGAAAATGATCACCAACATAATACTGTATCACACAATATTCCATTGCGTGAAATTTGCTAACTATGAGCTAGCATCCTCTACATTTTGTAAAGTGATTAAGTCTTAGTAATGATCCCACACTCTAATTAGGGTTTACCACAGTGACTTTTTGTCCAAGTCATGTGTGTATGTGTGTGTCAATACTTCGTCCCCATTGCTATAGGTATTACTGTTTTGTATTATTTTGCATTGAATCATTTTTACACACAATAGCAAGTCTGTTAGCCTATGCATTTTTTATAATTGTTTGTTTTTTACACCCGCCAGACGAGACCCAACAATGTCGAAGCCGGTTAGCAGATTAATGACAGGTTGTAAAGAATTGTTGTTTGGTACAGTATGATGTTGGTGATCCTTTTTGAGCAACTTTTCCATTATACCTTTTTTACCACAAAAATTTAGTCCGTGGGTTGCCAACTTATGACATAATCTAACCTATACTGTAATACTTGAATTGTAGTCGCTGGGATCCGGTTTACTTCGCCCTCTTTTGGTTGAGTTTAAGCCAAGACCAAGAAACAAATTCGAGCCATAAATTTAGACCTCATAAATACCATGATATATAGACTCATAATACCATGGCAAAAAATTAGAGGTAGTAAACCTACCACTTAATAGCTTGTTATTGTAAACAAATAAACCATTTGGGCGCTCTAACAGCTATAATTTTACGCCTACATGCACTTAATGTAATAAGCGATCAAAAGTTAGTGAAATAATTGACTATATGTGCGTTGGCCTAAATCCAGTTTTATTTTAGAGTTGGGACATCGTAATTATGAGCGTAGTTCATGAAAATAAAGTGTAAGAAAAACTAAACTTATCAAAAAAGGTCGGTAAGTTTATACCATTACGTGAAACGGTATTAATTAAGAGAAAAAAATTGTTTTAACATTATTTAATAAGCCTACCGGAATTGGATGAAAGAGATTGGGAGAAAGCAAAGAAAAAGACTCTTCTACCCTAAGTCGTTTCTTGCACATACAGTAGACACAGTCAAGATAAAATTATCAAGCTAGGGGATTAACGTCACAAATATCGTCCTGAGGTGGTAACATAAAGGCATGAAATACTCCTAATTCTCAATAACTTGATTATGTAATCGCAACTCAGCCACCATTTTGGTGCCGACCTCCAACTTGGACTTTGTTCCCTTCCACTTATTTGAAGAAATGAACAAGAGTTTGTGAAATGATATAGTGTTGGTGAGTAAGACCAGTGTTGATTTAAAACTACGAGAATTGAGATTAGGGGCATAAGAAAAATCCCTCCATTTATAACTTTTCGTCATTGCTCTGAGAAAAGTTATTTGGATGAAACCAAAGCATGAGGCCGAACTGAGATGTCTAACCCGATAAAATTGAGTGTCATCCCTACGGTGCGACGATAGTTTATTCCTTTAATTTGAGTTTTCACAACCTTTTCACTATTGGAGGCCGCATTGTTGACTATATTTCAATTCACGGCCGCCAGTAAATCAAATTGAGAATTTTTCAATTGATGTAAATGTGAAGACCTTTTCACTAGCCGGAGATCAAAATTTTGCATGCAAAATTTTCTGATCTTGAAAAAGTTTTTCTTCACATTTAGTTTATTTTCCGTTCAAGTAAAGGTAAAGTTTTTTTCTTAAATACAATCAACTTTTAATGCATGTACACGATAGCACAACTTATCACTCAAGACCGCATGCGGCCTTACGACTGCAGGTTGTGCAACCTTGCTCCTAACATTGGCACCCACCAATAACTTTAAATTTGTGGCCACTTTTTGTCTGTTTGGTGCTGAGCCTAAGTTATATTGAGGCCAGGCGCGACTGAACTTCTTAATTGTTTGTTGTTTGACTCCATTATGAGTCGTTCGTGACTCGTGAATGAGCTGATATAAAAACAAACAGTAAAGCCTCAATTGGTCTCAGTGTAGATCAGGCTTAAGCAACGAATAAAAAGTTGTGAAATTATTATTTGTTTGGGAGTAAGCCCAGTTTTAAAAAGTTGGAAAGTCGGGATCAAGTGCATAGTTAAAGAAACCCAAAGTTTAAAGGAAAATCAAAACCAATCAACAGGTGAAATGCACTATGTAAAATCACATCTACACGGGGGATATTTTTTGCTTGAAATATGGTTAATAGGCCTTGCGGGGTTGAGGCTATAAATTGACAGTGAGGCATCGTTCCTTCAACGCCTTTTGCTACAGAAACAGAACAAATGGAGCCTAGCCCGAAATTTGAGAAAATTTTGAGGACATTAGGAAAAACAACACCTGTTAGGTATAAGGGAAATAAAATCAAATAAAAATATCTGTGGCGAAACTGAGGAAAGTTTCACAATAACATCATCAACATCTGACAGCTTTATTCGCAGATTTCTCATTCCATCACTTAATTTTGAAGCTACATGCTACTACGAAGTGATTTATAACCTCTCTGCAAGCACTGAAGAACCTCCTTTGACTCAAAACTTTTTGGATAATGGTATTTTAAAAATTCAGCATTCACCATTGGTTTGTTTGTATCCTTGCCACAACCAGGCAGTAGAGTGCCACATTAAAGTGGTTATTGAAGCATCACTTGCGGTATGCGGAGTGGAGCGACAAAACGGACTTATTCTTTAACGGCTAAAATCAAGAAACCTAATGAAACATTTTGACTGGTAATTTAATTTCTCTATTTCACTTGTGATAAGAACAAGTTATATCGAATACCACAAGCGTAGCCTCTAAATGTTGCATTGGCGATACATGAGCTGGGTTTCCTTTTGCAGAATTAATGTGTGATTTGTTTTGCTAAATGTTTTGAGAATCAACATAAAAGGCTGCAACATGTAGGATATTACAAACACTGATACAAAACTTTTTACCAGATTAAAGGCAACAAAAATTCTGAAATTTTGTAAATTATTGTTTCAAAAAAGTTCATAAAATTGTCGGTCATCAACTGCACTGAAGAGACCTGATAGGTCGAAACGGTGTCACTGTCTGCAGTTTGCTAAGCGCATCGCTAGCCTCTTGCATGTAAGACCTTGTGACCACTAGGCTGTGACAGCACTATTGTTCTAGCAGTTGCTAGACTTAGTGCACCTGCGACAATCGCCACTCATTCACGAGTGATACGGCTTCGCAGAGTACTGACAGACCTTCCACCAAGTGGATCTAGTATAGATCCCGCAAGTGTGGCGGTCTAAGCTATGCTTTATTAAAAGCCTCCAGCTTCTTGTCGGTCACCAACTGCACTGAAGAGACCTGATAGGTCGAAACAGTGTCACTGTCTGCAGTTTTAAAAAAATTAGTTTTTTGTAAATAACTCCTTTTCTAATCGAAATAGACAAAAATTTCCTTTTAAAAGGGGATACAAGCATCAACTTTCCACCTCTTTTGATTCCAATTTCGACTTTCTAATGCAAGTATTTCAAAAGTTGCAGATGTTTTAAAAATTTTGGGGGTGCGCGGCCACATTTGAGAGAGTAACCTTGCCAATAATGAGAGCTATTGCTCCAAATCACTTCTAAAGTTAGTTTCAAACCATTTGGAAATGATTTAGATCCGGTGCGATTTTGAATTCGAAAAAAGTTTTTTTCACTCCACCCTATTGAGCAAACATCAAAGAAAACAATAACTCTCTATGAAATCTCACCGTCTGCGTGAAAACGATTGCTATGGTTGAAAAGAGCTCAATAGGTTTACCTGGCTGAGGGCTAAAATTTGTTACTATGCACCTTCAGCGTCCTTGGCTAGGCCTATGCAAGAAACAGAACACCTAAGGCGTAGAGAGGAACCTGACGTGCCGAAAATACTGTAATTACAAAAGAAAGCGCGCCAATAAGCAAAGCAGGCCTATTACTTAATATTCTATAGGGTGTCCATTGTCCCTAAACTATAGCGACCATTTCAAAAATTCAACAAAATTATATTTTTGCGATACATTTTTTTGTTTCTTATATGGCAAAGGGAAGCTTAAATAAAGGCTTAATTAAAGCCTTGCTTTTATACCAAGACAAAACATTTCCTGAAATATTCATTACAGAAACATTACCTCAGCCTACTTGTTTGCAACACCGACTTACGTACGCACATCAGCTACTCGTACCTAGAAACAATCACCTGCCTATTCCTAGGCTAGTGCTTCTGACGAGATCTTGCTTTGTAACCAGTTCTCAGGTGTCAAAACTTAGAATTTGAAACAAGGTTTTGCAACTATTTAGCTTTGCACCTGGTTGCAAAAACAGGTCAATATGAACCGATATTTTGAATATGTTTGACCGCAAAAGCTTTTGGGTTGAGGTTTCAGACGTGATTCGAAACCTGTGCGAAGGCAGCCGAAGCATCTGTGAGCATATAACAGTGTTTTTTAAATGCTAGTTGAATACTGCGTCACATTTAAAATGTTTATGTTTTTATTATTAAGCAGCAAAAAATAAACAAAGCTTTAAAAAGTTTGGGTCTATATTGATCGCAATTTTAGACATACAATATATATGTATGCTGCTGCCACACTTACAGATGCTTCCAATTGTTTTGTATCTTTAAATCTCAAATTTTAGGACATTTTACTGTGGTTGGCAAACACTAGCGTACCGAGGTGGGAGGCCACTGTGCCATGGCCCCCCTCAAACCTAAAAAATGAAAAATGTAAAGCAAAACCAAGCAGTTTTAGCGAAAGCAAAGCTGGTTTGTGACGTCACACGATTGTGACAAAGCTTTGGCCTCCCCCTCAAAAACTTTCTGCGTACGTCACTGTTGGCAAAATATCTAAGCAAAAATACCACTATTCCAAAAATACAAATTGGTGTAACTACGAAGATCTTATTTTCTGCCAGCTTTTACCAAATAACGCATGTAAGTTTCTTTGATGCGAGTTTTCTGTAATAAACATAATACAGGGTGGCCGAAAAGTCCCAGGACACTATACATGTATTTTGGGTGGCCGGGGCTTATAAGCTTTGACATCCAAGTCCTTTTTCATATGATCCATCATGGTAGCCCTTGGTATTCCAAGTTCAGCAGAACGTTTTCTGGTGGATTTCTTGGGGGACTGTTGCAGTGATTCTTGAACACCAGCACACGTTTCCTTTCTTGTTTCAGGCCTGCCACTTCTTGCCTGATCCAGAACGCTACCTGTTTCAAAAACTTTCTTCTCCCACAGATACAGATTACTTCTTGATGGCGCGGGCTTTCCAAATCTTTCTGTGAAAGCACTTCGAATATCTTCCATAGCCATGTCATTCCTGATGCGGTCGTGAACCCAAACAGCAGCAATTAAGCGCTCCTCAACAGTAAATACACTGATGTCAGCCATAACCTGAAATAACCTAAATAACCTGAAAAAATAAATCAAATAAATTGCTTTAACAACATTAGAATATTAAAACAGTAAATACACTGATGTCAGTCATGACCTGAAATAACCTAAATAACCTGAAAAAATAAATCAAATAAATTGTTTTAACAACATTAGAATATTAAAACAATCATATTTAACAGCATTAAAATATTAAAAATAGAGTGTCCTGGGACTTTTCGGCCACCCTACAATAAAAACAAATGCCTTCCAAATGCCTATGTCTTCCGGTAGCTAAGCAGTTACAATTTAATGAAAGAATTTGCCAAAATTCTAACCAAATATTCTTAATCATAATTGTAATACGTAGAACTTAGTTAACAAATTTTATGAATAAACTTAAACAGATTTAAAGTCACTTTATATCTAATGTACAAGCTGATATTATGGACTGACTACAATAGAAGATGCTAAAGCTACAGTAACTAAAAACAGCAAACAGTATGAAAATTCGCACGTTATACACAAACTTATACGAGGGTCAGTCAATAAGTAATGAGACTTTCTCAATTGCTTTTGTGTTTTTGTAGCTAAGGAACTCAAATTTTATGTGATGATTATGAATGGAGTTGTCATCTCATTTACAACAAAACTTGTTTATTTTCAGATTACTGTAGGTGTGATGATAAATTGAAATGACTACTAGGCTAGCAAACAGCTCATCGTTGGAACAAAGAGGAGTCATCCGATTTCTGTTGGCAGAGAGTGTAAAATCATGTGAGATTCTGTCTAGAATGCAAAGACAATATGGTTCTTCCTGTATGTCTAGAGGAAACTTCTACAAATGGGTGCAAGCATTCAAAGATGGACGCGAAAGCATTACCGATGATCTGAGAAGTGGAAGACCTGTGGATGTCTCTACCCCAGAAGCAGTACAGGCAGTTGAAGACCTGATCAAATCTGATAGAAAGGTCACTTTAGATGAAATTGCTACAAAATTGGACATCTCCCATGGCACAGTGTACGCAATTGTGCGTGAGAAGCTGCATTTTTCAAAAGTTTGGATTCCCAAGATGTTAACGGATGATCACAAAATGCAACGCCTGATGGCTTCCAGAGCATCACTACGCAGATACAGAAAGGAGGGAGATGCATTTCTGTCGAGAATAGTGACAACTGATGAGACCTGGGTTTTTCATTATGAACCTGAATTGAAACGACGATCAATGGAGTGGAAGCATGTTTCTTCTCCAGTGAAGAAAAAATTCAGATCTCAGAAAAGTTTAAGGAAAGTCATGCTCACTGTGTTCTGGGACAGAAATGGGCCGATCACTATCAGTTTCTTGGAAAGGGGCAATACTGCGAACTCAGAGAACTACTGTGAGCTGCTAACTCAAGTGAAAAAAGACATTAAGAACAAACGGAGGGGACTTCAATCAAGAGGTGTGATTCTTCTTCAGGATAATGCAAGGCCCCACACAGCAGCAAGAACCCTAGCCAAAATTGAAGATTTAGGCTGGAAACTTCTAACACACCCACCCTACAGCCCAGACCTTGCACCATCTGATTTTCACCTCTTCGGCCCACTCAAAGAGAGTATGAAAGGAATTCACTTCCAGACTGACGAAGAAGTGAAGGCTGCTGTGAGCAACTGGCTAAGGACTCAGTCCACGGAATTCTATGCCAAAGGAATAGACAATCTAATATCAAGATGGAACAAGTGTGTTGCAAAGGAGGGAGACTATGTTGAAAAATAAAAAAGCATTTTTTGATTACCAGTCATTGCAAACTTGAGTTATTGAGAAAGTCTCATTACTTATTGACTGACCCTCGTATATCTTAATTACGGGCAAACAGTGAGCCGCCCAGCCTCGATTACGTCATAAAGCGAAAGATTGTGAGTTCGATTCTTTAATGGCAGACGAGAAAAAGATGACAGTTACATTCGGCTCTAATGATTACCCCGCTTGTTTCTTGACTGAAACATCTGATGCGAAAGCGAACACGCGCGTTTCGCTCGGCAAAACTCAAGGAAGTACTGTAGAAGCATGATAATCGCTCAGGCAGAAAGTCGAAGTGATTTTGAACCACAGATAAATGCTAACCGGCATCTCCAACTCTGGCACGGCCGATTGGCATTGCTGTTATAAGTGCTAATAATTAGGTCGTTTCTCAGGTCAAGTTGAATGAACCACTTCGCTGCTCTTACCCGCTGAGGCAACTAGAGCGTACTTTGAAAAGCCAATCAATCGTCTTGTATCCCTAAATAGATAAATAAGCGATCCGACTGGGCAAATACGAATGAACTACGCTGTCTACAGTTTTACTTCCTGAATTACAACTGCATGTGCAAACGGTAAAAAACCATTCAAACTTTAGAATTCCAATACGGGCGACGTTGCTTCTGAGCGTCATAAATCATGTTATATAACTTCTTAAAAAGCGATTTTATTGCAATTGAAACGTTGCTAGAGTAAGCGGAAATGGAATAAACTTACACACACTGTACCATTCATACGTGGCACCAAGCGGCAATCAAGCATTTCCTACAAAACTACATGGTTTAAAAAATCATAGAAAGCGACATTGGTCTTTGAAAAAACACTTGAAGTTGATATATCCTGCTATCGTAGAAACGCAGCCTACTTGATCAGCGTATTGGCAACCACAAAGAAACACTCACTGGGCTTGCCTATTTTTGAAACTTCTGAAAAATTACATCTCCACTTGCCTTTAATGTTTCCGCAAAAAGATGAATTTAGCATCAAATAAGACTATAATTTAGGCATTCGCTTCTGCATCAGTAGCTCACACAAAAACATCAATGTAATTAATTGATATTAAAGCATCTTGTAAGCTAACTGCAATCGGTTGAATAAAATACCACTTTCATGACCGGTCATTGAACCGACGATCCCTTGAATTGCTTCATGCGGTTTATACCACTTCCGCCATCGGTTCTATCAACTGATTTAGTTAATTTTAAGCTTATATTATGCACGCTCACTACAGTGAGTTGGATACGATATATGCTTTAATTCCCAGCTGGGAATTGAAAAGTGAGGCTTTTCAAAATCTCTATTATTCCACAAATTCAATACGCTCCTTCAAATAAAGTGTAGGATGAAAACGGAAAGTTGGGATGGACGCCGTAAAGACTTTTGTTTTACAATTTACAGAAATCAGTTATTTGGTGATATACATGTACATATTTTACGACTTAATGCAACACCTCTTTATGAAAATATTAAATGGCAAAAAATCGAAGAAATTGTTAGCATAAATGATTTTCCTAGTTCTGGCATTTCTGTTGCTTCTCATGTGGCACACTTCCCAGGAAATTTCCAGTGCCAAGTGTATTGGGTTATCTTGTCCGATAAAGAAATAAATGTTTTTTTCCAAGCTTTTTCAAAATTATAGCGACATCTCGCGGCAAATTTTATGTTGTTGAAATTTACACTAGGTGTGGAGGCTGAAGCGACTGGCTTGCTTGTATTAGGTTGCTTTTGAGGTTTGAGCTTGAATTTCAAAACCGAAAAAATTTTGTCTCTAACAATTCAGAATAAAGCCAAAGCTTCTGATGATTTATTGTTTGAATTATAGTTGGAAATTGCTTACAGAAACACAAAGGCCTTGTAGGTACATTCAGTTCAACCAATGGCACGCAAACTGCGGCCCGCAACGTAAAATTCTATGGCTCGCGGAATAATTTTTTTGACATGGAAGTGAATGTCAGTTTCGTTGATTCCATGTTCGAAAAATCAATCTCCAAAAAAAACGGTCTTCGCCTTTCTCTTTGGGTGAAAAATGCAACCTACCAGCGCTACAAATCTTATTCATGTGTACGCTACAAACAATTATTTTACATGCTCTGGCCGGCCCACAAAACTTTCAACTAGTTTGAGTTTGGCCCGCCTGCAAACAAGGTTGCACAGTCCTGAGTTAAACAATAAGCACGTCCAATCCGTACAGCAACTAGGTACTGCAGATATCGAAATATGGCACGAACCTTCGCACTACGCAAACCAATTGTGACGACATAGGGTTTAATGTGACATCTCAGTAAAAGAACTAAAAATACATGTTGCGAGGCGATTAAAATAAAGCTTAAAATAATGGCGTTGGCTTTGAATCAAAAGAGCAATTACTGTACTTTATGAATACGATACAATAATGCCAAAATACTATTGGCTTCAAAAATAAAATAAAATAAAGTATTTCCAAACTATCGTTCGGTTTACGAATAAAATGCAATACTTACAAAATACCCCATGGTTCATAAACAAAATTCAAAATGGCAACGTACCATTGGGTTTGTGAGTAAAATACAAAACTGCCAAAATACAGTAGACCTGATGAGTAGCCTAAAATAAAAAACTGTCAAAATACAGCAGTAGACATGCTGGGAAACGCCACACGGCCAAACGCAGCTCTTATGTTTAACGTATTTTAACGTTATCTTAATTAATTAACATGTTTTCGAACACTTTTGTTATATTTGGAGAGCGGAGAGACAAAAATGACTTTTTCTCACTAGAAACTGTGTAGAAATCAAGCATAGAGATGACACTCAAGAAAACGATTTCTTTTGAAATGTGTAAAACTTCAAGTGTTCGCGTTATATCCTAAAAGTCTTATTAGTTTGACGTTGCATTATCTATATTATTCTATTGTGCTTATTATTTTCTTCGAGTTTAAGGAAAACGAGTCAAGGAGAATAAAACATAGTTCTGTTAAAAGATTTTTGTGGTAAAACCAAAAAATAAATGAAATTAAAGCGTGCAACTTTAAACATTTCGATTGGAACTGAAATCAGTTAAGTGCAATACAATGAGCTCCACTTTGAATTGAAAACGACTTTATTTTTGTCTAAACGCTTTCACTAACATGTTTTGTTTTTGTTTTTGGTTTTAGTTTGTAACCAATTAAATACAAAGGAAATAAATTTAACCACAAAGCACGATTTAATTAACGATTTAAAAAGTTGCATATGTAGTTTGAAATTAAGGTGAGTTCTGCGTTGTAACCATAAAAAGGCATAATTGAGGCCGTATTTTTAAAGTTCACCTAGCTTTTTGCAAAAAATACATTTGTTAAGTAAAAAATCTGAGTAAAAATTAGAAGATTTCTTAATTCTTATTCAATATTTTTCAAACTCCGTGGTCTTATTAAATGATGAACCCCCTCTAAACGCTACTGAGTAAGGGTGAACGTTCAAAAACGGCATCAGCACCAAACAACAAGGTAAAAATAAACCAGAAATTTACTTTTTTACTTTTTTGAGTTTATACGTCTATTTATGAGTTTAAAATTAATTTAAACAGAGCCTGTCAAAAATTATCAGAGAAAACTTCTTTCAATTAAACCAACCCTCTCGCAGGTACAATTAAACCTGATTGTAGGTGACTTTATCTAATAAAGTATTTCAACAACGTGGTGCCCCTTCACATAAAAGTAAGGCGACCCAGGCCCACGTTGGAGAAACTGCACTTCATTTCTTCAAGAAAGATGAATGGCCTCATCAAAGTCTATCAGGAACTCCCTAAAGAAGTAAACTTTGCAAAGATTAAGAAAGAAACTGACCAAACAGACGTCTAAGAACAGGATAACTACGTCATGGGAAAAAATGTCGAAAGAAGAAATCCGTAAAAGCATTTCTGTTTGGAAGAAAGAAACGCCTTTGCTCAGTCTTAAAGGAAGATGGAAGCCATATTGAACACAGACTGAAATAAACGAAGATTGCTCTGATATTTTATTTTTTAACATGTTTTGTTTTGGTTGATATTACTCGCTTGTTAAACAAACAATTTCTTAAGTATTTTTGAGATTCATTTATCATAACTGAAAGGCTGCTCTGCGCAAAGTTTCATTCACTTTGGTGATCTCAATGTGAAAATATTACTTTTCAAAAAGTATCTTACTTTTTTTGATACAACCGATATAAGTTTTTTGGAAGCATAAGCATTTACAAAAGACATGGAACATGATTTGCGAAACAAATTTTATAGGCCTACACGCGATAATTGCCTGAGCAAGCTGAAACGTGTTTTAGTTTTCAGATTTAATCTTTTATCTTAATCTTTTTCTAATTGTTGACAACGTCAACATTGTAGCAGTCCGGTTATACGTCTTGCATTTTTGAAAATATATGTTATCAGATATTTTTCTGCTGTTTTTGATTTTTTGACGAAATATTTCAACAAATTTGCTTGGCGAAGACAGAAATATTGCCAGGATTATTGCTTACAGCTTTTGCCCAAGACAATTGTGATCTCATACACGACTTTAATGTTTCATAACATGATGTCTGTGACATTACAAGTGTTGCTAGCAAAAGTTAAACCGAAAAATTGGCAAAGAAAAAAGCGCCATGATAGAAAAGCGTCGTATTTACTGTAGAATTACGTTGCTTCCGTTGTTCTTTTTAACATTTCTACGGCTTATCTTTTGTAAAATATAAGTGTTTGAGCACCAGTAGTTTACAAATCATTTTCAGTGGGCCCAAATTGTAAAAAGTTTGTACATTTTGTACAGTGCAGCTAAATTGCTCCAAAGTAAACGAATTTCTTGGAATTTGGCTAAGTGGCTTACGATTTGACAAATGCAAATCACTTATCAAACGTTTTCTGACTCATGTCAATGAAGTATGCAGTGTTGCCGCGACCTAATTTTTAAAAGCTTGGCACAGCAAAAACTCTGCATTGAGCAGTACATTCCTCTGCCAAATTCTACTGCTCACAGCATAAGTGAAATACACCCATTTCGAAATTTTAGGTTACTTTAATATGTCCAACATTTTTGCAGTGGGAGCATTTTGCACAAATATCTTGGCAACACTACATATCATATAGCACAAAAAAGCCATTTTTCTCTAAGCGAGAGCAATAGCAGCGATTATTCCCAGCAAAATCGCTTAATGTGACCAATTAAATCGGAGTTCCTTTGCCTTTGTGGAGCGTTGCTTTGCCGAGCGCTTGAGGTAACTCTTGACTTTCTACGCCACTCCTTGTGTCTTGCGGCAGTTCAGCGGGTTGGAGTAAGAGTCAAACTTCCAATATAAAGTGCACAAGGTTAGAGAGATGTGTTGCTTGCGGCACGGCCGAGCAGAATCGTGGTTTGCGAAGACCGCTACGTTTACGCCAATCAACAGCCGCCTCAACGTGATGGTGCGGTCCCCGACCCCGTTTTGGCTGGGTCGAAATGGCTGTTGGACTTCCCAAAAGCCCCAGTTACCCCTGGCACTCCCCTTTATTTTTTCGCTATGCTACCCCCTGAACGACCGCAGAAGGGCAGCACACAGCTTCCTTAAAATAGGTTGCCTGTTTTTTCTTTTTCGTTTCTGCTGCCCTTCTCTTGCTCGTCTTTGTCTCCTCATTCTTCTTCTTCTTTTGATGAGCGGTAACGTTCATCCCAACCCTGGCCCCATCTTTCCCTGCTCTGTGTGCGCTGGAAATGTGACCTGGCGGGGCAAGTCAGTGCAATGCTGCACCTGCTCCAAATGGGTCCATCTAAGGTGCTCACAACTTTCCTTCTCTAAATTCAGAACTCTTGGAGCTAAGCCCCCTGCTGTGTCCCCACTCGTAACACTGTGACTCTCTCCTCAAACTTCTCCCACATGTATACCTCCACTGTACAATCCAGCCCTTCGTCTGCTAATGCTGCACTCCCTCCCTACCCTCGTCTTTAAACCTCTTATCCCCCGATGGCCCATTTTGTATCTTCTCCCTCTACACCCTCACCACCGTCCCTCGCTCCTGGCTGTCCTTCTACGCCTCCTAACTTCTCCAAACTGTTCTTCTTCCAAGGAATCGGCTTCGGTCTACGCCGCTTACCTGAGATCTCACTTTTTCGTTTCTTAGACAAAGATCCTGCGTAGCAGGGCCAGAGGCTACCTTTCTGAGCTCCGTCGAGCCACGTGCCCGGAGAAGTCTCACTCGTCCTTCTGCTCTCTTTTCTCTCTCGCTGAACTTCTTGCGGCGGCATCCAACCTTTCCTTTTCCACTGCCACTGGCCCAGACAAAGTTGCCTATCCCATGCTAAAGCACCTTCGTCCCTCTGGCAAGAATTTTCTTCTTCACATCTTCAATCTCTCCTGGACTTCGCATTCCTTTCCGTCTATCTGAAGACATCTTCTATTATTCCCATCCATTAGATGGGAAAACCTCTCGATTCTCCTGCTTCCTTCCGGCCTATCTCTCTCACCTCCTGCGTCTCAAAGCTGTTTGAACGCATTATTCTATCCCGTCTACTCTTCTTTATGAAATCTAATCCCATTCTCTCACCCGCCAGGCCGGTTTCCGCCCTGGAAGGTCTACACTAGATCAAATTCTTTATCTTTCTAAGTCCATTTTGGATGGGTTTAACAAACCCAGGCCATGCTTACTGACAATCCAATCCTGTCTACTATTGATTTCTCTAAAGCTTTCGATTCTGTCTGGCATCCCGCCCTTTTCCATAAACTCATTTCGGCTGGCCTCCCTTCTTGCTTTGCTCGTTGGACTCAATCTTTCCTTTCTGATAGGCGCGCTTGTGTAGTCTTTCAAAATCACAAAAGCCGTTTCTTTCGAGTCCGTCGAGGTGTTCCGCAAGGATCCGTTCTTGGTCCTGTACTTTTCTCTTTATTCATTAATGATCTTCCGGCCTCTCTGCCTTCTTCCGTCAACTGCTCTCTTTACGCTGATGATCTGGCCATTTGGTCCTCCTCTCCCTCGGTCCCCACTGCGGTGGAGGCCTCACAAGGAAAACTGTTTCGATTGGAGCGCTGGTCTGAGTACTGGTGTCTTCCTCTCAATCCGAGCAAGTGTGAGGCCTCGTTCTTCTCAGTGAATCCTCACCAAGCTAACCTCCAGGCCAATCTCCTCGTACTCGGCTCCCGCCTCCGTTTCAACCCACTCCAACCTTTTTTGGGGTCACCTTCGACCGCACTGTTTCCTTTACTGAACATGTATCTTCGCTGAAGGCCAAATTCTTCCCACGTCTCAAGGCCTTACACTGTATCTCTGCTTCCTCATGGGGTCCCTCTAAGGCGTCCCTCTCTCTTCTGTACAAATTTTTTCTTCGGCCCCTTGTCACTTTTGCCTCACCAGAATGGTTTCCTTTCTTAAGCGTTACCAATATCACCAAATTGGAACGCCTCCTCCGAGCGGCCAGTCGCGCAATCACCGGCTGCCTCTCGTCCTCCCCTATCCTACTTCTTCTTTTCGAGGTTTCTCTATGGGTCATTCTGACTCATTTCACTCTTTCATTTTATGAGCGGGCTCTTCGTTTCCCAACCTCCTTTGTTATTTCAGGTTTGGCCAGGATTAGAGTAAGACCAAGACTCTGCAGATCTTTCTGGATAGCTTTTGCATCCACTCACCCACACATACCTCCTTCTACCTCTCCTAGGGAGGCTCTACTTGTTTGCCCTCTCTTTCCTCCTTAGAGTCTGCCTTCGTTCAACGTAGAGTCCACCCCTTCCTCTCCATGCTCCCGCTCTGATCCCATTTCACTCGCCAAGGAGCAGCTCTCGCTCATCTTGACTCTCTCCCCCTCATGATTTGGTGCTTTGAACAGACGGCTCTGTTCCTTTTTCTCTTGAAAAGAACGGCTCCGGCGTACTTGCCAACTGCTCTCTCTGTGGCACTGAGGCCACCCTTTCCTTTTCAGCAGGCCCACCATGTACAAGTTTTTCCGCTGAAGCCTGCGCCATTCTGCACGTTCTTTGCTGGTCTCGGCAGCACCAACAAGTCTGCCATTTCTCTTCTTCTACCATCTGACTCTCGTTCTGTCCTCGCCACTCTGTCCTCTCCTCCATCTTTCCCTTTACCTCAAACTCTCTGGCAGATTTGGCAGGAACTGTCTTCTCTCTCCTCTTGTTCTATCAGGCTACAATTGGTCCCCGGACACTCGTTTCTCCCGGGGAACAACGCGGGTGATGAGCTGGCCAGATGGGGAGCGCTACTTGCGCCATCTGCAATCCCTTGTAGTCTCTCTGCTGTTATCTTTCGCATCCACTCTTGTCTTTTCTCGGACTGGAGGCTTACTGTCTCATCTAAATTCTTTGACATGCAGGTTCCCTCGATTTCCACCGAGGAACTGTGCTCCCTCGTCATGCTCGCTGTATTCTCTCTCGTCTACGCTGCAATGGACACAGCCTTCTGTTAGGTTTTTATCTATCTAGGATTGGCAGGATCGAGAATCCTTTGTGCAGCGCCTGTGGACACTCGTCCCAGGACACCTCTCATCTCATTCTGCACTGTCCAGCTACGAACTCTTTGCGTCGCTCACTCTCTGTCTCTCTACGACCTCTGGCCCAGACCCTGGGGAGTTGCCCGGCTTCTGGGGCTCCGCCATGCCCCCTTCCATCGGAAGGGGTCGGTAAACAACAACAACAAGACCGCTGCGTCAACAAAGGCATGCGACAACTGCAACAACATGCAGGGGTGGTGGCTGACGTTTCACAAACTTTTTCTTCGTCCTCCATTTAATGAGTAAGTTCTTTCTTATATTTGAATTTCCATCCCTACACTTTAAAATGCCGGCTGATTTGTCTTCAGCAAACAAATGCAAACAGGCTACATATAGGAATTACGTCAGTTATTTACATTTTCCTAAAGGACAAGTTACCTCAGCAAACGCATTGTTTTCAAAAGTTTTTTTTAATTCTTGTAAAAGGATACTACTTAAAAAATATAAACGTTTCTGGTAAGGTTTGAATCTTTAACCTCGTGATTGATTACGATCTGTGTCAGTCGCAATAATTTGTGTGCGTCACAACCACAATATTTGCCAAATGAAGATGCTGAACCTGCATCAGCCTGTACTCAACCTCAATCTCAATCTTGTAAAAGTTATGTCCAACCAAAATAGTGGTGATCAATGTTGCTGGATGTCTCAAAACAAGATCTCTACTCTTTTTTAAGGCAAAGAGACAGATCTGGAATGAAAAAGTCAATCTTCTTAGCTTTTCTGTTTGCGTTCATGTCCGAAACACTAAACCAGATTTTGAAAAATAGGTGCCACATGCAGTGACTTACGCATGGAGATTTGGGAATTAAACCTCTCATGAACATTGATGGTATACAAATTTTCAAGTTCATAAAAAATTCATTCAAGTATTAATCTAAAACTTGTTCTAGAAAGCAAGCAAATGCTTGTTTTTTGTGTAATTTTCTAAAATTTTTCCGAGGGCATGCCCCGGACTCCCTGGAATAATGATACCTCCGTCATTCTTAAAAAGAGAAATCAAATAATATCTTATGACAAATATATGCGTACACCACTGGTCCCATGGAGAAGCAAAATATCTGAAAAAATATTTTAACGCCTTTAAAGGTTATTTCTTCTCTTTTCCCTTGCCTAACCTACCCGAAAAATCAATATCGTTCAACATTACTCATTAGATATTTGGAACACTTGCATTTTTAAAAAATTGGTACCTTTACGGTATCTGCTGATTTGGTCAATACTTGCCCAAGTGAAATTTTAAAAATGTCGACGTGCTTTGAATTATCGGCAGTAGTTCAGATTTGGACCATGGAAGTGAAAATCCATAATTGTTCTCTCAAACGGAAATATTTTAGATTTCCGATTGACTGTAAACTAAAGTACAAAAGGAAAAGTTTGCGTTTGATTTATGGTTATAGCTCAGAAATGCGACACGTTTCGGAAATGCCAATATAAAGAAACTTAATGACGTAATACACTATCTCTTGTTGACGGCAAACGTACACACAATGGAAAAGTACAGAAAAGCTATTGCCCTTTTTTTATTCGGAGAGAAGAAATTTTTTTAATTGTTTGCGACGGACGTATTGGTGTAAACGTGCAGGTTGTCAGAGAATTGTACTTGCATGACATATTATTTTGTTTTCATTAATTGCCTAAACCAGGGGGGTCAAACTCATTCAGCGCTGTGGGCCAAATTTACATACCTGGATTTCATACCGGCCAGACTCTGTTGAAAAAGAATTTAAGCAGGCAAGACTGTATATCAGTGGTCCCCAAACTTTTTTGTCAGCCGGCACAGGAAACCAGTTGATCAAATTTCGCGGCACACCAGCCATTGTATTATTTAGAGGTGACCACTTCTCCGGGCAACGATCTCCGGAAATTTTGTGATGTAGCCCGAAATGGTGCTGATCTTCAAAAAGAAGGGTCATTACCTCTCTCGCCGTAACCTGTAAAGCCACCTGCGACATAAAGCACTTGTCGACCATTACTTCAGGGTTATTTTTACGTAATTTCAACTTGAAAGATATTTTTTTTTTGGAGAACAATTTTTCGAAGACCGAATTCGGAGGCCAGGCATTCGCACTGTGTCACAAAATCTTTACGCGGGCCACAAAATATTACGTGGCGGGCCACATCTGGCCCGCTGGCTACCAATTTGACACCCCTGGCCTACACCAAATTTGGTTTGGTTTTCGTAACGTGAGCAAATTTTTCTCGTTTTTAATTTCAAAGTTTTTCTATTGCGGTAAATTACCTGCTATGTTACAACATAGCGTTGACACTGCTGGGTTACTTTGCTAATTCTCTTCGGCTGCAAACAAATGCTGCATTTATATTGCTGCAATCACGAAGCAGCCCAGCAGTGAATACAAACGCTTTGCAGGAGATAGAAGGCGATTGTTTCAGATATTTGATCGGGGAACGCAGATATTTTCTTAAAAGTTGGCTAAAAGTTGTGAAATTCGACAATCTTTGTCGCAATTTTCTACTGAAAACACCATAATAAATATTCACAGCACAGGAAAGCAATTGCCATCTCTCTTCAAGATTCTGTGGCAAAAAGTTCTGTAAGGCTTTTAATTACAAGAGTTGTTGTTATGACATGTTACTCTGTTGCGTGTAGGTATGCACATAGCTAGAAACAAATTTTGGGAAAGCGAATTATGATCTTTTCTGGCAAAATGCGATAGTGTGGTCATCATATATAAGTGCTGCAACAACACAAAATTTGTGGGATAGCCCTTTTACTTCCCCTAGTTACACCTAGGTTTGCAAACCCAGTTCTGGGCTGTACCTCTCGCTTTTCAAACTCGTAGTACAGTTATCTTAGTACGTAGTAAACCTTAAATACGGTCGTTTGCTAAGCAAATAAACTTCGCGATGTTCGATGTAACACGACACTTGAAAGTTTGTTTGAAAAACAAACACGCAATCAAAATTTGCCAAGTCCATCGAAAAGTAGCGATAGGATGGGTTGGCTGATGTGTCACCATCGTTAAAATATTTGCAGTTTTATTGCTGCTAACAATAAATTGTCAGTTTCGCGCCAAAAACTTTTGCATGATCTTTTTATTTACGTTGTGACACGAATTTCATGAGTATCTTTATGATACTCATCTCAGAGTGGTGATCAATGGTGCGAAGTATTGCGTTTCTAGGCTCTGTAGTTTCGTAGGAGTGAAAAACATTACTTGCAATCGAGATCTAGATTCTCGATGCACAGTAAAGCACTTTTGTGGAGTTCATGACTGTTGAATCAATTGTTTAGTTCAATTTAGAGACGCAGCCATTTTTTAAATAGTTTTTTGAGTTTGCCTGCTGGTAATTTACCTCAATTTTCCGACCATTACTGTAAATAACGATCGAAAACAGCAAAATAGGAAAAAACGTCAAAGCTCTTTGTCACCTAACGATAACTTTATCGGGGCAATGTTTTGGCAAAAATTAATGCTGCCTAGTAAAGTCCCTCAGACAGTTTTAGGTGAACAGATTCAATTGAATTTCGTTTGCTTCCTGCGGAGACAAAACTTGAGCAAAAATTCCCCTCTCGGAAACTAAGGTCTCATTTTGATGCTTGCAACCTTTTTTAGCAAGCAAGCACACAAAATTTTATTTCAAACGGCATGTTGGAAAAACAGGTATTGTGCTACTTTACAATTGTGGTATTAAAAAACCTTGTTTTTATCTTAACGTTATTTTGAAAGCAGTTAACAAAAAGCTCAAACGGTAAAGCTGTGGAAAGTTTTTACACCAGAATGAATATAAAAACATATGTAATAATGAAGTAGCAATATTGTGTAATGCCAGTCGCAATCAGGGTATTTTGCAGCATTCAGGTAATTTGGTAGCTAGTTTTACTTGCCCATACAAGTTCATGTTTTCTCAAGTTCCTTTTTGCAGTTGTTACCTGAAGATCAAATTACTTTGGAGCAAACGCACCTAAAATCAGTCCCTTTACAACTTTCCCATCGGTGTTTCCCCTCTTTTTGTCTGGCAGTGCGACATGAAATGAAAAAAGATAACGTTATGATAGTGAAAATGTTTTTTCTTGCTGACTTTTGATTGGTTAAGCGTGTGGCGCGATAATGGCTTCTTGTGATTGGCTGGTTAAAGTTTTAGCCCCAAACAATTTTCCTAAAACGCTTCGCAAAAATATTGGAATTGGCACGTTGTAGAGCTATTGCGTTAACGAAATGCGCAAAAAAATGTAAAAACAACTCAAGTGCTGTCGCAAGAAAGGTCAAACATGTGATGTACTCGCACATGGTGCAAGTACAAATGACGCATAGTAAAATTGCTTGAAAATGGTTGGAAATAGGATGGAGCAGAAAAACTCTAAAAATGTTGTTTTGTTGATCTATTCATGGGCTGCTACATGTTGATTTCAGATTGTTCTTTATATCTTTTCAACCTCGGATACACTAAAATCGGTGGGGGAGAAGGGAGGGCGGAGGGTACCAAACCTTTAGAAACTTTAAAAACAAATACTCGCTGAATGCTAATGAACATGTTCAACCAAATAACTGCTATTATTTGTATTAACCCACAAACTATGAAATAAACGGTATAAAAAGGACTTATTGATCAATTCCGCCTGTGACATCATCTATTGCAACGAATGATTAAACGCTGTTTAACATATTCGTCAAATCAATTTTACGTTTTTGACATAGACGGATAACCGATTTTATTCAGTTAATTTTATAACTAAACCAAAAAATGTTCTAGTTTTCTTGTTGTCGTAATTAATCTCGGGTCCTTGGGTTTCATTTTCATTTTCACACTCTCACCTACTGTACTTACAAACATCCTTAATTCTTGGCTTTTTATAGAAAACTTCACAAGAGACGAGAAAGTGGCACAAAAACTTCACTTAATTGGAGCGATTTAAAAGGCTCTGTAATGTCAACTTCATAGCTGAAATGACCTAATCAACTAAAGTGAAAGATAGACAATGTTGGCGAACTATGACAGCCCCAGCATGCTTTTCGTATAACGCCTTTAACAGATTTGTAAATTACGCTGTAAAGCGTTTCTCGCATAACATCAGGCAAAACTCAAAGAAATCGTAAACTATTAAAATTTTGGTTGTTAAAAAATTTCATTTTCCGTTTCCTCTGAAAATCCGCTTCCACGAACTTTCCTTTTAAGTTTTTCAAATGATGTTTGTCAACATGACACAACTAATGGCGCAATGTAATAGATTTACATAGAGGCGGAAACGGACCAGACATTTCTTTCTTCAAAATAATGATTTTTAAAACGTGCCTTATTTCCTTTTTCTTGAAAGATAGAAATAACCAAGAGGTTAATGTAGAAGAAGAGACCGTAATGTATTTTAAATTCTCCTTTCCAGATCCGTGAAAATACATATCTTTGTAGCCTCAAGCAATTTTCAAAAATATGTTTCTGCTAAGAAAGCACAGTTTCACTTCATCTTTATCCAAAAAATCGCTAATCTGTGACAGCTGCTCTAAGCATTAAACAATTGTCAGACTTAGTTTTTAGGTCTTAGGTGGGGATTTTAGCATTCAGCTTGAAACGTTTGATATGTCATTTTTCATAAATTTACTTCTTGTGTGTTAAAATTTGCCAGGCGGAAATGATATTCATCGTAAAGTATCTTTGCCAAGGACACAACAACGTAGTCATCGTGAGGATTGTACACGTGATCATAAGATCATTGATCCAGCACATGGGTTCAATTCCTTTGTGGAGTCATTAAAACCTTTTGAAATGGTATTCACAGTTTCCCAGCGCTTGGCGCACGGAACAAGCAAATAGTGTGGAGAAAAGCAGGCAAATTTGTTTTTTGTGTCCAAAGAAAAGGCACTTAACGGAATTTATTCGTCTTTATGCGTAAATTAAGTGTGGCGAAACAGATTAGGTGGTGGAGACGAGCAATCCACCTGTTGTAGTGGACCAGTCTAACAAAAGACACGTAAACAAAACTAATCCTCGAACCGATGATTGAACGAATGGATGATCATTGATTTTAATTAATCATTATTAATAAAACACTAGAGCAGCGGTTCCCAAACTATGGGTCGCGACCCACTGGTGGGTCGTGGGCGTAATTTCAGTGGGTCGGGAAAGTCATTTAAAATTTAAAATAAATTATTGCTTTGTCCCAAATAATTTAAAAGTGAATTAACATATTGAATAAATGTTTGTTTTTACTGTACTTTTTTGCAAGTACTTCGAAGTACATACAGAATTATGTGGGACCCGATAATTTATGTTTGAAAAGTGGGTCGTGACTTAAAAAGTTTGGGAACCAATGCACTAGAGCATTGAGTTACGCTTTACTAATGCTAGACTGCTTATGAACACGTTTCACTATATGATATTCGTTATTTTGTTTATGATTTATTAACTGATTATTTTTAGTAATTCCTACTGACCGATTTAATGTTCTAAAAGTGTTTTCGTCATGAAAGTCGAAAAGCCTTTGTATGGTTTTGGCTTTGAAAGGAAGATACTAAACTCTTTTAAAAAACTTTAAAAAGATTTTTTCCGCTTCTCAATTCTATTACAAGTAAATTTTGATAGTGTAGAATTAGACTGATGACAATGAGTCACATGAAAGTGACGCTTTGATTATGATAATATAGCTAATTATGTTAGACTGTATTTTTAGCACCAACTGTCACGACAGACCAAACACTTACATAACCAAGGTGGCGCAATTTTTGGTTAAAAGTGGATAAAAATTTAATGTTTTAATTACGTAACCACATGTTTTCACGTTGCTAAAGCAATCAATTTTAGAGCAAAACGGTCAGTTTTGTTTCAAAAAGGTAAAATTTTATCAAAAACCTAAAAACGAGAAAATTTTGTATCAACAAGTGCGATCGTACCCAGAACTTTTGAAAAAACTTGGGAGGTCGTGTATGCAAAATAAGCTGATATTTAGGCCGAAAGGGAAGCAAGCTATGGTACAATGCTCCGAACTAGATATGCTACCAGGATAGTTTTAGTCAATACGAATTTAGCCAAAAGTTTTAATATATCCAAAAATCTAAGCAATTTCAGCTAAAAATTATCAGTTATCGGTTCTACATCTGTAGTATACTGAATGACAAAAATTCATATAGTTCAAAAAAATGCTTTCTAATTTATGGATGTAAGCAGATAAAAGCAGAGGTTATGGCCAATGTGGCTATCATTGGCATAATCAACCAAACAACAAAACGATACAACTAAATCCGAAAATATTTTTAATCAAATCAGCTGATTTGCCTTTTCAGCATATCTCCGCATTTACATAAAAGCTAAATTGTCTTTTGGAATTAACTTATCCCACTTCTTTTTTTCTTCTTTGTCTTTTGGCTTTTTCCGATTAAGGGTCGCCACAGCAGATAATCTGCATATTTATAACATGGCATTTGTTTTACGGTCGGATACCTTTCCTGCCACCAACTCTATCTTCGGAGGGAAAACTGGGCCACCTGTCTTCCACATAAAGGTGGGGGCGTCCCGTTAAGTGCCTTGCCCAAGGACCCAACAAGCGAACTTGTCGGCTTGTTCTCCACAACATCCCCTAAATGCCGAGCGCCGAGCAGGGAAGCAGTGAATACCATTTTTTAAAGTCTTTTGGTATAACTCGACAAGGGGAATGAACCCCAGGTTTACCTACTGCTAAGCGGGCGCTCTAACCTTTACACCATCGCGTCAATAACTTATCCCACTGGTTGATCTTAATTAAATTTTGATGCTAATTTGTTTTCAATCATCTCCCAAAAAATTCACACTAGTTTCTAAAAGTCCCTTTTTGCCTTCACTTTCAAGAATTATAGCACAGTTTAATTTAGGTACACAAAACTTATCAAAAACAGCAAAATTCCAGCAATGCAATAGACCAGCTCGGATTTGGAATCATGGCATCGTGTCGAAAAAAACGCGTCATGAAATTATCTCAACTATAACCCATTTCTTATCAAAAAAAATGCAGTAAATTGTCCTGTTTGGAGAAAAAGAAGAAAACGTTTTGAACTTTGCACTCATAAAGTTTGTATATTCACCATTGTGCTAAATAGCCTATATTACCCTGCTTGAAATTTAACAACAAAGCGTTGCTAAACCGCTATGCCGTCACCTACCAGAATAATCGACGATATTTTTAGCAATTTCAACAGTTTTACCATGGAAGAAAG
The DNA here is from genome assembly GCA_963675345.1 of Trididemnum clinides. NCBI lineage: Eukaryota > Metazoa > Chordata > Ascidiacea > Aplousobranchia > Didemnidae > Trididemnum > Trididemnum clinides. Next base: position 45,686,554 of record OY776285.1, on the reverse strand, counting down.
TAGGTCTTGTGATTAAAAAATCAGCTGTAAATAAACTGACCGAGAGGATTTTCGCACGAGCAGTACTACAGCTTTATTCACAGTATGATCAAACAGCAGTCGATATATTTTTAACCGTACGACTAAAAAGTCGACGTCAATTTAATTGAATAAACATGAAATAACAAAAGTAACATACCGTATATAAAACCTAAGCAAAATGTTTTAACCGCATTTGTGTAAAGTTCGACCCCAGAGGAGACTAAAGCAATAAAACAACATTTTTGTTTTTCTGTTACTAATGAGAGATTAGTGATCCACAAAGTTTATTTTAGATTATTCAACTAAAAATCGGAGTCTGCAACAACTCTTTACCCTGTCAAAATTCAAATCGTCAAAAGCCCTAAAGCGTGCTTTGCCAATTTTCGAAACCCAAACCTAATCCTGTGTTGATGTTTGTGAAAAAGGCTGGTTGAGACGATAGTTTTGCCTTTCCTCAAGCGGAAGACCTTCTTTTACGGAAATCAACTTTACGAAATTGACTTGTGCGCAAACAAAATATACACGAGAACGACTCTGCGCTTGTTGATGACTTGTTGAAATTTTTTTGCCGACTCTTATGAAGTTTGAGTTGAGGCTATACCCTATAACAAAAACTTTAATTGGCTCTACCATATAGTGCAAATCAATCGATTTCACATGATAGGTACGGTATTTCTTTAATTTATGAGGCAACAAGCAATCCACGGTTTAGGAACCACTGCACGGGATAGAAAATAAATGAAAGTAATTGGAGTTCATTCATTCATGCGTATGAGCTCATGCTCGGTTTGCATGTCTTTCGTCAGACTGGGCCACCACGACGGGTAGACTGCTTTACCTTACCACCTGCCTGCCACACGAAGATGGAGGCATCCCGTTAAGTGCCTTGCCCAAGGACACAACAAGCAAGCTTGCCGGTTTGTTCTTCACGTTGTTCCAATGTGCTGAGCGCCAAGCAGAAAAACTGTGAAAATAATTTTTAAAAGTCTCTTGGTAAATGAACTTCAAATCTATCGACTGCTCGAACCACTACGCCATCACGCCGTTTCAATTAGAGTTGATAAATATAGTTGGGTTTAATAGGAGTTGATTGGAAATACTCAGGTCGTTTTTGAGAAATAAAAACAAGCCTCAATGAGTAGCTGGATTGAAACCAAAAAAACTTCTTTTGTTTTAGTCCCAGCAACTTATTGAGGTTAGTTTTCATTTCCCAAAAGCGACCTGGTACTTTAATTTTTGTTTATCATTACAATATTTCTAGCACATATAAGTCTCAGCAAAACTCACTAAAATTTTCAGTTAGCATTTTGAATGTTTGAACTGGTCTCACCGCAGTAGCAGTGATTGGTATTTACGAGATCACCATTGAATTTTGAGCTGTTAGCATTGATCAAGCATTCCATACGTTTTGTACAGTTAATAATGTGGAATATTGTTGCTAATAGAAAAATTGATGGCTTATTCCCACTTTTAAAAATGTCTTCAGAAATAAAATAAGTAAATCACCGAAGCAAAGAAATAAACTGTAAATACTTTTAGGTTGTTTCCCCACTCCAATAAAGCGTTTTCACAAATAAATTGTCGATATTTACTTGTCAGTCAAGCGGCGGGCGAAAGGTAATTTACTTTGTTTGCTGTGTACTAACTTTTACCTTGGGGTATCTCCTCATAGTGCAATGTTGGCAAAGTGAGTTCTGTTTTGATAAGCCAAGTATTTATTCTTCCAATTTTGAAACCGAAACTACTCAAAACTTTCCAATTTCAATTAGTTGCACATTTCACCATTATGCTGAAATTAGTGTGTGAATTCTTATGCTTGATGTACGAACTATAGAAAAAAATTTCTCAAAGAACCCTAAAGGGTTTAACTCCAACTGAAATTTAAAAAACATTTTTGTAACTCTGCTTTCCCTTGAACTTATGAAACCCTTTTCAAAATCAACTCCTAAAATATTGTGGTCGTGCTAACAGTAAGTCAATTACGCCAAAAGTAGCAATAACTAACAATCTGACATGATTATCTCAGAGACGGTTTAATTTTAGTCTATACAATGATGACGCAATGGAATCGCTACCATTGCGATTCGATTGCGTCATACCAGACGTAATAAGTCTATCGTCTGCAGTAAAATTAAGACAACTATCTGCAGAAGAAAAATCTTTGTCGTAATACTTGCGAAACTTTTTATTACATGAAAGCTGTCAATCAAAACAAAAAACGAAAATGTTTTGATTGATTTCATAATTGACAACGCAATCACAGGCTCGCTCAAATACAAATTCTGAAATTTGCGGCGGAATCAGCCATGTGAAAGCCATTTTTTCAGAGATTTGCTCTTTCCTGGCATCCGATAACTTTTCTCGAACATTTTTTGCTTCAGAATGTAAGGCTTTCACCTTGTTAAAATGTTAATCGGCTAATTCTTAAGTTAAAATGTTAATCGGTTAAAATTTAAGTTCAAGTTAAATTTAGGTTAAAATGTTTATCGGTTAATGAAATTTTTTTAATTAACAATTCGTTAAAATGTTAATCAAAAAATTGTTAAATCGGCATGTGATTTAGAAATTTCGTCAACAGGCTTACATAGCAGAGAAGCCAAAACTTGAGTGTCATCCGCAGATCTTGAGTTTTTAATAATTACCTGCCGTTACGTGGTTGTTTTTAAAAAACATGTTAAAATCTTGGATTTTTTGGTTGAGTAAATTTTTAAACATGGTCTTTTTGTTATAGCAATTTTTTGCAATTTTTTCAATACGGGTATTTTTTTGCAATTTTACAATTTTTTTGCAATACGAGCATTTGCAATTTTTTGATGTTATAAGACATGCTATTTGTTCGAAAGTAAGCTGCGCAGTTACAGTATCAGCCAATGAACTAAAGCATTGGTGTTTTTTGAAAAAAGGTTTTAATCTTACCACAGCATTTACTAAATATTCAAAGACTTTGGGTTTTTTGTTCAGCGACGCACAAATATAATAACGTAACGTATTTTTGTAATCATTTAACCTTGAATTTTTTATTGTTCAATGCTATTTCAAACTGAGAAAATGCAAGAGCACAAACGAAAAACTTTGCTTTTGTGGCTGGGTGGGTTATTTGACATTTACACAAAATCCTTTTGGTATCTCTGAGGTAGTAAGGTTTCGGACCCCGTTTGTGTGAGATAAGTTGTAAAATGTCTTCTCACTTAAGGCCCAGCAGCTGGGTAAAAATTATTTTTTTAATCACATGTCAAAGTGACTTTCCTGCTTCGCAAGTTTATTCATTGATGCCTATGAGCTCATGCTCTGTAAGAAAGTTTGCATGTTTATAGTCAAACTTGGCCATCACGACAGGTAACCAAAACTGCTTGACTCGGCTACCTGTCCATCACATAAAGATGGAGGTATCCAGTTAAGTATTTAGTTCAAAGGCACCAATGGAAAACTTGCAGGTTTTTTATTCTCGTTCTTTTCTGCGCTGAGCGTCTAACAGGGAAGCTGGGAATATCATTTTTAAGATTTCCTTTTCGGTATGGCTAACAAATAAGTTGGGGATGAGGAAGTAGCCTACAGATAGGCCAAACATTTTTTCCAAAAGCTAAATTCTTTGTAAACAAGCTCTACTTGCCGTTGGTTGGAGTTTTAAAAAACAAACATTATGTTTTGCCTTGTTCTACATTGTAAATAAGCCGTGGATGCGTCTCCTAGTAGTTTTGAAATATTCTATTGAAAGCGCTTTTTTGTTGGCATTAATTTCTTTTTGTGTTTACAAAACAGTTTGTTGTTATTGTTGGTTGAAGTGCAAAGCATTTCTTGTGTTCCGACTGCCATAAGCATTGATTGATAAGGTTCTTAGCATGGAAAAGTTGTGGCCCAATCGTTCTATTAGGCTCAAGCCTATTAGCAAATTTAGCAATTCATTGGCCACAGGCACTGATCCGCCAACTCACATTGAGCAACTAGTCAGATCTATTTTTATTGGTCGAGTTCACAACGCAACGATAAATGGATATGGAGATAGCAAAGAAGGAAAATTCCAAGAAAAAACGATAATTTTGAAAGACTCAAAGTATGTGTGGTGTACATATGTACGTCCACTGGTGTGTTCAAAAACAATTTGTTAAGTTAAAAACCATTTTTTTGGAGATCAACCTTTTGAAACGGAGAATTTTTTCCAGTTTGGTCTGTAAATAGACGTAAAAACTTTTTTTCTATTTTGATGTCAAACAGAGTTGAAGAACTTTTCCATGTTTTTTGTTACATTCATATCGCTAATAGGGATGTCGTCTTTTGTATTTCCCATAAATACGTCAATGTATATGTCACATTTAGAAAAAGAAAAAAACGTATCAGCCAAAATACTGCTATTGTTGCACAGCGTGGTAAAAAAACATCTTTCACTGCATTGCAAGTGAACAAGGCTGAAAGGGCGGAAATAGTGAGGATGAGCTAAAAAGTTCTGGGAGCTGCAGCCCCAAGCATCTGTTCTCTTACGCGTAAGTGCAGATGCACTTATAACTGCCTGACAACGCAGCATTGTTTTTTCCTAAACTTCAAAAATTTTTTTATGTAATAACCTTAATTTGATCTTATTAATATAAAGGCTTGTATGCAACACCATTACTGCATTCCCCATAGTATTACAGCCACTGCTTTTGTTTTTTACTCGTAACATGTGTTTATATTATTTAATTAAAACTGCACCGGCGCGATGGTGTAGTGGTGAGAGCGTCCGCTTCGCAGTCGGTAGACTTGGGGTTCATTCCCCTTGTCGAGTCATACCAAAAGACTTTAAAAAATGGTATTCACAGCTTCCCTGCTTGGCGCTCAGCACATAAGGGATAGTGTGGAAAACAAGCCGGCAAGCTTGCTTGTTGTGTCCTTGGGCAGGGCACTTAACGGGATGCCTCCATCTTTATGTGGCAGACAGATGGTGGGGCCAAGCAGTCTACCCGTCGTGGTGGCCCAGTCTGACGAAAGACATGCAAACCGAGCATGAGCTCATACGCGTGAATTAAAACTGCGATGCATTTTATATAACAAAATTGAATGATTGGCCTGATGACAGCGAACGCTGTGCATTTTTGTGCCTTCTACGTAGCTATTAATTCCGTTATGTACATTTGATGAGTTCAAAATCAGCTCTCATATTTCTAACTTGCTAAAAAATCAAATTTATTAGCATTGATTTTCTTTCTGTTTCAAGTATTTACAGCTAATTTTGGTTTTTTGGGCTTGTTTTGAAAACTTGGGGTTTTAGGCATTTTATCCAGGGATTTTACAAAAATCCCAGCTGGGCCACCATTGTTTACAGAAAAACATAGAATACGTGACAATGACGTATTACATTTTTTGATGCTTTGTTTGTTGAGTAAAACTTATCTTTTATATAAAATTTAATCATTGCTGCAACATTGAATTAGATCAGCGCCTACCAGCCAGTGGGCGGTGGCCCACTGATGAGTTGCGAAGTTCGTTAAGGAGGGTTGCAAATTTTTACAAAATATTAGGCTACAGTTTTCCTGTATTGCACCGAAACTTTTCTTGAAAATTAGCCGATATATTTTGTAATGTTTTTGATTATTGATCAATTATTCCATTGGCAGTAATATGCATTGGTGGCCAATATTTTGTTTTCGATTGCTTTTCTCAATTTTTCACAGTCGTTTTGCGACATTAATCTTCTTTCATAGTGGTCTTCAAAAAACGATGTCAGTAAAAGTTGGTCGCTAACTCAGAAAGCACGGGAAGCATCGTTTTAGATGATTAAATTAGCATGTTCTAGCATGGGTTAAATTCACTTCTATGTTTACATTCAATTACTGTTTGAAGTGTAGGCAATAGCACACTCTATTGTAAATTGGTATGGAATATTAGAATCTCCTTTATAACGAACGTAACATGTTATGAGGGCTAGATGTTAATCAAATTGATAATGACCCGTTAATTTATCTAGTGGAATTGGCTATACCAGTGGTTCCCAACCGGTGGGTGACAGCTTGGTATTATAATGCATAAGTGGGTCATAGCATGGAAGTCTGATTGGCCACCGATGTTTGTGCATTTTGAAAATGGGTTTGCATGTCGAATGAAGTTGAGAAATACTGGACCACATGAACAGCCACCTGTGAACTAGAGACGCAAGGATCTTTTATTTTGAAAACCAATCTCACTTCTGTGATGTAAACTGGCAGAGGCAATGGCTCTTTTTTTTTGAAGATCAACTTTACTACCATGATATTTTATGCCTATCCCAGTGACATTGTAATTATCACATCAAAATTTATATGAAAGTGGGCCACGGCACGAAAAAGGCTGAGAACCACTGAGCTATAACCAGCCATCAGACTGAGATGGCCAAAGTGGTTAAGGTGCTTATTCATCACGTCCCACATCTATATACCATTATCGTAGTTCTACGGTTGGAATAAATTTGTACTTGCATTGCTTTTAACATACCGAGAGTTCTACAGCCAAGAAGTGGACCAAATTATGTATTCTCTTGATTCATTAATTTATTCTCTTGGTAAAGTGATTTCTTGGGGCTGGCTATATTTGCTTATGCGGTACGCATTTCTTTCTCAGTTGACCTAACAGTGACTTACCAAAACCATTGTAAAAAACTTTTGGGGAATCAAATGCTTCGGGATAAATCTGGCAAATCACATTGGTAAAATTACAAAAGCAAAAAAGGTTAGAAACCACTGTCTTAGAGGGAAAACTACTACTATTTTTTGCTAAAAATTCTAAGCTACCCAAAGTCCGACTGTAAACATGTACAAATATTATGGTTCAAGGATGTTGTTTAATTCTTTTCCATGTAAATCAAATGAATAATTTTCCTCTTTATTCTTGTATCGTATTAAAATTTTTATTTCGTACTAAAATAAAATTGAAAGTAGTTTAGCAGTAAACCGAAACTTCTCGACACATTAATTTTTTGTTAAGACCATTAAACTTGTTTTAAAAGAATGCATTTAACTTCATATTCTAAGAAAAAATAGGTTATCTTAAATTCTTTCAGACCAAACTCGGATTGTGTTTAAAGTAAAAAGTTTAAATAAGATGTACTGCAGGAGTCTCTGCCCTTTGAAAAGTAGGTGGGCTTTTTAGTGTTTTGGATAAAGTTATTTAATGGAAATATTGAATTAAATTTATTAAGAAATTTTACTTACTGATAGATAAGTGCCACTTGCAAAAAGCAAAGTATTAAAGCACGTAGATTTAGGCAAAGCTAGACTTGCTGATTGTTTAGTCCCTACAACTTACAGGCACAGCAAGTCTTTTTAAATAAAGAGCCAAAGGTTGGTAAAACAACTAGAAAGAAATTAAACCTAAAAACCAGGGCTAGGGAGTCGGGTCTCTGAATATCCGACTCCGAGTACTATAAATTTTAAAAACCGACTCCCACTCCTATTTTTAATAAAATAAGAATAATTAAATGTTTTTATTTAATTTTCTTATTTTATGTTGCCTATAAACCAAAGTAGCATTTTGTCACTGCTAAATGGATCATCAGGCTAATTTCAAATTCATAAATAATTTTGAAATTAGCCAGATCATATAAATAAGTCCTATAAACAACTTCTCTAGTTCATAAATTGGTTTCGACTCCGACTCCACAACCCTGCTACAAAGTACCCAAGTGTGATCGAGTTTTTTGCTTTTTCACTCCAATACCCCAACTGCAGTCAGTGTTGCCAGATCGGGTATTCATCCCCAATTTTGAAAACTGAGAAAATTTAAATGTTTGTAGGGAAAAATCATCATCGAAGATTTGAAGGTGTTGGAAGTACGTTGGGTATAGATAGAAAAAAGTGAACTGCAGCGTTAGAACAGCTTCAAAAGCGGTGAACAAAAAGTAATTTGTCTCACGGTTTAGGTAATTTTGGACATATGCTTGAGGTTGATCTCCAAAAAAAGCGACGGTGAATGTGCTGCCTCGCGTGCATGATCTTTCTTTGAGGCCATTTGATGGAAATCGGGAAAATATTTAGATTTTTTGGGGGAAAAGCACTGACAACAATCTGGTAACAGTGAAGCAATAATCCTAAAAAGATAAAAACAATAGCTGAAAAAATTAGGCAGTATCAAATAGTCTTTCAGTTATCAATTGAAGTCAAGATACTTTCTGATATAGCAGAACTGAAAAAAGCAGTTGTTACTGGGTGGGGAAAAAAAGATAAAAACAATAGCCCAAAAAGCCAGACAGTATCAAAGAGTCTTTCCATCATCATTACAAGCCATGATATTTTCTGACTTAGCAGAACTGTGAAAAGCAGTTGCTACAGGACGGGTTCTTTAATTCTAGCTTATGCTAGCATGCTAGAAATAATATTTTAGATATATACACATGCTGAAAGTTAAAATAAATGCATTTAAATGTGCTTTAGTGCATGTAAGGTAAAGGCAGTATGCCTACTAATCAAATTTTTGGTTGGCTATTTGGTTCTGCAGTCAAGTGTTACTGCTGGTTTTTTTGTTTGATATTAGCAGGTTTGTTCAGCCAAGACCATTCTTCTAAACCCAATTTTACCAGTTAATGCTTGTTTTGGTACATCCAGTACAATAGCCTTCCTATTCATGTAGTTAATGCACTAAACGTTTAGGCATACCAGTAGCCTACACCTTTAGTGTAATAACTTACCAGTACATTTGCCTTAGCGAATTAAAATATCCATTGTGTAGAAACACTTGGCTGCTAAATCAAATGCAAATATTAGTTGCTCTGTAATAATATAAGATACCGGTATAGCTGTATGGTAATAATAGTTCTTAGAAAATTTAAACAACTTTTTTAGTATAAACTGTGAAACGTTTTTTGTGATATAATGAGGTAATGTTAATGTGGTCAATCAGTTTATGTCTTCAATAATGAGCAATGTTGTAATTTGTGCAGTTGCATTTTGTATGTTTACGTCACTGCTTCAATTCTTCTCTTTAACTTTAAACTAGATCACATGATGTGACAGCACATGGGTTTAAATGTGTGGTTGTTTACTCATCTGCTTATTGTAGTATGTAGTTGTGCTATCGGGTTACTTAGCAGCGTATTAGACTGATGTAATGTGTAACTTGAGAGAAATGCTGACAAAGAAAAATTATTCAGTGGGCCAAGTAATTTAGCAAAGATGCTTTTTGATGTTTCTGTTGAGAGGTTTGTATAACAATTAAAGACGCATTTGCTTTTCCAAGGTGCATCCCCTTTGGTAATATGGTGCAACAACAGTGTATATAAGGACCAAATGATTTGAATTTAATTGCAGATGTGTTGGTAGCAAAGAGAAGACACATCACTAGCAGTTCAAACGTTTAATTGGAATTGCCTTAGTTTCATGCTGAATTATAGTCAGTTATAATTGTTATATATTGTGCAAAACTAGTGTCTAGAAATAATTATTGTTATATATTTTGAATCAAACTGAGGAAGATATCTAAACTTTAGTTGTTTATTTACTATACAAACACTTTAGTCTGCATTTGTGCAATTTATTATTATGACATCCAAACCTTTGCTACACTACTGCTATTTAATGTCCTGTAAAATTGAAATGTTTTTTAGATGCAGCAATATCTTTTGCTTCAAGACCAAACATATCTTTGTAGTGTTTTTAATTTTGTACAGTAATAGCAGTAGCTAAATACTGATACAGTGTAGGCTACCACTAACCATCTGATTTTATGTCACACTTAGTCTTGCTCATTACCAGTGATCTTTACTAGGTTTAGTACCCAAATAAGAAGTCTATACCATTTGTCTTCCACATAACTATTGACCAAGCGTTTAATTCTTAGCTTGAGGGAAAACTTCCACAAATTGTAATTTTGCTTGAGAAAGCTCAAGAAATCCTAATATGCTGCAACAAAACATTAGACAAAATTTTTTCAAACATCGTGTTCTGCCTGATTAAACATTTGAAGTACAAGTGTGTTGCTGAATTTTTATTTTACACATAAAAAGAGCTTGTTTTGGCTAAAGCAGATTATATTGACATTTCAAAATTAAGTTGAAAGAGTTTTCAAAATTCAATGTGGCCAAACTTCAAAGCTGTGACCGCATATCATCCAATTTGCTGTTAGCTTAGAGCTAGTTTGTGGTTATTTTTTTAAATTCAGTTTTTAGAATACTTTACCAATGCCTTACACTTCCTGTGAAAACATTGCATTGCCATTTACTAAGATTTGATAGTTTCAGATCAGGATTAGAGTTAAAATCAGGGTATTTTGAGGTCAATGTTAATTTGTTTCTTTGAGTGCCTAATCAAGTTTTTATACAAAAAAATCAAATATTTGTATTATACGTAGCTCTAAGTCGTGATTTATTTTTATATAAACACAAAAATAGCAAATAAATCGATTTTATTAAGCATAATAAATTGCACAAAACACCAGGTCCTTTTGTTTTTTTTTGGGGGGTCTTGAATATGCTTATTGTTAACTAAATGCCAAATGTGTTTCATGACTCTGATAAACTCAACATAAAGAGGCGAAAAGTGTTGGTGTATTGTTATTATCATTTTGTTTGTTGTGCATAGGAAGTTATTTTGTTAGCCCTCTTTGGCTTGCAAAACAAACAAAGGTTTTCCTAGAAATTTGCCAATTTTCATTATGAAGCAAGTGTTTTTATGCAAGTCTACCTGCTTCACATTCATTTTGTATTTGATATGTTAAATAAGTTTTTATTTTATGCAATAACCTTTTCGTTTTAAACTTGTTTTCTATTTCTTGTAAAAGTTATTTATTTTACAGACATTTGATTTGTTTATTTGTATGTTGCTTTTTGGTTTTTAAAAAATGGCTGATTTTCCTATTTCTCATTCTAACCCCAAAGAACCAGACGAAGTAAGTTTTTGATACATGTCTGGATTGTGTATGTGTGTACATTTGAAGTAGTAAATTGTACTTCAATTGTTTTTACCAAGCACACAAATTGGTCATCAGACCAAAAATTCACTTTACCTTGTAGATTACTAAACCAGAATATTTTTGCCAGAATGCTGGTATTTTTTCTATTAGGTATTTGTACTCTGCATAAGGCTTTTACGACATTAGCCTGAAATACTAAATTGCATTCAGCAATAGTACTTGATTTAATATGTTGCAACTACTAGTGTTGGCTACCGCTTTCTATTTAAGCTTATCAAAGCAAACTCAACATTTCTTTAATTGTAGGCTTCTAGAAAAGTTCATAATTTTGCAAAATAACGACTCATACCTACTTGTTACTGCTTTACACCGTTCTAGCTTGGGTATAAAGTCAGTTCATGTTGTGGTGGTATTAAAACTAAAAATCGACTAAAGTTGAAAAAGTTGACTTAAAAGCGTATTGTATTACTCTAATTAATAGTGATGTTTAGCTCTACCAGTGTAGCTAATGATCAGTGCATGAGGAAAAGCTTTGGGTAACACAGCTTTGCTCAAACTGCTTTCAAATCAAGTTCATAGAACTGTATGATATGGAGAAAGATATATTTTAGAATGTTAAAGACGTGGTTCTCAAACTGTGAGTCGTGATTGCAGTTGAAGTCGCCTACCAGTTCCTGGGGATCGCCTGTGGCTTTAATAAAACGTGAAATCCAAAATAAGGTCTTCACGTTTGTTTGGAGCCAAAAATAACGAAACTATCACTCTAAAACACTTCTTAAAACACTGATCGAAAATTAGAGTCTTTAGCTTTGTTTTGAGACAACATTCTTGCGGTCAGGCTCGCAAATTCTTTTAGACTTCGAGTTTTGTTTGAATTGAGGTCGCCGAAAATAAGTTTGGGGATCACTGCGTTAAAGTACAACTGCTGAGAATCGAGAAAGGATTTTTTTACCTATTAAACCTGGAAAATAGAATGACCTTGATAAAAACCAAAGAGTTCAAGTGTACTTTTTTGAATTTATGAATTTGCAGGATTTTTCCACTCACATATTGATATATCCAGACAGAGTTGATGCTGGTATATGCATGGATGACGACGATGATGATTCATATGATAGGCTTCCTCCCCACCTGACCTCAACGTCACCTACAGGAGGTAGATTTTAAAATCAACATTTTAACATGTATTTTTGAAATTTTATGTTACAAGCCAATCCCAGATTCTAGATGAAACGCTGTTTTCGTCATGAAACCACAGCTATTCAAACAATAGTTTAGAACTTTAGATGAAGTGAGCTTGTGTGTTACTACCAATACATCAAAAAGTACAATTATTACTTTAGAGCTTCTCAATAGGATGTTTGTAAGGATTGCAACATATTTTTTTAAGTCACCCGAAAGACCGTAAGATTATGATTGGATATCGTAAAGCCTGCATGCATCCCAGTATTTTCGTAATTTTTTAACGGTGTAAAGCAATTAAAATTGAAATGAGGTTTGGACTTCTTGTAAGTAGTCTTTTCAACTAGACAACGCTGAATTTGGATGCACGCCAGCTTGTGTTGCAATTCTGTCATGTTGCTGTACTGTCTAGCAAAGCGTGTTTGCAACGCCATTGCCGACTTGGCTACCTTGCAAACTCACACCATTAGCCATTTGTTTATCAATAAGGGTGTGAAGCGATGTACAAGTGATGATGCAATTGTCACTCTAACCTTTTTTAGCAATTTTTTGTTTGTTTTGACTAAGTTTTGCTATTAGAGCATAGCCTGAGTTCACATGCCAATTAACTATAATGATCGAAGACACTTCCTGTGTCGTTGCGACACCAACTGTATGCAGCCAAATGCCACATTAGTTTGCGATTCACATAGCTCCACAAAGTGTTTGTTTTGTATGCCGAAATGAAACTGATATGTTACAATCGTATTAAACCACTACTTATGAGACGTAGTTCTGATAAACGACTGGCAAAGCCATGATATTTATTGTTTTCAAAAGTTGTCACCTATTGCAAATAGTGCACTGCTCAAGTTAACAGCAGTTTGTATATCACTCGGTAGTTTAATTGATTGTATGAGTCGGAGAATTTAAAGCTACTTGGTTTTTGCGTGTTTTTTGTGTAATATCATCAGCAATATTGTGTTGAAAAGTTTACTCTGATCAAGGTGCTTGTGGGTAGAAAAAAAGTGATGATTTCCCAAAAAACTTTAGAATCTACTGCCTTGAACGAAAAAGCGTAAAACAGCGATATTGCTCAAGCGCATCTCTATACCTACCAATTTGGAAACTTTTCTCTTCCCCCTCCCCTCAAAAAAATATATATATATACTTTACTCATCAATAGTCGGTTTTACGTCATTTTTCCCGCGTTTCGCAGGCTCAGATGTGCCGATTCAACTTATGTCTACCACTACACACTCGCTTTCGAACCAGACTTTTTACTGGAGCAACGTAGCACTTTAAATTCCGGATGTCCTTCGTGACCAATACCAGCGGTGTTTCTATACAGTTTTGAACTCCAGATCTTTTCTGTGAAGCCCGCAACAATACCATTACACCACGGCTGTCAATTTAAAGAACAGCTTTACCTGTTTGCAGCTGATATTATGAACAGTCCGTTGTTCTCATCTGAAATTTCCGATAAAGAAGAAAAAGAAAAATGCAACTATGTTCCGTTTCGAACGGGAGCGGATGTTATCGAGAACTTTGACAGGTATTTTCAATCTTTGATGCAGGAAAATCAATTTGAAGTTGCACTTTTTGCAAAAATTTGATTACTTATAAGTTTCGGTTTACGTTAAACAACTTTATTTTGTGTCGAGAATTTGCTATGAGCCAGAATTTTAACTTATGTAAAAGCAAAGCTTACGCAAGTTCAGGTTAGACTTGCTCTGTCGACATGTCTTATTAGTCTTTGGCAAATTTAATGTATTTGGACTTGCTTATCTGGTCGTATTAATGTCAAAATGGAATAGACGAAAGCTGAACATTTATTTTGATATGAAGTTGAGCTGCAGTTGTTAATTGTTTTACCTATACGAACATCGTCAACTGCTTGTTTTTGTTCAGTTGGCCAAAATATAACTTCATCATATATTAGCATGTTTTCAAGACCCGAAGAGATTCCCAACGAGGTTTTTCGTGAAGACAAAGAAACTTTTGTTTATTCTGCTCACAAAGCTTCCAGTGCTGTCAAGCATTTCATCTTGTAAGTTTCTCTTTGTTTACTCATCACGTTTTTAACTCGTGATAGCGTTGATTTATATTTAGCTCACTACACTGGTATTCTTTTGCTTAGCATGCTTTAAATATGTTGTTCTTGTGCTATTTGACATCATTTACTGCAATTATTACCGGAATGCTCTATGACTTATGGTTTATCTTACACAAACAAACATTTCTGTGCAGCGATATTTTTATTTTACTTGAATCAGGCTAAATGATGATTTACTTAATAAACAGCATTGAGAAACTAAATTTGCAAAATAAAATTGGCGGAGGAAAGCTTTGTAGCAGTCATTGCGATGAGCATGGCACGCTTCACTGAATTATGATGAGCACGAGCTTATACGCATGAACAAATGAATCGTATGAGAACATTGACGTTGCTCACCCAGCGTGTCGACAAGCTACTGTTGGCTACTCATTACTGGCAGTGAATCGCCCGTTAGTGACGGGACTGCTTGTTAAATCATTGCGCCTATGATCGGTTAGAAATCTACTGCCACTTTCCACTACCCTGGTTTTAATTGGGTTTCGGGGTAAACGTAGGTGTTCGCTTCACATCATTCTTTGTACGACGGGAGAGTAAGGTGTAAGCAATCTTTGCATTGTAGCCATATAGCTCAGACGCAAATCCAAGAGTGGTATCGTTTACATTTTAAAACTAGACGAATGATACTAATAGCAAGGTTCTCAAATACTTTTTGGCCAATCCAAAAAAAGAGTGCGTTACTCTCGCGACCCAAACATTACTCGGCGTAGTTTGATTAAAGAAAAAAAATTTACAAAATACTTTTCTTTGTGGTGCTGGTTTCGAAAAAGTCTTCCCGCTTTATTTAGAATGAAGTGCCTCCTTTTCCCATTGGACTGTGGAAAAAAAGGTCTTCATCCAATTATTGTAGGTGACCCTCTGTTTGAAAATCCCTGCTTCATAGTATTATTGTTTAACCAAAGGACAAACTTTTTGCATGGAATTTATTGTCTGTTTTAGTGTGTAAACAAATTTAATACTGCATTACTTTTAATGGTCATAGCGTTGCCAATCTGACGTGCCATGCTGAAAGATATTTTTTGAATGCAACTTTCTTGACGTTACAGTTTGATGTTCTTCAAGCCTGGTCTACACTGAGTGCAAGCGTGGCTTAGTCGTTCAATCGCGTTCGGCTTGCGATCGAGCCAAACCCCGAAAAAAAGAATGAAGCCATGATTAGCCACAGTGCAGACCTGGCTCGGTAAAAAGCGCCTTTTCCCGCCACTCCGTCGCTTCTCCGACTTAGTAGAGGTCGTGTAACATTCTGAAATTAAATCCAAGAGCGAGTTCCCATCTTCTAAAATAATTCTTGCCATATCGTAGTGTTTTAAAGCAAATTTTTTGCCGTTAAATGTAGGTATTCAACTAAACCGTGTAATTTAAAAGTGTACTTTGCCATGCAGTTATTAGGCTAATGTACTCGTACATACTGAAAGCAACTTTTGTTTGTAAGTAGTTTGTCTCCGCAATTTTGCTACACCGTTAGGACTATTCCACTTATTCTGTCAGCTTCGAATTTTTGCATAAACTTTCTAACCTTTTGGTGAGGGGTTAAATTCTGTTTTGTTGATTCTAAATTTAGCACTACACCACCGGTATGTTGCTTGAAATTGTATTTAACGGACTACTTTGACATTTTGCGACATAGTCTGGTTGGATTAACAGTTGGAGGCAATAGAGTAATAGGCAGAGCCCTTTATTTACTGACCGCAAGGTTAAGTCTGAACTAAATTAGCACTCAATTCGTTACTTAACGATCGCTTCCTTCGTCTTTTCTTTTAAGCTAAGGTATGTTGTCGGTCCATGGCAGTGTTCCCTCTGAAATTTTAGTAAGTGCGTAACCGCCGGCGCAAGTGCGAAATTGCTAGCAGATATACAAAAACCGCCCTACCAATTTTTGTGGACATTGCTGAACAAACCACTACATCAGCCTAAGTAACGTATTTGCAAATAAGTAAAAAAAATGTTTTAGATAGCCTACTACTGTTCAGTATACACGCTAAGCAAAAAAAGATGTCGTTTACCCCAATTCAGATCTCTGATCCTACGTCCAAAATTTTTTCAAAAGCAGTTGTGCGTTTGACGTAACCATTTGACGTAACCATTGACAGTAAGGCAACAGCGCTTTGAAAGCTGCGCGCGCACTGTATCCACGCTTTTGTTGTTCAGTGGAATTAGTCAAACGGCTTTATTGATGACGTTAACTTGCTGATAATAATGAAAAGTTTCCCTAAGTTCCTGCAGAATTCCATTATTTCGGATACTTTAAAGTTTGCCTATAACATTATTTTGCGTATAACCCGCACCCTTTCTTTTTCCCTCAGATATATTTTTTGCAATTATGGCATTTTTAACCTAGTTTAGTGTTGTGCAATCTATTTTGGCCTGTGGCTATTTTCGAAACGCATGGAGGCACGTGGCCCGATTACATATTTTTCTCAATTTTGTAGGCGACTTCAAAAAAGTTGTCACAGTAAATTTCAGGGATGTCCAAATAAAATAAAATAGCCAGTCGTCAAAAAAGTGTTCCAATTTCACTCGATGTGAAGAGTAAATAATGTACTGGCCTTGTGAAGATCTTTGTTCGCCGATTGAAAGTCTGTGATCTAGGCCATCGTCATCTGTCACGCTACATTCATCTGTCACGAATGATTTTTTAATTCGATTAAGATGCCAGCTTGCGAATTGTAGGTTGTTTACTCTGCCACTTCTTTTGCAGCAGGAACTGGAGTTTGCTGTGTGTCAAAGATCTTTAAAGATGACCTAAAAACAAGTCCGAACAACAACAGTGCGGGCGTAAGCGCAGAATTTTCAAAATTTCCAGGGGATGGGGGAAAAGAGGCAAAACTGAGACGTTGCGCTTCGGTGACATAATAATTTGCATGATTATGTTAGCCTTAAAAAAGATTCACAAACAAGTAGCCTGTCGGTTACTAATCGTCCGCGGCGAAATACCTGGTTATTTCTGTTTAATAAGCTAAATGTGGTCCTTGAAACTCTGCCATCTGTGCAACAGTAATTCGTAAACGTTTCATAATGTCAGGTTAACAGCGCAAGTGAATAAAATTAGCCTAATTCTACGCCGACGCCCAACATGAACATGAAAAATATGACTTTTTTGAACTTATGGGATGTTAGATAGGGTACCACAGCTATCACACCAGAACAAAAATTACTGGCGATTTTCAATTGTTGCTTGATCATGGTAAAATAATTAAACTAGTTACATTTCTTAATCATAATCAATTAAACGGTAGGGTTTTGCAATTGCAAGTAAACTTTCCATCTAATATTGGAAGTATTTGATGACCAAAGCCGCGTAACTTACCGTTAAAGGAGAAAATTAAGACTTTTGTACGATGTAGTAGTCATACTATGTGTGTCTTGCTTTCTTCCTTCAACTTATCTCAGAAAGCAATATTACTGATAAGCGAGAACAAATTTCAGTAATTTGTTCTCGCTTATCAGTAATATTGCTTTCTGAGATAAGTTGAAGGAAGAAAGCAAGACACACATAGTATGACTACTACATCGTACAAAAGTCTTAATTTTCTCCTTTAACGGTAAGTTACGCGGCTTTGGTCATCAAATACTTCCAATATTAGATGGAAAGTTTACTAACAAATTTCACTGCACCAATCAACAGCCGCCTCAACGTGGTGGTGCGGTCCCCGGCCCCGTTTGGGTTGGGTCGAAATGGCTGTTGGCCTTCCCGAGGGTCCCAGTTACCCCGGGCACTCCCCATTCATTTTTTCGCTATGCTGCCCCCTGAACGACCGCAGAAGGGCAGCACACAGCATCTTTAAAATCGGTCGCCTGTTCTTACTTTTTCTTCTCTCCTGCCCTACTCTTGCCCTCCTTCGTCTCCTCATTCTTCTTCTTCTCCTGATGAGCGGTAACGTTCATCCTAACCCTGGCCCCATCTTTCCTTGCTCTGTGTGCGCTGGAAATGTGACCTGGCGGGGCAAGTCAGTGCAATGCTGCGCTTGCTCCAAATGGGTCCATCTAAGGTGCTCACAACTTTCTTTATCTAACTTCAGAGCTCTTGGCAGCTCTCACTCTTGGAGCTGCCCCCCCTGCCGTAACACTGTGACTCCCCCCTCCTCGGACTCCTCCGGCACGTATACCTCCACTGTGGAATCTGGCCCCCCCTCTGCTAATGCTGCACTCTTGCCCCACCCTCGTCTCCAAACTTCTTATCCCCCATCTGCCCATCTTATATCTCCTTCCCCTGCCCTTCCACCACCGTCCCTTGCTCCTGGCTATACTTCTGCACCTCCTGCCTCCTCTCCTCCCCCTGACTCTCTCAGGGTTCTTCAATGGAATGCTGGAGGTCTTCGAGCCAGGAGCACTGAACTACTTCACTTTCTTTCATCCCATTCTGTCGACCTTATCTGCATTCAGGAATCCAATCTTAACTCCTCTTCCTCTTTCCGGATTCCTGGATTCTCTGTTCTGCGTTCTGATCGTACTCACTCCCGGTCTGGCATTCTCTCTTCTGATGCCTCGCATGCCAGTGGCGGCGTTGTCATTTTCGTCAGACAGGGCCTATCCTTTTCTGAACTTTCTACCACCTCTCTTTCTTCGCTCGATCCCTACTCTGATTATGTAGGGGTCAACATCTCTCTAAACAAATCCTCCTCGGTGTCATTTCTTAATGTGTATGCCCCCCCTATTCGCTCCTCCCCAACGGATGGCAGAACCAATTCCTTCTCTCCCTCAATTCTTCCCTCCTCCAGAAATCTCTTCATTCTGGGGGACTTCAATTGCCATCACCCGCTTTGGGACTCAAGAGGTACTTCCGACCCCCGTGGGGAGGAAGTATTCGACTGGGTCATCTCCTCAGACCTCCTCCCCCTCAATGACCCTGACACACCCACCCTTCTCCATCGCTCCTCCGGCAGTCGCTCCTCTCCTGACATCTCCTTTGCTCCTTCTACTCTTGCTTTTTCTTGCTCCTGGGAGGTGCTACAGGACCTGGGTTCTGACCACCTACCAATTCTTCTATCTATCCCTCTCTCTCCGGTCTTTCACCCCAACGAGCGCCCCCCTTCCTTCAATTTTCAGAAAGCTCGCTGGGATGACTTTGCCTCCTACTTTGACTCTCACTGTCCTACTGCAGAGGAATACTCGTCTCTTTCTCTTTCCTCTGCAGCTGCTCTCTTTACCTCTCTGGCAATGAATGCGGCCAAATCTTCCATTCCTTTTGGCCGCATCAAACGCCCTCCTAAAGCCTGGTGGTCTGCTGAGGTGGAAGAAGCGGTTGGTGAAAGACGCAAGGCTTTCGCTACTGCTCACAGAAGTGATGAAGATCGCCAGGCTTACATCTCCGCCTCTCGACGTGCCTCGTCGGTCATTGCCAAGGCCAAGGCTGAGGCATGGCAGACGACCTGCACTTCTCTTTCACCTAAATCTAATCCTAAATCTGTGCACTCTCTTCTTCGCTCTATTGCTGGCTCTCCTTCCTCGTCTTCTTCTTCTCCTAACTTTCCTAACTGTTCCTCTCCCAGGGAATCGGCTTCGGTTTATGCCGCTTACCTGAGGTCTCACTTTTCCGTGTCTCAGCCAAAGGCCCTGCGCAGCAGAGCCAGAGGCTACCTCACTGAGCTCCGCCGAGCCACGTGCTCTGTGGAGTCTCACTCGTCCTTTTGCTCTCCCTTCTCTCCCGCTGAATTTCTTGCGGCTGCCTCCAACCTCTCCTCATCCACTGCCACTGGCCCAGACAAAGTTGCCTATCCCATGCTAAAGCATCTTCCTCGCTCTGGCATGGATTTTCTTCTTCACATCTTCAATCTTTCTTGGTCTTCACATTCCTTTCCTTCCATCTGGAAGACATCTTCTATTATTCCCATACATAAGATGGGAAAACCTCTCGACTCTCCTGCTTCCTTCCGACCTATCTCTCTCACCTCCTGCGTATCAAAGCTTTTTGAACGCATCATACTATCCCGTCTTCTCTTTTTTCTGGAATCTAATTCCATTCTTTCTCCCCGCCAGGCCGGTTTCCGCCCTGGACGGTCTACACTTGATCAAATTCTGTACCTTTCTCAGTCCATTTCGGATGGGTTTAACAAACCCAGGCCGGGCTCTCGGACGATCCTGTCTACTATCGATTTCTCCAAAGCTTTTGACTCTGTCTGGCACCCCGCCCTTTTCCACAAACTTATTTCGGCTGGCCTCCCTCCTTGCTTTGCTCGTTGGACTCAATCTTTCCTTTCTGACAGGCGCGCTTCTGTGGTTTTTCAAAATCACAAAAGCGGTTCCTTTCGAGTTCGTCGAGGTGTTCCGCAAGGATCCGTTCTTGGCCCTGTACTTTTCTCCCTTTTCATCAATGATCTTCCGGCTTCTCTGCCTTCTTCCGTCAGCTGCTCTCTTTACGCTGACGATCTGGCCATTTGGTCCTCCTCCCCCTCGGTCCCTACTGCGGCGGAGGCCACACAAGGAGCTCTGTTTCGATTGGAGCGCTGGTCTGAGTACTGGTGTCTTCCTCTCAATCCGAGCAAATGTGAGGCTTCCTTCTTTTCAGTGGATCCCCACCAGGCTAACCTCCAGCCCAACCTCCTCCTACTCGGCTCCCGCCTCCGTTTTAATCCCACTCCAACTTTTCTTGGGGTCACCTTCGACCGCACTCTTTCCTTTTCTAAGCATGTATCTTCGCTGAAGGCCAAATTTTTCCCACGTCTCAAGGCCTTACGCTGTATCTCTGCTTCCTCTTGGGGCCCCTCTAAGGAGTCCCTCTCTGTTCTGTATAAATCTTTTCTTCGGTCCCTTCTCACTTACGCTTCACCCGGATGGTTTCCTTTCCTAAGCGCTACCAATATCACCAAATTGGAACGCCTCCACCGAGCGGCCAGTCGCGCCATCACCGGCTGCCTCTCGTCGTCCCCTATCCCTCTACTACTCACCGAGGCTTCTCTACCTCCCCTACGAGTCACTCTGACTCACTTCACTCTTTTTTCTCATGAGCGGGCTCTTCGTCTCCCAACCTCCTTTCCCATCTCAGGTTTGGCTAGACTAGGAGTGAAACCAAGACTCTGCAGATCGTCCTGGAGAGCTTTTGCGTCCACTCACCCGCTCATGCTTTCTTCTACTTGTTCTAGGGAGGCTCTTGTTGCTTGCCCTCCCTGTCCTCCTTGGAATCTTCCCTTGTTCACGGTCGAGTCCACCCTTTCCTCTCCATGCTCTCGCTCTGATCCCCCTCACTCTCGCCAAGGTGCGGCTCTCGCCCACCTTGACTCTCTCCCCCCTCATGATCTGGTACTCTGGACAGACGGCTCTGTTCCTTTTCCTTTTGGCAAGGGCGGCTCCGGCGTTCTTGCCAACTGCTCTCTGTGTGGCACTGAGGCCACTCTTTCTTTTTCGGCAGGCCCAGTTTGTTCCAGTTTTTCCGCTGAAGCCTGCGCCATTCTGCACGCTCTTTGCTGGTCTCGGCAACACCATAAAGTCTGCCATTTCTCTTCTCTTCTTCTCCTGTCTGACTCTCGTTCTGTCCTCGCCACCCTGTCCTCTCCTCCACCTTTCCTGTTATCTCAAACTCTGTGGCAGATCTGGCAGGAACTGTCTTCTCTCTCCTCCTGTTCCATCAGGCTACAATGGGTCCCCGGACACTCGTTTCTCCCGGGGAACGACACAGCTGATGAGCTTGCCAGACGGGGAGCGCTGCTTGCGCCCTCCGCAATCCCTTGTAGTCTCTCTCCTCTTATCTCTCGTATCCACTCTCGTCTTATCTCGGACTGGAGGCGTAATGTCTCATCAAAGTATTTTGACACACAGGTTCCCTCAATTTCCACTGAGGAACTTGTGCTCCCTCGTCATGCTCGCTGTGTCCTCTCTCGTCTTTGCTGCAATGGACACAGCCTTCTTTTAGGTTCCTATCTCTCCAGGATTGGCAGAATCGAGAATCCTTCTTGCAGCGCCTGTGGACACTCGTCCCAGGACATCTCTCATCTCATTCTGCACTGTCCAGCTACGGACTCTTTGCGCCGCTCACTCTTTGGCGACTCTCTGTCTCTTTATGACCTCTGGTCCAGACCCTGGGGAGTTGCCCGGCTTCTGGGGCTCCATGGTCTTCCGCCATGCCCCCATCCCTCGGAAGGGGTCGGGTAAACAACAACAACAACAACAACAACAGAACAAATTTCAGCAAAGTCTTGTCAACTAATTTCACACACCACGCATGAAAACAGACCAGTTAATTTTAAGGAAGTTTTGTCCCAAATTCAAAAAAATAGCAAAACGTCGTTTTCTGGCTAGGTATTGTGACGAAAGTAACGGAGATAATCTAGATTCCATTCTGCAAACTAAATTAAACAAGGAGAAACTCTGCTGATTGGATTAGACGAAAGCGGCTCTCTTTTCGAACTGGTCATTAATACGGACGAATAGCTTTACCATTAATACTTTTGAGTACCCTTAATAGATAGTTAATATTCTCCCTGTAAAAACGTAGTTGGTGAACAGTTTCACTTTTCTAACAAGGTATAACAAGTGTTTGATAGTTTGCATTACTTCATGAGAAAAGGTCAATCAACTAATGAATTTTATTTTTTTGTTTGCATGTGAATCAAGGATGAAAGATCAAGTTGATGCGTTGGGCGGTGAAGGTGATGCTACAGATGTTATTCCTCCTCGCGTACCCGGTCAGCCTTTTTACAAGCCTGGCCAGCTTCCTCGTGTTCTTGCCAGAGATCTAAGAGCCTGCAGAGCTAAGCTCAAGACCGTCATCAGTGTTGAAGAAGAATACCGCTATGACATGAACCATCAACAAAGAGGATGTTTCATCATCTTCAACCATGAGGTGACCAAATTTATACGTGTTCCCACTCTCAGAGGTCGCAAATAGTCTTTTTTTGATTACCTATTTCCCGACATTACTTTTCATCTACACTATTTTTGCCTATTCTGGCCATGTTGATATATTTGGATTTTTCTCTTGACTATAAAAATGTGTTACTGTTTCAGAAGAGTACACGCTACGCTTAGTTTTATATCAATTTAGAAAAAACAGTTTGGTGATCACACAAGCTTTAAACAATAAAGAAGATCACAAACTTAAAATTTGCAAGAAAATCTTAATTAATTTTGGTTAGGATATCATGGTATCATGTGTATTGCAGAGTTAGTCTGTTAATTTCGTACCTGATTTGGTTACGCTGTATTGCTACACAAAATTTTAATAAGCCGTGGTTGCCGTAAGCTAGTAGTTCGTCTGTACTTACTATAATGCCTACAAATACCATCGAATTATCTTGCAATCGATTTTTATGATCCTTTTTTGTCCATATTACCACTGTTTTTCATTTTTTTACTGTCAAAAATACTTGTTATTTTGGACACAACTTCATATGCAAAAATACAAAGCTCTTCTAATGTCAAAAAATGCCTTTTTCATTTTTTTCGTGTTTCTCTAGACTTTTGATGAGTACAACAAGCTTCATCCTTCTGAAAAGCGGTTGGAAGACCGAAAAGGTACCGAGAAAGATGCTTATAATCTCGAAGATGCTGTTCGCAATTTAGGCTTCGAACATGTGAAGATATTGAAGGACAAAACGCGCTCTGAAATTCTACGTTTTGTCAGAGCATGTAAGTAGACCACCTACTGTGCTTGATATAAGTGAGTTTATTGCCAAGGTTGCTCTTAAGCTGATCGACAACGTGGGTTATTCGACGCCTATATTAACTCTTGCTTCGACTGGACTTTCTGCTGTAGCGATTGCGTGGCTGTATTTGAAATTTTTGAGCTCGCTTCTTTATTACAAGGTTCAGCAGGGGAGCTGAGAGTAATGTATATAAATGAAATTTAGCTTCGTGTTACCAGTCACCATTCTGTATCTTGCATGCTGTGGCAATTTTTTGTTTAAATTGTACTTTCAGTGGGGCTTGCCAATCACGAAGAGTATGATTGCTTTGGATGTGCCATTTTGACACACGGTGGCGATGGTGATGTTTTGTATGCTCGAGATCAAAAAATGAAGTTGACCGACTTTACCAGTCCGTTCTGTGCTGACGTTTGCCCGAGCTTGGCAGAAAAACCAAAGCTTTTTTTTATCCAGGTAGGTAGAAGGAAACTTCAGGTTTATGATAATGCTGCAATTATCCTTTTTCTAATGTAAAATGGTACGATCTGGTTCCCATCACAGATTAACCTAGTAACTGAATGATACTAATTGAATTAAGGAAAAGCGCCAGTCACTTCGAGCCAGCCATGAATAAAGGCTGATAGCTTTAAGCATTATTTTATTTACATCTTGTGTAGTGACATGCAGGAAAATACAGGTGTAGTTATGAGATGTTACTGATAAACATGTGACAAAAAATCTGCACTTGAGTTATTTTGCATTAATCTGTAATACATCCAGGCATGTCGTGGTGTAAAACTTGACCGCGGCCTGAAACTTCGACGGGCTGAGAAATGCTGCGACACCGTCGATGGCTCTACGCCAATTGCAGATGATGAGACCGACAGCAAAAAGTTGAAAGAAATAGTAATCCCGTCCGAAGCTGATTTCCTCATTGCCAATTCCACTGTCCCCGGTTAGTCTTAATGTCAATGCAATTCTGGCTTCCGCAGTGTCAGTTTTATGTCATTTTGCGTTTCGCAGGCTCAAACGTGCTGATTCAATGTATGTCTACCACTACACACTCGCTTTCGAACGAGACTTTTTACTGGAGCAACGTAACACTTTAAATTTCGGATGCCCTTCCTGATGAATACCAGCAATGTTTCAACAGCGTTTTAAACTCCAGACCTTTTACTCTGAAGCCCGAAACAATACCACTACACCACTGGTGCAATACTAATCATAAATAAATTTCTATTCGTCAGAGTCCCGAAATTTAAAAGTTTGCTGGCTTGTCAAAGCTGATGCAAAAGCGGTTGGTTAGGGGCAGACAAAAATATAAGAAGGCGGCAAAGATTTATTCTTTGTGATGAAATCGTGGTATATTACACCTAAGCTGTGGAAATTGCAAAACTTAATAGGGGTCAATGACCAAATCTGTGAATAATTGTGTATAACTACTGTAGCAAGTTATAATGGTGTCAGACGAGCACTGCTGCAGCCACATCTCATCTCGTGATATAGTTACAGTATTGGAGAACAAATTGCTTGTCGTTTTTAGATTACTATGCTTGGCGAAATGAGACCAACGGTTCATGGTTCATTCAAAGCCTTTGCGCTGTTTTCAAAAAATTCGGACGCAAAATGGAGCTGATGCGGGTAAGTATCTACCCCAATAAAAACATAGAAATGTTTGGTTTTAGCATTTCACTTTCTTGTAAAGAAGCGCTTACGTGCCGGATTCTAATGCCAAACAAGTGGCTAGATGTAGATATATGCAGTGTAAACTATCTATAACTTTTTACAACACGGAAATAATTATCTGGTTTGACGTGGCGAGATAATGTGCAGGCAACAGAAGTGAATGAAACATATCGAGCGTTTGGGTAAAGTTTTCAATCGCGGCAGGTTTTACACCGAGACACTTTGGTCTCTTTTGGTCGCTCTCCAAAACTTGATTGGCGTTCATATATAATTTGTCTTGAGGGTTGGATTTAAATTATTACGTCAACATTATGCGCCAGTGAGCTGATGCAGTGTGACGTAGTATTTGAATTTGACTCTTATGTAACAAACGTAAAGTTGTTTACTTCTAATTGAACTGGCGCAATTTCCTTTGTTTAATCACGTGACTAAAACTAGCGACGTGCAAAACGTTCAGACACAAATATGAAACTAATTGTTTAGCCTTTCAAGTTTTTATATGTAAACCGTTGTACTATTTGTTGCTTCAGCGAAGCATGTTTTGAATCGTATATTTGCGCCACGGTGTCGCAATGTCAAGTATCGTAGACTGGTTTCCTAATTTAACTGTTAGAAAACGCTTACCTGATTTACACAAGAATAATCAGGAGTTGATACTCAAATTAATGACTTTTCCTTGACAATGGTGTTGTGGTTTGATCTGGAGAATACTCTAGATGTCTTTAGGTCTGAAAGCTGCTGCAAGCATCAACGGCAAATGCATTCGTCATTTTAAAAGTCACTTGCTAATTGTTAGACCTCATGCGAACGCCGATGTTAGGTGGTTCGTGGTCGACAAATACTCCCAGGCAACACAGGACAATGTTTTACATCATTCTCGTCTAATTGCATGAAATTGTACCAGTATGATGCGTGTATATCTACCACTCACTAGCTGATTTGTGTCTGGCTTCGAAAAACCCCAATACTATCGGCTGATAGCAGTCCCGCTGCCTATATTCTCTTAACAATAACAAAATGAACTTGTTCAGTCGTTTGAAACTCGTCAAAATTGCGTGTAAAAGATTTTGCTTTTCAGATGATGACAAGGGTGAACAAGCAAGTAGCTTATGAGTATCAGTCTTCTGCTGAAAATGAAAGATATCATGAGAAGAAGCAGATTCCTTCGTGCGCCACTCGTCTCACGGCTGAAGTCTTCTTCCTTCCAAAGAAACCAGCTCGACCACAACAGGTAAACAAACAATGTCAACACTAAATGATGAGAATTGTGAAAATTGAGATTCGAACTCGGCCCCAAAAGATTAGATGATGATAAAGCTGGAAAATTTTACCTTAGGTTTTTACTGTTGTTTTATTAAAACCATTGGCTGGAAAGTGGAGATATGTTTCTTTGCCAATATGCTTGAGATGCAATCATCGTATTTTGACCACAATGTAACAAATACGTTTGTGTAGCGTACCAACACTTTACAGACTTTGTTGACCTACTAGTCGACCTTTTTGTGTCCAATTTCCGCTTTTAGTTACTACAGTATCTGTTCATATTCGATTCAAAACAAAACCTTGCCTTGAGTAACAAAGCTCGTATTAGTTTGTCGATATAGGTCTTACCAGTGGAATACACAAAACTGAAATAAACAAAAGCGATTGTCAAATGGTTACTGTAATCACCTAGTATTTTCAAGTAACGTAATATCTATGAAATTCAGTATAACCACAGTGCAAATGAAAAGTTGTATTGTAGCTAGTTGAATAGGTGTGTAAAAAATTGGTTTTGAGATATGTACGTGGAAATAAGTCAACCTTTCGCAGTTTTGAGAAAAAGAAAGTAGTGGATATGCGGTGTTAGTAAACATATTTGTTGAAGTATAATTGTGAAACTTAGATGTTCTAGATATTGGTTTTCAATCAGTGGATTGCTTAATGATTATGGCGAGGCTCTCTAAGTTTTGTTTATTGTGTCGCTGTCTACCTATCCAATATACAATCCACTAGATATGTAAATATTAAACCCAAACTTTGTTTTTCAGCCCACTGCTTCCAACCAATCAACGACCGTGGTCTACCAGTCCAGGTAAGTGACGAGTGTGCTTGGTGGGGAAAGGCATGTGTTTGCTAGCTCTGGTAGACTGCAGCAGGCATAAATTTATTTTTGCTGCAATAATAGACAAATTGGCCTTATTTTGTGGATGCGTTCCGTTTGAACGACTAGGTAATCTCATGTTAAAAGGATAGCGTAACCAACGTCATAAGGTCGTTCATGCGTAGCCTGTCCTATATTTACATCAGCACACGTGCAGCAAGTTAGATCAAAGGCCAAGATGACATCGAGATGAAAAGTTGATCGAAATGTATTTAACAATGCATGCATGGTGTTGCAAGCGATTTTAGAAACTGGGTTAAAACAGTCCTGTGCTTCGCTTGGTAAACCAGTAAAGTTGCTCTCTTTTCTTATTGCCAGATGGGGTTTTGTCGTCGAAGATAGTCCTCCTAGAATTAATGCCAGGCTACTATTTTGCAGTCAGTATTCTTGGCTAGTTCGAAATTGATTGCCGTGTTTCCATCTAAAAAAAAAGAAGGATTAGCAGACACCAGTTAATGGTGAAGTTAGAATAACTTGTGATGTTTTTAGTCTTTACTTCGTTTGTTTACACTGTATGAAAATGGTTTGTGAAGTAAATGTTCTTTGCAGAACTGAAACCCATACAGCCAACGACGATTTGGTTCAAGAAGAATCCCTCACTACTGTCACTGCAAACGTCAGTTACCCCACCGATGATTTTACCACCTCTCCTAACCAGGACAGTAATTTTCCTTTTCCAAGTCCCAAAAACTTGACCAAAACGAATTCCAGGTCTCCTGGACCATCCAACCTCGCCCAGTGTCCTCGATCAAATTTCGACCAAATTCCTGGCACCAGTGCTCCCTTATCAAGAAGTATTCCCCGGAACATTGACGCTCGAAAAGTGATTTCACCCCGGGAAGGGCAAAGTCACTCTTTGAAAATCCATAAAAGTGCCACGGAAGTGTCCATGGCTTCGTCACCATATTTGGCGTCACCTTCTCGTAGATTACATATCCATCGATGTAGTGTGCATGGCGATGAGAGTGGCCAGAAAAAGAATTTTCGTCAAACTGACATCTAATTCAGTCCTTTCACCAAGTAAACTATGCAGTCAAAATGAACTTCTTTTGGACATTTATGATCGTGAAGTTCCAAGAAGTGAAATCAAATAGAAGTACTGATGACCTATGTATGAAATGATCTTATGTATAAGTTATAAATAATTGCTTAATGATCTTTAATTCTGAGTAAAGTCTTGAATATTCGCACATTTTGCCTTTATTTTCGTACTTTTGTAAAGCCTTGAACTAGAGTGGCCAGCCTGTCGTGCTTAAAAGGAGGTTTTCGTATGATTAGTTTCGCAATCATTTTTTTGCTCTCGGAAGCTTTCAACCGTGCGCGCACGTCTTTGTTTAGACTGGCTTTGAGCCTCTACAAATGATTTATCACAGGTCATTTTTGACATGTTTTTACTTTATTCAAAATGGCTTGCACCGTAATTACAACCTTACTAGCTGCTGATATAATGTTTGAAGTATCTCTTGTACTTGGTTTTAGTATGTGTTAGATTTATGGATGACATGATAAGTTTGTTATTTATTTCCTAACAATCCAGTTGTTACTTTACAAAACTAGCTCGAGTCCTGTTGAAAATTATTTTAAGTTTTGACCCTAAAACACTATGTGGCTGTAAAAAATTATTGTGCAATTTTTTTACCTATTTACTACTGTCGTTTTTAACTGTAAATTATTTTCTTTTTTGTGATTTTATAATCACGTTTTGACGCAACTACAGCATAAAGATACCATATGTTATAGTGTGGTCGAAGCTGAACAAATCAAATTCAATTTGAATAGTTTTACTGTGCCTGTAGTTATTTTTAATCTGTTTTTGTGCCTTCAACTTTGGCCAAATTTGCTAATCCTAATTTACCCCTCCCGTTCTTTTTTTGCTAACTTTGTGGCCATAGATTTGTGGATCTTTTGTGAAGTTACTGCAATAAAATCAATCTGTTAACAAGACTGTGCTTGTGGAATTTCGATTTTAAGAGCCTAATTTATTTGTCTAACAAATCTCAGTGAAACTAACAATTTTGTACTTTCCGAACATTTGTTATGCCTTGGGACTTCAAAATGTTACTCTGTGTTTCGTTCGTATTTCCAGGGCTGCATCACCCTAAAGATTCAGATCTGCCTGGGTCGGAATTTTTTTGAGCTTGCACTTATTAACAGATTTGAAAAGCTGCTCCTCAGCCCACGGTGGATTTGTAAATAGGCTAATGATATTATTTAAAAGGCTGATTTTGTTATGTTTGTTGTTTCCGGTGCCTAGAATGGATTAACGTTTATTCTTGATCTTAAAACATTTTGTTCTTTAAAATCGCTGATTTGATGTACGGATTTCAATTTTTGACCCCTTTGTTTTGGGGATTTACCACTCAAAATGCGATGATTTGCAGTTATCAAATTTTAAAAGAAAACTTTAGGGCTAAAACATCAATGCAAGCATCATTAACCATAAAGAATTTTCTCGAATCTTTGGTCAGTCAAGCGAAATAAAACTACGTGAGCCTTTCGAGAAATCCCCAAAAGTTATCCCACCAGACAAAATTGTGGGATAGCTTTTGGGGATTTCTCAAAAGGTACGATTTCGAAAATCCGACGTTTAGTTTAGACTAGCATTGGCTTGAGGCACGTCGGTAGCGAGGCATGGCACGGCCACGGCTGTAAATCAAACTCAGCAGATTCGTCAGGCTTGTGTGAGTTACATCTGTTTTATCGTCTGATAGAAGTCGCTCAAGTGCGTCACGCCTACAGAAGGGGAATGGGGGAAGCAAAACCGTCATGTGGGGTAGAGAGAACAAGAGATGTTTTATGGCACACTTGCTATTATATTAAAAGCATTAGTTTTCATATGTTTGATTAAACAGGCTTTTGTGATAAATCTAAATAATTCAAATTTGTTTGAAGAATTTTTGATACGATACGTCACCTAGGAGGTTACAAAAACGTCAATAATGTGTCACATCGGGGGAGGGGAGTTAATAAAAAAAAGCGTCGCATGATTTCTTATATATTCGCTGCAATCTTAGTTTTTGTTCGGAGTAATGGCACGTTAATGTGCCAACGGTTCAAATGTGTACGACGGTGACATCAGAGTTGCATCAAGTAGTAGTAGTAGTAGTAGTTATTCAGTTTTTATCCGGTGTTTTCCCTTTAGCAGAGATGGCCGGATTTACCCCATTCCTTCTGCAATTTCTCGCACTCCGTCCCTCCACTTATCTCGTCTCAGAGCATCCTCCTTCTTCAAACCAACTTTCTCTGTCTCCTCTTCCACTTGCTTCTTCCAGGTCTTCTTCGGTCGTCCTCGCTTTCTCTTGCCAGTCACTTCAAGATTCAGAGCAACCCTCAAAACACTATCGTCATCCCTCCTCAGTACATGTCCATACCATCTAACTCCATTTGCTGTTGCTAACCGGTCTATCGTTTCCTTCAACCCTAACATATCCATCTGTTCTTCAGTCGTCTTTCTGTCTACAATTTTTTGACCGCACATGGCTCTCACCATAGCTCTCTCCGTTCTCCTTAAAATTGCTTTTTCATTTTCTTTTAGACACCATGTCTCACTTCCATACAGTATTGCTGATCTTACGCAACAACAATAAACTTTACCTTTCATCTTCAGAGGAAACCTATTTCCAAGCAACAATTCTCCACATTTCCTGAATCTTACCCAACCGATTCTTACTCTTGCTGTGACTGCCGCTTCACAACCACCACTAGCATTTAGTCTGTCTCCCAAATAACAAAATTCATTCACTGTCTCCACTTCATCGCACAACTTCTCGATTGAGTCCACAGTCCCTTCCATTATTCCTTTACATTTCAAGCAAACAAAATGCATTGCCAACCTAGCGGTAACTCTCTTTATTTTTGCACATTTGCCATGAACCCAGTTTTCACATTTTGTGCACAACACTGAGTTGGCCATGACTCTCCTCCCACAAACTCCACATGGATCTATCTTGCTTTTGTATAGTTCGCCTTCTGACCCGCTTACCATCATTTTTGTTTTTCTGGTGTTGACCTTTAAACCTTTACTTTCCAGTGCATTCTTCCAATTCCAAAACCTTTCCTTCAAGTCTTCCATGTCTTCACTCATGATAACAAGGTCATCTGCATATAGTAATTCGTTAACCACACCCCTTCTTGCATTTTCGGTAACAACGTCCACCACTATTGCAAACAATAGTGCCTGTCGTAATCCATTGCGCCCGGTCGAGCCACCAAAGTTAATGTATAATTTGACCAAATCATGATGAATATTGTGAATAAAATGTTGACTGTGCTTAATTGCTTGATTGTTGGAGAGAACAGTTTGGTGCATGGGCGCAGAAAGACATGTCCGCCTAATATTGTCATAATTGGAAGTTGAATTGGAAATTGGAAAATTGAAATTTAAAGAAATTTGGACATTAGGCAATTGAATTGAAAGTTGAATTGGAAATTTTAAAATCGGAATTAAAAGAAATTTAAACTCCAAAAAAGGAAGATGCCATTGACAGAAAGAAGTGGTGTGATGGTATTTACAAACTTTCAAGAAACGTGAGGTAAATCTGGCCACCTGCGTTAACGCAGACAAAACCGGATTTTAAAAAGTGGATCTATCTCTGGACACTTGTGAGAAGTGAAGACTTTTTTAGAAGATCAACGTTGATTTGGCTTTTCTAGAAATTCCCATGCTATTAGAGAACAAACAAAAGTCGAGGTGATTAGATCATAGTTTTGTACCTCCCCCATCCCAATATTCAAATGCTTTCTGCGCCTCTCGTTTTTTATGGAGGAAGATTGGTGGGTGTTTAAATGTACATCCATTTACACCTAACGCATGAGTCAAGAAAAGGAGATGCAGAAGGACAGCGAGAGTAGATAAATATTGTGATAATGAAAAATCAAATTCTTTCCTCTTGAAATCAGGTACTCGCTGTACTTAAAAGACACTCAAAGGCAACAACATTGCAAGCACAGCTTCTGATTCCTTGCATTGACTGATAAGTGTTTTAAAGTTGGTTGTTTATACCAGGGCCAGTCAAAAATTATACGCGCTTTTAATTGTTTTATTTGTTTGAACAAACACAAGAGTAAAACAAATACGTCACTTTTCGCATAATTCCCACCCTTCTCAATGCACCTCTTTCAGCGATCTACAAGCTTGTAAATTCCATTTGAAAAGAAAATTTTTGGTGGTCATGCAACCATTTGTGCACCGCTTCATTCGAAAAAAATCGACAACCTCGCAAAGCATCTTTGAGTGAACCGAAGAGAATGTAGTCGGGAGGCGCAAGATCTGGGCTGTAAGCAGAGTGTTGCAGCACTTCAAATTCCAATTGGCGAATGGATTCAAAAGCTTTTGTGGCCGCATGTGGGCGTGCTTTTAATAAAAGTTGGCAGATCCCAAGACGTCTTTGCTCGTGGTCTACCGTGAGCTTTCTTAGCAGCCACCTTGCAGACACTTTCCGGAACTCAAGGTTATCATAAATGATTTGATGGGAAGATCCACGAATATCTGTAAAGTGTACTCTAACTCATCAACTGTGATGCACCAGTCGGTGAGTAATCACTTGTTGAGCTTGTTCGCTATAATCGTCAGTGGTGGAGCTTGATGGACCTTTTGCTCCTTGTAAATGCTTGACGCTTCTCCGGCCACCTCAAAACTTCTCAATCCATTTATGCACTTCTTTTTGGTAACGCACTGTCTTTATATTATGCTAAGAACTTCCTGTGAATTTCAGCCTCTGAAACGCCTTCGGACCATAAAAATTGGGTCACTGCACGCTGTTCTTCGGTGGTGCATTGCACTAGTGGAGCGGACACTTTTGTCGACTGAAAACAACACGCGGAAAAATCGATCCAACGCGCAGATCAGCTAATTGCGATTAAATGACACAACAGACGGCGCGTGCAAAAAAAATTGCACCAAATTTAAATGCAAGTGTACATTGTGTTAAAAAGTGCGGATAATTTTTGCCTGGCTCTCGGTAGGCTGGTTGCAGTGATGTATAGGTTTGAAAGTTTGATAACAATTTTCACCAAAAAAATGTTCAAGTTCTCTAAACGAGTTCAAAAAAGCCGCGTATTTTTAAGTAAGGACAGGATTAGAGAACTTTTGGCTCTGGCTTTTGAAATTTGTGTCCACATGTCTACCTGTATCGCAGCATTTAAGAGCTTGGGTTTTTTATATTTTTGATGTGAAAAAGCGAAAACATTAATTTATTTGTAATAAACTTACGTTTTTCTAAAAAAGGAGCGCTTTTATTTAGATGACAGATGAACTATATAGGCTTAATAAAATCTTGCAAAATGTAATCAAATTCTTTAATTTTCTCGACTTCAGTCTAAATATAAATAAATATAGTTTTGGGAAGCTTTAGATATAAATTTTTTCAAGTTATCCGCAACGTATTTCCTTTTCTCTTTAAGAAAATAGAGTGACGCCATAATTATAACGATTGGTTGTGTGCTGACCGTTGACAAGGTGCTTCCAATAAAAGTAATTTTTTAACAATGCAAGCTTTATCGACGATACAACAAGCAATTGAGCATTTAATCATTTTTTACACGATACAAGCACAGCTGTATTAACTATCCATTACCGTTTTCAAAGTAATCGTAAATAGTGAAGCCTATCACAGATATGCCTCCTGTTAAAGCACAATGATAAATTGGAGTACTAACATACGGGGTTAAAGCTGGTCTTAAACAATGCAATAGAAGAAACAAAAATCATAATGACTGAATTGTGATAGACCCCATATTAGAATACCTTTTGAGCACAATTATGTCGCACGGCTGAGTACTCTTAACCCCTTGAAGCTTTATTACGCGTAAGCAAATTAAAACGAAACGCCAGGTTTTAACGTGAAACCGTGCAGAATTAAAAAAAATTATTATCCTCTCTTTTACCTCCAAAAGCTGGTTGATAGACTACCTACTTATGTCATAACCTAACTTACTGTAATAACTGAACTGTAGATCCTTGACTTCGGGCTCCGGGTCAGTTCGCCCTCCACTGGATACGCTTACGCCTGAGGCAAAAAATATAGGCGCACCCAGAAGCTTTTAGTTTCACAACTTAGTAAAGAATTACAAAAAATTTGTAAGTCGGCGGCCAATTACTTCACAGCTTAAATCTTGCAAATACATCAATCACTTTAGCGCCCTTTCTCAACTTTCAATTTATGCCCCTATGCACGTAGTCAAATGAACGCAAGAAACTGAGAAATTATTTGCTGTTTGTAAGCACAGTCTTAATTCATTAGTAGAAGAGATCGATACTATAGTTTTTAAAATCCAAAGTTTAAGGGAAAGACAATATAAAAAAGCAGGTCAGTAAGTCTACATCACTGCATAAAATCCTAATCACTATTTCTGCTTTGGGGCAATGTTTCCAATAATCAAAACTGAGGAACAGCCCCTGTGCCAAAATCGCCGTTGAAACTCTATTTTTTGCATATTTCAATTTCTTACTGGAAGGAACGAATCGAATTTGTAAAATGCTACTGTGTTTGGGAGTAATATCGGTCGTAAATAAAAGTATAATAATTAAATTAGGAATGTGAGTGCCATGCTCCTATTTGCACCGACTTTCGCTGCCGTTCTGAGAAATGTTGCCCGGGTGGAGCCAGCACAGCAGGCTGAACTGGTATTATGACCTGACGTAAGTCACCGGCGGCTCTACTAAGCGACGCCGGCTAGCTTGTGATTAAGTTCAGAGATAACCATTCATAATTTAATCTGTTGCTGTTACTGTTTTGCTGTAGGTCTTCCTGTGCAGCGGTGCCTCCAAAAAACGAGGGCATTTGGAATGGGACATAAGGTTATTACATAAACAACCAACCGTTTTCAAAAATTGTTTTTCGATCGCCTCTAAGATCATTCACAATGTAGAGCTAATGCTTTATAAAAAATAAAGCTACTATGCTTTATTAAAAGCCTCTAGCTTCTTATTGGTCACCAACTGCACTGAAGAGACCTGATAGGTCGAAACAGTGTCACTGTCTGCAGTTTGCTAAGTGCATCCCTGGCCTCTTGCATTACTATACATGTAAGACCTTGTGACCACTCGGCTGTGACAGCACTATTGTTCTAGCAGTTGTTAGACGTAGTGCACCTGCGACAACCGCCACTCATTCACGAGTGATACGGCTTCGCAGAGGTTGACAGACCATCCACTACAGTGGACCTAGTATTTGGCCCCACAAGTGTGACGGTCTAAGCTATGCTTTCTTAAAAGCCTCTAGCTTCTTATTGGTCACCAACTGCACTGAAGAGACCTGATAGGTCGAAACAGTGTCACTGTCTGAAGTTTGCTAAGAAAACAATAGCTATTACATACTTTAGGCTCAAAGTTATTTTGTGTTAAATTAGTGAGATAATAACTAGGAACAAAAATAAAACAAAGCTTACATATTAAAAAGATATAGTGGGTGTGAAACTTCATCTGAGTTCAATTGTGGCTGCAGCTTTTGAATATATAACTTTTTCTTAATAGGTAGTTTTCGCCAATTAGTTTCTTGAGCCAGTATTAGTGGATTGTGAAAGTCGATTGTGTGGTCTGGATTTTCCTGTAAATGATCTGTAATATCGCTTTTTTCAAACGTAATCAGGTCATTTTCTTCCAATCTTGTTTTTAAATTTTGTTTACTTTGTCCAATATAGGTTTTTCCACACGAGCATTAAAGTTTACACACTGGCCCAGTGAGGTGTAGTAGAGCCTGTTTGTCCTTATTTCTGAATAGATTTCCAATTGTTGATACGCTGTGATTCATCCGAAGGCTAAAGTTTGCTTTTATTTTATTTTCTAAAAAATGTTTAATTTCTTTCTCAATTTGTTGCGATGCTTCTCCGATAAAAGGTGAACAAAAAATAGCAAACTTGGATTTTCTAATTTCGCTTGCATTTTCATTTAGAGGTTTATGTTTTCTATTAAGATACGTTTTTATGTGCCTGTCAATAATTCCTCCTGGATAACCACTATTTAATAAGAGAGTGGTTAGTTTTTGAAATTCTTCGTGTATTTTTTGATAACTGTTACAAATTTTATAACTTCTGTCAATTAAGCATTTGATGATGTTTATCTTGTATTTGAAAGGAATAAAACTTTTCCAATTGGTGTACAGCCCAATGTTCGTTTTCTTTCTATATACAGAAGATATAAATGATTGGTTTCTTTTTTCAAAGAAAACATCCAAGAATGGTATTTTTCCGTTTTCTTCTAATTCATAAGTGAATTTGATGTTAGTGTGAATATTATTGATTTCTTGATAAAATTGTTATATTTCTTCATGATTTGAAAGTATTGCTAGACAATCGTCTACATAGCGGAAAAAAACTTTAGGCTGAAAATGTGATTTTAAAGTTTTGTTTATTACCCAATTCATACAAATGTCTGATAGTAGAAGAGCAATAAGAGTTCCCATTGCCCACCCGTTAGTTTGTTCATAATAACTGCCGTTGAATTGTAATACCGTTTTCTTTGTTGTCCATTTTAGCATCTTTTTTAATTGTTGTTTATTCATTCCATAAAATTTGCCATCTTTCGCTTTTCCATCAAATACTAGACTCAAAAGTAAATTAATAGTGAAGTCGATTGAAATATTTGTAAATTATGTATTCTAAAAACAATATTTTGTAACTCAAAATGAAATAAAAATATCTTCACCCCGTTCTTATTTGGTGGGGAAACCAACGTTACCCCAAACTCAAAAGGTTATACAGGTCTCGCGTGTAGATAAATTTTTTGAAATGGCCGCTAGATGATGTAAATGGATCATGCTCTCGAGGTAATACAGTTAAACAAACCAAAGACAATTTTTTTTACTGTTTTCAATTTTTTTGCTTTTTCTGGGGGTCCTGGAAGCTACTCCAACTACCCTTTTCATCAATTGTTATAAAATAAATCTTTTTTCTTATACCAGCAAATATTGCCTATCTTTGAAAAGATTGGTACTTCCTGATTCAAATGATATGCAGTTTAGATAGATCATTTTGTTTCTTTAGGTGAAACATGAGTTCTTCTTTCCCTCCCCCTTTTTTTTGGGAGATAGCTAATTTTGATTAATTATTATTGCCCGCCTGTAAAAGCCAAGAAAAAGTGCTTTGTTTGCATTTTCTTCTTGATAACTTAAAACAACGTGGTGAGAGAGTGGCGCAATTGAATAAAAATGCTTTAAGATTTTTAAAAGATGCCCTTTTTTTACAATTTGCAATTTTATGAGATCTAGCACCAAAATTTGGGGGTTTTTGGCTAGTATCAAAGATACGTAATTTAGGGCTTATCCTGTAGGCTGGTCTTTTTATCAATCAAAGCCTGGCCTAAAATATGTGTTATGATATATTTTTGAAAAGGAGTTTTTTTTAACTTTCACATGACATAAAGCTTAAAATTAATATTTTACAGCAAAAGACGAAACAGGAGCATTTTACACTCCTACTTTTTGTTGGGGGTTGGAGGTTATCACTCGGACTACCCTACTTTTCAAAATGTACAAAAAGTGTTTAATATACACAAGCTTCTTGGAAACTTGATATAGGGACAGGAAAACAGTTATGTAAACGCATAAGCATGATATCAAATTTGGAAAGGGATAACTATTTGTGTAATTTGAATTTTCTGAGGTCCAGCTATCAAATTTTAAGTGTTTAGACTGCTACTAAAGATAACTGCAGGTATCCTTTTTCATCAATCAGTACAGAATAACTCTTAGCCTAAACCATGGAACAATATATATTTTTGGAAAGAAAATGTTTTAATCTTTTAGATGATATGTAGTTTGAGAGAAATATTTTGTCACTGAAGATGATACAGGACCATGTTGACCCCACTACTTTTTTGTAGTGGAATCACCAATTTTTTTGCTTCACCACTATTTTTGGAGCCGGCTATCTATCAAAGATTCCAGAGACTTCATTTTTTGATGAATCTTTCTCAAATTTAGATGCAGGCAGCTAAATAGCCTTGGATTTTAGGAAAAATAGCCAAAATATACCTGAGAAATTACTTTTTCTAGAAATATCAGTTTAGGGAAGCTCAAAAACCCAAATTTTGAGTGGTTTTGACCGGTATTGAAAAGAGATTAAGTATACGAAATTTACCCAATTATGTCAGTCATTATAGAATAACTTTCAGCCTAAATCATGTAACAATATGTATTTTTAAAAAGAAAATTTCTTAAACTTTTAGAGGATATGCAGTGTGAGAGGAATATTTTGTCACTAAAGATGATACAGGACCATGTTGACCCCACTATTCTTTTGACCTAGGAATTACCAATATTTTTGCTTGGTGTTGGCTATCCATTAAAAATTCCAGAGACTTCATTTTTTGATCAATCTTTCTGAAAACTTAAAAAAAACGCTAAATAGTCATAGATTTCAGGAAAAATAGTCAAAATTTATCAAAGGAGTTAGTGTTGTCACAAATTGCAATTTTTTGAAATGCAGTCGGAAAATTTTTCAAAAAAAAGAAAAATTTGTGTATGTCTACCATTTCTTTATCACCCATTATAAAGTAATTTAAGCCTCAACTATTTAGAATCATAAGTTAATGAAAAGTTAGTTTCCTGAGCTTTCTAAATATATTAATAGTTGTTAGATTATTACAGTGTTTATGTATCAAATTTACTTGTTTATAATACGTTACCAAATTTTAGGTTGGGTAAATAATTCGACTACCGGAAATATAGGTTAATTTTTCCAGGATAAAAACAAATAGCAAAGAAACAGGTAAAACTTTATAAAATTGCCTTGAAATAACCTTTAATTTACAAAAAAATTATTGAAATTGGTTCAGAAATAAAGTCACAAATCAATTTTGATGTAAACTGATTTTTTTAACTTTTGAGGAAAATTATTATCAGTTGATAATCTCGCGGGAGCGAAAGAGTGTAAGCGCAAAAATCATCAATTAATGATCGCGGAACCGAAACAGTTAACTATTTTGCTCTCGCGAAGCAGTCCTCTAATCTTTTGTATCAGATGCAAAATAAGGCTAATTTGCATCAAAAAACGATTAATTATTTTTACTTTTATCCTTCACTGGTTTTAGACAATTGGCTATTATATCGATCATGTTACATCGCCTAAAAGGAAATTTGATTGTGATTTAAATTATGCTGACCTCCAAAATAATTTTTTAGTACAAGAATATGATTTCTTCAAATTAACCCCATTCTTTTTGGATGAGTAGATTACTGGTAAAATAAGGTACTACTATGGCTTTAAAAAATTTTAGAGACCTTATTTTTTGATGCACCTTTTCGAAAATGTAGACACATCATGCTAAAAAACCATGCTTTCGAGGAAAAATAGTCAAAATGTACCAAGGTACGTAATTTTTTACAATTGTTACTTTTCTGAGACCCAAAGCTACAGATATTTCAAGATCTTTTTTGGGCCAGAACAAATAGATGTGCATTGGAACTGCGTTTTTGATCGATTGAAGCAATGATTCCCATCATAGGCCAGTAAAGTAGCTTCGGGAAAGCCGCAAAACTAAGTTTCAGCCACTGTTGCAAGCGTCAACAAAGCAAATTGCCGCCGTCAGCGTTAGAACAAACTGCCAATAAAGTTGACCCCGTCATCGCGGTGCCATCGCCAGCAGAACAAACTCAGTGGTGGAGCTTAAACCCTAAGTGAGGGGGCACTGACATATATATAGTTTTACTGATGAAAGGTGTTTGCAAATTTTATGCCATTTAGTATCTTTAAGCACAGATTTATCGCATTTTCGAAAGGTGTAAGTCTTTTTTTAAAGATCGATTGTTTGAAATTGAATACCGAGATTAGAAATTGAATTGCTAGATATTACCCCCAGGCCACAAAATTAAACTTTTCGGACCACAAGTTATACATCTCTTCTCTAAGTATAATGAAGAAGGCAGAATAACCTCAAATAGCGGGGCTGAAGCAGCGGTCAAGAAAGGCACGGCCCCTTTCATAGCAATTGCGTCATCAGCAGCGTTATTAATAAGAAAATGTAATGCAAATAGCGTTGTAGCTAATTAATGCAATTTTCCATTGAACCAATACATTTTATTGTCTAGCAAAAATCTGTTCCCTCTCGTTAGAGCGCTGGTAGTAACTGTCATACAAGCGACAGTTGGCGAAGTACGTGACAAAAATCAATAACTCATACCAATGACAACAACAAGAACAAACTAAAAATAAAACGGACAGTGTACAAAATATTTGCTGAAAAATAACGGTTCTCCCAAACACTTACAATAAACCAAACGCAGTAGCGTCGCAACCACTTTCGTTAACTTTTAGAGAAACTGACACCGCTAGCGTTAGCGCGAGCAAAACGTGAACGATATTTATTCGCGTAGTTAAATTTGATGGCAACAAGGTACATTAGCGGTTTAAGTGAAACCTGCTGTGGCCCGCGGAACGATTTTGTGATTCGAAGTGGATGTCAACTCTATCAACTCGATCTTTAAAAAATCGACCTAAAAACAGAAAAGCAATACGAGGAATCAATGGTAAATTTCGATGAATAAAAGATAAAATATTGCTTCAAAAGTATTAATCTCTCGAAAAAAATCTTCACCTTATTTTAGGATAGAAAATGCAACAATCAGTGCTTTAAAGCTTATTTATGCGAACAAACAGCATAGATTACAACCTCTAGCTGGCCCGCGACATTTTGAACTGATTAAAAATGCCTGCTGGAAAAAAGATTGGTCACCTTTGGTTTAAACTTTTTCTAATGCAGGTTGACCATCACTAATCCGAAATCATTGGAACCTGGGAGGTGTTGGATTAGCCATTTTGCCGGCCTAGCCGTTTATTATCCAAGAATACACAAACCCAACTGGTAAACACTTCATCTTAAAATTAAAATATCTTGTAAATCAGTACAAGTTGGTTAATAAAGAAAAGACAAGTGAAATGTTAATGAAAGATGAAGCCCCCAAAACTATTTTCCCGGTGACTCGGAAAACTTGAAATTACGGTACAGAGTACAGGTACTGTTTTCTAGATCAAATTAGTGCCAAATAACTGATTGTTCGGCTAACTGATTGCTGGATTAGTGATGGCCAACCTGTAGATGGTAAATGCTCTTCAAAAACTAATAGTAAGGGACTCCGTTAAAATTTTTGTCATAAGAAAACGCTAATGATAAAAAAATGCAACAACTCTATCTCATTAAACGTTTTATAAAGTTTGGTGGAACTAGTTTTATACTATCATCTGTCTGAAATAGAACTTCAGTTTGGTTATTTACAATACTTTGTAACTTATACACAGTTACACACCATCATTGAAATCCTATTAGCAACTATATAGCTTTGTTACCTTCATAAGCAAAAATTTCTGCTGCTATGGCTTAGAAACAGCTTACACCTTTGCGATCTCTAATAAAGCTATGAAAAATCGATATTGCTTACTTTTAGCCTACATTTTAGTGACTCTGGAAAAAATGTGGGCCAAAAGTCGATGGATTTTGGCATCGTGGATCAGGTAATAATTCCTAGAGCAAATTCAAGTATTGGAGTCATTTTTCGCGACCCATAATTAGGAAATTCCTTATCTATATGATTTGATTTTGTTACTTGATTAAATTTATAATAACTTCTAGAACAATGGACAATCACAGATATACATCTTGCAATATATTGAAATAAAAACAGCGCAAAAACAAAACAACCAAGAGCTAAAATTGCTCTTGCAGCAAAAAGAAGCGTGCTCAATTTCACGTCAGATCTACTTTGTTTTGGCTCTAGAGCAGATTCTTTGCAATATAGCTTTTGTCCTTGGCCGCAAGAAGTTGACAGCTGCTCTGAAAGTCACCGCAGAAGCATAGTAGTAGTATTGGGCTTTTTGTGTAGGGAGCTTTGACCGATTAATATGTCACACGACCGGTACTCTGTTGCTGTACAACGATAAATAGTCAAAAGTCACTGCGTGAAACATAGTTCACATCTTTAATGTTAGTTTGCTAGTATCGCAGATACTGCAAGGTGGTTCTAGCGTCGGGCGTAAACAAGAAATTTGCCAAGCACTGATGAGAAAAGCAAATCAGCAGAAAATTAAGTTTTATAAATTTTGAGACATTTGTGAGACCTCAATTTTGCATATTTCTTCTGAATAGGAAAAACAAACAGTAAAGTATGAAATATTGACATTTTGCTGCTTTATTAAAGGGATGATTAATTTAGAATCAGGGTACAAAAGCAAACATTCGTTATTTTCACAGGACACAAATTGTAACTCACTTTTTTACACAAATGCCAACAAAACGAACAGTTCACATTTTGCTTATTCCCAAGAAGTTTCATAAACTCCTTTATTTTGGTTGTTTGAAAAATTAACTTCAGCTTCGATAAACGATTTTTTTCAACTACAATCACTCTCAATAATTATATAACCGAAACCAAAATAGTTTATTGTCATTAAAATTAAGTGTAATGATATAAAACAAAATGCAACCAGTTGATATCTGTTTTTTTTTCTCAGAACACATTTATGCTAGAAAAATATTCTAAAGGCGTTAAAAAACAGCTAAAAAATTACAGCGCAAGTTGTCACAGTGCCAGCAGTAGAAAGGGACTCATAGATGTTACGAAACCTCAGTAGTTTCCTCTTGAGAAAACTCCAAAATCTAAATCAACCATAAGGAGTCATCATGAATACGAATCAACTCCTAAAGACCCCACATAAAATGCTTTACAAAACCAAAGTCACATTTAAACCATTCGAGCATTAGCAGAAAGCATTTAGCAGATGACCCATTAGCAGAAAGCCCACCAAATTAACTGCATGAGCAGGAACGCACAAGAAATATAATGACATTTTGACTAAGGTCAAATTAGCTCAAAAAAGATTAAAACGTTTTGATATGATTTGTTTCGCCTAGAGTAGACCGCTTTCGTCACTTGCAAGGTCCTAAGCAGTTTCTAAAACTCTTTCAACGTCATCAATCACGTGACGTTGAAACTCGCCAGTCATGGGATCAAAAGCGAAATTGCGGTTATTTCCCCAGTCGGCCAATGCTATTGATCCAAAATTGTTAAAGAACTCATCTTGAATGAAAGTAATGCCACAAGGATTTAAAAGTCTGCCTTCTTCTTTTTCTGGTAAAAGAAAAAAAGAAAATTGAAAGAATTTGAAAGCAAATAGCATCTAATCGTAAAGACACCATTTTAAACTCGAATATCAGTCGTACAATGCTTGTAGAGCCTAAATGGCACGCCCCATCTCTACAATTGTACTGGTTTGGCTGATGCAAGGACGTTAATAAAGTTTGTGTTGTAGTCAGGGATGTGGAAGCGGAAGTGCAAGCTGGAAACGGAAGCGGTGGAAGCGGAAGTACGAAAATTCTACCGCTTCCGCTTCCACATAGGAGGGAAGAATGGAGAAAGAAAAGAAATTGGTTTTGCTGTCCTTCGGAGAAGAGCGAATAGGGGGAGCATCAACATTAAGAAATGAGGGGGAGGAGGATTCGTTTAGAGATATGTTGACCTCTACATAATCAGAGTAGGGGTCAAGCGAAGAAA
Organism: Trididemnum clinides; assembly: GCA_963675345.1. Lineage (NCBI taxonomy): Eukaryota > Metazoa > Chordata > Ascidiacea > Aplousobranchia > Didemnidae > Trididemnum > Trididemnum clinides. The sequence continues at coordinate 45,642,541 of OY776285.1, read as the reverse complement.
GAGAGGAGGTAGAAAGCTCAGAAAAGGATAAGCCCTGCTTGACGAAAATGATCATGCCGTCGCTGGCGTCTGTGACATCAGTAGGAAAAATACCAGATCGGGAGTGGGTGCCATCGGATCGCAGAGCAGAGAATCCAGTGATACGGAAAGAGGAAGATAAATTAAGGTTGGATTCCTGGATATAAATAAGGTCAACAGGATCAGACGAAATAAAGTGTAGCAGTTCAGTGCTTCTGGTTTGGAGATCCCCAGCATTCCATTGAAGAACTCTGAGGGAGTTAGGGAGGGGAAGAAGAAGCAGGAGGTAAAGAGAAACAGCCAGGAGCATGAAGCGGTGATGAGGGTGCAGAGAGAGAAGATACAAAATGGGCGGAAAAAGGATAAGAGGTTTGAAGGCAAGGGTGGGGTGCGAGTGCTGCATTAGCAGATGGGGGCCAGATGGGCCAGATTGAGCAGTGGAGGTATGCCAGCTGGAGGAGTCCGAGGAGGAAGTCACAGTGCTGGTAGGTGTGGGATCTCCAAAAAAAAGCAGAGACGCAGCAGGGAGGGAAGCTCCAGGAGTGAAAGTTGTCAAGAGTTCTGAATCTAGAAAAAGGGAATAGTGAGCACTTTCAATGAACCCAATTAGAGCATGTGCAGCATTGCACTGACCTACCCCGCCAGGTCACATTTCCAGCCCACACTGAACAGGGAATGACGGTACAAGGGTTAGGATGAACATTGCCGCTCATCAGGCGAAGGAGAAGAATGAAAAGACAAGCAAAAGAAAAGCAGGAGAAGAGAGAAAACAGGCCGATTTTAAAGAGGCTGCGTGCTACTCTTCTGCCGTCGTTCAGGGGGCTTCACGGCGAAAAAATGGTTTGTGTGAGAAGAGTGCCCTGGTAACTGGGACCCTCAGAAAGGTTAAAAACCATTTTAACTCAACCCAAGCGGGGTTGGGGACCACACCACCACGTTGAGGCGGCTGTTGATTGGTGCAGTTCAATTTTTCTCGCTTTACATGTATATACTATATATACGACGGAAATTTCGCACTTCACTATCCAAAAAGATTGGAGTCAATACGTGTTTTGGGGACGGATAGAAAGTCCGTAATGATGATTAGAGTTAAAGTCAACTCAAAGTCAGAGTTAGTTGAGGATAAAGAAGGAAAATTAGCGCTATACTGTGTAATTAAGTTAAAGTTAACTGAAAGTCAGAGTTAGTTGAGGATAGAGAGAGAAAATCAGTGCTATACGGCGTAATTTGGTGTTGTGACGACAGGTTATTGTCGAGAGCAGTAATGTGTGGTCATACTGTTTAAATCTGAGAAGCATTAAATTAACTGTTGTAAAACTGGTTGAAAGTAGTGAAGGAACTTGTAATAACTGTTTATTTGTTGAAGTGTTTAATTATTTTTTGAATTGTAGCAACAAAATATTTGATTTTCTTGCAAACAATTTGTGATTTCTAACTTTTTGTTAGTGGGGGTTCCGTGGCAAACGCAAAAGCACATTAGGGGTTCCGCGATGACAAAAAGATTGAAAAGCATTGTTCTACTTTCAATACGAGTTCTAATATCTAAGAAAAAGAAACACAAAGTAGTTCGGAACAACAAGCTCAAGCGAAGTAGGTAAAGTAATAGAAATAAATAAACGTTTTTGTCTTCTCAAAATGATGAAGTGTAGGAGAAGGCAGACTACAGACAGACCCACAAAAGTTAAAAAAAATTGTCAGCGGTAATTTTCTCGTTTTTTGTTAAAACGGAAGCGGTTGAAAAATAACCGCTTCCACATCCCTGGATATAGTTGTACTTTTCGAATGTGACGCTATATTACGTCATTATTTTACCTTTAAAATAAGATACTTTACTATGTCAATACGGTACTTTACTATGGAAGAGACACATTTCAAACCTGGGGAGGATTGGATATAGTAAAGCAGAAGAAAAACCTGCACCCCACGATGGCAAATTTTTTGGCCCACAGAAAGAAAGCACACGAGTTGAATTTCGAACCAAGCAGCTGTACCTTGATAAAAGTGAGCTTAACAAAAAAGATCTTGATTCTCTTTTTGGATAAAAATTGCCATCAGCTAGTACTTCGAAGCATACTTATGCATACAAACAGTATGGACTACTAGCTCTATTTGGCCTGCAAATTTTTATGTAATTTGAAATTGATCAGCCTGCAAAAAAGGTTGCACACCAGGTAGTAAAGAACCCACTATCTTAAGAAATACCCCACTCTCCAAGAAATCATTTCTTTTTAGGTTTATCACTCGCTAAAAGAGGATTAACACTTTTACCTAAGCAAGTTGCTGCAGAATGTCGCCGAGATGACCCTTCACCATCTCTGCCTATAGTGATGCCAACTAGTTTATGGCATTGTAAGTTGAACAATCCTGTATATACACAGGTTAACTCGAGCCGTTGTTTTCAAATAACTTAAATGCAACATCCAGCTACTCCTGACAAGAAGGTTTTCAAGGAAAATATTTGACTGTTTTCTGCAGTTTGACCATTTTTGTGTTGATGATAAGAAAATAATTTTGATATTTCCGTTAAGCAAATTTTTACATCCCTCCAAGTTGGCATGGTCTACAGAAAAACTTCCTTTGACTGATGCCACCTAAAACCTCCATCCAATAAGCACAAATCACTCACCCTTCCCTCTAATCTTGAAAACCGGAGCGGAAAGACGTCTGACGTCATGAACAAACAAACAATTTCGTTCCGAGTTGCTGACGTGTAATAGATCACTTGCAGGTCTGAAAATAAAGTCTATGCATCACTATCTGACAGTGATAATTTCAATAAAGCTCTGCATAAGTTAAGCCACAGCCTTAAAAATTTAGGCGAGGTCTGCAATCTTGATTTATATTCCACCATACCTGTGGTTCTAGGTTCGGCTTTTAGCAGGATTTGAAAGTGAAAGGATGGTCAAGAAATCGTGAGTAATGCTTACTGGTAACTGAGTCTTTGTCTTCTTGGAAAAACATCAGAGACGGTCTTCTTAGATTTAGCAACATCATAGCAATGTTTCCAGGCACGTAAGTTTTATGTTATATAGAAATTCGCTGATTAAAGATGAGCAACAGCTCATTGAGATGACAAAATTTGTTCAAAAATGTTTTTTTTCTGCATTGTTGTCATATTTAGCTTTTAGTTTGACAAAAATTTCCAAATTGATGCCTTTTGCTAATCTAAGAGCAGCTAACATTCTACTTCATCAACGTGGCAGCTAAACTTAAAAAATTTGTCTAGGTACAATGGACATCTTTGGTTTTATGAATGTATTCATTTCATTGTCAACGCCACCCTCTGTGTTTCTGTGACAAAATGGTGGTGTTAATCAAATAACAGTTGACAAATTTCACACAGTTAACGCTCACAATTGATCTTTGTAGCGATGGTAAGATCCTTAATGACATGGGCGTCAGACCTCATTATCACTCATTGTGTAGAAATTTGCATTTAAATTTATTCACGCAACAGCTTTTTCTCTCGAAGGCACAAGCAACTAAAAGACTTTGTTTACATATATCTTATCAAATGGAATTCTATTTGAATAGAATGTTGCAGACGCATGATTAGCCTTCGTGTGAAAAAAATGTAGCTTGATTAAACGTAAATTCAAAATGCTAAACAATGTGTGATCTTCTATGATAGTAATCTACTTCTTCGTATGGGCAAAATCTTTTATTTTTGGAGAAAGATCTAAGAGTATAAGCATCTTATCAGCTCTTTTTGCTAGTCTTTGGTTAGACTGGGCAAATACCACAAGTAGACTGCTTGGCCCTACCACCTGTCTGCCGCATACAAAAGGAGGTATCCCGTTAAATATCTTGTCCAAGAAAACAACAAACGAGCTTACTGGCTTGTTCTCTACATCATCCATTTTTGCTAAGCGCCAAGCACAAAGGCTGTGAAAACCATTTTTTAAATTTTTTTGTTATGACTCGACAACAAAATAAATCCCATGTCTACGGACTGCAAAGCGGACGCTCTACCATCACGTCATCGCGCCGATATAACGACAATAATAGCAGCAGGCAACGCATGTATAAGTTAATTATCGTATATCTTCCAAGAATGGTATCAGGAAGTTGGCCTTTGCAGTCTTCTTGGCTCCTTATGATTGCCTCAATGAATATATATAACACTTTATTGTAATTTCTACACTTTGACCGTGGCTTTTCATTCAGTCATGCAGACTTTCTTTAACCACATGATTATCATTCGGTTCTCGATTCTAGTTTTTAAACTTTATTTTTCTGTTTGTTCTAAAAATTCCTCCTTGATTATTTGATCTGACAAGCTTGCTTATTCTTTCAATCGACCGATCGACGCACTTTGAATTTTGATATAACTATGGTAACTTGCTAGTAAAAGAACGCTAGTAAAACCTATGTTAAGCTAAAAACCACAACGAATAAGGTGTTTCTTGAAAGCCAGTAAATGCTTTTGCAAAGTTGGACGTTTTCAATGGTTGTTAGCTTGGCTTTAGACTTTTATTTCATAAATCCATGAGACTTAATAAAGTCCAAATAGAACACCAGCTCCCACTGACTAGACCAGAAATGCCCAACCTTTTTTGCAATCACAGGCAGCATTACAAACTTTATAAATCAAGTATTGCTGAGTTAAAGGCTTTCACTGTTTATATAGCCGAAAAGGAAATAACTTTTTTATATTTATCTTGAAAATCAACTGGTTTTTTGTTGTTGAGCAAAATTGTTCGTCAACTTGAAACTAATTTACTTTCTTGCAAAGACGAACCTATTCTCATGATTTCTTTTTTGAAGGCAGATTTTCCTAATTTTGAGCCAATTTTTTGTTCTAACAGCATTTTTTTACGTTGTGGTAGCCTAACATGCTTTTAGGCTAAGCGTATTGACTCTTATGGAGTTTCTTTCAAGTAAAATGACCATTGTAATATCATGTATTTTGAATTTTGCAAAACTTGGGCTTAAAGTAGCGAGTGGCGTCCGCTACATTTTCCTCAAAGAAGCGGCAGCGGTGGAGTGGTACAATTTTTGTCGAATAGCGGGAAGAGGTGGTGTCGCTGCTATTTAAGCAAGTGGCAGTAGCGCTGCAACCGACGCGACCAAAACTTGCCGAATACCAACCAACAGCGATCAAAACTGAGTAAAAAATATTAATAGAAATATTGTGCTTCTTTCATTTAACCAATTTTCATAAAACAACGCAAACTAAAAGTTTATCATCTCGCAAAATCATTTTAATATTGATTTGATACAAAATTTTAAATGTTTAAAAATATATGAGCTTTTGGTATTTTGTCCTTCACCAAAATACGGAGACCGAGTTGTTGTGTTTTTTAATCAAAGTTTTGATTTTTTGTGTTTATTTAACACATATTATAGTTTTCGAATGTCTGGCACTATGTTTAATCAAAAAAGCCGCACATAATGTTAAGTTTTTTGGAGAGTTAAGTCTGTTACAAAAGTTAAGTTTAATTTGTCGAAACCCTCCATTGCTGCGTGATTTGTTAACACATCTTAAACAACTTGTGTATGAGTTGGTTTGTGTGGATGCAAAAAAAAATTAATTTTATTTTTACAAAACCAAACAACAAAACATTTCAAGTTATATAAAGGGAGTTTCGGTATTTCGTACTAAAATACCAAAACCGAGTCAACTTATTGTGTCTTCTAATCAAAGTATTTGTTAAATATTGTACGCGCGTTTTATTTGTGTTGCTGCGTACGAGTTTTGAAGCCTTGGCCTCTTGCGTCGCTCTGCCATTGACAGCAAGTGAGTTAATTTATTTTGTCATTTATTTCGCCTGTTAAAGCTTGGGGGCTGCCTCCAGACCGCCGCAACTACACTTGTTTATTGGTTTTGTGTTAGTTGTTGTTTTAAGTTGCCAGCAAACGGACGGCAGTTTTCAGCATTTGTTGTTAGAAGATTTGCTACTTGCCCTCGACAGAGAATTAAGGAATTTGAGTTGTCTCTTCTACTTGGGTCAAGTTCTTGGAAGCTAATTAGTTAGGTAAATATTTATTTCAGTATTACTCTGTTGTAAGCAAGTTAGCGCATTTTAAGATTATTTATGTTTGTTTCTTGCATTTAACAGAAACCGTTTCGAGTACGCCTTGAGTCGCCAGTGGGGTTGTTGCGTTTATTTTGGAATAAAGGAGTCTTATAGACGCGTACGCTTGATAGAACAGCGGCAAAGGAAGGGAGGCGAACTTGAGACGCGTTCACAAAAAAGCTTCGACTGGGCGTGTGACAGATTCAACACTTGGCCCACGCTGAGTTAAAAGATCTGTTACAGTATTGATTATTGAATGATAGTTTCTCAAGGTTTGACAATGCGTTTGAACAAAATCCAGCACATGAATTTGCATTTTTAATGGGAAGTTTAGTCTGCTATTAAATGTGGGTATGATTTATTGAACGAAAGGTAATATGTAGTATAAATATTTAAACTTTGTTTTTAGATAGTGATGTGAATGATAACCTCAAAAAATGTCTTCAACAAGCCAATCTTTTATTATATCAAAAAAAACAACTCTTTTTTCAATGATAGTGTAGGTAGCAATATTAATCATCATAAATGTATCCTGGGGCTTTTTAATAAGTAAATGAGATCGATGAGATCTTATCTTGTTGTGACATCCACAAAAATGTATATCGAAAAATTTTTGATTCGAATTTTTGAAATTGTATTGTTGTATTTTTCAATATATTCACTATATTTACGGTTGAAAAAATAAATTTGAGGGGTCGCGTAGCTAGCAACCCTAAGATTTTTCTGTAAACTTCACCATCTTCAGCTTTATCGCTGACGCAAATGGTTTTTAGACCAATTCCAATTTTTGTTTAATTTGAATCACTCAAATAATTTATCCACCTAGTCTATCGGTGGCAAAGCGGTCGTTTTGCAGTTTGTGTTCAAATACAAATTGACGATTAAGTCTTCCCTCGGATATTATTTACGTAACCAAACCAACTCTTCTTAAACATTTTGCGACAAGGTAACGGCTCGATTGCCGAAGAATTTCTGTGTTTCGAAACTATGCTTTATATCATGTTTTGGCACAATATTTACCTAGCTTACAACTTCAATAGAAGCGAACATATTAACATAAACAATACTCGGACTAAAACAAAATACGTTATATAAGTATCGTCTCTGACCTTTTCGTTAGCCCCAAATTTTGTGAAGTTTGTAATGAGGGGTTTCAAAAGGCTAATTTGCATTTTAACATAAAGTTGTCGCACTTTATTGTGCCAATCGGTTAATAATTTAGTCACTCTTCCAAGAGGCCATAAACCTCGGGGAGCGTTTTCATCACAAACCAATAGAATATCATTCTGCTTAAAGTTGTAATACTTATGTAACCACTTAAAACGCACTTGCAAATTTTGAATATATTCCGATAACCAGCGTCGCCAAAGTCCTTGCGCTAAATACTGCACTTGACGCCGTCTTGTTTTTGAATAACAGTCAGTTTTGAAAAATTGTCGCCAAAGGTTTCGTCACAATTCCTCAACAGCAATAAATGATTTGAGGTCAAAGACAATTCACCTTTCAAGTACAGTAAGTTGTTGCTGTTTTTGTTGTGTTTACCCCTACTCTCTTCTTCGGGATGGAGATACAGCGCAAATGACCATTCAGGTTAATGCCGTCAACCTAATTGAATTAGGCTAGGGGAAAGATGGCAGCCTATTTCGAACCAGTCTTGAGTGACTGGTAGCCCCACCGCCAACAAGGCGGACTGCCATTGGTGGGTACCCAAGAGTCGTCTTTTGCGACATGCTGAGTTAGAAACTTCACAATTGTAATTTGGTAAAGTAAGGGTGGGCCACCTGTCTGCCACATAAAGGCGGGGGCGTACCGTTAAGTGTCTTGCCCAAAGATACAACAAGCGAGCTTGCCGGCTTGTTCTCCACACAATCCCTTTTTTATGCTGAGCGCCAAGCAGGGAAGCTGTGAATACTATTTTTAAAAGTATTTTAGTATGACTCGACTTAGGGAATGAACCCCAGGTCTACCGACTGCGATGCGGACGCTTTGACCACTACACCATCACGCCGGTTACAGTAAGACAAGCGTGAGCGGTCTGGAATTCATAATAAAATTTACTTCGAACAATTACGTGGCTAGTCTGTTATTAGATACAATTGCTGCGTCGTGCTGTCGGTATTAACGAACATTAACCACAAGCAAGGTTTTGTTTAGAGAATCAGAAAAATTTGTCGAATTAGTTTTAAAGTCTATCTGTTTTCGAAGCCTCTTCAGAGCGGTCAGTTTCAAAGTTAAAGCGGTTGAAGAGATATCTACGGACAATGAAATAAAATAGACTGACACAACTTTCTTTGATGCATATCCATCAAGACATGTTAGAAAACCTGATTTGCACGAATTGAGGAAACAGTTTATTATCCTCAAGCCTAAAACAAGATCGGCCTTCGGTGTTTTGTAAGACTTTTTAATACAAATTAGAATATTGTGCAACCGAACGTAAGCAAATCTTACCGTATTTTGATTATGCAGTCTCACATTGTTTACTGTGCTTTTGTTTTATATTCTGCCGATTCCAGCATTTTATTTTACATCAAAAAAGTCAATGACTCTTTCTTGTGTTTTTTATTTGCTTAGGCTTTACATGAAAAAGGTTGTTGGAGGGTCTTTAAGCCTCTCAAAGTTATGATAGCTCTACTATTTTAAGCCCTTTCTCCCCGAACCAAAATTTGTTCCAGCGCTCTGACATTAGCAGTACTTATAATTCACTGCCATTTTGAAAGCAAGCGTAAAAGGTGAAGCCTATCAATGATATGTTTCCTGTTAAAGAATAATGATAGATCACTGACTAACTTGCCGGTATAAAGATCTGGTTTGTTAATAATGCATGGCAAGTCAAAAACTTGTAACAACTGAAGTATAAATGGACGCCAGGTTAGAATGTTAATTGCTTTGAAAAATTGCATAAACCCCAATTACGAATGTTATGTACTTGAAGCTAGAGAGCTGAGCTTGGGCCTAAATTGTTTAGAAAATTCATGTTTGAATTTTCTGTGAATCCATGCAGATTTCTCTTAAGATATTTACAAAACATCTGCTACCAGAGTCAATAAGTGTTAAAGAAAGTATTAATTTGAAATTTGTAAATTTTTCGTAATGGCGTTTTTCAGCAAAGAGGGAACGTTCTGCAAAATTTATAAGAGCATGAAGACTTTTTGTGAGAATAAAAATATGGAAGACCAAATCAAAGAATTGTTTTGGTCTTATCTCCTTTCTCTATTTTTGTCTGTCATTCCGTTACTTACTTTTACTCACCACATATTTCTTGTTCATTTTTATATCAATTCCAAAAATGTTTAATGCAGATGAATCTAACTCTGTTCCAGTTCAATCAGGCACTTTCCATCTCTTGCTGACCATGGCAAGTTCTTTTAAAAAATCAAGATTTGTTTGCAGCGTTTTTTGTTTACGCAGCCTTTTCTCAGCATCAGATGAGATTGTCAGCTCTGAATTATTTGTCAACACATAAAACTTGTCAGATGATTTTGTCAACACTTACACTTACATTGGTTACACAACTACGCAATATGCCATAATTTAAAAAGCTTGTTTGTTTGTTTGGGGTTACCCTCCTCTTCCTCAGGATGGAGGTACGGCATGCCGTCAACCTAATTGAATTAGGCTAGGGGAAAGATGGCAGCCTATTTCGAACCAGTCTTGAGTGACTGGTAGCCCCACCGCCAACAAGGCGGACTGCCATTGGTGGGTACCCAAGAGTCGTCTTTTGCGACATGCTGAGTTAGCAACTTCACAATTGTAACCCGGTGAAGAACGGGTGGGCCACCTGTCTGCCACATAAAGGCGGGGGCGTACCGTTAAGTGCCTTGCCCAAAGATACAAAAAGCGAGCTTGCCGGCTTGTTCTCCACACAATCCCTTTTTTATGCTGAGCGCCAAGCAGGGAAGCTGTGGATACCATTTTTTAAAGTCTTTTGGTATGGCTCGACTTAGGGAATGAACCCCCAGGTCTACCGACTGCGATGCGGACGCTTTGACCACTACACCATCGCGTCGGTTAAAAAGCTCGTTAAGTCATGTTGGTTGAATTACATTGTTTTTTAAACATTTTATGAATGGCGTATACCTCAGACAAATAGAGTTATTCTGCCACATCTAAACACTGTTGTTTTCTAGGGCATTTTCAATTTTTATAAAAACCAAAATCATTTATACAAGTGAGGCGTGGCCAAACTTTTTGACTCCAGGGTCAAATTCGCGACTGCCTGGCCACTGGAGGGCTGAATGCAGTGGGATTTAGGTAATCTGTGCAAAAATGGGTTGTTTGAATGTATTGAAATGCAACAATAACCATAAAATCCCACCACATGTCCAAGGTGTTTGGCGGACCGCATTAAACTGGTTTGCAGGCCATAGTTTTGGCACCCGTGACATAAGCATTTTGAACCTGCCAGAATCAGCTCTGTTGATCAATAAAGACATTGCTTCAGCTTTCTTTGTGCTAGTGCTACTTGACTGATCAAAATCACAATTTTAAGACCTTTCAAAATGAAGTTTTTGTAACAACTCTGTTTTAAGATTTTTGTTTCATTTTTTTTCACACTTTTAGCCACTAACATGGAAAACATCATTATTCTGTTAAAGCAATGCAGATGATAGCGATGCACTTTGAGCGAACTGGAGACAGCGACACTGTTTCTACCACTTGTCGGTCATCTGCTACATTGAAAAACTTAATAGCTTGAAACAGTGTTACTATTTGCAGTTCGCTCAATGTGCATCATCACTCTCTTTCTTTCTCTTGTTCTTTTACCTTCTGTACCGTACAACACTCCAGGATATTTTTCAACATGTTATAGTACAGTTCGAATACGCTTTACTTTCCTTCTAAGGGACGGTGTGCAATTTTGCCTTTTCGAGCTTGTTTTCTTTTGCTGTACAATTACGCCAACGGGTTTCCATCATTTTCTTTCATAGCCACATCTCACACGCTTTCAATTACTTAATATCTTCCTTTTTAGTGTTCATGTTTCTGATCCATACAGAATAGCACTCCACACAGTAGTTTTTTCTTATTCTTACTTTTTACGTCAATGTCTATTCTTTTGTTTAGCATTTCTCTTCTCTAGTTGAAGCATTTGTTTCCCTGGCTACGTTTGCTTGTACTTTATTGGAGCATCTTTGATTTTCTGCCCTGGTGCTGCCTACGTATTTGAAATGTTTCACTGGTTCCAGTTGTTTTCTATTTGTCGCTATAACCATCACTGATATTCCATTTCTGTTTTTATCAATATTGCCTTTTTAGTATCAATTCACATGTCATGTTCTTTCAACCACAAAGTTTTTATTACATGGTTTTTTGAAGTCCATTTTTTATAAATGGCATCACTACCCAATCATTTACAAACTTTAACCACATAGCTTTGCGCTAACAAAAAGCCTTTAGATGTATTTCCAATAATTGTCTTTGGAATAGAACGATCAATTGGATTAATTGTAATAAAACCACCTGATTTTCTCATTTTTGTGAAACATGAATACGGTAATTTAACTGTATGATAACTAAATGCATTGAACTTGCTGTGTAACATAACTTTGAACACAGCGTTTTCACCGCGTCTGCACATATAGGTATTTTTTCATGTTTCAGCTGCCGATTGGGTAAAAATGTCTTTTTGGACAATCTGAAACATATTTGGTAGAAGAGAAAGTTGTATCACAGGAGATACAAATGTGAATCTTTTGAATATTTCAGGTTCAAAACTAGCTCTCTGGGTCAATCGGTTCTCAAGTTATGAGATACTTACATGTTTTCAAAGTCACGTGATTTTTCGGAGCAATTAGCCCCCTGAGTGTTGTTGCCATACAAGCAAAATCACTTCAGATGATGCTTGCAGAAGGAACTGTTTCTTTCAAAATATCTCTACTTTTAGAGTGGCAGAAATTTTCTTGATTCCACCCTAATTCATTTCGATCATCAATCAGAGAAGGCTTATTTATAAATGCATTGAATAATAGGGTAAGCCAAAAGTCTTGACTTGATAATAAACTTTGTTGCACTTGGCACAAACACCGTAGAACTTTGACATATTACCAGTGCATAACAATAAGTTTTCATCAACATACATGTTTTGATATTGAGGACATCAGTATTTTTGGAAGTTTTCTACGTAGCTTATATGTAGTTTTAGTAGGTCTCGTCAATGGTGTCATACTTGAGCTTGGTCTGCCTGTTCGTTGCAGTCAGCAACATTGCTAGTGTCTCCAAGTTTGTAATAATAGTTTATGACACACTTACCACCGGTGGAGGTTCGCCGATATTCTTATCTAAAATTGTATGCTTAATCGTAATTGCCGATCTTGTTTCGAGAAAAGACAAAATACTAATTGTGCTTTTTCTTTTAATGATGCTGTATTCATAGCAAATTTGTAGTTATTTTGTAACATGTTTATTACATTTTCTCAATTCCGAAAATAAAAAATTCTTTGTTACGTGCTAGCAAATGGTTTTAGGACACTTACCCCAGAGCATTTACTCCCTGGTCACATCTCCGATCATAGACTCCCGGGCACTTTTCCCCCTTAAGCAACATACCCCTTAATCAGCATACCCCCTACTGCATTTACCCCCCATTATATAGTATAAAATAGAAGTGAACTCTCGTCAACTACACAATGACAAAAACTGTTAAACATAACCACATTTATTAACCACAAAACATGAACCCAAAAAGACTAAGCATCATGGAACTGCAACTGAATAGTATTATCAGTCATCCTCAAGTGAAATATTGATAACTGGCATTGGGAGTTAATGTCTTAAGGGGTATGATGCGTAGGAAATTACAAGACCTGGGGGTGAGTGAACGGAGTATAGATACTGGGGGTAAGTGTCCAGGGATAACTGGTGACCAGGGCAAATTGGTCTGTTACCCTAGTAAGTTTGCAAAAAACTATTGTTCTACTTTGTTTACCGTAAGTGCGATAAAAGTTTATGTTCAGGTCAAGACTTCGTATTTAACCTGTATCTTGATGCCAACATGTAAACAGCTTCAATTTTTGTAGATGCTCCTTCCTTTAACTGCTAATATAAAGACATAATTGTTAATGTTCAACCGGGTAGCAAAAGTATAGTTGAAACCTTTATTTAATTATTCACTTTCACAAAGTTATACTTAGCGGAGCTAAGCCTTCTTTTACATTGATTGCTTATTTTAAAAATCTTTTAATGCAATGAAAAGTGTTTCATAAGATCTTTTCCAAGATGAAAAAGTGATAAATTCAAGCCAGCAAGCCGAAAATTTTTGCTACATCCAAAACTAGAACATTACTGTTAATTTTTGAAATGATCAGAATGCAAAGCGGTAGTTGTAGAATATTTTTTTACAACTTGTAATTGCTTTTGTATTTAACTTGTTGCCCAGCTCCCATACCCGCAATATAAATTCGTGATTTCCAAATTTATGTCCAAGTTTAAGAGAATAAATTTTAATGTGAAAATATTTTTCGGCTAGGTCCAGAAGATTTGCTTTGTTATTTCCCCATTATCATTATCAATATGCCTCAATTAGAAACTCGTTTTTATTAGAAAAAAATAAGCACAAAGCATCTTTTATAGCAATAAAAAATGCACTAAGAGCCAGAAAGCGCTATCTCCTAACAATGGAAAAGGGTTACACATTGTAAGGGGAAAATAAGTCCTTTCTTTTAAAAAGGCTACAATAACTTGCGTGATACCATCACGATGCCATGCAGTTTTTTCTATTTCTTTATAATTGTGAGAGTGTTTTGATAAATGCTGCGCAGACTAAAAATAGCAACGTCTTTTTGTGATTAACATAATAGCAGTCTCACAGTACATGCACTAGCCTATATATTAATATTTTTAAAATGCATTGATTTAACGACAACTAACTGTCGGCCCAAACTAAAACTTACAACCCGGTTGTTTTAAGCAATTATGTAGCTTACCTATATAGAGAACGTTCCAACTCTGGAAAAGTAGTCGTCGAGTAAAGCAAAATATTTGCTTAGTTTTTTATGCATCACAATAAATCAATAATTTTTAAGGAAGCAACGAAGGCTGACTAGACTTCTCAATGAGGAGTGTTATTTTGGCCTAAATTTATGCTTGATGACAAAATTGTGGTTACAATGACGTAGGTCTGGGTCGGTTTTTGATATCACAATCTACGTCGTTGCTGTTGAATCGAATACACACCACGCTGTCATAGAGACTCGTCATATTTATAGCTGCTGTCGGGTCACCAGCGTAGAAATGGCATTGCACACAATCTTTTATCGTGACGGGCGATAAGTGCCAGATCTTCCAGATAGCCAGATAGCTTGCTTGGATTGATCTTTAATTTGGATTGATCTTCCAGATAACCAGATAGCTTGGTTAGATTGATCTTTAATTCAGAAAGATTTTTGTTGTGGTTACCCCTCCTCTTCTTCGGGATGAATGTAAGGAACGAACGGTAATTTAGGTTAATGCCGTCAGCTAAATTGAAATTAGGCTAAGGGAAAGATGGCAGCCTATTTCGAACCAGTCTTGAGTGACTGGTAGCCCCACCACCAACAAGGCGGACTGCCATTGGTGGGTACCCAAGAGTCGTCTTTTGCGACATGCTGAGTTAGCAACTTCACAATTGTAACCCGGTGAAGTACGGATAGGCCACCTGTCTGCCACATAAAGGCGGGGGCGTACCGTTAAGTGTCTTGCCCAAGGACACAACAAGCAAAATTGCCGGCTTGTTCTCCACACTATCCCTTTTTTATGCTGAGCGCCAAGCAGGGAAGCTGTGAATACTATTTTTTAAAGTCTTTTGGTATGACTCGACTTAGGAAATGAACCCCAGGTCTACCGACTGCGAAGCGGACGCTTTGACCACTATACCATCACGCCGAAAAAAGATTTTTGTTGCTGCAGTCAATTTATTTGCAGCATAAATGGCCACTTGGTCTTTTCTCTTCGGAGTTGGAAGGGTGGCACTTGAAAAACTCTTATTACTGGGGAATTGTCAGGCATACGATGTCATGTCATGTGTATAAGCTTCTCACTAGCTCTTTTTGCGAGTTTTCAGTTGGACTGGGCCAACACGAGGGATAAACTGCTTGGTTCGCCCCTGTCAGCCGCATAAAAATGAAGGCATTCGTTAAGTGTCTTGCCCAAGGACGCAACAAGCGAGCTTGCTGGCTTCTTTTTTACACAAGCCCATTTGTGCTGAGCGCCAAGCATGGAAGCTGCAATTATAATTTTTGAAATCTTCTGGTATGACTCAACAAGGAAATAAATCCCAGGTCTACAACCTGCGAAGCGAACTCACTGACCACTACAACATCGCGCCAGTTTGATAAATAAGGCTTACGATGGAGATGGCCAATTCTGCGGAGCCGTGTAAGAAAAACCAGAAACGAAACGGAAAATTGCCCAGTGAGCTGTGCATTAGTTGAATCGTGCAAAAAGTAAAACTATTAAATATTCTTTATGAAAGACAAAAGTATTTTTTTCCAAAAGCATGCAGCTTCTTGTCCTATAGAACAGTGAGAAGCCATGTTTTCAAACAGCATGTGAGAATTGAGATTACCAGTGCATTAAGGATGTTCATCTTGATTTTTCTGGATATTCCCTTGCGATGCTATACAGAAAAGTTACAGAACACTATTGCGGAAAAATATAAAGATTTATTGTGATGACCAACCCATATTCTTTTACTTATTGCAAAGGCTTATGGGTTGTGTGCTTGTGTGTCTTTGATAACCTTAGCCTGTGAGTTAAGTCACTTTTCAAAAAGTAGGTTGCGCTATCAACATGTTTCAGGGCAGAATTTTTCACACAGAAACCTACCAATTTGACAATGAACAGCGTACAAAAGCTAATCAAATTTTCAAAACATGTGAGGTTGGAACGTTTTCATTTTTAGAAACACAATTGCATAGGAGTAATTGAAGGAGATAGTGATAGTAAGAGCCTCAAAATTTGGCCAAACTATCGGAGAAAATGCTTTTCTTCAAACCAATTCTTTTTTAACTTTAAAACTTAAATTAATAGTAAGTGAAAATGTGATCAAAAGCGACCGTAAAGCAAAAGTAATACCGTTTTTTTGGAGAGAGCCCTTGATAATTTGGTCAAAAATTCGAGAGTGCATTTACAAAGGGTTCCTTTCAATAAAAGTGCACATCGGCCTTAATCTAGCCCTTCGTCTACTGGCGAATTCAGAGATTGATTTTGAAGGCGAAGCATTTAGGGAGCTAAATTTTATTATTAAGTGTGGCATCAGAAATAAAAATATTTTTTCTAAATCAACTATTTGAAAGCTGGAATTTAGTACATTTTGTCCTCCAAACGTAAGCTATTGTTGTTATCTACAATATTTAGGTGCAATAGTAGACATTCTATCATACAACTAATGCTAGGAATACAGTACTTACTTCTCGACTACTTGTCCAAACCATCAAAAAATATAATTCAAAATTGTATAAAACCATTAAGTATATCAATTGTTTTTAATTTTATCAAAATTTGTCAAATCAAACACAATCACTCAAAATTTTTTTGTGAACACCGGAGTCCGAGAGGCCTCAGGTTGGAATACAATTAATTATTATTTGATAAGATGATGTAATATTTATATATGTAAAAGAAGTTCTGTAAGTGGTTGTTACGGCATTTCAGTACAGTATAAAATAGAACAGTTTATGTCTACGTAAAGATTTATTTTGTATTTAATTGCCTGCCTACATCGATATCAAAAGAAAAATTTATACTGAAAAATTTATGAATTTTCACATTTTTGATCAAAAATATTTGGTGCACATAAATCAAAACGCATCTTGTTTGAATAAAACTTTTGAGACAACATGTGTCTTACTTTTGATGAAAAGTTATAAAGGTTGATGAGATTTTATTCACATAACTTGCAAGCAAACATCAACACAAATGATATTTAATTCAGCATACAAGTCATTAAGCTTGCACACAAAAACACAAAAAAATACCAACTTGTCTATTCTAAAACTAATTACTTCCTCATTATCAACATTTACAATCATATAAACAAATATTAATCAGTTTCTTGTTGCCCTTCCCCTCTCCAAACGAATCAATGTCTTCGCTACCTTCTTGTTGCGAAGAAACTCAACAAGTTACAAAGACCAAGTACATAAATGCCATACCACAGGCCTATAGAACCATAAATATAGGGGGAGCTAATTTATTCACTGTAGTTGCCTGAGCGGAGTTCTTTCCGGGGTTCTTGTTTCAATAAAATTTTTTAGACAACATGACTCTGTTATTTTTGATAAAAAGTGATAAAGATTAATAAGATTTCATTTAACTTGCAAACAAATATGAGCACAAATAGTATTTACATCCACATACAGGTCATTAAACAGGCACACAAAAATACATAAGGTCATCTAATTCGCTTATTCTAAAACTAATCACTCTTCATTATCAACATTTACCACCACATAAACAAACATTGATCAGTTTCTTGTTGCCTTTCCCCTACAAAAATAAATTTTTGTCCCCCAATTACTTCACGTTGTAGTAGAAATGCAACAAGCTACCACAAACTTCAAACTTCTTTAACTTGTCTCCGCAACCATGTAACCATTCTTCCGCTTCATCTTTTACGCTTCCGCTGCAGCCTCGAATCCTAAGATATTCCATCTAAACACAATGACGTCACAATGCTTTGCAATCATAACTTGGTGTGATCGCTGCACAACATTGTCAAAAAACAACACTTGTCCACTGAGTGCACTAGCGCCTTGATTTGCATTTAATCCAGTAAGTTAGATTATAACGGTAATTAGACCGACTAATCGTATATCAACTTCAAAAATAGTGATGAAAGCGAACTGAATTAATTGAAAACAAGATGACTGAAGAGCTGAGGAGACTGCAAAATATTCTTGCAGATACGAAACTAGCAGCTATCAATGTCCTAGTGAACACAAGTCGTAGTTTGAACTCAAAGTGTATGTTTGAAATGCTGCGAAGTTCTCTGAGGACAATCGTAGCCAAAGGAGAAAATCTAGGTTCAATTGAAGATTAAACTCTTCTGAAATGAAGCGCAAGCGTAAGTTTCTTAAAAAATCAACCAAAGATTTGAACGCAAATCCACCTAACCACGCGCATAGCTGTGAAATTACTAATAATATCAAATTCTCGGTTAATAAAGACCTTTTAGCAAAAACAACAAAATATCTAGAAAAGTATTGCTATGTCAACCACGATGATAATTTTCATAAAGAATGCATCTAGGCATGACAAGTAACTCGAAGCACGATCTCAAATACGACTTCACACTGAGTGTTGAACTCAATATTTTTTAACTGAGCTGAGTGGATCTAGTTGAACCACAGTGCACAACAGAGCCTAAAACTTAACCAAACTCCGACTCCAGCTCCTGGTCCGGGTTCTGTGATGCAATTGCTACTCCGGCTCCTGGTCCGGATTTTGTGACAGAGATAAAAGAGTCACCTTTTTCACTCCCATTTTATTCCGATTCCAACAATACCAGCTCCGATTCCTGAATTTTTTTAAATATAAAATGCGGCTCCATTTTGACCCCGAACACAGCACACGAGGTTCGATACTATTGCAGCTGTTACAGGCAAAAATTTTCTCATTTACATACCAGTTTTATAATATCAGTGCTAACCAGATCCGGTTATATCCTATAAATATACATGCAAATTTTTCTCGATTTCCGATCCTATAGGTGTATCTATGTATGCATATTAGCATATACAGTATAATCTGTTCAAGTTTATTTTAAAAAAGTAAGTTTCGCTAGGAATATTCATTACGCTACATTATATACATCTAACTTTTAAAATTTATTTAAAAAAATTCAAAATTAATACATGTCTGCAATACTCAAAATACAGAGCACCCAAAAAGCAGCAGGTTACACAGAACAAACATAAGACAGCATAATACTAAGAATCCATTCGTGCCAACAGTGTCAAAAGCAACATAGTAAAAATGAAAAATTAGCGTGCAAAACAACATTTCAATAGTGCTCAAACAAAACAAAATACATAAAAATTTAAATTTTTTTGCCATGGCTGTCTGATATTGATATTAAGCTATAAACTAATTACAAACAGACAATAGTGAAAATCTGACGTCACAATTAATAGCAAACACCGACTCCACTCCAACTCTTACCAGAAATAAAATTTTACACTCCGACCACGGCAAAAACAACATACTCCGACTCCAGTTGGAATCCGTATTTTGCCCATCTCTGTTTTGTGATGCAAATGCAACCCCGACTCTTGTCCATCTCCGGCCAAAAATGTTAAACTCCAAATCCGACTCTGACTCTTACTTCGGTTGTTGATCACCTCTGCTTGATTGGAATGTTCTTCAGATCTAGCGTAGACACCACAAGTACCCTAGCTCAGTTAGCTTGGCTTGACTAAGCTTCGGAAACTATGGCAAACAGTGTAATACTCGACAAAACGAGTCACATTTTAAGTTATTAGGCTCCGGTCTCTCTACAGCGTTATTGACGCTTTGCTCAAGCCTCTTACAAAATAATGAATTCTTTATCGCATTTAAACTAATTTTTTCAAAGTGATGCAAATAAAATACGTGATTCTAAATGCATATTGCTTGCAAATGGCTTTAACGTATTGCACGCTAAAGCAAAAGCGAAAAAGAAAATGTAACAAAACTGCGAATTCGGCTGATTCGCTAGTGCAAAAACACTTTGATTTGTCCAACTACAATAAACTCAAGTTTTGATAAGCAAACAAAAATCCATAATATTAGTTTTATTAATATGTTTCAGCGCTAGAACGTATTTCAATGATGATTTTGTGAGTTCTAAACGGATTAGATTTCATTATCCAGATTAGCTCTGCTGCTTGCTGAGCGCCAAGTAGATATTCCGTCAATACTGCTATTAGTATTTTTGTCATTATTCGTCAAATGAAATTTAACCCAAGTTTATTGAATGCAAAACAGACGCTCCAGCAACCACACCACATTGCCAGTGAAACGGACAAACCAGCCGACCACGTTCCGTCAATTATTTGACGACAATAGGAAACAGATGATTTCACATGTTTCAGGTTATGTGCTTCTGCAATGCACTTTTTATCGATGTCAAGATCCTTTATTTCTTTGAGACGCTAGATAAATTTGAACTAAACTTGGACTTTAAGTTATGTTTCGATTACTGTTGTAAACATAAACAAATTAACACTCATCTATTCACCGAAATATCATAAAATATATTCTGTTCAATATTAATTTGGATTTTTTGTCAACTCACTGGCGTTGGTCGCTTTTTTATGGCGCTTGATAGAATCTCCCAACCATGCACTGTGACACCACGAGCATCAAACCACAGTTCCTCCATTTTATCAATACACAATGCAATCCCAGCAATTCCTTCATCATTCAATGAGTTTAATTCCAATCTTTTTATCTAAATATAAAAACCAATATAATATATACGTGAAACTCTTTATGAAAAATACTTGCTTTTACTAAATACCGATATCATTCAACCTGTGATCAGTATTCAAAATATGAATGAGAGCTTTACTGTTCAATCGAAATCGACAAAGTTTACAAAATGCTTGTGTTGTTATTGTTGGTGAATTTATTTTTGAGAACAATGTCATTTATCAGTCTGTTCTCGTAAATATGATTACAAATCCGAGCAAATATATTTCGCATAGTTTATCAAAACACAAGCTCGAATAATGTCTGCGATGCAATGAACATCATAATGACAAATGGTTTGATGAAGTTGATCCTGAAATCAAAAACGGCACAACCAGTCTCACGAATTTGGTACCCATCGCGTGGTCAGCCTCTCATTACACAAGTCCACCATTATTTCGAATAGCTAATGTATCCACCGTTTCAAAGTTCTGAGAAACATTGATCAAGCACCACTAACTGTGTCAGCTGGTACATGATCGCAAGCACTTGCATACGTCAGTGTATATATTAGCAGCGACTGTAAAAAATTCAATGACCACAAACTTAATCCGTTGAGAGCAGTGACCGATGGTGCACTACATTGGCCGTTGAGGCAACGCTGGTATTGTGTATTGTAATCCGCACTAGTAAGTATTGGTAACGCCACAATTTGTTTCACTTTCACTCATTAACCGCAGTGTAGCTACTATTGCAGATTTTGGTAAACCGCTATCTCCATGTGAACAATATCGACATTGACTCATAACATTGAAACCGCTTTCTTATTTATGTTTGCTGATGCTTAGTTGCAGCGATTTGATTGTCCAGCAGTGAAAATGCAATACGTCTGTGCAAAAATAAGCTGCGCGATATAATATTTTAGTCTGCTATACTTGAAATTTGATTATAGCTGTACTCATTGTTCGATTGTAAATCTAATCAAACAAAATATCGTGACTAGATATAAAACTCTAAATAATGCAGAAGTCTAGCATTGATTGGGAGAGTGAAGTGTAACACATGGCCAGCGATATCCATCCATACTGTCTGCCTACTCAATCAACTCCATTAAACTGGCCGTTATTATCATCTATTTTCCAATGATCAATCGTTTGATGCTATTGTTTGTTAGGTCATAATTGGCAGTTTTGTCGTCGTTTCATATCACAGAGCACTTAGATTCAAGTTACTGTGGTAAGCCCTGTTGTTAAAGGATAGCGCGCGTCATGCAGCAGTCAGATCTGATCACTGTACAAACCGCTCATGTGTTATTGGTCGATGTGTCCAACATGTAAAAAGCAAGTTGTGTATGTGTAATGAGGATATCAGATATCTCACCAATGACTTCTGGTTATGATTCAATTGATTGCGAGTGATTTTTCATCAAAACATCAATCATAAACTTTCATCGTGTGGTATTCGAATTTCTGGTCATGAGCATCATTGCATCTGTCTGTTGTGACCCATCGCAACATAGCGCATTTGACCTCGGTTAAAAATATTGTGCAATGAAGATCAATACTGTTGTATTATAACATGTGTCTAATAAAACGCTGTCACTATGATGAAACGCATTTGTGGTTTCACATCGTTCCAGTATGTTAATGCAGATGCAGTCTGAGCAGCGATCGAGAAATTGAAATGCTACGCTGTTTGATTTGGCGTTGTCAATGGCATTGTATTTAGCATCAGGACATATTTCAATCATGATTTATTGAGTTCTAAACGGATTAGATTTCATTATCCAGATTAGCTCTGCTGCTTGCTGAGCGCCAAGTAGATATTCTGTCAATACTGCTTTCAGTATTTTTGTCATTATTCGTCAATGAAATTTAACCCAAGTTTATTGAATGCAAAACAGACGCTCCAGCAACCACACCACATCGCCAGTGAAACGGACAAACCAGCCGACCACGTTCCGTCAATTATTTGACGACAATAGGAAACAGATGATTTCACATGTTTCAGGTTATGTGCTTCTGCAATGCACTTTTTATCGATGTCAAGATCCTTTATTTCTTTGAGACGCTAGATAAATTTGAACTAAACTTGGACTTTAAGTTATGTTTCGAATACTGTTGTAAACATAAACAAATTAAAACTCATCTATTCACCGAAATATCATAAAATATATTCTGTTCAATATTAATTTGGATTTTTTGTCAACTCACCGGCGTTGGTCGCTTTTTTATGGCGTTTGATAGAATCTCCCAACCATGCACTGTGACACCACGAGCATCAAACCACAGTTCCTCCATTTTATCAATACACAATGCAATCCCATCAATTCCTTCATCATTCAATGAGTTTAATTCCAATCTTCTTATCTAAATATAACAACCAATATAATATATACGTGAAACTCTTTATGAAAAATACTTGCTTTTACTAAATACCGATACCATTCAATCTGGAATCGGTATTCAAAATATGGATGAGAGCTTTACTGTTCAATCGAAATCGACAAAGTTTACAAAATGCTTGTGTTGTTATTGTTGGTGAATTTATTTTTGAGAACAATGTCATTTATCAGTCTGTTCTCGTAAATATGATTACAAATCCGAGCAAATATATTTCGCATAGTTTATCAAAACACAATCTCGAATAATGTCTGCGATGCAATGAACATTATAACGACAAACGGCTTGATGAAGTTGATCCTGAAATCAAAAACGGCACAACCAGTCTCACGAATTTGGTACCCATCGCGTGGTCAGCCTCTCATTACACAAGTCCACCATTATTTCGAATAGCTAATGTATCCACCGTTTCAAAGTTCTGAGAAACATTGATCAAGCACCACTAACTGTGTCAGCTGGTACATGATCGCAAGCACTTGCACACGTAAGTGTATATATTAGCATCGACTGTAAAAAATTCAATGACCACAAACTTAATCCGTTGAGAGCAGTGACCGATGGCACACTGCATTGGCCGTTGAGGCAACGCTGGTATTGTGTATCGTAATCCGCACTAGTAAGTATTGGTAACGCCACAATTTGTTTCACTTTCACTCATTAACCGTAGTGTAGCTACTATTGCAGATTTTGGTAAACCGCTATCTCCATGTGAACAATATCGACATTGACTCATAACGTTGAAACTGCTTTCTTATTTATGTTTGCTGATGCTTAGTTGCAGCGATTTGATTGTCCAGCAGTGAAAATGCAATGCGTCTGTGCAAAAATAGGCTGCACGAGATAATGTTTTAGTCTACTATACTTAAAATCTGATTATATATGGTTGCACTCATTGTTCGATTGTAAATCTAATCAAACAAAATATCGTGACTAGATATAAAACTCTAAACAATCTTGGCAAGTGTTTGGATCAATACATACTTTTCAATATATATCACCTGATGTCGCTATGAAATGATTCATAAAATCCGAACACCTACATCAAGGATTTCCTAATATTTTTGATGCCATGGATCGATTTGAACGCTTGGCTCATGCTTGTGACACACCGACTCAATAACTAACCGTGGTTGTTTGAAACTATCCATAACACTGTTCTCGCTTCCATAAGCATTTGGTGATTCAAAGCCTTTGTGAAACTTTACTTGCCATCAATCCAAAAATCGAAGCGTCATGATCTATTTTCAGTCTAGCATTGATTGGGAGAATGAAGTGTAACACATGGCCAGCGATATCCATCCATACTGTCCGCCTACTCAACCAACTCCATTAAACTGGCCGTTATTATCATCTATTTTCCAATGATCAATCGTTTGATGCTATTGTTTGTTAGGTCATAATTGGCAGTTTTGTCGTCGTTTCATATCACAGAGCACTTAGATTCAGGTTACTGTGGTAAGCCCTGTTGTTAAAGGATAGCGCGCGTCATGCAGCAGTCAGATCTGATCACTGTACAAACCGCTCATGTGTTATTGGTCGATGTGTCCAACATGTAAAAAGCAAGTTGTGTATGTGTAATGAGGATATCAGATATCTCACCAATGACTTCTGGTTATGATTCAATTGATTGCGAGTGATTTTTCATCAAAACATCAATCATAAACTTTCATCGTGTGGTATTCGAATTTCTGGTCATGAGCATCATTGCATCTGTCTGTTGTGACCCATCGCAACATAGCGCATTTGACCTCGGTTAAAAATATTGTGCAATGAAGATCAATACTGTTGTATATAACATGTGTCTAATAAAACGCTGTCACTATGATGAAACGCATTTGTGGTTTCACATCGTTCCAGTACGTTAATGCAGATGCAGTCTGAGCAGCGATCGAGAAATTGAAATGCTACGTTGTTTAACACTTTGAGTGCAAAGCGGAAATCGCACGCGTATATTTGCTGGTGCCGGGCATTTCCTCGCCATTTCATTTCAAAGCTTGAAAGAGAATGAAATATCTTCTAAATCCACACTGAAAATCAGCCAGACATTCGCGGTGTCGCATGCACACACACGCAGACATGCTGAGACAATCGTGAAATCGTAACGACATAAATATACGTCAAATCCAGCGATTTGGCAGTCAACTGATAGGTTTTAACAATTGACGTAATATTAGGTCGTAAAGCACTCTGTGCAAAAAACAAACGACGTAGCATTACGTTGTAAAGCATTCAAAGTGTTAATTTGGCGTTGTCAATAGCACTGTATTTAGCATCAGGACATATTTCAATCATGATTTATTGAGTTCTAAACGGATTAGATTTCATTATCCAGATTAGCTCTGCTGCTTGCTGAGCGCCAAGTAGATATTCTGTCAATATTGCTTTCAGTATTTTTGTCATTATTCGTCAATGAAATTTAACCCAAGTTTATTGAATGCAAAACAGACGCTCCAGCAACCACACCACATTGCCAGTGAAATGGACAAACCAGCCGACCACGTTCCGTCAATTATTTGACGACAATAGGAAACAGATGATTTCACATGTTTCAGGTTATGTGCTTCTGCAATGCACTTGTTATCGATGTCAAGATCCTTTATTTCTTTGAGACGCTAGATAAATTTGAACTAAACTTGGACTTTAAGTTATGTTTCGATTACTGTTGTAAACATAAACAAATTAACACTCATCTATTCACCGAAATATCATAAAATATATTCTGTTCAATATTAATTTGGATTTTTTGTCAACTCACTGGCGTTGGTCGCTTTTTTATGGCGCTTGATAGAATCTCCCAACCATGCACTGTGACACCACGAGCATCAAACCCCAGTTCCTCCATTTTATCAATACACAATGCAATCCCATCAATTCCTTCATCATTCAATGAGCCTATTGTTCCCAATCTTTTTATCTAAATATAACAACCAATATAATATATACGTGAAACTCTTTATGAAAAATACTTGCTTTTACTAAATATCAATACCATTCAATCTGTGATCAGTATTCAAAATATGAATGAGAGCTTTACTGTTCAATCGAAATCGACAAAGTTTACAAAATGCTTGTGTTGTTATTGTTGGTGAATTTATTTTTGAGAACAATGTCATTTATCAGTCTGTTCTCGTAAATATGATTACAAATCCGAGCAAATATATTTCGCATAGTTTATCAAAACACAATCTCGAATAATGTCTGCGATGCAATGAACATCATAATGACAAACGGCTTGATGAAGTTGATCCTGAAATCAAAAACGGCACAACCAGTCTCACGAATTTGGTACTCACAGCCAGCCAGTTTTCCATCACCCAAGTCCACCATTATTTCGAATAGCTAATGTATCCACCGTTTCAAAGTTCTGAGAAACATTGATCAAGCACCACTAACTGTGTCAGCTGGTACATGATCGCAAGCACTTGCACACGTAAGTGTATATATTAGCATCGACTGTAAAAAATTCAATGACCACAAACTTAATCCGTTGAGAGCAGTGACCGATGGCACACTGCATTGGCCGTTGAGGCAACGCTGGTATTGTGTATCGTAATCCGCACTAGTAAGTATTGGTAATGCCACAATTTGTTTCACTTTCACTCATTAACCGTAGTGTAGCTACTATTGCAGATTTTGGTAAACCGCTATCTCCATGTGAACAATATCGACATTGACTCATAACGTTGAAACTGCTTTCTTATTTATGTTTGCTGATGCTTAGTTGCAGCGATTTGATTGTCCAGCAGTGAAAATGCAATACGTCTGTGCAAAAATAGGCTGCACGAGATAATGTTTTAGTCTACTATACATAAAATCTGATTATATATGGTTGTACTCATTGTTCGATTGTAAATCTAATCAAACAAAATATCGTGACTAGATATAAAACTCTAAACAATCTTGGCAAGTGTTTGGATCAATACATACTTTTCAATATATATCACCTGATGTCGCTATGAAATGATTCATAAAATCCGAACACCTACATCAAGGATTTCCTAATATTTTTGATGCCATGGATCGATTTGAATGCTTGGGTCATGCTTGTGACACACCGACTCAATAACTAACCGTGGTTGTTTGAAACTATCCATAACACTGTTCTCGCTTCCATAAGCATTTGGTGATTCAAAGCCTTTGTGAAACTTTACTTGCCATCAATCCAAAAATCGAAGCGTCATGATCTATTTTCAGTCTAGCATTGATTGGGAGAATGAAGTGTAACACATGGCCAGCGATATCCATCCATACTGTCCGCCTACTCAACCAACTCCATTAAACTGGCCGTTATTATCATCTATTTTCCAATGATCAATCGTTTGATGCTATTGTTTGTTAGATCATAATTGGCAGTTTTGTCGTCGTTTCATATCACAGAGCACTTAGATTCAAGTTACTGTGGTAAGCCCTGTTGTTAAAGGATAGCGCGCGTCATGCAGCAGTCAGATCTGATCACTGTACAAACCGCTCATGTGTTATTGGTCGATGTGTCCAACATGTAAAAAGCAAGTTGTGTATGTGTAATGAGGATATCAGATATCTCACCAATGACTTCTGGTTATGATTCAATTGATTGCGAGTGATTTTTCATCAAAACATCAATCATAAACTTTCATCGTGTGGTATTCGAATTTCTGGTCATGAGCATCATTGCATCTGTCTGTTGTGACCCATCGCAACATAGCGCATTTGACCTCGGTTAAAAATATTGTGCAATGAAGATCAATACTGTTGTATATAACATGTGTCTAATAAAACGCTGTCACTATGATGAAACGCATTTGTGGTTTCACATCGTTCCAGTACGTTAATGCAGATGCAGTCTGAGCAGCGATCGAGAAATTGAAATGCTACGCTGTTTGATTTGGCGTTGTCAATGGCATTATATTTAGCATCAGGACATATTTCAATCATGATTCATTGAGTTCTAAACGGATTAGATTTCATTATCCAGATTAGCTCTGCTGCTTGCTGAGCGCCAAGTAGATATTCTGTCAATACTGCTTTCAGTATTTTTGTCATTATTCGTCAATGAAATTTAACCCAAGTTTATTGAATGCAAAACAGACGCTCCAGCAACCACACCACATCGCCAGTGAAACGGACAAACCAGCCGACCACGTTCCGTCAATTATTTGACGACAATAGGAAACAGATGATTTCACATGTTTCAGGTTATGTGCTTCTGCAATGCACTTTTTATCGATGTCAAGATCCTTTATTTCTTTGAGACGCTAGATAAATTTGAACTAAACTTGGACTTGTTTCGAATTGTTTAAAGTTATGTTTCGAATACTGTTGTAAACATAAACAAATTAAAACTCATCTATTCACCGAAATATCATAAAATATATTCTGTTCAATATTAATTTGGATTTTTTGTCAACTCACTGGCGTTGGTCGCTTTTTTATGGCGTTTGATAGAATCTCCCAACCATGCACTGTGACGCCACTAGCATCAAACCACAGTTCCTCCATTTTATCAATACACGGTGCAATCCCAGCAATTCCTTCATCATTCAATGAGTCTAATCCCAATCTTCTTATCTAAATATAACAACCAATATAATATATTTGTGTCACAGTTTATGAAAATCACTTGCTTTTACTAAATACCGATATCATTCAACCTGTGATCAGTATTCAAAATATGAATGAGAGCTTTACTGTACAATCGAAATCGACAAAGTTTACAAAATGCTTGTGTTGTTATTGTTGGTGAATTTATTTTTGAGAACAATGTCATTTATCAGTCTGTTCTCGTAAATATGATTACAAATCCGAGCAAATATATTTCGCATAGTTTATCAAAACACAATTTCAAACAATTTCCTCAATGCAATGAACATCATAATGACAAACGGCTTGATGAAGTTGATCCTGAAATCAAATACGGCACAACCACTTTCCCATTGCCTGGTTAGCCTCTTATTACACAAGTCCACCATTATTTCGAATAGCTAATGTATCCACCGTTTCAAAGTTCTGAGAAACATTGATCAAGCACCACTAACTGTGTCAGCTGGTACATGATCGCAAGCACTTGCACACGTAAGTGTATATATTAGCAGCGACTGTAAAAAATTCAATGACCACAAACTTAATCCGTTGAGAGCAGTGACCGATGGTGCACTACATTGGCCGTTGAGGCAACGCTAATATTGTGTATCGTAATCCGCACTAGTAAGTATTGGTAATGCCACAATTTGTTTCACTTTCACTCATTAACCGTAGTGTAGCTACTATTGCAGATTTTGGTAAACCGCTATCTCCATGTGAACAATATCGACATTGACTCATAACGTTGAAACTGCTTTCTTATTTATGTTTGCTGATGCTTAGTTGCAGCGATTTGATTGTCCAGCAGTGAAAATGCGATACGTCTGTGCAAAAATAAGCTGCGCGATATAATATTTTAGTCTGCTATACTTGAAATTTGATTATAGCTGTACTCATTGTTCGATTGTAAATCTAATCAAACAAAATATCGTAAAGGTTTTAAGGAACCAAACGAAAATCCAAAATAATGCTTTATTAAACATAATCAAATTAACATAACAATAATTAACATAAACAATCCACCGAAGCTTTTCATCCCCTCACGGGGACTTCATCAGGGCTAAACAAAAGAAAAGAAAACAAACTTTTATTCTTAAATTAAATTTTATATGGTATTAAGATACTGGTCATTGATAATTCAGTTAGTAACGTTTTAGCACTGTACCACTCAATGGAACACTTGTAGGAGCGACTTGGCTCCTTGTGAATAACCGAGTTTTATATTAAGGGATGGCTTAAGGCGTTTGATTAGGAACGCTTCCATTAGTTCGGTTTCACTGCTGAAACGGCACTTTTTCAATAATGTGAAGTTTTGCTCTGCTGGTATTGTTTCTCTGCAGGCTTTGCACTGATCGCGATGGGATTTGATAGTGGACTTAGATGAGCTTAAGTTAGTGGAAAGATGGTTTTCAATTCTGACGAATAGTTGTATAGTCGTCATACCGATGTATGACGCGTTCTTATTCCAAGAACAAGTATATTTATAGACAACATTCGAACAGAAAAGAGCGGGTAAAGGAAATTTAAAGTTAAAATAAGAGATTATTTTAAAAGTTTGATAAGCTACTTTTATATCAGTGCTCAGTCTGTCACGAAACAATGCAGCAAGGCGTTTACTAAATTTGATGGACGGGGTACCAATATATGGGAGGGTTAAATAAGGACTTAAGTTGGGGGTATTATTGGAAAAGTCCGTAGGGGATTGTTGGTTCTGGTTTTTGAATTTAATCTTAAATTTGTCAATTACATTTAGGATGAAAGATGTTGGGTAACCGTTCCGTTTAAATAAAGAGATGATACGGGTAATTTCGGTTTTCAATAACGAATCATTTGAAGAGTATAAATAAGCACGATGTAATAAGCAATTAATGAGGCCTCGTTTCCAAGATAAAGGTGCTATGCTGTTAAAATGTAGGAGTACACCGGTGAAAGTTGGTTTACGGTATAAGCATAAATTACCATCACCAGATTGTCTCATAAACCATAGCGACAAGAGTCTTTCAGTTGAAGAAAAAAATGCCATTATATCTCGGATTGAAACACCATATTCTCCCAAAAGATATTGATATTTTGAAATTAAAATCTACAATTGAAAACTACACCAGCAAAGTATTTAAAATGCATAAAGTCCTACCCGACGAAGAATTTAAAGACGAACTAAAATTTGCCACTACAGCGTTTTTAAGAGCTTCCACAACCAGATGTCGATCAAGATACAACAAAGCCCTGCACAACTGCCTTTCTAAACTTTCCAGAAATCAAACTATAAAAATTTGCCAATTTGATAAAGGTAATGGTGTAGCTATATTGAATTCAGAATGTTACTTTAAAAAGTTATACTCAATAGTTAATGATTCTACTAAATTCAAAGAAATCAACTTTAGTCTTGGCAATAATTCACTCGAAGAATGTAAGTCTGCCCCTTGGATTAAAAAAGCTAACAGTGTTAAGTATTATGTTACAACATACATTAAACCAATTGTTGACCCCTCACCTATTTAAACCTATTACCGTCAGGCAGTGTACCTGGCCGTCTTTATGGTAAAGCAAAAATTCATAAAACCGGATGTCCCCTTAGACCAGTCACTTCCATGATTAATACCCTTGAATATAACCTAGCTAAATGGCTCGATTCTTTAATCAAACCCTATATCCCTGATCGTTATTCCCTATCTTCAACTTCGAGTTTTATTGACAGGATTAAAGAACTCAAGCCTAACAACGATGCAAAATTAGTGAGTTTCGATGTTACTAGCCTCTTTACTAACGTTCCAGTAGATCTTGTAATTGATGATATTGCCAATAAACTATTCTCGTATGATGTCGCCTCGAAGTTACCTTTTCTTCAAGCCAAGAAACCAATTACACAAAACATCTTTAAAAAACTTTTAAAACTTAGCACAGAAGGTATGTTTATTCATAATGGTAAATTATTTTCGCAAATTGATGGTGTAGCTATAGGAAACCCTTTAGGTCCTACGTTAGCCAATTGGTTTCTTGGAATGATCGAAGAGAAAATTTTTGATCAACATCTTTTGTTCTATCCATCATTTTATGTACGTTATGTGGACGATGTGTTTGCCATCTTTAATTCCGCAATTGAAGTTCAAATGTACTTAGAAGTGCTTAATAACCAGCACCCTAACCTTCGTTTCACATGTGAGGAGGCTTCAGGCCCCTCACTACCATTTCTTGATGTCCAACTAACGATTTGCGACAGAGATTTCAATATCTGTGTATACCGTAAACCAACTTTCACCGGTGTACTCCTACATTTTAACAGCATAGCACCTTTATCTTGGAAACGAGGCCTCATTAATTGCTTATTACATCGTGCTTATTTATACTCTTCAAATGATTCGTTATTGAAAACCGAAATTACCCGTATCATCTCTTTATTTAAACGGAACGGTTACCCAACATCTTTCATCCTAAATGTAATTGACAAATTTAAGATTAAATTCAAAAACCAGAACCACCAATCCCCTACGGACTTTTCCAATAATACCCCCAACTTAAGTCCTTATTTAACCCTCCCATATATTGGTACCCCGTCCATCAAATTTAGTAAACGCCTTGCTGCATTGTTTCGTGACAGACTGAGCACTGATATAAAAGTAGCTTATCAAACTTTTAAAATAATCTCTTATTTTAACTTTAAATTTCCTTTACCCGCTCTTTTCTGTTCGAATGTTGTCTATAAATATACTTGTTCTTGGAATAAGAACGCGTCATACATCGGTATGACGACTATACAACTATTCGTCAGAATTGAAAACCATCTTTCCACTAACTTAAGCTCATCTAAGTCCACTATCAAATCCCATCGCGATCAGTGCAAAGCCTGCAGAGAAACAATACCAGCAGAGCAAAACTTCACATTATTGAAAAAGTGCCGTTTCAGCAGTGAAACCGAACTAATGGAAGCGTTCCTAATCAAACGCCTTAAGCCATCCCTTAATATAAAACTCGGTTATTCACAAGGAGCCAAGTCGCTCCTACAAGTGTTCCATTGAGTGGTACAGTGCTAAAACGTTACTAACTGAATTATCAATGACCAGTATCTTAATACCATATAAAATTTAATTTAAGAATAAAAGTTTGTTTTCTTTTCTTTTGTTTAGCCCTGATGAAGTCCCCGTGAGGGGATGAAAAGCTTCGGTGGATTGTTTATGTTAATTATTGTTATGTTAATTTGATTATGTTTAATAAAGCATTATTTTGGATTTTCGTTTGGTTCCTTAAAACCTGGAAGAAAAGTTCCCCCTATCGGAAATTTTAAATATCGTGACTAGATATAAAACTCTAAATAATCTTGGCACGTGTTTGGATCAATACATACTTTTCAATATATATCACCTGATGTCGCTATGAAATGATTCATAAAATCCGAACACCTACATCAAGGATTTCCTAATATTTTTGATGCCATGGACCGATTTGAACGCTTGGCTCATGCTTGTGACACACCGACTCAATAACTAACCGTGGTTGTTTGAAACTATTTAAGCCTCCTCACGGAAATAATAATTAATTATATGATCAGGCGTTCAAGTTGCATTATTGACCACCTTTAACAGTAGACTTATGACAGAGCGTCAACAACTGTGAGAAGTGCAGCAGAGTGGATTGAGGGATTCAATGTGAGTGTTGGACTTTACCAAGGCTCAGCACTCAACCCATTTTTTTGCCATTGTCATGGACAAGCTGATGGAGGACATCAGGAAAGACGCACCATTGGATATGCTGTTTCCAAATGACATAGTGCTGTTTAGGAAAAATCATAGGGAGCTTGAAGATGATTTGGAGGTTTGGAGAAATGCACTGGAGAGAAGAGGCCTGAAAGTGACCTGGAGCAAGACCGAGTATTTGAAAGTTGAAAGTGTGGATGATGGAGAAGAGTTGATGCTGCAAGGAGAAAAGGTAAAGAGAGCGTGAAACTTCAAATACCTGGGTTCGATGGTTAGTAGCGATGGAAGATGTGAAGAAGAAGTGAGAAGAACCATCCAAGCAGGATGGATGAGTTGGAAGAAGGTGTCCAGAGTTCTGTACCATAGAGTTATAAGGAAAATGTACAAGAGTGTTGTTAGACCAGCCATGCTTTATAATATGGAAACGGTGGCAGTGACGGAAAGACAGGTGGCAAACATGGAAGTTGCAGAGTTGAAAATGGTGAGATGGGCACTGGGATGACAAGAAAGGAGAAAATAAAAACGAATACGTGCGAGAGACTTCGAAAATCGCAAAGTTGAAAAACAAACTCTGGGATGCAAGACTACGCTGGTATGGACACGTGAAAAGTAGAGGAGAAGGCTACGTGAGAAAAAGGACGATAGAGATGGTATTGGCAGGTAGAAGGGAAAAAGGAAGGCTAAGGAGAAGGTGGACGGATTTGGTGAGATAAGACACGAAAAGGATTGGAGCTAGGTAGGTAGGCGAAGTTAATCAAGCCAAATAGAGAATACTTTCACGCTGTGGAGAATCCGAATATGGAGAAGCCGAAAGAGGAAGAAGTTATTTCAAACTATCAAAAAACTGTTTTCGCTTCCATAAGCATTTGGTGATTCAAAGCCTTTGTAAAGCTTCACCCGCTATCATTCCAAAAGAATGAGCAATATGATTTATTTTCAGTCTAGCATTGATTGGGAGAGTGAAGTGTAACGTATGGCCAGCGATATCCATCCATACTGTCCGCCTACTCAACCAACTCCATTAAACTGGTCGTTATTATCATCTATTTTCCAATGATCAATCGTTTGATGCTATTGTTTGTTAGATCATAATTGGCAGTTTTGTCGTCGTTTCATATCACAGAGCACTTAGATTCAAGTTACTGTGGTAAGCCCTGTTGTTAAAGGATAGCGCGCGTCATGCAGCAGTCAGATCTGATCACTGTACAAACCGCTCATGTGTTATTGGTCGATGTGTCCAACATGTAAAAAGCAAGTTGTGTATGTGTAATGAGGATATCAGATATCTCACCAATGACTTCTGGTTATGATTCAATTGATTGCGAGTGATTTTTCATCAAAACATCAATCATAAACTTTCATCGTGTGGTATTCGAATTTCTGGTCATGAGCATCATTGCATCTGTCTGTTGTGACCCATCGCAACATAGCGCATTTGACCTCGGTTAAAAATATTGTGCAATGAAGATCAATACTGTTGTATATAACATGTGTCTAATAAAACGCTGTCACTATGATGAAACGCATTTGTGGTTTCACATCGTTCCAGTACGTTAATGCAGATGCAGTCTGAGCAGCGATCGAGAAATTGAAATGCTACGCTGTTTGATTTGGCGTTGTCAATGGCATTATATTTAGCATCAGGACATATTTCAATCATGATTCATTGAGTTCTAAACGGATTAGATTTCATTATCCAGATTAGCTCTGCTGCTTGCTGAGCGCCAAGTAGATATTCTGTCAATACTGCTTTCAGTATTTTTGTCATTATTCGTCAATGAAATTTAACCCAAGTTTATTGAATGCAAAACAGACGCTCCAGCAACCACACCACATTGCCAGTGAAACGAACAAACCAGCCGACCACGTTCCGTCAATTATTTGACGACAATAGGAAACAGATGATTTCACATGTTTCAGGTTATGTGCTTCTGCAATGCACTTGTTATCGATGTCAAGATCCTTTATTTCTTTGAGACGCTAGATAAATTTGAACTAAACTTGGACTTTAAGTTATGTTTCGATTACTGTTGTAAACATAAACAAATTAAAACTCATCTATTCACCGAAATATCATAAAATATATTCTGTTCAATATTAATTTGGATTTTTTGTCAACTCACTGGCGTTGGTCGCTTTTTTATGGCGTTTGATAGAATCTCCCAACCATGCACTGTGACACCACGAGCATCAAACCCCAGTTCCTCCATTTTATCAATACACGGTGCAATCCCAGCAATTCCTTCATCATTCAATGAGTATAATTCCAATCTTTTTATCTAAATATAACAACCAATATAATATATACGTGAAACTCTTTATGAAAAATACTTGCTTTTACTAAATACCGATATCATTCAATCTGGAATCGGTATTCAAAATATGGATGAGAGCTTTACTGTTCAATCGAAATCGACAAAGTTTACAAAATGCTTGTGTTGTTATTGTTGGTGAATTTATTTTTGAGAACAATGTCATTTATCAGTCTGTTCTCGTAAATATGATTACAAATCCGAGCAAATATATTTCGCATAGTTTATCAAAACACAATTTCAAACAATTTCCTCAATGCAATGAACATCATAATGACAAACGGCTTGATGAAGTTGATCCTGAAATCAAATACGGCACAACCAGTCTCA
Organism: Trididemnum clinides; assembly: GCA_963675345.1. Taxonomy (NCBI): domain Eukaryota; kingdom Metazoa; phylum Chordata; class Ascidiacea; order Aplousobranchia; family Didemnidae; genus Trididemnum; species Trididemnum clinides. The sequence goes on along the minus strand of OY776285.1, from coordinate 45,606,839 downwards.
CGAATTTGGTACCCATCGCGTGGTCAGCCTCTCATTACACAAGTCCACCATTATTTCGAATAGCTAATGTATCCACCGTTTCAAAGTTCTGAGAAACATTGATCAAGCACCACTAACTGTGTCAGCTGGTACATGATCGCAAGCACTTGCACACGTAAGTGTATATATTAGCAGCGACTGTAAAAAATTCAATGACCACAAACTTAATCCGTTGAGAGCAGTGACCGGTGGCGCACTACATTGGCCGTTGAGGCAACGCTAATATTGTGTATCGTAATCCACACTAGTAAGTATTGGTAATGCCACAATTTGTTTCACTTTCACTCATTAACCGTAGCGTAGCTACTATTGCAGATTTTGGTAAACCGCTATCTCCATGTGAACAATATCGACATTGACTCATAACGTTGAAACTGCTTTCTTATTTATGTTTGCTGATGCTTAGTTGCAGCGATTTGATTGTCCAGCAGTGAAAATGCAATACGTCTGTGCTAAAATAAGCTGCGCGATATAATATTTTAGTCTGCTATACTTGAAATTTGATTATAGCTGTACTCATTGTTCGATTGTAAATCTAATCAAACAAAATATCGTGACTAGATATAAAACTCTAAATAATCTTGGCACGTGTTTGGATCAATACATACTTTTCAATATATATCACCTGATGTCGCTATGAAATGATTCATAAAATCCGAACACCTACATCAAGGATTTCCTAATATTTTTGATGCCATGGACCGATTTGAACGCTTGGCTCATGCTTGTGACACACCGACTCAATAACTAACCGTGGTTGTTTGAAACTATTTAAGCCTCCTCACGGAAATAATAATTAATTATATGATCAGGCGTTCAAGTTGCATTATTGACCACCTTTAACAGTAGACTTATGACAGAGCGTCAACAACTGTGAGAAGTGCAGCAGAGTGGATTGAGGGATTCAATGTGAGTGTTGGACTTTACCAAGGCTCAGCACTCAACCCATTTTTTTGCCATTGTCATGGACAAGCTGATGGAGGACATCAGGAAAGACGCACCATTGGATATGCTGTTTCCAAATGACATAGTGCTGTTTAGGAAAAATCATAGGGAGCTTGAAGATGATTTGGAGGTTTGGAGAAATGCACTGGAGAGAAGAGGCCTGAAAGTGACCTGGAGCAAGACCGAGTATTTGAAAGTTGAAAGTGTGGATGATGGAGAAGAGTTGATGCTGCAAGGAGAAAAGGTAAAGAGAGCGTGAAACTTCAAATACCTGGGTTCGATGGTTAGTAGCGATGGAAGATGTGAAGAAGAAGTGAGAAGAACCATCCAAGCAGGATGGATGAGTTGGAAGAAGGTGTCCAGAGTTCTGTACCATAGAGTTATAAGGAAAATGTACAAGAGTGTTGTTAGACCAGCCATGCTTTATAATATGGAAACGGTGGCAGTGACGGAAAGACAGGTGGCAAACATGGAAGTTGCAGAGTTGAAAATGGTGAGATGGGCACTGGGATGACAAGAAAGGAGAAAATAAAAACGAATACGTGCGAGAGACTTCGAAAATCGCAAAGTTGAAAAACAAACTCTGGGATGCAAGACTACGCTGGTATGGACACGTGAAAAGTAGAGGAGAAGGCTACGTGAGAAAAAGGACGATAGAGATGGTATTGGCAGGTAGAAGGGAAAAAGGAAGGCTAAGGAGAAGGTGGACGGATTTGGTGAGATAAGACACGAAAAGGATTGGAGCTAGGTAGGTAGGCGAAGTTAATCAAGCCAAATAAAGAATACTTTCACACTGTGGAGAATCCGAATATGGAGAAGCCGAAAGAGGAAGAAGTTATTTCAAACTATCAAAAAACTGTTTTCGCTTCCATAAGCATTTGGTGATTCAAAGCCTTTGTAAAGCTTCACCCGCTATCATTCCAAAAGAATGAGCAATATGATTTATTTTCAGTCTAGCATTGATTGGGAGAGTGAAGTGTAACGTATGGCCAGCGATATCCATCCATACTGTCCGCCTACTCAACCAACTCCATTAAACTGGTCGTTATTATCATCTATTTTCCAATGATCAATCGTTTGATGCTATTGTTTGTTAGATCATAATTGGCAGTTTTGTCGTCGTTTCATATCACAGAGCACTTAGGTTCAAGTTACTGTGGTAAGCCCTGTTGTTAAAGGATAGCGCGCGTCATGCAGCAGTCAGATCTGATCACTGTACAAACCGCTCATGTGTTATTGGTCGATGTGTCCAACATGTAAAAAGCAAGTTGTGTATGTGTAATGAGGATATCAGATATCTCACCAATGACTTCTGGTTATGATTCAATTGATTGCGAGTGATGTTTCATCAAAACATCAATCATAAACTTTCATCGTGTGGTATTCGAATTTCTGGTCATGAGCATCATTGCATCTGTCTGTTGTGACCCATCGCAACATAGCGCATTTGACCTCGGTTAAAAATATTGTGCAATGAAGATCAATACTGTTGTATATAACATGTGTCTAATAAAACGCTGTCACTATGATGAAACGCATTTGTGGTTTCACATCGTTCCAGTACGTTAATGCAGATGCAGTCTGAGCAGCGATCGAGAAATTGAAATGCTACGCTGTTTGATTTGGCGTTGTCAATGGCATTGTATTTAGCATCAGGACATATTTCAATCATGATTTATTGAGTTCTAAACGGATTAGATTTCATTATCCAGATTAGCTCTGCTGCTTGCTGAGCGCCAAGTAGATATTCCATCAATACTGCTTTCAGTATTTTTGTCATTATTCGTCAATGAAATTTAACCCAAGTTTATTGAATGCAAAACAGACGCTCCAGCAACCACACCACATTGCCAGTGAAACGAACAAACCAGCCGACCATGTTCCATCAATTATTTGACGACAATAGGAAACAGATGATTTCACATGTTTCAGGTTATGTGCTTCTGCAATGCACTTGTTATCGATGTCAAGATCCTTTATTTCTTTGAGACGCTAGATAAATTTGAACTAAACTTGGACTTTAAGTTATGTTTCGATTACTGTTGTAAACATAAACAAATTAAAACTCATCTATTCACCGAAATATCATAAAATATATTCTGTTCAATATTAATTTGGATTTTTTGTCAACTCACCGGCGTTGGTCGCTTTTTTATGGCGCTTGATAGAATCTCCCAACCATGCACTGTGACACCACGAGCATCAAACCCCAGTTCCTCCATTTTATCAATACACGGTGCAATCCCAGCAATTCCTTCATCATCCAATGAGTATAATTCCAATCTTTTTATCTAAATATAACAACCAATATAATATATTTGTGTCACAGTTTATGAAAATCACTTGCTTTTACTAAATACCGATATCATTCAATCTGTGATCAGTATTCAAAATATGGATGAGAGCTTTACTGTTCAATCGAAATCGACAAAGTTTACAAAATGCTTGTGTTGTTATTGTTGGTGAATTTATTTTTGAGAACAATGTCATTTATCAGTCTGTTCTCGTAAATATGATTACAAATCCGAGCAAATATATTTCGCATAGTTTATCAAAACACAATTTCAAACAATTTCCTCAATGCAATGAACATCATAATGACAAATGGTTTGATGAAGTTGATCCTGAAATCAAATACGGCACAACCACTTTCCCATTGCCTGGTTAGCCTCTTATTACACAAGTCCACCATTATTTCGAATAGCTAATGTATCCACCGTTTCAAAGTTCTGAGAAACATTGATCAAGCACCACTAACTGTGTCAGCTGGTACATGATCGCAAGCACTTGCACACGTAAGTGTATATATTAGCAGCGACTGTAAAAAATTCAATGACCACAAACTTAATCCGTTGAGAGCAGTGACCGGTGGCGCACTACATTGGCCGTTGAGGCAACGCTAATATTGTGTATCGTAATCCGCACTAGTAAGTATTGGTAATGCCACAATTTGTTTCACTTTCACTCATTAACCGTAGCGTAGCTACTATTGCAGATTTTGGTAAACCGCTATCTCCATGTGAACAATATCGACATTGACTCATAACGTTGAAACTGCTTTCTTATTTATGTTTGCTGATGCTTAGTTGCAGCGATTTGATTGTCCAGCAGTGAAAATGCAATACGTCTGTGCTAAAATAAGCTGCGCGATATAATATTTTAGTCTGCTATACTTGAAATTTGATTATAGCTGTACTCATTGTTCGATTGTAAATCTAATCAAACAAAATATCGTGACTAGATATAAAACTCTAAATAATCTTGGCACGTGTTTGGATCAATACATACTTTTCAATATATATCACCTGATGTCGCTATGAAATGATTCATAAAATCCGAACACCTACATCAAGGATTTCCTAATATTTTTGATGCCATGGACCGATTTGAACGCTTGGCTCATGCTTGTGACACACCGACTCAATAACTAACCGTGGTTATTTGAAACTATTTAAGCCTCCTCACGGAAATAATAATTAATTATATGATCAGGCGTTCAAGTTGCATTATTGACCACCTTTAACAGTAGACTTATGACAGAGCGTCAACAACTGTGAGAAGTGCAGCAGAGTGGATTGAGGGATTCAATGTGAGTGTTGGACTTTACCAAGGCTCAGCACTCAACCCATTTTTTTGCCATTGTCATGGACAAGCTGATGGAGGACATCAGGAAAGACGCACCATTGGATATGCTGTTTCCAAATGACATAGTGCTGTTTAGGAAAAATCATAGGGAGCTTGAAGATGATTTGGAGGTTTGGAGAAATGCACTGGAGAGAAGAGGCCTGAAAGTGACCTGGAGCAAGACCGAGTATTTGAAAGTTGAAAGTGTGGATGATGGAGAAGAGTTGATGCTGCAAGGAGAAAAGGTAAAGAGAGCGTGAAACTTCAAATACCTGGGTTCGATGGTTAGTAGCGATGGAAGATGTGAAGAAGAAGTGAGAAGAACCATCCAAGCAGGATGGATGAGTTGGAAGAAGGTGTCCAGAGTTCTGTACCATAGAGTTATAAGGAAAATGTACAAGAGTGTTGTTAGACCAGCCATGCTTTATAATATGGAAACGGTGGCAGTGACGGAAAGACAGGTGGCAAACATGGAAGTTGCAGAGTTGAAAATGGTGAGATGGGCACTGGGATGACAAGAAAGGAGAAAATAAAAACGAATACGTGCGAGAGACTTCGAAAATCGCAAAGTTGAAAAACAAACTCTGGGATGCAAGACTACGCTGGTATGGACACGTGAAAAGTAGAGGAGAAGGCTACGTGAGAAAAAGGACGATAGAGATGGTATTGGCAGGTAGAAGGGAAAAAGGAAGGCTAAGGAGAAGGTGGACGGATTTGGTGAGATAAGACACGAAAAGGATTGGAGCTAGGTAGGTAGGCGAAGTTAATCAAGCCAAATAGAGAATACTTTCACGCTGTGGAGAATCCGAATATGGAGAAGCCGAAAGAGGAAGAAGTTATTTCAAACTATCAAAAAACTGTTTTCGCTTCCATAAGCATTTGGTGATTCAAAGCCTTTGTAAAGCTTCACCCGCTATCATTCCAAAAGAATGAGCAATATGATTTATTTTCAGTCTAGCATTGATTGGGAGAGTGAAGTGTAACACATGGCCAGCGATATCCATCCATACTGTCCGCCTACTCAACCAACTCCATTAAACTGGTCGTTATTATCATCTATTTTCCAATGATCAATCGTTTGATGCTATTGTTTGTTAGATCATAATTGGCAGTTTTGTCGTCGTTTCATATCACAGAGCACTTAGATTCAAGTTACTGTGGTAAGCCCTGTTGTTAAAGGATAGCGCGCGTCATGCAGCAGTCAGATCTGATCACTGTACAAACCGCTCATGTGTTATTGGTCGATGTGTCCAACATGTAAAAAGCAAGTTGTGTATGTGTAATGAGGATATCAGATATCTCACCAATGACTTCTGGTTATGATTCAATTGATTGCGAGTGATTTTTCAATCAAAACATTAATCATAAGCTTTCATCATGTGTGATTCGATTGTCTGGTCATGAGCATCATTGCATCTGTCTGTTGTGACCCGTCGCAGTATAGCGCATTTGACCTCCATTTAAAATATTATACTGATGAAGATCAATACTGTTGTATATAAGATTTGCTTACTAAAATTTTCTTTTTGAGATATAGATAATACGTTTGCCATTTAAGACCATCAAACTTCACGCGAATGGCCACATTTCGAATCCTTTCCACTGGTCAAAGATTTTATGTCTAAGGCCGTAGATTGCACATCCCTGTTTTAAACGATAAATTTCAAAACACAACGTGTAAAGGCCGATAAGTCTAATTTTTAGTTTGGCTCTGTTTTCCCTTTTTATTTCATAATTTGCCACGACTGCTTCGAGACATTTGTCACGTTGTTTATCGCTAAGATACATTATGCCAAATTCAATTAGTTAGTGCCGAATGTTTTGGTATCAAGTCGACCTTTATAAAGTTTTGTGTTGTATTTCAGCTAAATAAGTAAGCTAAACATACTACAAAATTGTTTTTTACATCAAGTGTTTGGTAGTTTGGATTGGCACAGAATTGTAAGTACCAGTAGGTTAACTAAATTATAACCCAATTTGTTAGTTGCCTGTCTTAAAGTGTCTGGCTAATATGTAGTATTTTTTACATTGTTACTGTCGTTATGGTGTAGCCACTGGCCTATAAGGCTATATCTCTCAAATCAAGTGCAAATTTTGGTGGTCATGTACGGTGTATTTAAATTGTGCTAGTTGGCGTATCATTTCTCTGCTTAATTTCAGTTCTTTTTATTGCAACAAACGCTGGTTATTGGTATCGTGACACAGTCCTATTGGAATAAAAGTATGACTTTGAACACATGCCTGTATCTAGTTGTGTGATTCTCAATCCCAGACTAGTCTTACACAAATCAAGTAGGCCATCTGGGCCTGCCACTTACAGTTTGAATTCTCTAATTTAGATTGGGATTATTGTTTTATCTTACAAGTTGCTGGACTTGCAGTACAAAAAAGAAAACAACAGATCAAGCATTATCGGTAAGTTGGGTATAAGCTTACCGTATGGCATCCACTAGCTCTGGTAAAGGCCTCCGACGAACACTTTCGATTCCTTTTAACTTAAATGAAGCAACGTTAAAGGAATGTGTTTGGGGAAGTGAGGTCAAACCAACTGAAGGTAGGCTACATGATAAAGATTCTCTCCAACCTTGCGATAGTGCATCTCAAATTCAAGGACGTTTGTCCAATATATCTAGTTCTCACTCTTCCCAACAAAGAATGCGTTTGAGAGCATTAGCACGCCAAGCTGAAATCCAAGCTGAGTTATTAGCTTGGGAACAGCAAGACCGTATTGACGAAGAAGAAAGAATCCTCAGGCGGAAGCGAGAAAAAATTCTGACTGAGAAACAACTTCTAAAAAGAAAGAAGGGGAGAATCCTTCTCGAAACAGAATTAAGAAAAGCTCGCGCTATTGCTTCTCTCTGTGAAGAGTCAGAGAGCACAAAAATGTCTAACAATGATGAAAATGGAGGCCCACAAAGGGAGCGCGATGCGAAGGCACTTCCACTACCAGATCCATCTAAGCATAGAGGAACTCTGAGCAATCCCATAACCCCTAACAATAATGTTAAACAACAAATTGTTACCCAAGTTGCAAGACCAGCAATTACGAATCTTGCAGCAGCTACAGTAAACAGCACCCAGCAACCAAATCTCCCCCAAGCATCTGTAGAAATAAATCCTGGTATCCAAACAACTTCTATGGATATAGTCCAACAATTAATTCAGAGTAATCAACAGCATTTGGCTGTTCTAAAGTTGCCGCCCACAAAAATTACTAAATTTGATGGTAACCCAATTCACTTTTATTCATTTATAAAAATCCTTTGAAATGGCGGTGGAGACCCTTGAAGATAATCCTTTGCAAAGACTGCATCGCCTGATAGATGCTACAACAGGAAATGTCAGACGTATGTTAGAAGGCTTCCGGTTCTACGAGCCTGCTGAAGGATATCAATGTGCTAAAACATTCCTCCAGCATAAATATGGAGATCCACTGATGATCAGAACCGCGCATATGAATCAAGTCAAGAGTTGCCCAGCTGTACAAACAGGAAAAACTCAGATTACTGCTTTAGAGGAGCTGACAGCATCTTTACGAGCACTCATTCACATTAATGAAAGCATTTCAGAGCTAAGAAATTTAGACCACACTGACTTTATAAAAGAAATAGTGAAATCTAAATTTCCTATATTTATGAAACGTGAATGGGCTAGTTACATTGAGCAGATTTTGAGCACACACCGACGGCAGTTGGGTTTACGGGACTTACTAAACTTTTTAGAACGAGCATTAAACAGGTTGAACAACCCTCATTGTCATGATCTTGACATCAACGTTGGCTTTAAGCCAGATACTCGACCTCAAATAAAGAAGTCGAATTTTACTAATTTGACAAATCATCTCAACAGGGATGTCAGCAGCGCTAAGCCCATGTTTGAACAACCTAGCTTAAAGGTTAGTGCAAGATTTTGTGTTATTTGTCAAAGCAGCTCGCATTTTCTAAACCAACGTGTAAAGTTTCGTGGTTATACGTATGTAGATCGTGTAAAATTGGTGAATGAGCATAAGTTATGTTTTTCATGTCTTTCCGCTGGCCATAAAGCAAGTAAATGTAGCAGACAAAGGCCATGTCGGGAGTGCGATGGTAGGCACACCACTCTTTTACATCCTGACTGTAGGCCTACCACTAATTCAGAAGGGTCGGGACCTAGAATTGAGGGTAATCCCCAACAGTCTGCTGAATACAACGCGGTTAGTCATTTATGTAACTCTGTGAGTAATGTTGCTTGCGTGCCCAAAAATGTTGAAGGCTTAAGTCTAAGTGCTAACAATGCTGTGTATACTACAAATGACAAAGTGTTTATGCCTATATTGCCTGTCAAGGTTTGCGCTCCTAATTGTGATGTGTTTTGTGAGACGTACGCGCTTCTTGATTCAGGAAGCGACACTACCTTTTGTAGTGAAAACATGTTGAGAGAGCTCGGCATTTCGGGTGATCAAACCGTGCTCAATCTATCCACCCTACAAGGGCCCAACACTCAGATTAAAACCAAAGTTTTGAACAACTTGAGAGTCGGAGATTTACATGGTAATGTAGAATTGACCATCCCTATCACCTTTACTAGGCCACATCTCTGTGTGAACGAGAACTTAATACCCAAACAAGAGGACATTAACGGGCTAGATTATTTGCACGAAGTTCACCTACCTGAGCTTAGCTGTGGGGTAGGCCTAATTTTGGGCCAAAATGTTTCGGCTGCATTCGTTCCACAGTCTGTGATTCATCCTCCTGAACATTGCGAAAACGGTCCTTTTGCTGTTTTGACTAAACTGGGATGGACTATTAGCGGGTTCAATGTTACCTCGTTTTTTTGAAATCGTTTGAGGCCAAACAACAGTTATTTTGTACAAAACGGTGATATTTTGTGTCAATCTTGTTCTGAAAATATTGTAGCTTCTAAAAGTGAAAGGTTGGAGTTGTCTGTGGAACAACAAAGATTTTAAAAGCGTGTAGAAGAAAACATCAAGTTGAATGACACCGATCATTTTGAAATAAAACTTCCCTTGAAAAATCCTGATTTGAAGTTGAACAATAACAAAGTTCAGGCTTTACAACGACAGCAGGGTCTTCGGAAAAGGCTGAGGCGAAATGAGCAGTTACGCCTGAATTACGTCTCTTACATGAACCCCCTAATTGAAAACGGATATGCACAAGAGGTTCCTGCTTCGGAGTCGAATCAAGAAGAGAACTGTTATTATATGCCTCATCATGGAGTTTATAGTGTCCAAAAACCGGATAAATTGCGAGTAGTATTCGATTGCTCAGCAAAAAGCAACGGACTTAGCCTGAACGACAACCTGCTGATTGGTCCCGACCTCAGCTGCACGCTTCTTGGAGTGCTCCTGAGATTTCGACAAGAAACTGTAGCTATAAACGCTGACATTCGGGTAATGTTCCATCAAGTGCAAATCTCCTACCCAGATAATAATTATTTTTGTTATATGTGGTTTTATGATAATGACATTGAAAAGGACCTGTAGAGTTCCGAATGAAGGTTTATGTATTTGGAATTGTTACTTCTATTTCAATCAGATCACTTCGTTCTTTCGACAAATTTTCTATTTAAATTTAACGTTTCGCTCCCCTTAGTTACCGGGGAGCTTCTTCAGAACACGGTAGATGTAAATAATGTGACATACAAACTGTACAACATAAAATTACAAAGACTACCTGTATTACTAAACACTAAAAATTATTTATCAACAGGGCAGGCAATCACGTAATAACAAAAACATTGTTACATCACAGATACAGGAGTGGCCAAGTAAAAAGTGTAGTGAGAAACATAAGACATTACTTATTGGAGACGAACACACTATAAACAGTCGGAAAATTCGCACCATCATTGCGATTAATAACATTACATGAACAAGCCTTTTGATTTATCAAAAAACTTTCCGCAACGCGACGTCTGTATGCATGTGATTCTGACTTCAGAATTTTGACATTATCCCAATCTATTCTATGATCGAATTCCATAACATGTTGACTCAGCGCTGACTTTTTAGTGTTAAAAGTCTTGACCGCATCAACATGTTCCCGTTTTCTGGTTCTAACACTACGTCCTGTTTCACCTACATACACAGCATTGCAATCCCGGCAAGAAATTTGATACACCAAACCACGCTTTTGTTCAAAATTAATAACATCTTTAGGTTTGCGAAACAACGAAGACAACGTGTGATGTGGTTTTAAAGCCACTCCGATACCAACTTGAGTCAATATTCGGCTAATAGGTTCGGAGACACCTTGCACGTAGGGAATCGAAGTGAACCGTTGCAGTTTTTCTGTTTTTCTAAAATTATGATTTTTCAAGTACTTCTTAAAACTACATTTGTTACTGGAAAATCCGTTATTTTTTAAGGTTTTTGTTATGTGATGAAACTCTTCAATCTTTTTTTCGTTATTGGATATGATACTGTTGGCTCTGGAGAATAATGTACGAGCCACACTAACCTTTTGATTAACCGGGTGATGAGACGAATATTGAAGATACCTGTCCGTGTGTGTTGGTTTCCTGTATACGCATGTAGCAAGGGATCCATCTTCCATCTGTTGTATGCTTACGTCCAAAAAGGCTAATTGTCCTGATTTTTCCAATTCTTTAGTGAACTTTATTGAAGTAGATATAGTATTTAAGTAATCATGAAAGGGCTCGACCTCAGTTTTTTTCATAATAGCATACACATCATCAACATAACGTAACCATAAAGACGGAGGATTCAAATACGTGTTCAAAGCTGTTTGTTCAATCTCTTCCATAACCATGTTTGCTATTATTGGTGACAAAGGAGAGCCCATCGGACAACCAAAAATCTGTTTATAAATGACGTCATTATACACAAAAAACGATGATTGTAAACAAATATCTAATGCTTCCATGATTTCCGGCACTGCAAGGCTTGTTCTTTCTCCCAAGGTGCAATCATCGCCGACTCTATTAGCCACAATGGTTTTGGCGGTTATAAGTGGAACCGAAGTAAACAAACTTACCACATCAAACGAAACTTGTGAATCAGATTTGCCAAGTTTGATGGATGAAATCAATTCTACAAATTCAGAGGAATTCTTGACAGTGTATTGGGTATTTCCCACTAAGGGAACAAGAATTTGCTTAAGGAATTTGGCAAGCTGGTAGGTAGCTGTACCAATGAAGGAAACAATAGGACGAAGAGGAACATTGGGTTTATGAATTTTCGGAAGTCCATGTATTCTTGGCAAAACTGAATCACTACTACGTAAAGTTTTGTACAAATAAGTGGAAATCTTGTCGTTTTTGTATAACTTCCAGATGTAACGATTTAAACGCTTTTCAATAGAACAGATTGGATTTTTAAAAATTACTTGATATGTTGCAGAATCAGATAACAACCCTAAAAGTTTTTCATCATATTCCAGTTTATCCATTACCACAGTGCTGTTACCTTTATCCGCGTTAAGGATTACGACGTCATCATATTGCTTCAACTCTTCCATTGCGCGCTTTTCGGCCTTTGATAGATTTGGTTTAGGTGGTTTGGCTCTTTTCAGAATTTCCACCACTTTAGATCGTGCGGAATCAATTGAACACTTATTGGCGAAGTTTACTTGGCTTAGACCTAATTCAACTCCGCTTATAATATCCAAAACAGGAATTTTTGATGGCGCTATTGCAAATTTGTTCCCTTTTTTCAGGAGTGATTCCTGAGCATTAGTGAGCGAACGCGAGGATAAGTTTTTAATCCAATTTCGATTCAAGCTCTTTGTTTCTCGCTCTCTTGGAATAAGCTGTTTTAGTTTTTGGTTGTGAATATATTCGGTTTTTGAACGAACTTTACTTTTTTTATAATCCGAAAAATTCATTAGGTCATTGAAGTCTTCGGGATGTAATTTGCTGTTTAATTGAAACCTGATCTCCTCAACTAATGTTTTAGCGCGTCCAATTTTTTTATGAGATTCATTTATTCGAAGATTTAAAAACTCCCATCCAGATTTACGAGCTAATTGGAAACCTTTTCGCGATTTAATTGGTGGGGGAAACCTTAGGCTCTTAGGCAACACACCTTCTCTCTTGCATGCATGATTAAACCTTAAATGGCAATATTCTTTCTCTATGGTAACATAACAACTTACTAGTTTTCTTGAACATTGCAATAAATCTCTACCATAGTTTCTTTTCAATAGGTTAAATATAGCAGGCATTCCTCGTATGTCGAGTGTAACGATATTTCAATCAGATCACTTCGTTCTTTCGACAAATTTTCTATTTAAATTTAACGTTTCGCTCCCCTTAGTTACCGGGGAGCTTCTTCAGAACACGGTAGATGTAAATAATGTGACATACAAACTGTACAACATAAAATTACAAAGACTACCTGTATTACTAAACACTAAAAATTATTTATCAACAGGGCAGGCAATCACGTAATAACAAAAACATTGTTACATCACAGATACAGGAGTGGCCAAGTAAAAAGTGTAGTGAGAAACATAAGACATTACTTATTGGAGACGAACACACTATAAACAGTCGGAAAATTCGCACCATCATTGCGATTAATAACATTACATGAACAAGCCTTTTGATTTATCAAAAAACTTTCCGCAACGCGACGTCTGTATGCATGTGATTCTGACTTCAGAATTTTGACATTATCCCAATCTATTCTATGATCGAATTCCATAACATGTTGACTCAGCGCTGACTTTTTAGTGTTAAAAGTCTTGACCGCATCAACATGTTCCCGTTTTCTGGTTCTAACACTACGTCCTGTTTCACCTACATACACAGCATTGCAATCCCGGCAAGAAATTTGATACACCGTTATGGAATTCGATATGGAATTCGATCATAGAATAGATTGGGATAATGTCAAAATTCTGAAGTCAGAATCACATGCATACAGACGTCGCGTTGCGGAAAGTTTTTTGATAAATCAAAAGGCTTGTTCATATAATGTTATTAATCGCAATGATGGTGCGAATTTTCCGACTGTTTATAGTGTGTTCGTCTCCAATAAGTAATGTCTTATGTTTCTCACTACACTTTTTACTTGGCCACTCCTGTATCTGTGATGTAACAATGTTTTTGTTATTACGTGATTGCCTGCCCTGTTGATAAATAATTTTTAGTGTTTAGTAATACAGGTAGTCTTTGTAATTTTATGTTGTACAGTTTGTATGTCACATTATTTACATCTACCGTGTTCTGAAGAAGCTCCCCGGTAACTAAGGGGAGCGAAACGTTAAATTTAAATAGAAAATTTGTCGAAAGAACGAAGTGATCTGATTGAAATATCGTTACACTCGACATACGAGGAATGCCTGCTATATTTAACCTATTGAAAAGAAACTATGGTAGAGATTTATTGCAATGTTCAAGAAAACTAGTAAGTTGTTATGTTACCATAGAGAAAGAATATTGCCATTTAAGGTTTAATCATGCATGCAAGAGAGAAGGTGTGTTGCCTAAGAGCCTAAGGTTTCCCCCACCAATTAAATCGCGAAAAGGTTTCCAATTAGCTCGTAAATCTGGATGGGAGTTTTTAAATCTTCGAATAAATGAATCTCATAAAAAAATTGGACGCGCTAAAACATTAGTTGAGGAGATCAGGTTTCAATTAAACAGCAAATTACATCCCGAAGACTTCAATGACCTAATGAATTTTTCGGATTATAAAAAAAGTAAAGTTCGTTCAAAAACCGAATATATTCACAACCAAAAACTAAAACAGCTTATTCCAAGAGAGCGAGAAACAAAGAGCTTGAATCGAAATTGGATTAAAAACTTATCCTCGCGTTCGCTCACTAATGCTCAGGAATCACTCCTGAAAAAAGGGAACAAATTTGCAATAGCGCCATCAAAAATTCCTGTTTTGGATATTATAAGCGGAGTTGAATTAGGTCTAAGCCAAGTAAACTTCGCCAATAAGTGTTCAATTGATTCCGCACGATCTAAAGTGGTGGAAATTCTGAAAAGAGCCAAACCACCTAAACCAAATCTATCAAAGGCCGAAAAGCGCGCAATGGAAGAGTTGAAGCAATATGATGACGTCGTAATCCTTAACGCGGATAAAGGTAACAGCACTGTGGTAATGGATAAACTGGAATATGATGAAAAACTTTTAGGGTTGTTATCTGATTCTGCAACATATCAAGTAATTTTTAAAAATCCAATCTGTTCTATTGAAAAGCGTTTAAATCGTTACATCTGGAAGTTATACAAAAACGACAAGATTTCCACTTATTTGTACAAAACTTTACGTAGTAGTGATTCAGTTTTGCCAAGAATATATGGACTTCCGAAAATTCATAAACCCAATGTTCCTCTTCGTCCTATTGTTTCCTTCATTGGTACAGCTACCTACCAGCTTGCCAAATTCCTTAAGCAAATTCTTGTTCCCTTAGTGGGAAATACCCAATACACTGTCAAGAATTCCTCTGAATTTGTAGAATTGATTTCATCCATCAAACTTGGCAAATCTGATTCACAAGTTTCGTTTGATGTGGTAAGTTTGTTTACTTCGGTTCCACTTATAACCGCCAAAACCATTGTGGCTAATAGAGTCGGCGATGATTGCACCTTGGGAGAAAGAACAAGCCTTGCAGTGCCGGAAATCATGGAAGCATTAGATATTTGTTTACAATCATCGTTTTTTGTGTATAATGACGTCATTTATAAACAGATTTTTGGTTGTCCGATGGGCTCTCCTTTGTCACCAATAATAGCAAACATGGTTATGGAAGAGATTGAACAAACAGCTTTGAACACGTATTTGAATCCTCCGTCTTTATGGTTACGTTATGTTGATGATGTGTATGCTATTATGAAAAAAACTGAGGTCGAGCCCTTTCATGATTACTTAAATACTATATCTACTTCAATAAAGTTCACTAAAGAATTGGAAAAATCAGGACAATTAGCCTTTTTGGACGTAAGCATACAACAGATGGAAGATGGATCCCTTGCTACATGCGTATACAGGAAACCAACACACACGGACAGGTATCTTCAATATTCGTCTCATCACCCGGTTAATCAAAAGGTTAGTGTGGCTCGTACATTATTCTCCAGAGCCAACAGTATCATATCCAATAACGAAAAAAAGATTGAAGAGTTTCATCACATAACAAAAACCTTAAAAAATAACGGATTTCCCAGTAACAAATGTAGTTTTAAGAAGTACTTGAAAAATCATAATTTTAGAAAAACAGAAAAACTGCAACGGTTCACTTCGATTCCCTACGTGCAAGGTGTCTCCGAACCTATTAGCCGAATATTGACTCAAGTTGGTATCGGAGTGGCTTTAAAACCACATCACACGTTGTCTTCGTTGTTTCGCAAACCTAAAGATGTTATTAATTTTGAACAAAAGCGTGGTTTGGTGTATCAAATTTCTTGCCGGGATTGCAATGCTGTGTATGTAGGTGAAACAGGACGTAGTGTTAGAACCAGAAAACGGGAACATGTTGATGCGGTCAAGACTTTTAACACTAAAAAGTCAGCGCTGAGTCAACATGTTATGGAATTCGATCATAGAATAGATTGGGATAATGTCAAAATTCTGAAGTCAGAATCACATGCATACAGACGTCGCGTTGCGGAAAGTTTTTTGATAAATCAAAAGGCTTGTTCATGTAATGTTATTAATCGCAATGATGGTGCGAATTTTCCGACTGTTTATAGTGTGTTCGTCTCCAATAAGTAATGTCTTATGTTTCTCACTACACTTTTTACTTGGCCACTCCTGTATCTGTGATGTAACAATGTTTTTGTTATTACGTGATTGCCTGCCCTGTTGATAAATAATTTTTAGTGTTTAGTAATACAGGTAGTCTTTGTAATTTTATGTTGTACAGTTTGTATGTCACATTATTTACATCTACCGTGTTCTGAAGAAGCTCCCCGGTAACTAAGGGGAGCGAAACGTTAAATTTAAATAGAAAATTTGTCGAAAGAACGAAGTGATCTGATTGAAATATCGTTACACTCGACATACGAGGAATGCCTGCTATATTTAACTGTTACTTCTCCTAGTGTGGCCAATTTTGCTCTGAAAGAAATTGCCAAAAGATTTAAAGATGACTTTTCTGCAGAAACACTTAATACTATAACGAGCAATTTTTACGTCGATGACCTGTTGAAATCAGTGGCAACACTAAACGCAGCGATCAAATTAAGACAAGAAATAACCGCTGCATTGGCTAAGGCTGGCTTTCACATTACTAAATGGACATCTAGTAGCCCTGAGCTTTTGGCTACAATTCCTAAAGAAGACATTGCTGTGGATTGTGACGGGCGTACGCTCGAAGACTGCTGCAGTATGCCCAACAAAACTACAGATGGGACATCAGACATGATAAGCTAGGATTTTTGATTGACTTACCGAACAAACCGCGTACTCGAAGAGGAATGCTATCAATGTTAAATTCTATTTTTGATCCTATAGGATACCTAACGCCAATCACGTTACGAGCAAAACTGATTTTGCAAAAACTGTGTAAGCTTGGATTAGACTGGGATGACGCTGTGCCGGTTGAAGTGGAAAATGAATGGAATGCATTTTTAACTGATGCAGCCAACCTCAGCAAATTTGTGATTGATCGTTGTTTCAAACCTACGGACTTTGGCTTTGTTACTCACACATCGTTGCATCATTTTTGTGACGCGTCTGAATCCGGCACTGCAGCTGTGAGTTTCATCAAACTGATAAATGACAACAATGAAACACATGTGAGTTTGCTGTTATCTAAATCAAAGCTTGCGCCTATTAAGAAGCTCACTATACCTCGCCTTGAGCTGACGTCTGCGGTTATGGCTGTCCAAAATGATGTTATTTTACGAAGAGAGTTGCAGATCAATATAGATGAGTCTCGTTTTTACACAGACAGTATGATTTCCCTGTACTATATAAACAATGAGCACAAATCACTAAAAACGTTTGTAGCTAATCGCGTTGCCACGATTAAAACTCACACTAATCCCAAGCAATGGTTTCATGTAAAGTCTGAGAACAATATTGCGGATATGGCCTGTCGCGGTGTGCGCTGTTGCATCTTCCTGGAGTGTGAACAATGGAAGGTGGGGCCTGACTTGCTGAGAAAACCCACAATCAATGAAGACCAAAAAGAACGAAATTGCTTGAGCGAGCATGATTTATTGCTATGGGAGCCCGAATTGAAGAAATCGGCTATATCTTGTGCAACTAATTCTATAAACACTGCCAACACTCAAAATGATCACTTTGTTGCTGCGTTAAGCTGTGCCATTTCTAGTTGGACTAAACTGAAGAAAATTACTGCATATGTTCTTCGATTTATTAACAAACTGAAAAAACATCTCGTTACAAGAAAGGTTGATAAAACGTCCTTAATAAGCAAGAACGCCTATAATATGTTGTTGACATTTAAAGAACTCGAACAAGCGGAACTTTTAATTCTACAGCATCACCAAGCGGTGGAACTTCCGCGAGAACTAGAAGATTTGAACAAAGAAAAACCTTTGCTTCATAGTAGTAAAATCGCGAGTCTGAATCCAATGCTGGAAAACAAGCTGATTCGCGTTAGAGGTCGCATAAAAAATTCTGATATCAACTACGCGAGTAAACACCCAATTATTCTGACTAAGACTATGCCAATTTCTAAGTTGATTATCATTGAATTGCATGTGAAATATGGCCATGCCGGCCGTCAATTTGTCTTGGCTAAACTTCGTGAGAAGTACTGGTTGATTTGTGCCAATAGTTTTGTGCGACAATGTTTGAGGAACTGCTTCGCTTGTAGACGAAACTTTACAGTCCCCGGCAAACAATTAATGGCCGATTTGCCGGAGGACAGACTAGATGCTGACTCTTTGCCTTTCACTAATACAGGTGTTGATTTATTTGGACCTCTTAATGTAAAGCGCGCTCGCTCATTTTAAAACGATATGGCGTAATATTCACCTGCTTGATGGTCAGAGCCATACATCTTGAAATTACAAATGACCTAAGTACTGACTCCTTTATTCTTGCACTGCGTAGATTTATCGCACGCAGGGGTCCTGTGAAATTAATTAGATCAGATAGAGGAAGTAATCTGGTTGGAGCGCATAATGAACGGTCTGCTGCCATTAATGCGTGGAATCAAACGCAAATCAATGATTTCATGTTGCAATCTGATATTGATTGGCGTTTCAATAGCCCGTGTAGCAGCCACCACGGAGCTGCATGGGAGCGTCTCATCCGTTCTATCAGACGTGTCTTAATGTCTTTAAATCATGAACAAAACATGGATGAAGAAACTCTACGCACCCTAATGTGCGAAGTTGAGTGGATTTTAAATTTCAGGCCCTTAACAAAAGTCACAGATGACCCGAGAGATTTAAACGTTCTTACCCCTAATCATTTGCTGCTCCTAAAGAACACCAACTGCTTCCCCCCGGGACTTTTTAACTACAAGGACGTGTATTCAAGACGTCGGTGGAGGCAAGTGAATCACCTTTCAATGTGTTCTGGGCTCGTTGGCGATCTGAATACTTGGTTTTGCTACAAAAACGCCAAAAATGGCATTTATTTTAAAACCCGAGAGTTTCAGGTGGGAGATGTTGTGCTTGTCCTAGACGAGAATTTGCCGAGAAACCAATGGGCCTTGGGTAGGATAACTGATACCTTTCGGGGTTCCAAGGGTTTAATTAGAAAGGTCAAACTCCGAACCAAGGCTTCCGAAATAATTCGGCCTATCACGAAGCTTTGCCTAATTACCTCCGAAGAAGATGCCTTGGGGCGTTGATCGTGGGCTCCTTTGAGTGTGTTTTTTGACTCTGTATCCCCTTTTGTAAAAATTGATCCGACTGGGACGGATCAAGAGGGGCGGTGTAAAGGCCGATAAGTCTAATTTTTAGTTTGGCTCTGTTTTCCCTTTTTATTTCATAATTTGCCGCGACTGCTTTGAGACATTTGTCACGTTGTTTATCGCTAAGATACATTATGCCAAATTCAGTTAGTTAGTGCCGAATGTTTTGGTATCAAGTCGACCTTTATAAAGTTTTGTGTTGTATTTCAGCTAAATAAGTAAGCTAAACATACTACAAAATTGTTTTTTACATCAAGTGTTTGGTAGTTTGGATTGGCACAGAATTGTAAGTACCAGTAGGTTAACTAAATTATAACCCAATTTGTTAGTTGCCTGTCTTAAAGTGTCTGGCTAATATGTAGTATTTTTTACATTGTTACTGTCGTTATGGTGTAGCCACTGGCCTATAAGGCTATATCTCTCAAATCAAGTGCAAATTTTGGTGGTCATGTACGGTGTATTTAAATTGTGCTAGTTGGCGTATCATTTCTCTGCTTAATTTCAGTTCTTTTTATTGCAACAAACGCTGGTTATTGGTATCGTGACACAGTCCTATTGGAATAAAAGTATGACTTTGAACACATGCCTGTATCTAGTTGTGTGATTCTCAATCCCAGACTAGTCTTACACAAATCAAGTAGGCCATCTGGGCCTGCCACTTACACACCGATTTTTACAACAAAATAAGCATGCAACTCAATAATAAGCAGGCTTCTTTGGAAAAAGCTAATTTTTTTTCAAGATAAAGCTGTCCAAAACAAGCCCAAATCTTAAAAGTAAATACAAAAGGGTAACCCTGTTTCAATGTCTTGAAACATAAAGGACCTACACCTCTTGGCTGTAGACATAAACTAAGAAATAGAAATAAAGAGCTCCCAAGCTACCCTTGGGAAAGGTGTGGTACTCGATAGCCTCTCCTTTTGGGGTTACGTCATGACACAGTTCACGAAGTTTTTCGAATTTTTAATATATTTGCGGTACTTGTGTATATTCTGTATTTTTTCCTTCTTTCCTTGTTATGGTAGGTGTTTTACTATTTTCAACTAGATTGCAGGTGTCATGGCCAAGTCATCATCTTAAATTTAATCAATATACCATTTCATCTGCATGTTTTTGACGTACAGTCTTCCTTTGCTACTTCGCGGTATTTAAAAAAAATTTTTTCTGATTGGCTGCGTATCACATCGCTGATTGCCTGCGCATAATCACGCCATTCTCTTTCACCTTGTTGACTGTGTCTCGTGTGTCTTAGGGTTGTAAGTGTTGTACAGTGCATTATTGGTGATTGCAGTACTGTACTGTTAACCCTTACAATGACAGTATCGGATTGTGTTCAGAATAAACAAAGCAGAAAACATTTCTAATTTTCCGTGTTCTTTATTCTTCAGTTTTCAGAAGAGTAAGCGTTCATGAATACTGATGTGCATGAATATGTGTCGAAAAGTAAGCGTTCATGTACTGTATACCTGTATTAGACCAAAGGCGCCGGGAATTCTATAGTACCACCACTTCGCGGTTTTTTACTTATCACGGTGGGGTCTGGAACGCATTAACCGCGATAAGCGAGGGAACACTGAATATCATTTTTCCATTGACCTAGTGTTGTCGAATTGTGTTTTCATTTCGTGCTAATTTAAGCAAAAATCAAATGAAAATACTACTACTAAAATAAAATGGTGAATGAAAATTGAAGAAAAAAGGAATGACTGAAGTTCAATAAACGGTTGTGTAAAATAACCAAAAGAACTAAAAACGAGTTGATAGGGCTTAATCTAGCCTAAAACAGTGGGTATAGTTGCTAAATATACGTAGTGTACAGCGTGAGCACGAACACACCTATTTCAAAGACTGGTAAGAGATTTGGAGATCAGTTGGTTTGGCACACCAGCGCTGCTGGCATTGCTCGCTTAGCCAATAATTGTTTCAAAAAATCCGTGGTGCCGTAAGAATTAAACATATACGGGCACCTATTACAGATTCTTTAATAAATGGAAATCTGTCCACAACAGCCCGTAAGGAACTCCGAGGCCTTTGTTTTTTCTTCTTGAATAACGCCCAAAGCCACCTTTTTTTACTGTGGGAAAACTCTGTTAAAACAATAGAAAATTCAAAATAATCAAGTTAAAATAATACTAGCGAATACAAATAGAAAGACCAAAAACTCAGCGAGGACTTTCCTTCTTAAGAACAAATTTGATCCAACTTAGTGAAGCAAATCAATTGAACTGTCGTGCAGCAACAAAACAATAATAAAGCTATCTTATCTTAAAAAACGTTTATTAGTCAGCATTTGAAGCGAGAGTTCCGCTAATTACATGTACACCTCGCCCGGCTTTAGGCAAGAGCACGAGAATTGCATTCCAATCTCTAAGCTACCAAATAAAGAAACGAATAAAATGCCTGTAAAAAATTAAAATGTGTGGGACTGGTTTAGCCACGGCAAATTACAGTTTTTTGTTATTAAGCCGATTCTGTAACAGCATCAAGGTCTTAAGTGCTTGTGGTCTATAAAGGTTGTCTGATTGTTGTCTGATCCTTTTCTCAAAACGTTGGTTAATGATTGAAAGTCGCTAAAACGTGGAGCGACTCGATGAGAAAAATCATTTTTTGCATTTAGAAAAAACATCTAGATCTTTATGATATTCAAATTTCATCCAACATAAACTACAGCCAAAAGATTTGTGAGGGAGGAGTGGCAAGTTTCTATATATTGGATCACATGTTTGGTCATTCTATTTATTTATGCGTATGATCTCATGCTCGGTTTGCATGTCTTTCGTCAGACCGGGCCACCATGACGGGTAGACTGCTTGATCCCGCCACCTCTCTGCCATATGAAGATGGAGGCATCTTGTTAAGTGCCTTGACCAAGGACACAACAAGCAAGCTTACCGGCTTGTTCTCCACACTATCTCTATGTGCTGAGCCTCAAGAAAGGAAGCTGTGAATACCATCTTTTAAAGTATTTTGCTATGACTCGATTCGGGGGAATGAACCTCAGGTATACCGACTGCAAAGTGGACGCTCTAACCACTATACGCCATCGCGCCGGTTACATGTTTGGTGATGACCATTTTTATCATTTTTGGTGACCCAAGAAAATTTTGGCAAAAATCAATGGCATAAAGCAGATTTTAATGTATTTTCCAATGTTTAAGCTCACATAGGAATATTTTTCGAGGACACTGGGGGATTTATCCTAAAGCAAGACTTTTGCAAATCTTTTGGAAGGGTAATTGCCGCCTTTGCTACTTTTTTGTCAAGGACAGTCGCTGCTTTGTGAATAAACTATTGTATGCTTGAAAAGATCAAGCAAATTGAAAAAAATTTAACAGTGGAGAATATTTGAATTTACTTCTGATGCTAAAAACTTTTCAAAATCAAAAGCTATAACTACATGACCCACTGATAATAACTCGTAGCATCTCAACAAATTAGCATAAAACAGTAGCGGGCCTACCAGTTGGTTTTTAAAAGTCGAACTAAAACTGGCTCACTTCAACAAAGGATTTGCAAAAGATTACAACTTAAACTTACAGCTGATTTCTACACCAGCATTCCGCATTCCAATTCAACAGACATTAGTCGTTTAGCAACAACCTAAGTAGAAGTTATAACTGCTCAAGTAGCGTTTCTTCCTACTTCTTCAACTCAAGTAAAAGTAGTAAAAAATGAAACTATTCAAGTAAATAGTTTGTTACTGAAACACCTACTCAGGTAGTTTACTCGTAAGTAGAACTACTTCGTTACTGGCCAACTCTGGTCGTTAACCACAAGAAATTACTGGCCAAATATTCTTTGTAGCATGACAGTAGAACAAATATAAGAGTGGATGATTTTTCCAAATGTACCAAATGTTTCCAAGTGTTAGAAAAACGGAAGGAAAGAGAAGAAAGTGCAGCAAGGACACAGCGATGGTCTGAGGGAAGGGCAAGTGGCATACATACGAGTGTTGCAAGAATAGCGGAGAGCTCATAGAACGGCGCATGCATGGCGCAGGTTTCTGTAGAAGTTGAAAGAGCGGCTTCAGCATCACAAAGTAAGAAACTAGAAAGAACGCTGAAAGCCACCTAGCTGAAAGGAGAAGAGACCAAGGCATCAGTTCTAATCACATAATCTTAATTCAGAAAAGAGCCAAAACGGCCAAAAGCAGCACCTCGATGAGAAATAAATAAGTCATAGCGAGAGCAAGCAGTGGAAAGAGTGAGCTCCACGCTGAAACAAGACGGATTTTAAGGAAAAGTAGGGCAAGCAAAAAGAACATTTTTGGAAAAAAAAGAGTGAGCATGAGTGAGTTAGTGGCCGAGAAGTATATCCAAATGCACGTGGAAACCCTTGGTATCACTGTGTGTCTACCTAATCGTAAATAGAGAGCGGGGTCTTAGACGAAGGACTATGTTATATGAAGGCAGAGTAAAATAAGTTACTTGACTCGTAAAAAAGAAAGAAGTCCCATAGAGGATACTAGGGAAAGGAGAGGACGAGAGGCAGCCAAGAATGGAGCAACTAGCCTTGCGGTTTAAGGGTTTTTACTTGGTAATATTGGTAACACAGATAAAAAGGAAGGCATCTCGCTATGGCAACGGTGGGAAGGGAAAGAAGAACAGATTTAACCAAAAAAAATGGGAGTCATTAAAAGAGTGCCATGAAAAGAAGAGAAACATCCGAAGGCATTGAGACGAGAGAAAAACTTTGGCTTTCTGCAAATCCTACATGCGTAGTTTCAGATAAAGTGCGGATGAAGACGGCTTTGAAAAAGGTATAAAGCAGAGAAAAAAGTTGAGCAGGTAAGAGCGAGGCTAAAAATTATACTGGAGGTGATGTAATGATAGAAGGAGGCTTCATATTTCGCCAAGTTGAGAAAAAGGCATCTTTAGTCCGACCAGCGTTCTAGTCAAACAAAGGATTCTTGAGTAACCTTTCCAGTAGACACAGAAGAGGAGGAGATTTAGATGGCCAAGTGGTTATCATAAAGACTGCAGTCTACCGAGAAAGAGAACCATGAAGCTCTTTATTAAAAAGAAACAACCAAACAAGACATTAGGTTCACTCTAACTATCTTAGAGATGTGGTAATGCTTACTCCCAAGCAAGACGCTTAGTTCCTGGTAGCGAATACCACTGTGTGCGAGAGCAGCCTGATTCAAATGCTTTATGAAATCGATAGTAGCAAGAATTGCCCAAGAGCCCAACTTGGTTTCTTAAATTTATTCAAAGATGACTTAAATGGACAAAAGTTTTGATCGAAAGTAAAACTTGCAAACAGAGCATAAGCTCTTATGCATGAAAACCGAATTTTCTCTAAAGTAAGTGTTATAAAAATGTAATGTTTCATCGAACTTTCAACATGATTTTGCTTTCTAGGTAAATTTATTTTCTTATATTGTTCTAGATACCTTAATTAAGGTTTAGTTAAGTTTCTGAACTTAATTTGTACAATTAAAATTCACATGACGTTTAGCTTTGAGCTTTGTAATTGTTGCTCGATTTTATATATATGTATTTTAAAGTTCTGGAAAAATTGTAGTTTACAGTGAGTGGCCGCCACCCAGCGCTATCGAAATACTGTGGAACGCAAACTAATGAAAGACAGCGCGCTTAGTTCGACAGTTTACATTCACACTACTAACATCTACCATTTTCTGAAAAAGCTTCCCGGTAACTAAGGGGAGAGAAACCTTAAATTTGAAGAATAAATTGTCGAAAGAACCAATTGATCTGGTTGAAATATAGTTTCTGTTTTATATATGATCCCGCACGGCACTCCAATTGCTGAGAGACAAACAGGAAATCTGTTCACAAGTTTTTAATATCACTCTGTAATAGTTTTCAAACCCAGTTTATCAGAACACCTGCTTCTTAATTTGTTATTTTGTCTTTATGTGTTCTTGTACAATTCGCCTGTGGCGTAAAGCAAATTCCGAGCGTACTATTTTTTTAATGCCATTACTAAGCTCTGCTGTAGTTCTTAATCAGTTAATGAGTTTGAAGTGTTATTTTTGTTTGCAATAGTTCAGTGCTAGCCAAGATGTCTGTGTTTAATTATGTTTGTCATAAACACGTTTATTTAACTTTCTGTTGTTTGGAATGTAGTTTAATTTCAAGTAAATTAAAACCAACTGTTTGTTACTCTTTGTGGTCATGACACCCTACAAGGAAATTGTACTCACATCCACTGACTACAAATTTCATTTTACCAGCGTTTTTCGACTTTTTTGCCCTCGTGCAACCCTTAAAACAACTTAAATGTCTCAAGAAACCCTAGCGCAAAAACAAAATTAAAAATCATATCTTTCTCATTTTATTTTCATCGTAGTTTATGTGGTAAATATCATGGTATAGAATTTTGAATAACTAATTTTAGAATTAATACTTCTTTGTTAAGTTTTGCGGTAATGCTAAACGAAAGTCATACTCTTTTTGTTGTTGTTGTTGTTGTTGTGATTACCCCTCCTCTTCCTCGGAATGGAGGTACGGCAGGAACGACAATTTAGATTCATGCCGTCAACCTAATTGGAATTAGGCTAGGGGAAAGATGGCAGCACATTTTGAATTTGTGATAGCCCCACCACTAACAAGGCGGACTGCCACTGGTGGGTACGGAAGAGCTGCCTTTTGGGACATGCTGGGTTAGTAACTTCACAATTGTAACCCAGTAAAGTAAGGGAAGGCCACCTGTCTGCCACATAAAGGTGGAGGCGTCCCGTTAAGTGCCTTGCCCAAGGACACAACACGCAAGCTTGCTGTCTTGTTGTCCACACTATCTTTTTTTGATGCTGAACGTCAAGCAGGGAAGCTCTCAATACAAAATTCATACTCTTCGTTAATAACGTTTTATCCGGGAGTTTTCATTCGCACAAAATTTTAAAACTCAAACGCAAAAAATAAACATAGGTAACCAACATTATACACCCATATATAAATGTAAACAGAATGAAAATAGATAATTTCTACATCAGTTTTTTGTGTATGCAGTTTATTTCTTTATTTATTAATCACTTGTTTTCTTGTGCTCTTTAGGAACCCTTTGCGGTACCCTAAGTTTCCGGGTAAATCACGTTGAGAAACGCTGCACTACACCAACGCGCTGATGAGATTCAAAAAATACATTTATAGCAGTTAAAATGTGTGGCGGAGAGTTTACTGCAAAAGGTTTATGACTTAGCTTTTGTTATTAGTAAAAAAATTTTGCACGTCCTTCTACATACTAATTTTAAAGAAATTTTGTCTCTGAATTTAAAAACTAATTTTGTTGCCGGTGTAAAAATAAATATCTCACGCCTTTCTTTTGAAGATGTTGAGTGAAAAGTTTTACGTACAGTAAATTTAAGTTAATCATTCATTTAAAAGCGAACAAAAAATTTGCCTACTAGCAAAATTAGAACTATTTCGAAATGGTCTTCACTAATAGTCTGTAGCAAGAAGCGGAAAGCTACTCTTACCAGAGGAAGCAAAGTTGGTAAACAACAATAAGCAGCAATTATCACCACGACATCAAATGCTAAAAGCGCCTAAACTATAATTTGTTGGAAAATTAAGTTAAACGCCAATTTTACACTGTACATGTTGTTCTAAGATTATGGACAATAGAATCCTTTACAAAAAATATAATAAAGTTGCAACTTTTGATCTTGATTTTTGAAAACAACAACAAATTTTTACTAAAAGCGCACTTCACCTTTGGTGTACGAAAAATGCTTACCTTCAAACCAAGCAATATACTTTGCTTCATTTGATTAATCAAGAAAGTAACTCAAATTAATTAAGTGACGATGCATCATTTGTCACATTAAATAGTGAAGTGAGAAATCAGCATGATGAAGAAAGAAGGACCGCGTGATTTAATTATTTGACGGAGCACTGTGTCCGAACGTTATGAGGGCAGTTACCCTCCGGACATTTAGCTACCGGTCTCTTAGGTTAGGGCTAGCTACTTAGAATGCCCAACCTTAACCATAACCAGATGTATGTGACCGGAGGTAAGTGTCCTAGAACCTTCAGGACAAGAGTTATTAATGCAATTATAGTTAGCAAGTTTACTAACAAATAAAATGCAAGAATTCTGCTGCTGAATTAACTCACAAAAAAGAGAGACATGACATACATTTTGGTTGATCGTTTGATTTTGCATTTGATGACGTAAATTGGTTCCAATTTTATCCACACATTGAG
This sequence comes from Trididemnum clinides, assembly GCA_963675345.1. Lineage (NCBI taxonomy): Eukaryota > Metazoa > Chordata > Ascidiacea > Aplousobranchia > Didemnidae > Trididemnum > Trididemnum clinides. Next base: position 45,579,247 of record OY776285.1, on the reverse strand, counting down.
GTATTTAGCAATCAGTTGGCATATTTTTTAACACTTTGACTGACATTCACGTTTTTTAACACTCTAGAAATACGTCAGTGAGGCCACCAAAAATTATTCGTAAATTTGCACAATATTGAAAATATATATGCTAAAAACTTATTTCCTCTTGATTTTGAGGTTCTAGTGCTTTCATGTTTTCTGGAAAATCTAGAAGAAAGTCTCATTCGCCTGTCTGACCGTGTCAACATAGTGTTAACACTTTTTGGTATTTTTTCAACCATAGCGTAGCAAACAGAGAACAGATAAAGTAATAAGCATATTTATTAAAAGTCTAAACGTTTTCGGAAATTTATCCTGCCCTCCGCAGAGAAATTGTTCTGATCTTTACTATATTAGTTAATATTACGAATTCCAAAGCTAAAATGTTTTCTCGACTCAGAAGGCCACTAGTATTACGCAACAAAAGTTGACAAAAATAGATTATGACAAAGTAAGCTAAATGATGACAAAGTAAGGCACTAATGCAAATATAGTCACAAAAAAGCACAGTGAAACCTTAAAGTTATGTAATAACTAAATGAAGGAAAAAGCAATGAGCAAAGTGTAACCGTTTGCATATATGTGAAAATTTAATCAAGGTTTATGCTTTTTAGCAAGTAACGCTTCTTGAAATTTGTCTTTCGTAAAGGGAATTTCTGTGAGTACATTACGGACCTTTGAAAAACAAGGATGTAAAGTAGTCAAACCAGCACTTGATGTAGACTATTTGGAAAATTTTATCAATTTTAATATTTGCCCGGAATTTTTGTGTTGAGTTCATTAAATTCAAACCACCCAATCTTAGTGTTTGTAAGCATAATCAAGATCTTTATCAGATGGTAGTCAAGAAAAAATTAAAGGTGAAAACAGACCACAAGACTGCTCAATCAAGTTTAAAATAATGAAAGATAGCATACCTGGTAAACTCAACTTTATGGAAAAATCTTGTATATCCCTTATCAGCACAGTTTTTTAGATTGCTTGATTGGCACACATGTTGACAATTTGTTGACACGACTTTTCCTTACATTTTTTTATACAAATGTGCTGCCTTCTAAAAGAAGTAGTAATTGAAAATGATTTGATGTTGATAAAATCTTAACAGAATATTTATAAAGGATGAATCAGGGATCTGCCTCCTACCCAAAGCATAGCTTTCTCGTAAGCTCTTGGCTGTAAACTACTGTACCAAATTTTAGAAAACTATAGCTATTTCTAACACAATGAGCGCCATTCTGTCGGTACGTACGTGTATGCGCTTTCATTTCTTCAAAACTAATGGATGTACAAACATCAAACTTAACACGATTAATCACCATCTCGGGGGAGAGTGTGATGAGGTACGTCATGACCACGTCATAATCAAAGATACACGGAATTATTTTTAAATTTACACGTCTTCACTGAGCAGTACCGTTTTGTGTTTAAACAAAAGCCATCACCCAATTTATCACTTAAAAAAAATTTCATTCCTTAGGGATTGAAGATGAGGTCACAATCAACGTTTGGTTGCGTAGCTTACTAGCTGTATTTTCTCAAAAACTACTGGTCGTAGAAACGCGATCAAACGCATTTTAGAAGATATTAACGAGGTGGTTACGGTAAAATCAATTCTACAACAATTTAAGCTCATTTGACAATGCAACGAGTAATTCTGTTATTTAAGCATTTTAAGCCTTTTAAGCATGCTTCTTTTTCTCTCGTACGCTTTTAATTCGCTAAATGATGTGGTAATGTCGTCTGGTACAATAACACACAGTCTTTCACAAACAGAAATCATACGATAATTTTTCAAAAATTGCAACACTTTTAAAAAATCAGTTCATTCACAAATTGGTTTGTTTCAAATTCAAGTTATTTCAAGGCAATTCTGATGGTGGATAATATGTATGTTTATTATTTGTTTTTATACTAAAAAATTTACCTTTATCACCGGTGGTGAAACTTTTTACCCCTCCCAAAAAGTGGTAAGCTCAGTAGAAACAGGTAACATAAAATTTATAACAAATTACTAACAATTACTGTTCTTTGAAAGATTTAGGAAATTTCCTTTCCAGCAGTATATGACTTTAATTACTTAAGGCTAACAATTAATTTATAACGGCTGATCAAAAATTAGTTGCTATAAATTATGTTATATTTTTAGTTAAACAATTATCCTATTTGACCTAAGAAACCAGCAGTTGTTAGACAATGTTAGTTCTTTGGTACATTTATTGACTACTTTTCCTCACAAGCATGGTTCGTTGGCATTATCTGCCTGCGTTTTCAAAAACATTCATCAAAAAATGAAGTCTCTAAACGTTTATGAAATGTAGCTTAGCTGTCAAAGACAACTGTGCAAGCATTCATTTAAAAATGAAGTTTCTAAAAGATTAAAGTGTAGCTAACTCCAAGCAAAACGCTTGGTGATTCTCCAAGAAAAATAGGAGGGGGAATAAAGATGGTGATGTTTAATCTTATATCATCTAAATGTTGAAACAGTTTTTTTGAATTTAGGTGAGGCTGGCGCAGCCAGCTATTTTGATATTTTTAACCTCGACATTACTAATGGAGGCCCAGCTACCACAAAAAACTTAACTATGAGTGCTTCATTTTGGTTTAGTTTGCTTTTACATTGCAGTGTTTACGCCACGAACAAGCAACATGCGCGTAATCAAAGACGTTAGCTCATACACATTCACATACAGGAACGAAAAAGTCGTAAGTAGCGGTTCTAATGTTCAATGGCTTAATTCTGAAAATGCATTTGAATTACCTTGGCGCCCTCCCTCAACTTTGATGCGCTTTCAAGCACTTGCTGAATTTAACGGATAAAAGTGTTTGGTGTAAAAACGCCTATAGTGAAAACAGAACAAATAACACATTGCCAGCACGCGATAAACTTCAGAGACATGTAGTGTCTATGCACATCCTCCCATACTCTTTTATTAATCGATTTCATTTAAACAAATATTAATTTTTGCTGATAGTAATTCTATAACATCTTATGTAGTATTAAGGTGCAACAAGCGATTATTTATTTAAATGGTTTTTAAGCTTGCTGTTTTCTTCTGACTTGAATCTTTTTCCATAAAGCACTGTTGGGTCATAATCTTTAATGACATCGCAATGCTTGCCACTATACAGTGAGAACAGCAGCAGGCAGCAAAATTATTAATTATGATTTTTGTGGAAAACAAAAACGATGAAGCCCATTACTGACATTTGTAATTGATAGGTTCTTTGTATTGATAGGAAACACTCATCTTCATCCAAAAGTTGGGAGGTCTGGATTGGGGGCAAAGTGAAATGTAATAAAATTCTCTAAGTTTAAGGAAAAGTCAAAATAGAACAATAATAGCATCAATTTGAAAAATTGGATTTAAAGGAAACGTTTTCGTTAGAAAAGAGCTCAATAGGTGCCTATTGGTATAAATTATTTGACTTTGGGAAAGGCATGACCCCTTTTTACGCTATGGCCGAATTAAAGCAAACAGTGCTGCCGAAGAACTTAAGGTCATAAAAATAAATGCGAAAGAGAGCTCGCCAAATCGTCAAATAGGCCTACCACTACATATCTTATTTCTTTAATTATCAAAACCATCACAGCTTGGAGGCTGCCATCATTTTCGACTATGTTTCACTCCTCCTACAGCTATAAAAAGTACGAATGAGAGTTTGTGACATCATTCTGTTTTTTTGAGTACTACCAGTCTTGGTTGTTAGACCAAAATGATCACCACAACGTGTGCAGAAAATATGGTTTATATTTTCAACAAATTTTTGTTGCTTTTCTCAAAAATGTTTGCACGGTAAAGCCGTCGTACTTGCCTTAATGCATATCATTTACTCGGCACAGGTGATGGTATGCCCTGCCGGGGTAAAATCACACGATACTTAGGGCAAGCGTTTTTTCTATTTTGCTTGATAATACGTGTACAAAGCTGCAGAGATCAAATCTAAAAATTTTGAGAGAAGCAAGGACTCTTATAATTTCTTTAAGCACACCTAAGCAAGGAAAAACGAATATGCAACATAATGCGTAGCCAGTACGAACTTGACAAAGTTTGAGGGGAAATCTAAAGAAAACAATGTCACTGTGTCAAATCGCACCACGTGGAATATATTATTGGTATTTTGCTATATAATAGCTTTATAGACCTATCTGGATCAAGCCTAAACATTTGGGGAAAAGCAAGGACTCTTTTAACTCCCCTGGGTACGCCAAGCAGGGAGAAAAAACATGCCACATAATGCGTAGCAGCAGGGAGTTGAGAAAGTTTAAGAAAAATCAAAAGAGAGCAACTTCCTGTGTGAAATCGCATCACACAAAAGACATTTTTGCTATTTTGCTTCAAGTTAGCTTAATATCAGAAATGTTTTTCCTACTTCCAAACTGAGGGAAAGGCAAAGCCCTCCCTGGGTTTACGTATGCAATGAACAGCGCACATAGACATAAGACATAGCCTGGACCTTGACATGACAATTCTATTAAAAAAAGAGCAGACGAAGTTGTAAAAATCTTGTATGCTTTTCGTTACTATTCACTCAAATGCTCGATGGGTAAAATCGGTTTGGCCAGCTGAATCGACATTCTCAATCCCGACGTTTGTGATGAGAGCCCTGCTGGCGACGCTGTCATACACTATAAAGCAAGGATTTTTTTCTTTTGCTGATATGCTTCCTATTAAGTTATCTATATCTATACTATAAAGCAATTCAATAAAATCTCAAGTTATAAAAAATGAGAATAACATCATAAACCTAACAATTAGTAAAACTAAATTTAGAGAGAGTATTTTGTTTGAAAATAACGTGGCCTGATGGGCTCCTACTAGAATATGGTAAATGACTTTGGGGAAGCCATAATCGCATTTATCGCTATGCCGAAAACAAAAAAAATTGCGCAGCCAAAGAACTTAATACCGTGAAGAAAAATACAAACTGGGTTGCACCAAATCGCAAAATAGGCTTATCACTAAATAGTTTGTCTCTTTAATTGTGCAAACAATCACCATTTGGCCACCATCATCAGTTTCGACTGTGTTTCAATTTTCCTCCTCACGCTTTTTACAAGTATTAATGGTAGTTTGTGGCAAGATTCTTTGTTTGTGAGCATTACCAGTCTTGATTAAGGGATTAGGATGATTACCATTACGCATACATCATTTATGGATGCGCATAAAAAACACAATTTTATTGGTACTGCTTACAAACGCACACGATGGGTGAAGCCAGTTAAATCGATGTTTTTAACCCCAAAGCAACTAGTGTACTGTATATATATGTATATATTTCAAACCCTAAAACACAGAATCATGCAGCACAACAACAACAAACTGTTCAGCGTTCCAAGCTATGTTGGTTTTTCTAAAGGTTGCTGTATCGATAGCAAACCTATCGAGCGCAAGTGAAACGTGCAGGTCATGTGTAATTTCTACATGTGTTGCATCTTCCCCGTTTCATCTCTTAATATGAGTAATGAAGAGTGTTTGAAACAGCATCGATAAAGCCCATCTTTTCGGCAGGCAATTTGATTTCTACAGTAAAATTTCTGTTTTTGACGTATGGTTGAGCAAGCTGAAAGCTTAGTTGTTCGAGAAAAACTGTTTTTTGTCACTTTTCCTCGTGTCATGCATTACGATATACATGTTTTGTTAAAAGTAACATATGTCAATTAGTTATTAATTACCGTCGGCCAGCAATATGTTTTCCTCAAGGAATTAGATTCTTCACAGTTTTCATCAAGTATGTCAACTCCATTTTTATGCTGGTTATAATCCAGTATAACTGTAGATTTTAAAATCCACACTGTTGTTAAACCAACCTACTTTAATAAATTAAAAGTCATTTTAATTAGTAAAACATCTTAAAATTCGAACGTTTTCAACTTTCATAAAGAGCACTGGGTGAAGAAGGATTGGCCGGCACGAGAAGATTTTGCAGCAGGCGATAAAAACATCATAAATGAGCCACTGGTTATTTGAGATCGCATTATCCTGCCTCCGCTTCACAAAAAGCTGGGTCTGATGAAACAATTTGTAAAAGCTCTTGATAAAGATAGTGATTGTTTCAATTATATCGCCAAAACCTTTCCTGGTCTCTGCATGGAAAAGCTTAAAGCAGGTATTTTTGATGGACCCCAAATTTGCAAATTGATGCAAGATCAAACCTTCACTGCTCGTATGACAATGGCTGAGAGGGCTGCCTGGTGCTCATATGTCTCAGTAATACGAGAGATTCTAGGTAACACAAAAGCTAGCAACCACCAGAACCTTGTGGATGTGATACTCCAATACTTTCAAGCTCTTGGTGCAAGGATAAGCGTCAAACTTCACTATCTGTTAAACCATATAGATTATTTCCCAGAGAATCTTGGTGATTGACATGACCTGCAATCAATTGTTACGCGCCGCGTTCTTCTGTGCTTTAAACCACATGTGCTCTGAATCATTGCCTTGAACTGCGCAATTAACTTTAAGCAGTTCGCTGATCCAACGCATTAGTAGCTATGCACTCATTGTATTGTGTTGCATGCATTGTAACTGTAGTTTTGCATTAACAGCTCATATGTCAAGATTTGGGTTTTTTTTACAGATGTAATTTGTTATTGCGTTGCTGAGTTTTAAGTGACCAAAAGCCTAAGTTTGGTTCTTACAATAGTGATGTTAGCGAGGAACAAGGAGAGAGGTTCCATCAAGACATTAGGACAATGGAAGAAAGATACCAAAGTCGTTGGGACTCTCGCATGATGGCAGATTATTGCTGGACATTGATCCGTGATGGTATTGAACATAGCCATAGCCGAAAATCATATAAGCAAACTTTTCTTCAGATAAACAGTTAAAATCCGATGTGCCATGCTACTTAATGTTTCTTTAAATCTATGAACATCTTCATGTAACTGTTTGTTACAGAGGATGTGTTTAGCAAATGATGGACCGATACAATTCTTTGTAGTTAATTATGATGTTGAACATTGCGCGTTTACTATATGAGTATATAGCATGCTTTATTCATTCCGTGAATTAAAAACTTTGCCTGTTTTGACTCTTGAATTATTTATGTCAGACCAATATAGATCAATTACACTGAAAACACATTTTATTCATTGACCAGTCCAAAATAAATGTCCATTTACAAGTAGCCCTAATTACGGTAAGGAACAAATAAAAAAGATTGAAATATCTCAAAAACTAGGGTCAATCTACAAAAATAATGTCATTTTCGAAATCAGCGCCCCCAATTTACCCTCAAACCGCTTTCACCTTATATGCCAAAAAATTTTTGTTGGCCTGTGTTATACATAAATATGTTTTCAGATAGTTTTGCATAATTTTATTGTAGTAGCATTATTACCACTATTTTAGATCGAAATTTTTACCATTTTTCATTTAGAGGAAGGAGAGATTAGTTGAGGTGCGAGGTTAATTGATACACCAGCTCTAATAGCAAATAGAAAGATTACAAAATAAAAAGAATACAAAGCTTTTCTTTTTGTAGCATTTTTTCACACCTATACCAGACGCCACGTTCACAACAAAGAACATCGACCAGGCGCATAGGTATTTAATGCTCTAGACATAACGTAGTGTGTATCCAAGGATTGTGTCAACGTATTGGGGAAATATTTTGATAATCATCTAATCCCTGGTTTCCTATTTAAAAGCAAAATGGCTTTTCGGCTTATTTCTCTTACAGAAATTGGAAAATGTCTGTATGGCAATCAATCAGTTAATCTTAGAATGTTTGTGCAAATTTTGATTTAAAAATCCTAAGATTTTATTTGAATAAGACAAACTGACAATGGTGTAAAATTGAAATAAAGTAAGATCAACTGATTGATTGCAAGTTCAACATTTACTAATTCAATTTTTAATTAAGCTAAGCAATCATTAAAAGCTTGCTACAAATGATTATGAAAACATTTATCAACGAGGAGACTTAAAGTGCAACCTTAAGTTTTACTCATTGACAATCGCCAGGCACTTAAGTTATGTCTAGAAAAATAACACTCTGTAAAAAATTACAAAATACATATGATTAAGGGATTTAAAAACAGAAAAAATTGCTAAACATCTGAAATGTTAGTTTCCAGGGAATATGACTGCATTGTGACATCATACCAAGGCAAGTGATAACTTTAGAAATCTAACATATAAAGTGAAATTCTGTCTGTCTGTGTGTCTGTCTGCCTGTTTTAACTCCTCTAAAACTGCTACAAGTACAAGTTGAATCAAACTTGGCACGATCGATCACCACCCCAACGTGAGTGTCATAGGAGTGTTTGTGACGTCATAATCAAAAACAATTTTTTAGAATTTTCATTACTTGACAGACGACAACCGCTCCTTGCTCAAACGAAAGCCAGCTTCCGACTTACCACATTACAAAAACTTTCATTTGTTCTGGGTCTAAAAGGACATTACAATCAACGCTTTATTGCACAATTGCACAATTGTTTTTTGTTCTTTCTCAAAAAGTACTCTTCGCAGAAACGCGATTAAACGTTTTTTCAGAAGATATTAATAGGGTGCTTTCGATAAAAACAATTTTACAGCCATTCATGTTTATTTGACAATGCTACGAGCAATTCTTTATTTAAACACTTTATGCCCTATAAGCAAATTTGTTCTCTATTTCGCTTGCACGCTTAAAAGTGGGCTCTGTTACGACATAATATGTCTCGTACGATTAACACGAATTTTTGGCTACCGCAGATCATAATATGAAGATGTTTTCAAAAATTGCATCCTTTTTGCAAAATTAGTTTACTTAAAAACTGATTTTTGACCTCATTTCTCAACTGATTTTCAAACTTTTTTAAACAAATTAAAGGTTATTTCAATGCAATTCCGATAGTGTATAACATGAACAATTATTATTGGTTTTTATACTGAAAAAAATGAACTTTAAGACCTGTGGTGTAACTTTTTACCGCTCTCAAAAAGTGGTAAGCTCAGTGAAAACAGATAACTTCAACACAAAAACGTAATAGTAAGGCACTAACAATTACTGTCCTTTGAAAGCTTAGTAAATTTGCTTTCCAGCAATATGACTCCAATAACGTAGGGATAAGGATTAGTTTACAATGGCTGATCAAAACGTGGTTGCCATGCATGATGTTTCATTTTTAGTTGAACAATTATCCTACTTGACCTAACAAACTTGCAATTGTTAAACCAAAGTTAGTTCTTTCCTACATTTTGACTACTTTTCCTCACAAGCATGGTTCTTTTACATTATCTGTCGATGTTTTCAAAAATTTCCATCAAAAACTGAAGTCTCCAAATGTTTATGAAATGTAGTCTACCGGTTAGAAACACGCAAAACTTTGATGCCTACATTTCACAAAATTGCAATTTCTAGAAAAACTAAGTCCTTTAGTGCATCTTGGCTATTCTTTCTCGATAGCATGGATCTTTGGCATTATCCATCAAAATATTCAAAAAGACTCATTGAAAAATAAAGTCTACAAATTTTAATTTGTAAAGCAAAACATTTGTCACCAATCACCCAAGAAAAAGACGAGGGGTAAAGATGGTCCTTTCTTATCTTTTGCAACAATATGTAACTGTCGAGCTGCTTATGATCTGAATGTTAAAGCAATTTTCTTTGCAATTGGGCGAGGCTGGTGCAGCCAACTGATTTGATATTCTTGACCTCGACATTACTAACGGGAACCCCCGCTATTACTATAACTTAACTGTGAGTGCTTCATTTGGAGTTAGTTTGCTCTTTGCATGGCGGCGTTTATGCCAGGGCCAAGGAGCATGCGCGTTAGTTCACAGACGTTAGTTCATATCAATTTGCCTACATAATGAAAACGTAGTAAGTAGCGATTGTAATATTTAATGGCTTAAAACGGATTGTGGGGTCATAATCTTAAACGACATTACAATGCTTGCCACTATACAATGAAAATAGCAGCAGGCAGCAAAATTATCCACTATCATTTTGATAGCAAACATAAATGGTAAAACGCATTACTGATATTTGTAATTGCAAGGATATCGGCACAAAACGCTAATCTTCATTTAACAGTTGGGAGGTCTGGATTAGGGACAAAGCTAAATGTAATAATATCCGAAATTTAAGAAAAAATTAAAATTAAACAACAATAGCATCAATTTGTACCACTGGATTAAGAGGAAATGCTTTTGTTTGAAAAGAGCTTAATAGGCGCCTATTGCTATAGGTTATATGACTTAGGCAAAAGACATGGCCCTTTTTCGTGCCATGGCTAAATTAAAGCAAACAGCGAAGGCAAAAATCTTAATGTCACCAATATTAATACGACAGCGGGCCCACCAAATTGTCAAATAGGCATAGCACTAAATAGCTCATTTCTTTAATTGTCAAAACGACCACCATTTGGGAAACGCCATCAATTTTGACTATGTTTTACTCCCCTTACACCTTTAAATATTACGAATGGTAGTTTGTGTCATCATTCTTTCTTTTTGGAGATATTTCCAGTCTTGATTAATAAACCAACATGATAACCATTGTATGTACAGGAACTATGGCTTATATTTATACACCATTTCGTTGTTGCCCTCACAAATGTTTGTAAGGTTAAGCTGGCGCAGCTACATTGATTGATACGTTTTAAATCGGCACGGGTAATGTTACGTCCTGCCGGGATAGAATTTTTCTCTTTTGTTTGATAATAGCTTTATAGAGCTACCGGGATCAAATCAGATCATTGGAGAAAGGAAGGACTCTTTTAACTTCCCCGGGCACGTCAAGCAAGTAGAAAAGAACATGCTACACAATGCGTAGCCAGCGACAACTTGAGAAAGTTTAAAGAGAAATCAAACGAAACAACGTCACTGAATAGCCTAATATGGAAAAGTGTTCTCTACTTTCAAACTACGCAAGGCTCCCTTAGGTTTGTGTCGGCAATGAACAGGGCAAATAGAGTTAAGGCATAGCCAGAATCTTGAAATAAGATAGTCTATTGGAAAAAGAAGCTCAAATAGTCGTAAAAATCTTAGGTGCAGTAAACGCATAAGCTTTTGGTAACTCTTCATACAAGAGCATGATAGGTAAAACCGGCTTGGCTGGCTGAGCAGACACTCTCAATTCCGACGTTACTTACGGTGGCTCTTCGGGTGACGCCGCCGTATATACTAAAGATTTTTTTATGCTGATATGCTTCGTGTTATGGTGTTTATGTCTATACTCTACAGCATTGTAATAAAATCCCAAGTTTAAGAAAAAATCAACATAAAACCATAACTCTAACAATTTGTAAAACTGAATATAGAGAGAACAATAGTCTCTTATGTCGCTATGTAGGAAACAAGACCAATAGTGCAGCCAAATTAGGAACTTAATACAACAAATATAAATAGGAAAGCGGCAGCACTACATTGCAAAATAGGCTTACCATTAAATAGTTTATTTCTGCAATTATGAAAGTAACCACCATTTCGCCGCTACATTCAGTTTTGGATGTTTCAATCACTGCTCCCTCACAAGTATTAACATTAATTTGTGGCAAGATTTATTGTGAGCATTGTCTGTCATGGTTAAGAGAATATGATGATTACAATTTCGTGTACAAGAATTGTGAAAGTGCATAAAATTCATTAACTTTTTGCCACTGCTTACACAAGAGCCCAATGGGTGAAGCCGGCTTGGCCGGTTGAACCGAAATACCAAACCCCGACATTACTGATGGAGGGCCCCTACCGGGCGACGCCGGCAAAGCCGGCTAGTGAAAAATAAATCGAAGTCGATGGTCAATTTATTGAATAATAAAAATTTGTATTTAACCTTATGTGGAAACTAACTTGGTATAAAGCCAGTAAATCTTTCAGTTTTAAATTATTCACTTTTTTTAATTTACTCCGACTTCAATTCTAGAAGAGTGATTAGACCAAATGAATAGGCTAAGCATATACTGTATATCTCACGCGTATTTTGTAGAATTGCGTTATTTTTCTACTCGTAAATTAAGTACCTGACGACTGTGAAGATATCAAGCCTAAGGTTGCACTTTAAGTCTCTTTATTGATGAAGTACTTCGCTTGGTCATAATATTGAGCACATTAAAAGAATTTAATGTAATATTGAAACTTAAAACCTATAATTATTTGAGAAGTGACACCAGATAACTGAAAAGGCATGACAATTCTGTCAAATTAATTAATAAACTTGAATTTTTAAAGCGAAGTTATCGCAAGTATCAGCAGGAAAATCAATGTGCATGATAAACGCGTCGTGACTTTTCTAACTGGCTCCGGCTTTAGCCTACATGTAACACCTGATAATAAAATAAAGCAGCATGAAAATCAAAGATTACCTCGGACTTTTCAAAATTACTAAATATGAGATCAGCTGCAACGTAACGCAACAAAAGAACATCTACCGTTCGGACGAAGCAAATGTCGGACTGTACGGATAAACGCACGACGTGCAAAATTTCAATATTCTGATGTCACTAACGTATTTGACGAAAAAGTAAAAGCAAATTATTTTTTTGATTGAGTAGACTAAACTTATTTTCACGAATATTATCGACAAATACTGCTTTTAGATTTTTTAACTACACAGGTTTGCTTGATTGCATCACATAAAAAATAATTTTTTGGACCTTTGCTGTTTCCTCTCAAATGACGTTAAGTCTAGTGATAATTGATTTGAATTACTTTCAATGAGCTATTGTTTATAATGTACTAGTTATTTTTAATTTAAACTTTTCAATACTTACTTTAATACATTTCGGCATGTCTGCCATTTTGCTGATCAACCGTTCACTGCTGTCTCCAACGAAAGTCGTATAATTGATCTCCATTTCCAGAAGCTTTTGTCTATGTTGCAAAGCATAAAACAAAGTACCAACATCATGTGGGAAGATGTTCTCCCTTTCTATTTTCAACAGATGAGGAAAACGATCTACAACTTTCTTTGTCAACTCTTGATCCTGCATTTCGTACAGCAAACTGCAAACTTCCAAGTATTTAGAAAGTTTACTGGATGAAAGATTTTTTGTAATTCTACAGGCATGTTGTGTAAGAAACAATTTTTTTTTGTCAAAATCTGAGTTTTCAAAATCAAAAGTTGATTGCAAGTCGGTCAAACAATCATAAGTCAATGCGTTACACAATCCAAAAAGAAAATTTGTGACAATATCCAAATTATCAAATCGTCCGTCGTTTACAGAGAGCACGTCTTTGAACTCACGAAAAGGTAGAAACAATATCAAATAAACTGCCGAAAAAAACTCTTGAAGAATCAAATGAGCAAAGTACGTGATTTTTGCAACTTTGAAGACGCTTATTTGAGTGTTTGTTATTAAGACTGTATTCAAGCTTTCTTTTTTCAACTTTGCTTTTTTTATCTCTTTTTCAGTAAATTCATATTTTTTGCAACGTAAGCCCTCCCAAGCCAGTTTTGATAGCTTTTCTAAATCAAATTCAGTTTTTTCACTTTTATGTCTGGTAAAATTCTCCAACACATTTAACATAATATTTGTTACTGTTGGGAAAATCATTGTCTGATCGACCTGAAGATGTTTTTGGTGCAACCAATACACAGTAAAGATACAAATTATTGGCACAAAGCATTGAGCCAAGAGTTGAGGATGGTTTAACAGCTCATTGAGCACCTTTTTATTGTCATCTCCGCAGATGTTTTCACATATCTGACGTTGTGCTTCAAGATTGATTCCCAGAACATCTACTATGTAATGTGGCCTGCATTCTTTTTCCAGTTCCCACATTTGACGAGGACGAGATGTAATCAGTTTCTTCGCTTTGCGCAAAATGTTACCATTTAAGATGTTTTTTAAAAGTACGTCCGGATTTTCTTTGTCATAAAGCTTAGCATTGGGGCATTGTTGTTCTAGATTTATTGTCGCTTCATCCAAGCCATCAAATATTATCATGACCTTCTCATTTTCTTCCAGTTGTTTCAAGATTTTATTATCAGAATCAGATTCATGTTCCCAACTTGAATCTAAGTTTGTCAGTAACAACTGTAAAACATTCATTTCTTTTTCATAGCTTATTTTGTTCAAAGATACATAAAATATAAATTCAATATCAAGCATTTCTTTTTTCAACACTTTTTCAACCAGCTGCTTGGTGAGAGTTGTTTTTCCTATCCCCGCTTGACCTGAAATCCCAACGCAGTTTCCGTGAGTAGCTATGTACTTTTTCTCAGCAGCAGCATTAAAAGTTTTTTCCTTAGCTTGTTCTTTGGCAAGTTCTTCAGCCAGTTTGAATAAGTCCACGAGTTTTATGTTGCCTTGTTGAGCTTGGTTCCATAACTTAGGATCTCTTTTTCTTTTGAAATAATCTGAATTCTCAATTTTTCTGGTTTCGCTTTTAGATATTTGAAGTTCAACAGTTTGAATATCTGTATTTATTGCCAAATCGCTCTTTTCTCCAGAAATGGCTTCTGCTGCAAGACGTAGTTCATTTTTTAGTTGATCAAGCTTTGAAAAATCTGAAGAAAGTAAGTACATTTATTTTTTATTGGCTTTAAAAACATGGGAACAAAAATAATAACTACAATCAAGTAGGCTATATCCCACTAAAAGGGTAAAGATCAAAAAGCATCGAAGAGCCTTTCAGTTTTCAAGTAAACATGCTTTGTGACAGTCGACCATTGAGTAAAAAAGTGAATGCATTGAGCACAGTCGAATAAAGATCATCAAAAATTTTAAAACAAAATTAACTTTATCTGTTGTTGCAGCATAGCGGATGCTGTCATTACAGCCAAGGCTGGGGAGCCACTAAAAAAACATAGGCTTCAGCTCCAGAGCTTTAAAGAATTTATTTACTGTCTCCAGCTCCGCTCTATTAAGAATGTTTTGTAGCATTTTCCACAAAAAATTAAATGCTTTTTTGTATTGGAAAGTTTAAAATTCTTCTAAAACATAAAGGCTTTCAAGGTTACATAGGCTAAAAAATAAAGCAAGAAAAGCACACTCTAGTTAACTTTTTATTATGCTTTTCTTTATGACCAACTGAAAGCAATGATGATCACAAACTACCACAAAAATTAGTCATATTGGATCCGGCTTCCCAGCCCTAATCACAGCATTTAAAAACAAGCTGTTTCTTTCCATTTTTTTCTATTTTTACCACCAAAAAATGAGCACATCATGGCAAGTCTATCAAAGATAAAAAGTGTTTTAAACTTTCTGAATTTGACAACTTCTTAATGAATTACTGTTTTGCTGATTTTTAGCTTTCAAATTTTTTCTTTTTGATTACTTCTCTCTGTTCAGTGTAACTACTTTTGACGTCACAACATTGACAAGCTCATTTTTTTGGTAGAAACATAAATAGTTGTCGCTTGTCAGCTTATTTTCAATGGGTGAACATTAATACAGTGCTGCTGAAACTGCGGTATGAGCTCAGTTGCTTGCCAGCAAGCGGGTAGGTATACAAGTATGTTTACTCGGAAAGTTGATGATAACCATTCGCATAATTATCAGCTGTGTTATAATAGGTTTGATTTATTCAGGCGAGGATAAGGGGACATGTAGGACCGCAAGCCAAAAGTAAAAACAGGATCCGGGTCATTCCTGCAATTTTTTATAATGGAGTGCGAAATTTATCCAAATGCCGACTAAACAGAAGGTTTGCTTATTGAAATGGAGCTGCAAATTAATATTGCACGCCGCAGTGTGATTTGCTGAGTTGCAATTTTTGCTCTACACACTTTTTCAATTCTGATAACTGTGGTACAAATTTTCTGGCTGCAGAAGAAAAGATTTGCGCGAATACGTTTTCTAGAAAAGACGTATAAAAATGATTAATTAATATGACCAAATTTAGTGGTCTATGACAAACAGTAGCAAATCGAACTCATAGCATTTCATTTAATCAAAGCCTCTCGTAATATTGCGACTAGACAGCTATTGCACGATTAGCGTCTTCGTGATTTACTGCTAGTTTGCAATATAGCACACACTGAAAGCATAAAAATTGATAACACGTTAAATAACCTGTCAAAGATTTGCTTTAATTCAAGCAAACAATTTTTAAATATCATTTAAGCCGGTGTGAGAGGCAGTTTTTGACCTCGTAATTTATTACCAGACCATGTTTGCAAAGCTGTCTTTCTGTGACTAAGTTCAAGTTTCAGAAATGAGGTGGAGAGCTTTTTAATGTTTACGAACAGAACCCCGCAAACACTACTTGTGATCCGTTTTGATCTAAGACAGTGGTTGTTAACCTTTTCATGCCCGTGGCCCATTTTTGATTTGTAAACAAGGTCGTAGCTCAATTCTTTGATATCTATTCCACATAAAAAGTGAAGACCGTTGCTTTTTTGGAGATACACCATCGATTCGTTGTTTTGAAGTCAAATTCTTGCGTTAAAGAAAATTTTTTTATTCCAGATAGACTTACAAAGTATATATTTTTTCTCATATTGGAAATTGAGCGGTTGCCAGCCGGTTGAGAACCACCGGCTTACATACCAGTCAAGTGTAGCAGAATGATTTAAACTTTCGAAGTGTTCTACAGAGATAAAGTTACTAAAACGTTACAGTTATTATCAAAAACGGGCAATTACAGTATAAACGAAATTCCCTCTTTGCAAATACACAATTTTTCCTAGTTAAAAACCCTTGTTCTAGGAGTGTTACCAGAGTTGTCTATGCAGTGTTATAAAACGTTGTCACGTGACTTGATTTTCACAAATGAGCTAGCAAATATTAAACTCAAGACTAAATGGTCCCTGTAGTATGGGGCTATATGCAGCAAAATGGAAGCTGTGTTTGCTGCAATAAAAAGAAAACGACAGATTCGTGCGCATTCGCTGTATTGGTATAGAAGTTACCTACAAATGATCAGCAATCACTGTATGATATTGTTTTATTTTTCGCCCGCTCCTTACGTGTTGGAACCCGTATCTTAGGACTGAGACATAGCTGATGCGCCTAAAACGTTACTTTGTCATTACAAGTTACCGCCAATTAGATCAATAAAATTTTTAACGCCTTTATTGCTGTTGTTTGCAATTTTGCACTGTTTCAAGATGCACTGATCCCACAATTTGAATCGATTTCCAAGATGCGTTTAGGCTAATCAAGAACTCGCAGGATTAGATTTGTGGTTGGCCTATGCAGTGCGCGTAGTGATAGAAATATGGTTTTCGTAAAAAGGAATCAGTCTTGAGATTAGTTTGTTTTTCGGTGTAAAGCCTTATATGAATTTTACGTTGTTAGTAGAGCAGTTTTTTCAATAAAGTCAATTTTTTGTTAGTAAGTTTGACAGAAAGCTCTGTCCGTTCCAGCAAAGACAGAAGAGGATACAACAAGGGTGACGAAGGAGCACAATTTCCTCAGTGGGCACTGAGGGGATCTTTGGGTTCAAGAGTTCGGATGAAACATTACGTCTCCAGACCGAGAAAAGAGAAGAGTTGATACAAGAGGTTAGAGGAGAGACACTACATAGGACAGTTGATGGCTGGAGTAGAGTACTTCGTCTGGCCAATCAATGGCCGTTTCATTGCCCGAAAAAAATGAATAACAGGGTACCCACTGTAGTCTGATGGTAGATAGGTGGAAAAGAAAGATAATTCCTACCATATGTGCCAAAGAGTTTGAGGTAAATGGAAAAACAGAGGAGAGGATAATCCGACGAGGACAGTGCTGACAGGAGTAGAAGAGTAGAGAAATAGCAGACTTGCCGGTGCTGCCGAGACAAGAAAAGAGCTTGCTGATTGGCGCAGGCTCAAGCAGAAAAGCTTTGACATACTTGACCAACCAAATAGGAAAGGGTGGTCTCAGTGCGACAAAGATAGCAGTTGGCAAAGATGCAAGAGCCCATTTTGCCAAAAATCGAAATGATGAGATTATGAGATGGGAAAGAGCTAGGGTGGGAAAGAACTCAACATTGACAAGAGACACGAGGGTCAAAGCGGGAGCATGGAGTAAAAAAAAGTTTCCAGAAGGATGTGGAAAGTCAATATTCAAGGAGATGGAAGGCAAGCAAAAAAGTTTTTCTGGTGAAAGAAGAAAAAAGCATTAGAGACATAAAGGACGCCAAGGCTCTTCATAAGGATTCAAGAAATTTTGGTTTCACACTACGTCCGGCCAGTCCTGAAATGGAAAAAGTGGTCGGAAAGCATTGGATTCGCTCATGAGGTGACAGAGAAAAATGAGTCAGAATGATTTGTATGGAAGGAAGGTACGTTTTAGAGAGAAGATGAGTGACAGAAAAGAAGGAGAGGCAGCCGGTGATGGCGCGACTGGCCGCACGATGAAGGGGTTTCAACTCAGTTATATTGATAATGCTGAGAAATAGATATCATCCGTATAAAGCATAAGTGAGAACGGACCAAAGGAAAGCTTGGTAAAGAAGAGCAAGGAGTGTCTCAAAGGGATCCCATAAAAAAGAAGAGATACAGCGTATGGCCTTGAAACGACGGGAAACAAATTAGCCATTAGCAAAGTTACATGTTCAGAAAAGCGAAGAATTAGGTCAAATGTGATCCCGCGAAAAGTGCAAATAGGATTAGATGGGGATTAGGGCTAGAAATTGTCTTGATGGGGATCCATCAAATATAAGGAGGCCTCGCATTTTCTTAAATCGAGTAGAAGACATTAATGCTCAAACCAGCGCTCTAGTGAAATCAAAACTCTTTGTGTGGCTTCAGCAGCAGATACCAAGGGGCAGTAAGACCAAATGTTCGCGTCGTCAGCATAATCAGAGTAACTGACGGAAGTAGAGACGCAGGGAAATTGTTGATGTAGAGAGAGAAAAGAACTGGGCCAAGAACGGATTCAACTCGACAGACTTGAAAACGAACGTCTTTTGTGATTTTGATAAGCCACGCAAACGCGCCTGTCAGAAAGAAAAGACTGACAACATCAAAGAAAACATGGAGGGAGGCCAGCTAAAATAAAATTGTAAAAGAAAGGAGATGCAAAACAGAGTTAAAAGTTTTAGAGAAATCTATAGCAGCAAGGATCGTCCCAGATCCCGGATTGAGTTTGTTAAACTCATCCAAAATGGACTGAGACAAAGAATTTGATCAATAATAAAAATATCACGACCAAAACGGCAGGAAAAGAGAATGTAGTAAGACTGCAGAAGAGAATGAGTGTGCAGAATAATGCTCTCAAACAGCTTTAAGATACAAGAGATGAAAAAAAATTGGCCGGAAGGAAGCAGGTAAGTTGAGAGGTTTTCCATCTTGCGGGTGACAATAATAGACTTTCAGATGGAAGGAAAAAAATGCAAAGATCAGGAAAGATTGAAAATGTGAAGTAGGGGATTTGCGCAAGTAGGAGGAAAGTGCTTCAGCTTGGGGTAGGCAACTCTGTCTGAGCGGGTTGCGGTGGAAGATGAGAGGTCGGTGGCAGCGAAGAAATTTTTTAGGGTTGAGAGGAGAGCAGAAAGAGAAATGAGTCGCTTCCGGGAACTAAGCTTGGCGGAGCTCAGACAAATAGACTCTGACTCTGCTACCCAAAGCGTTTGGCTGAGAAACAGAAAGCTGAGACCTCAGGTGGTTGGCGTAGACCGCTGACTTTCTAATAGAAGAGCAGCTAGGAAAGTTAAGAGGAGGAGGAAAAAGAAAAACCAGCAACGGAATAAAGAATACAATAGAATAATTTAGAATCAAATTTAGGATAGAAAGAGAGAAGAGCATGTTTCGTGCGATGATTTAGCCTTCGGCAATGACGGAACAGGCATGCCGAGAGGTAAAGATCTAAGCCCGAGGCTCTTTGTTGATTGTGTGAGCAGAAACATAAGATCTGCGTCTTTTCCTACCGCTTCTACCTCTTCAGAAAACCACCAGGATTGTATTTAATGTTGGACGAAGCCAAATGAAATTGAAAACTTGACTGCATTCAGTGCCAAAGAAGTAAAGGTCACAGCTTTGGATAAAGAAAAAGAAAAGAGTATTTTTCTGCAGATTACCACTGCAAATCAAAGTGGAGAGCAAAGTCATTCAAACGAGTTTTCTGGAACCGAAAGAAAGTGGGAGGCTCATTGAGACTGGAGATTCAGGGACATTGAGAAAAACGAAATAGTGATCTAATCCCATGTTCTGAAGATCCTCTCAAAAGGTCAAGAGGGGAGGTTGCGAAAAAAATCTTTATGCCTCGCAAGCCCCAAATAGGTACCAAAAGATATCAATCGATGACTTTTTTTTTATAGACTGCTTATTCTTTAAGATCTTCGAACAATGTTATTACACTTGTGTCAATCTTATTGCAAATTTTGATAACCGATAAATTCTTCGATACTTCCTAATTCTTGCTTTATCTATTAGATATTACATTTAAGCAAAGTCAAAACAATGACCACTGTCTTCCACCTAAACAACAATGCAAAAAGCTGTTTTTTGATGTCAACAATATAGCCCATGCCCTTTTGCCGTGATCCTAAATATTTAGAGGTAGCACCGGACAGGGCACCAACGTATTCCAGACATTAGGAAACAATACGCGAGATCTTAACTTTCCATTCTGCATTTAGAGTGATTAGGGTGAGATGCAGGCGCTGAGACATTGTGCACAGCTGTGGTGCTACTTTCTGTTGTCACGCCAAATATTGGGCACCTGCCTGGAGCTGCAGCGCTTACTTCTAGAAGTACTTAAATTGTCAAAAGTGATGAGGTGAAAAAGAATAGAATTAGTATAAAAAAGAATGAAGAGCTAACGAAGAAAACAACAATTGGCAATCATAAAGAGCAATTACGTACAATAATTGGAAACAAAATAGAAAAAATGTTTATAAAAATTTACCAGCTATTTCTCCTATAACTTAAAGCGTAAGAAATTGAAAATTCATGTTCAAAAGCTCAAACCAGTTAGCAAAACAAACATACTGTAGAACATTGTACTTAATTTTTGGAAGTATAATTTGACTGATGTCGATAGACACATTAATTCTGTGAAACCATATATTTTTACACCAATCAAAAAATCCTTTCGCCAACATTTCAACTAATAAGACGTGAAAACAAAATGGAAAGTCATAATTATTCATAACATCTGTGTTATGGTTAGCGTAGAGTCGCAGTAAAGCAATTTGATCATTTTTGAACTTGAACATATCAAAAGTATTCCAAACACGGCGACGCAAGCTAAATCTGATCGAAAATTTGTTTATGGTTTATTCGACATATTGCATGTCGCAATAATTGTACTGGACAACATAAATATCAAAATTTTTGCCATGTTTACCACAACGCAGAGATACTACAAGAAAATAAGCCCTTGCTTTGCCGTCCATAATTTATGTTATAAACAAAAACCTTTAATTGTTCTCTTTCTGGCAATTGCAATTTTTGCAAATATTTTCAGCAAGTAATATCATTTACAATCATTATTGTATATATTCCTATGGGACGTCGTCTTCAATTTTTTCCTTTCACATTGCTCTTTACTAACATTAATATCTAAAAATGTCTTTAATAAATCTTCTCTCCTCTTAATCTTCGTAAATAGTTTTGACATTTCATTCAGAAGATATTGAAGACTTGCACATTTGTCAACCTGTCATTTCTCTTTACTCGATCCATTGACCTCTAAACTCTCATTTCAAATACATCCTATCTTGCAGCATCCACTTGTATTAAACTCCACCATTTTGATTTGTAAATTGCCACACTCAACACCAAAGTTATAATCGGTTGTTTCTCCAGGTCCTGTTTTAGTCCAACAGCCAGAACTGCTCACCTCTTGTTGAAATTTGCTTTAGCCGTTTCAATTTGTACACGAATATCTTTCTCTAAATAACGGATTGCTAAAAGAAGACTTTCCAAGTAGGCTGCAGGACTTATTATCTGCTGAAGTATGGCTCCATTTCCAGTAATTCTTACTTTACCATAAGATATTGCAATCTTCATGAATTTTCTCTTCTTGACATCTTACTGCATTTTATAGTTCTTGAAAACCCCGCTTGTATTAAAGGTAATTTTTTGGAACCTTTCTTCTGCGTAGAAGATCATAGCTTGATCAACTGTAAATCACGCATTTTGCACTAATTCCACTCCAGTCTTGACATCGTCATGCATGTCATCAAAAGCTTTCCTTATGGCGGCTTCTGCCTAGACATTGAATAATAATCGAGAAGTTAAACAGTCTCGTCGTACTCCTCTTTCAAATTCACTCAACTCCGACAATTTCTCATTCTTTTTTAACAGAGCACACTGACGCGATAAGCCTTCTGTTCGTTTAATCCATTGCAAAGCTGGTCAAAACCTCTACCAATCTACTTCATTTTACTTTGTCAAAAGCCTTTTTGTATTTCACAAAGCACACACATACAGATCTTGAGTGAATTATAAGTTCTTTTCAGCAACGCAACCTAAAATTTTAATGCCATTCCTCAAGTTGTATCTCTATAAATGATCTCTACGCAAAAGTCCTCGGCATTCGTTTTCAACTGTTTTCTCAAACTTCGTACAACAACTTTTTAAGCCCGAAATATTAAGCTTCTGGCACGAAAGTCCTTGCGACAAAACAGAATTTTTTTCTTTACCGAAACCAAAACACTTTTTAAAAAATTCTTCAGCCACATTCCTTCACTGTTAATTAAATTGCACAGTTTCGCAGACTCGCAGACCTCGCTTTATCATAAAGTGGCAAGATAAATTTCGCTGGAATTCCATCTACACATGTGGTTCAAATTCCTACTTCCACTTTACCATTTAGCACATCCGGTCTTGAATCATCTTCTGCAACTCATTTTTTATCCTTCAATTCAATTTTTGATTAAGTATGATGATTGAGCCAACAAAACAAAGTTAGAACCAAAGCAGGTATTACTAAGAATACTACTTAAAAAACTTTACGAATATCTTCGTGTTTGGTTACAAAATAATACAAATTTTTTGTAAATGTTTACTCATTTTTCTCATTTCCATCCTTTGCACGACATTTTCAAAGATTTTTAGTTTTTTGACAAATAAAATATTCATCATTAATTTTTACGTCTCTGTCGTTTAAGTCATTTGTTGCAACGTTATTTTGCCTCATTCTTTAGCCCTTTTGTACTAGTTGTTGTGGTTCCTTGGTCTCGTTTCTAGCAAAACTGACAGAATTTAAAAAAGTTTGAAGCAATATCAAGAGTCAGGACCAACCAATTTAGATAACAATATTGTTGAATATGAGAAGGAAAAGTGGTTTCACATTTCCTTTTTTTTGTTGGAATTTGTCATTTTTGGATATGGTATATATCTTTTCCTTTTTTAAGGGTACATAGGCGTAAAACAGTATCAGGGAAATCATTCCATTGTTTAGATATAACAGGGGGCTCAAAAAGAAACAGTTACTCCAATCAAAGTACACAACAATTGGTCCAACCTTTTTAAGAACACAATAAATTCTGAGTGGTATTTCAGTATAATTCTTGAGGTATTCTTTGCACTATTTTAATGGAAGAAAAGAGAGAACCCGACTGATTTCAGCAAAATGGAACAACAGCGCGCACTGCTTGAGTCCACATGCAAGAAGTTTAGAGTGTGTTTTGTGACCGCATTCATTTACCGTCGTCTATGGCCTTTTTACTCACCAGATTTGACTCCTTGGTATTTTTATCTACGAGGAAAACTAAAGAGTTCTGTGTATGGCAATTACCCTCAAACGACAGCTGTTCTACGTAGGAACATACCAGATGGTATTCGCAATGTTCAACCTGATAAACTTGTGCATGTTTCTTAAAATATGTTGTTGTGCCAATCTTTGTTTTCAACTTTCAACTACTGCTATAGCCAATAAGCTGAACATTTCTTGCGTAATTTCAATCGACTAAAATATTATTTTCTTGATTAAATTTAATGTCATAAAATAAATGCTTTAACCAAAAATAGGTCTGCTTTCTCGCTCCCACTGGTCATCAATACCACTGCACTGTAACTTTTTGAACACCCAGTAGCCTACATAATAGTTTTATACTTTTCAACACACCGTCTGATGCAACTAAATTAACTAGCTGGAAATCAAGCATATTTTTATTTGTTGTAAATCAATGAAAGGGGCAAGAGTTATGGAAGAGCACTCAAACCACCATAGAACATGCATAACTCTTTTCCAACTCTTGCCCCTCACTTCCATTTGCAAATAATAAAATCTGGATTTGATTTAAATAGATGATTTAGTTCACAAAAGCCTTTTCTTTTAAATCTGCAGAAGAGTTCTGCGAGAATTTGCTCTCGGCCCAGTCATGTTCCCTATCTTTATTGATAACTTTCCCAAATTTTTTGTCTTTAGCTGCTCTTTTTATGCTGATATTCAGACCATCTGGTCTTCCTTCCTTTTTGTACCAAGCCATGGCTGGGCTGGAGAACTTGTTTTGTCCTGTTTGTTCCGGTATAACATTAAGCTGCATCGGGATATAGGAAATCTGGAGGCAGCCCTTAATAAAATTGTTCACAGGTCTGATTTCACCCGCAGAGGTAGCACTTGCCAAGGTTCCAGCTTAGGGACAAATAGTGAAGCCATAACAGTAGGTTACAGTAGATCTCTTATCTGGGGATTTTCGTTGATATTGATTTAGTTGTGGTAAGTGCTGCCCTTGTCATTTATGTCTAGCGGTTTGACCAAGCTGCCGTGAACCATTCTGTCTCTGAATGAAGCAGCAGTGATTCAGTGAGCGGTAAACTAAAAATCTTAAGCGCGGGCTTTGCTAGCAAGACAAAAAGCGGCTTGTCGCTCACGTCATACCACATAGGAGTGGCAGCATGATGATGATGATGATAAATTATTTGTGCAAATAGTGTGTTATGAAAAACTATAATTATTGGACATATATAGTATACAGTGGTGTTTTTAGGAGGAGGAAATAAACAGATATTGTTTCACTTCCTCTCTCAAAGGCTTTGAAAGAAAAAAAAATATGAAAGTAAAATCTTATTGAAAGAGAAATTATTACTTTCAAAAAATTGATTTTCAGAGAAATTGTCTTTTTGTTGGTCTCAACACCAAACTGGGAAAAATTCCCGCATGCAAAAAGCTAATTTTCAAAAACGGTGCTCTTCTTGCTATTTTGCATACCAAAATGGAAAATATTCTTATTTTCAAAAACTTGGTTCTCCGCCAAATATCTGAATTTTGTGTTGGAGACGAAAATGTTGCACCCCCATTCCACAAACAAGATTGTACTTACCAATTTTTAAAGATCGCCTAACCATAACATTGTGCTTATCTAATGCTCTGCTACCCCACCCCCCTAAAAAAATTGTTTGTGAAGACATCGTTGATGATAGCTTAACTAATCAAAGAAATCATTCCCGTGGCACTGCTTGACGATGACGTATTCAAAAAAGAAAGGAACACACTGGTGCTATCTCTGCTGCTGCTGTTACAATATGTATCAATGATATACGCTAGAATCATAGACTGAAATCAGGAAAACACAAAATGAGAAACCACTTTTTTTCACATGTCCAACTATATTTTCAACTAATTTGGTTGGTCCTCACTTTTGGTGCGTGTTACTTCAAATTTTTGGAGTTCTGCTTGTTTTCTAGAAACGAAAACCAGCCAGTGGGATCACGGCAACCACCACAAAAATGCTCAAGAAAAAGTTTCAAAACTTGGCAAAGAGCAGCGAATTTTTTTAGGTGTCAACAACAATAAAAACCTTACAAAATGTCATGCATGTGAGGCGAGGGAAAATGGAAAAAGCAAGTGAAAGCTTGAGAAAAAAAACTGTAAGGTTATAAAACCAAGTGACAGGATTTTTTTTAATATGTTTAGTTGCATTGTTGGTGATATCTGCTTAGGTTCTAGCTTTGTTTTGTTGGCCCCATCATATTTATTGAAATTATTTAACTAACTGCACTTTTGCTTTTATTGTTGTGGTTGTTGGGTACATTGCAATAAATTGGATTCTCAATCTTATCGTTTGCAATTCAATTGCGCGACCTGCGCATAAGGGCAAAAGCTGAATGCTATGTTGTACAAATGCTATGAATGTTATATGAACGCTATGGTTATGTTTTATTAATCTGCCAATTTTGGGGTTTTTAGAGGATTCGGAATCGGGTAGCCTTAACACTGAAATTTTTCTTAGTTATGTTAGAAATAGACCCCAAAAACAAGTAGGTATACCAAAATTCAAAAAAATATTTAGGTGAAGCACCGTATTTCATAAGTTAAATAACTTTACTGGTACAGTGAAAAACGCGGCTATCTGTTGCATCCTTAAATGTTTTATTAATCTGCCAATTTTGGGGTTTTTAGAGGATTCGGAATCGGGTAGCCTTAACACTGAAATTTTTCTTAGTTATGTTAGAAATAGACCCCAAAAACAAGTAGGTATACCAAAATTCAAAAAAATATTTAGGTGAAGCACCGTATTTCATAAGTTAAATAACTTTACTGGTACAGTGAAAAACGCGGCTATCTGTTGCATCCTTAAGATAGCAGTCAGAACTGAGTTTGGCCATGTTCTTAAATCTGTAAAACGATAAAAACTATTCACTAAATATAGCATTTTATCTGAGATCTGGAATAACAGTGAGCCTCTCTCAAACGCAAAGTTCCGTAAACTTTCAAGGTGTGGTAAAAAAAATAACAAATTGCCGGAAGATCTCTGGAACGCAATTTTTCTAACAAAAGAAAATATCTGATTGCTCCGACTGTAGCAGTAACACTTTCTTTCCCATTACAGACAAGGTCTTTTCTTGGGTCCTGCTAAACAAGGTTTTCCTCAATAGTTTCAAAATATCTCCTGGAGGCACAGTGTGGCTGTTAGTGTACCAGTGACATGGAAGTTTGATCTCCGCCGCTTTTGTGGGTTTCTTCAAATGCCAAAATCAATAACTAAATGTAGAGCAGACTGCCCAAAGTAAGCACAGTCTCTGAAAGACTCTAAAATTGAATGTAGAACAACAACTGTCTGCGGAAGAGAACAAAAATCTTGATGTACAAGAGGATGTTGATTGCAGGTACTATATCGTTGTTATCTACGTTTTTTGAAGCCTTTTTACTTGCGTTGCCTAAGATCCATTCTAAACGTCAATTGGAGCAAATTTGTTCCTGATACTGAAATTTTTATGCAGATATGCATTCCTAACATAAAAGCATAGCAGCTGAAAATGTAATTGCGCTGAACTGGTCACGTTTATATAATGGATAAACGCAGAATTCCAAAAATACAAGATTTGAGAAACTTCCTCAATCCATCGAAACCCGGGGAAGCGCTACCAAGATACACCAAAAAAAATCCCTCAATGCTTGTCACGAATACGTAAACTTGCACTGGAAGAATAGTTTTGTACATGTATAGTTATTTTAATATGTTGCTTTATTTTGCAGTGATTATTTTTAATTGTAAATCTAAATTGTTTGTAGCCCTAAACTTGCTAAACTGTTTTCAAAAAAAGACCTTTTTTCTTTTGGATTTATAAATAGATTTGTAACTCACACGCCTTTCTGACGTAACAATGATTGTCTACGCGACCTAGTTTTTTAGCGTATTCTAGTGATTCTTGTTTCTTCTCGAAGATTTTCCTTTTATTATTACCGATTTCGTAATTTATTAACGGTATTTTTCTTGTGTCACGAGATGTTCTAGCAATTTCTAGATTATTTTCCAGCCGTGTATGTATAAGGCGGAGAGATTTTTTTTCATTCATTCAGAGATTCAGAGATTGAGTAGTAGATCAGAGTAGAGTAGAAATTAGTGTTGAAAAAGGCGTTGGTGTGTGGTAATTGTTGTGACCTGTCACAACTTGATTCCTGAATCAAGCGATTATTTTGGGGGTTTTTGGTTTATTAAGTCTGTGATACAGTGTATTTATTATTGAAGTGCTTTAGTTCCGTGTTTTGGCAAGTGAAGGAATTCGAAGTTATAAAGTGGTTTGTGAATATATTGTTCTGTTCTTGATCGAAAAGTGCGTGGGTTAAAGTATCTTAGTGGAAGCCAATCTTTTCCAGGCTATTAAGTTGCAACCAAACTTAATTATTCGATTGATACTGCAAGTCGCTTCAATTTAAGAAGTAAATTGAAATTAAAATAGAAAAAAACTCTATTTAAAACGCGGCAATGCTTGTAATCATGTAGTGTACCACTCAAAGAATTTACAGCAATCGAGATCTATTAAAAACTCTTACCTCCATGAACATAGCGCGTGATCACATCAAAGTGGTACATTGCATCTTCGATACGGATGGGATCCCCGTACCAAAGTGATAGCATGCGCCGCGCGTGTGATGTGTGCAAAGGAATTTGTAATAGAATGATACATTTTTCATATTATTGCATGGTAGCTTGATGAGGGTCTAGGGATGGTCTCGTCAAATTATGGGAGGGAGGGTTTTATTATTTGCAATACTATTACATTGAGAAATAACCACATCATTCATGTGAACATGCATATAAAGCGCGTAGATTGCCTTTATAACTCTATACATCAATGCTTGTAATCTTAGCTACTGGCTGCAGAAAAACTCTAGCTGCAAATCGAAAGCAGTGAAAACACTATAAACAGACTGTTTCCCATTATGAAGAAATACGCATCTCCAGATGAGAGAGAAATATTAAGGTAAAAATATTTCGCTATTATCAGCTGGTTGTATTTGCAATTGTGGTCGTATCTTCGGGTCAGTTTTCAGTCTCCTACGCACTAGCAAAATCATGTGTTAAAAATCTTCATCTGCAAAATACTGCCATTGATTAATTTGTTTTATAGCGTGAAAGACATACATACGAAAGACCTACAGGGTGTCCACAAAGTTCGTGTGCACTTTAAAAAATTTATAACTTTATTTGTATCTGCAATAAAAATAATCTGTAAAAAGAATTAGAAAGAAGAAAATCTAGATTTTTTAAGGTCTTAATGAAATGTTATTTAAGTTTCCACAGTTCCTCCATCATTAGCAATGCAAAGGGTAACACAATTTCGCAGTTCACAGAAAACATTTGCCAACTGATTCACAGTAATACCCAAAATCACATTAATTATTTCATTTTCAAATCTTGTAACGAACTAGGTTTGGTTGCGCACACAATTGTTTTTACATATCTCCATAAAAAAATCTAATAAAGTGAAATCTGGCAAATGCGGAGGCCTAGAAAATGGTCCGCACCTTTCGATCCGTCATTTAAGAAATTCTAGATTTAGAAACTGTCTAATATGCAAAGCAAAGTGGCAAGGAGCTCGATTTTGTAGAAACATCTTATCAGTTGAAACGCTGTTTTTAATTTTGTGGTAAAGAATCATTCAATAACTGCACTTAAAACTAGGTAGATGAAACTTTATAACACTTTTCACAGATTATTTCTATCCAAATACAAATAAAGTTATAAATCTTTTAAAGCGCACACAGACTTTATGGACACCCTGCATATATACCATACTTGAGGTAGAAAATTAAAGCTTACCTTCGTTTGATGTTCTCGTTCTCGTTTGTTCTCGATTTTCACTATGACCAGCTAAAATGTATCGTAAGTAGATAAAAGTAGTTCTAAGTTTTGAGGTTTTCACTTCTGCCTAGAGACAACACGTAGAAACTTATATTAAAAAAAGATTTCCCCTACGCCAAAAAACTTTTCAGCTTTAACTCATAAGATTTTCAACATAAATTAAATTTTTATTAATCTGGTAACTTATTTAAATAGACCCGCTTTTTTAAGTCTGCATTAGCTTACCTCCGAATATAATTTACATTGTACATGAAAACGTTTTTTTTGGCGCAAGCAACTTGTATTGATGGAGTTATGAGTTTAAAAATCATTAACGTATTGATGCTGATCAAAATTAAATATGCAATGACTTTAAATCACAAGATTCGATATTCAAAACTTACACAGTGCATTGGATCTCATTGCGCAAGTATTTGATTTTTTAAAGAAGTTTTACTTGCCTTTGAATCACGTGATGCTAAAGTAATTTGTGACAATAATTGTTACCCAAAGTAAACTTTCAGACCAATGGTTCTCAAACTGAGCCCGCAGATATTTGGAGATCCATGGGGAATTTTCAAGGGGTTTGGGCAACATTCCGACTGGTGAATTATAATAGCGAATTTACCTTCTAAATAATTCTTTGTTTTCTTTGTTTTCAAGTTTGCAATATTTTGCATTAAATTATAGTCTTTTTGCAAGTTGCCACGATAAAAGTATGAAATGCAATGCATAAACTGATTTAATTAACAGTTGAAAGAAGGAATAAGTGTAAATTAGATTATATCGATTGACAATTTGTTAAGTATCA
Source organism: Trididemnum clinides (assembly GCA_963675345.1). Taxonomy (NCBI): domain Eukaryota; kingdom Metazoa; phylum Chordata; class Ascidiacea; order Aplousobranchia; family Didemnidae; genus Trididemnum; species Trididemnum clinides. The sequence continues at coordinate 45,549,094 of OY776285.1, read as the reverse complement.
AAGCCTTCTATAACTACAGGCCTGGAAGCAAAAACAAAATGACGGATATTGAAGACCATGGCCTCCCCTTTGTAATCGCATAATTAGTACACTAGCAAGCATCTTCAATATTGATTACTAGATGCATTATTACCAAATTTTTAAGTTTTGTTGAAGCAATACCGATTTCATTCCTTTGGCTTAACACTAAAATATCAACGAAAGAAAAGTTATTGTTTTTTATCAGCAATGAATAACTAATAACATCAATTTAATTTACAATATAATATCAAAGTAACGCTAAATTAATGAATAAAAAAAAGCTGAAATGACTCATTAAAATACATCTACATCACAATACAATTGCTACACATTTACACTATAAATGAAACAGGCTACAGACCTCAGTTGCCCTAATCTGCACAAATAACGCGATAACTATTGGCATTGTTGTTGTTGCTGTTGTTGGTTACCCGACTCCTTCCGAGGGATGGGGGCATGGCGGAAGACCATGGAGCCCCAGAAGCCGGGCAACTCCCCAGGGTCTGGACCAGAGGTCGTACAGAGACAGAGAGTCGCCAAAGAGTGAGCGGCGCAAAGAGTCCGTAGCTGGACAGTGCAGAATGAGATGAGAGATGTCCTGGGACGGGTGTCCACAGGCGCTGCAAGAAGGATTCTCAATTCTGCCAATCCTAGAGAGGTAAGAGCCTAAAGGAAGGCTGCGTCCATTGCAGCGTAGACGAGAGAGGACACAGCGAGCATGACGAGGGAGCACAAGCTCCTCCGTGGAAATCGAGGGAACCTGTGTGTCAAAATATTTGGAAGAGACAGTACGCCTCCAGTCCGAGAAAAGACGAGAGTGGATACGAGAGGTAAGAGGAGAGGGACTAGAAGGGATTGCGGAGGGCACAAGTAGCGCTCCCCGTCTGGCTAGCTCGTCAGCCGTGTCGTTCCCCGGGAGAAACGAGTGTCTGGGGACTCATTGTAGCCTGATAGAACAGAAGGAGAGAGAAGACAGTTCCTGCCAGATCTGCCACAGAGTTTGAAATAAGAGAAAAGATGGAGGAGAGAACAGGGTGGCGAGGACAGAACGAGAGTCAGATAGTAGAAGAGAAGAGAAATGGAAGACTTGTTGGTGCTGCCGAGACCAGCAAAGAGCGTGCAGAATGGCGCAAGCTTCAGCGGAGAAACTTAAACATACTGGGCCTGCCGAAAAGGAAAGAGTGGCCTCAGTGCCACAGAGAGAGCAGTTGGCAAGAACGCCGGAGCCGTCCTTGCCGAAAGGAAAAGCAACAGAGCCGTCTGTCCAGAGTACCAGATCATGAGGGGGGAGAGAGTCAAGATGGGCGAGAGCCGCACCTTGGCGAGAAAGAGGGGGATCAGAGCGAGAGCATGGAGTGGGAAGGGTGGACTCCACCGTGAACGAAGGAAGATTCCAAGGAGGACAGGGAGGGCAAGCAACAAGAGCCTCCCTGGAACAAGTAGAAGGAAGCATGAGCGGGTGAGTGGACGCAAGAGCTCTTCAAAACGATCTGAAGAGTCTTGGTTTCACTCCAAGTCTGGCCAAACTTGAAATAGCAAAGGAGGTTGGGAGACGAAGAGCCCGCTCATAAGAAAACAGAGTAAAGTGAGTCAGAGTGACTCGTAGGAGAGGTAGAGAAGCCTCGTAGGAGAGGTAGAGAAGTGAGTAGTAGAGGGATAGGGGAGGACGAGAGGCAGCCGGTGATGGCGCGACTGGCCGCTCGGAGGAGGCGTTCCAATTTGGTGAAACTGGTAGCGCTTAGGAAAGGAAACCATCCGGGTGAAGCGTAAGTGAGAAGGGACCGAAGAAAAGATTTATAAAGAACAGAGAAGGACTCCTTAGAGGGGCCCCAAGAGGAAGCAGAGATACAGCGTAAGGCCTTGAGACGAGAGAAAAACTTGGCCTTCAGCGAAGATACATGTTTAGTAAAGGAAAGAGTGCGGTCGAAGGTGACCCCAAGAAAAGTTGGAACCGGGATTAAAACGGAGGCGGGAGCCGAGTAGGAGGAGGTTGGGCTGGAGGTTAGCTTAGTGGGGAACCACTGAGAAGAACGAGGCCTCACATTTGCTCGGATTGAGAGGAAGACACCAGTACTCAGACCAGCGCTCCAATCGAAACAGAGATCCTTGTGTGGCCTCCACCGCAGTGGGGACCAAGGGTGAGGAGGACCAAATGGCCAGATCGTCAGCGTAAAGAGAGCAGCTGACGGAAGAAGGCAGAGATGCCGGAAGATCATTAATGAAGAGAGAGAAAGGGCCAAGAACGGATCCTTGCGGAACACCTCGACGGACTCGAAAGGAACGGCTTTTGTGATTTTGATAAACCACACAAGCGCGCCTGTCAGAAAGGAAAGATTGAGTCCAACGAGCAAAGCAAGGAGGGAGGCCAGCCGAAATGAGTTTATGAAAAAAGGCGGGATGCCAGACAGAGTCAAAAGCTTTCGAGAAATCGACAGTAGAGAGTATCGTCCGAGAGCCCGGCCTGGGTTTGTTAAACCCATCCGAAATGGACTGAGAAAGGTACAGAATTTGATCGAGTGTGTACCGACCAGGGCGGAAACCGGCCTGGCGGGGAGAGAGAATGGAATTAAACTCCAGAAAGAAGAGTAGACGGGATAGAATGATGCGCTCAAACAGCTTTGATACGCAGGAGGCGAGAGAGATAGGCCGGAAGGAAGCAGGAGAGTCGAGAGGTTTTCCCATCTTGCGGATGGGAATAATGGAAGATGTCTTTCAGATGGAAGGAAAGGAATGTGTAGACCAGGAAAGATTGAAGATGTAAAGAAGTAAATCCATGCCAGAGCGAGGAAGGTGCTTTAGCATGGGATAGGCAACTTTGTCTGGACCAGTGGCAGTAGATGGGGTAAGATTGGAGGCAGCCGCAAGAAATTCCGCGGGATAGAAAGGAGAGCAAAAGGAAGAGTGAGACTCCACAGGGCACGTGGCTCGGCGGAGCTCAGAGAGGTAGCCTCTGGCTCTGCTGCGCAGGGCCTTAGGCTGAGAAACGGATAAGTGAGATCTCAGGTAAGCGGCATAAACCGAAGCCGATTCCCTGGGAGAAGAACAGTTAGGAAAGTTAGGAGAGGAGGAAGACGAGGAAGGAGAGCCAGCAATAGAGCGAAGAAGAGAGTGTACAGATTTAGGGTTAGACCTAGGTGAAAGAGAAGAGCAAGTTGTCTGCCATGCCTCAGCCTTGGCCTTGGTGATGACTGACAAGGCGCGTCGAGAAGCGGAGATGTAAGCCCGCCGATCTTCATCACTTCTGTGAGCGGCAGCAAAAGCCTTGCGTCTATCACTAACCGCTTGTTCCACCTCAGCAGACCACCAGGCTTTAGGAGGGCGTTTGATGCGGCCGAAAGGAATGGAAAATTTGGCCGCATTCAAAGTCAAAGAGGTAAAGAGAGCAGCAGCAGAGGAAAGAGAAAGAGACGAGTATTCCTCTGCTGAAGGACAGTGAGAGTCAAAGTAAGAGGCAAAGCCATCCCAGTGAGCTTTTTGAAAATTGAAGGAAGGGAGACGCTCGTTGGGGCGAAAGACCGGAGAGAGGGATAGATAGAAAAATTGGTAGGTGATCAGAACCCAGGTCCTGAAGCACCTCTCAGGAGCAAGAAAAAGCAAGAGTAGAAGGAGCAAAGGAGATGTCAGGAGAGGAGCGACTGCCAGAGAAGCGATTTATAAGGTTGGGTGTGTCAGGGTCATTGAGGGGGAGGAGGTCAGAAGAGATGATCCAGTCGAATACTTCCTCCCCGTGGGGGTCGGAAGTACCTCTTGAGTCCCAGAGGGGGTGATGGCAATTGAAGTCCCCCAGAATGAAGAGATTTCTGGAGGAGGGAAGAATGGAGGGAGAGAAGAAATCGGTTCTGCCATTCGTTGGGGAGGAGCGAATAGGGGGGGGGGCGTACACATTAAGAAATGACACCGTGGAGGAGTTGTTAAGAGAGACGTTGACCCCTACATAATCAGAGTAGGGATCAAGCAAAGAAAGAGAGGAGGTAGAAAGTTCAGAAAAGGATAGGCCCTGCCTGACGAAAATGATGACGCCGCCGCTGACGTGCGTGGTATCAGAAGAGAGAATGCCAGACCGGGAGTGGGTGCGATCAGAACACAGAGCAGAAAATCCAGGAATCCGGAAAGAGGAAGATGAGTTAAGATTGGATTCCTGGATGCAGATAAGATCGACAGAATGGGACAATAGAAAATGAAGTAGTTTAGTGCTCCTGGCTCGGAGACCTCCAGCATTCCATTGAAGAACCCTGCGAGAGTCAGGGGGAGGAGAGGAGGCAGGAGGCGTAGAAAAATGGCCAGGAGCAAGGGTCGTTGGTGAAGGAGCAGAGGAAGGAGATATAGAATGGGCAGATATGGGCAGATGGGGGATAGGAGGTTTGGAGACGGGGGTGACGCGATAGCACAGCATCAGTAGAGGGGGAGCCAGATTGTACAGTGGAGGTATACGTGTCGGAGGAGTCCGAGGAGGGAGTCACAGTGTTACGACAGGGGAGGCAACTCCAGGAGTGAGAGCTGCCTAGAGCTCTGAATTTAGACAGGGAAAGTTGTGAGCACCTTAGATGGACCCATTTGGAGCAGGTGCAGCATAGCACTGACTTGCCCCGCCAAGTCACATTTCCAGCGCACACAGAGCAAGGAAAGATGGGGCCGGGGTTAGGATGAACGTTACCGCTCATCAGGAGAAGAAAAAGACTGAGGAGACGAAGAAGGGCAAGAGTAGGGCAGGAGAGAGGAAAAAGTGAAAACAGGCGACCGATTTTGTAGATGCTGTGTGCTGCCCTTCTGCGGTCGTTCAGGGGGCAGCATAGCGAAAAAATGTAGGGGAGTGCCCGGGGTAACTGGGACCCTCGAGAAGGCCAACAGCCGTTTCGACCCAACCCAAACGGGGTCGGGGACCGCACCACCACGTTGAGGCGGCTGTTGATTGATGCAGAACTATTGGCATTCGTATGTAAAGATAGTACTTCAAGCGGCTAAACCGTATTACAGCATTATAATATTTTAAATGAAAATTATCAAAATCATACATCAACTTGTAACATGCAAATATATTGTAAACGCCAAATAAATTAGTGCTTAGCTGAAACTTGGCAACTCTTTCTGATACAACTTTATCATTAATTCATTGTTAGTTTTCGTTTTGGAATAATTGTTAAGCATTAGATTACTAAAAATGCGCACACTTTGCTGAAGAATATGCGATAAATCTTTTAAAGCAAGATCGCAATTTCTTGGCAAGTGTAAAAAATCATGATATTCCCATTAATTAACATTGGCACTGACCAAAAAAAATTTTTAGAAATACAGAGAGCAAAAATCGGTTTACTATTTGAATTGCATGTACAAAAAGTTATCTCTCCTCTATTATTATCTTCAAAATATGCAAAAACAGCCTGGTTAATATCATTTTGTAGCAGAGCGCCACTTTCATCAGCAAGTAGTTGTTTACTACCAATGCATTACAATTTTGCAAAGATTTTTTTGCCGCATATCCTGCTACATACAGCCATACTGGCAGCTTAAGCTCATCAAACTAACGTTTACTGCAAAAAATTATTGTAATTTATTCTCCACCTTAGAGGTGGTGGCTAGAGGTTCATTTTAAACTTTGAAAAATATTTCTTTACTAAAATAGTGATGGTGATTGAACGCAACTCTAGCAAAGTTTTCACTTCCAGTTTATTTGACTTTCATTGATTTCTGGGATTGTCATCAGTCTATTACCCAACGCATTTGTCTGTATTGACGAAATCGACTTTCCTAATTGTTTGTTTCAAATTTTCTGAGATGGACAAAAACAAATTTTGAGTTATCTTACAGATACTTAACCATTGGTACAATTGTTTTCAGAGAGTGGCTAAAAGTAAGATGCGTATCCTTTGAGAAAAGGCCTTTACTGAGAACTTGAGTTTTGTCACACCATCATTTTAACCAGAATTTCATAATCAAAAGAAACTTAAAATCTCGTGGTTGCTGCTGTTTACAGGGCAAGCGTATACATTTTGTGTTTTTGTTCTTTTTATTAGATGTTTAACGTTAACCACACACCACCATTTCCAAATAAGCGAGATAAAATTTCCTGTGCCTTCTCAATTTTCCGAATTGGAATCAAGAGAACTGTAAAGCTATTGATGTCTTGTCTCTCCAACCAGTGTGGCGCAATGCTTTCCATGATAATGCCAAAGCTTTTCTTAAGGTCTTACTTGCTTTGAATAAATAAATAAATACAGCAGTTTCAAAATTAATAAATGACTCACAAAGAAATGTTGCAATCGAATAGGTTTATGACTGCTAGATGCCTAAAATTAGTGTTTTGTGGTTTAAAATCTGTGAAGTAGTTTTGAAGCTGTAACTAGTAACTGCCAATATATTCGAAAATTGACCACTAAAACGACACACAGAATATTTTACGAACAACCCACAAAAACTCTGTAAGCAATGCTCTTTCATATTCTTTCCAGCGTAGATGATATTGCAAATTTGCTAGTAAGATATATCAAAGGTAGCCTTCAAATTAACTCTTGTGCAAACTTTCTCCTTTGCTTCGCTTCTTTTAGTCAATTATATCGCTCTTACTTGGTGTTTCTCTGCAGATAAACATCTTTTGTTTCACATCAAACGCGGTCGCCGCAGACAGCCTTAGTTTGTGACGTCATTCACGACATCGATACTCTATTACAGGCCTGCAGTTATAGAAGACCGTGGTAGTATGCACAAGAGGACTTATTGAAATGCGGCGTTAATTGATTTTCAAAAGTTTTTACGCTTTCAAAACAGATGGGTATCCGTCATAATTTCAAAAATGCTAAAGGTTTCCGCCAGCAAAGAATTTTTGAGTACCACACCTATATAACATACCGGTTGCGATTTTTTATATTTTTATACAAATTCATGAAGAAGCTCACGTGAATAATAATGGTGATGTGTTGAGTGATAGATCCGGCGTTGATCAATGTTGGAGGAACCTAAACAAAATATTATAAAATATCTGCAACCAACACCTACTTTGTTGCGCTGTTGCGACGTTGCGGCGATGTTGTGATTAGATAATTGTTGCACCACCTTTGTAATTTATGGCTAATTATCAAGATAGCACATAATGAAGGCATAGTAATAATGAACGTTAAATTACCTGTTCAAAAGTTTGGTTTTATTTCAAGCAAACAATTTTTCAACATTATTCAATCCAGTCTGAGATGCAGTTTTTGATCGAGTAGCTTACCGCCAAGGGATGTTCACGTAGCCACTTTTTTGTGGCTAAGTTTAGATTTCATAAATGAAGTGGAGGGCTTTTAATGTTTACAAACAGAAACGAGGTAACATTAGTTGTGATCTGTTTTGATCTAAGACAGTGGCTGTCAACTTTTTATTGTTCGTGGCGCATTTTTAATGTGTAAATTATGTGGCTCACTTTTCTAATTTTTACTTCGAATCGCAAACAAGACTTTTTGTTGGAAATCCACCATCGATTTGCTGTTTCGAAGTCAAATTTTGGGCTTTACAAAGTCCTTTTATATTCTAGATTGACTTTTTCGAAGTCTATATTTTCTCCCACACTAGAAATCAAGTTATGGCTCACCGGTTGGGAACCCCTGACTTACAACTAGTAAATCCACCAAAATGATTCAAACTTTCAAAGTGTTTTATAGTAAAAAAGTTAATTGGACATTATAAATTATTATCAAAAACGTGCAATTACAATTTAAATAAAATTCCCTTTTTGCGAATACAAAATTTCCTCTAGTTGCAAATACAAATTCTCCCGTTCAGAAACTCTTATTTAAGAATACAATTTCGGTAGAGAGGTGACTTTTAGTATCCAAGTTGCTATTATTGCCACTAGCAATACACCGTTGAACATAATAATATAATACATTTAGAAAATTCAAACGTTTTCGGCGCTACATATCGCCCTTATCAGGGTCTATACACAAATATTTAGAGCATTAAAACTTTCGTTGTACGAAAACACAAAAAACATAAAATAACTTGAAAATAGTTCTGATAAATAACAGTAAAGCTCCATTCTACGGTCTTCGTAATTGTTAATAGTGACCAGACAATTACGAACACCGTAGAATGGAGCTTTACTGTTATTTATCAGAACTATTTTCAAGTTATTTTATGTTTTTTGTGTTTTCGTACAACGAAAGTTTTAATGCTGTAAATATTTGTGTATAGACTTAAAGTTTTAATGCTGTAAATGTTAGTATCTAAATTCTATTCATGTGCATGCATTAACGTATATCGTTTTGCCATCGTCTCCTTTTTTTGTCCACTGCTGTGTAATTTATTTCTATGTACGCTGATTTGGACAAAAATAAAATAAAATTGATTGATTGATTGATAGACCCTGATGAGGGCGATATGTAGCGCCGAAAACGTTTGAATTTTCTAAATGTATTATATTATTATGTTCAACGGTGTATTGCTAGTAGCAATCTTATTTAAGAGGTACTAACAAAGTTTTTTATACAGAGTTACAACACTACATCATGTATCTTTGTTATTACTCATTATGGAGGGAAGATTAAAATCATACCAAATAGTCACTGTAGTATTGGGCTATAAACTGCATAATTGACGCTGTGTTTGTGGCAGCAGAAAGAAAACGAACATCTAAGCTCTATTGTTGTGTTGGTTTGCATTAGCGTAGATAAGCAGGAACCGTCCTAGATATAGCTTGATGAAATAGCTAAGTCAGTGTACGATTTTTAGTATAGAACAACTAACTCTGCAAGGTGGGCAGCTTGTAGCATAGACCATAGACGATATCGCAGAACTGATGTTGCAATCAACCAACCAAATAAATCAAGCAAATTTTGGCAATGCTCATAAACAAAAATTTAACACTATGTTTTTAAGAATTTTGTCAATTTTATGTCCAACTGCAAAAAACAATGTTTTTACTGAAGCGTCTGTGAAAAATGTAGATGAAAGTTTACTTTTAGTTTTGCATTTTGCTTATAACAATTTTCCTTTACAGTTTTTTGCAATTTTAGTTATTTTCGCTATGATTTCATGCACATTGTCCATGGTTGGATATTGCCAAACGTCTCGTACCAATTGCTTCACGCCCATTGCCCCATGTTCACTAACCCAGGTCCATTGCCTTATACCCATTGTCCTGTGCCCAATCACAACTCCCAATGCTTTGTCACCCTATCTCCATTACCTATTACCCATTCTTCTATGCCTAATCCCAACTCCCCATCCTTATCACCCGACATACGCACTGCCCTATAAGCACACCACCCAATGTGCTCATTGGCCCATATGCTCATTACTAATGTGTCCGTCTCTCCATGGCCCATTACTTCTTGTGCTAATTTACCAATGTGCTCATCGCCCTACATACCCATTGCCCATGTGCCCGTTGCTTCAAGACAACTGCCCCATGCGCCCATTGTCTTATTTGCCCGTTTTCCTATGTCCTCATTGCTCCTTGTTCCAATTGCCCCATGTCAATTGTCCCATGTGTCAATTGTAGTATGTTCCAATTGTTTCATGTGCTCATTGCCTTATCTGTTTATTGCCCCATGTGCCCACTGTTCCATGTCCAATTGCCCTAAATGCCAGTTTTTGGTGTCACGAATAAGGGAATTTGCCTTGTAAGAATTGTTTTCATATTTGGGTAAAGTGCTGTGTCATTTGTTCGCTCGGCTACTGATTGAGAAAAAAAGACCTTTTTTCATCGCAATTGGATTTTGCTGTAAGTACGTCTTTATTACGTCACAATCGTTATTACAACATAGTAAAATTTCAGATTGATCTAGTGCAGTGTTTCTTAATCTTTTTTTTCCTCAGCACCCCTTTTGGTCAAGCCTAAGCAGTCCAGCACCCCATACCATTGACTAACACTTGGTTACTTGAAAGGATCAAGTAAAGACAAGTGCAATACATCTTGGTCATTTGTTTGGCCTATTCTTCAAAACAACTTTGCAATGTTTATCATATTTCTACTCATATCGGTAAAAATACATTTGTCCAAACGTATCCCTTTTACCTTTGACCACCTCATATGTCACCTTTTCCAGCACCCCCTGAAATTAATTTCAGCACCCTCTGGGGGTGCTAGCACCCCAGGTTAAGAAACATTGATCTAGTGATTCTAGCTTCTTCGAGGAATTTCGATAACCGATTACATAACAAGTAATGCTTTTTTCTGTTTTCACGTGATTTCGTTCTAGCGTTTTCTGGATTGTTTTTTCGATTTATATATAAGGCGACGGGATTTTTTTAGTAGAGTAGATAAAGAGCAGAAAACGTTGTAGTGGGGAGAGAGAGATTGATTGACATAGAAAAGAAGGGATATTGTTTTTTTGTGATAATTTATTGTGGATTCTGTGGACGTGGCGAGTATTAGGCAGTTATTGGTGAAATTAGTTTTGGCGATTTTCCGATTGTGTAGTAAAGTGGTTAATTTTGAGATCGTTGAGCGATGAAGCTTGAAGTCGTGAAGTATTATTTCTGCGAATGCATTATTCTCTTCTTAACATGGTTTAGGGTGTTTCTAGTGGAAGCCAATCTTTTCCAAGTTTTATTAAGTTGCAGTCAGACCTAATTATCCGAGCGATTATCATACGTCGCCTCAATTTTAAAAGAAATTGAAGACTGAGATAGAACCGAAAGTTCTATATTATTATCAAAACGCGCCACTAGGTTAAAACCAAGAGTACATGTGCATGTGTATGCCGTTTATGACCTCGCTGGCCCATTCAGCATGAAAGTGGGCAAACGTTCATCAAAGCTCTGGATCTGCTTGTTTGTATGCATGGTTACAACGGCAATTTTTGATGAAGTAGCCGTCGATCTCACAGCTTCGATCTTTATTAATGTCTTCCAAAGGATTTTGTGTTCTACAGGATTTCGTACTAAACGTACAGATAATGGAATGAATTTGACGGTGCGAACAACATTTTACGACGCGAAATAATAGCAGATTTTGAAGTAAACTTCCAAAAAATTGCAAAGTAGAATGGAAGAGTGGTAAATACAGTGGGAATTCGGTCCTCCCGAAGCATCCCACCACGGAGGTTTTTACAAAGAGCGAATACGAAATGTTCGTAAATTCCTGCGAGTTATGTTTTTGCCATATCATAGAAATCCGTTGGACGATAAATTTTTACATGTATTTAAATGATCGAGTTCATAATCAATTACAGGCTACTGAGCCGAGCGATTTCTAAAGATGGATTTCCTCTCCTGAGACCTATTTTACTTGATGGTGGGTGGGTTGGACGCAACAACAGAATGTTCATATCCACATATAACAAAACCAGTTGATGAATTACGCCTTGGGCACCAATACACCAGGAAAGTTGCAGAAATGTGGTAAAAAAGATGGTTGCAACTATATCTGACAACGTTGCAGGCTCAACAGAAATGGAGAAAGCAAACAAGAGACTATGCAATTGAGAATTTATTGTCGATTTATTCTTTGTGGTGAGTCCAAAACTCAATTTTTGCGGTATTTCTGTGCATTTGTAACCGGTGTAAAGAAGGGATCTGACGGTCATGTTCGATCAGTAACTACTCTTATGAGCGATGGTTGCGTTTGAGAGCGGGACATTCGAAAAATTGCTCTCATATACTCTTTAGACAATACACATGAAAATAGCCTATATATTGCTTCTTCATCCGGAAGTGAACTGTGTCAGGGTAATTGTGTGTGTGTTTGTTAACTTGTAGTGTGTTTTGTGTGGTATTGTGCAGTGCTAAGTGCTATGTTAAGGTGGTTGGATTTACGCAATTTGGTAAAACTCCAGGTAAAAGAGGAGTTAGTGGGAAATGTAGCGCAAACCTTTAAATTACCTTTCACGTATTAATTTAAAAGTCACAAATAGAATTGGAAACCCTATACCTTTGAACAAGTAAATCCTTTGTTTGAAAAAACGTACATGAAGCGCTTGCATTCCTATTTGGTCGAGTTGGAAATAGCCAGGTTGTATCTTGGTTTGGAATTAGCCCACTTGTACTTTCTGTGTAAGACACTTAGATTTGTCAGCTTGTAGAATATCAAGCCAGGGGTTATTCTACACATTTAACAGAAGAAAAAGCAAGCCAGGTTGTTAATTAAGATATTTGTTTTATTTTAAACGCAAAGTGACCAAGGTATTAAACTGTTGCCACAAACACGCCTCGACCTATGTTCATTGGTTACATAGGGTTTAAAAAACTCGATATATCGCTGCTTAGAAGATTTTATTTTATGTTTAATGTCTGTCGGGGAGATAGCAAGGTCTTTAGAACGTTAGTAAGAAAACCGAGGTGTTGCAGTTAAAGTCCTAGCCAAAATCAAGTAAAATTAAAGATTCAAAATCTTCTACAGTTTGACATCCACGTCATTTAAAAACATAAAATAAGGCTGCCACTCTCCAGTCAAATACCACAAATGCCTACAAAAAGCATCAAGCACGAGAAGCAAGTGAATTAATATTAGTTTCTTGATTCAATAAATGATAGAGATGACGATCACTAGATGGTTTATAGTAGAATCTAATGCTGTTAGCCACTAAGGAATATAAAACAATGCAGCAAAGTCAACAATTTTACACATCTTGGAAACTTTTTGATGAAATTGCAGTAGTCCTTTCAGGCAACTGTCCTATTTGGTAACTAACTATACAAATGTAGATAAGCTTGGCCATCTAACCAGCTCTGTGTAAAGCACCAGGTTCGTTGAATTTGATACATGCGGTTGAACATTGACAAAAGTAACACAAAGCTCGGTTATACTTTGTAAAAAATTATATTTCTTTGGTATTGCAGAACGGAATTTTTTCGCAATTGATTTGCGAAATCCTTTCCGCTTTTGTTTACCTGAGGAAAATTGATAATGTGTAATGAGTCTTGTTTCAAACTTCGGTAGTCATTTTTGAAACGGCAAAAATCGCTGACTTTAAAGTTTTATCTTTAGTCATATTGAACACATAAAATAAAAATTATTTTTCCATCATAATATCTGCATGCAGTCCAAAGAAAAGTTTTTTCAGTAGCTTGCTGCATGAAAATACAAACAGCACTTATGAGGCCAGGGTAGTATCGAAGGTCATATTTATCAAAAACTCAAAAAAATTTACTTCTCAAACAAAACTTTGGTTTTATTTGCAACCAGTGATCCTGCGCTTTGGCCAGCGTCAGATTGATTGGATGGAACTCCCGAAATTTTTGTTTCTGTTTGAGTGCTGACAGCCATCACCACTCGCACTTCCATCTTGACCATGTCATCAAGTTGGCATTATTTTATTGTCCCGGCAAACATTTAAATACCATGGAACGGCCCAAGATAGACCATCCAGTTTAGACAGTGCACTGAATCTAATAGCGCAATAATTTAATTCTTCAAATAATTTTTACTTGCTCTTGGATTACGTAATGCACTCTTTGCAATAATGCAATTGTCACTAAAAGTAATGTTTTAGGTCAATGGTTCTCAAACTGGGTCCGCGGATCCTCGAGGTTGTTTACCAATTTTCAAGGAGTCCACGCAACATCTTTTGGCTTTTAAATATAGATCAAATTTGTTCTTTTTTGTTACGAATTTATCGACTGATTAATTGTATAACTCAGTTTACTTCCAAATGATTTAACGTTTTTTTGGTTTTACACGTTTGCATTATTTCACGTTTGGTTTATCTTTTTTCAAGTTGACACAATGAAAATACGAGTTGTTGTGCGTAAGCTGCTTTAGTTAAAAAATCGAAAGAATAAATACAGATCGGATTAAATTAGTTGACAATTTGTGTCGTACATTTAAGAGAACTTATTTAAATGCTGTAGTTATTAAAATACCGAGCTTTTTAAAAAATTTTTAGGCTTCAAAAATTGATGGATGTCTGCTATCATTTTAAGCAAAAGCAAAATCATTTTATCATTTTAAGCAAAGCAGGCAAAAGCGGCCCACCAGCAAAAAATATTTAAAACCGCTGTTTTAGGACAAACCGGTTGGGATTTTTGTATGTTTTTATACAAATTCATGATGAGAAGCTCATCCGGATTGTTTGATTGTTTGATGGATTACGTACTGGCGCTAATCAAGGCAGGTAAAATTTAGATAAAATATCACAAAATATCAGTTGCAATAGAAAAATTTGCTCAAAAATGATCACCAGCATCATACGGTACCATACAGCAATCCATTACATCATGTCAATAACCCGCGACCGGTTTCGACCTTATTGGGTCTCATCAGGCGGGTGTAAAAAACACTCAATAATAAATATGCTAAAAAAACAAATTTGCCATTGGGTGAAAAAAAAGAAAAATGCAATGCAAAACAATATGATACAGCAATACCTATATCATGGGGGTCACATTCAAGGACACACACACATGACATTTTTGAGCAAATTTTTCTATTGCACTTTGATGCTGGAGGCAGATCCCTCTTGATAGGAGATCACCTTGAAAATTGCTGGCTAGCAACTAGCAACTCATGTATTATTGATAAGTCTTGACAATGATCCTGCACCCCTATTAGGGCTTACCGATGTGACTTGTTGTCCATGTCATGTGTGTGTGTCCTTGAATGTGACCCCCATGATATAGGTATTGCTGTATCATATTGTTTTGCATTGCATTTTTCTTTTTTTTCACCCAATGGCAAATTTGTTTTTTTAGCATATTTATTATTGAGTGTTTTTTACACCCGCCTGATGAGACCCAATAAGGTCGAAACCGGTCGCGGGTTATTGACATGATGTAATGGATTGCTGTATGGTACCGTATGATGCTGGTGATCATTTTTGAGCAAATTTTTCTATTGCACTTTGATGCTGGAGGCAGATCCCTCTTGATAGGAGATCACCTTGAAAATTGCTGGCTAGCAACTAGCAACTCATGTATTATTGATAAGTCTTGACAATGATCCTGCACCCCTATTAGGGCTTACCGATGTGACTTGTTGTCCATGTCATGTGTGTGTGTCCTTGAATGTGACCCCCATGATATAGGTATTGCTGTATCATATTGTTTTGCATTGCATTTTTCTTTTTTTTCACCCAATGGCAAATTTGTTTTTTTAGCATATTTATTATTGAGTGTTTTTTACACCCGCCTGATGAGACCCAATAAGGTCGAAACCGGTCGCGGGTTATTGACATGATGTAATGGATTGCTGTATGGTACCGTATGATGCTGGTGATCATTTTTGAGCAAATTTTTCTATTGCACTTTGATGCTGGAGGCAGATCCCTCTTGATAGGAGATCACCTTGAAAATTGCTGGCTAGCAACTAGCAACTCATGTATTATTGATAAGTCTTGACAATGATCCTGCACCCCTATTAGGGCTTACCGATGTGACTTGTTGTCCATGTCATGTGTGTGTGTCCTTGAATGTGACCCCCATGATATAGGTATTGCTGTATCATATTGTTTTGCATTGCACTTTTCTTTTTTTTCACCCAATGGCAAATTTGTTTTTTTAGCATATTTATTATTGAGTGTTTTTTACACCCGCCTGATGAGACCCAATAAGGTCGAAACCGGTCGCGGGTTATTGACATGATGTAATGGATTGCTGTATGGTACCGTATGATGCTGGTGATCATTTTTGAGCAAATTTTTCTATTGCACTTTGATGCTGGAGGCAGATCCCTCTTGATAGGAGATCACCTTGAAAATTGCTGGCTAGCAACTAGCAACTCATGTATAAAATATCAGTTGCCACGTTATATTTTGTGGAATTGAAATTCAAGGTGTCAAAGCAATAAGCAACGTTTACCTTGGGATAAATTCTGGTCATGATCTTTGTCGTGAGGTTGTGCGTCTTCATTGCTCATCGTGCTTAAGGAAATTTTTTTAAATTTTTAGCAAGAAAGTTTATTGTAAACTAAGCTACAGTATATATAATTCTGAAACAAAAGACTATTGAAAATAAGTACTACTAGGAAAGACTTCTTTGCAGTGGTAGACCTAAGTTAAATTGTTTATCGAATCCTACCAATTGCTTTGGAAATGCCGTTTACCGGTACCCAGCGTTACGTTCAGGTGCAGAGCAAGAATAAAATATGTAGTGCTGTACAGTAAAACTGCGATATTTGCTTAGTCAAAAGTAGACCATACCAATACCGTACTAAATGTTTAAAAAAAATCTTTAAAATCTGGTCATTATCTGCATGCGCTAACAAATGAGTAAAGGAATTAGGAAGCGCAAATGATCGAGACCTATCCCTGAATAATCCAACCGTTGTCATGGGTTAGTGTAACAATAATTATCTCCGGAATATTCATGTTATTATCCCGTGTCAACGTAGTTTTTCTGATCTGGCCATTATTTCCGGTATTTTCTTGTTTACAAACCGTCGCTTGTTTATTTTATTCTTAAAGAAATCTTATTGGTAGTTATTTCCTGTATTCCCCCCGTAGACAGAACTTTTCTGATTTATTTTATATGCGTTTTAATTGGTTGTTCTTTAGGTAGCAGTTCCCGGTATTCCCCCGTTTTCAAACCTTTTCTTTTTAATTTTTAGTTTTTAGTAATTTTGATTGGATAAAATATTTGGGAACTTTATTTCGGTTACGTACGAATGGAAAGTATATATACGGGTGGGTTATTTGGAAAAAACAGAGACGAAAGCAAACAGACAACAGAACAGAGAAGAAAAAAAAAGGGAGGTGAAGAGACAAGCTAGAAGGGAGAAGAATTAGAAGGCAAGGGCCAAACATTACTGTAAGGAAGGGGGACCATCGGCTGCTATAAGTGTGGTGTCGGTGATTGTCTACGTGCGAAAGCTTGTATATTAATAGAGTTGTGGTGTAAAAGAGTGGGCTGGCAACCTAGCTTCTCAAGCGTAACTCCTTAGGCCGAAGGATAAGGCATAGAAGGTAGCCGTTGAACTCTACTGAGCTAATCTTCTAGTCGTCGAATCGTCATCTGCCGGTCACTAGGGTACAGGGCGGGTGACTTAACCGTATTCGGCGACAGTTAGTTTATTTAAGACTAGCCGCAGCATGATTGGTGAAGAAGGTGTGTAACGTGGATTTGATTCCAACCCCAATTTTTTTATCAATGATAGCTTACTATGGGGGATTTTAAGATTTTTGTAAAGTTGCACTAATGGTTGGATTTTCGAAGGAACAAGTTTTCTGCCAGTGACGTAGCTAAATGCAAAAAGCTTTCCGCGAATTTATCTAACTGTTGGAAAACTGTTTCACACTCACGAAGATGTAAAGGTGATGGAAATTAGAAATCTTAATAAGAGATTACAGCAATTATAAAGAAACAAACAAAACTCAATTGATTATGCATTTACTGACTCTGGGTTTGTTCGAATGTGTAAGCTAATAATGATCGGCTTGCTAGCCTTACGTGATGTCGCTAGATAGGACAAAAAAGTTGCAAATCGGGCTTCTTTAGTAAAGCTCTTGCTAAAGCATTTTACGACCGGTTACTTTTTGAAATCCAATGTGCTACTTTGTTACTTTGGCTAAATTTAGATGCAAAATTAGGATGGGACCATGGTAAAAAAGGTTATTAAGCCTAAAACAAGACATAAGGTTATTTTAGACGCGGTGATCACCAAAACACGGTACGAATAAGTTGCAAGTGTATCCGCATAACAGGATAAGCCCATGGTTTTATGCTTTGTCAATTAACTACTGTTGCTCTGGCTCTTGTTACCTTCAGAAAAGCTTCTTGCAAACCTGAGCCTTTAGATCCTCATCACTTCATAAAAAACAATTTTGACTCGACCCTAGCGGTGTGTAAATCACCACCTGTCACGCACATAGAGGTGGGAGAGTCAGGTTAAGTGCCTCTCCCAACGGTAGAACCAATCCGTGAGTTAATTTGTCGAACGAACACGAACGAGGTTAACAAAAAGAAAACAACTTGGGTTTGACTGAGAGACAGCGAAAAGACTAATGATTACCTTTGCTGCCATCTATCTGTTTATCAATGAATAATACTTCTCAACACAAATTTTATTCAATACCTGTAAATCACTAACTTAAAATAATCAAAAGTAACTAAATTTGAATCTTCATATTTAGTTTTTTTCTGTTATATCAAGATTTCAAAAAAATTACGATTTTGTAGTACTACTTTATTTGATAAATTGTTCACGAAGCGTTGAATAAAAATTACGTCCTCTCTTTTGTTCGACCGGTGAATAGTAATTACACAAATTACTTTGGTGGTGCCTTTGTTTCAGCTAAAAACTTTGTTAGCCAGAACTGTAAAGCAAGCACACCAAAAAAAGGAAATTATCTTACAACAACACATTTAGCGTAGGGGGGGCTAAACAGGGTATTTTTGCCGTCGCAGCACTCATTTTTGAAACTTTGGTTTTTGAATCCTCACATTCACAACATGTACTTACAGAATTTTAAGGTCCTCTGTGTAAATTTTTTGCCACCATGTTTTAGCGAATGCGCTGAAAAAACACATGTTGACCTAGACTAGAGGTCTTCAAAGTTTTTACACGGAGTGCCACATTGCTAAATTTTTAAAGCTTCGAAGGCCAAGATTGAGTTACTATTACTATTAAGTAATGGCTGGTAATGTTAGAACTAGTGTTTTGTTTCCAGAAAAAGTGATGATCTCCAAAAAAAGATCATTACTTTTCTTCCTGTGACCTTTAATGCTAATTGTCACCTAAATCCCTCTTTTGGGAGCCAAGTGGCTCACTGGAGAACCACTGCGTTATAAATTTATTTTGTAATTATGAATAGAGCTCGGCGAGAAGGATAAAAAGCCTTGGTGGTCGTTTTTTGGAGACTCCTAACCTAGACAAATCATTATAGTTCAACAAAAAGGTTTACATACGAAACAAATTTTTCAAAAGCAAATTGGTTTACATCTTGAATTTTTTTAAATTTAAAACAAACTAACATTTTTAACAATAGCTGTGTGTTTTCTCAGTTCTATTCAATTGAATAATGACATCTTTAATTTGACATTTAATGTTATTACGTCACAATCAAAAGTGATTTTAAAAAAGATGGGTTTGCCAAACAAGTCATTTTCTTCTATTATGTTGTTTCCGCAGAACCACATTTTTATACCGAACAATCCAAATTTTTTGTTTAAAAGCAAAACAAAACTTGACCATAAGTTCTAAAAAACTTTTTTCTTGTTTGGCTTAAGTCCGTTTAAATAAACACTCGAGCTGACTTAAGATATTTACACAAAATGACTCGGCTTGACTCAGCACTCAATTTTTGTGATCCAAACAGGAATCAAGATTCAACAACCCGCTGATACTAAAATTACCTGCATTAAAGAAGTTTTCAACCTTGTGCTTTCTATGTGATATAGAAAAGATTTGAATGGCTGGAAGGCGTATTTCTAAATCACTCAAGAATGTTAACGTTTGACCGTCTTAATTAATGTTAGTAGGCCCTACCCGCGTCGCCCGCCAGGGCTACCAGCCACATATGTTGGCTTAAAAATATCGGTTCTGCCAGTTGCTCCGTCTTCACCAAAAATATATTCAAAAGCAGTTACGAAAAGTTGTAACGAATGAGTTCATCACCCCTATACCCCAAATCCAGATCATTGTACTTTGAATTAAGATTGGTCTTACTCACAAACTCCTTGTCATTTTATTACTTCAATTTGTTCTTTTCAATAAGTATAAAGGGACAGAGTCAAAGTCGGGGGCGGACCCATAATGATTTTTGTTTTACGATTGCAGAAATGAAAAATTACGTGGTAGCAGGCTTTCACGACTTGATGCATCCTCCTCATAATGATATTTCTGACTCAAGAGTTACTTACATTGCTTCAATTAGTGCCCTTGTCTCGGAATAGAAGAAAGGATGCTTTAGCCTACTTTCCTTCAAATTTGAAGCACTCAATCATATGTTTGGTCTTTCAAAAACATATTTCCCGCCATTGCTACGATTGTATATCTGGTGGCTATGATTTCATTCAGTAGTGTCGGCCAGCTGTCGTAGTTATACTATTGGAGTTCATAAATTTTGCTTCTAATACCAATTTTCCTACTAATAAACTAGGGCTGTGCTCATTTACAAACAGCAAATAATTTTACCAACTTACATTTGTTCATTGGGCCAAGTGCATTAAGAGGAATACATTCAAATTTGTGTAAGAGCGCTAAAGTCATTAAAGTATCTACAGAAATTAAGTTATGAAGTATAGCAACAGGCAAACAAAAATTTTCGCAATTGTAAGCCTAGTTATAAAGCTGAAACCGCTGGTTGCACTTATGCTCCTCACTCTTGCCATAAATGCAGCCAGGGGAGCGCGAAGTGGCTCGGAACCAGAGTCCAGCATCTACAGCTATTGTAAGGAGTTACGTTGTGGCTGAAGAGAATGATCAATCGACCAGTTTTTTGAGAACAAGAAGAAAAGAATTTTCTCTAACTCGTGCAAGACTTCACATTAAAACTTGACATTTGTTTCCACTTGCTAACCGTGATAAACATTGGCTAGGGGCTTCGAATACTCAAGCGTGTGACATGACTGCACAAACGTATTCCAACGTGAAGTAAAGCACAGTTCAGTTTTTTAAATTTTGTACAACCATTCCGTTATTGAAAAACTAGATTTTAGTCGTGTAATGCTGCAGATTCCGCTGGTGGTAGCCACTGCAAGCCAAAAGCCATGGCCAAAGAGGGGAGTTAAGAGAAGGGTCACAACAAACGTAGCAACAGACTACACGATATGTGCGGGAAATATGGCAGCTATTTACAAACTTCTATGATGCCTATTTTGATAGATTTGATTTTATAACGAGAATTGGTTTAGGAAAATATACCTGAACATTTAATTACTGTTCTCATGACTATTCATCGAGTCAAACCCGAGCAAAGTATGATGCGATATTTTAACCTTGTAATTAATGAGAGACACCGCAATTGCAGTAACTTAACTGTGAGTGCTTCATTTTTGGCTAATACCCTTTTTCCTAACTTCGTTCATGCCAGGATGAAGCAACATAACCGCAGCCTTAGGCTTTTGCTTACACCAATTTGCCTACTATTACCGAATAGTCGTAACTATCTGGGCTGAATATTTAATGGCTTAATCCTGAAAATGCATGAAATATCCATCACATCGGCGCCCTTCCACAACTTGAATACACTTTCAAAGACTTGCTGAATTCAACGGATAAAATTTGTTAAGCTAAGAACGCATATCGTGTAAATAGGACAAATAAAACATTGCCACGGACTGGAATAACGTGGGAGAGATGCAGTGGATATGTGCAATTTCCTATATGGTTTTTTCAATCGATTTCCTATTCATGAAACGGAAGCTGTTTATCTGAACAAGATTAGAGTATGTCACAAAAATACTAATTTTTAGTACTGTTTTCACAACTATCTGTTGGATGAAGCCGGCATGGCCGGCTCAACCGATATTGGTAACCTGGACATTATTGATGGAGGACCCTGTGGGCGATGCAGCTGAGCCGGTTAATCTATACTATAAAGCGCGATTCTTTCTGTTAATGTGTTTGAGTTAACTCCTACGAAACTACTGGGCGTACAAACATCCCCGTGGTGAGTGTCATAAGGGAGCTCGTGACACCATCATGACGTCGAAATCGATGTTCTAATATATTTGCATTTCTTAACGGAGAAAAACAGTTTTTTGCTCAGACGACAGCCGGCTCCCAACTTACCAACTTCCAAATATTTCATCCTCTAGGTCGTAAGGTGCGTCACAGCTAACGCTTGATTGCACAATTTGTTCTCTGCATTCTTATGTAAACTACTCACCGAAGAAACGCGATCAAAATCTGTTTTTAGGACATATTGCCAAGCTGCTTTCGATTAAACATCTCTACTACAATTTAAGCTCAATTTACAGTGCAACAACAGATTTCCTTTTTTAAGCATTTTAAAGCACGTTTCATTGCTTTTTTTGCAAGCTTTAAACTCGCTTTATGATATCACAGTGCTGTCAAGTACCATCACAAAAAAAAAGTAGCACGCAGCAGCTACGCTTAAAGTTTTATTCACTGGTATTTCAAAAGCAAACAAGTAGTGCTGCCTGGATAAACTATGATATTAACATGGCGGTAGGTTAAAATACTTATGTTATAATAATGTGATGACAAGTTAAAATACTTCTAAACAATCTTGTCACAAGCCTTACTAATCTTACCCTCTAAGACATATTTATCAGATGTAGCCATGTTGAACACATTGACAATCTTTAGGTGATATTTTACAGTAATCACAAAAACTACCCCCATCTTTACCACAGAAACTTGGCGTACAGATCATACTCTTAGAACTAACCTGTTGTAATAATTTAACTGCAAGTGCATGACTTTGGGTTAGTTTGTACTGGTCCTGCTGCAATTATATCAGGATCTAGCAATATAGTGAGGCCCGAGATGTTAGGGCATACAATAACAAAAAGACAAAGACATAAGGATAGGGCCAAATATAACTTGCTTTAAAGCTGGCACGGCCAGATGAATCGATGTTACTAACCCAACAAATCAACCGCTAGCTCTGCCGGGCGACTCCGCAAAAGCCGTCAACTGGTTTTGTTTGCATATTGTTTTGTTTAGTTATTTGCAGTTTGTTTTATCGTTTTAGGCATACATTAGTTGGTTTACACACTAGCTATTGTGCTATTGTCAAGGAAGTAAATGGAGAAACACAACGGTTAACTGTTCTATCGAGAAATTTATAAAAGTTTTGTTTGGGATGAAATCTCGTGTGCCGTCTAAACAAAATTATCGTGTAAACTTAACTACAGCAAATATCTTTCAACTTGCTTAATACCGTTGATTCTTGCCATAAATCTGTGAGGTTTCTAAAATATAAAAGGTCATTATAAAAATGTGATGCAAGTTGAAAACCTTTCTCCTAATACCCTCAGGAACTTTTAGGTGACTGTATCATTTAGCTTTAGTTTCTTTCACTAAAGTTTAAATATGATAAGATCTAAGGTTATTTGTTTGTAACTGTAGCTTTCAATTTCTTCTACTGCATACCACCCGAAACAATTTTAATGTCGTTGCCTACCCCAAAAAGTGCAATCACGATATAGAGAGTAAATTCCCCACTTTTAGCCATATTCTTATAGCTATCCACCTAGCCAATTTTCCTGGAACACCGTGTAAACATCTATGTTTAGCAATCTTCGATCAAATATGTCTCTAGAATTATTGGGTTTGCAGCTTACATTATCTGATCCCGAACATAACAACAAAATGTTAGTTAAATTGATGCTATGTAGCCTACATTATTGACGTTATAGCAAAAAAGCAGGAAAAAGCAAGTTTCAACTTTACTGTTACCATTGATATTCAAAAAAACAGGAGGAAAAAGTAAGTTTCCGTTTTTGCTGTGACTAAAACATTTCAAAACAAAGCAGGAAAAAGCGAGCTTTAGCTTTCGTTCAACATGTTTTTTAATTAAAAATGCAGAGGAAAAAGTAAGTTTCATATTTTATTCAACATTTTTTGATTAAAATAGACCAGGAAATAGAAAGTTTTAGCTGTTAATTAACAATTTTTATAAAAGTAGGAAAAGTGAGTTTCAGCTTTTATTCAACATATTTTGAATTAAAAATGATCCGAAATACCAAGTTCAAACTTTTTATCAGCAATTCTTAAACAAAGCAGAAAAACTCGACTTTCAGCTCTTCATCAGCATTGTTTCAAAAGCTGGTTGTTGATTGGCATTGGTCTATGTCAACTTACACCATTGTGCAAATTAATCTGAACACTACTAAAATTAATCAAAAAATTCAGTTTTTTATTGAATAAAGCATTTTGTTTAGTCCCAATGTGTATTTTCCGCCACAAATCAGTTGCATTGAGATGATACCATTTCTGTGACGAGTGCATTTGAAGAGGCAATTTGAAAAATTTATTAGAAAAAGTGTAGGTGATTTTTATATAATTTTCAACAAACACAAAAGAGTAAACTATTGTTTAAAACGGGTGTATAATGGATATTACTTCAAGAAAAGGCGCTAAGATTGTTACACTACGTGACCACACCACAATGTCTCAAAGAAAAATTGCTAAAAGTGTGGGCGTCAGTTTAGGGTCTATGAGCAGCATTCTCAAACAAAAAAGAGAAACAGGAAATGTTGAAGTCCAAAGAAAAGAAAGGTGTGGAAGGAAATGAAAAACTACCAAACGTGATGATTTGATCCTTTTGCGCAACAGCAAAATAAACCCACGAAAAACCAGTGAGGAATTGAAAAAGGATTTCGATAAAAGTGGGGTGCATGTATCTTCATCCACCGTTCGACGACGATTGTTAGAAAAAAGCAAGGAAACCGAGAAAGCCAAAAATGAAGCAACTGTTAACCGTCGCAATGAAAAAGAAACGATTCAACTGAGCAAAAAACACAAAGACTGGTCTGAAGATGATTGGAGCCGTGTCCTCTTTTCAGACGAAAGTCATTTTTTTGTTCAGGGATTCAATCCAAAATTCGTTCGCTGTTCACCCAACGAGAAGCTGCGTGAAGAACATTTTGTGCAAACGGTAAAGCACTCAGACAAAAAGATGTTCTGGGGTTGCTTTTTTATGGACAGACCTAGATTGCTTGTACCGTTCGAGGGCATGATGAACAGCAAAGCTTATCTGCAAATCATTGAAAGAAAAGTCTGCACAGAATTGTCTGACCTCCACCCATGTGCAATTTTTTAACAAGACTCAGCACCCTGCCACAAGGCTAAAATGACAACAAATTGCTTCAAAAAGATGAAAATAACAGTATTGGATTGGCTTGGGAACTCGCCAGATTTAAATCCAATCGAAAATTTGTGGTCCATTGTTAAAAATTGCCTGTGAAAGATGGATTGCCTCAATAAAATCAAGCTCATTCAGTCTGTAATACATGCATGTTTACATGATGAAGAAATCAAACAAATCTGCAAAAAATTGGTTTTATCTATGAAAGAACGAGTGAAATAAGTGCCAGAGAATAAAGGTGGACATATAAGCTATTAATTGCTTCGAAGTTTTTAAAATAAAAGCTGAAACTTTGAGAATTGATTTTTTTTGCAAGTGTTCAGATTAATTTGAGTCACAGAAATAGTGTCATCTCAATGCAACTGATTTGTGGCGGAAAATACACATTGCGACTAAACAAAATGATTTATTCAACAAAAAACTGAATTTTTTGATTAATTTTAGTAGTGTTCAGATTAATTTGCACCATGGTGATATAAATCAAATTCACAAATTATAACTCCAAACTGCCCTTTTCAGTATCGACAAATTTTTATGTCATAGGCATATCACTTATTTTTTAGTCATGCTGTGTTTTTATTTCCCTGTCACTTTGACCTGCGTAAAGCATAGATAAATCTGCTTTGTTTTGTGCTTCTTGAATTTACTAAAATGAAGGTACGAAGTGGGTTTATTACAAAAGCATATTTTGCATTGTAAATAATTTTACACTAACTGGTGGAGTAACATGCAATGCAAACTTCTAATGCAAAGCGATTTGAATGATAAAACTTGAAGTGAAAAATTTCAAAAGTTCTCGTTTCTATCGCGTTCACAAAACTATTTCTTTATTTGGGTTTGAAGTGAAACTAAACTTATTTGAGAAACTAAGCCAACTTGAAACAACAAAAAAATTTCTGATTGCTTTACACCTCACTATCACTAGCGAATTTTATTTAGCTGCTAGTTTACCAGCTGCTGTTTTGAACTATATAGTGGGCGCAAAACAATGTTTACATCATTTCCGCAAAAAAAAATGTTGACACGTAACTTCGCGTAGCCTTTTTCCTGTGTTCTCTCACGTATTTCTGATTGATCTTTGGTCAGTAGGAAGACATTGTCCTTACCAGTTGTAACAGCCACCACAGGTGTCGCTGTAGCGCAACCACGAGGCTGGTAAGGCTGCCATTATTCAGCACTTCATAAACGAAACTTTAACAATTTTGGGCTGTTGTCATTTGCTTGTTAAAAAGAAAAATGGGAAGAAAGAAGTTATCAGAGATTGAAAAAGCTCAGGCTTTAACAAAAATCAAAATGAACGTGCCTGTTACAAAAGTTGCGGCTGATTTGAACATATCAAGACAGACTGTTTACACCTTGTTAAAGGCTACAAAAGACCTACCAGAGGTTACTGTTCCGAAAAGAAAAATTGGTTCTGGTAGGAAGCGAAAGACAACAGCTAGGACAGGATCATCTTTTAAGGCAAGAAGTGCTCCTCAGACCATCAATCACACCTGCAACTTTGAAAAAGAAGCACCCAAAACTGTTGGTGGGAGTATCCATCAGAACCATCCAGCTTGGGCCTTCCCTGCAGGCGTGTAGCAAAAAAGCCCCTTCTGACAGAGAAAATGAGAAAAAAGAGACTAACTTTTGCAAAGAATTATCAACACTGGACACCTCAACAGTGGCGAAAAGTGATGCTTTCTGACGAGAGCACATTCCGACTGATGAGGGGACAGTCAAAAGTGATCAAAAGACCCATAAACGTACCAAGGCATGACCCACGGTACACCGTTAAGACGGTCAAGCATTCAGATGGTGTGATGGCCTGGGGTGCGTTTAGTGGTACCCACGGGCGAGGTGGATTATATTTCTTACCCAAAAATGTCACAATGCGGGGATCTAACTATCTCCAAGTTTTGCAGAATCACTTGCTACCTTTTTGGGGCATTCATCAACCCACACATTTTATGTATGATGGTGCCCCCGCACACCAAACAAAACTTGTGAAAAGTGGTTATCTGAAGAAAATATACCCACTTTAGAGTGGCCCGGTAACTCTCCCGACCTTAACCCGATAGAAAACGCATGGAATGTAATGACAAATAGGTACAAGAAGCCCAGCCAGTTAACATCTCCGAACTAACACATGTACTGAAAACCTTGTGAGTTACAATGGAAACCGATTATTTTGAAAAGTTGGCTGATTCAATGCCTCGAAGATTGCAAGATGTAATCCAGGCCAAGGGGTTTATGACTAAATACTAAAAAACAAGACTACTATTGCTAAAATCATGCGTTGTTTTTACTGTCAATGCTGAAACGATAAGTTACTGTCAATAAAATACAACTTTTCGTTGAAATTTCATTTTGTCAGCATTTCATTTGCGCCCACTGTATTACTAAAAACCGAGTGGTACGCAAGCACGCAACGTGGACGTCCTTGAAGGGAAAAGGAGCTAGCCGAGAAATTTTTCAATCTCAAAATCACATGTGCACAGTTTTTAAAAGCATATTCTAACGAGTGTTTCTAAAAACAGATGTTCACTCGGTTTTCTAAGAAGAGTTATTGAGCGTATGGCTCTATAAATATATGGCTAAAAGGCTATAAGAATATAACTAAAAGATAGAGAGTACAGTAAGAAACTTTTCACCATATACTCAACCAAACATCAATCACCTTTTGAAAACTTGACATAAGACTTATAATTCGCGCAAGCGTCCAGACAATTTTTGAAAGGAGAACATTAGCATAAAGATAAATAAGCTCATATTTGCTTTGTTTTCAAAAATGAAAGTGCTTATGACACAACGATAGCTACAACAATAAACGATATAAATTTATCTGACACAAAACTCAGCAAGTTACTCGTAAACTGTTTGTGTAACACCTGGAAAAAGCTAACGCACCGCTAGTGATATGCGTGTTTCAATTTGTAAACCATTGGCTAGAAGTAAAAAACATTGACCTTATGGAGTCGCTCACGTTTTAATGACACTTGATCGTTGACGAACGTTTTTTTAAATGATAAGACAACAATCAAAAAATATATCTAATCAAATAGACCTGCAAGAGAAAGTGGTAACTACAAGAATAGTTAGTCATTAACCTTAATTAAGGTAACCACTTTCGAGAGTCTTAAAATATCATAATCGTTTAGCATTTTGTCTCTTGGATCAGATGCGTTTTGGTAGAGACGCCATTGCCGGCACCATACACATGAGCCATTAACTTGGTCGTTAATGCAAATTAAGCTAGAAATAAGCAGAGAAACTTGCATCTTCAAAATTCGATTCTCGCATCTTCTGTGATACGAGCACCCCGTCTGAGAACCACTGTTTAAGCAAGATACAGAACAAAACTGCTCAAAAGATGAAATTATTTTCAACTTTTACAATTTAAATGGTTTACTTCACAATCACATTTTTACTTTTACTCAAGAAAAAATTGCTACCATTTGTTTCTAATTTTACTTGAGCATTTTTTTGAATAAGTAGCAATACTTTTTCTCAAGTAGATTTTTAACTTACTTTGACAACCTCTGACGTTAATACATGCATCAATAGCTTGAGAATGACTGCATTACATTGCATTTTAACATGGCAAACAACTAAAAACTTGATGTCGGTGTTGAAAAAGAGTAGCTTGAGTTCGTGTCTCGAGTCGAGTCGAGAGATTTCGTCAGATCAAGATGAGTCGTGTTTTACTACGACTCAAGTCTTTCCAACGCTTTATTGCCAGTGTTTAGTGTGCTGTGATATTTTTGAAATTGCTGCGCAAAGTGTGGTATATTGAAGCAGTGTATTTCTATCGCAAGCACTGCGCCAATCAGGAAATATTGCCTTTCCTGTCCTTTCATAAAACCAAATCATAAAACAGCTAGCCAACAAAAGAGCTAGTTTCAAAAGTTGGGGCCACGACGTTAGAGATAGGGTTGGGGTTGGGGTATGCCTAGCTATTTTGTAGCACTACCTCTTTTGTGAAAAAAATTTTGGCGGCTAGCTATTTTTGGGTATTTTTGTACTAGCTCCTTTGGTATCATCTTTTCGTGAATAGCTCTTTTGTGGTATCACCATTGCCCTCAAATGCTTGTTTTAAAAATAACTACGCAGAACGCACGAGGTTTTAACTAGCAACTTGTCACAGTCGACGTGTTATCATACTTCACTATGATTACCGACAAAGACCTTGCGTTTTTAAAGTTATAACTGCTATTTAAATTGACTAGCAATTATATGAATTTAGAAGGGGATTTAGATTGTGGGGAATGCCGTCAACTGTCTTCTCTAACACTGATGATATTCACACTGGCAATACCTTGGCAATGGCATGTTTAGATCGACTTTTCGACAATTTGTCGTAGCTCTTTTCAACAATATCACTTTTTATTATTAAATTCAATTTAAATGAATTTTAATTGCTAGCTCCAAGTGGTTACAATCGATAGATATCGTCTTATAAGCGAGAAGCGAAACAACAAAGCGAATGCTGAAGGCGCGAGGCTTCCAGAGGAAGCAATGCTATTGAGAGATATTTATAAAGCCATCCCTGGACGCGTTTCGTCCTTTTCGACTCATCAGCAGGGCTTGCCAAGGGCCAAGAGATCCCCCTCAATAGCATTAACGTTGACTTTTATAAAACAATCTTAATACAAAGCACAAGACTTACGTGCCGTTTACTTTTAAACGAAGTTCGTTTTGACGTTAGTACTAGCCGCTCAAGCATGGACTAAAACTGCTATCCTTACGTGAAGCTGATCACACAAGTAGTGATTAGGCATTGAAAGGCCTTCCAAAGGTTATAAACTAAATGCGGTGCTTTGAGGCATAGCTGACAGCACGCGGTGCATGTCAGCGAGTCTCGGCGCGCGAGGACACCAGTTCAAAACACGCGGGCTCGAATCCCACACACGGGCTCGAATCCCACACACGGGCTCGAATCCCACACACGGGCTCGAATCCCACACACGAGTTGCATCAACGTTGACGTTTAGGACTACAATGTACGCCTAACTTTAAAAGAGCGCTTAACTGATTTCGGTTGGTCCCAAATGGCTGCTCCGCGGCTTATATAATGCACGGCTACCAAGAGGTCAACCACTTCGCCTATTCCACACTGAGCATAGCTACCGATTCCGACAACTAGCACACCGCACGGAAATGACTAGTGTGTTACATAGCGCGACCCGATCAGCGACATAACTAGTATCAGATACCATTTAACAATCACACGCGGAGATTACCCTAAACAGTTCTTCGGCATAGTTTGCGCGATCACAGTGCTCGAGCTACTAACAGCGCCCCCCGCACCACAGGAGCACACCGGAACGGGCGTTTCACCGAACGATGAACTTGTTAACACGAACGGTTCCAATGCTTAATGTTATAGTAAGAATTACAATCAGGACTAGGGATAGGTCTGTGGAATTCCGCAGAATTTCCGTGTTTTCGTTGTATCCGTTTTCTACATTGAGAGAACGGATACAACGAAAATAGTTATTGTGACAAATGCTGGAAAATAGATAAAAAGGAAGAATTAGTTATTGTGGCAAATGCTGAAAAATCAGATATTTTGAAAGAAATAGGTGTAGCTATTTAAAAAGAAGGAGCTGGGAAACGTTACCTTACGTATTTTAAAAAGTATTACTAACTGTTATTAGGTATGAACCACACAACACTCAAACTTGTTATATGTTTTGACATAAGCATTGACTTTGAAATTTGTGTGCCGGTACCCTATTGATTATTAAAAAGTATAGGTCATAATGGTAGGGTACTACTTAAAATAAATTTGGGATTTTTTACGGGCTACCTTAAATTATTTTTAGGCTTGGTGAGAAAACAATTAGAAAAACTTTGAGGATAATCATACGACCTTAAGGCGTTGCGCGAGGAAATTTCTGATATCAGATCTTTCTTCAAATTTTAGTGATATCATCAAACAATCGTCAAACATTATAAATGCAATTCTTTGTCTTTATTCTACGAGTTGGCAGTTGTTTATGTCATACTTGAACATTTTACAATAATTTACATCTGTGAGAATAAAGATTGGATTGACATCCAAAGACAAAAATTACAAAATTCTATACTTGCTTGGTGTGATGTTATTTTTCTATGAAGCGAGATGTGAGCAAATAATATCGTCCGCTCAAGTGCTTGATTACGAGTTCATTTGTATCACGCGTCAAATCTTTGTCATTACTACGTTCTCTACAATTTGACCAGCGCACGTTGTAGAGCCTAATCATTCTTTGACTACCCTGTCATTTATTCCGTGGTTTGGTTCATTTTTATCAGCCACTTAAGCATGTATGGAATATAAGTTACATTTAACCGATCCGCATGTATAAAAAGCTTTAAGATTTTAGTGAGAGCTGGTACAAAAAGCCGTAGGCTTTTGATATTTGCATTTTTATGTTTAAAATAGCATTTAAATTCCAAGGCTTTTTTACTTTGAACTAAAATGAGAAAACAGTACTTATTTGACTATGAATAAAATTGTTCAAAAAAAGGGCGTTTTCATTGCATTACCCTACTACTAGTATTGCAACAACCTTACAATTCAGTTATTACCATTAAATTATTGTTCTATGGTACATCTTGATAAATGTAATCATCTACATGTACATGATTGAAGCGCAATTCTGTCTCTCTGCATGTGTTCTAACTGATGGACGTAACGTTCAAAAAGTGGTGCTCAAAAGAGAAAAGAAGCAGCCACTGCTCGAGATGCTATAGCGAAATTGCCCAAGATGACAGATTTTTTCAAGATTACTGAGCAGAGTAGACCTGGCACTAGTACCGAGAGGGATGAAGAAAACTATAGTGTACAAGAAAAAGAAGACTATGACGATCAGCATCAAAGTGATTGTGAATTTCCAGAAAATGTAAGTTGTGATTTACCTGCCAATACGCAACCTTCAATATCAAAAATAACTGAATCTCAATTTACCCCTATTCCTGATGACCCATGTAAATGGCCTGAAGGTATTTCTGATGCTCAACGATGTGATATAGTAAAGCGTGGACCACATCAACTAATAATGAATTTTCCATATAATAACACAACTCCAACGCGACGTTTTTCCTCCAACCATTATAAACGTGTGTTACCTAATGGTGAAAGTGTTTCACGGTCGTGGCTAGTTTATTCTGGGGAATCAGATCAAGTTTTTTGCTTTTGTTGTAAGCTATTTGGAAAAACACTAAGCCCCTTTTGTAGTGGTATAAATACATGGGAGGTTTTTTCGAAAAAACTGAAAGACCATGAAAACGGCATTTCCCACCAAGAATGCTGCAGTCAATGGATGTTGCTAGCTGAAGGGATAGGAAATTCATCCACTATCGACAAACGCGAGATGAATATTTTTTTCAATGAAAGACGTTTTTGGAGAAATGTTTTAGAGAGACTTATCGACATTGCCTTGTTTCTATCGGAAAGGAATCTTGCTTTTAGAGGATCTGAAGAAGTCTTAGGATCTCCTCACAATGGAAATTTTCTGGGTATATTTGAGCTTTTGGCAAGAAGAGATCCTATCCTAAAAGAGCTTCAAGACAGAATCAAGAATAAAAACACTAAAGATCACTATTTGAGTCCTACCATACAAAATGAACTAATTGAATTGCTAGCGACAAAAGTTGAAAAAGAAAATTTACAGCAATTGAAATTGGCAAAATATTGTTCTATAATTTTGGACTGCACTCCAGATATGTGACATCATGAACAAATGTCTGTCATTCTCCGTTATGTACTATGTAATGAAGAAGCTGCTGTTGTTAAAGAAACATTCTTTGGCTACTTGAGAATAAGTGACAGTACTGGGAAAGGCTTGTTGGACGCTTTCTTAGAAAAAGCGACCGAACTGCAACTCGAATTGTCTGATTGTCGAGGTCAGTCATATGATAATGGTGCTAACATGAAAGGAAAACATTCTGGGGTCCAAGCAAGAATGCTAGACATCAATCCCAAAGCTGTTTACGTGCCCTGTGCAAACCATACCCTTAACTTAGTTGTTGTTGACAGTGCTAATTCATCGACGGAAGCATTGACATTTTTTGGAGTCTCCCTTCATACAATGGAAACGGAAATCCAGGCAACTGAAAAGTTTTTGCAAAACTATCGCACAACGGGTTATGACAGTGCCGCAACATCTGCTGTTGAAATAGCACAGGAATTGGATATTGATCCTTCTTTTCCTCCGTCAAGAAGTGGAAAGAAAAGAAGATTGTTTGATTACCAAGGTGAAGAGGAACAACGAGCTACTCCTGAACTGAAATTTAAAAGCAACTTTTTCTATCCATTAGTAGACCAGGCTATTATGTCAATAAAGGAGCGCTTTAGTTTGTTACGTGAGGTTTCTTCCGCCTTTTCGTTTTTGTGCACACGAGACAAACTTTTGCTTGTGCAACAAGAAAATGCTCTTCTTACTTGCTGTAAAGAGTTCCAAAAAAAGTTCGGTGACATTGATTCTGATGAAATGAGCGCTGAGCTACAGCGGTTTGTTTTAATTTTAGAAAAAAAACGCAATCTCAATACGGCTCAAGACTTTCTGAACTATCTTCTAAAGACTCATTTATTTGAATTGTATCCGAATGTGTACATCGCACTTCGAATCTTACTAACTTGCCCCGTGACTGTTGCCAGCGCTGAAAGAAGCTTCAGCAAATTGAAACTGATCAAAACTTTTAATAGAACGTCTATGACAGACAGTAGACTATCTTCATTAGCCATGTTGTCAATCGAAAATGACTGCGCCCGATCTCTTGATTATGACAATGTCATAACAGCATTTGCGAACAAAAAGGTTCGCTCCAGACTATTTAAATGATACTGTGTTTTTATAACTTTTTCATGTTTTTCAGTGTCATTGCTTTCGTTTCGCAGTGTCTGCATAAATGTCCTACTGAACTCTGGCATCGGTGCCGAATTTTTTATGACTTGCACCTTCGGTATCGGCATGCTTTATTCTGACATTAGCCTGTTTACTTATGTACAAATTGTGGTGTATTTTCTTAATGCAGCTTTTCAATTTTACACCTCTAAAGTGATATGACCTGTGCGCAGGGGCTCTTGCGCTTACTTTGGGGGGGGCCCGAAGTTGGAGTGCTACGGGACTGAACCGATCCGCATGTATAAAAAGCTTTAAGATTTTAGTGAGAGCTGGTACAAAAAGCCGTAGGCTTTTGATATTTGCATTTTTATGTTTAAAATAGCATTTAAATTCCAAGGCTTTTTTACTTTGAACTAAAATGAGAAAACAGTACTTATTTGACTATGAATAAAATCGTTCAAAAAAAGGGCGTTTTCATTGCATTACCCTACTACTAGTATTGCAACAACCTTACAATTCAGTTATTACCATTAAATTATTGTTCTATGGTACACCTTGATAAATGTAATCATCTACATCAGTGGTTCTCAAACTTTTTGCGATGCGACGCATTTAAAAAAGCTTGCGAGACTTTGCGACGCACCAGACAGCATCCTACAGTTTAGTTTGCCGTACTGCGAGATAAATGTGACCCATAATCTACATAAATAACTGCCCCTATGCAGATGCTCCCGAGATTTTGGACTGGTCTGTCATCTTCAATCGTAAAATTACGCTCTTCTAAGTCTGTAACTCATCTTTCCTGTTTTCGTCCAACATGTAACAGAATGCTTTATTCTTTGTATATTTTTCGCCAATTAAGTTAAGCTTCTGCAATTTGATTCTTGAATAACAAGTCAACCGTTGCAACAGTGTATTAAAATCACTATTGTGAAAATGTCGGAAGAAAGTAAGACAGGAATCTACGATCAGAGTTCTTTTGACGCAATAAAACCTAGACTTAATGGCACAAAACCAACATATCCCGCGACGCCTTCGGAAAATTGAAACGACGCACCGGGGCGTCGCGACGCACAGTTTGAAAACCACTGATCTACATGATTGAAGCGCAATTCTGTCTCTCTGCATGTGTTCTAACTGATGGACGTACGAGCAACCTGGCACGATTGATTACTTCCCCGTGATGAATGCCTTAAGGGGCTTGTCACATCATGATGACAGCACAATCAACGATAGTTTCTTAGCTAGCTCACACAAAAGCCGTAGCCCGACCTATCAACTTCAACAAATTTCATATCTTTAGGATTTCACATGACGTCATAAATACCAATCAATGGTAAAATTTGTTTTCTTCATTTTCTTCAAACCCCCACAATGTTTTGTTTAAGAAATTACGGATCAAAAACAGCTATTTTGATTTTGCTACGAGAATTGACTATGTGAAAAAAAAAGATCAAGAAAAGTAGTAGGGGTATAACTGCAAGGAAGAAACAAATAAATAAACATTTAAACCCTAAATGATAAGGGGAATTGCAAAGGTAAGGTGCTATCCGAAACGGGTAACTACGACGGACAATGAAACAAACAAATAAATAAATATTTCATCTACAAAATCAACCCTCAGTTTAGGGGGATTGCAAGAGGAAATTGGAAAGATTAGAGAGAAACCACAATAATTAAACACGTAACCATTTAAACCACAATGAAAATCACAATGGACAAATCGGAAATATAAAAAAGTAATCAAACAAGCATATAAACAACAAGAAAAAGATCGAGACACCAGAAATAACTGCAACAAACTAATAATTAAACATTTCAACCGCAAAGCATAAGAGAAAACCGGATGAAGCGAAGAGAACCACAAGCGACAAGGGGCAGCTGCAAAACAATCAAACAAATAAACATTTATACCAAAAGAGGAAGCTGTAAGGGAAAACCTGCAAGTGTATCCGCAACTGATAAGAAATAAACCGCAAAGACAACCTTTGACCTAGCATCACGAAAAAGCGCCACAAAGAAACTGATCGAATTAAATATTTCATGCTACTAACACATAAAGACAAATATCTGCTTTACTGAGCAATCCGGTGTAACGCTTTAAATTACCTTAACAAAGAATAGGTAAAACATGTTTGAAAAACTTCTGCTTCTTGTTTATAACTTTTTTTAAACTGGGTTGCGCTTCAATAGTAGTAATTCTAATTTAAAAGCCTTGAGCTTTTGCTTTTATTCTATTATTCGAAACCGCAGAGTTTATATATTTTTCGTAAATAAAAGATAAAGTTGAATGATTGCCTATATTTAATTATTTTAAAGATGTAGATACGGCCACTGGTGATCTTCAGCTATAAGTGCTCGGTTTTCAATTGGACAAAGCTTTTGACTAGATCCCTTTTACACCTTAACCACTGCGAAGATTAAAATTACTATGTTTCATTATGATGTCAGACGTAATGTACTGTAGATTCAATCCCACGAAAGCTACCTGTAAATACGATTTTTTTGTTCACAGTTTACTTTTTTGCGTACGTGCTGTGATCATGTAATTGTGTCTTACCCGTAAGGAAAATGGAGCAAAATAAATGAATTCATTAGTTCATTAATTAAAGTCATTTTAATTGTCGGTTACAAATTTCCTTGTCGTTTGGTTTTTCCATTACACTTTTATCCGTTAGTTCCACCATTGTGTATGATCTATTAATTACAAACCGGTTCTGACGTCGTCTAACAGGATTGTGAACTGAAAATGTTGCACAGTTTGGCACCATCCAAACAAAAGAATCGGCTATGCCAAAAAAAATTAGATTTCGATACTGTTCTCACAACTACCCATAGTCTATACTAGAACAGTACTGATGGGAGCACTGCAATTGTAACAACTTAACTGAAAGTGCTTCATTTGGGTTAGTTTGTTGTTTTCATAGCTTGTTTATGCCTAAACCTAGCAACCTGATCACAGCCAGATATTTTAGGTCTTACAAATAGACGTCCAACTGCGAAAATGTCATAACTATTGGTCATGATATTTTATAGGTTTTTTCCTGAAAGTAAACAGCAATTACTTCGACGCTCTCCCGCATACTTTCATTCACTTCATAAAATGAACGCATAAACGTTTGTGAGATCGCTGGCCGTTTCAATTGTGAGCAAGTACAGTTGTTAAGTACGACTATGCTGGAAACAGAGCAAGCAAGACGTAGCGACAGACTACACGATATGTGGAGGATGGCAGCTATTTGCTAACCGATTCGATTTTGTGACGAGAATTGGTTTAGGAAAATATACCTGAACATTTAATTACTGTTCTCATTACTATTCATCAAGTCAAGCCGAAGCAGAGCATGAGCAATATTTTAACCTTGTAATTAATGAGAGACACCGCAATTGCAGTAACTTAACTGTGAGTGCTTCATTTTTGGCTAATACCCTTTTTCCTAACTTCGTTCATGCCAGGATGAAGCAACATAACCGCAGCCTTAGGCTTTTGCTTACACCAATTTGCCTACTATTACCGAATAGTCGTAACTATCTGGGCTGAATATTTAATGGCTTAATCCTGAAAATGCATGAAATATCCATCACATCGGCGCCCTTCCACAACTTGAATACACTTTCAAAGACTTGCTGAATTCAACGGATAAAATTTGTTAAGCTAAGAACGCATATCGTGTAAATAGGACAAATAAAACATTGTCACGGACTGGAATAACGTGGGAGAGATGCAGTGGATATGTCCAATTTCCTATATGGGTTTTTTCAATCGATTTCCTATTCATGAAACGGAAACTGTTCATCTGAACGAGATTAGAGTATGTTACAAAAATACTAATTTTTAGTACTGTTTTCACAACTATCTGTTGGATGAAGCCGGCATGGCCGGCTCAACCGATATTGGTAACCTGGACATTATTGATGGAGGACCCTGTGGGCGATGCAGCTGAGCCGGTTAGTCTATACTATAAAGCGCGATTCTTTCTGTTAATGTGTTTGAGTTAACTCCTACGAAACTACTGGGCGTACAAACATCCCCGTGGTGAGTGTCATAAGGGAGCTCGTGACACCATCATGACGTCGAAATCGATGTTCTAATATATTTGCATTTCTTAACGGAGAAAAACAGTTTTTTGCTCAGACGACAGCCGGCTCCCAACTTACCAACTTCCAAATATTTCATCCTCTAGGGCAGTGGTTCTTAAACGTTTTCAGTCGCGCCCCCCTTGACGTTTATCATTCATGCTCACGCCTCACCTAGCCTCAAAAATCAAATTCACGAAAAATAGAACAATAATTTATTTGCCACTATCCTGCTTAGTGTGAAGGATGCAACTGTTTTTGGGAAACTAGTCATTTAATTCGAGGCTTTGTTGAAGACAACGCGCATCGAAGATCGGCTTCGCATTCCAGTTTGTTACGAAATTTTGTCTTCATACTCACAAGTGCTGAAAATCCACTTTCACATAAATATGTCGATGAAAATGGAAGAAGGGTACGTATCGCCACACTGCCCACATTCTTATATATATGCAAATATTTAGCCCAGAAATTGTTAAGAGGCATTGCTTCAAAATCATCTTTAGCATTGGAGTTGCACTTCATCTCCAAAAACTCTTCCTGCAGTTCTTCCGAAAGAATATCTTCTTTGATTCGAAAGGGATTTCTTGTCATCTTCCACTCTGTTAGTTCAACATTACCCAAGTCGGGAAAATAGCAGTCATATTCTTCTTTCAAAATTTGGAAGTGGGATTCCACTTCTACCTTACAGTAAGTTCACCTTCCAGTTTGGCTTTGCTGTTCTCAAGTGCTATATCCAAGGTAGGAAATGAGGCTGCATTTCCCCGTTGAACTCGGCGATGCCACAACCCCAGCTTTGCTATGAATGTCCGTATCTCATCGTAATCTTTCATACGGTTCGTGTTCTTTCCTTGCAACAGTAGATTGAGGCAATTGAGAGCTTCGAAAATGTCAACAAGGTATGCCATTGCCAGTTGAAACTCTTGTGATTGGAATGGTAACAGGAGATCTTGTTTTCCCTGAGATTCAAGAAACACACTTACTTCATCTTTCAAACCGTAAACGCGAGCTAACATATTACCTTTTGATAGCCATTGGACATTTGTAGGAAACAACAGATTTTCATGATTGGAATCCTTGTGTTTACATAGCTGGGAAAATAACTGGGAATTGACAGCACTTGATTTGATAAAGTTAACAATTCGTATAATTATGGCAAGCTTTTTCTTCATTGCAGCAGGTAAAGTCCTGGAGGCCAAAGCCTCTCGATGGACTACGCAGTGAGTTCCAACTGCGTTCGGATTTTCCGATTTGCAGAATAGCATTTCTTCCTCAATTGTAGCAGATCCAACAAAACGAACATAGACCATCAACTGTGACAATTGAGCTACGTCAGTCGTTTCGTCGCACTGAATGGCAAAATAAGGTGATGCGTGTATCTTTTGAAGAACTTGATATTCAATATCATTTGCAAGCTCATCGATTCGTGTCTTAATAGTGGAATCTGAAAGAGAAATCTTTGCTAACTTTTTGCTGTTGCTTTCCCCCAAAACAAGGCTACTTGCTTTCAACATGCATGGTTTAATCAAAGTTTCGCCAATATTATGAGGTTTTTTCGCTTGAGCTATCATTTGAGCAATTTCAAAAGATGCTTCTACCAGCTCCGCAGATGATAATTGGCTAAAATTCTCCGCACAGGCGATTTTCATTTTTTTAAAAGAATCCTTCTTGCTTTGAAAGAAAGCCAAGGGTTTCGTTTGATGAAGAGGATGTTTTGTTTAAAGATGACGCTTCAAGCGATTTGGCCTCAAAGCATCATTGCTCAACTTTTCGAAACATATAACGCACTGTGGTACAACTTAACCATTCACTGCTGCATCAGTAAAACCATACTCCAGATATTCTTCATTGTACTTCCTCTTTTTTGCATTCATTTTTATCACCGCAGCTAAATTAAATACCACTTATTTTTCAAAGGTCTAAAATTTGTAAATTATGGGGGATTAACAAGTTTGAAAAAGTTAAAATTAATCAACCTCAAAATAAAAAACAAATAGAAAATATATTTCGCTTTAAGAAAGCATCATCAGTTCTTAAAAAAAAGCAAACAAAAGTCACAACACTAAGAAA
This sequence comes from Trididemnum clinides, assembly GCA_963675345.1. Lineage (NCBI taxonomy): Eukaryota > Metazoa > Chordata > Ascidiacea > Aplousobranchia > Didemnidae > Trididemnum > Trididemnum clinides. Next base: position 45,509,487 of record OY776285.1, on the reverse strand, counting down.
ACTACTAATAAATCCTAGCAAAGAATTTTAGCTGAAAACAACCAGGTACTGTCCACTCCAGAACAACGTTAACAATGAATCTCGCTCGTGAACCTTCAAAAAGTTTGGAAAATACGGTTTAACGGCGTGGGAGAGAAAAGAACGAATAAATGAAAAAGTACAAAATCGACGTGCTAAGTGACATCTCCCGCGGAGAAAGGAAGGCGAAGCATACAACGATGTGTCGATGTAAATAAGACAGCGGAAATTAAAACAGTAACGAATTAAAGTCCAGACAAAATTGTTTTTTAAAACTAGGTCACAGATTCTAATGTAATGGATTAGTAACGAGGTGGTAACAAGATTTGACTGTAGTTCGGAGCTGCTTTTCATCAATATGTCACTGTCATGCTCGCGCCCCCCTTGTGAAGCTTTCATGCCCCCCAGTTTAAGAATCCCAGCTCTAGGGCGTAAGGTGCGTCACAGCTAACGCTTGATTGCACAATTTGTTCTCTGCATTCTTATGTAAACTACTCACCAAAGAAACGCGATCAAAATCTGTTTTTAGGACATATTGCCAAGCTGCTTTCGATTAAACATCTCTACTACAATTTAAGCTCAATTTACAGTGCAACAACAGATTTCCTTTTTTAAGCATTTTAAAGCACGTTTCATTGCTTTTTTTGCAAGCTTTAAACTCGCTTTATGATATCACAGTGCTGTCAAGTACCATCACAAAAAAAAGCAGCACGCAGCAGCTACGCTTAAAGTTTTATTCACTGGTATTTCAAAAGCAAACAAGTAGTGCTGCCTGGATAAACTATGATATTAACATGGCGGTCGGTTAAAATACTTATGTAATAATAATGTGATGACAAGTTAAAATACTTCTAAACAATCTTGTCACAAGCCTTACTAATCTTACCCTCTAAGACATATTTATCAGATGTAGCCATGTTGAACACATTGACAATCTTTAGGTAATATTTTACTGTAATCACAAAAACTACGCCCATCTTTACCACAGAAACTTGGCATACAGATCATACTCTTAGAACTAACCTGTTGTAATAATTTAACTGCAAGTGCATGACTTTGGGTTAGTTTGTACTGGTCCTGCTGCAATTATATCAGGACCTAGCAATATAGTGAGGCCCGAGATGTTAGGGCATACAAATAGGCATACAATTACGAAAAGACAAAGACATAAGGATAGGGCCAAATATAACTTGCTTTAAAGCTGGCACGGCCAGATGAATCGATGTTACTAACCCAACAAATCAACCGCTAGCTCTGCCGGGCGACTCCGCAAAAGCCGTCAACTGGTTTTGTTTGCATATTGTTTTGTTTAGTTATTTGCAGTTTGTTTTATCGTTTTAGGCATACATTAGTTGGTTTACACACTACCTATAGTGCTCTTGTCAAGGGAGTAAATGGAGGAGCACAACGGTTAACTGCTCTATCGAGAAATTTATAAAAGTTTTGCTTGGGATGAAATCTCGTGTGCCGTCTAAACAAAATTATCGTGTAAACTTAACTACAGCAAATATCTTTCAACTTGCTTAATACCGTTGATTCTTGCCATAAATCTGTGAGGTTTCTAAAATATAAAAGGTCATTATAAAAATGTGATGCAAGTTGAAAACCTTTCTCCTAATACCCTCAGGAACTTTTAGGTGACTGTATCATTTAGCTTTAGTTTCTTTCACTAAAGTTTAAATATGATAAGATCTAAGGTTATTTGTTTATAGCTTTAGGTTTCAATTTTTTCTACTGCATACCACCCGAAACAATTTTAATGTCGTTGCCTACCCCAAAAAGTGCAATCACGATATAGAGAGTAAATTCCCCCGCTTTTAGACATATTCTTATAGCTATCCACCTAGCCAATTTTCCTGGAACACCGTGTAAACATCTATGTTTAGCAATCTTCGATCAAATATGTCTCTAGAATTATTGGGTTTGCAGCTTACATTGTCTGATCCCGAACATAATAACAAAAAAATATTAGTTAAATTGATGCTATGTAGCCTACGTTATTGACGTTATAGCAAAAAAGCAGGAAAAAGCAAGTTTCAACTTTACTGTTACTATTGATATTCAAAAAAACAGGAGGAAAAAGTAAGTTTCCGTTTTTGCTGTGATTAAAACATTTCAAAACAAAGCAGGAAAAAGCGAGCTTTAGCTTTCATTCAGTAGGCTTTTAAGTAAAAATGCAGAGGAAAAAGTAAGTTTCATATTTTATTCAACATTTTTTGATAAAAATAGACCAGGAAATACCAAGTTCAGCTATTAATAAATATTCTTTATAAAAGCAGAAAAAGTGAGTTTCAGGTTTTATTCAACATATTTTCAATTAAAAATGACCCCAGGATATATTAAGTTTAGACTTTTTCATCTCTAAACGTCTAATGCAAAGTGATTTAAATTAGAAGGCCTGAAAAAAAATTTTTCAAAAATCTCGTTTCTATCACGTTTACAAAACTCTTTATGTTTTGAGGGTTTCAAATGAAACTAAACTTAATCGAGTTTTAATAAGTAAGCCAACTTGAGAAAAGAAAAAAATCGTAATAGCTTTAGGCCTCACTATCTCTAGCAAATTTAATTAGCTGCTGGTTTACCAGCTGCAGTTTTAAACTGCTGTATTTATTGCAGAAAGTAGAGTATTCATTCTCGAAGCTTTTCGTCTGACACTTTTTAAGAGAATCCGTCAGAAATAGAGTGAAAAGGTGAAGTGAGTCACTTATATAGAGACACAGTTGACGAAAAAGGAAAAAAGGGAAAAAAGGCTCTATCATGATTGGTAAAAAGAAGCGACCAATAGAAGGAGCGGAAACTAATGTGTGATTTTTAGACCATAAACGAATTCGTTTTGTTTGCATAAATTTGGTTTGGATGTTTTAATGTACGTGGCTTCAAGGGTGCTTTCACCCTTGAAGCCACGAACATTAAAACAGCGTATTTAAGGTAGGAGCTAGTTGGTCATCTACTGTTTTGAACTAAATGACCAAACGGATTTCGATACAATTTTGATAATTGACGACGATATAGCTTTGCTATCATATTGCGAATTGGTTACTTCAAAAGAATTCTCCGATTCACCTCAAGCTTTACGGCTGAACGTATGCGCTCCTGCTCTTTTTTTTCTCGATTATAAAAAAGCAAAGCATAAAGAATTTTGTTGAAGTTGATTATAAAATCAATATGTTTAGTGAAAAACTAGGATGAACGTCTCTGCCTATTTAAAGTCAGCCAAAAGTGTAAAGTTCTTAGTGGAAGTACGGGCTATCGCTTAATTTTTCTCAAATTTAAAACCAAGATGCCAAGAATGTATAATAAGTGGGAAGGCAAGAAGCGGTCTTTTGAAAATATGTAACGTTACCACAAATAGCCTCACGTGAATATAGACACAATGAGTAACGCAAAGCGGTAGCACACTGACAATGTATACCGGTAGAATAAATAGCCACATATAAAGGCAAATAGACGCATAGCAAGTATGAGCTGTGATACTTAATTAGTCTACGTCATGAGTTTCTGTCAGAATAGGTATTTATGAACACTAGTATGCAGGGCATAAACGATTTAGGCATTTTTAGTACTATTGTTTATACGTAAAAAAAATTTCTGGCCGAACTATGAACATCTAACGTCGAAAATCTGTTTCACGAAATGTCGATATTTCACAAAATATAATTCAGAAGTACAGTCAGTACGTTAAAATTAAAACAAAGAAATGACGCCAAAAAAGAGCGTCGGTCAGTCTACAGACTCTACACTGTTCCTGGTAGCCCGATCAGCGCTTTAAAATCAAATGCGTGTAACTGACTTGCCAAAGGCAGTCAAAACGATGGCAGCAGTTACAGTTCCAACCAATAAACCGATTAGACAGCAGGAAACTAGTTCAAAACTTTGTTGTATTAAAAACCTAAAATGGGATTCTTTCTACTACCGAATTCAAAAAATACTAAGCTGATCAAAAGTGAAATTTTCTACGAAAAGCCAGATAAATTTTTGAAAATGTAAAAAATTTTTAACACTTAGGTTTGATGGTGACAAAGTTATAGCAGTTTTTATTTGCTAGGCTAATCAAGCCATCCACTCTGCATTTTTAAATCTATTGTTTTTGGTGAGCCTGTAAAACTACGCAGACTAAATGAAAGAAATGAGTTGTAGCTTTAAAATTTAAAAAGGCTATAAAAGAAATCCAAAAACTCTCATTTCAACAAAAATGTGGTGGAAAAATCGCTTGTTCAGCAAAAACAAGGTCTGATCGTTTTGGACCAAAATCATTGAACAAAAAGAAAACTGCAGAACCTATGCTAATTTTGTCGCCTGCTTTCTCCAATTTACTCCAACTTACAACCAAAGAGAAAAGCCTGGGACAAGCAACAGTCGTGAATAAACGTCCAGCTACGCTTACCATTATGTTTACGGATTGCAAAAAGATAGCTTATTCAATAACTGCAAATCCTGGTTAAGTCAGTTTTCAATCTTGTAAGAAATGCGCCTTTTGTAGCCATTTCAATCAATGTAAATATATGGTACATCAAACTAGTACCATCACAGCAGCCAATGGTAAAACCTTTGCATTGAACCAAACCTTAGATCTGAGGTGTCAAACTGATTTTGTGCTGTGGGCCATATTTACGCACTTAAAATTTTACGCGGGCCGAACAATTTTTCAAACAAATAACCATCAATATTTTATTCTTTATTCATAGCACTATGACTCGAAGAAACTTGACATCATTCGTCACTGGTAAGCAAGTTTATATCTGGCACCAATGTTTGTGCAGTCGCCACTTTCAACGTTGTATTGAGATGTGAATCCGTCAGTTGCGATCGAAATCGAGATTTGTTTAAGTTCGTTAAGTCATAATATAGCATTGTGGCATTAACAAACTTAACTCATTCACGCCTAATATAAAGATAAAATTCGAATGACGCGGGCCAAATAATAGAGAATGGCGGGCCGGATTTGGCCCTCGGGCCGCCGGTTTGACATCCTTGATTTAAATCTTCGCTTTGAGCTTTCTCAGCCCATCCATTCTTTATGTACGATTGCATCACAAAAGTGTATTTGCACTGCCATTGTTTGTTAGAATAAACACGTTAGAATAAAGAATAAAAACGATTTCAAGCGATCCTCAGCCATAGCCTTGTTGTCAGGCAGCTCAACCTTCTTATCACGCCGCAACAACGCCAATAGATAATGGCCACCAATCAACTTAACTTCGTGCTTCATTATTTCATAAGCGAATCTATCTTCTCATGAGTTATCATTAATTAATTCACTTAACACGTGTTTATGAGGCGAAGCAATATCGGGACCATCCGTTGCAACTGATTCATGAAAACACGAATCACTTTTAACACACATATCTTGTGGTGGTAAGAGATTATAAACCTCCAGTCTTAAGGAGTTTTCCAGCCTCAGGGCAATCATCGTCATCAAAACAACTTTCTAGTGGACGAAACGCAACAGCAAAATCACAGGCACAAGCTATTCTGTGTGCTTGAAACGCTGGCAGCATAATCACGTAATGCAAAAACCTCATCAATAGCTTTATGACAGTTGAATTGATCAATATTTTGACATAAAGCCTGCGAACATTTTTTGGAAACAAATATGCAACAGACTTTCAACGATCGTAACTATAACATCAAAAAAACAGCTTTTATCATGCCTGAAAACCGTCTGCTTTAGACAGTCCTGAGAGCGACGATGCACTTAGGCAAGTTTTTCCCAACGGTTTTTTCAACGTTTTTGTAATTACCTCGCAGCAAACAATTGTACCGGAATTATGAAATCATTGTGCAATATTACATAACCTCATATCGAATAAGTTTCATTCCACTGTAGAGAGACAAAGATTGTACCACATCCCAGCAAACATTCGTATAAAAATTACGTAATCGTTATGCAATAATAACCAAATATGTGGCCAGTCTAATGACATATCATAGGGTGGTGAGGATTGCACCCCAACATATACTTTAAAATATTCTACAACCTAACAAAACCTAGTGATTTCTACATCGTAATAGGGTTAGGGTTAGAATTAGAATTAGGACTCGCTCCCTCACATAATGATAGCTCCCTTACACAGACCTAGAGTTAGCTCCCTCATTTAGACCTAGCCTTAGCTCCCTCACGTAAGGTTAGTGTTAGCTCCCTTGTATAGGATTACATTTACGTTTAGATCCTTAAGACCTAGGGTTAGCTCCCTCACATAAATTACTGATAGCTCCCTCAGACCTAGGGTTAGCTCCCTCTCGTAAGATTAGTGTTGGATCCTTTTTACACGATTAGAATAAGGTTAGCTCCCTCACACCCAAGGATAACCCCCTCACATAAAATTAATGTCCTTAGGCCTAGCATTAACCCTTTCAGACCTAGCATTAGCTCGCTCAGATCAGTGCTAGCTTACTTGTATATAATTAGAACTAGAGTTAGCTCCTTCCTATAGATTATAGACCAAGCATAAGCTCCTCAGGTAAGATTAGTGCAAGCTTCCTTGTATATGATTAGAACTAGGGCTAGCACCATCTTACCTAGGATTAGCTCCCGTAGGTTAATTTCCACTACCTCCTCAGCACCGCCGCAATCCGCGCCAAATCACGCATCCTAAGCTACTGCTGTTTATAAGCTCATATGCAGCAAAATACGTTTACCGCACGTAAACTACTCTCAAACATGTATTTGCAATTAGCCTGATTTTATAACAATGGTCCTCAGCGTGATGCCCGTAAAGTAGTTCAGGAGGTGGGCTAAAGCTAAATTTCAGTCACTGTAGTAACCGTTAACAAAATAAATTGATGCCGTCATCACAATGCCATCGCCAGTAGATGAAACACAGTGGTGGGGCTCAAACCCCAAGCGATGGGGCGCTAAAGCAAATATAGTTTTACAGATAAAAGATGATTTACAATGGTTGCCAATTTGATGCCATTTTGGTATTTTTAAGCACAGATTTGTCGCATTTTTTTAAAGGTATGGGTATTTTTTTGAAGATCGATTGTTTGGAATTGAATTGCGAAATTAAAAATTGAATGCTAGATATTACCCCCAGGCCACAAAATTTAACGTTGCGGGCCGCAATTGTGCATCTCTTCTATGAATAAAATGAGGAATGAAGAACAACCTCGAACAGTGGGACTGAAGCAGCGGTCAAGGAATCCACGGCCCCCTCATAGCGACGGAACTGCGTCATCAGCAACGTTAATAACAAGAAAATGTAATGCAAATAGCGTTATAGCTATGTAGAGTCATCAGCAGGTTAAAAAAACGTTTGAAACATGATTTCTATTGAACCATTACGTTTTATTGTGTTGCAAAAGCACAAGCCTTTCAAAATATTTTTCTACAAACCTGCTCCCTCTCGTTAGAGCGCTGGTAACAATAGTTATGTAACAAGCAGTTGGTGAAGTACGTGACGAGAATCGTCAACTCGTACCAATAACAACAGCAAGAACAAATTAAAAATAAAACGGAAAGCTCATAGACTATTTTTTAAACAATACGCCAACACTTACAATTAACCAAAAGCAATAGCGCCGCAACCAATGTCGTTAACTGCTCTGGCTAGCGTTAGCGCAAGCAAAACGTGAACCATATTCATTCGATCTTTAAAAAATCGACCTCAAAACAAAAAAAATATACGACATACAAAGCAAGACGAAGTATTAATGGTAAATTTCGATAAATGAAACGTAAAATATTGCTTCAAAAGTACTAATATCCCGAAAAAAGTCTCCATCTTCTTTTAGAGTGAAAAATGCAACCAACCAGTGCTTCAAAACTTATTTAAGCAAACAGTTTGGATTACAAACTCTGCGACATTTTCAATTGATTTAAAATGCCCCGTCGGAAAAAAAGGTTATTCACTCCTGGTTTAAGCCTTTTTTAATTGATGTTAAATGCTCTTTAAAAATTACTCGTAGGAGACTCTGTTAAAATTTTTGTCATAAGGGAACACTAATTATAAAAAACAGTAAAATCTTTCAAAAAGTATGGCAACTAGTTTTGCACTATCATCTATGTAAAATAGAACCTCAGTTTGATTATTTACAATATTTTGTAAGTTAAACTTAGTTATACACCATCATTAAAATCTTATTAGCAACTATATAGCTTTGTAACATTGATAAGCAAAGATTTCTGCTGCTATGACTTAGAAACAGCCTACACCTTTGCAAAGCCAGGTTCTGTTGTTGTTGTGATTACCCCTCCTTTTCTATGGGATAGAGATACGGCACAAACGGCAATTTAGGTTTATACCTTCAACCTAATTGAAATTAGGCTTGGGGAAAGATGGCAGCCCATTTCGAATCAGTCAATGATTGGTAGCCCCACCACCAACAAGGCGGATTGGTGGGTACCCAAGAGTCGCCATTTACGAAATGATGGGTTAGCAACTTTACAATTGTAACCCGGTGAAGTACGGGTATATCACCTGTCTGCCACATAAAGGTGGAGGCGTCTCGTTAATTGCTTTGCCCAAGGACACAACAAGCAAGCTTGCCGACTTGTTCTCCACACTATCCCTTATTTATGCTGAGCACCAAGCAGGGAAGCTGTGAATACCTTTTTGTAAAGTCTTTTGGTATGACTCGACTAGGGAATGAACCCCATGTTTACCGACTACGAAGCGGAAGCCCTAACCCAGGTTTTCTCAACCTTTTTCCTCTTATCGCCCCCTTTTCCCATTTGTTTAAAATAATCGCCCATATTTATTGCAGTAATGATAAACAGCTAAGTTAAAATACTTTGCTCACGTTGTTTTAATGAGATCCCTGTGATTGATGCTTTGCTACTAAACCCTCAACATTTGGCGTGAAATTTGTAAGTTTTCGTCTGATGTCGCCTCGAATGCATATATCTATTTTATTCTTTCCTTGGTCAAAATGTTATTGACTGCACTGAAGTCATATTAAACCAAATAAGAGGTTGGAAAATAGAGGAGTATTTTAACCAATCGGCTATTTAAATTGTCTCAATTTTATTAAATATTCTTCACATTTTTTTCTGGTTTGTTCTGAAAGCTGCTCACTTACTTTTGTTAGCTCGGGCATGTCTTTAAAATTTTTCATTTGTATATTTATTTTTTGAATGAATTGTTATGCAAACGAGAAAGCACGAAATCACACCCGCAAGAATACGAGTTGATCCTTTTTAAGTCCTCTCCCTTTAGCGGTTAGAAAGTAACAAGCAGTACTGACAAGCAGGGTCTTAAATCACTGCAAAGATCCAACTAAATGGCTTTATTGATGAAGTTAAATATACAAAGAAATGAAATTACTTAGCATGCTTAGCACATCATTCAAACCCTCTGTAACTAGTGCATGGTACCGTATGATGTTGGTGATCATTTTTGAGCAAAATTTTCTATTTTACCTTATTCAAGACAACAAACTTATTTATACGAATAACCCCACCTTATCCAACAAGCATTTGCTCTTTCCTCTCTATCAGAAAAGAAAAACAAGGTGATCAAATAGAGTGATTATTACGCTGAATTAATCTGAAAACAGGCGCAAGATAATAAAACAAGATTATCAGATCACGTGACTACTCTGCTGGATTATTCTACAAGCAGGTGCGTAATAATATAATTAATTAATGAACAAAGCAATTGTTGTTTCTAACAAAAAACACAACTAATCAGCCACTTCAGGCTCACCGCTAGATTTTACGTTACAGTGCTCAATCTCTTCTTGTCAAAATGTACAAAACGATATGAAACTACATCAATTTAGTAGCAAATAATGTCTTCTTCATGTCCAAAACACACTTAATGTATATGCAATAACTTGATCAGTGAACATCGAAAACACAGAGAAGTGAGAGAACAGGAGTTAAGCAGATAAAAAAGAGGAGGATGGAAGACAACAAACAACACTTCTTGTCATCGACGGTGGCAGAACAAACAAACCCAGCTATATACCCGTGCACATGGGCGCAGAGTACTGCATAGGTGGCACTGGCTACGCAGTTCTCGGCTACTAAGAGCTGTAGTGCTTGCAACACTATCGGAACATATGTTGCGCAATTGGTATTTGTCAATTAATTTTTGTTAAAATTTGTAGCCTTGTTTGCGGCAGTTTATCGCCGTCATCAGCTGAACATTCGCCCACTTGGGGGCGATATCGCCTTCGGTTGAGAACCACTACGCCATCGCACCGATTAAGCCAGGTTCTCAGACCACCGATCTACTATAAAACTACAAAAAACCGATATTGCTTATTTAATTTTAGCCCACATTTTTGTGACTCGGGAAAAATGTGGCTCAAAAGCCAGCGGATTTTGAACACGTATATCAGGCAATAATTCCTAAAGCAAATTTCATTATTGGAGCCATTTTTTGAGAATTCCTTATCTAGATGATTTGATTTTGTTAGTTGATTAAATTTTAAATAACTAGTAGAACAATGGATAAACACAGGTATACATCTTGCAATATATTGAAATAAAAACAGCGCTAATACAAAACAACCAAGAGTGAAAATTGCCCATGCAGCAGAAAGAAACGTGCTCAATTCCACATCAAATCTACTTTGTTTTGGCTTTATAGCAGATTCTTTGCAATATATTTTTCGTCCTTGGTCGCAAGAAGTTGACAGCGGCTCTAAAAGTCACCATAAAAGCATAGCTGTAGTAGGATTTTTCTGCTGGAAACTTTAACCGATTAATAGGTCACACAACCGGTACACTGTTCTCTGTAGCGATAAGTTGTCAAAAGTGAGTACGTAAAACATAGTTCAGATCTTCACTGTTAGTATCGCAGATACTGCAAGGTGGTCCTAGCGTCGGGCATAGATAAGAAATTTGATGACCACTGATGAGAAAAGTAAATCAGTAAAAAATTAAGTTTTACAAATTTTGAGACATTTGTGAGACTTCAATTTTGTATACTGTATTCTTTCTAAATGAGGAAAAAAACAATAAAATATGAAATATTGCCATTTGACTGTCTTATTAGAGATTTTTAATCTAGATTTAGGTTGTAAAAACAAACATTTGTTATTTTTACAGGACACAAATTATAATTCACTTTTTTACACAAATGTCAAGAAAACAACCAGTTCACATTTTGCTTATTTAAACAACTTACATAAATTGGTTTGTTTTGGTTGTTTGAAAAATTAACTTCAGCTTTGATAAACGATTTTTTTCAACTACGACTATTCTCAATAATTATATAATCGAAACCAAAATAGTGTATTGTCATTGAAATTAAGAGTAATGATATAAGAACAAAAAGGCGACCAGTTAATAACTGTTTTTTTAGAACACATTTATGCTAGAAAAACATTCTAAAGGCAGGAAAAAGAGTTTAAAAATCACAGCGCAAGTTGTCACAGTGCCAGCACGAGAAAGGAATCAATGGATATTACAAAAGCTCACTAATTTCCTCTTGAGAAAACTCCAAAAACTAAATCACCCTCAAGGAGTCTACACAATACGAATCAACTCCCAAAGACCCCATATAAGATGCCTTACAGTATCAAAGTCACATTTAGGCCTTCCGAGCATTGATCCATTAGCAGGAAGCCCACCAAATTAACTGCATTAACAGGAACGCACAAAAAATACAATGACGTTCTGACTAAGGTCAGATTAGCTCAAAAAAGATTGAAACATCTTGATATGATTTGTTTCGCTCTCTGTGACGTATAGTAGACCGCTTTCGTCACTTGCAAGGTCGTAAGGAGTTTCTAAAACTCTTTCAACGTCATCAATCACGTGACGTTGAAACTCGCCAGTGATGGGATCAAAAGCTGAAATGCGGTTGTTCCCCCAGTCGGCCACTGCAATTGATCCAAAATTGTTAAGAAAGTCATCTTGAATAAAAGTAACGCCACAAGGATTTAAAAGTTTTCCATCTTCCTTTCCTAATAAAAGAAAAAAATAAAATTGAAAGATTTAGAAAGCAAATAGCTTTTAATCGTAAACACCATCTTAAACTCGAATGTCAGTACAATGCTCGTGGAGCCTAAATGGCACGCCTCAATTACTACAGTTGTACTGGTTTGCTTCGTGCAGGGACGTTACTAAAGTCTGTACCAGTGTTACACTTTTCGAATGTGGTGCTTTTCTCTTTTGAGGTGAAAATAGCCACCATCTAGTGCTTTGAAGCGTACTTGTGCATACAAACAGTATGGACTACTAACTCTGATTGTCCTGCAAAATTTTCATGTAATTTGCAATTGACCCGCCTGCAAAAGAGGTTGCACACCCTGTAGTAAGGAACCACTATCTTAAGAAATGCCCCACTCTCCAAGAAATCATTTCTTTTTAGGTTTATCACTCGCTAAAAGAAGATTAACATCTTTACACAAGCAAGTTGCTGCAGGGTGTCGCCAAGGTGACCCTTCACCACCTCTGCCTATAGTGACGCCAATTAGTTTATGGCATTGTAAGTTGAACAATCTTGCATATACAGGGTAGCTCGAGCAATAGTGTTTTCAAATAACTTAAATGCAACATCCAACTGCCGCTGACAAGAAGGTTTTCAAGGAAAATATTTGACTGTTTTCCACAGTTTGACCATTTCTGTGTTGATGACAAAAGAATAATTTTGATGATCGATGCCACAATCAAACCTCCATCCAATGAGTACAAGTCGCTCACCCTTTCCTCCGATCTCGAAAACAGGAACGGAAAAACGTCGGACGTCATAAACAAACAAACAATTGCGTTCCGAATCGCTGACGTATAATAGATCACTTGCAGGTCTAAAAATAAAGTCTATGCATCACCATCTTGATTGCGACAATTTCAGTAAAGCTCTGCATAAGTTAAGCCACAGCCTTAAACATTTAGGCAAGGCCTGCAATCTTGGTTTATATTCCACCATATCTGTAGTTCTGGGTTTGGCTCTTAGCAGAATTTGAAAGTGAAAGGATAATCAAGAAATCGTGAGTAATGCTTACTGGTAACTCAGTCTTTGTCTTCTAGAAAAACACCTGAGACGGATTTCCGAGATTGAGCAACATCACAGTAAAGTTGCCGGGTAGGCAATTTTTATGTGAAGTAAAAATTTGCTGATTAAAAATGACAAACAGCTCGTTAAGATGTCAAACTTTGTTCAAACATTTTTTTGACATATTGTTGTGATGTTTAGCTTATTGTTTGACGAAAATTTCCAAATTGATGCATTTTGATGATCGAAGAGCAGCTAACATTCTACTGCATCAACGTGGCAGATAAACTTAAAAAAATTGTCTTTGTATAGTGGACATCACTGGTTTCATGAATTGCTATAAGACTATTATAAAGGAATAAAGTGTTTTTTTGAAGCAGCAACTAAATAAGATAAATGAAATTCACAATACTATTTTGCTAAAAGTGGCCATGGCAGAAAAAATGTCACCAATATATTTCACTGAAGCAAGTAAGAAGACTGTGCCCATCTTTTTTTCGGAATAGGCCTCATTTAATGAGTTGATAAAAAACTTAAAAGCTTTTGCAAAACTTACCTAAAAGTAAGAAAACCAGGCCAATCCATTTGCGAATCTATTTGACTAGATGGTGAGATGGATAGATTAGAGGAACCTTAATACATAGTAAAATAAAATTATCAATAAAAATGATGCAATCAATGTTTTAGCATTTACTTTTGCAGACGCTTTGCAAGAAAACGAAGTTTTCTGCAACTCGAAATCAATTGTCTCCTTTAGTCAAGTGCTATGAGCAGATTCTTGCTATTACCAAAGTTATGAAAGCAGGAGAGTTTTTAAATTTCGGAAGTCTTTTCCCAGAGCAATGCCGCTATTGGGATATTTCATTGATTTTCAAAAAGCTTTCACAGTAATGAAAAATATACTTTTAATCAGAAGATCAAGTTTTAAAGTGATTGGGTTTTAAAACAATCAATGCCTGAGGTACTCACGACACAATGACAATGAGGGCATAGCTAGAATCTTTTATTTGCCTACAAATACACTTCTGACAAATTTCGTGAAAATTACCAAATTAAGCATTGTATTGTGTCACTGCTTTGAAATCTTATTAAGAGAACGCATCTGCAATAAGGCCATCAGAGCAAAGTCACTCAGAAGGACTGGACACATTGCTCATTGTACGAGGGCCTACGTCGACTGGTACGTGCATTTACGATAGCATAAATGACCTGTCTGGGAGACCTCCTAGAACATGAAATTACGGAATGAAAATAACAAGTAAAATTACAAGGATGTAGATAAGAAGGTCAAGCACGAAATGAAAGGCATGCAGAGACCAGCGGTACCGAAGGACTTCAGGTAGACTGCTGGGTAAAACTGTTTAACACTTTATACAGGTTTGCTTATTTTTGCAATATTGATGACAATGATGATGATGATGACACATTTTATTTTTACGCAAAAATAGAGAATGAAATTTACAAAACAAGTATAGGCTTAAGCAAATATATAAAGATAAGAATATCTGCCTATTTTCTACAAAGAGAAAGGAGCGAGACAAATCATGCAACATCCAAGCTTCTACCTCAGCTCCATTGCACAAACTCATCATGCATCCATTTATAGCCACAAAAACATCAAAAAATTTCTTAAGCCTACAGAAAATGACCTACCTGTTCGTAAGTCAAACATCTTTATTGACCAGTTTCCGAGGCAACGTATGTCTGACGCTACGAATGCACGATTACTTGGGTGCATTGTGACGTAACGAGGATTTTGCAATGTGGCCTTGTGTCCGAGTTTTCGAAGTATGTTGCCCCGGACAACATCGATGACGTAAATGTGACCATCGGTGCATGACGTGCAGAGTACGTGACGTGGAGTGAATGACGTCAAACCACGAGGGCAACCGGGAACATTGATAGCGCATCTGAAAATTAAAAAAATGATAGTCAACGACATTCTCATACAATGTGTTTTCACTACCAACAGCATTGCTAGTTTTGCTTTAAAACAATTGTGACGACATAAAAGTCATTTGTATTTTCATTGCATAATTTGGCGACATCACACAAAAAACGTAATGACTCATGTCTTGCTATATTTTCATCTACAACATTATCTGCACTCCTCTAAATGAAATATCAACTGCAGTTTAATATCAAATTGAGGTCGTTTTTGATTAATTGGGTGCAGTATGGTTCAGGAGCTCTCAATAAACATACACCGTGACTTAAAGTTGTTATGGGCCCTAAACAAACTTTTCCCCAATTGTAAGGTGCTATGCAAAAGTAGGGTATTGACTTCATTTGATTGGGGTTTGTGCGCTCTGTGCTAACAGCCCCCAAATCTAGCACTGCAAACCCGTAGTCATTTTGCTGCCGATCACAATTTAAATGCAACAGCTGATAACTACAATAAACTCTAAACAACAAGAATTTAAATTTTAAACAATGAAGTTCTCACTTTAATTTTCCATTTGATGAATAAACGCGCATACACTCAGCGGCGCTGTCTGTGGTGTAAATATCTCGGTTTTCATAAGCCCAAGACCCTGGAATAACATCACATAAATCATATCAACTAATTTATGATATCACTGGGTTTTTGGTATCAGTAGTGTAGGCCTAGTTGGACCGTTAGAGGAGCTTGTGAAACATTCAAAACCAATAAAATCCAATACAATTCGCATACACACATCAATTTGCTTTGAATCAATCTACGCTCGATTACCTGATTTTAAAACAGGAGCGTGCATTTTGTGCAATCTGCTTCCAATGAAATAAAATTTTGCGACCTGCACAGTGCCGTAATATCTAAACCAGTGATTCTGAACTTTTTTTCACCATTACCTACATTCATCTTTGACTAAGTGTTCATATTCCTCTACCATGACGGAGTCCGAGCAATTGTTTCCAGCTTTGTCACGTACGCGACTCATGTTTAAAATCAAACTACGCACGACGTAAGTTATCAATTCAACGCCAGTTGATTTGTATTAAGAGCGAGGCTCTCTTCGCGTTCACTATCAAGCAGCGCGACCTCGTCTCAAAACCTGCTCTAGAGATCGGAAAAAAGTTTTATTCCAGGATGCGGAAACCTCTATGAGCGAACCCAGCCTAAGTTTACTGATTATGACAAAATAACTTATAGCTTGTATTGTTTTGGTTGTGAATGTGAACTGAACGACTCATAGGTTGGCTCTGCACAGCTTCAACCATCGCCTGATCGCCTAATTCAGGAAAGTAAACTGTTATCACTTTTTCCAAATACGGTTATCATTTTGCGCATGAATCATTGTTCATACAAGCCCTAACTGCGGTGGCAAACGGTCATTTTCAAAACTATAAGGAATAAAAAAAACTTAGATCATCACCCTCGCAGTAATCACCGTCGCATATTTTCTTGGTTATAAGTATTGAGAGCATATTATACTGCAAGATAAAATTTTAAAAATCTAATCCATGAATTTGCTTGCAAAAAACACGTTAAGTACTAGCCTACTGCAGTGTGAGAGTTTTACATGGCATAATTTGGTATATGCAAACAAAAATGAGATCGTTTTCGCTTTTCTTTTCATCAATCAGTACGTATTTTGTATACATCACTTTAGCACATTTTCATATTTCTGCCACTCTTATTCAACCTGATATTTCAAAATGTTTTTCTTATGATAAACGCGAATGCTATACGCCTACCTGTGAAAACAGAGCCCCCAAAAAATTGTGCTTCAGGACCCCAAAAAGCATATTGTGCCTTTTTGACGCACCAGTGCGTCGTGGCACCTTTTTTGAGAACCTCATCTTTAAAACGGATTCTAATCACCCACTTGTAACTACGACTGTTCCCCGCTGATAAAGAATCCCAGATTTAAACAAAGTGCGGCTCGTGGCACGAATTCAGTGCTGTTTTATCGCATATTGCTAAACAATTTTATCAATTTTTTCAAATGAATATGCCAGGAAACAATAATGAGTATACCACCAAAGACAAGGCGCTAGGCTATAAATGCAGCGTTTAATCTGCTTTTTCAGATCAGTGTGTAACTGATCTCCCAGTGGATATGTAACCAAAATCAACCAATTTGTCAACCCGCCCTGCTAAGCAAAGCAATACGTCGTCGGTTGAAGTCTCAGTGCTTCTGCATGTGCATAGTTGGATTTTTTTTAAGGATAACGTTAATGAGTGGGTTACTTTTGCTTGTGACGGGACGGGCACTGCTGATGAGTCCAAAAGGACGAAACGCGTCCAGGGATGGTCTCGTCTAAATTGGTTGGGTGGTATACTCATTATTGTTTTCTGGCATATTCATTTTAATAAATTGTTAATGTCCCTTACGCCCGTATGCTGCTTTGCCAATTAGTTGCAAGGTTTACAATTTCCTTCATCGCTTAATAATTTTCATTTTTTTCCTTAAATATTTTTGATGTTTACGCATGAAGACCAACAATCGCACGGTCGGTTAACAAAGATTTTTGTAAACAATTATCAGTATCTGATACGCACAAGATTTATCAGGGTAAAGTTTGGATTATTTTTTAAAGCAGTCATTACAAAAATCTGTAAAAAAAGGAAATTTGTTCCGTTGTCTAATCCAGTTAGGTATCCCGGCTGAAGGCTGCACAGGGCACAGCCTTGCTTGCTTAGAAATGTGGTTGTCAGCGCCTGATGGAGATGAAATTGTGCTGCCGGCTTCATCACCTCAACATAGTTAAAACTACAAGCGTAGTCGCGTAAAATCCAAGCATTTGAAGAACAGACATAAAACATAGGGATGGGTGTGATGGGTGTTTGCTTATACATGTAGCAGTCGTGTTGCAACTGTTTGAAGCGAAGGAAGATTTGTTTTTCTTTCAAAAAAATAAAATTTAACTAGACAGAAAAAGACTATTGAAGTCAAACAGTCCATAAATTGGTATTGGAAAGATCATACAGTTTTCTTTTAGTTGTATAATTTGAAACTCTACCTGTAGTTTTTCCTACTGCAATATAGGGAACTGACAGAAGAGAATAGTCCGGGTTAATTTCCAACACTTTTTCATATTTCAACCGGTAATGGTCAGAAAAATCAAATATGTTCATCTCGTTGTCAACGCGACGATCTGTTCTTCTGTGACAAAATGGTGGTGTTAATCAGATAACATTTCATGCAGATAACGCTCACAATTGTTCTTCGTAGCAATGGTAAGATCGCTCAATGACATGTGCGTCAGAGCTTATTAACTATTATTATGTAAGATCTATCATTGTGAGGCAATTTGCATTTAAATTTATTCGCGCAAAAGCTTTTTTGCTCGAAAGCTCAACAATCGAATATAAAACCTTGTTCAAATATATCTTATAAAATAGAATTCTATTTGAATGAAATTTTATATACGCATGATTAGCCTCAGTGCGAAACACTTATGGCGTGATTGCGCACAAATTCAAAATGCTTAATAAGTGTGATCTTTTATGGTAGTAATAAAAATATTAATAATGACTATAATAACAGCAAACAACAAATATGCAAGTCAATTTTATATCTTCGAAAAACATGGTTCCGGGAAATGGACTTTTTATCCTCCTTACCTCCTTCTGGTTGCGTCAATGGATATATCACACTTTATTTTATTTTCTACACTTTGACATTAGCATTTTGTTAAGTCATATAAACTTTCTTTACCCATATGATCATCATCATGCCTCATGTTTAATTTTTAAGTTTTATGTGTCTCTGACCTAAAAAGTTGTCCATTCTTGCAGTCGACCAATCGATGCATTTAGAAAATTTAGGCAAAACTATATAAAATAAAGGCTCGTTCGGGTATGTGACAAAAAGTAATATAATTTTAAGCCAGTGTCCGTTACAAAGCATCTTGGCAGGCGTGATTTCCTTGTTTTTGAAGAATGTTTGGAAAAACCTATTTCAAACCCATTACGTGCAAAGTGTTTGTTGAAAGCGGATAAAAACTATTGCCGTGTTAGGCGTTTACAGTCGTATTGTGCAATTAATGTTAGATTGACATTAGACATTTGGCCTATTTCATAAATTCTTCAGACCTAAATAAAGTCCAAATAGAACACTGGCTGCCAAGGACTAGACCAGAGATGCCCAACCTTTTCACTATTGCAGGCACTATTACAGACGTTATTTCGCTTATGGTCGCCATAGAGTTCTAGTTTTTTCGTATAAATCAAATATTGCAAAGTTGAAGGTATTCACTGTTTATGTAGCCTTAAGGTAATCAACTGTTTTCCTGATTTTAAGCAAAATTTATGTTAAATTGAGACCGTTTACCTTTCTTGCAAAATCGAAGATTTTTTTGATAATTTTCTTTTTGAAAGTACATTTTCCTGATTTTGAGCAAAATTTTTTTCTCGTGGCGTTTTCTCTACGTCGTTGTAAAGCTGATGACCATTTTTTAGTTCGGAGTTCACTTTAGAATATCACTGAATTTTTTACGTGAATAATCAATGCACGACGGCCACAACTTAAACTTTGATATACGTATATATGCGCGGCCGCACAATTTGTTACCGCAGGTTTTGCATCCTAGGACTAGTCTATCACCTGACATACAAAGAAGCCCAGATGCCCAGATACCCTAATTGAAGGAAAAGTTGTCTATTTCATATCATGAAAAATGACAAACAGCAGATTTTTTGACCAGGCAAAAAAGATGAATTGATGCAAAACATTTTTTGAAAAGATACTTTCGGTGAAACAAAAATTTTTCCCCGATTTTCTCTCGCTATGATGTAATTTTGAGTGAAAATTTGTTTTTGTGGATTTTAAAACTTTGTGCAAAAAATAACACGCTGGAATTCAAAAAATCTTTCAGCTTCTCTCTGTTGTTGGAATGGTGTTAATGCTTTAAGCTAAGGGTGTGCAAGCTTTTTCGCAATTTCTGACTTCATGAATATTCAGTACCCGGTCAAAATCTGTGTTCACCCAAAGTGTTGGCAAAGACCTTTTTTGTTTAGAGATCAACATTTCCGCACTGACATGGTAGGCTACGTTCAAACCGATCTCGGCTTCAAAAAAATTGGTCTACGCCCGTAAATTTAGATAAATTTAGTATAAATATTGGATTGAAATTATTGATCTCCAATAATCCCAAGTCCGGGCAGTTGTTCATCCCTGCTGTACGCAAATGTCAATTGCAGCCAAAATTGATCAAAGCTGTCTATTTTCCTTTTGAACAGCGAATATAACGTAAAGTAGTTACTCTCAAGAGACCTTGTGGGTCGAAACAAGTTGTCAGCATTTGACTTTTTTGGAGCTTAGCATCGCCATACACACCGTTCCACCAATAGCTGTTGCGAGTATAATTTCTTGATAAGTGCTTATATTTAGATTGAAGGTGTCAGACAATTCTATTTTTGTTTTATACCACCATTTATAACAATTGGAGTATGTTTTCAATACGGTTCCAACTCAACTGCGATCACACTTAGCGACTCTGAAAGGCTCTTTTGGTCTGTTGACAAGATATCTATATTTCAAACCCCACAAAAAAATGTACTCACTTTTGCAAATTTTGACCTTCGTGGTGTTCGGTTCCACGTTTCTGAACATGGTCAGAACTTAGATTTCCAAAATCTATAGAATTAGATTTTGAAGAGCTGCTGATTGAACTTGTTGAAATAGTACTTTCTAGCTCAGATGTAGATATGTTTTCCATGTGTGGAATGCTAGTAGAAGACTTCTCTCTTTTATTAATAATTTTTTCCATCAAGTTAAAAGCTGGTGGAGAAAGTGCTTCTTCGTGTACCTTCATCATCAAAGGCAAGTCTGCAATATTTAGGCTTTTGAGGCCTGGTTCGGTTTTACATTCCAGCTTTTGATCCAAAAGTTCTGGAATTGAATCCCCACCTCCAGAATCACTACTGCGAGGTAACTCATCATGAAAGGAAAGATCACTTTTTCTGCATTCGACTTGAACGTTTACTCCCAAATTATTTTCATAAGATCGACTTTTCTGCAAAAATATCGGCTTAGAAAACAAGACGTAGGCTTACTAAATGGCCTAGGAGACAATGGAAATTTGGGCCATGTTACTCATTTGAAGCAGTATCCCAGGTGACCGAAAATGACAAGTATTCCGGTTCTTCAAACGCTATAATCAGGAACATGTAGCCACTGCATAGGCTTGAATTCCATTTGTTACCGGTACCGATGTAAACTTTACCTACCGGTTACGAAAAAACTTTACAGTCACGCATTGAACAAATTGTTTTCACACCTACTCCGAAGTTGCCAGCAGCCTACTGCCGACAATATCTTTACATCACAGTCTTTGCAACTTAGCAGAATATATTGCTGTAAGGAACCTTTCCCATGGGTACAGTGACTCAGTATTCGACCGAGCACAAGCATGTCTGAGGCAACTGGATCCGACTCAAAACTTAATAGCATTTCCAAAAGAGGATATGTTGAATCAGCACTTTTGCTTTTTCAAAGATTTGGAAACGAATAAAAAAAATAAACTGTGAAAACACGTTTACCTTTTTGGAGTACCGTCGTTGATAAATTTCGTGAGTGCTTGAATGTTCGCGCCTTTTTTTTTCGCCTGCGTCTCGCGACTGCTCCAAAGAGTCCATGAGAGCACCCCAGGATCGGGAGCGTCGAAAAAAAGTCTTCTTCTGAATCCACCTAAACAATGTAGAAAATCAATTTTAAAACAAGTGTACACAACAATGAATCAAAAATAATCACTCAGCCTCAATCGCAAACTAGTAACAAATGATCTTGCTCTTCTCAAATGAGAGTAGAAGCAAACAGTAAAAAGATAAATGCACGACTAAGCCGTTACCTTTATTTGAATTGGCGATTAGTTCCATCTTACCCAAACTCTAAGAAACGCTCAATACTTGACAATTTCTGCAACTACCATAAATTTGTCGCTCCTTAAAACGCAATTTTAGAATCTTTTATTATTTGCGAATTTTCGAACTGTATGGAAGGGAAATGGAGAAAATGTTCCAAAATAGTTTGGGTGAAACGGAATGCCATCCAGGTCTAAATTTGTTAACTTTGCTTAAAATTTCTAAATTTAAGAGATCTTGCTAGAAATTTATGCTTATCTATTCTTGTATACGCACTACAGACAATTTTTTGTTCAAGTCTCGAGTCAAAGACTTAACTTAGCAATTACGGATTTCTTACGTAGTCTTTGACATTAAGAGGGTAGCCAGAAGAGCAATTGCTTATTCCTAACAGATTTTATCGCAGCACTCAATTCCTTGAAAAGGCCATATCATCAGCTTAAATCTAGCAAATACCATTGAAATTTGCCTACCAGCTCTGATCCGTGAATACATTCTGTGTGAGTTTCAACATCAAAAAAGGTCAGCACAAAAAACCTCCTCCCATTTATCACGATGTTTTTTTGCTTGCTTAACATCATCAGGAAGTGTAAAGCGCTGGTGTTACATGTTGGTTGTATTTTGGTCTTCACTTTCGTAATGACTAGTATAGCAAAGAATCTACAAAAGGTCTACTCACGCCATACATTGCAATCACCATATCACTTCCTTTTAAACTTTTTTTGTTTTGCATGCAGTAGCCTATTTTACGTAACACAACAAGAAATTTATACAGTCAAACGTGAAGTGATTTACGATGAAATCATTGATCTATTCTTGGATAACGTGATCTAAAGCACACCGCTAACGCTCTCCAGTGGAGGCTAGCAACATTCTCAAAGGTTTAAAAATACGATACCCAAATTGCTGTAAACCAGTGAGCAATTGTTGATTAAACTCGCTTTCTGATAAAGATGTTTTGATGAAATCATAAAAGTCACTATTTTTCTAAGATTTAAGACAAAGGTTGAGTCAGTTTTTGTAATTATAATGTGCAACAAAAAAAGTCGCTTGTTGGATATAAATATAAAGCTGCAAAGCCAGAATTTTTTCGAAAAAATAAAACAGGCCAAGGAAGGGGGGTTTTTCCTTCTGAGCAGTTTTGGAACCTCAAGTGGACTCTCCCTGAAAAAGTGCTATTTTGTAAAATCAAACATGTGACATGGGCGCTGCTCACGGTTCGAAGAAACAGATAATATATTTCATCAACTTACTCTTTTGTATCCAAATGTGTACGAGAAAGAGATCTTATAAGACTGGATCCTCCTAGAGGATATGGATGGAAAACAGCCTTGAATTCTTCTCGTCTATTAATATAAAGTAAAGATGAAAGCATTAATTCTACCAGTCTTCAGCTGTCTTGGTCAACATTTCGTCAGTCGGATTAGCAAAATCAGTTTTAATTGACGGTTTTACAATACATCAATATTATTGATGACTTATAGATGTAAATTAACTACAGAACAGAGAGTAAAACCACGCGAAACATGTCACATAAAAATTTTCTTAAGAAATGTTATCTGTAGCTCGAAAATCATGTGACTCATTCCGTTATTGAGTTATTTATACGTAGTGTTTGTAATTAGTCATGCCTTCAGTATTCAGTGCTTATAGCAGAGTGCTTGAGACTATAAACTGTTATTGACTATAAGTTTTTGCCCCGAAAAGCTCCACGACGTAGACACAGCTACTTGAATAACTCGGTACGACTTCGAACGGCACTTGTCTTCTTAAAAAGGTATGTAAAACTACAGCTGGGCCATGCCTCAATCGAGGACACGCAAAGTGCGGCACTCGTAGTGAATATATGCATCCCATGAAAAATCATCTAGATTGATCACTACCCAGTTATTTTTGCTTCACTCCACCTATTCGCTAGTGATGTCCAAAGCAAAAGGTCCGCGCTTTTGAAATTTACCCATTTTGTGATCAACTTTTCCCAAAAAAAGTTTTCACTGTGAATACTTTGCGCATTTGGGTTCAAAAATCATTAAAAACTTTGCATCAAAAGCTAGCAGAATTATTTAAAATAGTAAAAAGGGTTTGCCAACAAAAACGTTTGCACGACTCTGAGTCATGACTGAATGAATGGCATCTCAAGTTATGCATCCGGTTAAGTTGTACTTGAAACTTACAAGCCAATGTAAGTCGTCCCACTGGTTAACATGGAAGTTGTTTGAATTTCACTCACGCCCTCACATAGATTGGGAGTTATACGATCTGGAGCAGAGATCAAGAAATTGGGATAAAATACCCCTGATTTAGTGTAATTAAACACTTCAAACAAAAACAAAAATCAAAAATAATTATAAAAATTCTCAGTTGTGTCATTCTTTAAGACACTTTTTTTCGCAACGACATTCTATGTTACATTTAACTTACTGTAAAACCTGAAAAAATTGACAGCTTCTTTTAAATAACTCTTTTCTGTGTTTAACCGATTATTTTTACGGAATATAAACTGCTTCGATGCTTAAATAGTTGTGGAGTTATTTTATTTATCTGGAAATATCATTTGGGTAGTGCCTAAAACAGTCCTTAGACCCCTGATCTAGAGATCAATCTAATTTTTTAGGTGCATTTACTAACGTGCTTATGAACTCATGTATTAGCTTCCAAAAGTACGGGGTATGATTGAGACTGTAAGGTTCTAGAAGCTAAGCAATGCCAAGACCCTACCTAAAACAATTATCAAGCTAAAGCCGGTAAACTGGGCCACGTAAAAAGAGCTCAAATGTGCTGCGCAAATTTCATTATTGAAAAAAAATTTAATATTCTATAAAAAAAAGTCGTGCTTTGGGTAACATTTGACGATATTCAATATGCATGAGTAAAATATGAGTTTTCGCTTTGGCTTAGGCAGAATTAATTTTTGCACTTCAAAGCTTCATAAAGTTTGAATTTCAAACCAAAAAAAAAACGTCAACCACCGATATCTAAGCAAGAGAAGTTAAACTGACATAAATTCATTGAAAAGCATAAGATGTAATTTTATTTCCAACTATACGGCTGAACGTTTGATTGAAACGATTATGAATTGCTTTAAGCATAAACTTGGTAATGGAAATATAAGAGACAACCCACCTTTTAAACGTGCTCTGATCATCATTTAAAGTTCTGCTACTTTCTTTCCACCACAGTGAATCGGAATCGCTTTCCTCGTAGTCAGGGGACATCGGCTGACTGCTTGATGTTGATCTTTTGAAAGAATGTTTTTTGCTCAGCGAACGGTTTTTGAACGACAACAAAGAACTAGCATGTTGCAATAGACCTTTCCGTTGTGTTGGGCTTTCAGAATACTGCTGTTGTTTCACACTTCCGAGACTCTTCACAGTTTCTTTCCCAAGCTCAAAGGACTGTTGTTTGTCCAACCTTGATATTGGCGACGTGTTGCCCCTAGCCTTCGCTTCCGAGCTGCAGTATTTATTATCTGATATTGACCGATTTCTGCTTTCACTGCTCTCATTGCTACCAGCTTTGGATAATACGCGGAGAGAAGAAGTTCGCCGCAGTTTTGATTTGACCTTGACAAACGAAAAAGTCTGCGATTCGCTTTGCTTTCGAGTTAAAACTGCCGATGGGGAAAAGCGATTTGATTTTCCGTCTTTGTTAGAATACTTATTACTTTTTTGCTTCAAACGGGAAGACAAGCGTTGAGTCATATTAAACAATGCCCTCGTTGAGCCCCATGCTCCATTGACGTCTTTCTGAAGCCCCTCAGAGGATCTATTGACCACAAACGCGCCTTTAACTTCAAGTTCAACTTTTTCTTCATTTTCTTCCTTCTCAATTTTTTCTGCTTCCTCAATCATTTGAATTTCTTTAGCTTCCCGCTCTAGTTTTCTTTGTTCTTCTTCCTTTTTGCGTTTGTTGTTTTCGATTTCTTTTAGCTTGTGTGTCCTTTTCATTTCCATTGATTCTTTTTGTTGCGGAGTCAAAACGACATTTTTCCAATTTTGCTCCTTTTCTTGGTCGAAAATTTGAGATATTAATTTCGGGTCCAGGGCGTTAGTTGAGGGACGCAAAAGAACATTAAGAGAACGTTCAACGAGGTTCGGCTTTTGCGAAGATTCAAGAGACTTTGGTTTTGACGAATGAGCGTCTGTTGTTTTTCTTGATTTTGTAACATTTATATCATCTTTAAAAGCATCGTCTTCATTTTTCTTTCTTTGTTTTGACCCTTTGTGGGGCAAAGTGTGAAAATAACCTCGAAGCGAATCTGTTAAACTAGATTTTTTAGCGCTATGTTGATTAAGTGAATCTAATGCTGCATCAGAAGCTTTATTTTCGTGCTTTGGTGACTGTATTGGAGTTTGATTTGATTGTGTTTGACTTGTTTGCACTATTTTACGATTGGCTTGTGTGGTTGGTAGTGTAACATTCTTCCATTGGCTGTCATCGTCGTGAAGCATAAGACGAAAAAAATCTTCTTCAAAGCGCTTGAAGTCTTTATCTTCCGATATTGATCCTTTAAAAAGCTTTTGGAAGTTAGGAACTTTCCTGGATGACCTCTTCTTTTGTTTTTTTTCATTTATTTTAGATGTGTATTTGTGCTCACTTGATGCAATGGGCGAGTTTTTAAAGTTAGAAGTGTTGGAGTCTCTTGAGGACAAAGAAGTGCTGGAACCACTCAAAAACTGAGCTTCAATTTTGGCTTTGGGTATTGGGGAATCTCGGTCTTTTATGCATTTTGGCATTGCTATGTTGTTATTTTCATGCAATTCAACTTCTTGGATTTGAAAATTCTCTTCTACTTCAAACCGCGGTTCACTGTGCTCAATGTTTAAGCAGCATTTACTTTCAGGGCCAACCTCTTCTATTTGCAAGAGACCGATTCCTGGATGGTGATAGGTTTCTGCAATGAAATCTTTTATGACTCTAGCTTCTTCCTTGGATGGACTTTTCTTAACAGCCTCTTCAACCCATTTTTTCAAAGCCACGTTTTTGGCAGCTTTGGGTGATTCTGTTTCAAAGTTATTCATGGTAAGATGGCTTTTAAAACCACTTCCCACAAAGAATGTTAAAGCAGGATCTTCAATTTGACAACAAATTCTTATCTAAAAGAACACCATGGCAATGAACAAACTGGCAAAATCATTGCAATTATTGTGTTCGCAAGATTATTTAAACTATGTTCTAAACCCCTGCTTGGCGCTCAGCATAAAAAAGGGGTAATGTGGAGAACAAGCCGGCAAGCTTACTTGTTGTGTCCTTGGGCGAGGTACTTAACGGGACGCCCCCACCTTTATGTGGCAGACAGGTGGCCTACCCGTACTTTAACGTGCTACAATTGTGGAGTTGCTAACCCAGTATGTCATAGAAGGCGACTCTTGGGTACCCACCAATGGCAGTCCGCCTTGTTGGTGGTGGGGCTACCAGTCACTCAAAACTGGTTCGAAATGGGCTGCCATCTTTACCCAAACCTAATTTCAATTAGGTTGACGGCATGAACCTAAATTGCCGTTCGTGCCGTACCTCCATCCAGAGGAAAAGGAGGTGTAATCACAACAACATGTTGTTCTAAACTAGGAATCAACCTTCAGCCCGCCGAGCAAAATCATCCGCCTCACGGCTCCTCCGTCAATGCCGCCTCGCAGCTGATAGGCCTGTAAGACAAATATGTAACAAAGCTTCAATCATCCGCCGGAAAATCATCCGTCTGGAAAATTTACCTGGCGGCTTCTCCGTCAATTGAAATACCTATATTTCCCGTGGGTGAACTTCTTTCCATCCGTTAAGCTTAAATCGTCTACAAGCTTAACAGATAGAAAGAAGTTAAGCTTGAATCTTACATCGTCTTCAAGCTTGATTACATATTTGTCTTACAGGCTTATCTATTCGTTTCGATAAACCTTTTGGAATTGCCTGTTGCTAAACGGCATACACTTTGTCATTACACGTTATGTGCACTTCAAGTCTACAGTTTTAAAAAGTGATTGAAGTTTAGCCTACACAATAATCGTACAGAAAAGTTTTTAAGGCAGCGCAAAGTAACCCTTTGCTGTAACTTGCATTGCTCAAGGAAATAATTCTCTAGAGAGCTCAAAATGAATTTGCCAAGCAAATGCCAATACAAAAAATAATCCACCCATTAAAAAAGAAAAAAATATGACGTTGGCAATTTTACAACTACAACAATTTTCTAAAGATAGGATCAAGGCGTCTTGCACTTTTTGGTTTAAAATATAGTTTTTGTATTTAGGCTGAATTGTAGAATCGAAATTCATCCGAGGATATGTCACTATTCAACTTAACAAAAAATACTTTAAAAGCGTATCATAATCGAACTTGACATATTGAGAAAGCAGAACGTACATTCTACAATAGTGAACAAATATTTTCGGCCACAAAACGCACCAAAATAAAGCGAGAACACAAATAACTGACAACCAGATGCAGAGTGATAAGTTTCTGTCATAGCGGTTGCAAAGAAGCCAAAAACCCCACGCCCTCCTCAATTTTTTTGCATCAAATTAAGAAACGAAGATATTTTTAAGTATATCGGCAACAAAAAGTTGGCCTCTAAAAAAAAGTCATTAAACAAAATTGAGGGACAGAAAGCCCCAAGTATTTGCTCTCTCAAAATTTGCTCCCGGCTATGTTAATGATTTCAGGCCTCAGACAGTCTTTATTTCCTAAACTTTGGAAACTGACAAGCATCAAGTCAGGTACTTCTCTGATGCTGTGATGTCAATAAATGAATTTTACCTTGCATTATGAACTGTTGCTAGTTAGGTTTGAATTGAGCTGCAGCTAAATCAAATTGCTTTGGAAAAACAGAGAAGGAACGCATTAAAAAAACGCGCTTATTATAAAAGTAAATTAGTGACTTTAGAATTAAAGCGCACCGTAAATTGCCATAAATCCGCAGCGTTTGACCCCCTAAAAACAGTGAAAATAAATCAAATAGGCCAGGGAAAAATCAACGCGGCCCGCAGAGATTCTGCAAAATTTACTTTTGACCGGCAACAAGGAAAAGGTTGTCTACCCTTCTTCTAAATAAAGCAAGCTACCTGGCTTTTGAAAGAAAACAAAAACTAGCGAAAATGTTTTTTAACTGCCTAAAATTACGAATTTTTGTTAAGTTGAAGCGGGGTTACGTTACAATAAGACCCCCTTTCAGAAAAATTGTTTACTTATCTGTCTGCCGAAAACGTATAAAAATGCACAAATGTCCTTTTTATCAATATTTATCACAAAGATTCACCAGCACTTGTATCAAATTGTTTAACTAATGTGTAAAGCACCTCAAATTACAAATTGTAGACTAACTTTTTTGCCAAAAGTAAGTGTATCGTCTGCTTGTACGAACACGTTTAATCACTACCACTATTTTGACCTCGGAAAGATATTTCGTCACCACCTGTACATTGATCCCAAAAAAAGTGATGCTTTTTTTATTCATCACTCTGATTGTCACTTCAAAAAAGCGTCCTCGTTTGAAAGGCTGAAACCATGGTAGCCATTAACTTAATTTATCATATGAAGTTTTCTTTTTAAGAAGCACACTGGCTGGAGAAGTGGCGCCACTGGGGTTACACTCGATGGGGTAATTAGAATAAAATTTTAGGAGTGAAAGGAAAGCATATTGTAAAGTTGAAGGCCGTCTTTTTAGAACCAACTTTTTGAAACCGAGAATTCTGTCCGATTTGGTCTCCAAACGAAGATAAAGACTTACATCTTGTTGATGCTCCCATATCGTTTGGGGAGGCCATTGCCCTTTATCCGGCCCCGAAATGCGCCACTGGTTCCACCAAGACATCGCTGTTTTAAAAGTAATCAGTCTAAAATATTTGTCTATAAAACGAAATTATGTTTGATCGCTGTGTGGTAATCGCTGACATTTTTAATTTGGTTTGACAAAACTCGAGCGTGTGCCGAGCTACACGGACTCAAGAGACAGCACTGAGTTGGTTGGTTAAAGCATGTTAACTCAACATCACTCCCAACGCAGGGAGAACCACTCACCGCCATGTGTAGGGGCCTCTAAGAATAAGTGAAAAATTGAAATTCCAAAACGTTGACTTGCAAGTAAGAAAAAAACAGAAAGGGTTAAACTTTGAAAACATCCAGCAAAAAAGTCTTTAACTTAAATTGAGGGATGAATACACGTAAGGTTGAACTTTCAAAATATTGATCTCCACCTTAAATTAGGATTAAAAATTTAGTTTTCTCCCCTCCACTCCCCCACAATTTTGGAAGAGCCCAGTGTAAATTTTCAGAAGGGGGTTCACTCTGAGTTCCAATGGCTCTGATAACTCCTCAACCATAAAATCAGCCGTGGCCTGCCGCTTTGTTGTTTGCAACAGCTAAACTAAATTTTGCAAGCCTATTCTATGCTACGCCACCACCAAGCAATATCTTATCTAAGTTAGGTCTGACTTCAACTTTGCAAAAATATCTCGGCAGTCCATAATGTCAATTTCTGTGAACACATAAATGGGCTACAGTGGTATTTGTATTTTTTGCTGCACGAATACGCCGGCTTAGTTTTACTTCTTTTGCTAAAAAAAAGCAAGCTGCAGTGTGCGCGTTTTCAAAGCATTCAACAATAATCCAGCGCGCGCCCATAAAGTTGGCAGTTAAAAACCAGGAAGTTTTTTTGGCTTTATTTATATTTTTTTTTGCTCATGCCAAAGCGGTTAATAGGAAACTGGTTTCAGAAATTTCATTCAAGCTTTTTTGACGTCATTGTGACTCATAGACACGGATTGCCTATCAATTCCAACCGCGATATTAATAGATAGCTAACCTGGACTTTAAAAATCAAACTAAAATATGACTTATGTAACTGCACTTCAATGATATCATCTTGTAGAATATATATGGTAGACACAGACCGCTAATAGGATGTTATCCTGTTACCCATTTAAGGAGAAAGACTACTTACATTGTGAAGTACAACAAATTACTTTGTTTGCTGCATTCTGTAAGAGTTTAAATATTAAGTTACATTGTAATAAAAAGAAGTGAAGTTGTTAGAATTTATCCTAAAGCAACTCAACTGTACCATAGTAACAAGCAGTCAAATAACTTAAAACGGGGAAAAGTTGTTTGTAACTATAAATTTAGTAATGGCTTGAATATAAAAAAAGCCGTTTCAACCTTTATTTCTTTCTTTCCCTAATAAAGTAGCGCAATAAAACGGACCTCTTCAAGGCAGAACTTCTAGTTAATACACCTGTCGCAGTAGGTTAAACCATTTATCATACAGCTTTGACTTCACAAAAGAAATACAAATGACTTACTGCACGGAAAACGCAGATCTGCAACTAACAAGAATGCTGGAAATTACCGCAACAAACACAGTAAGGTAAAAACACTTCTGGTTGACCCCATGTCAGCTTGGCCTAGGAGGTTGAAATAACTTTTTGCTACCCCAAAAGCATTGTGCCTTATCCGCCTTTCTGCTCGTTAACTCTCCAGATTTTCTTGCTTTCAAAAGCTAATTCGCATATGAATGTTCTACAAGTGCATTCCTTTTTCTAAATACACCGTTGATTCCGAGTATGCACTGATTTTATCAAAAACGCTGGCAAACGAGTGCAAAGTGCGACAGTCAAACCTCTCTTCATACATCGTTTATTTCAAAACCAAATCTACGTAATGAGTTCTAACTTCCTCTCTAATTAAACAGCTATATAGAACAATATAATTTCTCTACTGCTTGTGACGTCACCAACGCAATACAATGAGTTAGACAATTAAGAGAATTTCGAGAAAAAAATGTAGTTTGCATATTTTTCTATTTTAGTATCTAAAATTTAGTTTAGAGCAATGGCATACATATGATTAATGATCATTAGTAATATTAGGCCATATTTGGAAACAGTTTTCAACGCATAGTGGGTCTGATCTCTGTACTGAAGTAACCGACGTTCTGAAGGGTCATATTGTATGCATATCAAAGTAACCCCCCCTATCTCCTCCTCAGTTGTTCTATCAATCTGTATTTCTGAAATTACAGCATACTACTGTTGCCATTAGTTATGCAATATCTTAATTACTCTGTAGACTCTCTCTACAATCAACAGCATTAAAGTCTACAGAAAGCCTTTTTCTTATTGATGTTTATGGCGTCATATGACGCAAAGTACAGTCATCAGTTAGCAACATGCATGTATAATATTTCTCCTAATAATAAGAAATGTGTTCACGAGTTCTATTTCTTAAAAAAAATTCGTTTTCCGGTGACGAAGATACACGTTGTACGGTAAATGCCACTTTATTAACTCAATAGATAAAACAATCACTGCTTTTACATCTGAACTCATTGAACTCAGTTTAACTTAACCTTTTTTTACTTAAATGCAGAAAAAATTACAGACAAAGAACTGTTAACCAGAGATCAACAGCCCCAATAAAAAAATTTGGAGTAGCTTAAGATATGCCAAAACATCGGTCCCAGGATAAACAAAACTCATTGAAAAGAAGTCAAAAAGCTGAGAACTAGACCGGTATGACATCAAAAGAGTCAGGAGGGTTCAAATGCTGTCCCGAATCACTTACCGTGATGTTTGAGGTGAGACATACGACTTTTTAAAACTTTCACACGTTTCATTTGAAATGGAGTGTTTGGGGGAAGATGAATGTGTTTTTAAAATTTCGAATCGGTTCGCAACAGCATTAAAAAACTTGGTCCCTTAAATCAACTCATAGCACTGAAAAAATTTTAAGCTTATATCCGAAGGTACTTTCTGTATCACCCTATCAACGGTACTGGGTGAAGTAAAGCAGAATAGGCGACAATCGCTTTAAAAACATTTTCAAATTTATTTCGCCTTAATCATCAAGCTATTCTCAGTAAATTTGGAGATTTCAATTTGCCTCTCAAACCAGTTGTAAGAGCTCTTTTTTCTCACCCCTACCCCTTCACTTTCTACCAAAAAACAATTCAATGTGTACAGAGTTTCTAGACTGGAAGACGTTGATATAAATTTGTCAGAACAAGTGCAAAATTTTCCCCAGTTAGTTATCAAGTTTATTCTTTGAGATACCATGGTTGCGGGTTCGAATCTCAGTTGGCAGGGCATTAAAAGAAAGGCAGTGTACACCGAAAGGGCAGGCCCGGTATGCAAATGTACGGGGCAGTGTACACTGGAAGGGAGTGTACAGGGTGGGGGGAAATAAATTGTATAGGGGGAAAATTTTAATCCTTGTCAAGTGCAAGCAAATGCAAGGATGCAATTAAAAGGGAGACTAAGGGCCTGAAGCCTTTCTTTAGTTTTTGCACTCGGTCACTCAAGAAATCGACACCATCCAAATTTTTACCAAGTCAAAATCAGTATATTAACTCAGAAACACCTCAAAAATATTTTTTTAGAATTTTAAAAAGCGGAAGTTCTTTGCTTTTTAGAAACACTATTGTAGTTTCGATTAGCTTCCTCTTTTACCTTTAAAAATGTATTGGTTGTGTCCCTGTAAACAAGGCTGCGATTCAAAATGGTTTTCGAGGGTTTTTTTTAATGGAAACAGAGTTCTCTAAGAAAACTATTTTCAAATTCCTGAGTTCCTTGGCACGGATCCTCTATTAATTTGATGGAGAAATGAAACGTACTGGTAGCACTAAGGCCTTCATTTTGTGGCCTACCCTCGCAATGGGGATCATCATTGCTTAACGAGCGTAAGAAACTTTTTTCGCAATCAACCAATTTTCAGGAAAGCGATTTCTTTTCAAACAAATAAAACTGGAATTTTTTGTGGGGTTAAAGCAATTTTAAAAAGAGACAAATCTATTTAATTTTTATTTTCATCTCCTGGCCTAAAATTGTCATTTCTATTCAAAATAAGTTTTTCACTTGTAGAAGATGCGAATTTCTGCTACCAAATTGTAATCACTGCTGAATTAAGTCACATTCAGTGAAAAACTAGAACCGTGAACGTTCGCTATCAACAAAAGACTTCGTTTTAAAGTCAAATACGCCCATTTTACCTTAGACTCTGGTGCTGGTGTACCCCACTTGTTCTGCCACTGACTGTGGCAATGATTCTTGGTTAATTATTGTTTGACGAGCACTCAGAAGTTATCTTCTGAAAGGGGATGCCTGAAACAAAAAAATTAAAGGGGTTGCAACATTTTGAGTTTTAGCTTAAAATTACAGCACCCTTGAAGGATCCAGCATGCACTTAAAAACTTTTAATTCTTTAAATGGACAAATATTTAATAAATAAATATTCTCAAAATATCGGTGAAAAAGAAGGAAAGAGTTAGGACTCATATCAGCTTTAATTACTTGAACATTTTTATTAAAATTCAGAACGTTTCGGCAGTCAGCATAATAATTTTAAAGCTAAACTTATTCTTGCAGTGCAAGAATCGAAATCTAAAAGTAGGCACATTGATGATTTTTCTTTCTGGTTAATTATCTTAAAACAAAAAAGCTTGAACTTTGAAGCTTTAAATGAACAAATATGGCAGGACCAGTAGATAAAAAGAAAGCTAATGCCACAAAAGCATTAAATTCTACACAGAAAACAGAACATAAAAATATTCCACCACAAAAGTTGATACAACTGTTGATCACATGATCAAATGCTGACGTAATGTTGCTGTTGGTAGTAGTGTATTTTTATCCTCAGGTCTCGAAAAAACTTTTGCGGTTACGCGTATAACAGCATTGTATTTAGTTCCGCTTTCAAATGACCGGCACTGCCGACACAACGCGTTTCTACCTCAAGCCTGCAACCCATTGAGGAGAATCGCCACAAAGCGTCTTCCCCACGAGCAGAGCGACGCAAAGTCCATGCAGCCATTGAACTCATAATATCACGATTATGAGTTAGCACTTTATCGTACTGGACTTCACAGTTGACAACATTGTTGCATCGTTGTTGAAAAACCAAATATACGCAATAAGCTAAAATCTGCAGCTGCGCAGGAACAGTAGCGTGAGGCTGTAACAATGATCTAACTTACTGAAATTGAAAAAAACATATTCTTAAATCATAGTTTGCCTACGTAATCACCTTAACAAACGTTACGACGGGAATGTTTTGAGGCAAATCTGGGTACGTTTAGATGGTGTCCCATAAGACTGTTGGTAGATGGTAGAAGTGGGCATCCACTACAAAAAACGTAGCTCTGTTCCTTTCTACAAAAGGAATGCCGTTCCTTTTCCTAATCGAAAAAGAGAAGCAGCTTTTCCTTTCCGCTCTACTTTATTGAAAAAAGGGACAAAACTCTCCCTCCACGTTCCTCTCAACACACCGTGTTTCTTCGACTTGGACACAAAATCTTTAACAATTCCAGAACTTAAACAATGCGAAATTCAAGCAAAGATGCGCCAACTACGCTGTTCCATTAAAACAGTAGCTTAGTCATGGTACTATACCAAGGTGGTTTTAGTGAAACAGGATTTAGTTCAAAGTTTGACCAATCTAAAACTAAGCAAACTCAGAGTAGAGCTGAAGATCGCTACTGGCCGCATCTACATCCTGTAGATAATAAAGACACAGACAATCATTCGGCTTTAAATTGTAATCCGGAAAACATATTTCAACTATCTGAAGTAGCAATCGTCAGTTCCTTCTTCAAATAGAGTATTAAGAAACTGGTAATCACCATGTAAGATGGTGTAACTATAATTTCCGGCTTTAAAATTAAAAGCTGAACGATTACCTTAAAACTTCAAGAGTGAAGTTGTAGCTGAAATCGGTCAAATAGATGCTCGCTTTTTATTAAAACAATTAAATAGCATTCTCACTGTTCTTATTCAAATAGAATTTATGATTACAACTGGCTGTATTTAGCAAATTGACGGTTGAATATTCGTGCCGACTTTCAAAATGCAGGTAAAAAGTCAAAAATGACACTAACAGTCGACTTCAGTTTGCAATGCATATTGTTGCATGCTTTCGTGACCAAAGCCAATCTATTCTGGCAACATATAAAAGAAACTAATCAGAGAAATCATGAGAGACATCGCTCGTCTCTTGTTTATTTTGTCTGAAGAAGTGAGTATTCGCTCTCGAAAGCTTGCAACAATAAACCCTGAAGTCGACGACAAGTGTCATTTTTGAGTCGTTATCTTCTGTTTGTATTTAATTATCTAAAGCAGTAGCTTGCAAAGCGTTATTACGTCACAACTAATAGCAGATGCTAGGCCGATACAGTTCAAAAAGCAACTGAACCCAAAAAGACGTAAAAAGTATAGGGGACAGAAAACACGACAATTTCCAAAACGAAAAGGAATTGCCGCTACCGCCTTTTGACAAAATAATGGTGTAGGCGCCTCCCATCTAAAACGATAAGTTGACGAGTACACCATAATTAGATAGAGAGCTCCGGTGCCGCGGCGGCACAGTTAGGACGTCCGCTTTTCACCAGGTAGACTTGGGTTCAATTCCCTTGCCGTGTCATAACGAAGACTTTAAAAATTCTCCTGCTTGACGCTCAACGCGAAAGGAATAATGTGAAGAAAAATCGGGCAAGCTCGTTTGTCATGCTTTGGGTGAGGCAGTTCACGGTATACCTTCGTCTTTATGTGGCAGACGAGTGGTGAGGTTAAGCAGTCGGCCGGTCGTGGCTACTCTGACAAAAAACTCGCAAACAGAGCATTAGCTCGCACCCAGAGGATATCGAGAGTTATTGCACGTTACAATGACAAATTGTGAGCTTTAAGATTTTGGCATGTAATCCAACAAAGTCGCTAATAAGAAGTCCAGGTTACAAATGTTTACTAAATATTTAAAGATGAAAAGCATTTGCGACAATTTCGGTTGGTCGATGTTACGGCTCGAGCTAAATGATGAAATAACGGAAATAAATTTTGGAGCCATTTCGCTTAAACCACTTCACATGTTTGATGGTTTTTTTGTAGCAAATTTGAGGAGGTTTGAAAGAACTCGCTCCACTCTCACTGAATAGAAATCACCAGAGCCTCGACTGTACCAGATGCTCGTTTGTTACGTATATGATCAAAGAAACGATTGAGATGGTCACCTTCCGCACTTACGCATGGCGTATCAATCCTTTGTCGTATATTTTTGTTCCCCCGTCACCAGAAACCCTCTAGCCCAGGGGTGGGCAAACGTTTTAGTCGTAGGGCCGCATTGATCATACAAGAGTTGGCCGAGGGCCGCATTGACCATTCAAAAGTCGCCGAGGGCCAGTGCTTAAAATCTTCCAATAGCTGTATACAATGCAAGAGCTTGCATTAGCTTAAAATCTTGCGATAACTTCTTGCAATGTCGTATTACATGGCTTTGAAAATGATGGTGTTCAAAAAAACAAAAAAAGGTTATCACCCTTTATTTGGACAGAAAATGCGTCAGTTTAAACTAAGAATTGAGTAGCGGCTCTCTCAATGATGGCTTTTAAAGTTTCTTGCTCTTTAATACGGCAGGTGTTCCTCCTGTCGCGCAACGGCAAGCATCCGACTGTTATCCGGGTTAAAACGAGTGCACTCCATGTGTCAACTAGTCACTTCCTTCATGATAGCTACTGAACGTATAGCGATCCATATAGAAAGCCAGGTGCTGTTGGTGACTTTCTGCTTGTGGTTTGCAGTTGAAGTTGCTAGGGTTGCTACACTCCCCTCATCATATTAAATTAGATATGTGGAAGTTTCTACAAGTGTTGGCGGGCCGCATGCGGCCCGCTGGCCGTAGTTTGCCCACCTCTGCTCTAGCCGATTACGCTGGCACATCGTTGCGTTCAAACTCGCCCCGAAGTTGCAGGTTCTGCTGGCAGAGCGTATTTCAAACATAAGCTGGTAACCAAGCACGATAAACCGCCGTAAAGTGCCTTTCCCAGTTGACCACAACGTAGTCATCGTGCTCAAACTCACGATCTCAAACTCAAACTCACGATCACTGTCGCAATAAACGGCGCTCCGACGCTCACGAGCACGTTGCCGACCAGTCGACTGTTTATGTCATCAACAAAGTTAACGCCTAACTGATTAATGGGTTGAAGGCAAATCCATTGGATTGACAATAGTTTGCTTAAAGTCGAGTAATAAGTCATTGATGTCGAGTCGAGTCATATATGGAAAACGATTCCAGTCAAGTCGAGTTTTTTTGCAATGACTCGATTAGACTAGGATTTTTTCAACACCACTTTGCTTTGTTTAGTTTTCTGGATTTTTTTGATAATTTTTATGTTAGTTATGTTAAGGGTATGACTGAGCTATTGGAACGATGTGTTTTTATATCATCAGAAACGTTGCACCAAATAAAATAAATTGCTATTGATTGTCTTTGGTAAGGGCACGAAAATAGAGAATTAGCGAGGGTTTAATGTCGCAATTTATAAGTCACTGTCAACGAATTATCACACTGAACTATCATCACCGACAAAGACCTTGGATTTCTTGCATGATAATAAGTTATCACTTGGGCAATTTTTTTGTAACTAAAATAGCTTTAAAAAATGAATTTACTTTTTTTTAATTAATTTTACTGACATATTCAACCAAATAAAAACTAAACGATAAAAATAGAGCAAATTCATTAAAAAAAGCCAGTTTGTTCAATTGGTGCTTAAATTTTAATGCACATACAAGATTGGTTTTGTTTTCTGACAAGAAATGTCAGTCTTTAGCTAGCAGCTCAGGCAGCATTAAAGGTTCGGTCTTAGAATATGACTAATAATTCCTTTTTCTCAAGTAAAAATAATAAATGTGTTGGAAAATTATACTAAAAACATACCAAAATAAAAATTGACCAAACAAATAAAAATTGATTTAAAATCAAAAAAGTACCTTTTTTTTAACATAACTTAACTTCGTTAATATTGCTCCTGCGACCCTGAAATTTTGTTTCTACACTTATTTTATTGTTCTCTACAAGCAAAAAAAAGGAACTTTATTAACCTTATACCGCTCCAGTTATCACGCGACACAAAGCTATTGGTGTATTGGCATTTGTGATACACTACAATCAAACAGGAAATCTAAAACTAAGAGTTGTATCATTATTTCACCAACACGAAAATCTTTTCTTAAAAACTTTAAAAGACATCTTGCTGGACTGCTGACGTTTACAAAGCGAAAGTAAATCCGCTTCTTTGTCATTAGTTAACCAAACGAAGATTATAAACAACACTTTATTAAATATAATGAAATCGAGTCCTACCGACACTGCAAACCAACCTTCAGATGTAATGGTCAGTTCCCACCTGATAACCAAGCCAGGCGTTGGTATGGTGTCATTCGGAGTAATTAAGATCTACAATGAAAAGTTTCGCGAGTATTATCAAAAACAAATCCCAAGCCAGCGGCAGATCAGAAAAGATGATAACTTGATGGCTGAAGAGCATTGTATGCAAGAGGCGGTTTTCAGTAATGGCAATTTTCAGTAACATTATTACCTCAAAGCAAATTTCAAACTAGGTCAAGGTTACGCTGACCACATTTTGAGATAAAAACGGGCCATTGCATGGTAAAACGGTGCAAGCAATATGTTTATCTCGTAACTGTAAATTCTTTTTAAAAATGTAAACAAAAGAATCTTTTAATGTATTCCTTTAATAAAGATCACACTATCATTTATTATCTTTCTTGTACAGCAAATTAGATAAGAAAATCTTGTGCAGCAAATTTCGGTCTTTCTAGGTTTAAATACAGAACTTGTTACTCTCCATATCATAATTTTATCTCACAATCAGCATTGCTTCCATTATCTCTACGCATAGTCTGGCTTTTCCTTTTGATC
This sequence comes from Trididemnum clinides, assembly GCA_963675345.1. Taxonomy (NCBI): domain Eukaryota; kingdom Metazoa; phylum Chordata; class Ascidiacea; order Aplousobranchia; family Didemnidae; genus Trididemnum; species Trididemnum clinides. Next base: position 45,470,094 of record OY776285.1, on the reverse strand, counting down.
AGTGTTCCTAACAGAAAATATTCTTTCAACAAAAGCTGTACTTCCACAAAAGCAAAAGATGAATCCTACAATGCAACAAATAGATACAGTCAACTTCGGATATAAGAAATCCGCCGGGACCAGCTTAATCAGTCTCTTATAACCGAATTCTCTTATAACCGACTTATTAGTTTATATTGAAAATCATTTGGAACCTTTTGCGTAGTCCCTTATAAGCGAAAATCCCTTATATCTGAATCTCTTATATTCGAAGTTGACTGCATATTTACAGCAAGCTAGAAAAAAAGCGCAACTCAACAGCAAAAATACCCAAGCTTCTGTTTTTTTCTTATTATGACATTTCTTTGTAAAAAAAACAGGACAACATTAAGAACGACGTGACGGCCGAAAAATACGAAAAAACGGGATGGTCCCGTTCAAAACAGCATGACTGATCTGCCCAGTCAAGGTCAGAATGGGCTGTTTTTGGTGACGAAAGTGGTTTCGGCTCTTATATATCGCATTCACAGCTGTCCTGAAAGCGAATTTATCATTCATAAGAAGAATTTTAGAAAGTAGGCTACGTGGCAGACAAAAATACCCTTTTACTAGATGAAAAGTATATTGGCCCATAATTATCGATTGTATGCTTTTTTTACTGGACGTAAAGTTCATAAGGAAAAACCATTTGCTAACCTTCAAACTGTAGCAAGATCGATTAATCGATCAAAAATGGGTTTAGAAGTTTGCAATTTCGACTATTCAATGACAATGATAATTTTTTGCCGTATGTCTTTATCATACGGTCATGGGAAAATCTTTTGCATAGTACAACGTTGTGTTTAGACCAGCTTCGAAGTTATCGGTGCAGCTGGCGCAGCGCATTTGTAGCCCAAGCCTGCAAAAATTAGCCTTTTTCACGAACACAGCAACGTTGACAGCGTGAGTTTCGAACTAACGGTCATCGTCACCATGAACGGCTCTGCAACCCATTCGACCGTGTTGCCGACCAACACGACTGAATGCTGTTTCTTCGCAAAGAAATGAAGATCTCAGCTGTGGGTGATTTAGGTGTTTATTTTTGGTAGGCCTAGTCATCGACCTGCGTAGTCACATGATCATAAGCATTCTTTGCCTCAAAATCAGTTTTTCTATTGCTTTTCTTGGTTGCTACACATGCATTTATTTTTTTCACATTTGTTTAATTCTGTAAAAGGAAAGTGTAACGTCACTTGGTACAAATATGACGTTACGAGAGCTCTTGCTCGGTGTCACACTAGGTTGAGGTTGCTACGAGCTCATGATTCTATGTTATAAAATACACAGGCTTTAAATGAACAGCATCAATACTGAGCTTAGTTCGTTAATACAATAGTTCGTAAATAGTAAATAGTTCGTAAAGCAATGCAGGCAACGCGTTATGCTAGCCACTAGTAGTGACTCGAAGACCTTATTCAGTTATTTTACTGCTTCCTATTCGGTTTTAGCGTTTGCTGTCCAAGCTTTTGGTTTCGTATTAGTTTACTTTTTTGTGACAAAATAAAGCTACATGTTCTGAGCTGCCCTTTACAATAAATAAATAGAGCCATCCGATCTACTTTGATCCAAACGCAGATCAATAAATGTAGTTCAGTACAAACTGACTAATAACGTTTGCAGTTCAAAGGGTGCGAAATTTGTGCAATAAAGCAGTAACGCTCAGTAGTCTTGCTAAAATCGGTAACATCTGAGCTTTCCTTAAAAATTACCTTAAAATTTTAAACAAATAGCTCTGGGTCAAAAAAGAGCGAATTTTGAAACAAAATTTTTACATATTTTTTGGTGATGAAACCACTCTACTCCCTCCTCTCGCCGAAAATATGCTGTCTTGTGTCCAAGTCTGAATTAAAGTGAGTTCTACTGATGCAACATCAGGCACTTTCTAAAATATTTCCAGAACCAAAGAGTTCCAATGTGTAGAACTTATGAAAAAGTTTTAAAACTTGCTAATTCAAATTTCGAAAGATAGTCCTTTTCTACACTTCAGAATTGGACGTGATTCAGCACTACGTGGAAAAGCACACAAACTCGCTTTTCTATCCTATCATCAAGTCTAAAGGACTTTCAGTTTTGTAAACCTTCGAAGAGACTCAAAATGTTGACGGTAAATAGTAGGCTTTCTACGTAGAACAAGTAATAGCTACAACTGGTGCTTAAATTTAGCGGATACAAAATTTTTGTCCAACTCTGCTAATGCTGCATACCTATGCATTTACATGTATTTATGCTTGGTAATTTCTCTGATACCTTTTTTAGATAGTTAAAACTTAAGTGCAATTTAAATATTTAAATTTAACTAAGACAGGCTATCTATAGGCGATTGTTGTTGTTATTTTGACGTGCATAACAAACGAGCACTTGCCTCTCTAAACATGCATTTAAACGGAAATAGACTGCTCAATTGCAAGCAGTCCCAACGCTATCCATTATGACGCTACGAAATGAAAGAGCGGGACACCTTGCTGTTGACTTTGCCATAACTAGCAGTTACTGAATCAGCACATTTAATTCAAAATTTCAAAATAAAAGTTAGGCTGGGACTGGGATTCGCTCCCTTACATTCATTCATACCAACCACCTGAGCAATTATAATTCACTTGCAGTTAGAGCAGAGATGTGCAAACAGCAGCCCCTGAGGTGAATTTGTTCGGCCGGCAGAAAAATGAGACTTGCGGCCAGCACCGCCAGCTTGATCAAGTAAAAAAAAAAGTGAAGAAAAAACCGTCTTTTCGACATTTACGACCAAATACAGAGTTTTACAATTTCCAAATTTTGCCGTCTTGAGATTGATCTCTCTTTCTCCTCCAAAAGTCCTCAGTTCAAAAACTCCTCTTTTTCAAGGTTTGTGTTTAAAAAAAAATCTTCAATTTCAAAACTTTGCCCACTTAAAAATTGGTCTTCAAAAACAGTCTTCACGTAAAAAACGGCGACATTTTAAAACAGATAGGCAAAAAGTTCTTTTTTGCTTTATTTTTAGATTGAGTAAAATTAGCCCGCTTGCAAAAAAGTTAGCGCATCCCTGGTACAACATATTAACAAACTGTAGCCACTACTTTAACCATTTCGAACCCCACTTACAATCTTGCTTTTAACTGAATGATAGTCATAAGTAGAACAGGTAGGCTAAGGTTTAAACCTATAAGAGAGCGTGGGGCCATTGACTCTATTAAAAAGATTAGTCAAAATCAACGTTTTGAAAAAATTGACCACAAAAAAAAAGGGTCTTTATGCTGTTTTTGATAGTAAATCACAAACGCTGGAATTAATATGATCTCCAGGACACCATCAACCGGGTTCGGGTGTTTGTTGACACCGTCAAGGGGGGCGCGTCTAACAAGTTTAAGAACCCCTGATAAAGAGGAAGATCCTGTATTTGTTCTTAAGAATAAACAAATAAGTGGTTATCAAGAGCGCTGCCAGGGGGAACAAGGAACTGAATATTTCAGATCGACTAGTGGCATGAAAGATTACACCAATTTCATAGGCATTGGTTGAACGATATTTTGCACCTTTTTTTTTATTTGCCATACTTATTCTCCATTCACGAGAAAGCAAATACAGCTATGTTTTGGACCGGACGTCCTCACTTGCTTGGGAGTTGCCATTTTCGAAGTGTCTGGACCACCTGTCTTCCAAGTAAAGGTGGAAACTTTTATTTTTCCTCCTAAAGTTTCCACCCCATGAAGGTAGAAATTTTCACTCGAGCAAAGTGCAAATTTTCCCTGTTTTGTTGCACCGCTGGCGTCAGAGACGCACTTTGCCAGCAGTGTTGGTAACTACGAAGCAGGTCTGAACACAACGAGGTTCGGTGTTTAACGACAGAAAGATTTGAGCTGAACATAGCCAGCAAGCAAGAGTTACCGGCGCTGTGATGCGGAACGAACATTAGAAAGAGCTCGTGTGACACCAGAATCGGAAACATTACAAGTCAGCTAACTCACAGTGATTTGTTCAGAAGTTTAAAACAAAGCACAAAGTAAACGGCAATGTATCACTTTACAAAAAAAACCTATGGGTGCAGAACTCAACAAAAAAATTTTGACCGCTGGCTAAGAAAGCACAGTGACAAAACGAATTTATAAATACCATATATTTTGCTGTTTAAAAAAGTAAAACTTAAAACCAAAAATCTTCAGCGCTCTCTCGTGGTAATTAAAAAGGCAATAATTAATATACATCAATGTACGGTTAAACTGGCAAGATTTACTAATTGTTAAGTTATTAATATATATTTTAAATCATTTCATTTAATAGCATGCTACAGAAACTCCAACATTATTACAAGAAGTTGTCGAAGCAGTGATCACACAAGTTAACACATGTATCATTAACACAGAAAAAAAGATGGCGGATGACTTCTGCGACGATTTAATTTCTGAAAACTTCACCGAAAAAGTGTCCGATTGCAAGTTTAGTAAATACGTTATTACAGCAGTATTTCACTTGTGTATCACGACTCATTTGTCCCTTGATATATAATCATTTTCCGGTCACGAAAACCTTTGTCATTATATTTATGGCGTCATGTTGTCGACGGTCGGTTTGCAATCTTTTTAGAAGTCATAACCGAAGTCAAAAGTTCTTCAAACAGCTTGACAACGCCATCTCCACTAAGCGCCGACGTTTCGAAGTAAGGCAGCTTGTGAGAGCTCGCCCATTTTCGCGCTTCGGAAATCGAGACACAGTTTTTATTTGCTCGCAAGTCGGCTTTGTTCCCGACGACAACAATCGTAGAGTTAAGAGCCCCACACCGACCAATCTCTCGAATCCAGTTGTCCAAATTATGAAACGAAGTGGGATTTGTGACGTCAAACACCAAGAAGCAAGCATCCGTACCACTGTAAAGCTCCGATCTGACGTCATAATACTGAGTGTCGCCAGACAAGTCCCACAAATGCACCTAGAAAGAGAATGCATCAATAACTAGTAAAACAGCTTTTTATATAGGAAACGCAATTTTCTCACTTTATAAGAGTTGTCAGTATTATGGGTATTATACATCTCGACCACAAGTAGAGCCGTAAACAGGAAGAATTGGATCAAGATTCCCCACACGTAACTTAACAGAAAACCAAGCGGACTTTGTGAAGTTGTAATGTTATGAATACAAGCAGCCTTATGACTACAAGCCGATGACCCCATCACGACGCTGGAATCTATCGTGTATTATACAAATTTGATGTTAGATGCAAATGCAGTCAAAGTGAACACAAGTTTTTTAATTGGGCAGTGAAGTTAATGTTAAAATTCTACAATGGAGCTTTTTGGAAACTCTTCTTTCGACTGGGGGGAGCCTCCTTCCTTCACCCCCCTGGCTATGCCTTTAAGGAATTAGGCTCGATTGTTGGCCTACTCTTCATCTAAATGCGATGCTTATTCATAACATTTTTAAAAAACTTTTTTTACTCTTACCCTCAAAGGAATTCCTTTAATTGTTTGGACTTTAAATCCGTAGTCCACTCCCACAGTTGCATGGTAACAATTGCTGAATTTACTTTCACAAAAATGTTTGATTAAACAAGTTTTCCCAGTCCCAGCATCCCCCAAAGCTACAACTGTAACAGAAAAAAAAATATTCGTCATAGACTTAAGACCAACATATCAAGGTATTACTATGCAGTTGCTGCCTTATTTTGTCAGCTACTATGTTTACTTTTGAACCTAACTGGATACAAACTTGTTGACAACTCTAAAGCTAATTATAAAGAAGGAGAAGCATTTAACGTTAAAGACGCAATCGAATTTTACTTTGCAAACAAACTCCCCATCAGGCATGAAAAATTGTTTAAATCTGTAAAACCTATCATATTAGTTTGAATGTATTTTGAAAGGAGTCGGAGCTTGTTATATGTTTATTATTATTGATAGCTGCTTATTATTATTGTAGAACCCTGTGCAGATAAATATTTTTGCTTCTCGTTAAGTTTTGAAAATTTTATTATCTTAGTATAGCCTTTTCTCTGGTTTACTATTAATTTGTTTGAAAATATTTAATGTTTTTTTGTGCGATTTTTTTAATTTTTTTGCAGAAACTGAGAATGCGTTAGCGAAATTAATTTTTCTAATGGCAAATAAATGTCTAAGCTAACTTTATTACTGTTTATTAATAGCAGACCCTTTTTCAACATTTACTGATATGGAATAAAGTCGTTTGGATAGACTATCCTGCTAGGGTGTGATTACTGTTTTCCAATTTTAATTGTTATTATGAAGCTAGAAATGAATATTTTTGAGCATTTAACAATAAAAGAAAGCTTTCTATGTTTCACTCCTCACAAGACAAATGCACAACATAAAAAGACGTGGCAGATAATTAACACTCTTCTAGGAAAATCAAAAACAAGAACTGTTCAGCATTAAATATTAATGGTCAACTATCTACGCGTTTTCAGAAATGCTAGCCACTTGACTTATGGTGGAAGTGACTTCGTCAAAAAGTTAACGAATTTAGTAATAGATTTCGAATAGAGGGAACTTTTGTTCCAAGTTATGATAAACCAAAAAAAGATCTAAAATATACTTTATTGAACATTAATAAACATGAGAAAAATTAGCTACCGTGTAACAGAATACACCGAAGCTTTTCGTCCCCTCTCGGCAACTTCGTTAGGGCTACATAAATAAATCTTCAAGTCCACAATTAAATTTATGATATTATGATACTGGACACTATTGACTAAATTAGTAACGTATTAGCGCTGTACCTCTCAATGAAACATGTGCAGAAGCGACTTCGTTCCTTGTGAATGGCCGAGTTCTATGTTTAAGGGTGGCTTAAGGAGTTTGATTGGCAGCGCTTCTGTTAGCTCGGTTTTAGTGATAAAACGGAACTTTTTTGATAATGTGAAGTTTTGCTCTGCTAGCATTGTTTCTCTGCAGGCTTTGCACTGATTGCGATGAGATTTGATAGCAGAGTTAGATGAACTTAAGTTATTGGAAAGATGGTTTTCAATTCTGACGAATAGTTGTTTAGTCGTCATACCGATGTATGACGTGCTCTTGTCATAAGAACAGGTATATTTATAGACAAGATTCAGGCAGCAAAGAGCAGGTCGAAGAAATTTAAGGTTGAAATACGAGATTATTTTAAAAGTTTGATTGGCTATTTTTATATCAGTGCCCAGTCTGCCGCAAAACAACGTAGCAATGCGTTTGCCAAATTTGATGGATGGGATACCAATGTACGGGAGAGTTAAACAAGGATTTAAGTTAGGGATACTGTTGGGGGAATCAGCAAGGAATTGTCGATTATGATTGTTATGTTCATTCTTAAACCTGTCCATCATATTTAGGATGAAGGATATTGGTTAGTCGTTCCATTTTAATGAAGAGACAATAAAGGTAAATTTGGTTTTCAGTAACGAATTATTTGAAGAATATAAATAAGCATGATATATAAAGCCTCGTTTCGAGGACAAAGGTGCTATGCTGTTAAATTGTAAGAGCACACCGGTGAAAGTTGGTTTCTGGTAAACACTGACATTGAATTCTCCGCCGCAAATTGTTAATTCGACATCGAGAAATGGTACTGAGGGGCCTGAAACCTCCTCACATGTGAAACGAACGTTAGGGCGCAGGTTGTTAAGTAGATTTAAGAACAATTGGGCATCGGTTAAGGAATTGAAAATGGCAAACAGATTGCCCACACAACGTACATAAAATAATAGATAAAACGAAAGATGTTGATCAAAATTGTTTTCTACATTATTAAAAAAGTTCCGTTTTATCACTAAAACCGAGCTAACAGAAGCGCTGCCAATCAAACTCCTTAAGCCATCCTTAAACATAGAACTCGGCCATTCACAAGGAACGAAGTCGCTTCTGCACATGTTTCATTGAGAGGTACAGCGCTAATACGTTACCAATTTAGTCAATAGTGTCCAGTATCATAATATCATAAATTTAATTGTGGACTTGAAGATTTATTTATTTAGCCCTGATGAAGTCCCCAAAAGGGGACGAAAAGCTTTGGTATATTCTGTTATGTTAATTTTTCATATATTAATTTATTTATGTTCAATAAAGTATTATTCTGGACTTTTGTTTGATTTATCACAACTTAAACTAGTAATAATTTTCAGCAATATCTCAATTCACTAAGCGCGCACTTCATGTGCCTTAACCCCGGTTGTGACTCTGAATTTAAAAAAATACTACTTAGCTAAAACACAAAAAATAGCAATGGTTTGGGTGAAATTCCCAAAGTCCATTGTAAAAGTGACACTAGAAAAAATTTTAACCAACACATCGTTAATCTTTTTAGTCCAAGGAAAGTTTATCCACCCGTTTAAAATACCAAAATATCTGTGCACAAAAAGGTCTTAAAATCGATGCAAATAGCTACCGGTAAATCAATTTGCTCCCTGCAATTTGGAAAAGTATGAAAAAATTGTCTATTAATCTATTAACGACTATAATCTTTTTTAAATCGAATAGACTTTTTACCAACACCAATGGGTTTAAGAAAAATCATTTCACCAGCATTAATCTTACTGTTATAATTGAAAACATCACAAATGCGTTTAAAGGTAAATGAATTCAATGGGTGCTTATTACATCTCTCAAAAGCTTACGATACCACTTATCACAGCATCTTACTCCTTAAATTGAATCATTATGGAATGAGAGGAATACCTTGCAATCGATTAAGCAAATATGTAAGTAATCATTCCACGCAAACACAAGTAATTGGAAAGCCTTCATCTCCCCTACTAGTTAATTTGAGAGTTCATTAGAGCCCAAAACTTGGCCAGTGTTATTTTTAATACACCATAATATAAAGTGACATCATAATTCTACCTGGTACCACTTCAGTGAAAACAGCAGCAGGCTGTAGCTGTATCTTTACCCACTGGGGCCATTGCCATTTTGAAAGCAAACGCTCGAGGTAATGCCTGCTATTAATATGCCACTTGTTTGAGTGCAATGATGAATTATAGCACTTACCAACCGGTGTAGATTTGGGTTTTTTTTAATAATGCAAGTTCATATATTTGTAATAACTGAACTGTAGGTGGAGTAATGTTGGAATACCGTTGTAATTCAGCCACGTCAGGTGTCTGAGTACCCTAACCCAAAGGCATTTTTATCACGAGTAGCAAAGTGGAAGGCAATCCAAGTTTTAATGCAAAATCTAGAAAGATTTAGAAAATAGTTATCCTTTTCTTTAGCACAAAAAACCTGGTCAATACGTTTTCCACTTAATACGTTTATGCTGGGAGAAAAGGACCGTTGAACAGCCAGAGACTTTAAATTTTATAACTAAGTTTACATTTACGAACAAGTTGTAAATAGTGGACCAATTATAGGGGTGGCCAAACTGCGGCTCTTTAGGCCCTTGGCTACGGCTCTTTTGATTCATGCTGTAGTTGTGTACAGTGATATAGTATAGAAGTAGGCCACCAGCTGTGCGCCACGTTAGGTTTTGGGGCCGGTGGAAGGGTGAATGTCAAATTTTGCGCATTGAAAATGATGGTTTCCAAAACAAAAAAGGCCATCACCCTCTATCTGTGTTTGTGTAGAGCCATGTAGTGTAGGGGTGGGCAAGCTGCTCTGAGCCACGTTAAAGTTTTGGGACTGGTGAATCCCTAATTTCGTGCTTTGGAAATGATGATCTCCAAAAAAAAAGGTCAACACCCTCTATTTGTATGGAGAAAGCATCAATTTTTGAAAAAAATATGCGCCAATTTTTGGACGGAAAATTCGTCAATTTATACTAAGGATTGTGTAGCGGCTCTTTCAAAGATGGCCCCTATCGTTTTTGAGTCTTTATAACTGCTAGTGCAGTCACCCCTGCCCAATTATTTCATAGCCTAACACTTGGAATGTCAATCAATCAATCACTTCAACATTCTTCCACTGCTTTTAATTAATGCCACTACGCATTAAAATCAAATACAGGTATGAAAGTTTGTGAAAATATTTTATCGTAAGAAATCACAGTCCTAATTTAATTGAAGGGGAGTAGGTATTATGGGGATAGTTAAAAATTTAAAGTTTGAGAAAAATTCAACAAAAAAATATGTTAAGTAGATGTACATGACTCTGCAAAATCATAGTCACCAAGTATACAATCACACCTACGGAGGAAAATATGTTTGAAAATGGGCTATTGGACCAATCCAGTAATTGTATGCAATAGATGTGGCAGCAGAGGATCTCAATACTTTGATAGAAAGGGTAAAAAGTGTAAATTGATGTATTATATTTGGAGATAAAAACCTTCTTTTTTTTATAAATCAAAGCTTTTGGAGTCCAAACCTTTTCAAAAAGTTCTTTTTCGAGATAAATACCTGTACTAACAAATAAGATCACAAGACCAAGACTAAAAAAGGCTGGTTAAAGGGGTGCATCCACCTCTCATTTCATCATCGAAATACATTTCCTTAAACTCTATTCTAGTAGCAACATACAAAGGTGCAGTCAAGAAACTTGGTGTCATAAACATCATAATGCATAGGGTTACACCCAGTCGTGAAATAAGCAAACCACCAAATAACTCCTTTCTGCAATCATAAAACAAAACTCACTAAGCTATCTACTCCAACTTTGACTTTGTGCCCTTACACTTATCGGAAGGAACAGATGCAGATTATAAAATGATAGAAAGTTCATGAGCTTGACCAGTCTTATCTTAAAGCACCAATATAATGATCGTGATGTAAGGAGTAGGGGCAATGCCTCGTTTGCACCAACCTATCGCAGCTGCACTCAGAAATAATACTTAGGTGAAGCCAGCTCAGCTGGCCGAATTGATATTTCCAACCTGACATAACTAATTGGCCTAGCTGGGCGACGCCAGCTAGTTTTTAATGTATATTGATAGCCTTCTAAAATATATGAATACAGACCAATTTTTGTTGGCTGATGATGCAAGTTTAGTTAAAATGTAGTTTCATCGTTGATAGAAAAGTGAATGAACAATTACCAGAGGTTGACTTTTGGCTCACTGCAATGGGTTACTTAAAAAAAAGTAAATATACATCGTTTAAAACCCCCAATAGTAAGCCTCACCCATTCAATCTCGGAGGTGCTGCTAATGAAATAAAGATAAGTTTTGATGAAATAAAAGTAGTAAAACTTTGGCTTAACGGCAAAGTACTACAATTGCTCTGCTACAACATTGATTAAAGTTATTTTTAACATTGTTATTCATTGTGGTGCTTTAGAAATAAAATGTTGGTTTATAAACTTTAAACAACAACAAATAAAGTAATTCACCTACTATTTAACTCAAAAAATGAAAAAACTGTGTAATATTCTTAGTAAAAACTGAAAAACTGTGTAATATTCCAAAAACAGTGTATTATTCTTACAACTGAACAAAATTCGCAACTAGAAATATCTAAATTCACGCATCCATATTTTCACTATGCACTGCCAGCTGCATTTAGTGGCTTCTTTCTACAAAACCTTTGAAATAGCAAAACTTGCTCAACATGATCAAAAATACAGTCGTTTTCAAAATTTTAGAGAATCACACTGATCCAGCGATCTCCAAATGTATGGGTCCTGTTTAATGAAATAAAATTTCTGCTTTGTTAAGGACAATGAAACTAACGAATAATCTCTGTCAAACAAATTCTTCATTACTCAGTAATGCCAAGCCAACCACAATGAAAAGAGAAGTGTACCAGTGCGCCTATAAAAAGAATTATTAGTGTATTACCTCATTTTCTTTGCCTCATTTTTCAGGCAAAATCTGAAATGCTGAAAAGGTGAAGGAAGAATTAAATCCAATTTTAAAAAAATAAAATAAGAAGGGACAACATCTTTCTGTACAGATACTTGTTGACTATTCTAATAAATGGCAACCTGGATTTTTGGTGTACGACTTTAAAACTGCAACCAGCAGCAGGGCTCTTTGCTTTGACACATTGAGAAACTATTTTTTAGGAGCCATTGCATGCAGGTCACTCTTAGGTAAAAAATAAAACCTGATAGCTCCCCCTAGCTATTAGGATCTCAATGCAGCATATTACTGCACTACTAATTTATAGTTTTTATGTGGTATTATTGCGAATATATTTACCCTTTGTTGGTATGCACTTTTTCTTACAATTTCTTCTATCTAATGTAAACTAATCTTTTTTTACACAAGGTTAAAGAATAGATTAAAGTCCGGTTTAAAAAATGGCTAAAAATAGAACTAGCATTTATAAATTTCACAAATCTCATCTTCTAAGTTTGCTTAAAAATCTAGATAAAATCTTTTTTTACATGCACATTAATGCTGTTTCTTCAAACCTTACTTGGTGGCAAATTAAATTTTTTGAGCTTACATGCTAAGTGCAGAAACAAGAGTAATAAAAGTTTTATAATCATCCCATTAGCAAAGAAGTGTGTCATCTGTCAACCTAACATGCCCTTGAATAGAGCAGCACTTGCTTTGATAACTGATTGACAGCTGTTGCACGTATACATTAAAAATTCTGGTTTTCAATTGGTTTTTTGCGTTTTCTTTTTACATCTTTTTTTTTCATAATTTATATCAAAGGAAATAATGCAGCCGTGAGTAGTTGTCCAACAAACTTTTCTTTCTATCAAAGTTTCATATCACAACACACAGAGTTTTGTAGAATGAGTTTTTTTCCCATTTAACTTTTATGTTACTGTTATGCACTTGATCTTGATGGCAAGAAATAAAACACTGCTGAACTGAATTTTGATTTGTAAACCAATTTGTAGGAGTTTACGCAAAAAAGACAATTGTGCATTGAACTTGAATCTACAGCCTTGACTCAAGGGTTACCTCAAATTTGAATGAACAGTTTCCACAGACAGGTCTAAATCCAAGTTTAATTTATTTAAATGTAGTATGAACAGATGAAATGGTAATTCTTGTACACCAGACAAAAGCTAAAAACTGACTTTATCATTTACATAGTGGCTATTTTTCCATACACAATTAACTGCACTTAGCATAGCAGCAGAGTAGTGAATAGTATGGCAGCGTTTGAATTCCAAGATGAAGAGTTCACCTCTTTGCAATATTTTTCTCAAATTGGAGTTGGATTTTGCGGAAGATGTATTGCATAAATTTTTTTTTCTTGACTTACATAACAGCAATGCACACTTGGGAAGGGGGGTTTACACTAAGACCTAAACTTTTGTCAAGTCACGTTATTATTAGGCAGTGGCTATTTTGCTGGCGACGGCAATTTACCCTCAGAGACTATTTTGCCGTGACTTATTTGTGATTGGTCAATCTAAATGACGTACTGAACATGTGACTTTTGGTCGTCTCTGATTGGTCAATTTTAAAAACCAATTAAAAAAATTTTGCACCCCTAGATCTCTATCCCCCACCCTGTACACTCCCTTCCAGTGTACACTGCCCCGTACATTTACATACTGGGCCTGCCCCTTCAGTGTACACCACTTTTCTTTTAATGCCCTGCCAGCTGAGATTCGAACCCGCAACCATGGTATCTCAAGACCAGCGCACTATCCACTACACCACAGTGTCACTGGCATAATAATTGCAAATACAGCTATATAAACACAGGTGAATGATTACGGCAAAATAGATTCCATGGGCAAATTGCCGTCGATGACAAAATAGCCACTGCCGAATTCAAAACAAAAATCAGTGATATTGCAAATGCACTCTTACCATTAATGCACTCTCACCACTAGATTAATGAATTTAGTCAAGTGTAAATAATAAAGCAGTGGTGCTATTTTGCAGTTCATGACAAAAAAGACTTCAAGACTATTTTGCCATTAGTCACTCATAATTTGTCAATTTTTTTGAAATAATGTGAGAGTGCATTAATGGTAAGAGTGCATTTGCAATATCACTGATTTTTGTTTTGAATTCATGCCCATGGGTTGCTGGTTTGTGAATAATATTTAGAGTCAAACAATGCACTTGGACTGGTGCCATGAAATGGTATTTATGCGTGAAGCTTGCCAAAAAATGCCTGCCAGTTCAACGCCCTACAATATTAACAGCTTTGTAACAATGCAATGAAAATTTATTTATTACATACATCAGGTTTAGGATTTGAAAAGCAAAACACTTAAACTAATAATGCTGTGAGATACCGTACCTGTCTAAGCCAAGGACAAGTGAGCTTCACATTAGACAATTATTTTTCAAGCATTCTTATGACAGAAATTTAACAAAGTTTGGAATAATTAGCAATTAAATTAAAAATAAAACAAATAGGCACATTAAAAGACATATAGACTAGTATTTTGACCTAACCTTTTGTCCAAGTAATGTTTTCAATTTCTTTTCTGACTTTAGCTTCAAGCTCAGTCGGATTCCACTTTAAAGTATCTTCAGTGTTCATTTCGTAAGATTTTGCAACTTGCATTTAACACAAAAGTTAATTAGATAGAAAAAAAACTTGATACCGGCACCTTTACAGGTTAAGGCATGACAGTTAAGCTTTGAATAAATAATATTCAACTCGCTTAGCTTCAGTTCCGTAGTAACACTGGTTACGGTAATCACAATTTATGTTTTTATTTAATTTCTGTAAGGTTTTAAAAATAAAGTTCATCTACATCTACATCTAAATGTTTAACGAATTGCCTTTTGTTGCGATCTGTTGCATAAACCTTCTCTTTTTCTAAAGAAATACAACCTAAGATTTTATATCAGTGGAATACTATTAGAGTTGAAACGCAGGGAATCTTGCAATAAATGTAATCCATTGAAAGTTAGTACTTTATTTATTTCAAGATTTAATATCTCGGCCAATATTACTTTGCTTGTTTCTTGGTGTAGGCAGTAGTAGGAAAATTTTTTTTTAAAGTAACTGAGTTATAGTTACAGTTATCTAGTGAAAAAATAACCTATTTAAAGTTTTAGCAATAATTTTTAAAAGTTATTTCTTACAATTACAGTTACTTTCAATGACCAAAATTTTCAATGCAATGCGAAACAGCCAAACCGCCAATTAAAAACGCGCTTTAATTTGTTTAAAAAACGAAAGCTTGAATTGCTAGTGTAATATCGTTCCCCTTCATGATTCAAAGGCTATTTGAATTATTGCCAAAAGGAAGTCACTGCCAGGGAATGGAAAAAGCTTCTCATGGGTACTCTTCTGCGATAGCCTTTAACCTTGCTAGAAATGTTTGAGATTTATGAATTGACAAGTCAAACTTTTCGAGCTCTGCAGTTTCTGTTACAAAGCTACGGTTTATGTTAAGTGCAAAAGTGCGTAGGTGTAAACATCGGTCTTAGAGCGTAGTCCATAGAAATTAAGATGACGTTAAAATTTGAACCTATGCCCGCACCAACCAAGCGATGTACCCTGGTTTCTAGTTCCAGCCCTTGGCCGCAGGACAGACGCAGAACCACTTCACTATTGTGCGCAATGTTGAACTGTTAATGCAAGCACGTTAGGCGTCGGCATATGTAAACTAATAAACCAAAGTGTTCGTACCGCCTTTGCCTCTTATATCCTCTCGCTAACACAACCGAGACTAAAGCATCATACAAATTTTCGATTAGGTAAGTGGGACCAATTTTAACCCTAATTTGCCAGAGGGAAGCAAATTTTCCCACCCCCAATTGGTCATTATAAAATTACTCTAAAATAACTATAGGTTTAACTTTCACTTCAAGTTAATCGGTCAAAGTTAAAAAATCCGAAATTCCCTAGACGTCAAAGGGATCCAATCAAATAAAATTTTTTGACCAAAAACGTGAATTATTTTATTACTAACAAATTAATGAAATCCTCGTTCTTTTTGACGTGAAAGCAGAAAATAGAAAGTCATTGTAACTTTTAGTAGTTAATTGATTACTTAATTACTTCCGCAAAAAATATCGAAGTTACAGTTGCAGTTAATCTGCTAAAAAAGTATGAAATATAGAAGTTGCAAGACACTAATTAGCAATTTTCAAGGGGATCTCCTCTTAAGAGGAATCTGCCTCCAGCATTACACTGAGGCAAAATAAAAGATTTTGCTCAAAAATGATCACCAACATTATACGGTACTATACAGCAATCTATTATATCGTGTCAATAACCCGCAACTGGTTTTGACTGTATTAGGTCCCATCAGGTGGGTGTAAAAAACACTCAATGTTAACCATGCTATAAAACGACAAGTTTGCCCTTGAGTGCAAAAAAAAGATGCAATACAAAACAATATGATTCAGCAATACCTATATCCTGGGGTCTTACTTAAGGACACACACACATGACATGGACAAGTCACAACCATAACCTCTAATGGGGGTGTAGGATTATTGTTAAGACTTTATCATTTTACAGAATATAGAAGTCGCTAGTTGTTAATTAGCGTGTGTGTAGTCTTAAATAAGATCCCATTATATAGGTAGGTATTGCTGTATCACATTGTTTTGTATTGCATCTTTTTTTTTTGCGCACAATGGCAGATTTGTCCTTTTTCAGCATGCTTATTTTAAGTGCTTTTTACATCCGCCTGATGAGACCTAATAAGGTCGAAACCGGTCGCGGGTAATTGACATGATATAATAGATTGCTGTATGGTACCGTATAATGTTGGAGATCATTTTTGAGAAAAAAATTCTATTATACCGCAGTGTGATGATGGAGGCAGATTTCTCTTGATAAGAGATCGCCCTAAAAATTGCTAATCAGCAACTAGTAACTTCTATATTCTGTAAAATGATAAAGTCTTAACAATGATCCTACACCCCTATTAGGGCTTACGGTTGTGACTTGTTGTTCATGTCATGTGTGTGTGTCCTTAAGTAAGACCCCAGGATATAGGTATTGCTGTACCATGTTGTTTTGTATTGCATCTTTTTTTTGCACTCAATGGCAAATTTGTCCTTTTACAGCATGGTTAATATTGAGTGTTTTTTACACCTGCCCGAGGAGACCCAATAAGGTCGAAACCGCTCCCGGGGTACTGACATGATGTAAACCGTGTTTAAAAATCTGGATCTCTCTCTCGAATAGATTTGCTGCATGGCATCGTTTGATATTTGTCAACATTTTTGAGCAAAATTTTCTATTTTACTAAAAACGTATATAACTAGTTACTAGTAATTAGTTATTGCCCATCACTGAGTATAAGCACAACGTTTTAAAGCCATTAAGTTATGCTATTGTTAGTGGCACAAAAATATTTCGCGTTGCAATCAATCAATGCGCTATCTAAGACAGATTGCGTCAGGGTTATCCACAATTTTGCTTGAATACTTCAAGTATGCAAACTGCGTAAAAAAAGAAATTCAGAACAAGCTCTGTAAAAGTTTATGTTATCGTGATACGCAGTCAATTATGTGCTCGTTTTGATTATCAGGATTTTTTATAGTCTACTCCAAACAAGTTACTAGCATACAATTGGTCACGTTTTATAGTCAGACACCCCATGATTAAAAAATTTTATTCACCAAAATAGGCGGAGCGCCTTTATTAAAATCACGACAAAATGAAGTAAAAGGGAAGACAAAGGCAAAACCTGTGACCATAAAAAACAAGGTATGGTATCTGATTCCGTATATTTCACTATAAATCGAATAAAAAGCGAAAATAAATTACACTAAGCAAAATAAAACAAACATAAAAATGCACCTCAAAAAATTAGCACGCCAACATTATTGTATAAAAATTACAAGATTACAAAATTAATGAAGATTTATGAACAGTCTAACACAGCAGTAAAATTATGATTGATTGAATTGCGGTAAGTAACACTAAAAACAAAACAATAACGAGTACAGAAATCCCTAGTAAAACTTGGCCTAGTAGAACGGATTAATAGCACAAAAAATGGTTATTATGATTGTGCCCCTCAGTTAAAAACGTGTTAAAAAACTGGATGGTTTTTCCACGTCCACTGGCAAAAAATTACCTTTTTTCAAAAAGCTTGTTTTATCAGTGTAAGTTTTTTTCTACGAACCCTGATGAGACATTTATCTCAAAGAGTCAGGTTCATTCAACCCATTTGAGGCATTAACTTCTTACGTTCAAAATAGCCCTACGACTTTGCTATTGATAGCTAAAGGGCAACACAAACTCAAAGAGTATCCCACAAGACCAGCCGCCACAAATTAAAGTTTGTTAACTATGATAGACCAATAAAAATCAATTAAGAGGAAAGTCTTTTACAGTTTACAAACACCATATGGTTAATTGGTTGTAACAAGTACAGTATGTAGGCACATTCAGAACGTTCGTAAAACTAATAAAACTTAATTACAATATACAGTGATATTTCAACACTCTAAAAGTACAGAATTACAATCAGAATTATATGAAGTTTGGTAATGTAAAAAAAACTATTAAAAACATTAGTACAGCAGCATAAGCCTTTACAAAGCTGTATTATCGGGGTCTATATCTTGGTCAAACAAATAAGTTAAATTTTCTTCGCCACGTCGCTCATTGGCAGCATTCAAAGCAGCAGCAAGACGAGCATTATTACCTCCTCCGCCTCCACCAAGATCAAACATGCTTGTGTCAAAGTCTTGGTCGTCATCGTCGCTATGCAAAGCATGCTTACCCGATACGCCACCGCTTGGCTGAAAGCAAAAATCATTTTCAAGCAGTCTCAATAACTACTACTACTACTATCGCGTTCCCGTTTTATCATTTCTCGCTATAACGGTACCGGTACTTCAAGTTCTGTCCTATCGATACCAACAAAGAATAGAACTCTTATACCATGTTGTAAAAAAATGTCTTGCTCCTGAGGCTTCGTTTTACGGTCATGCCTCGTTGTGGTGTAAAAATACGAGTAAAAGATGAATCGAAAGTTTTGGGAGAGAGCAAAATGATTGTGTGGTGTTAGTTGTAATATTATCACAAGTAATTAGAGCTAAATGTGCAGCACTACCAACGCGAATGCGCCAACTCTGAGTCGACTACAAAACCGACCAGCTCAGGCAAAAACATTTACGATGCTAAACCGAGAGTATAACTACTCACTTGGTTGTTTGAAATAGTATCTTGGTTATCCACTGCGTTGTCATCTATTTCATCATCATCTTGGCTTTCTTGGTTATTAAGCCACCCCTCCAAATCAATCGCATTATTCTGATTCGCAGTGTACAACGGATTTTCACTGAAAAAAAATTAACGAAAATCAGCCATTAATACCATGCGGTCACGAAAAAACCTTTTTTGTGCAATTAATCTGTTCTATTTTTTGTCAAACTTTGTATTTCCAACCGTTGCGCACACATAGCAAGGATGTGTTAATAAAGACATTGGAATGTGACAGGTGGAGAAAAAAACGAGAACACCAAAAATGACATGGAAAACAAGTGGAGGGAAAAATCAAAGACATTGAGCTATTTGAGATGATGTCACGAATCGGGAAAAATAGAAACGGAGTAAGCGCCATTGCATGCAAATGAGGGAAATGCTGCCATACGACACAAACATGGAATTCATAAGTAAGTACTGGTATTACTACCACTGTACCGTTACTCACAGTTTCATATCATAAAAATTTAACGGATGGATCTAAATTTAAGCTTGGAAGGCTAAACCGAACATAAGCTTGAAACAAATAAGCAGTGTCTATTGTTAGTTTATTTCAAAACACATTTTTAGAATAAATCTAAAGACAAAATAAAACATCTTACCCTCCTGCAAAACCGTTTGTATTAGGTAACACTGAAACAGCCTTCTTTCCCGTATCAGCCATCTCATGAGTGTGCGCTTTTGCTTCTGCTACTTTTACTTTCAAAGCAAACCTTGAAATAAATCAAAATAAAAAAAACTGTTTTTATTTAAAGATGATTTTTTGGACTTGAAGGAGACTGGACAGGGCGGCTGGACTGACAGAGGTGAGTGCGGATGAACCGACAGAGGTGGGTGAGCCGCTATGACGCCATGTGGGAAAAAGCGCTCGATTTTGAATTGCAGTAAGACGGGAGCAACCGGAAGTGGCAGGTGGAAGATATTAAGTTGAAGGGGATGATGCCATCGGCAAAGCGAAATGCCGCGGTGTTGTTTTTGAAGTTTCGAGAAACGCGAGGTAAATCCGACTACCACCACTACGCGGAACAAAACCAGATTTTTAAAAATTGATCTCACTCTCTCTGTTGTAACCTAAGTTTTTCGCAAGGCTCTACACAAAGCCGCCGAGATGTTACGGTCACAGTTTTGGACTTAAAAAAAAGACATGGAGTTAGAAATTCTACATAAGCTCCATCAATATTTGTCAAAAAAAGGCATCCTGAATTTAAAGTGTTATGTCACTCCAGCAAAACGTCTATTTCAAAAGCGAGTAGATAGTGGTAGACATTCGCTGAATCAGCACGTCCAAGTCGGCGAAAGCGCAAGAAAAAAAAGAGGTAAAACTAAAACACACCAAACGATAGTCTTGCATTCCCGCCACAGCTGTAACAAACTTTCTCATCAAGGCCCATTCAAGTTCTACAACATCACTTAACTAAAAATACTGTAAATTTCTTTCACAATTTTGTTATTCAAGTAAACTGCTTAATCCCAATTCAAAAAACAGGATTTTCTTTTAATTTCACATGTTAAAAAAAGGCTTGCAACTGCCTAAGCATATTTCCACCGAAAGCAGTGCAACCAAGTGGAGAAGTTGCTGTAAATCAAACAAAAACGCAAAATCTAAGCGAGATTTGAACTCGTTACTTTGTGAATCAGCAACACAATTTCGTGATTAGTGATCTACTTACTTGCGTCTCATTCTCACGAGTGTGATCGTGAAAATAAGAAATACCACCACAAGTAGCGCACCGATCACTATGAGGCCGATAAGTAGATACTTTTCAGTGTCATCAACTTGCTGGGTGTTTTCTCTCTCAAAATCAATAATCTGATAATCAGCAATGAAATCTTGGTCCGAGAACAAAGTACTGCAACAAATACAATATTACCTTGAAGGAAAATTTACCATAGCACGAAATGTTTTCAACTTGAAAAAGTAACACAGTAGCAAGTTCTTACTTTAGAAACGTTAGCAATGAACTTTCCTTCAATCATAAAACAAAACCTTTATTTTAAAAAATGCACTTTTCTAGTACTTGCATACTTTTATGTCATTACAGCAGTAGCGTTAAACTGAAAATGGTAGGCTATGAACTATATTCATAAAAACAGTGAAAACGAGTGAAGCCCGGCTATGTTCTACTTAGCGATTACCTGTATCTTGTAATATTCCACAAACGTAAAATAAGAAGTAACCGCATAACAGCAGACAAAAGCAAAAGGAAAATGGTAAAACAATGTACGATAAATACACCACGGATGTTGATTTCAAGAAAAAGCAAACCAAAATTCGAAGTGGCAGCATAGCCAATAGTATTCGCTCCAAAAATTATGTAAGATTGAAGTAAAAAATAATGTAAAACAACTCGTGTACACCCAAAGAAAAAAAGCATTGTATAAATATACACAAATGCCAAGAAGCACAGTTAAAGCCCGAACAGTTACTGCGAAATTCATGGTTGTCAATAATAACTACCTGTCCTGTAGTGTAGTGGTCAGAGCGTACGCTTCATAGTTGGTAAACCTGGGTTCCATTCACTTTTCGAGTCATATTAACAGACTTTACAAAATGTATTTTGTTTCTTTGCTTGGTGCTCAATACGAAAGGGATAGCGCGGAAAAAAGCCGGCAAGGTGTGTCCTTGGGAAAAATGTTTAACGGAATTCTTCCATTTTGAAGTGGCAGACAAGCGATAAGTCCGAGCAGTTTAATCGTCGTATTGGTCCGACCTGACTGCAGACTTGTAAACACAGGATGAGCTCATAGGCATGAATGACTGAATGAATAATGATAACTTACAACTATCACAGAAGCTTTCGTATCATAATGCAGTTAGCTACCATTTCAACTACACGGGGTTGCAATTTATTCAAATGTTATACACATGCACTTACTTCACCACTACATCTTTTGATATTAATGCGTCTGTTTTATTATCTTTAGCATGAATGGTTACATCCGATCTAAAAAATAAAGTCACCTATAGTCACAAATGCAAGCGAGGAATCAATTCTGGACAAGCTCGATGATGAGCGTCTCTCAAGGAACCAAAATAAAGTTAGAGCGGGATTAAAGTTATCGGCAGAATTTTCAGTGCAAGTTGGTGTACACCAAGAATCTGTGTTGTGGCAGCTGGTCATTGCAATTGCTGTTGATACAATCACGGAGAATGTAAAAAGAAAATATGACGTATGAAATTTTGTATGCTGATGACTTGGTCTTAATGAGTGAAAGCATCGAGAATGTGAGAGAAAAGCTTTTGAAATGCTACGAGGCTGAAATACTAGGCTGAAGGTAAACCTCAAGAAGACCACATTGATAGTGAGTTGTTCGAAAGAAAAAATAATCAAAAGCAAAATCGATCCATGTGCCAAGAGCCGCCAAAAGGCGATGGAACACTTGCTGCGGTAAAGAAAAGGTGGTGAATAGGTGCATGGTAGATGCACGAAAATGAGAAAGATTTCATCTCTGGCAAAAGGTTTTTGTTTGTGAAGGATGTGTTGAGGCAAAAATAACAGGAGCTCCGGTATCAGTTTAAGAATTACCGTTTTGAGGCCATGTGCAATTAGCAAAGAGTTTTTGTTACTTGAGAAATAGGTTAAATGCCAGTGGTAAAAGTGAAGCAGCGGAGATAGCAACAACAAGGATGGCATGGATGTAATTTAGGTAACGTGGGAAGTTGCTTCATGGAAACAAGCTTTCATTGAAAACAAAAGAATCGATGAAAGTTGCGTAAGGTCCGCGATGTTGCAAGGAAGTGAGACATGGTGTCTGAAAAAACCTGAGATGGCGATTTTCAGAAGAACCAAAAGAGCAATGATAAGAGCAATGTGTGGTGCTAAATTAAGTAGTAGCCCAAAACTTATGAATATGCTGGGTTTAGAAAAAATTTAGGCAGTCAAATCAAAGCGAATAGAAAGCGATGGCATGGACATATTTCAAGAAGGAATACTGATGGTGTGTTAAGAGTGTTAAATTTTGAAGTGGTTAAAAGAGAGGCTCGGGCGACCGAAAATGACATGGAAAAGACAGTTGCAAGAACAGACTCAACAAGTTGGAATTTCAAAAAATGCCATCGACAGCAAGAAGACGCGCTATTCTGTGTGGGATCTTTCAAAAAACATGAGATAAATCCAGTCACCTCTGTCAACAGAGACAAAATCGGATATAAAAAATTGATCTTTTCTCTCTCTTAATTGGTTAATGAGTTTAAAAACACAGTTTAAGAGATTTTCATCAACTAGTTCTCTACTTTTTGCGAGACTATGAATAACGGTATATGGCATAAATGATGATACATAGTTGCCCTTTTCCGCCACGAAATGTTGGTGTAGTGTAAAAAAAATGTAGAGATAGCATGCACTACATTGCAAAATTAATAAAACAAAGAAAGCATGCTGGTCAAAACGGTAAAGTTAAAACATATTTCATTTCAAAGAGATCACAAACCACAACTGACAAAAAAAAAGCAAGCACGAACCACTGGCATTATTTCTCGGGTTTTGGTCATTTAATGTTGTTCAGAGAACTTGTGTTGAAACCTTTTTTACAAATATTTGCTGGCACAGCCCATTTTTACAAAAAAAATTAACATAATATGCAGAGATAACAATATCGCTAAAACTGCGCAGGCACTGAACTCACAATCTCGCGATTGCAAAACAGTGTCTCATCTCACTCTGTCACGTTGCCGACCATTATTGTACAACAAGGTATTCACCTAGCCCCTGTGATGTCATCAGTGTCGACTTCTACATGCGCGGTCACTTCATCAATGTACACGTTCGCTTTCAGTATCGCCTCGCACTCTCTGTAAAAATGTTGAACAAGATCTCACATTCGCACCAAGGCAAAAGTTCTGCAAGTTTCCGAAAACTCAAAAATACGGAATTACACTCTTTTAAACGTGATTGACAGGTCAATTTAAAGCACCACACGGGAGCAAGCTAATAACAGTTGCAAAATAAGTGACATCGGTAAACACTGACACTTGAATGAAGCCACTTGAAATTAATTTTTACCGACGACCGATGATCACTAAGCGTATCCATTAATTGGTTTTAATGATACCACGCCACAGCGGTTTTTCGCAATAAAAGGCACAATTTTTTCTAAGAAGCGAAACATGACTCTATTGCACTAGCTTACAGTTGACTGAACAGGGAATCTAGCTCAACCCCATCGACCAAAGTACGCTCATTCTGGCTACCAGTACCTTTCAAACTTTTCTTCCACATCGAAAAATTCCTCTGGTGAAAGTCTTGTGTACAGGACAGCACTTTCATCTTCAGTAATTATTCCAATTTCAATTAGAGCCTCGCTCTCCAACACTCTACAAAAATACAATAACATAGCCACGTTTCACCATAAGCTTTCAAGTTACCATAAAATGTAGCTGTATCACCTGAAATAAATAAGCTAAAGTGAACAATTTACGGACGCACTCGCTGACTTTTACCATTAGTTAAATAGCACTGACTTTTTAATATCCATGTCATGCTTTTAGATGTCCATTGATGTATTGAATCGGACGAGGGACAGTATGTAAAAAGATAGTCAAAACCACCTTTTCTTGTTACATCTACTAAAAACTGGTAAGATAGCCAATACAACGCTATAGGGTAAAACATATAAACACACAAACAGCTTCCTGAGAACTTTTTCTCAAGCCCAAAGCAAAACTAAGTCACATTTGCAAAACAAAACTGAATCGCGTAATCAATATATCGATATATTCTGTAGTAAGTTGTACATTTCTAAATGGGTGCACATTTTTTCAAAAACTTTGCTTGCAATCACTAACCTAAATAAATAATGAAACTAATAACACACCACATTCACGATACAAAAGCATATATACAGCTTCAAAGAACATACCCGTCAGTTGCAGATACAATAACTTCATAATATCCCTGGTCAAATTCAGCAGAATCCACACCAATGCCTTGATCCAACAACAGATCGGCTTGCAACTGATCACGTGCACGTTCAATTTTAAAAGTACCCTAAAGATAAAGAAAACATACCTAGTCAATGTAATGGGCACAAAAATACAAACAGCAGCAGCAACAATCACCATCAACAACAACAGCAAAAACAACAGATAATAAGGAAGAGATTACTTCACAAATATAAAAAACAACAGCTACAAAGAAAACTGCGACCAAATAAAAGAGGCCAGCAGAGCAAAACCGATCAATGTGCAATAAACGAAAACTAGTGATGTACCGATACTTTAATGTCGGTATCGGTGGTATCGGTCTATTTTTATGGTATCGGGTAGTAGTATCGGTATCGGTTAAATATAGCCGATACCTACCGATACTTATTGAGCACAAAATAAATGTAAAAATTTTTTGTTTTATTTTTTCATAGAATAAATTTGAAAAATTTTTGCTTCCCCCTGGAACTGGATTGGATTTGCAACATAATCAATGATTTGTAGTGTATCAATAATGGCCAGAGAGAGGGCGGTCTTCCAAACAGGACCCAAACATCGTGTAACACTCAATATTGTGTTCATATAAATATTCATGTTAAAAATATTCTATAAATTTCAGTTTCTCCTTTATCTTCAGAGGCAGTGGTTAATAGAAATCACTTCTAATAAAAGCACTGTAGGAAAATTTCTTAATGTTAAAGCTACTGATGCCAAAACAGTTATCTGCAATTTATGTAATAATGAATTTTTGAAAGCAGGGAGTGATGAGAAAGTTTTTAGTTTTGACTTTAATATGAAGGCAGTTTATTTGATAAAAAGAGTGTGCAATTTGTGAATGATTTTGATTCTTTTAAGTATGGTATACACATTTTTCAGTTTTGACTTACCAAGCTGTTTTTTTTTGCTAGAAAAGTTGCAGTTTAGTAGTGTATATTTTTAGTTTTAACTTGTGAGTGCTGTATGTTTGATAATAGCTGCAACCAGGCCGGAAAAAATGGGGAATCCGGGAATGAGATTCCCGGAAAATTTTGCTAGTTCGTGGGAAATTTTCACCAATTTTCTACACAAAAAAAAATTTTTGAGATGAAATTTCTAAAAAACATTTTTGAACTTTTTGTGGTAAATCGGTAATCTAGCTACGTTAAAGCGAAGCCCACCCATTAGTAAACAATCGGTAGTTTAAAGTCGCATCGTGCAGGTCGGCGCATCCTTTACGAGCAAATCATACTTATGACATCACAACAGCGTGATTATCAGCGCTGCTTGCTTCGCCTTCGGATCTCTTTGATAGCAACTTGTGTCGCCGTGTCGCTTTGTTTCCGTTTTGACTTTGTTTCTGTTAATTAACCTTTTCACTTTAAAGGCGCTTAGTGCGAAAGCTGTAAATTTGATTTACCAACGGGAGTGAAGCTGTTTTGCGCGATCTTGTTTCCAATTCCTTATCAGAGTTAGCGCGTTTATGTCATAGACTCATTCATAGTTATTGGCTTACCGAGTTCGCCTGCTGCAAATTAGTTGTATCAGTGTACTTGCCGGCAGAATAATGGCTTCAAAAGAAACTAGATTTAAATCAAAGATTTCCATTCAGTGTGGTTGTTGTAAAGTATCTATGCAAAAGGCAGGCTTAGCGAACATACTCGTCAGCAACATCTCGGTTTGCCTATTAAAGAACGTGGTCAAACAAGTTTAACAGATATTTTATCCCGGAAAAGATCACATGATCGAGAAAATGAAGGAGAAACCAACCCAACTGCAAAAAAGAAAAAGACCGATGGACCAGATGAAACACAATCTGGTAGTACTGCTGCTACTAGCGAAAGTCCAAGTCGAACACATTGCTACTGAAATACAATCCGTCGACAGCGTGACGTCAAATACCCAACAACCTGAAGAACTTTGTCGTCGCAAAAGTAAAGCAGCTGAAGTTGAACAGATTGCTAATACGCGATGTTTGTTCCACTGACGCAAGTGTTAGATTACGCTGCAGTGCAGGACTATTTAATTACGACTTTGCTCTTGGAATCGATTTCGCCGAGAGTAACCAGTCAGTTCGTTTTATCAACTTTAAAAAATTTATGGCAAGACTTATAGCTGCAGAGACGCATCAAGCAAATTTGGTTTGTATTATATTAAAACTATGCTTTAGCTATCGACATTTTGCGTGAAGATTTCGCCGAAAAGAATGGTGTTAAACAATTATGACGTAATAATCGCCATTTCAAGCCGCGGGAAATTTTTAGTTCAAGTAATCGATTCCCGGGAAACTTTGCATTTTATCCAGGCCTGGCTGCAACTAGCTAATACTTTTTTATTAACACGGCTATGAGAAATTTTCACTTGCCGAGGTGTTTTCATTATGTTGTCAAGCTTTTTTTTTTCAGTTACGACATTGTTACTTTCTCATTTTATTTTATTTTTTTTAATCTTTTGTGTTTGTAAGGTAACCTATTTTTTTGAATAATAGTATTCAACCCATTGTTTCAGTATTTTGCTACAAAAAAGTACTGCTTGATTTGTTCAACTTTCTTTTGCAGATTTGCAATAATATTGTAATGGATAATGATAGATAAATACCCAAGAAAAAATTCAAAATGCAATAAAAAGCTAGATTTACTAAATACATTCTTTGGTACTGCTTACAAAAGCTTTTATTGCTGGTGCTCAATAGATAAAAAGTATCGGTGGTATCGGCAGTATCGGTATCGGCTCTAAATGCTGGTATCGGTAGTAGTATCGGTATCGGCTTAAAATGTGGTATCGGTACATCTCTAAACGAAACACCAACAATCATACGATTTGCAGCAACAATAGCAATACCAACAACAGCAGCAACTTTTATAGTAGACAAACAGTAGCAGCTCAACAACCATTACCAGCAAAAAAACAGCAGAATCAACGATTTTTTACAAACACTCACAAACCAGCACCACATCTCTTACAGATGCATCTCTTCTTTGACTGGTCCTGGTATTAACCCAATCAGCTTGAACAAGATTATACGACACCACGGCATTGTCGCCCTCGTCATCATCTTCTGCCAATACTTGCGTAATGATATTTTCGTCATCCGGTTGGAGGTTGGAATACATGTCTACAAAGAAGTCAAACTGTTGTAGAAGTTTCAACAAACCTTTGCTGCAAGCGTAACACAAAGCAGATCACTTTTTTTATTTTAACATCTAACGTAGTCAAAAATGTTTTTACCCAACAATGTAAACAGCAAATAATTTTCAGAGTACGTTTCTGCAAATGCGCAGAGAGCAAGGTCAAAAGTGGCGTAGCAAGGAAGTTATAAAAATCAAAATGCATGCAAAAACTGGCATTTTTAACCTGCACTCTACGCTATATTTCCTCTTTGGTTACAGTGCTGGAAGTGAAAATGTTAATAACTTTGAAGTTTTGGTAAACAGTAGCACTGCATTCGCAAAAGCTTTTTCCAACAACAAAAATATACAACTTGATTCTGCTTAAAGACGATAGTCACCAAATTAAAACGTAAATAAGAGGAAACTTGGGGGTACCCAACAAAGGCGCAAATCACGATTTAGAATATGCCGTCTGTTTCAATCTAAGAGATCTTACCAGAGCACCTACGTGACGAGAGTCACGTCATCTTGAAACGATAACTCATTAGGAAAAGACTCTACGTGCTACGTTATACAATCTAAAAACAATTTCTATTTCGTGGTTGCTAACAAGATCGCACCAAAGAAAACGTTTTCCAATTCTTAATGTCCTTGGTTTTTAGCTTTCACAAATACAGCGAGCCTGCGAAACGGCAATGGCTCTTCGGAAACTGACCTGGGCTTGGCACTAAACTACGAAGGCTTGTGATACACTATTTGTGCTCTTTTATATTTGGGGACAACCTTCTTAAAATCGATTTTTTTCTTCGACAACCTAAAGACCATTTTTAAAGGTCGACGGACGTTTATAAATCCATTGTTTTATTCAATCTCGTGACGATGTGGTTTGTTTTTTTCTAGTTAAAGACTTTTTGGGACATCAACTAATTGTAAGGGATTGTTTTTTACAACTTTGTGACGCAGATCTCGTTATTAAACCAAGATTAAAAATCACTCTCATAAGTATTGTCCGCTGCTTGCGGAAAGAAAATACGAAAATTGCTCCACATACGTAGCTAGCGTAATTGTAAACAGCAAATACGATTCGCTTTCCTAAGCCACAACTAAGACGTTTATTTTTTGTTATTATAGACAGCCAAAGCGTTTCGTTGAAGGCTGTAATTTGTATTCACCACTAGTTCGAAACGAGCTAGAGCTTTCCCCGAGCCAAGTCTTGGGTTTGTATTGTGAACCTGGTCATCGTTTCATGCCGTACCTCCATCCCAAAAATAAGTTGAAATCAACATCGCCATTATAATTACAGAAATGCCTTACCGGCTTCGTAAATGTCTCTTTTAAATTTAGGAGCGTTATCGTTGATATCAGTCAGTTGAAGAACAACGTGCAGCATCGTGTTATTATCGCTTACTTCATTCCAAGCAACGTCAGTTCTCGGCGGTTCGTAGCCCTCTATATTGTTTGCCTGAAACAAAACAAAGTTTTTTGGATACAAGCTGGTAAGCCAAAAATAGAACTTTGAATATGGCCCCAGAAAGATTTTTTAAGTACAATTATCAGTAGTAGCATTGCGTTAAACGGAGAACATGTAGATCAACCACAATCTTATATTTCGATTAGTGTGTCTCCTGCTTTGGTATTCTTCATAAAATGGTAGCTGTTCCAGATCAGTGATGGACAATTTTAATGATAGCAACACTCAAAAAAAATCATCTAGGCTTTCAAAGGCCACGATGGCCTAGTAATGAGAACGTCTCCTTTCGACGCGTTAGACTAGAGTTTGAATCCCAGGTCGAGTCATACCTAAGACTATAAAAGAGTTACTCAGATCCCTTGTCTGAGGTTTGGCTTAATATAGATGGTGAGAAAAAAGCAAATACGCAGTATTACCAGAAGGCCTAACATCTTCAGTGGCATCCATTCCTTAAGTAGCTGCGTGTTTAAAAACTACGACGCGGAGATCAAAATTGCCCTACGCTTCAAAAGGCTCGAGAATATCAACAACTTTTTAACTTTCAAAAGGCCAAGTTGTGATAACTGTAAACTTCCATTATTCAAAATTGGATACTGGAATATGGATACTCTCCCAACTACGCTGTTTTTTGTTCTGCGCAGCAGTTACTAACCTCTAATGAATATTGAAAAGATCTAAACATAGTTTATGTTAACCGAAGTTCGTAACATAAGTTTGGCTATGTATTAAATTCAAGCTTATTTTGTTAAAACCTGTCGTCAAAAAACATAAATAAAATGATTCTAAATTGAAAATAAAAAATAAAAAACATCGGATCTAAATTCCTGGAGAGCACTGAAGGGTGCTACTTTCCCCATTAAGTTGCTGTCTTTTTCCCTCCACCGAAACTCTGCAACCCTAAAGGAAAATGGTGCCTTCATATGAAAGATGCAGCGCTTTTTTTAAACCAAAATTGCGTTTCCTTTACCGAAATGCTGCCACCAAAGCACAAAAATTTGAGCTAAACTTTGAGGCTAAATCGGGTAAAACATTTATCGAGATCAATCGCAATCTTTTACATCTCCAAATTATCGAGCTAGCGCTCTTCGACACTGCCTCCCCAGTCCAGAACAAAACTGGGTCAGCGCATTTCCTTGTGAATACTAGAGTCCATATAAATGTTTTTTCTAGGTTTTGAAATATAAAATTAAATTTTCGCAAAACACTGAATAACATTTTTTCCAAATTCGGTGAAAATATAATTACTGAATTTTGAAAGCGACTTTCGAGCCACAGAAATGGAAAGCGCAGGCTGCTACTCGCACATTCATGTTCCAGACCTTCCCGTTTCTCGCAACACCGCCATTGATGACAGAGTCGCAAAAATTTATTTCTCTTTGACATAGCAGCAAAGCATATTTTTACGATGTCTTACCGGAAGGTTGAATTCTGATAAAAGCCTCTTTACAGCAATTTTTACTGGTTATTTTGCTTGTTTAGGGCAGCAGTTACAACTCCGAAAAGGGTCTGAACCTAAGTTTTTTTTTCTGTCCAGCAGTAAAATTTTTTAAGTTAATGACATATAAATACATAATCAAAAGCTTAAAAAGTTCAGTGACACGTACAAACACAACGAGGTCATAAGTGGGAGATGATTCTCTATCCAGTTCTTTCCGCAACTCTAAAATTCTTGTAACAGGATCGAGTCCAAAACTGTCAGCAGCAGAGCCTCCTGTGATACAAAAAGTATTAAGCAATAACAATCCACAGCAATACAGTATGAAAAAGACCTAAAGCCAACGTTAAACTGCACACAACAGCACTTTGTGTTTAACAATGTTACGTGCTATGGTAAGGGGGAAACAGCTTGCCAATAAAAGCAGAAGCGTTTGCTACGATTAGAAAGTGTATACTGTTGCTGCTATTTAAGCTTGTAACGACCAGAAACACAACATCCAGCAAAGATTGACGATTTAATGTCTATTGTTAACCAAAATCAACACTACTAACAGGCAGTGGGATGGCCTGTCTAGCAATAAGTCTATGGAATAAAAATGATTTTAATTACTGCGCCTGTTCCATCTGATACGTTTTGTTTTCAAAAAAATGCATTTAATAATGCTTTTTTAATGACAAAATATACCAACATCCAACATAAAAAGATGGTGGAGATGATCGTGCAAATGTAGTCAAAATTTGCTTTTTGTTTTTGTTAAACTCAACCTTCTACACAAAAATTTTCTTCTTTCATCTCTTTTTCGATATCGCTACTAGTTTGGCCACATTCAGTTATTGAAAGAGTACAATGTAAAGCTATTAGATGCCTAGCATATATAAAATCAATACTCGACGTCACGTGAACCAGATTTTATCTACAAGCTATATTCAAAGTATTGAAAAAGCACTTAGTCATTATGTATTAACCACAACAGTGACAATCTAATCATCGCGGTGACTCTGTCTTGGTGAAAATTAACTAACAGAGCATATGCTCGAACGCTTTAGTGAAACCGAAAGTAAGATCGACAATGATGTTTTCCACTTTACCATCAGCTAGCCTAAGCAAACAGCTACTTCAAAGTCCTGAAAGTGGGCCATACCAATATTGGACTTGAAAGTTAAAATTTGTAGCAATTCAAAAATCGATATCTTCAAAACTGCTCAACCAGATTTTAAAAAGGTGACGTTGTTTCTTAGTTACAACGATCTCTTTAATCGTCTTAACGTTTTTCTCGCATTTTTCGCAAGCTTTGAACGCGCTGATTCAGAGCACGTCTACCACTACACATTCGCTTTTGAGCCAGTCTTTTCACAGCAGCAACGCAGAACTTTAATTTAAGTATCCTCTTCTTAACAATTACCATTGATACTATTATAATGCTTTTAACCACAAATCTTTCGTTTCGAAGTCAGGAACAATTTTAACATACCACAGCGATTCATTTGTGAAAAATACAGGGTGTCTATAAAGTCCTAAACACATTTAAAATTTTTATATCTCAAACACCGCACAAGGAGAAAACTTTATATTTTCGACACTGCATTATACCACCAAAAAGTTTTTTTGTTATTTTTGAGAGGTTGTTTTGTAGTTAAACCAAACAAGACTAATCAATTTTTAATTAGGGCGTAGGTTTGCAACAAAGTATGAAAAATGTCGACAATTCAACAAAAAGCTCAATGTGTTTTTTGGTACAATGAATCAAAATCACCAACTACAGTACAACGCAAATTCATATATGAGTTTGGACAAGACCCTCCTTACATTAACAGCATTAAGAGATGATTTAAAAATTCTATGGAGACCGGAAGCATTTTGGATCGCAAAAAATCGGGTAGGCCAAGCATTGATGAAGAGACTGTTGATGCTGTGCGTGTAGCGTTTCATCGCAGCCCAAGGAAATCAATTCGTGTTGCATCATATGAACTTGCTATCCCTCGAAGCACTGTTCATAAAGTTTTACATAAACGACTTCGGCTCCATGCTTACAAATTGTTCGAGCTCTTAAGCCGGGTGATCGATCTCGCCGAGTAGCTTCTGCTGAAGAAATTTTTCGGCGCATTGATGATGGCAATGACTACCTTAAATGAGTGGTTTTCTCAGACGAAGCATTTTTTCATTTATCCGAGAAAGTGAATAAGCATAACGTTCAAATATGGGGATCACAAAATCCTTTTGAGGTTGTAGAAAAAGAAAGAGACAGTCCCAAACTTAATGCTTGATGTGGTCTAATGCAGAACCAGATTATTGGACCGTTCATTTTTGCTGAATCCACCATTACAGCAGAAATTTATTTGTATACGCTGAAACAATACGTTCCTCAATTAGAAGAGTTCCAGTCGTGAGTTGTGTTTCAGCCAGACGGTGCGCTTCTACACTGGGTTTTTGTGGTTAGTGACTTTTCAAATGTATCTTTTCACAAATCGATGGATTGGGAAAAATGGTTCAACACCATGGCAGCCAAGATCTCCAGATATCACCTCCTTTGATTTTTTGTGGGGTTATGTAAAAGACAGAGTGTACAGAACAATAGTTCGTGACATCGAAACATTGCAATCACGAATCATTAATGTTCTTGTAACAGTAAACAAACAATGCTGGAGAACACTTGCCGCGAAATTGAATATCGCCTTGACATACTGAGAGCAACAAATGGAGCATATGTTGAAGTCCATAAATAGTTTGCAAACTTAAATCCTTGAAATATGGCCATTACTCAAACCTCAAACTCAAACTCAAAAATTTTTAAATAAAAAATTTGAATTAACAAACTTTACTTTGCAAAAAACCGAATGATTTTATCTCTTTTAGTTTTTAGCAAAAAAAATTTGAAAAGTGTTGAAGACTTTATGGATACCCTGTACATTTAACAATTTGCTAGTATTTTAATTACTACATTAATCAGCAGTATGAAAACTAGTTAATTAACCTATTATGTAATAAAAGTTGTTTGCATTCTTTGGAGTATCTTCATCAGTAGCATTTCGAACTCGTTTTTCACCAATATTTGTTGTTTCCTCTTCAATTTCCATGATCTGCTCATTTTCTCCCTTTATATAAAAGTTAGAACTTCAATGTAAGTCCAGCTGCTACATTGCTTTGTCCTTCGCGAAGGTACTTAACGGTAATTTCTTCTCCTTTATTACGTTGTTTGTGGTGAAAATGCTTCGTGCCAGTAACATTGATGGCTTTAAAGCAGGTTTCAAAACAAGTTCTACGTGGACTGCAAAAGTATTCCGTGACGAAGCAATAAAGATATCATTTAATTAAACAGTCAAATCGCAGAATAGATGTAAACTTCAACACATACCGGTTCGTAAAAAGGCAAGCTATCATCAATATCCAAAACTTCAATGGTTAAAGTGGCGCTGTCCGTACGCGGATCTTGAGCTTTATCTTTGACAAGTACTTGAACCTTAAAACAGAACGCTGTTTAACAAATAAGCTAACACATACCAATTTCTTGAATATATTAAAGGCTGCCTGTATTGCGTATGTCTACCACTCATCACCTGTTTTTGAATTCGATTAGCCAGCCAGCTTGATGTTCGAATTCAGATTCTTTTCTACCACATTTTTCAGGCCTAAATGAGCTGATTCAGAGTGAATCTACCGCTACACACTCGAATTCAAATCCAATCTCTGCTAAAGCAACAGACTACTTTAAACTTTGCATGCCATTCTTAACAAATACTAACGGTGTTTTGGAAAGTTTCGAACTCCACGACATTTCGTACCGAATTCAGAAAAGATTAAAGGGAGTCGCCATTGGTTAAAGACAATTACCTCAATCTCAGCCAAAGACACTGTTTAGCAGGGCCAGAGGACAATAATCTGAGCTCCAATGAGCCTCCTGCCCTGAGGAGTCTCATTCCTCTTTGTGCTCTCCTTTCATCTCCACTAAATTTTTTGCATCTGCCGTCAACAGCTCCTGTTCTACCGTCACCGGTCCAGACAGAGTCGCCTAGTCATGCCAAAGCACCTTCCTCGTTCTGGCATAAATTTTCTTCACATCTTTAACCTTTCTTGGTCTTGGTATTCCTTCACTTCAAAAATCTTCCTCTATTATTCCTACTAACAAGACGGGATGACCTCTCGACTTATCTGCTATCTTTTGGACCATCTCTTCCACTTCCTGCGTCTTGAAGCTATTTGAGCACATTTATATTTTCTCGCCCATTCTTTCTGGAGTCCAACTCCACTCTCTCTCTTTTCGACAGACCGATTTTTCTCTGGTAGGTCACTCTTCATCAAATTCTTTATCTTTACCTGTTATTTCAAATTAGGCTCAACAAACCCATCGTACCCCTCGGACAATCCTTACCACGATCAATTTTTCCAAAGCTTATGACTTTGTCTGGCATCCCGCTCTTTTCCACGGACTTAACACCGTTCATGCTTTTTTCGATGGACCCAACTTTTCCTTTGTGTAAAGCGCGCTTGCGTAACTTTCCAAAATCACAAAAGTTGCTCCCTTCGAGTTTGCCAAAGTGTTCCGCGAAGATTCGCTCTGGGATCTCTTCTTTTTCCTCTTTTCATCAACAATCAACCAGCGTCTCTACTTTTCTCCAACAGCTGCTCTCTTCACGCTGACAATCTGGCTACCTGGCCCTCCGCTGTTGCGGAGGAAACACCAGGACCCTAGGTTTGACAGAAGCGCTGATCTTTCCGTGAATTCGGGCAAGTGTGAAGCATTCTTCTTTTCGATGAATCTCCACATAGCAAATCTTCAACCTCGCCTCTCCCAATTCAACTTCCTTCTCCGCTTCAGTCTTACTCCCACTTTTCCTGGGGTCACCTTCATCGCACTCTTTCCTTTACTAAACACGCATCTTTGCTGAAGGCGAAAACACCGAATGCCTCACGTGCTTCTTTATCCATCATCTTCTCTTGAAACTTCTCTGTCAGGTCTCGAGCCACCTTCACTCATTTCGCTCTGTCTTCTTATGAGCGGGCTCTCTGTATTTCATTCTCTTTTCCCATTTGAGGTTTATCAAACCAAGAAGTAAAAACAAGCCTCTCTAGATCTTCCTGGAGATATTTAGCAGCCCCTTGCCAGCTCATGCTCCATTCTTTTCCTTCAGGGAGAATCTTCATGCCTACCCTCCATCTGCTCTTTCGAGCACATCTTCTTTTAGTCTGAAGATCACTCTTGCAACCTCTCTTCCATCTTTCCTGCTTTCTCCTGCTCTTTGGAACATCTGGCAAAACAATTGATCCTGTATTCTTCCTTTTGAATGCGGCTGCACTAGATCCCCGGTCACCTATTTCTTCAGAGTAATGACATGGCCACAAGAGAAGCGTTGCTTCATGCATCTACAGTTTTTTATAGTCTTTCACTCTTCTTATGTGTGTGTGTGTGTAAGTGTTTTACCCCTCCTCTTCCTTGGGATGGAGGTACGGCATGAACGGCAATTCAGGTTCATGCCGTCAACCTAATTGATATTAGGCTAGGGGAAGACGGCAGCCCATTTCGAACCAGTCTTGAGTGACTGGTAGCCCCACCACCAACAAGGCGAACTGCCACTGGTGGGTACCCAAGAGTCGTCTGACATGCTGGGTTAGCAATTTCACAATTATAATCCGGTGAAGTACGGGTGGGGCCACCTGTCTGCCACATAAAGGTTGAGGCGTCCCGTTAAGTGCCTTGCCCAAGGACACAACAAGCAAGCTTTCCGGCTTGTTCTCCACACTATTCCACTCTCACACTCCACACACTCTTCTTATCGCTGGTATTTACTCATTTCTTCTTTCAGACCGAAGACATATTGTTTCATCAAGATTTTTTGAGAAAGATGTCTTCAGTATCTGCTAAGGAAATCATACTTCTTCGTCACGCTTTCTCTCGTCTTTACTGCAACATCCCGAGCCTTTATTTAACTATTACCTCTCCAGAATCGGCACAACTAAGAAATTTCCCCCATTCAGCAAGCGGTCGGGCGAGAATAACAGCACTGCACCAATTAACAGCCGCCTCAACGTGGTGGTGCGGTCCTCGAGCCCGTTCGGGTTGGGTCAAAATCGCTGTTGGCCTTCCCGAGGGTCCCAGTTACCCTGGGCACTTTCCACGCACAAATCATTTTTTTGTCGTGCTGCCCCTTGAACGACCGCAGAAGAGCAGCATACAACCTCTTTAAAATCAGTCGCCTGTCGTTTTCCTTCTCCTGCCACTCTCTTGCCCGTTTTCGTCTCGTCATTCTTTTCCTTCTTTTGATGTGCGGCAACATTTATTCTAATCCTGACCCCGTCTTTCTCTGATCAGTGTGCGCTCGAAATATGACCTGGCGGTATAGGTGAGTGCAATGCTGCACCTGCTCCAAATGGGCTCATTTTCAGTGCTCACCACACTCCTTCTCCAAATTCAGAACTCATGGCAGCTCTTACTCCTGGAGCTGCACCCCCTGCTGCGTCCCTGCTTCTTCTGAAAACAACACTATGACTTCCTTGTCAGACTCCTCTAGCGTGTATACCTTCACCGTTCAATCTGCCCCTTACGTCTTGCTATTGCAGCACTTCCGCACCATCCTCACCTTCAAACCTCTTGTCCCCCTTTCACCCACCTGGTATCTTCTCTCTTTGCACTCTCACCACCGCCTCATGCTCCTGGCTGTCTCTCAACACCTCCTGCTTTGTCTTCTCCCACTGACTCCCTCAGGGTTCTTCAATGGAATGCTCGGTCTCCGAGCTAGAAACACTGAACTTTTACACTTTATTTCGTCTCATCCTGTTGACCTTATTTCTATCGAGGATCTAACCTTAATTCATCTTCCTCTTTCCAGATTCCTGGATTCTCTGCTCTGCGATCTGATCGCACCCACTCCCGGCCTGGTATTTTCTCTCTCCTGATGCCACGCACGCCAGCGGCGGCATCGTCATTTTTGAGGCAGGGCTAATTTTTTTCTGAACTTTCTGCCTCCTCTCTTTCTTAGCTTGACCCCTACTATGATTGTGTAGGAGTCAACATCTCTCTTAGGAACTCCTCCTCGCTATCATTCCTTGATGTTTATGCGCCCCATATTCGCTCTTCTCCAACGGATAGCACCACCAACTCCTTTTCTCCTTCCATTCTTTCCTCTTCCTGAAATCTCTTCATTCTGGGGGACTACAATTGCCATCAACCTCTCTACAACTCAAGAGGTAATTCCGACACCCCGTGGGGAGAAAGTATTGGACTGGGTCATTTCCTCTAACCTCCTCCCCTCAATGACCATGACATCTCTTTTGCTCTCCCCTCTCTGACCCTATCTTCCTCCTGGGAGGTGCTTCAAGCCCTAAGTTCTGATCACTTACCAATTCAACTAACCGTTCCTCTCTCTTCGTTCTTTCGCCCCAGTGAGCGCCCCCTTTCCTTCAATTTTCAGAAAGCTTGCTGGGATGACTTTGCCCCCTACTGTGACTCCCACTGTCCTTCTGCCTAGGAATACTTGTCTCTTTCTCTTCCCTCTGATGCTGCTCTCTTTACTTCTCTGGCAGTGAATGCGGCCAAATCTTCCATTCTTTTCAGCCGTATCAAACGCCATCCTAAAGTCTGGTGGTCTGCTGAGGTAGAAAGTGCGGTTAGTGAAAGACGCAAGGCTTTCGCTGCCGCTCACAGAAGTGATGAAGATCGCCAAGCTTATATCTCCGCTTCTCGACACGCCTCGTCAGTCATCGCCAAGGCTGAAGCTGAGGCATGGCAGACGACTTGCTTTTCTCTTTCACCTAGGTCTAACCCTAAATCTGTGCACTCTCTTCTTCGTTCTATTGCTGGCTCATCTTCCTCCTCTCCTAACTTTCCTAACTGTTCTTCTCCCAGGGAGTCGGCTTTGATTTATGCCGCTTACCTGAGATCTCACTTTTCCGTTTCTCAGCCAAAGGCCCTGCGTAGCAGAGCCAGGTGCTACCTCACTGAGCTCCGCCGAGCCACATGCCCGGAGGAGTGTCACTCGTCCTTCTGCTCTCCTTTCTCTCCCGCTGAATTTCTTGCGGCTGCCTCCAACCTATTCTCGTCCACTGTTACTGGACTAGGCAAAGTTGCTTATCCTATGCTAAAGCACCTTCGTCGCTCTGGCATGGATTTCCTTCTTCCCATCTTCAATCTCTCCTGGTCTTCGCATTCCTTTCCTTTCATCTGGAAGATATCTTCTCTTATTCTCATTTACAAGATAGGAAAGCCTCTCGACTCCCCTGCTTCCTCTGGGTCTATCTCTTTCACCTCTTGCGTCTCAAAGCTTTTTGAACGCATCATTCTAACTCGTCTATTCTGCTTTCTGGAATCTAATTCCATACTCTTTCCCCGAAAGACCGGTTTCCGCCCTGGATGGTCTACACTAGATCAAATTCTGTTCCTTTCTCAGTCCATTTCCGATGGGTTTAACAAACCCAGGCCGGGCTCTCGGACGATCCTCTCTACTATTGATTTCTCGAAAGCTTTTGATTCTGTTTGGCTTCCCGCCTTTTTCCATAAACTCATTTCGACTGGCCTCTCCTCTTGCCTTGCTCGTTGGACTCAATCTTTTCTTTCTAATAGGCGCGCTTGTGTGGTTTATCAAAATTACAAAAGTAGCTCCTTTCGAGTCCGTCGAGGTGCTCCGCAAGGATCCGTTCTTGGCCCTGTACTTTTCTCTCTCTTCATCAATGATCTTCCTGCTTCTCTGCCTTCTTCCGTCAGCTGTTCCTTTTATGTTGACGATCTGGCCATTTAGTTCTCCTCCCCCTCGTTCCCCATTGCGGTGTAGGCCACACAAGGACCTCTGTTTTGATTGGAGCGCTGGTCTGAGTACTGGTGTTTTCCTCTCAATCTAAGGCCTCCTTCTTCTCAGTGGACTCCACCAAGCTAACCTCAAGCCCAAACTCCTTTTATTCAACTCCAGCCTCCGTTTCAATCCAAGTCCAACCTTTCTTGGGATCATCTTCGACTTTTTTGCCTCTTTCGTTTTCTAAACATGTATCTTCGCTGAAGGCCAAGTTTTTCCCTCGTATAAAGGCCTTACGCTGTATCTCTGCTTCCTCGGGGGGCCCTTCTAAGGAGTCCCTCTCTCTTCTGAATAAAGCTTTTCTTCGGTCCCTTCTCATATATGCTTCACAGGATGGTTTCCTTTCTCAAACGTTATTAATATCACACCGGCGCGATGGTGTAGTGGTTAGAGCGTACGCTTCGCAGTCGGTAGACCTGGGGTTCATTTCCCTTGTCG
Organism: Trididemnum clinides; assembly: GCA_963675345.1. Lineage (NCBI taxonomy): Eukaryota > Metazoa > Chordata > Ascidiacea > Aplousobranchia > Didemnidae > Trididemnum > Trididemnum clinides. The sequence goes on along the minus strand of OY776285.1, from coordinate 45,429,996 downwards.
AGTCATACCAAAAGACTTTAAAAAATGGTATTCACAGCTTCCCTGCTTGGCGCTCAGCACATAAGGGATAGTGTGGAGAACAAGCCGGCAAGCTTGCTTGTTGTGTCCTTGGGCAAGGCACTTAACGGGATGCCTCCGTCTTTATGTGGCAGACAGATGGTGGGGCCAAGCAGTCTACCCGTCGTGGTGGCCCAGTCTGACGAAAGACATGTAAACAAAGCATGAGCTCATACGCGTAAATAAATAAATTAATATCACCAAATTGGAACGCCTTTACCGAGCGGCTAGTCGCACTATCTCTGGCTGCCTCTCGTCCTCCCCTATCCCACTTCTTCTCTTCGAGGCTTCTCTTCCTCCCCTACGAGTCACCTTGACACATTTCTCTCTGTCATCTTATAAGCGGGCTCTTCGTCTCCCAACCTCCTTTCCTATTTCAGGTTTGGCCAGACTTGGCAGGCCCAGTATGTTCAAGTTTTTCCGCTGAAGCCTGCGCCATGCACGCTCTTTGCTGGTCTCGACAGTACCAACAAGTCTGCCATTTCTCATTTCTTCTCCTCCTCTCCGACTCTCGTTCTGTACTTGCCACCCTGTCCTCTCCTCCATCTTTCCTTTTACTTCAAACTCTCTGGCAGATCTGGCAGGAACTGTCTTCTCTCTCCTCCTGTTCTATCAGGGTCCCCGGACACTCGTTTCTCCCGGGCAACGACACGGTTGATGAGCTGGCCAGACGAGGAATGCTACTCGTGCCCTCAGCGATAACTTGTGATCTCTCTCTCCTCTTTTCCCTCGTATCCACTCTTATCTTTTTTTAGGACTGGGAGCGTACTGTCTCATCGAAATTTTTCTACACAGAGGTTCCTTCGATTTCCACAGAGGAACTTGTGCTCCCTCGTCTCGCTCGCTGTGTCCTCTCTCGTCTTCGCTGCAACGGACACAGCCTTCTGTTGAGCTCTTATTTCTGTAAAATTAGCAGAATCAAGAATCCTTCCTGCAGCACCTGCGGACACTCGTCCCAGGACACCTCTCATCTCATTCTACATTGTCCAGCTACGGACTTTTTGCGCCGCTCACTCTTTGGCGACTCTCTGTCTCGTTACGACCTTTTGTCTAGGCCCTAGGGAGTTGCCCGGCTTCTGGAGCTTCATGGTCTTCCATTATGCCCCAATCCTTCGGAAGGGGTCAGTAACAGCTACAACAACAACAACATTACCACAAACCAACTGCGGTTAATTTGGGACATTTTTTGAACAGATGAAGCTTTTTGCCCCCAGTTGAGCTGTAGATCCCAAATCACATGTTTTGGAGATCTGAAGCTGCTCCTGGAAGCTCAAAAGCTGCATACGCAAAGCCTCATTGAATCTGATTCTTGAGGTGTCATGACAGAGTCGTACTTACCTCATAACTTGATTTGCCCTCTCTGTCCAAACTTCCAAGTGTGAATATTTCCCCGGTTTCTCGATTGATGTAAAATTCCTCGCTCGAAACTAGATCGAATTCGACTTTGCCGTTATCACCTCTGTCTCTGTCAGTAGCGGTTACTTGATAGACCAACGTATTAGACTCCATATGCTGTGAGAAATCAAAGCTTCAATTTATTACCAGATAAACCTGACGACAACACAGCTCAACACGGTGCCGACAAAAGAAAAGCTAATACTCAGAAGAAGTTTTCAATTGCGTATCAACAGATTACACCAAGCACTTTTTGATAAACAGCAGAAAAACAGATTCTACAAAGAAACTTTCGCTATGACGTCATATACTCTTTAAAAGTTTGTATTTTTTTATAAATGAGAACGTATTTGCTGGCTTTCATTTGAACTTGAAATCACCTCTCACCAACATGCGACGCGCATTTTAGAAAATTTATTTCTGGTGATGACGTCATTTTGACATAATCGAAGCGGTGATCAATAGTCTCAAGTCTCATTTTCTACGCACAGTGGTTATCGCATGCACTCGCACAAACACACAAAAAGAATCATGCTGGTTAGTGTAGATTCCCTTTTACATACGGCTAAAGTCAGTTTTTGATTGCAAAGTAAACTATGCCCTCAAACGAAAAAATACCTCCCACATATTTATCTAGAAATCCTTCTTTAACAACAGCTATAAGCTAGCCCATGTAAAAATTAAATTTTCGTACCTCAAGCACCCCTACTGAAGAAGGAAACTCGTCAATAACTGGAGAGTTCAAATTGACATCGGTTACCAATATAAGAAGAGTACATGATCCATTCAGTTTTGGATCACCATTATCAGTTGCCACAATGTCTAAAGTGTAATTAGCTTCTCCATTTCTGATCGAGGAATTCAAAATGACTTCGCCAGTTTCTGTGTCAATTGTAAAGTTTCCTAAAAAAAGTTCACATTGTTTTCTCAACATTTCAGCTGATAGCGTTTTTTCAAATATCAACACTAGTTGTTGCTACCTGATTTATTTTTCGAGATGAAACACGAGAAACCCATAGCCACCCAGAAGCCGGGCAACTCCCTGCGGCTTCAATCTCGTAGAAATTTACTCTGATGTGTGCGGTAGCAAATGCTCGAGAACATATAGGACATTTGTGATAGAAATCCCCTGAGTTCATCAACGTTGGTTTTGCATTATTTTTCCTACGATCACAAAAACTTTTGCAGCGAGTACAACAGTAGATACAAACCTTTTGCTAAGACCTGCTGTGGAGTTACCTATGCTGCTGGAGCAGTGTATTCGTACCATAAGCCAGTGGTCCCAAACCGTAGGTCGCGAACCCAGGTCGGGCCATCTGTGGCTTTAAAAACTTTGATGTTAAAAAAGTTTACATGTCGTGATTGGTGCCCAAAATAGCAAAATGTCGATCTTAAAAACTTGTTCTCAACATAAAAGATCTTTATTTGTGGTTGAGGCCCAAAATGGTGAAAATGTGGCTCTGCTAAACGTGACTTCCAAAAAAAAAGATTTTTAACTTTGTTTTGAGGCAACACGTCTAATAGATTGGATGGCGAATACTCGCACACTTACACTTTTATTTAAATTGGGGTCGCCTAAAATAAAGTTTTGGGAAACACTGCCTTAGGTAATACATCAAGCAAGGAAAATTACTGTAAGGTACGTTTCTAATGAGGACCTGTGCAAGCTTTGAACTCGCGATCGATCGACTTCGATAGTGGTGAGTCACCGAGATTGGCAAAATAAAATCTCACAGTACCTGGCTCATTAACCATCGAATAACTTATCTTCGCGTTGTCTCCTGTGTCTATATCAACAGCTCTCAACGTTGTAACAACGCTGCCAACCTCAGAATCTTCTCGAAAGTTCACTGTGTACTGATTAAGGCTGAATTCAGGAGCATTGTCATTAATGTCCTACACAAATAATAAAAAGTTATACCAGGTTTATCTAAAAAGTTATATCCAAGTTTAGATAAAAGAACCCTGAAGTAGTCCAAGTAGGCTGTGGTGCAATTGTGAAAGACCAGATTTTCTGTCGATCAATTGAAATGACCATATCCAAGATCAATATACCTCGCATTTCAACAACAAATATAACAAGCTCTTCTGCGATCGCCGTTTATAGTTACCGTATCTTCGCATACGGAACAGTTTTCATATGTTCTCTTCGCACGCAGTGGTACGTATATAATGGATTGGAAAAAAGTTTTCGTTCAGCTACCTTGTTGAAAATCACAATTAAAAAATGATTCAAGTTTGCATGACCTGGCATAAATTATTTCTGCCAACAACCCATCGCTTAAGTATAGTCGACAACTTTTACGAGGTGATGGCGATGGTGCAGTGGTTAGAGCGTCCACATTGCAGTCGGTAGACCTGGGGTTCATTCCCTAAGTCGAGTCATACCAAAAGACTTTAAAAAATGGCATTCGCAGCTTCCCTGCTTGGCGTTCGCCATTTGGGGGAGGTTGTGGAGAACAAGCCGGCAAGCTTGCTTGTTGTGTCCTTGGGCAAGACACTTAACGGGATGCCTCAACCTTTATGTGGCAGACAGGTGGCCCCACCCGTACTTCACCGGATTATAATTGTGAAGTTGCTAACCCAGCATGTCAGACGACTCTTGGGTACCCACCAGTGGCAGTCCGCCTTGTTGGTGGTGGGGCTACCAGTCACTCAAGACTGGTTCGAAATGGGCTGCCATCTTCCCCTAGCCTAATATCAATTAGGTTGACGGCATAAATCTGAATTGCCGTTCATGCCGTACCTCCATCCCAAGGAAGAGGAGGGGTAAACACACACACACACACACACACACACACACACACACACACACACACACACACACACACACACACACACACAGGTGATGGCGATGGTGGTTAGAGCGTCCGCTTCGCAATTGGTAGACCTGGGGTTCATTTCCTGAGTCGAGTCATACCAAAAGACTTTAAAAAATGGTATTCACAGCTTTCCTGCTTGACGCTCAGCATAAAAAAAGGATTAGTGTGGAGAACAAGCGGCAAGCTTACTTGTGTCCTTGCGCAAGACACTTAACGGGATGCCTCCACCTTTATGTGGCAGACAGGTGGCCTACCCGTACTTCACTGGGTTACAATTGTGAAATTGCTAACCCAGCATGTCGTAAAAGATGACTCTTGGGTACCCACCAATGGCAGTCCGCCTTGTTGGTGGTGGGGCTACCAGTCACTTATGACTGGTTCGAAATAGGCTGCCATCTTTCCCCTAGCCTAATTTCAATTAGATTGACGGTATAAACCTGAATTGCCGTTCGTGCCGTACCTCCATCCCAAGGAAGAGGAGGGATAATCACAACAACAGGTGATGGCAAAGTTAAGATTATTTTACGTTTTGTCAATTCAGAAATAACTTTCAACACCTTTATTATTTAATACTTGCACTAAACGCACCAAATGGACTCAAAACTTAAAAGTTAAAAACCTCTGTCAGAGGCAATAGAGTTTGGAGAAAAATACATGAGACAAAGGCTGGCTCGTTAAACAAAGCTTAATACAAAAACGGATAGTTAATGGTAAGCATACGCTACATCAGCTGTCGGTGCAATACTTGTATTGAGATTGAATTAGTCTATGTTGCTTTTGCACGCGATCTTTTTAATCAACAAAGCTAAATTTGACCTTAAACTTTGCAAAAATAATACAATAAGAGAGATCTACTATTTTAAATTCAGTTTTGTCTGCGTTAACAGAGGCGGCCAGATTCAACTCGCGCTTCTAGAAAGTTCGAAAACACCATTACGCCACTTGATTCTGTCAGTGGCATCATCCTTCCAATCTTATCAATATGTTCTTCCAATTGCCTTTTCCACGTCATATTCGGTAGCCCACGCCCTCTTTTTTCCACCACTTCAAAATCCAACGCCCTTCTCAACCATTCATCACTATATCTTCTCAAAACATACCCATACCATCGCACCCCACTCGCCCTGGCTAGTCCATCCAAAGTATCTTTCAAACACAGCAAACTCATAAGGTCTTGACTCCTTCTTTTCTCAATCACCTTAACTCCACACACTGCTTTTTCAGTTCTTCTCAAAATTGCCGTATCATTCTCCCTCAGACACCATGTCTCGCTCCCATACAGCATTGCCAATCTTATAGAACCCTGATATATCCTTCCTTTCATCTTCAACAAAAACTTTTTTCCACAAAGCATCTGCCTTTGTTGATGTTGTTGTTGTGGTTACCTCTCTTCTTCCTTGGGATGGAGGCACGGCATGAAACGATTTTCCACATTCATGCATCAAACCAAATTGAATTAGGCTAGGAAAAAGGGCGCAGCCCATCTCGAACCTGTCATGAATGCAAATTATCGACCTGTAGCCCGACCACCAACAAGGCGGACTGCCATTGGTGAGTACCTAAGAATCACATCATACGACATGCTGGGTGAGCAGCTCCTCTATTCTAATCGGCAAAGCGCGGCATCCTTTGTTCGAGAGATGCGTTGCTTCTGTAAAAATGTAGCTCAAATTGAATTCTGACGCGTACTTACCAGTAGTTCTATATTGACGATAACTTCTTCTCGATTTGAATTACTGCTGGAACCAGCATTATCCACAGCAGTTATAGTAAGAGCATACGTTGGATATCTTTCCCGGTCTAGATCATCCCTGACAAAGATCGCACCCTGGAAAGAAATTAACAACAAAAGTTTACCAAGAAGATAAATCACTGTTGCCGTTACGCAAAACGTCAAAAATGCGTTTGATTAACAATAAAGATTAATGCTTCGAAGTAACAATAAAACTAACCAGCATTTATGAAGTACAGCCATAAATCTCACCTCCTCCATCAGTTCACAACTAGCTTATTTTTGGTTCTCCACGCACTTTTTCATAGAAAATACACAAACAATTAAAATAACCTCACGCATACCGTAGTCGAATTGATTGCAAATCGGCCGTCATTTCTGTTATTATCAGTAATTGAATATGATAGTTCAGCGTACACTCCTTCATCAGCATCTGTTGCTTCAACTTTCCCAATAACGATTTCGTTATCAGCGTCTTCCGATACAGTAAAAGAATAACCAGCCTACAATAAAAGCAACCGTGTCAAACTGAAAGCAACCGCAAGTTTAAGTTTAAAATTTAATAGATTGCCTTAGCGAGCCCAGTCAAAGTTGAACCAATCAACAGCAGCCTTAACGTGGTGGTGCGGTTTCCGATCCCGTTTGGGTTGGGTCGAAATTATTGTTGGCCTTTCAGAGAGTCCCAGTTACCCCGGGCACTCCCCACATCCAATCATTTCGTGCTGCCGTCTGAATGACCGCAGAAAGGTAGCGCTCAGTCTATTTAAAATCAGTCGCCTTCCTCTTCTTCGGCCTCTCTCTTTTCTGCATTCTTATTTTCTTTCTTCTGATGAAAGGCAACGCTCATCCTTACCCTAGCCCAGCCTTTCCCTAATCAGGGGGCGCCGGAAATGTGACCTAGAGGAGTAGTTTGGTGCTCCGTTTAAGGTGCTCACTACTTTCTTCCTCTATATTCAACGCTCTAGGCTGCTCTCGCTCCCGGAGCTGTCCTCCTTGCTGCGTCTCTGCTTCTCCTGGGAGTCCGCAATCTACCAACTCTTCTTCGGCACCACCCACCACGTAAGCCAAACTGCTCAATTTTGCCCTTCTAGCCCTTCCCCTCTGACAATGCAGCGCGCCCAACACCACCTTTGCATCTTCTACCTCTGCACCTTCCTCCCCCGACTGACTCAGGGTTCTTTAATAACATGCCGGAGATCTTCGAGCCAAAAGCGCAGAACTTCTTTACTTTATCTCGCTTTATCCTGTAAACCTTACCTCTATCCAGGAATCCAATGCTAACTTCTCTTTCTCTTTCCGTATGCCTGAATACTCTACCCTGCAATCTGATCGCACCCACTCCCAGTCTGGTATTCCTTTTCCTGATGACCCGCACGCTAGAGCGGCGTCATCACTTTTGTTGGGTTGGGACTATCCTTTTCTGAACTCTCTGCATCCTCTCTCTCTTCGCTTGACCCCCACTCTGACTATGTAGGAGTCAACGTCTCACTAAATAACTCCTCCTCGCTTTCTTTCCTTAACGTTTATGCAACCCCTATTTGCTCTTCTTCGACTGATAGCAGAATCCCCTCCTTCTCCTCATCCGTTTTTTCCTTCTTCAGTTCTTCCTTTTCTTCATTCTAAAGAATTTCAATTGCCATGAACCCCTCTGGGACTCAAAACGTACTTCTTACCCCCGTAGGGAGGAAGTATTCGATTCGATTCATCTCCTCTGACCTCCTTCCATCAATGACCTTGACACTCCTCCTCTTCTCCTTCGCTCCACTAGCATTCGATTCTCTCCTTGATCTCTTGCACCTAGGAGGTGCTTCAGGACTGGGGTCTGATCACCTCCCATTTCTACTAACTGTCCCTATCTCTCCCCTCTCTTGCCCCAATGTACGACCCCCTTCCTTCAATTTTTAGAAAACTAGTTGGAATGGCTTTGCCTCTTACTTTGATTCTCATAGTTCTTACTCCTCTCTTTCTCTTTCCTCTGCTGCTACTCCTTTACTTCTTTGGCACTGAATGCGGCCAAATTTTTCAATCCTTTCGGCCGCGTCAAACACCAATCTCAAGCCTAGTGGTCTCCTTAAGTGAAAGATGTGGTGAGCAAAAGACGTAAGACTTTTGCTGCTGCTCATAGAAGTGATGAAAATTGTCAGGCGTACATCTCTTCTTCCCGACATGCCTCGTCTGTCACAGCCATAGCCAAGGCTGAGACGTGGCAGGCGACATGCTTTTCTCTCTCTCTCTCTCCTAATTTTGATCCTGGACTATTCTGTTCTTTCCTCCGCTCAGTGGCCCGTTCTTTTTCTTCATCTTTCTTCTACCCTAACTTTGCTAACTGTTGCTCTCCCAGGAAGTCGGCTTCGCTCTTTGCCGATTACCCGAGGTCCCACTTTTCCGTTTCCCAGAAAAAGGCTTTGCCTAACAAAGCCAAAGACTACCTGTACGAGCTCCGATTGCTCACGTGCCCAGAAAAGTCTCATTTCTCCAGCGCTCTCCTTTCTCTACCACTAAATTTCTCGCAGCTGCCACTGGCCCAGAGAAAGTAGCCTGTCCCGTGCAAAAGCACCTTCCTCGCTCTGGCATAAAGTTTTTTCGTCAGATCTTCAAACTTTCCCGGTCTTTACATTCTTTTCCTTCCATTTGGAAGATATCATCTCTTATTCCCATCTATAAACTGGAAAAGCATCTCAACTCTCCTGCTTCTTTCCAGCGTCCATCTCACCGACTGCGTCTCAAAGCTTTTTGAGCACATCAATCTATCCCTTCTACTCTTCTTTCTGAAATCTAACTTCATCCTTTCTCCCTGCCAGGCCAGTTTTGGATGATCTACTCGCGATCAAATCCGGTTTCTTTCTCAGTCCACTTCGGATGGGTTTAGCAAACCCAAGACTGGCTCTCGGGCGATCCTTGCTACTATCGATTTCTCCAAAGCTTTCGATTTTTTCTGACACCCCGCTCCTTTTCATAAACTAATTTCACAAGGCCTCCCTCCTTGCTTTGCTCGTTGGATTCAAACTTTCCTTTGTAACAGGCGCGCTTGCATGGTTTTTCAAAATCATAAAAGTCGCTCCTTTCGAGTCCGTCGAGGTGTTCCGCATGGATCCATTCTTGGCCCTGTACTTTTCTGTCTTTTGATCAATAATCATCTAGCGTCTCAACCTTCTTCCATTAGCTGCTTTTCTTAATGCTAACGATATGGCTATTTGGCCCTCCTCTCCCCATTCCCTGCTGCTGTGAAAGCCACCCAAGGAGCTATGATTCGACTAACGCGCTAAACAAAGACAGGTGTCTTCCTCTCAATCCGAGCTTCTTTCTTCTCAGTGAATCCCCATCAAGCAAATCTGCAGCCGCACTTTTTTCTATTCAACTTCCTTCTCGGCTTCAATCCCACTCCAACCTTTCTTGGGGTCACCTTCGATCGCACTCTTCCCTTTTCTTAACATATATCTTCGCTGAGGGCCAAATTCTTCCCTCGTCTCAAGGCCGTACGCTATATCTCTGCTTCCTCGTGGAGCCCTTCAGAAAAGTCTCTCTCTCTTCTCTACAAAGCGTTTCTCCGGCCCCTTCTCACTTATGTTTCACCCGGATAGTTTCCTTTTCTTAGCATTACCAACGTTACCAATTGGAGGGCCTTCACCGAGCGGTTAGTCGCGCCATGACCGGTTGGCTCTTCACCTCCCCTGTCTCTTCTCTGAGGCGTCTCTACCTCCGTTACGAGACACCTTGACTCATTTCGCTTAGCCTTCTTATAAACAGACTCTTCGTCTGCCAACCCCTTCCCATTTCATGTTTGGCCATACTTGGAGTGAAACAGACTCTCCAAATCTCCTGGAGAGCTTTTGCGTCTACTCACCCCCTCATGCTTTCTCCTAGGAAAATTTTTTTGCTTGCCCTCCCTCTCCTCCTTTCTTTACTGGGGAGCTGACTCTCTCCCCTCCATGCTACCCATCCGACTCGCCTCTTTCCCGCCAAGATGCGGCTCTCGCTCATCTTAACTCTCTCCCATCTCACGACTTGGTAATCTGGACTGATGGCTCTGTTCCTTTTCCTTTTGGCAAAAGTGGCTATGGCGTCCTTGCCAACTGCTCTCTTGGTGGCGCTGAGGCCTTCCTTTCCTTTTCGGCAGATCTAGTTTGTTTGAGTTTATCCGCTGAAGCCTGCGCCATTCTGCAAGCTCCCCGCTGCTCTCAGCAACACCAACAAGTTAGCCTTTTCTCTTCCCTTCCCCTCTTCTCAGACTCTCGAACTGTATCCTCCTCCGTCTTTTCTTTTACCTCAAACTCTCTGGCACATCTGGTACGAACTGTATTCTCTGTCCTCCTTTACTATCAAGCTTCATTTCTTCCGGAAAAAGACGCGGCTGATGTGCGCTACTCTTGCCCAATCCCATGTAGTCTCTTTCCTCTGACCTCTCGTATCCACTCTTCTCGATCTGGATGCGTACTGTCTCACCTAAATTCTTCGACACACAAGTTCCATCGGCATCCACTGAGGAACTTGTACCTCCCCGTCACGCTCGTTGTGTCCTCTCTCGTCTTCGCTACAACAAACACAACGTTCTGTTAAGCTCTTATCTCTATAGAAATGGCAGAATCGAAAATCCTTCATGCAGCGCCTGCGGTCATCCGATTTAGGAATCTTCTCATCTCATTCTGCGCTCTTCAACTACGGATTCTTTGCGAAGCTTTGGCGACGCTCTGTCTCTATACGACCTGTGGTCCACCAGGCCCTTGAGAGTTTTCCGGCCCCTGGGGCTTGACGGTCTTCCGCCATGCCCCCATTCCTCGGAAGAGGTCGAGTAACAACAGCCCAGTCATAGAACCCCGTCAATTTTGAAGTAAAAAACAATTCTCCTTTTTTGTCAATTTTAACTTTTCTACGACTACTGAAGATAAACACAAAAGTTGAATATTAGCATTAATCATAGCACTATGTTAAGTCAAAGCAGTTCGATGACGTTATCAACAAAATTTATATGTTCCCAGTATAGAAGAAATTCTCACTTGTTTAAATACAGGCGCCTGATCGTTAATATCTTCTATTTTAATATGGAGCACAACAGAGGACAACAAACCACCTCCATCAGTTCCAAACACAGTAATATTCAGCCAATCACCATTCGTTTCACGATCAACACCATCTATTGTAGTGAGAAGACCTAAAAAATTGATTGTTTTAAAAAATCTGGAACAGGATCGACAACCTTTTCCTAGTCGCAGGCCAAAAGTAAACTCTTCGTAGCCTTGACAGGACGAATTTTCTCCAACAAATTTGTTTTCTTCTGTTTTTAAGAAGATAACCTTTGCGGATAAACTTTGCACAAATTTTGGCAGTAAAATAATTGTAAAAAGAAATTTCTGTCAAAATGGATGTCTGACAGCCACAAAGATTTGCTACCAAATGCTTCATTGCCGAAGGAGAACAATCATTTGACATCCACAAATGCTTGGTGAACGTTTATAACGGCAAGCAAGTGGGTGCCAGCAGTCAAATGATGGATTGGGAAATTACTGAATAGTGACAACGACATATGTCTGGCTTTTGCCGCCCAAGCACAGCCACCAATCGACAGAGTGAAGCGCGACACGATGAACTCATCAAATGTAATGGGCAGATAACACTCAGTAAAATGTGGGTAAAATTGGGGGTACAGAAAAAGTTAAAATCCTCTCCCAAATACAGCAAAGAGTGTGTCAGGTGGGCTACACGAATGCTCAACTACAAAGAAAGACCTCTTGTGACTGTCAATCAAGAGATGTTAAACCGATGAGGCTGAAGAGGATGCATTATTGGACCGTTTTGTCCTGGTGAAGATACTTCCATTACTCCACTACAAACCGGAATCCAAGTCACAGTGACGGTGATGGCATCTCTCACTTTCCCATCAACGAAGAAATTTATGTCGCAGGGCTCGGCAAACAAAGTAATGGGCTCCGTCTCGTGGGTAGCAATAGGGTTCATCCTCTTAAATTTCTTCATCCCAGAGGCAACCATCAAACCTTTCATTAAAACGTTGACTAAATAAAGATCTGGATTACCAGATCCATGCCAGAGAAGAAGTCTTTTTGCAACACAGCATTCCAGGACACCAGAGGCGTATTTGAGGAAAAATTATAGGCGATAGCTTCTCAAACGGCAAGGAAGAAGCATATAATGTTAAAGAAAATTTATTTTGGAGACAAAATTCGTGGTTTCAAAATGTCAATCTTCAAAAAAAAGTTTTTGTATTGTTTTGGAGATCAAAATGGGCAAATCCTTTCCTCCAAAGAGGATTGAGACTCTTTTAAAGTATTTTCCACAGTTTCGCAACCCGCCCTTTTTCAAAAGCTTACTTCCAATGGTCACCCTTTGTTTGGTCGACTCAATCTTTTCTTTCTGACAGGCGCCCTTCCGCGTTAGGTTTAAAATCACAAAACTCGCTCCTTCCGAGTTCACCAAGGTGTTTCGCAAGGATCAGGTCTAGGCCCCATTTTTTTCTTCATTTTGTCAATGATCTTCCCAATTCTCTTCCTTTCTTCGATAGGTGCTCTCTTTATGCTGACGACTTAGGCTTCAGGTCCTCCATTCCTTCTGTGCCTGCTAGCGTGGAAGCTTCTGTACCTGCTGATGGGGAAGTTACTCAAAAAGCTCTAGTTTGACTGGAGCCTGGCATGCACAGGTGTGTTCCTCTCTACCTGGGACAACGTCAAGCCTTCCTTCTTTTTGGCAGACCTCACTAAAGCAATCTTCAGCCCCGTCTCTTCCTGCTCAATTTCTCTCTCCGCTTCAACCCGACTTTCACTTTTGTCGAGGTCACTTTCAATCGCACTCAACGCTTTCTAAGCATGTTTCATCAATAAAAATCAAGTTTTTCTTCTGGTATCAAAACCTTACCTTATATCACTGCTTTTCATGGGGTCCCTCCAAGAAGTACCAATTTCTTTTGTATATAGCTTTTTTGAGGCCCGATCTCACCTAAGCTTCATCAGAATGGTTTCCTTTTTTCTGCATTACCAACAATAAAAAATAGCAATACCTTCACACAATGCCCAGTCACGCCGTCACCGGCTGCCTCTCGTCCCCATCTATACAAGCGGATCCTTTGTCTTCCATTATCTTTCCCCATTTCAGAATTTGCCAAGGCACAAAATGAAAACAAATGTTTGCAGGCCCTCCTGGAGAAATATAGCGGGTACTCACCAGATCATGCTCTCTCCTTTCTTCCCCATTGCCCTCTTTCTCCTCCTTGAAACTTGTCTTCTTTCACCGTGAAATTCACTCTTTCTACTGCATGTTCTCGCTTTGACCCTTACTCATTTCGCCAAGGTGCTGCTTGCGCCCATCTTGACTTTTTTCCTAATAACAACCACGCAATTTGAACTGATGGCTCTGCCCTTCACCTTTTGGCTAAAAAAGATCCGGAATCTTTACCAACTGCTCACTTCGTCGCGTAGAAGCCACCCTTTCTCATTCGGTAGGCGCAGTTCGTTCAAGCTTGCTGCTGAAGCCAGCGCAATTCTGCAAATTCTCGCCGTTCTCAGCAGCAACACGACTGCCACTTCTACGCTCTTCTTTTTTCTCACACTCTCTTCTGTACATGCTGTACTTTCCTCTTCTCCGTTTTTTCTTCTCTTTCACATTATTAGGCAAATCTCGCAGGAACTATTTGCCCTCTCTTTTTCCTCTAAATTTAGGCAACAATGAGTTATTAGCCACTCATTTCTACCCAGCGACGAAATGACTGATGAGGTGGCCAGATAAGGAGCGCTACATCAGTTATCCACAGTTCCTTGAATTCTCTTACTTCTTACCTCTCATCTCTGATTTCGGACTAACAGCGTACTATCTCATCAAAAATTTTTGACTCACTATACCCCATGCTATTCACGGAAGAACTTATGCCTCCTTGTCATACACCCTGTGTCCTCTAGAGTATTTGTTGCAAGGACACAGCTTTTTCTTAACCACTTGCCCGTCTAGAATCGGAAAAATTGAGAACTCTTATGCAGCGCCAGTAGACATTTGATTTTAGAATACTGCCCATCTCATTCCGTCCTGTTTTGTTACGGATTCTATACGCCACACGCACTTTGGCAACTCTTCACCTATTCACGAGCTCTGCTTCAAACCTTGGGAAGTTGCCCGGCTCCACGGCCCGCCGCCATGCCTCTACCCCAAAAAAGAGATCGGGTAACGACAACAGGAGAGGTTTTAAAATCGGAACTACAGGACTCAAGATTTGAACACCTCCTTGAGCCATAATACAAAAACGCTCAAACTTTAAAACCAATCTCAGCCCCTTCTATGTATTACGAGACTTACCAGTGTTTTCATTAATTGTAACCTCATCTCGGTGATCTGTACCAACTGAGTACGTTACTTTGCCGTTGATTCCTTCATCTGGGTCGATTGCCGTTACCTGATAACAAAAGATTTACGTAATTTTCTCACTTTTTAGGTCATTTACTGTCGATTACATTATGCGCTTATTCAGTAGCAAAACCAACAAAAATGTAAAGCAAAGCTCCCAGATCTCCAGCATGAATCGTAAAAAACATTACTTGATTATAAAAAAAATTGCAATGACTAATCCAAAGCCATGGAGTAAAACAGGTGGCGGATAGTAAACACGACTGCACCAGAAACGTTTCAGGTCGTATAACAGGGAAAACAAGAAATAATTTTTAAATATACCTGTCCAATGAGAGCGTTGGGCGCTTGTTCATTGACAGAGAATCGGTCATCCACTTCTTCAAAACTTGGAGTGTTGTCATTAACATCGTTTATTATAACTTCAAGAACATCTAAAAATTAAATTAACATCAAGAAATATTTACCTCTCTTTGGTATTATCCGTGCTAATTATCATAAAAACATCAAAGCCATTTTCACACCCATTTACAGTAAAAACCTATCAACAATACAGACTTGAACAAGCAATTAATATAAATAGTAATTCACAAATGTCAAATAACTGCAATTTTCGTTTAAAAATTTCAAATCTTAGCCCAAAAGAAGATACCTCATGGGTAGTTTGGGCACAACTTTAATGGTTTACGACAATTTCGCACTGCTTCCAAATGTGACGTGGCTAATGTGCACTTAACCTAATATCATGAGCATCCAAAATCTGGCAGCTTTAAAAGCAAGGTTATCAACGTTAAGCAGTCTCCGTGCTATGAAGAATCAATCCGGCAAATATCAAAAAACAAATACGAAAATTTTCTTTGGAAGAAATATTTACTCCGCTCTACTCTTTTCAAACGTTGAAGCATATTTTTCATAGTTGGGAATCTGTTTACAGAGTGTTGGCATTACGGTTGTGAGACATGACAATGAAATCTCCACAATTTTGGGAAACAAGTGTGGAAAAAAATATTTGTTTAGAAATCTAAGAAAAAATTGATAATTTTTAATCTTTTCTTCTTCGGAATGATGAATGAAAATAAGCTCCAAGGTTCACACCGCAAACTTTGGTAGGATCAGACTAAGAGAAAATGACAGAGCATTTAACTTCAGTTACTGTAGAGTGCAGTGGTAGTCCCATGTCTAACAAGAAGAAACGCAATTAATGGAAAGCCACTAGTCGCCTTTTGCTAAATGAGTAGCTTCACTATTCATGACTCATTAAACACGCGCATTAAGGTGATGGGCAGATTACATAAAATGGGTATTTACGATCCAATGATACACACAATGACGAAGATTAAAAATTGCCGCGCCACAATACAGCTGCTCACTCGGAAGGCCGTAAAAATTAATTTAAGGGTTCCCACCTTTTTGGTAATGGGAATACCATGCACTGTGCATTTTTTGTATTCATAAATGGTTCGAAATGAATTACGCTTTCGCCAATTCTAACTAAAATTGAATTAATATAATGCCCATTCGTCCAGATACGTACAAAATAAAGTTAAAAACTAATAAAGTGATCAGCTAACGAACAATGATACACTGTTTTACAAACTTGAGACAAATAAGCACCACAGCCGCAAGCTTTAATGGCACTTTTTTATCGCTTCTAAAACAAATTAAAACGGATCGAAATTGCATTAAATATTGATTGCAAATGCAGTCATTATGCGCTTGTTTGCAATCTATAAAAGAGCCGCTACAACATAATAGAGTATTGACCTCATCAAAACCCTAACTGCTTCAATATACTTTCGCACAATGACGTAATCGATCGAACACAATAATTTATCTGGTTTCAAGCTGACTAGAATATGAAACTGTTCACAAAGCACAAATTTAATACGAGGCAGTAAGCGGCCATCAATACAAGTGCGCTTTGATATGTGAGAGGACTACTGGTATGCATTGACGACTGATGTGGAAAGGTCAACGTTTTTTCCAAATCTAATCGCTATCAGCATGTTCCTCCTTCCTCGATCAGCTTTGCTGCGAGAACTGGACTTTTAGTTCATACCGATTTTCTGTCATAAAGAGAGGAAAATTAACTTGTTGAGAGGATCAATCGTGAAAAAATATTTTTGATTGGCTATCTCTTGACCAATGACAGCCTACCAAGTACGTTTTTCTTTCATAGACTCATAAACGTAACAGTAATTTTGCCTAGTAGGTCACCATGTTCTTATGAGTAGCAAGCAAAGCGTTTCTGTAATATTCAATACAATTTTCAAAGAAAAAAGGAGATGCCAAAAACCACAATTTATATATAGGGGAATGAATTTGTCGAAGCATGCTACGAAGATCATTAAAAAAGTGCTGGAAAGAAGGACGTAGGTGCTGGATAGCTGGAAAGAAGTATTAATGAATGATGATGCAACGCAACTATATGATACGCCTGGCAGAAAACAACAGACGTATTGTTAGTTGTGAAAAGAATAAACGAGGAATATAGACATGAGAAAAGAAGGTTACATATATGTTGCGGGACATCAAAATGACATTTGATGGAGTGAGCGACGGGAACCGGCACGATGGTGCAGTGGTTAGAGCGTCCACATTGTAGTCGGTAGACCTGGGGTTCATTCCCTAAGTCGAGTCATACCAAAAGACTTTAAAAAATGGTATTCACAGCTTGCCTGCTTGGCGCTCAGCATAAAAAAGGGATAGTGTGGAGAACAAGCCGGCAAGCTTGCTTGTTGTGTCCTTGGGCAAGGTCCTTGGGGAAGGTTAACGGGACGCCTCCACCTTTATGTGGCAGACAGGTGGCCCCATTCGTACTTCACCGGATTATAATTGTGAAGTTGCTAACCCAGCATGTCAGACGACTCTTGGGTACCCACCAGTGGCAGTCCGCCTTGTTGGTGGTGAGGCTACCAGTCACTCAAGACTGGTTTAAAATGGGCTGCCATCTTCCCCTAGCCTAATATCAATTAGGTTGACGGCATGAACCTGAATTACCGTTCATGCCGTACCTCCATCCCAAGGAAGAGGAGGGGTACACACACACACACACACACACACACACACACACACACACACACACACACACACACACACACACACACACACACACACACACACACACTCACACACACACACACACACACACACACACGGGAAAGAAAGATTTACCAGAACTCAGAAGTAATTGTAAGATTTGTACAGAGCCTCTATAAAGAAGTGAAGACGAAAGTTGAAGAGACATTGTAATTATCTACATAATTTTGATGCAAGTTAGTGCCCATCAAGAATCTGTTTTGTCTTTCTTGGATTTCGCAATCGCGGTTGATGCATGAGTGCAAGACAAGACAACTCAAGAAAAAGTTTTGTTTGTGGAAAATCATTGAGGCAATAAAAAGAATGGTGGAACCAGCCAAGAAAATAATGTTTTATGACAAGGTAAAGTTAGCGAAAAGTTTTTGTTATTTGGCAGACAGACTGAATGCTATGGATGCCATGGTAGAAAATAAGGAACCAGTTAAACAAAAACAAGAGTCGGTTTAACATAAACTAAACTGACCGCACCAACCGGCGCGATGGTGTAAAGGTTAGAGCGTCCGCTTCGCGGTCGGTATACGTGGGGTTCATTTCCCGAGTCGAGCCATACCAAAAGACTTTAAAAAATGATATACACAGTTTCCTGCTTGGCGCTCAGCATAAAAAAAGGATTAGTGTGGAGAACAAGCTGGCAAGCTTACTTGTGTCCTTGGGCAAGACACTTGACGGGATGCCTTCATCTTTATGTGGCAGACAGGTGGCCCACCCGTACTTCACCAGGTTACAAATGTGAAGCTGCTCACCCAGCATGTCGTAAGAGGAGACTCTTGGTACCCACTAATGGCAGTCCGCCTTGTTGGTGGCGGGGCTACCGGTCACTCATGACTGGTTTATTCATGGCTAGGGGAATGGGCTGCCATCTTTCCCCGAGCGTAATTCAATTAGGTTGACGGTGTAAACCTGGATTGCCGTTCGTGCGGTACCTCCGGGGAGGGGTAACCACAACAACAACAAGCAAATAGTGAGCGATGGATTGAACATGTTCTAATGACGCAAGGGGAAGAACGCTAGATTTTGAAGTAGTTGAAAGAAGGCGACGGTGACAAAAAATGAATAGAGATGGTAGATGGAAAGAGATAAAAAAGATTGACTTAGAGAAGATACCATCGGCGGAGAAAAGTGAGGTAGAGCTGTTTGCAAAATTGCAAGGGACATAAAATAAATCCGGCTACCTTCGTCAACAATGCCAAAACTACATTTTAAACCTGAATCTCTCTTGTGTACAAGTTCTACGACTAAACAGACTAAAATAGCTGCGAAAAAAAAACAATGCTTTTTGCAATATTTTCGCTCGCCAATTAAATATCAAACATAAAAAAAGCTTACGAGAATCAGACTGCTGTCGACCTTCGGCGTTTAAATCCTCTACAGAAAGAGTTAGAAAGAATCTTTTAACCGTTTCTCTGTCCAGATTATCATTAATTGTTAATTGGCCGACCTAAAAAATCAAAAATATCGTCTTAAGCAATGTTCAGAGTTAAAATTTATAATATTGGTTAGTTTCACAACATCATTTTACATTGACGTAAAATAATTTGCCGTTAAACATGGAATAACATGGGTTGAAACCAGCTTTACAAAAGTTCAAATATAATTCCTCAATAATCGCCGCAACCAAGCCATTTAGTTCTAGAAATAAAGTGTTTTAGTCTAGACAAAAGAGCTAAATTTATTAAAATAAGGAACTCGCAATCTTCAGTTTGCGAACCAAAGCTCTTTATTGTTCTCAATTATCAGTGCTTTGTTGCTTTTGCATCAGATTTTGCAACGTCCAAAAGTTGCCTTGAAAATCCTCGCTGCCTTTCCCGAAAAACACCAATCGCCCTCAAATGCGCCTAAGTCAGGGGAGCACAACATGCGTAACATTGTGCTATCAAAATATTGATCTCAAAGAAAACATCTTCTCCATGAGTTAAGCGAACAGCCAGTGCTTAAAACTTTGAGCAAAGAACCTGTGCGCGCCACATTCAATGCGCAGTCTTACACTAATGATTGGTTCGCAAACTTTGTGAGACTAGCAAAATTTTCAACGAGCTGGCGATTGGCCCGTCTGCAACAAAAGTAGCAATTCTGGTATAAGTTGAAAAAGAAAACAGGAAAAAGACCAATAAAATGAGCTAAATTTAAAGCAAGCAACATATGTGGAACAGTACATGTGAATCAATAAATATGAGTTTGTCAATCTTAAAGACTGCAAAAAATTTCTGCTAAATTTATGTTTTATTAAATTTACCCTATTTAAACCAAGTAGGTAAATTTTCTCCCGGGTAAGAAAACCTACTGCAGATTGTAAAAGTAAACAAATAATAACAATTAAAATTGCAAAACAGTAATCAAACCCTCGCAGGATAGTCTATCCAAGCGACTTTACTCCATATCAGTAAATGTTGAAAAAGGGTCTGCTATTAACAAACAGTAATAAAGTCAGCTTAGACATTTATTTGCCATAAGAAAAATTAATTTCGCTAACGCATCCTCAGTTTCTGCAAAAAAAACAATAAAAATTGCACAAAAAAATTTTTTAGATATTTTCAAACAAACTAATGGTAAACCAGAGACAAGCTCTACCAAGATAATAAAATCTTCAAAACTTAACAAGTTAACTTTATTACTGTTTGTTAATAGCAGACCCTTTTTCAACATAAAAGTAAACTATGTGCTCCATATGCTTTAACCAGTTATTGGCGCAGACCACCCAACCTGTTATTAAAGCTTGTTTACCCACCGATGGGCATCAGTTTATTTCTCAGCAACTTGGTTTGATTGACCTTTTTTTAAGCTTATCTCTACCGACTTTTCGATAATAATTTTCATATGCCTTGCAAGTGGTCGATTTGCCTCAAGAAAGAAAAAGGGTAAACAACAACAACAGTTGAGTGCTGTTTGTTAAACTCAAAATCTTTTACTGCCCATTTAAATTGATTCTTGTCAGACCTGTGTGCTGTAGTCGTTTACGATTTCAAATCTATCTCGACATTCTGAGTCAATCTCCAGGTCGTTGTTGTCATAGCAATTAACAAGCGCAATTGAATAAGAGAGGTTGGAATTCACATCTGGATCCTCAGCTTTAGCCGTCCAAACCACTGTAAAAATTGTAACTTCTAAATTCGCTGTCACTCAACTTGTCAACGATGAGGTGACGATCTTTTCTCAAAGATTATCAGTTTGTCAAACCGTAAAATCATTGCACAAAGCTATTGAAAAAAATTCTATGTCCTCTTGAACCATCTGATGTTCGCGACAAGCTAAACAATTAGCACAAAACCGGTAGAAACCAGCCACACTGCAGTCAGTTTCCATCAATAGCCAATAGCACACTCACAAAAAATATCACTACAGGTCGTAACGTAGGCAGCAGTGGACATCTGAAATTGAACGGAATAACCTACCACTGCCTGGAGCCTCATCTTCATCAATATCAATTTGGTCTGCAGCCGATTCAAAAACTGGGTCCTTGTTGTTGACGTCATCCAAAGTCACTTCGATGGTGACGCTAGCAGTTTCCGCTTCGCCGTTAACAGCAAACGCAGTAAACGTGTACGTGTCTTTAACTTCTCGATCCAAACCCGAATCTCGAACCTGTAAAAAACACGGCATAATGACGTCATTGCGACGTAAAGACATACCAATAAAGGTGAAAAAGCTGTCTTCGTAAAACTTTTTGTAAATCAACTATCAGTAAGCGCATCGAGTTAAGTAGTATCATGTCAATCTAGAGTCAAAAATACATTCTAAACTAACTATTTGCATTGGCTGCATGTGACAGCCACCAATGATATTAATGATTGAGTGAACCATTAAATTGCTAGAAACTAACTACAGTTTGCATGAGATGACGAAGCATGTAAATAATAAACAACAAAAATTGCTAGAAACTAACTACAGTTTGCATGATGACGACGAAGCATGTAAATAATAAACAACAAAAATTGCTAAGAACTAACTACAGTTAGCATAAGATGACGAAATTAGCAAATAATAAACAACAAAAATTGCTAGGAACTAACTACAGTTTGCATAAGATGACGAAATTAGTATATAATAAACAACAAAAATTGCTAGGAACTAACTACAGTTCATAAGATGACGAAATAAATATATAATAAACAACAAAAATTGCTAGGAACTAACTACAGTTCATAAGATGACGAAATTAGTATATAATAAACAACAAAAATTGCTAGGAACTAACTACAGTTCATAAGATGACGAAGCATGTAAATAATAAACAACAAAAATTGCTAGGAACTAACTACAGTTAGCATAAGATGACGAAGTATGTAAATAATAACCAACAAAAACAGTCTTTCTATGGCCGGCAAATTACAAAACCATGACTTCACTCAATAAAATTTTAGCAAGCTTTAGTTGCTATGACAGCCTAATCGTTCAGGGTCGCAAAGTCACGGCGGGCTCAAGAAAAAAGTTGGAAGTATTGATCCTGTAATTAAAGCAGCGGACTAACAATGACTTGCGTGCATTCACGATACAGCGTTTTTAAAAAGCTGCATATTAAGTAAATAGCGAAGCTCGGTTTAAGGCTTTTTTTTACACAGATCAAAAGAAAATTCTAATAGGTGAGTGTAAATGATAGTTAGCATTCTAATATTGCGCATTATGCACATTTCGCAAGCGCTGCTACTCAACTACCTAAATTAGCTTACAATGCCACGTACACGTTAACCCGAAATGAGTGATATCCACATAGCAGTGAATAAAATCTTTCATACTAATGCTACCAATCTTATAATTTCAGATTCAACTTAAGTAGGAGTTAACAATAAAATTTAACTAAAGTAGTTTATAAAAAATATCTTAGATGACTGAGCAAAAGACTTTTTGCTTTGAGACTTAAGTTGAAGCAAAGTTTAAAAAATCTGTGCGGGCAAAATTTCGTAGGCGATTTGACTTCAACCATTTTCCAAACAAATCGATGGTTTACAGATGGATTAAGAAGTTCAAGAGCAAGGGAACTGTGTTGAAACCGAGTGCAAGAAGTGAAAAGAATACAACTGGGCGGCACTTGAGTGTCGGCGTTCCGGAAAATGTTGATGCCGACCGTACCCCTGTCGGTCGCAGCCCCAGAAAATCTATCCGAAGAAGTCAGAAACGAATGGTGGCCATCTTGAACATACGTATTTTTGAACAAGCGTAACAAAAGAACTGTTGATGTTATGAACTCAAACATACAGGACTGAAGTATTCTAGCCTAGAATAAGTTTAAGTATAAATTGAGTAACATCTATCAACCATTGGGGAAATTATGAGCATTTGTATGGGTATCACTCATTTCAGGTCGCCATGTACGAAAGAAAACGCATTTAAAAAATTTATGTCACAACCATATAACGTTAGTACTTGAACCACAAAAGCTTTTAAAAAAGACTTCAGTACTCTTGAACTAACTCACCGAAAGTTCTCCGTTTTGACTATTGAGGAAGAATGAGCTGACTGCGGTTGCGTCAGTTTGGTCGAGTTGATAACTTACGATGTTGTTTGGCGGACAAAAATCATCATCGGTGGCAAAAATCTGTAAACATTTCGTACAAATTGTTCTTTTTCACATATTTACGATATGCTAATTTAACTTTCGCAGCGATTGCGCCCACAACTTCAGCAAGCATACTGAAACATGTCAAAAAGAATTCTGCTTGCATAGTTTACAAAAGTACAACGGATTGTTTTTGTTTGCTTTATTTTATCGAAAAACCTTAACCTTAGATTAATCAAATGCACTTACTTGCAAAATCTCCTCATTTGCTGGAGAATATTCTTTAATTGAACCAATGTATTTCGAAGCATTGAAAACTGGATTATGATCGTTGTCATCCTAAATAGACAAAATGACTAGAAATTAGCAGTCTGCAGACTGCGGATTGAAACTGTTTGGACGCTGGTAAATGATACATGTTGGGCATCCACCAGAGCCAGTCTTGATAGTGAGGCTATGAGCAAGAATACCATTTCAAGCTTGTTTCTAAGAGCTGTTTTGCTTGTTTTTAAGAGCACCATCTTAAAAACATCTGTTTATTTCCAAGAAACGTTCCTATTTTTGAGTTTTGTGCTTATTATTGCACAAAATGTTGACCTGCAAAAAAAGTCTTCGTCTTAAACATGGGTTGAAAATCATTTCCGCCCAAAACATCGTTTTTTCAAAGAGTGCTCATCTTTTGGTCCAAACAGCCCAGGCTATTAGCCAGCAATTTAGATTGATGAGAAAGATTAAATTTTTTCAGTTTGATTTTGTATCCGTTTACAGAGGTGACTGTATGCGCCTGACTGGCTTGTAATGGACTGGCGCTTTTTTCTAACCTGATCTTAATATAATTTGAGGTGTGAAACTAGATGTTAGTTACACAACGCATCTGTCCTCAAAAATGGCAGAATAAAGAGCAATAGCCCCACCAGAATTATCACAGTTTTTCATATTGCCCTACTTTATTGGTAAGTATCAGTGATATTACAGGTGAAGTAAAATTTCTCTCGGTTGTTCGGGTATTTTACATGAATTCAGCAATCATGTCAAGCTTCTAGAACAAATTATAATTTAAATAAAAGCTGAATAAAATTAACAAAAAACACTTGAAATTGAAGGCAGAGTCAACATTGGTTTAGTGAAACGTATTTCATAACAAAACAGAATGTAATACAGCAACAGAACTGGCACGCCCAAGTCAAGTGCTCTACTGAAGCAACATTTACAAATTAATTATTAACTTAATTAAGTAATGAACCTTAAAATAAAAAGCAAGTGGACACACTTTGGCCAAGGTACATCTACTTGTTAAAAAGTCATAATTTGAAACCAAATCACATGAGGCAAAGCTCAAAGCTATGTCACACCAGGCCTTTACGTAAGCACATTTTCAATGCAATGTATTTCGAGAAGTGAAATTTAAGACTTGAGCCATGCAGTCAAACCATTGCGAAAAAAATTTTATTGAATATTGCAGTACCAGAAAAGGTGTAAAATTATTTTTAATATGCTTTGCAGAAATCTTAGAAGGCAAGTGAAAAGCTTCGGCAATTCGTCTTTGTCTCTTGAAAACGTGACATGAATAAAAGCTGTTTTTCTCAAATTTTCAATGCAATAGGAAATGCAGTATTAAAGGAAGGAAGAGGTTTCAAAACTTCCAAAACTCAAAAAACCCTTTCTTTTTAACCAAAATTTTTCCTAAAGAAAGCTAGTTTCAAAAACCTTCCATTAATATGAATATGTAGGGATCACAAATTGACTTTAGAAGCTGATGTAGATATAGAAGAAATATAAAGCATCCTTATCATCTAAAACAATCATGTAAAAAACATGCATAGCTGTAAGTACATGCAATACCACGCTCATTTCCCCAAACAACCTCTTTTAGAAAATGACTCCAATATTACATGTATATTCGTGCCATTTCTATAATTGCTGTGAAAATAAAGTCTTTGTGAAAAGCTTTAGCAACGCCTGCGTTTTAGATTCTGGACTACACATTTTTGTTTGTGATTTTTTGAGGACCGCCCATTTTTGTGAACAGTTTTTGTGTCCAACCTTGCACCCAAAACCGCTGCTAGAAGCGGAAGCGGGCAAAAAGATAAACGTCCGTACTTTTCATGTATAACAAGCTTTGATAGAGTCATGGCAGTAGTCAGCACAGGAAATGCGAATCATGTGTTACTATCGGCTTCGAGAATGAAATCCTTATAAACAAAAAAAATAAACATATTCCAGCAGAATGTATCAGGCACTCCAAGATTAAAATAGCCATAATTGTTACTATAACACAGATTTATTGTTAGAATTATAGCCCATGTAGTAAGCTGCACTAGCAGATAACATGTAGTAGGTTAAAACAAACCACAAAACAAATATTCTATGCTGGTCTCAATTTCTCACTTCGCGGAATGTTAAACATTCTGATTTTAGGAGACGAAATAACGCGGTTGTTAAAAATGTATCTACATTTGTGACTTCAAAGAAAAGCAACCTCAAACGAAAGAAGAAACATTTCAGTTTATTTCTAACCATTGTAAATCTTTTCATTTAAATATAACACTTCACTTAAATAAAAATTAGGGTTGAAGTCTCAAAAGTCACACAAAAATATTGCTCTGCATCAATGAAAATATAGCTACGTGGTCATAATCCCGGTATAAACTTCAAATAAAATGAGAAGATCCATCCAAAATCTGCTAAGTTTACGTGACTAAAGTTTGATGATGTAGAACGACAGTCACGTGACGGGTATGTGCACTTACTTCAATGATGATGCTGACATCAACGAGACTAAAGAGAGGCGGATTTCCTTTGTCCTGTGCTTTAACAACTATCTTGGTTTCTATCGCACCATTAAGGCATTGCTTCAAACTCGAGTCCAACGCTTCCAAGTCAATAGGCTTCGCTATTCCAACAATACCAGTAGTTACAGAACCTAAATATACATTACAATATTACATTCAGGTGAACGAGTTATTTCGAGCAATTCTTCAGTCCTGTAATATCTTCAACGTTAAACATACAAAAATTTAAATTCAGACCCGTTCTACAAGCAAAGAGTACGAATACCTACCAAAATAATGCAACCAAGCAGAGGAAACTACTAGCCAAGCCTAGAACATAAGGACATACAAAACATCCTCTGTTTTGCTACTTTTTAACTGCAGCAGTTTTTCACGCCAGAATACATTTAAATTATGAATGAGTAATGCCAGTTAACACTCAATCTTCCACTTTACTTCTATTGCTAAGCGCCAAGAAGCAGGCTTGAAATTACCGTTCTTAAAGTCTTTGGTGTGAGTGAACAACAAAATGGGGCCCACGTCTAACAACAGCAAATCGGACGCCCTATACCAGGGCTACTCAACTGGCGGACCGCGGTCCGAATACGGATCTTTCGTGTATTGAAACTGGACCTCAAGTTCCAGGATGAGAAACAATAGGTGCAGCCATGGGTTGCGAAAAAGCTCAATGACTTGTTCTCAGTAATAAGTTATTTTCAAACAAAATAGCAAAAATTTTCAAGCCTTCGGCGCAACTGCGCATCCTTAGTATTGACTAACGGCACCTTTAAAGGACTAACAAACAACACGATCTGCATGAAAAACAGGAAAAAACTTATTTCCCAGGGCTGAAGGTCTCTTTGTCATGCTTCTCTTGTCCACTAAATGTGCCTCTGCAATTAAACTGATCAAGTGTGGTAAAGTTCTAAGCCCAGACAATATCTCGCCAGATATATTCTGAAGCACCGCGGCCCCAAATATGATACATGACTTCAAAAATTCTATACTTCCTGCGTCACCTACCAAACAATCCCCACAATATGGCCACCGGCCACAGTTATCTCGGTACCAAAACCTGGCAAAGCACTAGATAATTGAAAGAGCTTCCAGCCCATATTGCTGATGAGCGTTTCTTACAACCTTTGCGAGCGGTTACTCTTGAGGCGTCTAGAACCTGTTTTTGACCCCCAACTTCCTGACCAACAAGTTGGCTTCAGGCTTAGTCAATGCCTAACCGATCAAGTGTTTAAACTAACCTATGACGTTGAACAACATTTTAAAGAAATCAATAAATCAGGCATTGTAAGGGCGGATCTTACTGCCGCACACGATAGCCTACTGTATGGCACGGAAACCTAACGCCTTGTCACCGCTTTTGATTTGCTGTTACTTTTGTGGACCAAGTTTTCAAAACTGGCTAAAAATAAGAAATGCGCTTTTTTCACAAAATTAGCAGAATAAACTACACTAAGTTCATTTTCTTTTTAATTTCGATGATTAGTGTAGAGTGCGTAGACTAAGAGAAAATCTAAGCATTTTTTTGCATTTACTAATGATGAGGGTTTTATTTTTGTCATTGTAAGTCAAAAATTTTACTGGACCTCTGGAAGTACTAAACTTATCTAACTGGACCCCCGTTAAAATTAGTTGAGTAGCTCTGCTCTATACAATAGGCCAACGCGTCAGTATAATTAGAATAATAACTCAACCTTCCACTGTTGACTCGATGTTGAAGTAATCCTTCAAGGCGCCATCTTCAATTAAGAATTCGATTTCGGCATTCTCTGTACCCTGTTCGTCATCATCTGTTGCCTAAAATTAAACTGCTTCGTGAGATAAATTTTTGCGACATAGATAAAACAAAAATTGCTTTATGAAAAAACACATGAGATCACAGTATACAAAAAATGTGTCGTGGTTACGAGTTTTGATAATACACAACGAAACGCATGCCACAGAAAAAGCCTGTGACAGACTGAAAAGAATGTAGCATAGCGCTAAGATATAATGTCATCGTTGATGAAAGCATGTGACAAGCCAGCACAACGGACGAGTGGGTGGAAGCGCTTTTTTAACAGTTTCCATCACCGAATGACCGCTTATTCAAGCCTCGTGATCACAGCATTGTTGAACACCAGATGCGTTTACACAGCCTACACATTTGTACGCTTTTTCTTTCCAAAGCTTTTTGCAACGAAATGTTGTCTACACATTCACAAATTAGTCCACTAAGTACGAACTTTGTGGACTAATTGGTGAATCTGTGGACATTTCCGTACAAATTCGACTTAGTCCACGAAGTACCAACGAAAAGTGTATGCCGACGAATTTATACATTTTTGTACAAACACGTACATCTTTATACAAAATCATACAAATATGCTGTCTAAAACCACCTACAGAGAACTCACTTCACGATAATTTCCACTGTCTGGCACATTTTATACCTCATGTAACATCAAGCAACAGAACGCATCAATTTTTAGAACCAATATCCGAGAGCCTCATTTAGTGAACCGATCTTTCTACCAGCTCACGAATTACTTAGGTAACTTACCGTCAACTCCAGTGGCTGCTGAAAATTGTCGCTATTTTCCGTCACAGTAGCAAGATATGAAGAACGTTGGAACCTATAATTATGAAAAAAATCATGTTTAATTTGTAGAGATCGCCGTTGTAGTTTTGTAAACCACTTCAGGAAACAAGCAGATTGATAGAACGCAATATTAGGAACTATACCTTACTTAATGATAAGCTAACCGGCGGGGTGGTGTAGCGCTTAGAGCAGTGGTTGCTAATCTTTATAAACCGGCCAAAACTCTATGGTATTCTGTTGTTGTTGTTGTTTACCCGATCCCTTCCGAGGGATGGGGGCATGGCGGAAGACCATAGAGCCCCAGAAGCCGGGCAACTCCCCAAGGCCTGGACCAGAGGTCGTAAAGAGATAGAGAGTCGCCAAAGAGTGAGCGGCGCAAAGAGTCCGAAGCTGGACAGTGCAGAATGCGAAGAAAGGTGTCCTGGGACGAGTGTCCACAGGCGCTGCAGGAAGGATTCTCGATTCTGCCAATCCTCGAGGGAAAAGAACCTAAAAGAAGGCTGTGTCCGTTGCAGCGAAGACGAGAGAGGACACAGCGAGCAGGACGAAGGAGCACAAGTTCCTCGGTGGAAATCGAGGGAACCTGTGTGTCAAAGAATTTCGATGAGACAGCATGCCTCCAGTCCGAGATAAGACGAGAGTGGATACGAGAGATAAAAGGAGAGAGACTACAAGGGATAGCGTAAGACGCAAGTAGCGCTCCCCGTCCGGCTAGCTCATCAGCCGCGTCGTTTCCCGGGAGAAACGAGTGTCCGGGGACCCATTGTAGTCATATTGAACAGAAGGAGAGAGAAGACAGTTCCTGCCAGATCTGCCACAGAGCTTGAGATAAGAGGAAAGATGGAGAAAAGGACAGGGTGGCGAGGACGGAACGAGAGTCAGATAGTTGGAGAAGAGAAGAAAAATGGCAGACTTGTTGGTGCTGCCGAGACCAGCAAGGAGCGTGCCGGATGGCGCAGGCTTCAGCAGAAAAACTTGAACATACTGGGCCTGCCGAAAAGGAAAGAGTGGCCTCAGTGCCACAGAAAGAGCAGTTGGCAAGAACGCCGGAGCCATCCTTGCCAAAAGGAAAAGGAACAGAGCCGTCTGTCCAAAGCACTAGATCATGAGGGGGAGAGAGTCAAGGTGGGCGAGAGCCGCACCTTGGTGAGAGAGGAAAGGATCAAAGCGAGAGCATGGAGTGGGAAGGTTGGACTCGACCGTGAACGAGGGCAGATTCCAAGGAGGACAGGGAGGGCAAGCAAGAAGAGCCTCCCTAGAACAAGTACAAGGAAGCATGAGCGGGTGAGTGGACGCAAACGCTCTCCAGGACGATCTGCAGAGTCTTGGTTTCACTCCTAGTCTGGCCAAATCTGAAATAGGAAACGAGGTTGAGAGACGAAGAGCCCGCTCATAAAAAAAAGAGTGAAATGAGTCAGGATGACTCGTAGGGGAGGTAGAGAAGCCTCGAAGAGAAGAAGTGGGATAGGGGGGGGGACGAGAGGCAGCCGGTGATGGCGCGACTGGCCGCTCGGTGGAGGCGTTCCAATTTGGTAAGATAGATAGCGCTTAGGAAAGGCACCAATTAACAGCCGCCTCAACGTGGTGGTGCGGTCCCCGGCCCCGTTTGGGTTGGGTCGAAATGGCTGTTGGCCTTCCCGAGGGTCCCAGTTACCCCGGGCACTCCCCTATGGTATTCTCGAAGCATTAGTTGAACTCCTCAATTTGCTTCTAACTGATGGATCTAGTCTAGAATACATTCGACAAATTTTTTAAGTACAGAAACAGAAACTTCTTAGCAAACAAAATGAACCTGCAGATTAACAATACATTCTACAGTCAATTGCCAAGGACGATGAGAGGTTGACCCGCACCCGATGCCGAACCATTTTACGTCAAAACAACGCTCAAGATTTTTATCAAAACAAGGTGTTTACGAGAAAAAAATTAGGATGAGGACCAAATTTTTTTCTACTTTAAATCGGGGTGCTGCTTTTTTAAAAGAATTAGATACGCTAAATTAATGCCTCTCAACCGGTGGGCCTCAACAATCCATGAGACACTTTTTTCAAATTTAATGTAATTCCAAAGAGATTGTTGAACCCTTGACACCGCTTCGTCGAACCCGAAAGGTTCGATCGAAACCCAGGTTAAAAACCACCAGCTTAGAGCGTCCGCTTTGCAGTAGATTGCCCCTAGTTCAATATCCTTGACAAGTCGTACTAAAAAACTTTAAAAAACAGTATTCACAGCTTTCCTGCCTGGCGTTCAATACGAAAAGGAAAGTGTGGAGAAAAAGTCAACAAATTAGCTTTTTGTGACCTTGGGCGAGGCACTTAACGGGATTCTCCATCTTTATGTGGCAGACAGGTGGAAGAGCCACGCAGTCCACCTATCGAGGTATCAAGGTATCAAAAAAGACTACATGTCGAGTGTGAACTATTACGCAAGAAGATGACGACTTATGTGAAAAGTGAACTAAAGATTAAACCATCAAAGTTTTCGCCTACACCACATCGTCGTACAATTTTTGATTGAAAATCTCTTGAAATTGAAATTAATAAAGCGCCATACCTATTTATGTGAGCAACGCTAAAGCCTGCCTAATGATTAGCTAATGGTTACACAATATGGCAGCATTAGTTTGTTGAAATTAATAGGAGATACTTTATCTGCCACGGCTCCTGGTTAATTATTGAAATCATACGTTAAACATATTACATGTGACAAGTTGTCAATAAACCAGCAGTTCAAAAACCCAACTTTCACAATTCATAAAAAAGTAACTTAAGTTTCGCAATAGCAAATACTAACCACTTCACGATAGATTTTTGCACTAACTGGAGACTAACCGTTGCTACTGTGACGTATATTTCCCACTAAACATCAGCTGTAGCATCAGACTTCCATTCAAAATCGAATCATTAATGCTGAATGCTTTTTCACAGTGTTGAGAAAAAAAACCAACGGCGCTCACCACAGAGTTTGAATCCAAAACGGGTTGGTTCAAATTGCAAATTTTTAAAAGGCAATCGTGGCTCACTGCCTTCTGAGTAGTACTTATGTTATATTCAAGGCCGCAACATTTTATTAATCTTCAAAAAACGTTTAAGGTTATATGGCAACTGTTCGTTTGCTTGTACAACGTGAAAATGAAACAAAAATATCATGTACACATTTACGAAATTTTACATTTTCTACTGATAAAGGATGATAGGAACCTTTTTTTATCAAACATAAAATGAATGAAGAGCACGGGGAAATTGCAAAGCAATCTTACTATCTTCTGAGCCAGCAGCCAACTGAAGATATGAATGGGCAGTAGTTTGAATATGAACCTGGACTTGAAAGCAATGCTGGTTTCGCTCAGCCACGTCGACTTTGACTAAAGGCTAACGCTAGACTCGAGCCAACGTTTGCAGTTTTTGCGACTGTTCACAGAAAAAATAATAAAATCTCGCAAAGTTCAAAAAGCGAAAAAAGCAATTACTGGTTTTTGAGTGTACACGGTGAAATATTTCATTTAAAAAAATGACGCCTACAAACCAAGAACTTACAGTATTTTTAATCATATTCTTGTTTCAAAACATTGTTGACTTACGTCGGTGTTTGATCATTTTCGTCCGAAACTGTAATTTCTAAGTTGGCAGAAGATGAACTACCTTCTCCATCAGTAGCAATTACTGTTAGAAAATATCTTGATACCTGTTCCCGATCCAGTTTGTTGTCCTCAGTTAAGTGAACGGTAATGTCACCAGAATCAGGATCAATAACAAATCTAAAAACGTAGAACAACAGATCATAAGAAGATAGAGCAATGATAAAAGACAAAAAAATCTATAAAAGGACAGAAGTTCCGGCAACACAAACATGAAATACTAGATCTCGAAAACGTCTTAACGCTGAATTCGATGACACAAAATATACGGAAGCAATGACAAAATCAAAAATAACGCAAAAACCGGGTATGAGAATGGTGAATCTAAGGTGCATCTAGATGATAGTCATTCCGTGTTTTATTGGGGTACCACACCGGTCACATCACTATCCTTCAATTCTCTCTCAGTGTTTTATTTTACTATTTTTTGAGTGTAATAAACAATCAAAAACAACTTTGCTCCCATTTACAACAAAGAACCAAGCGATCAGTGGTAGGTAGAAAGATATACACCGCATCATTAACGTTAACTTTCTATATACTCATACTACGTAATATCAAAATATCAACTTGAGCAGCTACAGCATAAAAGTTCGGTAAAAAAATATAGACATTTTGCCGCAAAGCTTTCAAGCGTGAAGCTGAGAAATAGGAGGCCAGAGGCAAGATTTGGCTTTTCCATTGTCACAGTGATGTCAACCGCACAACAGATTTTTATTGTTCAGAAAGCGAGGGCAAAATTGAAAAGAAGAACAAGGTCACTACTTTCTTTTCTCCCGGATTGTACAGCTGCTAATCTATTTTTACGCTATAATACCTACGACATTATTCCACCAAAGAATAAACCGAATGTCCCAAAAAAATCAGTAAGATAGACTACAATGAAATGGTGATGGTTGCACTTATTGCATCATGGATATTTTAGCACTTACGTTAAACTGTATCTCTATAAACATTGTAGCCAGTTTAGAGTTACCAAAAACGCAAGACCAAAAGCATATTATTAGCAAATGAAAAAGTTTATTTATTTGCTGCTATTCATGCAATGATCGTAATCACATGCAAGCTGTATAGTTCATGAATAATACAATGAAAAGTGTATGACGAAGCAATGACGTTGGATAAGTACGGCGTCTGAACGATTTCGTTAATGAATGACAACACTTGAACCAGAAGTGCTTCTTTCTAAGCAAATGTTTTAGTGGAAATTAACTGTGTTAACATCACAACATCAGGGAATCGAGAGGCAGCAGCACCAGTGCACACCGATAAGTCAGCCCATCACTCATACGTTTAAGCTCCTTACTTGCTAGAAAAGAATGCTACAAAAATACCAAATCAACTGCCATCCTATTTTTCGCCCACCACCAGTTCACTCATACATAACCATATAAATAGAATGTAATACGCAAAAGTAAGCTGAGTGCGTAATTCGTTACTAAAGTGGCTACGCGGGTTGAGGAGCAGACTTGCAATCGCTAGTTCAACAAAACACTACACAACAGCAGCATTTCTGCCACGTTGTAGAGCTTGTGGTAGAAACGCAGTCCACCAACACTACTGGCAAGTACGAAGTAAAAGCGTTTTTGTGGTCAGAGAAAAATAATACATCACTCATTTACTGCAATAGTATGCTAGTTATCATGAAAATGATATTTAATTGTAATACTTTTAACACTAGTTTCAATGAAAAATTGAAAATCTACAATTAGTCTTGATATTTTACGTCGAAAATGAAACAAATGATGGATTATTTCTGTGCTCAATGGCACTTGACATTTTTAGAAGTTAATAATTTACGACAAACTAAAAAAGCTCAGAGTGTTAAGTGGTCACAAGTACTTTTGAAAAAGAGTGCTACGATGACTATACCCACATCGAACGGCTTTCTCTGTAAAGTAAAAAGTTTTGAAAACGTTTTGATCAAATTAAACAAAGGTCCAGTAACACTAAGCCAAAACCAAAGATCATACTACAGTATCAGCTCTCCTGTTGTACTGACCATAAAATGGCACGTGAGTATAAAAAATTAGCCACAATCTTCAAAGAAGTTTGTTTTTTATGATTAGTACATCTTTAAAATAACTGATTTCTACAGCATTAGGTATCAGCAGCAAAGAATATTTCCAATATCGATTTTTAAAATTAGCATTATGATTAGACAATCGCCTAATAAAGCTTACTACATCTTTGAAAAAGGTAGATGCGTATTTGTACACCGCAAACGTTTTTGTACGGCTTTGTGGGGTTTTTGCAGGTTTTTCTCTCATATGTTTTGTGCGAAAATTCTCATTCGCTTGGTTATTCATATGATGTAGCAAAGTATACGTTGCTGTCCGAACATCCGCTTTTGTCCGCAAAGTACAAACCAAAAGTGTTTTCTACGTTTTTATCCAAAAAAAAGTACCCACTGTTGGTACTTACTCAGCGGACAAAACCTGATGTCTGGACAATAACGTATACTGTCAAGCACCATATTAATAAGCAAATAAAATTTTTTTTAAATGCGTAAGCAAAAAAACGTGCAAACCCTGCACAAAAATGCGAACTACGTACGTCCACCTTCACATAGTTTAGTGCAATTTCCCAATCACATTTGCAGTGCCCTTACTATAAATGCATTGTGCCAGCTGCACTGACCACTTTGAAGCGAATCTGAATACAAGTTGCTCTATGTAACTTTCTTTTGTCTCAATAACTTACACAGTTGAAGTGCTGAGACTGTAAGTGATTTGTCCAAAAATTCCGCTGTCCGCATCAGTAGCCTATAAAAATATCGGCAATTTACAAGATTGTCGTCATCCGCAGAAGAGATGCAATAAAGTCCACATCGCATTACCGTGCTTTACCGGATTTAAACGTAGGCTGCTAACTTAGCATGTCGTAAGAGGATACTTTTGGCAGTGAGCAGGTTGCCTTGTTGGTGGTGGGACTATCAGAATGCGATTGCCTTGTTGGTATTACGACATACACTGGCACTTTTTCCTAATTCAATGGTTTTTAATCTTGTTAAGTGTACTAGTAGCCCTTGAGCTGTTACATAATTTTTCTATAAATCTTGCCTAAAATAATAAAAAAAATAAAACTTTAGTGATTGGCATGAAGTGAAAGTTTTCCTTTGTTAAAACCACGCTTATACAAGATATGACTCGACACTGTATCTAGTACGTCCTGCTTTGATGCCTTACACCCCAAGGCGAGGCCGCCTATTCTGATTAAAAACCACTGCCGTACACTGATCTTGAGTTAGTTGGATGTGTGAACCGTAATAGTGTATCAGCATTTCATGTCTTAGCTCCAACCGCAGAAAGAAGGACGATCACAAATACGCGTTAGCAAAGAGAACCAAATAGGTTTGATAATCATAGCCTTATGCAAGAAGCAGGTGGTCAAGTAAAGAGTGGTGAACAAATGCTGCATTAGCGAGTATTATCATACAAACTTATAAATGACCAGATGACAAGTCGTACACTGTATCAGTAATGTTGTCTAGTGTCGTTTAATATTGAGAAAATAACTACAAAAATTTCATTTGCTTTTTGAGTACCACTGTTAAACCTGCAGCAAAACCAAAGTTATCAAAGTAGCAAAAATAGAGCTAAACTTGCATGTTTAAAATATTTTCACATCAGAATCACAGTGGCTTCAACTATGAATTTACTTAAGCAGACAGTTCGGTTATGTGTGACTTTAGCCTGCATTCACGGCAACAACTTACCGGTTTCACGCTGAACAGCTTGTGCTCAGCTTCGTGTAATGGTTACCAGAACTGCGACATGGCACCGTTCTGCCACAAGCACGGCAACCAAGCCAGGAAAAGTGCCGCACAGTCCATTAACTAAAAGCACGGAAACTATGCGGTCACTAACATGGCGACGTTTCAAATGCTAAACAGCATCTTACCGCACTAAACTGCCTTTAACAAACTCATACTTTGACATTGGTTACAAGTGTTCCATCAGATGCTCCTTCGGTGACAGAAGCTTCGTATGTGCCTTCTTGATCAAATTCAGGAAAATTATCATTGGTATCATTCAAATAAACAGTGATAGTAGCAGAGGCAGATTTCGGATTTTCTGTCCTTGTCTCGGTGGCAGTAACCTAAAAACAACAAACAATACAACAGCAACTAATTATTATTCCTACTACATCTGGAAAAAATAGTAAAGCTGTTTATTCAGGGTGTCGTGGATACCATTAAAGGGTATTGAGCAATGCCGGATCGTGCTGATGGTATTCGGGTTATGGCCTACTATTCTGCAATGTCAAATAATGAAATGCACTTTTTCGTAGTACGATTAGTATGCAATGACTTGCTTCACTGGTTTTGCAATATGGAGATCTACACTCGTACCGTAAATAAAGAGATGATTACACCACAAATACATTCGATCACGCTGAACAAATATAGGTTACAATTCCATTGCTAAATATCAAAACCCGGTTACGGTGAAGGTAACAAAATGTAGTTGATACTATAGTCGCATGATGATTGAAATATCTCTATCAGGAAAACTCCAATAAATCATTACGGTATCCCCTTATATTACATTAAAACACCTACCTTAATGATAAATACGTTTTTGCTTTCAAAATCAAGAGATTCTGATTTTACAACTCTCAAATTAACACTTCCTGAGCCTGACACTAAAGTAGGATAAACATCAAATTCGTCGCTATCATCTTCAAGAGAAAACACAGCACGGTCACCCTAAAACCACAAGCAATGGTTAAAATCAAAATACATTTCGACAAACTACATTTCTTTCAGCAAACAGCAACTGCATTAGAGAGTGCGTTTCAATAATAACCAATGAAGATTGTATATTCAGTCTCTCAATGTGTGTAAATATATTGCTCCATTTCAAAAACAATAGTGCAATACCTTTCAATAAACTTAAACACTTGACGATAATGAATCTGCGTGCTAATATAAAGCTTTCGAAATATAGCATATTAATATATTGCGCGATTTTTAGCCACACCAAGCAACTGTTCATAAATAATAGGCAGGCAAATTTTTTTTTGTTATCAAAGGTAAAAACATTTAACAGGATGCCTCCATCTTTCTGTGATAGACCAGGTGGCAAGGCCACGCAGAATACTCGTCGCGGAGGCCCAATCTCACGAAAAAATAGCAAAAGCATGAAATCAAACGGGTAAAAATCAACTACTGAATCACCAAAAGTGCAATTTTGAACAAAGTTCTAAATAATACTAATTTTTGGAGAAAGAATAATGGAGCAAGTGCAGCATTAAAAAGTTCTATTACCTCATCCGCATCTTGCACAAATATGGATAATTCCGGAACTGTAACAGAATTGGGAAAGTTCTCGTCAATATATGCCACAAACGTTGATTTCTCAACATCCGCAGAACTTCCCCTTGAAATCAAATTAAATATTTTAGTCTATTGTATCTACGTAGTTTTAGATTATCACAATACAGCAAATGTACTACAGTTGATCTTTCAATATTTTTGGTGTATGAATTTAAATGTTTTATGAAGAAAAATGGTGATTATGAAAGATTAAAGTTTGTATTTTGCAGCCTTCACGGAGGTAACAGTGAGTTGGTAAGTTAGTAGTAGTTAGTACAGAAAAAAAGTAAAGCTACTCAATTAGGTTGTTGCAAGAGGTAACGTATAGGCACCAGCAATGTTAGTCTTAGCTTTATCTCCGCTTTGCGTTCATGTTTGACTTAAAATTAACTGGTTCTAAGCGACAGCCTGGTCTCGATAAGATCTGCCGTGAGATAATTGAATATTTCATCACCATGAGTATCCATTCCACACAGGAAATTGTAATAATTAACCACAAAACTAAAATAATTTTTAATTTTTCGAATACGTTTGGTTGGACCGATTTCGAGAAAGCATGTTAAGCTGAAGAAAAAGCCTTGATTCTCAATTGCAAGTAAACAACTCAAAACCAACGGATTAATCAGAGCAACTTTTTAATATGGTAATTGTGTCAATAAAATAACATATCCATTTGGACACATAGTCTGCGTTTCTATAAAACATGCTAGGGTTGCGCACTATTTAGCGTTATGCCGTTTTCTACTTTATTTTAATATAATATAATAAACTATATAAGGTGACTAAAAAATTATGTTAAGAGCAAATGCCATACTCACTCGTAAAAAGTGGGCGAATTGTCGTTTATGTCTAGTATTTGAATAACAACTGACGCAGTGGCTGACATCGGAAAATCAACTTCATCTGTTTTCTGCAATGGAAAGCCGTCTGGCACAACCTCGGTAGCCTGAGAAACAACATGCTCGTTAGCAAAAGGTGGTGCATTTCATTGTTTAGCGTGAGACGGTTCGGGGTAGATTAAAAATGACCGCAAAGCAATTATTGATGACAGCAGCAACCAATAATAAAATGATATGAAAACTCAATCAACTCATCAAACACAAAAGGGACAGCGAGTTAAAAGATTGCCAGTTTGCTGTCGTCCTGTCAACAGCCACCAATACATGTCGTTGTAGATGCAGTTTGCATTTGCAGTTCATATTTAATCCGAAACAAAAGCTTCAAAGTAAATAACGACTTAGCAATATCGCAAGCAGCGCAATGCCCTAAGCCAATGGTTCTCAACGTTATTTTGTGTTCCTCCCTTACAAACCCTAAGACTTATTTGTTCCTCCCTACAGCAAGTTTCAAGGTAAAGGTCATTTTGTGCAGAGAGATCAATATTTTTTGAAGTCTCAAATGCTGAATTTGCATTCCAAGTTTCTTTACGTTTTTGGGGGTTCAAAAACAATTCACATTGACACATCGGAATGTTTAAGTAAATTTGATAACAAAAATTTTCCTTCCCAACTCGTCTAGAAGACCAGGAGTTCTCCCCTTTCTTTACAGAATGAATTTCCTCTCCTGAAAACTAATTCCTCCCTTAGAAAAAATGATTTCTCCCTTTCTCCCTGGCTCTCAGTGAAGAAGCACGGCTCTGAGCGCTCAACTCGCAATTTTTCAACGATAAGCCTAACGTTTAAATCAATGTGGTGCAATTGCAGGCCCGCGGGCCAATTTCGGCCCGCGAACTAATTTTTCTGGCCCGCGAATAATTACGGTAATTAGCGTGATTACGATAGGGTTGCCATGCGTCCCGAAAATTTCCGGACATGTCCGGAAATAATATGGCTGTCTAAAATTTGCTCAAATGTACAGTAGGTAATGACTTTTTTTTTCGGAGAACACCTGTATTTGGGGTAACGCATTCCTAGTTTAAACAGTGGCCCGCGGAATAAATTTTTAGTTTCTGATGACCTGCTATAAAATTAAGTTAGACCACGCTGGTTTAAATCATGGCTCCAGGCTGCTAACAATAACACCAACTCGTACTTTTCCAGATTTCCTTATATTCAAAAAGTACATCATTGTTAATTGAACAAGACTCTTTAATTTTTTTATGTCAGAAAACCTCTAAGGGCACACATGCGTTATGTTAAAACTAGCTTCAGAGCTTCCAGTATTGGTGCTACAGTGTGGTTATACTACAATCACTGTAACAAAACATCAAGACTGCAATAAATCGCTTTTGTTAAGAGGTGTAATAAAGCAGCACAACCAGTGAAAGTATGAATAAAATTCCAAATCTGTCTATAATACCAACGATGTATAGTACTGGAAAAATTATTATGGATTTTTTATTGTTTAGCTATTTATAGTATTTTCTAATTTTTTCCCGCAACTGAAAGCATCTGAATGAATGCAATGATGGTTCAAAGCAGATAACCTGCAATTCCACACAACTGAGATTTCATGTCGTGAAAGTGACACATTATGACTTCATGGTTGCACAACAAAATATTAAAATAACAGAGTTCAGTTCAGCAGAATTTTTTGAAGTGCCTAAAATTCGCAATAATTTGCATTTTAACCTACAACAACTTGTACAACTTCGTCTTTAGCCAGAATTTTAAGGCTTTGTGAAACTTTTTGGGCTGTTTAAAAGTACAACTTTTGTCAAAGTCAAAAACTAACAGCCATTGAGTGAAGCTGAAGAGAAAAAGAAAACAATTGAACCGAGTAGGAAAGAACAAAGTAGCGTTCTACTTAAGCACAGTGGCCTCAAGCAGAAAAACATGGTCGAAAAATTAAATGTATCAAATCAAATTGTTTGTGCTGTAAAAAAAGAAATAAATTAAGAAGAAAGATCCACTAATCGAGAATGGGAACACGCGAAAGAGAAAAACAACACCTCGCCTTGATCGTAAAATCAAAGCAATGGTATTTATAAATAGATGAGCTTCTTGTATGAAGCTTTCCATGGAGTTGGCAAAGCAGGGTGCTGTTGTGCACAGAAAAACAATTAATAATCGTTTGCTGGAGCAAGAACAAAAAGCTTATAAACCAAGGAAAAAGCCGCGATTAAAAGAAAAGATGAAGCAGGCAAGATATGAGTAAACTGTTCAGCTTGAAATATAGCCACCAGAGGATTGGTAAAAGGGAAAACTGCCAACACAGATAGCACAAGATTATTAAGTACAACTATTCTACTCTTTTCATCAAATATTTTCATCAAAACCTCTCTAAGATTATCAAACCACTCGCTGACTATTTATTTTCTTAGCCAAAATGATTAATGTGGATACTTATACAGCTCCTATTCAAGTGCAACATGTATTCAAGATGAGTTTATTGCTATCTAGCACTACTACACTTAAATAAGAAAACCTATCGGCTTAAAAATAAACATTAAATTGAAATACTACTTTCTTTTAGGTTATTTTTTCGGACGAATCGCCATTGTAGTACTTAGTCATAGGATACAGACAGTTCGCCAAAGGTCTGATGAAGAATTTTTGACAGAATGTTTAAAGAAAACAGTCAAATTTGCGGTCAAGATCATGGTTTGGGAGGCAGTATCTGTTCATGAAACGAGCAGACTGCATATAGTAGAAGGCTTCATGAATCAAATAAAATAT
The DNA here is from genome assembly GCA_963675345.1 of Trididemnum clinides. Taxonomy (NCBI): domain Eukaryota; kingdom Metazoa; phylum Chordata; class Ascidiacea; order Aplousobranchia; family Didemnidae; genus Trididemnum; species Trididemnum clinides. The sequence goes on along the minus strand of OY776285.1, from coordinate 45,389,119 downwards.
GTGAAACTTCTAGAAAGATATCTGTTGCGACAAGTGAGCAAGTATTTCCCAGGAAAAAACTTCATCTTTCAACAAGATGGTGCTCCATGCCATACTAGGAAGATCGCCATGAAGTGGTTTAGAGACAACCATTAAAAAGCTAAAACGGCCGGGAAACTCTCCTGATATGAACCAGATCGAAAATTTATGGGAGATATTGATTAGATGTGGTTTCACAGCGAAAAGATAGTAAGATTGTGTAAAACATTTATTGAAAGTATGCCAAACAGGATCATAGTTTTGAAAGCTTCCAAGGGAGAACAAACTAAATACTGAACTACCTCAGTAGGTGTTGAAAGCATTTTTAAATTTAGCATGCTTGTGTTATTGACAGTGCAATTAAAATAACAAACTTTTTTTTAAATAAAAAATCAATAACAATGTCTGTCTTTTGAATATTCTCGTTCTTTTGAATATAATGGAAAACTCATGAACCTTAAAATTTTGACTGAAAGTAGAGTTAAAATTTGTAAGGTAAAATTGTGCAATATGCAGTGCAAGCTATCCTTGTCTAATTTTACTGTTTTTATTAATACATTGTCTAGTCTAACTATGACTACACGATGTCTCGCTATCGCAGGACATCAAATACTGACTGAGTGGAATTGCAGCATCTTCGGCAATTAACTATGATTTTTACAATTCCCATACTTGCAATCACCAGAATAATCAGAAAACTCCATAGTTTGCTCTAAAATTGTGGAAAAAATCCCGTAATAATTTTTCCAGTGCTTTATTTCCTAAGTTTGCCTTTGTCCGTGATTGTCAATGAAGTTCTTAAAATCAACAGTTGTTAATAGGTGTGTAACAAAAATATCATGAGCTAAAGTTACTGTTAAACATTGCATAACTTGGCAAGTTTTCTGGGACACTAGAAATTGCAGGCTAGGTTAAAATATGAAGATGATATTCTTCTGGTATAAAATACATGTAGAGCAAGTAATGTCAAAAGCTCTTTCTGTGGACGTTTTGTCAAACAGACACACAAAGCGTTATCTGACTAACAGTTATCACGGCAGGAACCCGACTCCGAGAGTGTGTAGCAAACAACAAGTACATAAACTACACTAATTTCTTCAACTGACTGGAAAAACCATGTTCAATTTATCCTTTTTAAAACGATTATTACCTCATTTTAACTCTGCAGTTGTAGCGAACGGACGTGTTTTTTTTGCACTGATCTGGCAATATGAGCCCAAAAAACAGAACAAATCGAAATGAATTGAGTTCAGGTTTTAACGACGAGGACAGACAACAACTTACTGAAATTAACCTAACAATTAAAAAACTACTTGAAGAAGTCGAATACTTAAAAGAAGAAGTAGAAGAAAGCAAACTGAAGTATGAGGAAATCAAAACTGAAAATGAAAAACTAAAACAAATTGTCAACACAACGTTTTTTAAAGTAGACGAACTTGAACAATACGGTAGACGAGAGAATATTAGAATCCTTGGAGTTGCTGAAAGAAATGATGAAAGGGATGATGGTGAAGAAGTTGTAACAAATGTGGCCAAAGCCCTGAATGTTGAGCTCAACCCTGAGCTGGATATTCAGAGGGTACATCGACTTGGCAAAAAAAAAGAAAGGTCCAAAAGCGAAACCACGGCCTGTGATTGTGCGCTTCGCTTCATACAAAAAAAGAATGGAATTTATGTACAAAAAATCAAAATTGAAAGTTCATCCCAACTTCAATGGTGTTTATCTTACGGAAGATTTGACTTCCTTGCGAGCAAAAATGTTAAAATATGTAAAAGAAGTTGCTAAAAATAAATTTATTCTCTTTCATACCATCAACGGAAAAATACGTATGAAGCGGTCAGCACGGGAAGCAGGAACGATCACCAACAATGAAAGAGACACAGGTACGGGAAATTGGCTAACAATCGATTCACCTGACGACTTATTTAAATATGGAATGGACATAGATTTTGATAAACTTAATTATACCCCATTGAAATTTAATATTGAATGCTCAGCGAAATCTGACTTTAAATAATGTTTTTCGTATTCAAATTGCTTATCAAGATCGTTTTTTTTTTCTGTTAAATTATGGCCTCTTATAAATTAAAAAATGACTGTGTTGATGATAACAATGGACCTGTACATCATTGCGCAATCTTTGACAACAACCATGAGTGCAATGCAGCTGCTGAAAAGCTTATCAGATTGCCTACTGATAAATCCCATGCTGACAACCAAAACGACGTGACCTTTTATGATGTTACTGATAATAGTAGTGGAAACTGTAAATTAAATCAAAATTACGCCTCTGTAACTAACAGTTGCAAAGCAGGTGTCAATCAATGCAACAACAGTTTAGGTTACAGAAACTGTGTTGATTGCGATCAATTTTTTGTAAATAGCAATTACAAGAATTCTTCAAACTCGTTTTGCTGCAATCAAACACATGTCGATCAAAGCCCAGGTTTGCCACCAATTTTCGATTGTGCTAGCACCATTGTTAACACCATTGAAACTGAAAATCCAAACGTATCAAATAATTTACCTGATGTAGATGCAGAGCTAGATTATAACGATTTATATTCTATGCCAAGTGATTACTATGACGATCATAACTCTATTAATAATTTGCTCTGCTCAAAAAATAAATCTAATCACTTGTTCATGATTCACTTTAATGTGAGAAGTTTACAAAAAAATATTGACAAATTATCGCACTACCTTACTGATTTAAACCGTAAACCTGATGTAGTTGCAGTATCTGAGACCAAACTTAAAGAAAATATGATTTACAGTAATATTGAACTAGATGGCTACCAATTTATTCACCGTAATAGTCATACGTCTGCTGGCGGTGTTGGAATTTATGTAAAAAGTTCTATTTCTTATAATTTAAAACCTACTATTAACATTGATTTGTCTTCGGTTGAAAATTTATGGATAGAAATAGAAATTAACAAAAAAAAACTAATTGTAGGCGTTGTTTACCGCCATCCTGTCCAAACAGTGGAGCAAATTGAGCTATTTTCCAGAGCATTGACGAACATCTTTCATGAACTTAATTCTAAAAAATCTGAATTCTACGTGTTAGGAGACTTCAACATTGACCTAATTAAAATAAAATCTAACAATCGCATCAAAACATATGCGGATGATTTAATAGGCAGCGCGGTAAAGTGTCTAATAAATCAACCAACAAGAGTGAGCAAAAATTCAAAGTCATTACTGGACCATATCTATTCCAACAACCTAAATAACCAGCTTATGCCAGGCATAGCAATTAGCGACATTTCTGATCACTATCCTGTTTTCGCTTTAATTCCTTGTGTAAAGCATTTCAAAAACAACGCTCGCCAAGTATGGAAACGAGATATGAAAAATTTTAAAGCTGAACACTTTATCGAAGACTTAAACCAAACTCTAAATGCATCTTTATCGTCATTTGACTCTACAATCCATAATCAATTCGAACAATTTATTAACTCTTTTACGAGTGTGATAAATAAACACGCCCCGCTTAAATTAGCTACCAGGAAAGAAAGGAAACTAAAGACTAAACCATGGTTATCCTCTAGTCTTCTCTGTTCAATTAAAACCAAACATAAGTTGTACAAATCGATTTGTAAAACATATGATGAAACAAAATACAAAAACTATAAAACGTATCGTAATGTTTTAAATCGAACGATTGAAAAAGCGAAACAAAAATACTATAATGAATTGATAATTGAGAACAAAAGTAATAGCGGTAAAATCTGGAAAATAGTGAATGAATTAGTAAACTTAAAACCTTCACAACAAGTTGACATTAACCAACTCAACACAAAAACAGGTGAGGTGATAACTAATCCTGCTACTATTTCTGAAAATCTCAATGCATACTTTGCCAACATAGGGAAAAAAATGGCTGAAACCATTCCCGAAGTTGACATGGATACGAATGCAACAGCGCCGACAGGCATAATCAATTCTTTTTTCTTAACTCCAACGTATCCAAACGAAATAAATAATATTATCGACTCGTTTAAAGATTCAAAAGCAACCAGGTATACAGACGCCGAAACTAAATTTATAAAAATTAGTAAATCAGTAATATCTCCTTTTCTTTGCAAATTGATAAACGATTGCTTTAGTAAAGGCGTCTACCCAAACTGCTTGAAAATTGCTGAAGTTATTCCAATTTTTAAAAAGGGTGATCGTAAGGAAGCTTCTAATTATCGTCCCATATCAATTTTATCACAATTTGATAAAATTTTAGAAAAATTAATTTACTCCCGCATCATTAATTTTATTGAAAAAAATGAACTGCTCTGTGAAAATCAGTTTGGCTTTCGGAAAAATTCTTCAACTATATTCGCAATCAACTCAATATATGACAAGTTTATAAACAATATTGATCAAAATTTATATACATGCTGTTTGTTTTTGGATTTATCAAAGGCTTTTGATACGGTTGATCATGACATTCTTTTAGATAAATTGTATCGTAACTTTGGAATTCGTGGTAAACCTCTGGATTTATTAACCAGCTACTTAAAAAATAGATATCAATATACTAATGTACGTAAATTTATGTCTTCATATACTAAAGTATCATGTGGGGTACCCCAGGGATCTTGCCTTGGGCCGCTACTTTTTTTGTTATACATTAATGACATTTCGTTGATTTCCAATTTTGACACCACATTGTTTGCCGATGACACCTGCTTGATGATGGCTGATAACAATCTAAAAAACCTGGAACACAAAGTTCAAATAGAACTCAAAAAAGTTAACTCCTGGCTCTGTCAAAATAAGCTATCCCTAAATTTTTCAAAAACTAACTACATGTTAATAAACAAGCAACCCCTTAAAACTTGTCAATGTAATTTTAAAGTAGCTCTTAACGGTATTACTATTAATAGAGTGCATACTGTTAAATACCTTGGGTTATTCATTGACGACAATCTCAAATGGACGTCGCAAATAAATTATTTGTCTACGCAGCTTGCCAGATGTACAGGACTCTTTTACAGATTGCGCAATTTTGTTTCAAGAGAAACCCTTTGCATGCTATACTATAGTCTTGTATACAGCAGAATTCAATATGGAATTACTGCGTGGGCAACAGCAAATAAAACTTCACAAGAAATAATTCGAGTAAGGCTTAATAAAATTTTGAGAATAATATTGTTTCGAAACTTATATACGCCAACTTCACAAATGTATAAAGAACTTCAAGTATTAAAAGTAGAAGACATATATCAACTTGAGTTAGCTAAATTTATGTATCAACTCCATCATAGTCAATTACCTAAAAACTTTTACCATTCTTTTCGTAAGTTAAATACTATTCATCAACATGAAACGAGATTAATTAATTCGACTACTTACTACCGCCCCCGAATAAATAAATTATTTAGCCAAAAACTATTTTCTCACAGAGGTTCAAAGCTGTGGGGTAACCTTGAATCCGAATTAAAAAGCATGCACTGGGTTTCTTTTAAAAAAGCGTATAAACTAAAGTTAATAAATGAATATTAACGCTTGCAAAAGCTTTTGATTGTGTAAAGAATATTTATGGTTATTGTTTGTTCCGTTTCCTTTTTTTTTCTATTTTTATTTTTTTTTATCATTTGATAAAAACTTGAACTCAACTCTTTTTTTTTACATAATGTACTCAAATTATAAGCGTCACTTAATACATCTCGCTTATATCTCAATCTGCTGAGATCAGGGAGTATCTCGACTCGATAACCGAAAGGTTCCTCGATGCTCCCTGGCTTTTGCTACTAATGATTTTTTTTTGTGTGTATTATCAATCTGATTATTGTGTCGGTGCGCAAAGCAAATCAAATAAATTCTCTCTCTCTCTCTCTCTCATGAATATTTACTGAGAATTTAGAGAGCACAAAGGTATATAAACAATATTGAGAACAACATTAATAACGTAACTGTAACTACAAAATGATTGATTTCAAACGCTATAAGTCAATAAACATGAGGAAGACCATCACCATTCAACCTAAACATTGGGGTACGAGTGGGTACAATTTAATTAGAACAGAAGACGGAATAAATCGGATAGATCTTTTGTGCATCAGTGTGTGGGTGCTTAGACTCGAAAAATCTTCTTTCCTTGATTGGGTACAAAATTTAGGGCTGCATTGTCTCTTTAATCCCCATAGCTACTCTAACGGCTTAAAAGAAAATCAAAGCAAAGCAATAGGCCTATCAACGTGTAAAGTTGCACCCCTAAAAGATATTTTAGTAGGCCATGGATGTCTTTTGCACCTAGAAGCAACATTGGTGATTGACAATAATTTAATAGTTGGAAGGTTCACACCGACATAAACCACAAACATTATGTTGAAAACAATTTAGTGTGTATTGCAAACAATGCACCCAGCCCAATTTGACGAGACCATCCCTGGACGCGTTTCGTCCAGGGATGGTCTCGTCAAATTGGGCTGGGTGCATTGTTTGCAATACACACTAAATTGTTTTCAACATAATGTTTGTGGTTTATGTCGGTGTGAACCTTCCAACCATTCACTAACCTTGCATAACGTTATCTAAATAATTTAATAGCACACTGAAAACGGGTGCAAAATATTTGAAATAAACAATGACCTCTTTGCACGCTATGCTTGAACCAGAGCAAATAGGCGCAGCCAAGGAACTTGATATCACAATACAATTATGACAAGAGGCATACCAAGGCGTGACGTAGGCCAACCACAACTGTCTAATCATCGGAGTGGTTCGAAAGGTGAGGTCCTAAAGAGTAAAGTTGATTCATGTGCCAAATGCGCCAAGAGGGTGATGGCAAATTTAGAGATGTACACAAAGTGTGGTAAATGGGTACATGGTAGATGAGCAAAAATGAAGAGGGTGACTTCAACTCGGGTAAAAGGTTTTGTTTGTGAACTAAGTGCTGATACAAAGGAAAGAATTGTGGAACCAGGAGAAAAAATAATATTTTTTATTTCAGGTTGAGTTTGGGAAGAGCTTTTGCTATTTGGGGAAAAGATTGAACGTTAGTGGTGGAAGTGAAGCAGCGGTAACAAAACGAGAATTGGTTGGACAAAATTTAGAAAATGTGGGAAGTTACCTTGTAAAAGAAAGTTTTCATTAAAAATGAAAGAAGAATTTATCAGAGTTGTGTAAGATCAGCAATGCTGTATGGGAGCAAGACATGATGTCTGAGGGAAAACTAAATGGGAATTTTGAGAACTGAAAAAGCAATGATGAGAGCAATGTGTGAAGTTAAGATTATGAAAAAAAGAAGCAGCCAAGGACATATGAGTTTGCAGGGTTAAAAGGATATTTTGGTTGGACTAGCCAGGGTGAGTAGAGTACGATGGTATGGGCATGTTTTGAGAAGGGATAATGGTGATGTTTTGAGAAGAGCGTTGGATTTTGAAGTGGCGGGAAGAAGAGGGCATGGGCGACTGAATATGACGGGAAAAGACAAGTGGAAGAACATAACGATCAGATTGGATTGAAACAGGAAGATGCTATTGACAGAACGAAGTGGCGTGATGGTGTGTACAAAGTTTCTAGAAACACGAGGTGAATCCGGCCACCTGCATTAGCGCAGACAAAACAGGATTTAAAAATGTGGATCTCTCTCTCTAACCGATCATCGCTTTGGCGGTCACTTCCGATTTCGACTTGAGATTTCTATGAGTTAGACCAGTGTACATAAAGAGTAGAATGATTACCGTTAGGGGTACTCGGATTATGGCCCCATTTACAACTACTTTTGGTAAGTGCTTTCACAAATACTACTGGCGTGAAGCACGCTGAACCAATATTTTTTAACCCATAAAAAGGATGAGTAGCCCGCCAGGCAAAACCAGCAAAGCCGTCAACTAATGTAATATTTGCTTTGAAAGTGATAACTGGAACATTGTTTTTACCAGTCAGTTGCTAAAATCAGTATACATAACCTGCTTGACTTTAGCTGCTCGTGCTCTGGGATGAATTCTCACCCTGAGCACTGTTTTTTTATATGAAGCTTGGGGAGCCAGCAAAACAAAACGTTAAGAAAAAAAGATTTTTGTACTTGCTTGCTTTACTTGTGTTCATACCAAAACACCACTTTGTCTTACAAATAAATATGTCAAAAAATCGATTTTCAATTTTTAATAAAGTCTGCTTAGACAATGTTATTGAGATTATACTTTAATTATTATTCATAGCGTATTTTAGCATAGGATCGATCAAATACTAATTTCATACAAATAACAAACTTGCAAGTAATAAGTTATACCTGTTAGTTTTGAGCTTAATAGCCTTAAGCTGAACCCGGTATACATCGTTTCATTACAAAAAATCTTTCATTAAAAAATAATGCAACTTTTCTTGCAAATATTTAACTCACAATAACTTCAAATTCAAAGCTTCCACGATTTGAAACCCCCAAGTTGTCTTCTCTGTCAATAGCGCCAATCACTTTGATCTCTCCTGAAGTTTCATCAATAGAAAATATGTTTTCAACTCCACTGTCAGAAGCTATGGAATACTTCATTGGCCAATTCAGTTCGTAATCTCGATCTTGCGCAAATACTTGCAGTACAACCGAGTTGGTCTGCAACAAAATTGAAAAAAATTCAACACCATGATTACAGATCTAGTTCTCTATCCTATGCGATTTTTGTATGTCCAAAAAGCTATTTCAATAATGTTTCATACACTGCTTTTTTTGAACACCAGGCGATTGTTTTTTGACAATAAATACGACTTACCAATACAAGTTGTGATTAATTTTATGCAAAACTGAGGATTACAGAATTTGTTTGTCGTGAAAGTGGAGAAATACCAAAATGTTGCAGTTATTTGAGGAAGCAACATGAGGGCGGGGTTAAACTTTGCTTTTACTGCTATGACAAACAGTTTGTTCGGTCTTTAAATAATAATTATTCAAGCATTGAAATAAAGTAATAGGTGCCATAATGTAACTGAAATGACAATCGAACAACAGTCAATGCAGGTCGATGTCCATACATATTCAATAGCTTGCATGATTTGATTTCTTTTTCAATAAAATGCAAATGTATCGTAAACAGTGTTCTCTTTAAACGCAAAAAAGTGCGAATTTGCGAAATTATTCCCGGCGGATTCGCAGTTAAAATTCAAGTGCGTAAAAAACGTCCGGCGGTTTTTGGTAACTTTTTCATTTTGTTAAAATTTTTGCAATTTTGTTAGCAAAATCTTAACCAACTGTTAAACGCATGGGAGACAGTGAAAAGAAATCCAAGTTAGGACAGATGCTTTTTTAGAGCAGTGCAACGTCTCATGCAAACATCGCGCGGCTGTGACGCAACAGCGAGTGACGGCGAGTTAAATATCGCGCACGCCATTGCCACACTTTTTTCTATAACAAATTATCTCTCCAGCAATTAACCTGAAGTAAAATCAATTTTTTTGTTTACTTTTTCCCAGCCGATTTCAATTGTAGCTAAAAAGCAGTAATAGCAAGCAGCTCTCAAATTTCAGTTTTAACTTAAGACATCATTTTTCTAGAGAAGTTTGAAACTAAACTTGCTTAAAACCTTTGTTTTCTTTACATTTCAACGCCAACTTCAATCGTGCTTGTTAAGATAAAAAAGCACATAGTTCTCGCTTTCAGCTAAGCACAAAAAACACCATTTTTCGAGGTATTGGTTCAGTTTTTGTACGTTACAAATAAATAACCTTCTTTTACTTGCCATTTATAAACACTAAAAATAAAAAAGAATATGACTTCTAACCAATTTTAGTTTTGAATTCCCTTTAAATACTTTCCGAACTAATATCGAGTTTGCTTGCAATTGCAAAAACCAGTTGTTAAATTGATTACGATAGAGAAATGTAAGTTGTCTAATTATTTACCGTAATCAAGCAAAATTTAAAGTTCGCAAGTAATTTTTGTTGTGTCATAGTCGTAATAACCTGCCTAACATCACATTAGTTCATAAAAGCCCTTTTTTTTCATGCTCATGTCGGGCGTCGGCAAAGGATTAATTTTATTTACGCGCGTTGTTAACCTGTCATTTCAAAGTGCTTACGAATCACTGTTGCAAAGGCTGTAAAATTTGAGACCAAATTTAACCACAATTAACTTACTGAAAAAAAGTAGCCAGGTATTTCGCTGCCGTCTTATAATAACCGATAGGCTACCTGTTTTGAACATTTTGGAGCTGACATAGTTACGCTAATTATTACGTCACCGAAGCCCATTGTCACAGTTTTGACTTTCTTTTCCCTACAAATTTGTCCGGCGGTATTCGTTCATTTGCTAACAATTTCGCACTTGAGCCGGCGGTTACGTACTTACTAAAATCTTAGAGTGAACACTGATCGCAAACTTCAATTTTGTTTGATGAAAGGGTCAGGCCTGAGCAGTTTGCACATATCAAATATCAGCTTACTAGCTTCATTGTGAAAAACTAAGACTGACCATTCCAAGTGGTGAAAAAATGGAGTATAATAAATCTTGAATGAAACTCTCCTTACAAATTTTAATGATCAACGAATTAGTTTAGTCATGGTTGCATGTTTGATTTCGACCATTCGTTAATGGCAATAACACTCACCTTTTAAAGCAGTAAAAAACTTACTTCTGCTGATTCCTCAACGGATGCAGAGTAGGACAGTTGTGTAAAGAATGGAGCTTGATCAGGACCATCTTTTAGACTCATAATGGCGGTGGTTGTAGAACTCAGCGTTTCCTTAGTACCACAAAAAGCTCGTGTGCCATCGTCCTGAAAACAACGTAATCTCACACGCTTTTTCAGGTAGCGAGAGTTTAAAATAATCACAAGCCAAGCTGCAGTAAGTGAGAGTGATACAGCTCAATCCTACAGTAACATGAAATCTTTGCAGTCAAGCACTAAACTGTTTGTTTTTAGTTCAGATCCGCCTTGGAATGCAAGAACTGCTGAAACAATGCAGTTCTACTATGAGCATAACCACTGCAATAAAGTAAACGACAGTTCCAAGAATTGTCTTTAAGGAAACAACACAACACCACACGGGCATTCAACTCACAATCTTCTGATTGCAAGCCAGTACTAAAGTATACTGAGCTGCTTTTAGGTGGATATGAGACTGTCTATTAAATTCGACAATTCGACTATCCATTCCATTTACCGCACCTATCAGTAACTCAAGAATTTTGCCTCAATGTATGAAGAACAAAATATTTTGACCTGTTGGCTTGATGCATATCAATCCTAGGTAAAAAGCGCCATATAGCGCAGCAATCACAAGTATAAGTAATTTATAAACATATAATCACAAATATTCTCGCCATTGTGAAGATTGTCAAATTTGGAGAAAGAAATTATTGGCAATATGCAAAGATAAAACCCTAGTATAACATTGACATTATCGACGTTTATAAAAAAAGGTCACAAATCGAAAACTAAAAACATTACGCAAAAAAAAATTAAAAACTAGTAAAATCTTATGAGGTTGGATGGTCGGCTGCTTCGTGCATTACCTGGTCACCAAACATGCTAACCGATACATGGTCAGCTATAGTGATTAGAAAATTGTCAGAATCTGTCAAGCTCCCAATCAGATGACTAGTAAGTAATGATTTATGGGTACAAAGCTTAAGCTTTTATAATGATAATGGCAGCGGATTCACTTTTTAAGGCTATTTGCCGTTTGTATGCCGATTCCAGTTAATTTGATTACTATTTGTTAAAAAACTGAATAAATTTTGTTTGATTTATTGAAAAAATTCACAACCACAACATTTCACCTTTTCGTCACTTGTTTGGTTGTTAAACATTTATTTTTTAGTTCTCAGCTTTGTTTAGTCCTCAGCTTTATGTTTTTAGTTCCGATCTGTGGTCCCTTGAAAAGGAAATATAAGACACTGTTGTCCCTTGCAAAGGAAAAAGAGGGCAAGAATATAGCCGAACACCACGAAATAAATATGAAGCCTTGAGATATGTCTTTGGAATGGCCAGGCACAGCAAAAAAGAAAAAAAGAACGTTGTGGGAATGCCATGCCTTCACGGAAAAGATAAAATACTTAGGTTGATACGAGAGGAGAAAATCAAGGTATGGAAGGAGTAAGAAAAGAAGGGGTTAAATGAAAAAAAATGCGTGGAGCAAAGATTTGAAGATGGTAAAAGTATAACGATCATGTGAGAGAATTTCCGTACATAAGGTGATGGAAGCACTTAATCTTATATTTAAAAAAGCAGCTGTACGAAGCAGAGTGACGTCTGAGCTGTTGAAGTGTGCAAACAACAGAGTGTGAAAAGACTGGCTAAGACGGCAAATGCTATATTGGAAGGAAAGAAGATACCCCAGAGTTGGAGAAAGAGCGATTTAATTCCATCCACAAAACAAGGATCTATGACGATGTGAAACTATACAAGCATGGCATGAACGTGATTGAAAGAATTTTTGAGAAAAGATTATGAAAAGTTGTGGAGTTAGACAAAATGCAGATATGGGATTTGTGCCAAGAAGAGGCACAATTGATGCAATCTTTATAAAAAGGCAAATAATGGAAAAGCATGAAATGGTGCGGAAAAAACTGTTATGGTCTTTGTGGATCTCAAAAAGGCTTTTGATCGTGTCCCAAGGAATGTGATCTGTTGAACACTGAGAAGAAAAGGAATGGTAGAGAAAGAAATAAAAGCGACTATGGAAATGTATATGAATATTAAGACATCTGTGATAGCAGACCGCATGAGATCAGAATGGTTTGATGTAAGAGTTAAAGTATATCAAGAATTGGAAATAAGCCCTCTTCTGTTTGCAGTGGCGACGGATGAAGTGACAAAAGATATCACAAAAGGTGCCATAAAAGAGCTTGTTTGAGCAGACAACTTTGTACTACTCAGGGATAGTTGGAAGAAAGTAGAACCTTGATATTCTCCACAAAAAAGAACATTAAAAGAAACAAAAATCTGGAAGTAAATGTAAACAATACGAAGGCTTTCCATGCTGATCGAAAAACTGTGAGAACACAGGTTTTCAAGTACTCATGTGGAAAAGGAGTGGAAACAAATTCCATAAAGTGCATAAATGGTGAAAACTAGTTGCACAAGAAAATATTCTGAAATTCGTGGAAGCATAGCAAAAGCAAAAAATTTTATATGCAAGAACGTCAGATTCTGTTGAAAAAAAATTTGGACAAAAGAATAATTCTAGAAAGGGATGACATAGAAATTGTGGACAGATTTTCTTACGTCGGAGATGTTCATAGCACTGAAAGAGTACAAGTAGCTGTAATCACAAGGGTAAGATCTGCTTGGAAAAGGTTGAAGGAATTCTTGCACAAAAGCTATCTTCAAAGCACTCTGAGTTATGGCGCTGAGTGTTGGGTGATGAGAGTGGTAGATGAAAGAAAACTGAAGAAAACAGAAGTGAGCATGTTGCATGTGTTATGGAGCAAACCCTGAATAATAAAGTAAGAAATCACAAAATTTATGAAATGACAGAGGTTGAGAGTATAGAAGTTCCAACAAGAACAGAGGCTACAATGGCTGGGACATATGAAAAGAACTGACAAAAAAAAGAGGACCAGTAAAATCACTGCATTTCAAAATGGTTGATACCAGAAAAGGTAGACTGAAGAAGAAATGGAAACAGGTGGTAAAGGGAGATACCACTGCCATAGAACCACTGGGTATCTATGCACAAGATCACACGCAATGGAGACTAAGCTGCAAAAACTGGTTCACCCCTGCTTGCAGGGAAGACCTTCCAAGCCCAGGAAGAAGAAACCCAACCTTCACTCTGGAGCAAAATGATGATGGTGGTCTCTTATTATCTTGATAGTTCGAAGATCATCAAAAATACCAACATGACATTTCTATGGCCAAAATGAAAATTGCAAGGAGAGGATCAAAAGTCAGCTTTAAGAATCACATATCTTAAAGTGCAAATGCAATCAAAATTTTTAATACAGAGGTTCTTAACCTAGGAGCACGTAAAAGTTTACCAGGAGGACACAAGGCCAAGGCTCCTTTATCATCCTATAAATAAATAAAAAAAAGAAAGAATGGCACTCTAAAATAGCTCATCTAAAAAAATCTTACCAAGGGGGGGCACAAGTTTTTTGCTGATCTTCCCAAACAGGGCAAGTCTCAAAAAGTTTAAGTACCACTCTTCTAATAAGTCTATTTTTAAAAAACTTGATAGCAAACTCCATTAATCATTTCTACCCAAGCAATTTCTTGATTGTTCAGCTCCAATAACTAACGTTATGCTGATTTTTGTGCTTCTAGTTCTGTATATTAGTAGCTACTTAAAAATGCATTCAATATGAGACATCCATCCAAAGTGACCAAATTTTAATTTTAGTTTATATTTAAAACTTCAATAATTATAAAATATGGATTGTTGAGTTCAACTTCATTGAATTATTAATAAAATTGATTTTATTCAAATCATCAACTCGCACAAACAGCAATATAAAATCTATAACGGATTTCTACTCGACTAAATTCAGTTGTATCGTTTTATTTTTCAGTTTCAGCAGGCTCTTTTCAAATCAAAATATAAATTTAGCAACGCATTGATACCTATAAGTAATTGCAAACTTGATTTTTTATAATGTCTATGATTAACAACTTGAACTTTGCCCACCATCAAAAGTCATAGAATCCTTAATTTGAAAGACAAATTTGTCACAACAATGCTGTCAAGTGTATTAGTGATGAGGTATCAGATAAAAGAGATGATGGTACCCTTGGGAAAAGTACTTTAGAATGTCATTAGTTTGGTATATTGTAACAAAAAAATCAAACCAGACTAAAAACTGTAAACTCTGAAACAAGTTTCATTGCTCATCTTTCATTAAGTGCGATGCTGTGATTAAGGGAGCACAATGGCAGAGCAATTACCACTCCATTTCAATCATTTATACTTACTGTTGCAGTTATTACGGTTGTAATAACAGGACTAGTATCAAAATCAAATCTTGTATTTGGTTTCACGAGCAAGTCATAGTTATAAATGCCACCTTCACCATTAATTAAATTCAGATCAAACAACTCTGGAGTCTGCAACAAACATAATAAACAATAACAGTATAAAAAGTAATTTAATCAAACATTACATTCTTTTTGTTTTGAAGGGTCACATTTGTCTTACATGACAGATGAATAATTTTTTATGATTATATAACCATATGATGTATTATGTTGTTCCACTTATATGGCACACACGCTTGCACCATTGTGCTAAAAATCCAGTTTTAAGTTATTTATTATCAAAAACTACTTGGCATAAACAATTTGATTAAGATAAACAATAAGCCATCAACATTAGATAGAATGTGGGGCGGAATGACCAGAAACCATACTCACTAATTGACAAAAATATAAATCTCAAATCCATGGCATAATGCTGACAAGGCGGAACAATGAATTAAATATCAAGCCTACAGTCGGAAGTCTGAGAGTTAAGCGCTAAGAGCATCATGTAGCATAGCTGAAAAAAATTAACATTTGCTTGCAAGCTCACATTTTAAATTCAAACTGCAATGAGTGCCGACCACAACATCTATAAATGATGCTGACTCGAAAATAGTGAGGTCCTTTGGCAGTCTCCCAAATTCCTTAATGATAAAGGACTGTAATATGTTTCAAGTATCGTAGCATGCCAAACTACTCACAGATACATGAGCCTCCACAATTTGGGCATATCCTGAATCCAGATCTGTTACTGTGAAGCTAACATGAGCATCATTTGTCCACGGGTACTGTTGAATAAAAAATGTTCAAGTAGTAAAATCTTACAATACAAAATGATTTTGTCACGCACTCAATAAGTATGGGGCTAGTAATTAATGGCTATACAGTAGATCATAAGAGAATGATAAAACTTAATACAATCTACTGTATAGCCCTTAAAACATTCAATTTAAGAAACTACAGTGTTACTATAGCGTGAGGTCTACCACACTGTAATGTGAGGTCTACCTCCCGTCCACACTATAGTATGAGGTCTAGGGTTAGAGTTTGGGTTAGGGTTAAATCTAATAATAATGATAGATAATGATTTGCATATAATGATCTAATAATGATAGTAACAATTGCAGCGGGCCAGTAGTGGTATGTTATAGAGCGTTCAGTGAGCATTTTTACAAATCTACTAATACCGTATTTTCTTGGCACAAAACCCTCATTGTCATAAGTTTTCTGCTGTTACGACAAAAACCTTTTTAAAATTGAAAGAAAACATAAGGATGGGAAGCTTACCTCATAAAATTCGATCGAGTAAGGAGCTTCATTGAAAAATGGAGCATTATCATTTGCATCATCAATATCAACCACATTGTTCCTTTCCTGAAATATTAATCTGATATTCAACTCAGTAAAAAACCATCCAATTCATTGAGAAAAATAATTTATGGTCCCACTAATCTGTTCCATTTTTGCTGTTACAATCAACAGAGGGTAACATTTTTGACCAAATTCCATACCAAGAAAAAACTAATAAGTGATACACTTTGACCATTATAGTACACTTTTCTACTGTGGACTTCACTAATGCAATGTACAGTCGCACCCAAAAGTTTAAGACAACTCCGTAAAATTTAGATTTTTGTTTGAAAATGAAAAAACTTTTGCTAGAGTTATGTCACATTAGCTTTTACGTTCTAAGAATATTGCTATGTAACAAATGCTTCTGGTGAAGCCTTTAATGATGAGATTTTGTGACAAATTTCTTTTTGGATGCAAAAACATCCAGTTTTTTTTTAATTTTAATGCTGGACATACGGGCAAAAAGAAAGGCTATCAGTCGTAGAAAGGGCAAAAATTGTTACTTGGAATGAAGAGGGGTACTCGGAAAGGCAAATATCAAAAAAAACTGAAGTATAGCAAAACAGCATTCCATCAGAAAATCATCAGAATTCAAAACTTTGGGAGTTTTCAGGATTCGTACAGGTCTGGAAGACTCAGGGTTACCTCCCAAAAGGATGATCAACTGATGAAAAAGATGGTAGTGCACTCACCTGCGAGTTCAAGGGAAAAAATTAGATCGGCTTTGTCGCTCAAAGTACAGTTGTGAGTAAAACCACCACAAAACGTCGTTCGACTGATAAATTTAGGCTAAGAGCTTACAAACCCATACAAAAACCTAGGCTTATCCCTTCCATGAAAGACAAAAGAAATGCTTTTGCCAAGGCTCACCTGGATTGGACCACTGAAAACTGGGAGAAAGTTTTATTTTCTGATGAGTAAACTGTACAGCAGTTTACATCTCACAAGCAACTAGTGGGAAGACCAGTTGGTGCCAGATATGAAGACCGCTACACCATCCAAACTATGAAACACCCTCCAAGCATCATGGTCTGGGGAGCAATGTGTGCGCATGGTACAGCTGGTCTGTATTTCCTCCATCCAGGTATCACTATAAATGGCGCAAAATACACAGACCTACTCAAGGATAAGTTAGAGATCCACATGATGGTGCATGATTTAATGTTTTCATGCACGATGGTGTTTTATGCCATAGGGAAAAGTCAGTGAAAAACTTTCTGCAGAATATATTGATATCCTGGACTGGTCAGGAAACAGTCCAGATCTAAATTCAATCGAAATTTTATGGCATGTGATAAAGAATGAAGTAGCAGACCACCATCTTACCAGTATAAAATTACTAAAGACAGCGATAAAAATTGTATGGACTGAAAAAAAGACATCAGTATACTGCTGCAATCTCACAGATAGCATGCTCCGCAGAATGGCAGCCATGGTGAAAAACACAGAAGGCCTTACAAAATATTGAAATAATAAAGTAAATGATGTTTTTTTACAACTGTGGTTCATCATTTGTTTAATAGGTTAAGTCTCAATAGATAGACAAAAGATCAAGCGCATATGACAAAAATAAAATGAGCTAGGAAGAGACAAAGTGCAAACACAGTGAAAAGTCATGAGTGGTCTCAAACTTTTGGGCAAGACTATAGAATAGTAAGCACTACCTGTAAGTCACCACCGAGGCACTGTGAAGCAACTTCACTAAAAATTTCATGGAAAAGATTGAAATTGTAGTTTTACCATTATTAACAAAAGTTATATGGTAGTGCGAACACCATTTTTTGCAGTGCTAAGATTAAAGGTAGTAGTGCTATAACGCTGAACGATTACTCAGCCAAACAAATTGCTCAAGCAAACAGCAACATTAGGACTAGCCACTGACAAAGCTGAGATTGAATACACAACAAATAACAACTCTAAACACTTCAGACCTTTTGATGTTGAGCATATACTAGAAAGCTGCAAAGCTAAATCTATAAAACCTTTGGTGCGATGTTGTCAGTAACATAGCCCAGTGGAAGCACGATATACAGAGGCAATGGTCATGGATTTAAACTTCAAGATGACTAATTGTATGGTCCTTAAAAAGAAACTCTATGAGATTTTTCTCCGAGTTTCTCTGCTACTTGTAGTGAAAAGTACTGTGTCAGTAGTACGAATCACTTTAAAGCAGTGATATTGACTGAATTCATAAAACTTAAGCTAGCATATTACCTCATTCTCTGAACCGTCTGCATCTTCAACTTTTGTGACAAAAACAAAACGAGGAATATTCTAAAACATATTTTATAGCAATAAATAAAACTAAGCCTCATTCTAGAAAGCAGCAGCTCTTCAATGAAATATGCAACGTATTTTTAGTTACCGTATTTTTCGGACCATAGGGCACACCGGACTATAAGGCGCAGTATCAATAAACGCCTTCTAACGCGTTTATTTTCGTATATAAGGCGCTCTGGACTGTAAGACGCATTTAATGAAAAAAAAACTCAACGCATTATATCGGTACCGTACCTGCATTTTATGATCAAACAATGGAATCAAACAATCAATTGTTATGTTCGCATTGCGTGAGAAGTGAATGGTTAGTCGCTAGGTACAGGTTGCAATACATGCGTGATGCACGTGTGTGTTTACGCACGTAAAGTCAAGAGAAAAATGCACTCGTGAGGGAACGAGAGTAGTTGAAGACAAAAAACGCACTCCTAAAAGGAATGAGAGTAGGTAATTTAAGAGCACTTATTGCAGCATAAAATTTGTTCAGAGTTTGGTGACAACGCGCAACCTGATCCACACATTGGACGCACCAGACAATAAGGCGCATGTTACATTTTTGAAAAGATCAAAGAATTATAAGCGTGCCTTATGGTCCGAAAAATACGTTACATGGCTTTGCTTACACCATCAAATTAAATCTATTAGGTATGAAATGCTAAACACAAAATAGTAACTCTGTTTTGTCACATCTACAGTATATGACAAAACAATGATACTTTATCATATTTGTTAACAGCAATAAAGCATTGTGGATCGGTACAAGAATGGCAAACCTCTCTGTCAAACTTCAGATCTGGTTTCAAGAAAACATTGACCCCTTCTTCATCATTTTGAGTCACTCCTTCATTTTCAAGTTCAACGTATGTCAAAAACTCAGCAGACAAAATTGAAAATTTGTAAGGCAATCTTCCTCCAGTAGCACTCAGTTGAAAAAGGGGAGAACTATTATCTGTGGCTTCACAAATTTGCTTCGTCACTCTCTGTATTTCCACTGACTCTAAAAATCAAGCAATTACACAACTGATCCTTTTAAATCTTTTACAAGCTGTTAAAACACAAAAATAACTTCAAGATTATCTTTTAAAGCTCCATCTCCAGAAAGACATGGTCATCAATGATGGAAAAATTTTTTCCGCATATTTGTGACATACTTCTACATGGGTCTATGCCAGCTTTAAAGTGAATACCCAGTGTACATTTTTGTTACGGTTTTGTTCCATTTTTTGCTTCAAAAAAAAATTTTTATCTATTTGGATATTTACAGTATATGACCTCATATAGTATACCTTGTCGTGTGAACAACCGGTATTGTAAACAAAGATCTTTTGCACATTTTTGTTGCTAAAAACGAGCACACCAATGGTACATCCTTTGTATACAAAGTCGAATATTCCAACAACCACATGCTGTGTTGCATCGTACAAATATTTAAACCCATGCAAGTTTTGGTACAAAAATACATAAAGACAAAAAACGTACAAAAGCAAACAAAAAACCTACCAAATCATTAACTGAACAAATATTTACACTATAAACACAGTCCTTCAGATTACAACATTTGTTTTTCACATGTTGGCTAGTTTCATTTTCTTTAAAGTTTTATGAGACAGAACACATATGAAAGCAAAAAGATTGCGTCAGCAAAAAAAACAGTACAGATTTTATCTTTTGTGACAAAAAAATTAAATAAACTTTTAACAAGTCAAATGCACTTTTATTATGCACCTGGCAAAAATTTTGGACAAATGGCCAACTGCACAGCATAAAAGAAACAGCAATCCCGCACGATGGCGTAGTGGTTAGAGCATCTGCTTCGCAGCCAGTAGACCTGGGGTTCATTTCCAGTCATACCAAAGTCGAGTCATACCAAAAGACTTTAAAAATGGTATTCACAGCTTCCCTGCTTGGCACTCAGCAAAATAGGAATAGTGTGGAGAACATACCACAAAGCTTGCTTGTTGTGTCCTTGGGCAAGACACTTAACGGGATTCCTCCATCTTTATGTGGCAGACAGGTGGTGGGGCTAAGCAGTCTACCCATCGTGGTGGCCCCAGTCCAACTGAAAACTTGCACACCGAGCATGAGTGCTAACGAAATGTATACACATCTTCCTGAATAATGCTTATAATAAATAGCTCAAATGACAAAGAAGAAATGAAACAGTTCAGTGGGTTGGCCTCTCATATTTGCAGTCCCTGTAATGCAATCAATAACAATTGTGTATCTTAGGTTTTCAGTATTTAAGCACAATGTCTAAACCAAAGGTTGGCAACATGCAGCTTTGGAGCTGCATGTGGCTCTTGTGCATTTTTTTTGTGTGGCGAACACTTCTGTGAAAAAGGTGAGAACCAAGAGAGTGTGTCTTGAAATTTGGTTACTTGTCACTAATTAAAGGTGAAGACCTTTTCTTCAGAAAACACCCTTAACTTGATGGGCGATGTCATGCATAATTGCCAGAATACAATCTTTTTGCGGCTCTCACTCTTCTCTTTTTTGTGGAAATTGGGCTCGAATAGCTCTTCGGTCATAAAAGGTTGCTGACCACTGGTCAAAACCAACTTGCAAACCATAAACATCTAAGCCAATTGAAATCGTAGTACAGTGGCAAGAGTTTCGGCTTCACTTTTGCTATACCTGATTTCAATTCCATTGTGGAATCACATCAAAAAAACTTCAAAAACTGTACTCACAGCTTTTTTGTCAAGTACTCAGATTAGCACATAGAACATGTTGGCAACTAGCTAAAAAACATCAACATACCTTGTACGTCTGACCTTACTAAAACGCTGCATGGCCAAATGTATTTAAGTAACTAGCAGCTTGTAATCTTTAGCTTTATACTACTTTTAGCAGCCTACTGGTGGCAAATTTCATGAAACAGTTGGAGTAAAAACTTACTTTTGTTGGAGATCAATAATGCATAATCGCTGAAAATGACCTTGCCATGTCACCGTCATGCTTGTAACACAATATTGATCTCCAAGAAAAAGGTATTCTTGCAATTAGCCTTGAAAAAAGTGGACCCCAAAGCAGGCTGCAACATAACAAAAATTGGGAAGCACTGCATTAGTATACATACACAAATAGTTTGGCCTGCACCAACACATATCAAAATATGCTTTTAAAAGAGCTTCTTAGAGAGGAGAAAAAATCAGATAAATGTGTATGTGCGTGATGTTTTGCAGCATTGTAATGGCTACAGTCATCACTTTTGTCAAGAACTGCTGTATGCAATTACAGAGTTGTATAAAAATAAGCTATTATGCAGTTAGCATGGCAAACATCAAAAATCATTAAGTGTGTATTTTCTATTTTTGGTGAAATTAAAAAGTTTATCCAAACTTATACTAGTATTGCAGTCAAACGCACAAAAAAGAAAATTCATATAACTAAAAAAATTATTAACGTTTAAAAAATGAAAACAAATGACAGTGGACAGCCTGCTGATTTTAAAATTACAACCACAGCATGAACTCACTGACTTGAGATACATAAATAAACAGCAACTAGACCTAAACATCACCTACAATATCAGTAACCTAACTTAACTTTATCATAAAAAACTGAAGTTACTTACCTAAGGGATATATTAAACAATAAAACATCAAGGTAAACAGCACTAAGGAATAACTTTCTTTCATTATTAAAGATATACATAAAAACTCAAAAAAAAAGCATACATTAATTAAAACACTACAAAAATACAAAATGTTTTTAGTTTTATTCTAACAACATAATCACACTGAAAGCTCCACAGTGTTGTAATGATTAGAGCATACACTATACATTTTGTAAAACTGAGTAATTTGGTAAAAGATTCCCGTGTCATGTCACACCAACATACTAAAAAATGGTATCTATGGTTTCTCTACTTGGCGCTCAGCATGAAAGAAAAAGTGTTGAAAAAACAGCAAGTTTTGCTAATAGTGTTCTTATGAAAAGCATTTATTAGGATTCCTCCATTTTAATATTGCAATTTAAATATTGCATTGCAATTGCAATTGCATTGCAAATTAATATTGCATTGCAAATTAATTACAATGCCCAACATAAACTTTTAATCACTCCTTATATTTGGTAACAGATTTTTTGATACCACACACATTGCTGTTCAGCTTTCTGAGTAAATAGAACAATTATCTTTCTTTTAATGTTAACAAATGTTCTTCCAATGCTCTAACAAGCCTATAGTTAAAGTTCAGATTAACAATTGTAAAGTTGCCAAACATTCTATTAATTTTATTTCTCTTCTCAACTGAAAAAAACAAAAAAAATGGCACTAATTTTTTACTTCAACTAAATTCTTATATAAACAAAAAACTAAAAGGGAAGTATACTTGCTTTACAGTAATTGCAATTTTAGAGAAATGAAAAAATTAAAAGCTATGACAATTAACTAATCAAACACAAGATGAACAAAGAGTTTGAGAGACTACAAAACAACAAAACATAGTCTTTCAGTCAGTGGATTATCCATGCCCGACAATGCAATTGGTGAAAGTTGCACAATAGTTTGGAGGTAAAACGTGAAGTCATTTTCCAGTTAAAAAGGCACGTAAGCTAAACCAAGCAAACTTGCAACATTAAGCTTTTAAACATCAACTTGCAGACTATTAATCACATGTTTGACAAACAGTCCGTTACAACATAAAAAGTTTTCCAAATTGATTTGAAGTAGTTGAAAGTCTTTAGTTAGAGCGAAAGTTTGGGTAGCTGGAAAAGATTAGGATTTAACAACACTAATTTAACACTGTCTTTTGGCTTTGGCACTTGAGAACAATCGTTTACAAAAACTAGATATTAAATAATGTTTGGGCATCATCAGAACTATTGCTTTATGGGTAGCACCAACAAGATAACTTGGAATCCTCCTTTCATATAAACTTTGAAAAACAATCGGCAATGCTTGACACAACTTTAGTTACAATTTTTGTTTTAAATAATTTTCGTTCATTGCTGGTAACTGGCATTTGTGTTTAAAATTCTAGTATCAAATTATTTATACAATGTTGTTTACAAAGTACCAGTATATATGCTGCTACAAAATTAATATATAGTATACATTGTAGGACTAGTGCACGGTAGGCCTACTCTACAGATGCGACTATATTTTTGACTTTGACATTATTAACTGACAGTTAGAGCAAAAGTATATTAAAGCAATCTTTACCAACCCACAACCCAACAGAATTAATAAAATGCAAAACGAAACTACATCACCTACTAAATTGCTTAGGCCCAAAGAATAAAACAGGAAAATCTCAATTGAAATTACAAGGTGTCTATTACACTCCAAATATATAGCTTAAAATATGGAAGTTCACGCTACACAAATTGAACTTTTAGTGCTACATATTAATTCATGAGTAGGCCTAAATTGAAACAAAACGTTTATTAAAGCAAAATTAATGCAGATATAACTTTTAGAACTGGTATAATTTTGAAGTTGCTGCATGGCAACATCACTGAAATAACCGCCTTAAATCAAGACAAACCAAGACAACAACGATTTATATAATACAGCTTTTCATCAATCTTTCATCAAAAGACAGATTTCATCACTTGGTACCGGTAGGGGAAAGGAGGGTGATTTGATACAGCACCCCTACAGAATTCTATAAAATAAATTTTAGTTAATTACCGCTACCACGTGAAAGAAAGTGTGGAAAACCTTCATCCGGTTTATAGGAAAAGCTGGTTTAAATGAATTTGAAAGAAATGAAGAAGAGAAGTTGTTTTTGCAAAGTTTTTGTAAAATTTCGTTTCCAAATTTCAGCTTGGCTGCAGAATTAAAGAAAGGGTTAATAAAGCTGCCAATATGGTGGAGTAATTGTTGCTAGATTAGGTTGTTATCTAGTGCAGTTGTTTTTTCCAATTACTTTTCCTAGGATGTTAGCTGTCGAATTTCTATCCGGGGTGCTGGAAAGGAGATTTGATACAGTGCATTGAAGGTGATTTGATACGGTGTATCAAATCATCTTCATTATAACAACATGGTATGATCATTTGATGAACCTTTTTGGTGTCTTGGAGCATAGAAGACAATTAAAAAAGCACAGAGCACCTAATCAGTTGTTAGGTTGCCTACAAAAAGATTTATTAACCAGTTTTGTATTCTGATATAACTACACAGTAATTATTGTAGGCTATGGTGCTGGTAGCACCTACAAGCCAGCAATTACTCTTATTTTAGATATTTTGTATTTGAATAGAAATTTTATTCTATTTAAACTTGCTTTACAGTAATTGCATGACTAAACAGTATGCCGTTTAAATATGAAAGAAAAACTAATTGATGTTTTCGATCACTACCAGATGTGTTAAAAAGAGCAGCTAAATGTGTCACCGAAGAAGGTATGTCTTATCGAAAGGCTGCCACC
Source organism: Trididemnum clinides (assembly GCA_963675345.1). NCBI lineage: Eukaryota > Metazoa > Chordata > Ascidiacea > Aplousobranchia > Didemnidae > Trididemnum > Trididemnum clinides. The sequence goes on along the minus strand of OY776285.1, from coordinate 45,364,193 downwards.
AATTTTAATGTCGACAAAATCACTCTAATGCGGCATATCAAAAAGAAGGAGGCAAATCCCACGCGTACTATTGGTTATCAAGCTACCATTATAAACAAACAAATTTTTTCGCCGGAGATGGAACAACAGTTATCGTCTCACATTGTGCACTTGGCTGATATGTTTTTTGGACTGTCAGTTGAAAAATGCAAAGAACTTGCTTTTCAATTTGCTGCTGCAAACAAATTATCTATTCCACATTCTTGGGAAGTAAATAAGAAAGCTGGAAAAGAGTGGTGGAAGGGATTCAAAGAGAGGCACCAACTTTCAATAAGGACTCCTGAAGCCACATCAATTGGCCGCACATCAGCTTTCAATCATCACAATGTAAAAGAATATTTTGACAATCTTGGCATTGTGTTAGATAAGCATCAGCTTACTCCGGATCGAATTTTTAATTTAGATGAAACCTGTGTAACTACCGTTCAAAATCCAAAAAAGGTTGTAACTGCGATTGGAACAAAAAGTGTGGGTTCTATAACATCTGGAGAAAGAGGCGAGCTTGTCACTGTTCTTTATGCAGTGTGTGCTGCAGGGCATGCTTTCGCTCCTATGCTGATCTTCCCACGAGTGCAATACAAGGAACACTTTGTGGCAGTCCACCTGGATTTGTTGGAAGAGCAACCAGATCTGGTTGAATCAATGCAGATCTTTTTGTTGATTTTTTGATGCACATTAGTGAGCTTACTGGCTGCTCATCAGATCACAAGATTTTAGTGCTCATCGACAATCATGAATCACATCTGTCTATTGCTGCAATTGACAAGGCAAGAGATTTAGGTATTGTTCTTTTAACAATACCTCCAAAACATCCCATAAATTACAGTCTTTCGATGTATCTGTTTATGGGTCATTTAAAACTGGATACAACATAGCAATGGACAATTGGATGAGGACTAACCCAGGAAAGAATGTGACAATTTATGAGGTTTCGTCGTTAGTTAAGGAAGCCCAAATGGTTGCAATGACTCCACGAAATATAATGTCAGGATTTTGTTCGACAGATAACTGGCCATATAACCCTCAAATTTTTGACGAAACTGATTTTGCCCCTGCTTTTGTTACTGATCGTGACATTATTCAAGATTCTGGGAGCAGTTCTGCAGATCCTCAAGCTTTTCAAAGTAAATTGGGCAATGAACAAGCCTGCAATTCTTCTTTGGAGAGGCCTACCAGTCACCGCGACAATGCTTCAGGTGATGTTGATCAGTTAGCTAATTTTCTCGAAAAAGCAACTCCCACTTCATCAAGTCTTGACACTGCTTCTAATTTCGTATCTCCTGAAGATGTTTTACCTCTTCCCAAAGCGGCATCAAAAAAAATTCTAATAGAAGAAGAGGTAAAACAAGAATATATACCGACACTCGTGTTCGTGATGAAGTAGAAAAAAGGCAAACACAGAAACGACCTAAAAAGTCAGCTGATCGTGGAAAAAGTACTAAAAGAAAATTGTTTTCCAAAAAAAAAGCTCCATTAGTGATCAGGTCATCTTTTACTGATGAGGAAGACATGGAACTTATATACAATGATGATAGTAACTGCGAGTTGGAGGAGAAAATTAAAGTTAAGTTGGGTGATTACGCAATTGTATTGGTGGCTGGAAAATCAAGGTCATTAAAATTTATAGCTCGGATCGACAATTATGATGGGGATGATTGTGAATATGAAGGAGTGTTTCTCCAAAAAGTCAATAGCAAAATTGACTCTGGGATGGGAAATAAAGGACAAACTTTTATTGTAAATGAAAAAGATGCTGCTTTATTTGCCCCTGATGACATTGTGCTTATACTTCCTGCTCCAGTTGCTGTTGATGGGTCAGAAAGAAGAAGTAATCAATTGCAGTTTAATTTTGACTTTAGCAAATTAGACCTAGCTTGAAGTTTCACAAGCCTGTGCCAGTAATTTCTAATATGAGCAGAATCTATTTGCAAATACTAGAAGAGCAAACATTTTCCTAATACCACACAAAGCTGCTATTATGCTAATTCTTTGAAATTTGTTTGGATTTTTCAACTTAGTCGCTTGTACTTGTTTATTTTTTTGACATGTTTCATTTTTAGTGTATGTGTTAGAATCAAAATACAATATGATTCGACTTTCATATGCATTAGTTTTGATGCTTTTAGTCTACCATACAATTCTTGTAGTACAGTGGTTCCCAACCTTTATAAAGGCCCACACCCCTAAAATATCTCAATATGTTCTCACACCCCTAAATATTTTAACATGTCCCAGGCTGGGGCGATTTTAAAGGCTAGGTTGAAATTGTGTGTGTGGACTTTTTTTTTGAGATCAGCATCGTTTCAGGTTGAATTGAAGGCCGCACACAGCTTTTTGGCCAAAGTCGGGACGCTCAGTGTTAGATCGCGCCCTGTCGGTGGAGTAGATCTCCAAAAAAAAAAAAATGTCACCACCATTTTCTTGTCGTTGTCGACTGGTTTTGCTTTTTTTTTTCTTTGAAGATCCACCCCACCGACAGGGCGCAATCTAACACTGAGCGTCCTGACTTTGGCCAAAAAGCTGTTTTGGGGAATAAACTAAACAAATGATCAAGATATATTGCACTTGTCTTTACTTTATCCATACTTTATCTGAATGATCATCTCGCACCCCTGGTTGGGAACCCCTGTTGTAGTAAAAACTTGACTAACTACGGTTGGAATTGAGCCACTAATTGATGATTCACTCAAAATAATAATTAATACAAGATTGAAAAATTATTCAACTATAGCTCATAAAAGTGTACAAGCACATTCAAGCAGTGAAACCTCAAAAAATAAACTTTCTCAAGTATACCGTATCAACTCACCTTCCCCTGTATCAAATCACATTCTTGGTGTATCAACTCACCCTCCCAGGAAGGAGAGTTGATACATTTGGGTACCACTTTTTAACTAGTAGTTGAGTAAAAAGTACTCAGGATAATACATCGTAGTTTTTCCTGAAAAGTGAGCAAAAAAGCCTAGTTTTATTTGTGCCATCAACCAAATATCTATCACAAGGCGTTTGGAATTGAAAGACAAAAATGTAAAAAGTGTCTCAAATCACCTTCCCTTCCCCTATGTCATAAAACACAGATGGCCTCAAAAACTAAGTAATTTTCAAGCCTGCAAGTACCATAGGTCTAAAAATAATTTCACAAGAGCCGAATTGAGGATAATTAAAATTTTTGCCCATAAATACTAGTGTTGTGTAAATGAAAGATGCAGACGCCTTCTCATTTTTCAAGATTACTGTATAAAGGTGGCAACTGACTAGAAAACCTTTTGACGTTTTGCCGGTTTTCTCATTGAGTAATGGCACAGAATGAATTAAATGCATTGTATTGTTTCTTTACCAATGCTATTGCACGCATCACTTGATTTATGAACCAACTAAACTTCCTCCTTTCATCAGTTTATTCACAGCAGGTATGATTTACAGCCCAATGGTATTTAGGGCTAACTTTAGCACTGAATTCCCTACGTGACATTAAATAAACCCCAAAAGAATTCAATTAATTATATTTTGCTCCAAAATCCATAACAATAGACTGATTCTTCAGCAAATTTACATCAAAACACCTTGACCTGACCAGCTTGCTCCATGCGCATGACGATATGAACCATCTATTGCAACATTAAACATCTTGGTTTTGTGAAAGGGAAATCCCCTTAACACTACGCCGCGCACAACATTTGGTTTAATAACAGGATTCCAAGTTTAATGTTTTTTTTCTCCGGCCCCTGCAACATCTTTGTGTTTATGTATAGGAGGGTTTCATGCTCGTAATCAAACGTCATCGAAACGCGCTTTCGAAAAAAGTGCCTGACCACTTTTAGTGTTTTTGCATTGAATTGAATAGGAGTGATATCGTTTTTTGCAAATCAAATTAATAAACGTGATAGTTGTTAAATGAACGTTAAATATGCTGTTTTACTGATGTTAAGGAATGAATCTGAAGTCAAAGTAAGGTAAGAGGTGCTAAGGTTTGCTTGTTCTTGTTAGTGGGCTATATATGCAGGCTTACTTGTAGCTAGCTTCTGTGACAGTGTTATATTCAATTAATCAGCTTGTTTGGGAATGCTGAGCTTAAGTTAATTGTAATGTGCAACTTATGCAGTATATTTAGTTTCATAAGCATATTGAAAAGTTTTAAACCTAAGTTATACTGTAGCCTAAATGACAGGGCAGACTTCTGTTTGGTTTGTCATTCGCTAGATTAGTTATTGATGTATAAAATCAGTAATTTTTTGAAATTTTGTGTCCATAGTGATTGCAGATCAGTCATATTGATATTCAGATCAGGGATCTGGAAGCGGAAGCGGAAGCTGGAAGCGGAAGCGGTGGAAGCGGTACTTTTTCTGTGGAAGCGGAAGCGGAAGCGCGAAAAATCCACCGCTTCCGCTTCCACATAGGAGGGAAGAATGGAGAGAGAAAAGAAATTGGTTATGCTATCCTTCGTAGAAGAACGAATAGGGGGAGCATAAACATTAAGAAATGAGAGCGAGGAGGAGTTGTTTAGAGAGATGTTGACCTCTACATAATCAGAGTAGGGGCCAAGCGAAGAAAGAGAGGAGGTAGAAAGCTCAGAGAAGGATGAGCACTGCTTGACGAAAATGATGACGCCGCCGCTAGCGTCTGCGACATCAGTAGAAAAAATACCAGATTGGGAGTGAGTGCCATGGGATTGCAGAGCAGAGATCCGGAAAGAGGAAGATAAATTGAAGTTAGATTCCTGGATAAAAATAAGATCAACGGAATGAGACAAAATAAAGTGTAGCAGTTTAGTGCTCCTGGCTCGGAGACCCCCAGCATTCCATTCAAGAACCCTAAGAGAGTAAGGGAGGGGAAGAGAAAGCAGGAGGTACAGAGAAACAGCCAGGAGCATGAAGCGGTGGTGAGGGTGCAGAGGGAGAAGATACAAAGTGGGCGGAAAAAGAATAAGAGGTTTGAAAGCGAGGGTGGGGTGCGAGTGCTGCATTAGCGGAAGGGGGCCAGATTGAGCAGTGAAGGTGTACTAGCTGGAGGAGTCCGAGGAGGAAGTCACAGTGCTGGTAGGTGTAGAATCTCCAAAAAAAGCAGGGAGGGAAGCTCCACAAATGAGAGCTGCCAAGAGTTCTGAATCTACAAAAGGAAAGTAGTGAGCACTTTAAATGAACCCAATTAGAGCATGTGCAACATTGCACTGTCCTACCCCGCCAGGTCACATTTCCAGTGCACACTAAACAGGGAAAGACAGGACAAGGGTTTGGATGAACGTTGCCACTCATCAGGGAAAGGAGAAGAATGAGAAGACAGTCAAAAGAAAGGCAGGAGAAGACAGGCCGATTTTAAAGAGGCTGCGTGCTACCCTTCTGCAGTCGTTCAGGGGGCTGCACAGCGAAAAAATGGTTTGTGTGAGGGGAGTGCCCGGGGTAACTGGGACCCTCGGGAAGGCCAACAGCCATTTTGACCCAACCCAAACGGGTTGGGGACCGCACCACCACGTTGAGGCGGCTGTTGATTGGTGCAGTTCAATTTTGCTCGCTTTACATGTACATACTATATATGCGACAGAAATTTCGCACTTCACTATCCAAAAAGATCGGAGTCAATACGTGTTTTGGGGACGGACAGAAAGTCGGCAATAATGATTAGAGTTAAAGTTAACTCAAAGTCAGAATTAGTTGAGAATGGAGAGGGAAAATCAACGCTATACGGTGTAATTTGTTGTTGTGACGACAGGTTATTTTCGAGAGCTGTGACATGTGGTCATACGATTTAGATCTGAGAAGCATTAGGTTAACTGCTGTAAAAGTAGTTGTAAGTAGTGAAGGAACTGGTAATAACTGTCTATTTGTTGAAGTGTTTAATTATTTTTTGAATTGTAGTAACGAAATATTTGATTTTCTTGCAAGCAGTTCGTGATTTCTAAATTTTTGTTAGTGGGAGTTTTGTGACAAACGCGAAAGTACGAGGGGCATACCAAAAGTTCTGCACAAACTGTTATATTTTTAGAACAAAGAATCACGAAATAATAAAACAAGTTTATTTTTTAACAATATCTCCTTGCAAATCAATGCACTTTCTCCAACACTCTGCAACCTTTTTTATTCCTTCTTCAAACCAGTCTTTTGACATGGCCTTAAGCACCTCATTTACGGCTGACTTCAGCTCATTTTTACACCTAAATCTTCTGCCACAAGGAGGATCCTTCAGTGGCCCAAATAGGTGGAAGTCGCTTGGAGCAAGATCTGGGCTATAAGCTGGATGAGGAAGAAATTGCGACTTCAGCTCACCTAATTTAGCCATGGAAACTTATGCTGTGTGGACAGGATCCTCCTCGTGGCAGAAGATTTAGGTGTAAAAATGAGCTGAAGTCAGCCGTAAATGAGGTGCTTAAGGCCATGTCAAAAGACTGGTTTGAAGAAGGAATAAAAAAGGTTGCAGAGTGTTGGAGAAAGTGCATTGATTTGCAAGAAGATATTGTTAAAAAATAAACTTGTTTTATTATTTCGTGATTCTTTGTTCTAAAAATATAACAGTTTGTGCTGAACTTTTGGTATGCCCCTCGTACATTAGGGGCTCCACGATGACAAAAAGATTGAAAAGCACTGTTCTACATTCAACACGAGCTCTGATATCTACGAAAAACAAACACAGAGTAGTTCGAAACAATAAGCTCAAGCGAAGTAGGTAAAGTAATAGCAATAAATGAAGGTTTTTGTTTTCTCAAAATGATAAAGTGTAGGAGAAAGCAGACCAAAGACCAACAAAAGTTAAAAAAAATTGTCAACGGTCGTTTTTTCGTATTTTGTTGGTGGAAGCGGAAGCGGTGGAAGCGGAAGCGATAGGTGTGGAAGCGGAAGCGTTTGAAAAATAACCGCTTCCACATCCCTGATTCAGATGTAACTTTGTGACCGTAACTACTCCTCAAACATTTTTTTGAGCTATTGCCTAGACTGCTGAACCAAGGGTACTTTAAAAACTTACTGTACTAATTCATTAATTCATGCGTATGAGCTCATGCTTTGTTTGCATGTCTTTCGTCACGCTGGGCCACTACGACGGGTAGACTGCTTGGCCCCACCACCTGTTTGACACATAAAGATGGAGGCATGGCCTTAAGTGCCTTACCCAAGGACCCAACAAGCAAGCTTATGGTACCGGTAGTAATGATCAGATAATGGTTGTTTTTGCTAATATACCGACTTGTATCTAATTGGTACCGGTATAGAGTTATTTTTAACTGAGGAGCAAATGGTATTAAAATGGCACTTCTCTTACGGGTAATTTTTTTAATTGTCACGCAGTACTAAGCTTAGACTAGCCAACTCAAAGACCTAATCTCAACCAAATTGATTTTGATTAAATTTATTTGTTTTCGAGGATCCAACTAGCCTTGCAATAATTCATTCCAATTTTTAATTAATTTCTTTTTAGTTTTTAAAAAACCCCAAAAGTTGGTTTTCGCCCTATACCTTCCAGCATAAATTACAGCTTTTAGTCAGCCACTTTTTTGGCGCAAAATGAGTGACATCATATGCAACCTTCCTATAGACAGTGGTGAGCAAATTATTTTTTCAGGTAATTGAGTAACAAATTTTAAAAAGTAATTAATTACAGTTACTTTCAACAGACAAAATTTTCGATGAAAAATGCAAAAGTGATTTACTTATTTTTAATGCAAGACAAAACAGCCAAACTGCCAATTGAAAACGTTGTTTAATCTGCTTATTGTTGTTGTATTGTTTGTATTTATCCTCCATTCACGAGAAAGCGAATTGTATTGCTATATTTTGGATGGGACGTCCGCACTCGCTTGGGAGTAAAGCTTTGCTTAGAAAGCAAAAGCTTGAATTCCTAGTATCTAATGTTTAAAGGCTATCTGACTTGTAATGGGTATCATCCTCTTCCGCCAATTGCTATGTTGTTTTTTTTATTTGGCTTCATAAAGCGTAGTCGCTTGAGATTGTGACCCAAAGAATTTATAAGCAGCTTCCTACAAAATTTATTGATATTGTGATAAAGAAATTAAGTGATCTCTTGTTGTATTGTCAGAAGTTTAGGTAAATTATAGCTTCAAATTTAGCTCTTTCGCTACCAAGATCATCATATGATCTCGTGTTTTCAGTGTTTCTCTCAAATTTTTTTTTGCGAAGTTAATTTACTAAAAAATGGATTTATGACTTTATTTCTCGTCCGATTTTCATAAAATTTTCAAAAGATCACACTTAATTTCTCACAAATCGAAAGATGTATAATTTGTGTCCTGATTTTTGGATTTTTTTACCCAAAAACAGTTAAAAAGACCAAGAACCCAGTTGCAAACGACAAAAATTGCCAAATTCTCAGCAAGAGCCAACTACGTTAAAATCAAATTGAGATTACATGTTTACCACAAAACCGAAGCCTTTATCATTTTCCGATTAAGATTTTTTAATTTTTTAGGGGTCTCAAAACCCCCCAAACAAATTTGTTTGGTAAGTAGAAAAAAGTAGATTTGGAGCATAAAAAATAAGAGATGCTGCTAAATACTGGTCTCATCTCAAAGCTTAAGAAATTTGCTTTCCAGAAATATACATAACTTTAAATAATAATCTTAGGCTAAGTGATATATGATATTTACTGATCAAAAATGGGCACTATATATCATATCAGTTCAAAACCCCCAAAAATTTTTGACTTACCTTCACAAATTATAATTTTTAGAAAAACTACACCCTTTAAAAAGATAAAATAAATTGCAAATACTTCACCACTAAGGTCGTCGTTTTGCGTCAAGTTTCCAAGGAGACAGAAGCTAAAATACAAGTTTAAAAGCTGGCAGAAGTTCGGTTTTTCTAAATCAAAGTTTGCTGTATCCCCCTTGTGAAAATTTCCGGTCGTTATACCCCTTGTTTCTCAACCACTAGGAGGAGGGTAAAAAGCTTTTGCTTCATTGTTAGTGACAACATATTCTATTTTCATTTGATATTTTTTGAATCTTGAAGAAATTCCTTTTCCAAAAATACATAATGTTGCATGGTTTAGGCTAACTTCTAGTAGATAATGACTGATCATATTTTAGGAACTAAATTTAACTAACAAAATTTGGTACCGGTCAAAAAAAGATCATGGGCCGAAGAAAGTTGCAAATTGTAGAAAACCTAGGCTTCTAGCTAAGTTTTGACTGATATACCTTGAAAGCTTATTTTCTTAGCATCATCTAGCGACCATTTTTAAAAGTTTGTTAGAAAATAAAATCTGTAATGATCTTTGAGGTAAGGGTACTACTTTGATTTCAAAGACAACTCAGCACCTATTGGGGGTAATTTGCACATTCAAAAAAAATTTTTTTATATTTGAAATCTTCAAAAAATAATGATTTCAACAATATAAAACACTTGATGTAGAAGTAAACAGATGAGTAATGATTTACAAAGAAACTTAGGGTATATAATTATGACAGTTTTTCGCACTGCCACCATACGGATATTTTTTCGCTATTCACGCAGTAGCGAAAGAGTTAACTCTTTGGCTCCCGCGATCATCGATTGATGATCTCGTGTTTTCAGTGTTTCCCTCAAATTTTGTTAAATTGAGTTACAAAATTAGTTTACTAAAAAATCGATTTGTGACTTTATTTTTTATCTGATTTTCATAAAATTTTCAAAAGATCACGCTTATTTCCTCACGCACCGGAAGATGTATTATTTGTGCCCTAATTCTTCGATTGTTATACCCAAAAACGGTTAAAAGGACCAACAACCCAGTTGCAGACGACAAAATCGGCCAAATTCTCAGCAATAGCCAACTATGCTAAAATCAAATTGAGATTACATCTTTACCACAATACCAAACCCTTTATCATTAACACAGTCTAAAAACTACTCTTTTGGGGCATTATTTGACAAAATTTCAAGCGATAATGATAAATTTTACTTTTTTGAATTTCCAAATTTTTTAGGGGTCTCAAACCCCCCCAAACAAATTTGAATGATAAGTAAATAAAAGTAAATGTAGTGCGTAAAAAACATGATATGTTGCTAAATACCGGTCTCATTTGAAAGCTTAGGAAATTTGCTTTCCAGCAATATATAACTTTAAATAGTTTAGACAAAGTGTGGTATATGATATTTACTGATCAAAAATGTGTACTGTACATCATGTCAGTTCAAAACCCCCAAAATTTTTTGACTTACCTTCACTAAATTATTATTTTTACAAAAACTACACCCTTTAAAAAGATAAAATAAATTGCAAATATTTCACTACTAAAGTTGTGATTTCGCATCAAGTTTCCAAGGAGACAAAGACTGAAATACAAGTTTAAAAGCTAACAGAAGTTTGGCTTCTCTAAATCAAAGTTTGCTGTATCCCCCTTGTTTCTCAAGAAATGGAAAGGGTGTAAAAAGGCTTTTGCTTCATTGTCAGTAACAGCACATTCTATTTAAACTTGATATTTTCTGAATCTTGAAGAAATTCCCTGTTCAAAAATACATAATGTTACATGGTTTAGGCTAACCTCTAGCAGATAATGACTGATCATACTTTCGGTACTAAATTTAACTAACAAAATTTAGTACCGGTCGGTACCGGTCAAAAAAATGGTCATTTGCCTCAGAAAATTGCAAATTGTAGAAAACCTAGGCTCTTAGGTAAGTTTTGACTGATGTACCTTGAAAGCTTATTTCTTTAGCATCATCTAGCGACCATTTCTAAAGAAATTGGTAGAAAATAAAATCTGTAGTGATCTTTGAGGTTAGGGTACTACTTTAATTTCGAAGACAACTCAGCCACAGTTGGCGCGGTTTAATTTGCATAAAATTTGCATATTCAAAAAAAAATTTTTTTTGCTTATATTATATTTGAAATCCTCAAGAAATGTAGATTTAAACGATATATCACACTTAATGTAGAAGTAAACAGATGAGTAATGATTTACAAACAAACTTAGGGTATTTTATGATGATTAATTACGATTGATTATCACAAATTTATGACAGTTTTTCGCACTGTCACCTTACGGACATTTTTTTTCGCTTTTCACGCGGGAGCAAAAGATTTAAACCTTTACAGCGAATCGAACAATTGGCCTTTACTGAGTAGTAGTAGACGGTTATAACCGGACTTCCTGCGGAATACTTCTAAAGTCTTTCCCTTGTTGTATTGTCTTTTTTGTTCTTTGCCCTATGGTTAACTAAAGCCACATGTTTGACTCATATATATGGCTCGTGCGTCTGCTCATATATATATATATATACTAACCACTTGTATTTTTTCTATTCTTTGTCAAAACGTGGATGTGGCAAAATGAGCAGTGAATTGTCGTGTTAGAAATTGAGGGTTGATACCCCTGCTTGATCGTTGTAAAAGATGCGTGGCAGCCTTTATTTCCGTGGAATTTTTGTTCTGCGCACGCTGGTTGGAGTTGCGCATATTTGTAAATAAAAATAGAAAGAAAACTTCAACCGTTTCCTGTTTTTTGTTTGACAAAGCAGAAAGGATCCGTAGTGCTAATATTACCAGTCTTACAAAACAGCTCGACTGGTTCAGGGCTAACCAACGACGGTAGGCTTGGTGCGGAAATCAGAGAATTTGAACCTGGAATTGCCAAGGTTAATAGCTTCAAAATTGCCAATTTGTTAAAGGGATCCATTACAATAAAACTTTTTGATAAAAACTATACACTATGCTTCAATTATTTAACGACAAATTAATAAAATATCCGTTCTTTTGCTGTGAGCAGCTAACATAAAATCACTGTAACTTGTAGGCATAACTTTTACAGTGTCCAATGGACAAGTAGTAACGAGCTTTGTTACTTTAGCAAAAATAGTGATGACGTTATAGTTACTAGAAAAGTAACTAATACTTACAATAGTAAGTAGTAATTGGGTACTACTAGTAACGAGTTACAATAGTAAATAACCGGTACAATAGTAACTAGTTACTGCTCATCACTGTGCATAGAACATGTTCAGTTCAGATCTGCTTCAGAAGTGACTGGTATTGCTGGCTCAGTGCATTTCTACGACAATCCTTCAACTATGCCAGGGAAGTTGTCGTAAAGTGCCGTTTTCAAGGTTACATCAGCGAGGCCAGTCGGAGGTTTGAACTCATAGTCATTATCGCCATGATCGGCGCTCCAAACAACTCGACCAAAGTAGGCTACATGTATTACATCTCGTAATGATAAAGATTCGTTCCATTGTTAAACGACAATGAATCATGAAGCAAGTCTCAAATCACCAATCAGATCAAACACTTTCTTTTAGAAAATTAGCATCTGGTTTTACGTGTTTTGGGCCAACGTAATCAAATCACTCTCTATTTGGATATTTCTTTATGATACCTTGTCTTATCTCAGAGAACACTCTCTGCACTTACTATGCATAAACTTTTAATAACAAAAAATAACAAAACTAAGGACCATATACATTGCAGGATTACCATAAATAAATATGCAATTTATGAGATATCACAACCCCCATAGATACACTGGCAACACAAATTAACTGCAACATGCGAGAGATATATGCAGTGGAGTGTATTCACTCCATTACAAAGTCATGGGCGCCGAGACATTTTTCTTGACCGTCGAGGAGAGACATCTGCCCGTCGATCGCGGTTCTGATAAAACGCCTGCGGAGTTCGACAAGGCCTATCCTCTTCATCACCAGAACTAGTGCCAGGCAAACAGAAATTGTGGTACTCAGGAGCACATAACAACAATATGTGCTACTGAGTACCACAATACTCGCCAACATTTCCGTAGCAAACCTTTGGCCCACGTCACGGTAAACTCTGCAACAGAGTTACCCTGGGGATAGTGAGGACGGGCACCATTTGACACCACACCGTGCAAGAAAATTGTTTACCTCCGTCGAGCCAAATGGAGGACCGCCATCACTCTACAGTACGTCACAAACAGCGATGTTAATGAACCATTTACATAAACAACTGACTAACGAGGTGGTGTTAGAATTTGGAATTGGGCCCTTGACATCAAATACCCCGAATACCAGTCGACAATTACAAGGAATTTTTCATCGTTAAGATCAAACCAATCAGTTGATATGAAATGAAATACGTGTGTTGCAACTGGCAGATGCTGCATAGGCTCTTTCACATTGCTCAGCCGATCAAACTCACACTTCGAGCAGCTCTTACATGTATTGGTGATGCCATTTCAATTCCCGGCCAATAAACTATCAAACGGGCTCTCGCTTTTGTACCTTCAATGCCCCTACGGAAGGCATGCAAATCAGCTAACACAAATTTGTGCAGGCTCGCAAGAATAACTAAGCGAGTAACTTTGAGGAGGAAGTCATCATCAAAAAACAACAAGTTGTAATGAGCATTCCAATAAGGGTGAACTAATTCGGGTAACTCATGTTTATTCACAGGGAAATCTTTACGAACTTGGGATTTTAATGACTGGTATTCTAAGTCATTTTCGGATGCGTTTCGAATACGTTCGTGTAGAAAGAAACAATTGGCTTTTTGAGCGGGTAATAAGCGACACATTTGAAGGAAAAAGGTTTGCATTTCATCATGTGCTTTATCTCTTTCATCTGGGTTGCCAACCGGGTGATGTGAAAAGGAGTCCGCCGCTTTATTGTACGACCCAGGAATGTATTCTACAGTAAAATTATAGTTACTGCAATGCTTCCTCGATTATCCGTACCTCGTTTAACCGGCATTCAATTATCCGGTCGCTCTATTTTGGTAGAACATTTTAAAATTAGATCACTTTTAACTACATGCTGCAGGAATAGCTTCCGGAAAACTTAAGCTAAATCATACTAAAAAAAGCTAAAATACCGTATTGTCGTTGGTCGACCTACATGACGCATCAACACAATCCAACAATCTAATTTAGTACGTCATCATTAAAACAACTAGGAACTGCTTTTGTGCAGTGGAATAAGCTGTCGAGTTATAAATACAGTACAGTCTGTACTCGAAGGCCTAATTGTCGTTAAAGTTTTGAGATGGCTTCATATTCGAAAGATAATGTGAAACTTAAAAAACTGTTTTATCTGTTAAAGACAAGCTGAAGGTATGTGATGTGGTTCGAAGAAAAATTTCTAAAACTGATATCATGTTGAAGTACAACGTCGGCAAGTCAACTGTCAATGACATTTGCAAGAGCGAAAAACGCTAAAAGAACTTCAAGATGGCAAAATGTGAACTAGGAATATCAAAGTTTGTTGACGCCACCTAAAGCCATAAAAGTTGGAATGAATTGTAAATTGAACAGTGCTCTTTATCTGTGGTTCCGACAGAATTTCACCGCCTTCTCTGCGCTGAAAGTCCAATGTGTTGTGTTTTTGTTTGTTTCTGTTCTTTTGTCTCTTAAATCTTAAGAATTCAGTTATCCGGTTTTTTTGCTTATCCGTTCAGATTTCTGAAAGTATTATCCCAACTAGACCGGATAATCGAGGAAGCATTGTATTCTACATTAACTTAAGGAGGCTTCTCAAAATTCTAGAATTACTTACGTCGTCCAGTTTTCCGTTGTTACAAATGCTTGCCAAAGGACGGTGAGCAGTGAATAGTTTGAATGTTGTACTCGCCAAGAAGGTTTGGCATTTTCTCGTAGCGTATGCCATGGCTTGTAGCTCTAGCTCTATGGGAGCATATCTGGTTTCGGCAGAGGTCAATGTTCTTGACCCTATTTGGATTGTTTCTAACTGTGGTTAGATTGATGTTGCTTCAAGTGAAATCCCAGACCGTTTTTTAAACTTGCATCTGCAATGAGATGCAGAGGGCCCCCAGTCTGAAGCATACAATTACTTTGTCGCCTGTCAAAATGTCTTTGGTCTTTTGAAAAGCCTGTGAATTTTCTTCGGTCATGTTAAAGGGGTTAGCAGGTTTTATCAAAAGCGGTCGTAAAGGCGGTAAGGTAGTTGCCAAGTCTCTGTTAAAGGAGGCCAATTAATTGGTTATTCCATAAAATGACTGCAGGTTGGTCAAAGTCTCGGGCTTTTTTAAATCTTTAATTGCGTTTAATACTTTGTCTTGATCTCTGTAGCCGCGACTACTGAGGAAAATTCTAGCGAAAGTTATTTCTGATTTGGCACAAACAAATTTATCTTGTTGCAATTGAATGCCCCGTTCGCGGCATCGGGCTAGAAATTTCCAAACAAAGGTAGCTTGGATGGCCAAATCATGAGCTGATTAGGCTACATAATCTTATCGTCAATAACTTTAGTAATGCTAGGTAATCTTTGCAATTCCTCACACATTCGGCCATTGTAATGCTCACTGATAGAATTGATGCCAAATGGTGCGCGTTCATAGCAAAATCGCCAAATTTTTGTTTTCTTGTGCAAGTTCGATTTGACGATAGTCTTTCCAAGCATCAAAAGTGGAGAATAAACTTGCATGATCTGCTTGGATGTTTTGAACTACTTCAAGCACACCGGGACTAAAGTGGCGCTCACGCACACAGTATTTGTTTAAATGTGGAAAGTTCACGCACAGCCTTGTCTTTTCATAGTGGTATCCATTTCGGTCACGTTTGGGTTCAACGACTATAGGGTTCACCCATTCAATTGCTTCCGTGCCGGGGGTAACAATTCTCAAAGCTTGTTGATAAGCAACCGGTATAAGTCGGGCTTTGGAAACGCAACATGGGACAGCATTCTCCTTCAGCACAATATTAAATTGCTCACCTTTCATCGGTGGTTGCGATTCAAATACGTCATGAAATTTTTCAAGAAGGTGTTGTCGCAGGAGCTCAGCAACAGTTATTCGCGCGTTATTGGTATTGGAATAACAACAATGCAATTCAGGACTCAAAAATATACGATCAGAATCAGAGGGAAGAAGAATCGATAAATCAGGTATGTTTTAGCGGGTTCGGAGAAGATTGAGCTGAGTGAATCACAACGCAGTTTATTTTCTGAAACAAGTCCACTGACAACAAGGGTTTAAATATTTTTGAACACAGCTAATTTCGAATCGGCTTTTTGGCACCCATAATAGAACCTGGCAGCAATGTAGCCTTCTGGGAGCATTTGTTCCCCAGTTTCCGTAGTCGTGGACACATCTCAGCCGTGGGTGTTAGTAAAAAACTAGATGTCAAACCTAATTCACGTAAATTTTGAGGGCCAATCACGCACCAATCAGAACCTGTGTCAACAATAAAACGCATTACCGTGCAGTCACGATTATTAATTTAAACACGCACAAGCACGGTTTCAGTTTTGCCACCAGTCTTTGATACAACAGCACCAGTTTCCAGGACAGGTTCGGCCATTCCTGATGCTAGTAAACTAGTGGTAGGCTTTAATTGCATTTGCTTTTTAAAACATACGTATTCGAAATGGCCAATACCATGACAAAAATTACAATGTTTGTCCTCAGCAGGATACCTGTGATCAGGAGAGTGGTTGTAAACAACATCGCCTACACACAGGTACAGTAGGCTTAGTAGGTTTGACGTAAGTGGGTGGACTACGAACACTCTGAGTTTTGGAGTTCGGAGTTCGTGCGCTTAACTTACTGTACAGATAGAACCGTGATTTCTGAACAAATATCAGCAGTTTTTTATAATGACTCTTATATATCCATAGTTCGTATTGCAGAAGCCAAAATAAAAACTGCTTCTTCTGTTAACTTTCTCTGACCCGAGATGTCAGTCGATCCGAAAAATCAAAGATCCTGACAAGGAAAAGCCAATTTTACAATTTCTGCATGGAATTGTTTGAAAGTTTGATCACGCAATTGTCTGCATGCATCAAAGCATGTCGACGGAGCCATACGTTGTCTGCAGCTTTAGCTAAGGTTGCAATTGCTTCCAACAGAGCATCTAAGTTTTTCTTTGGTCGATTGGCAACTGTAAATTTTTGAAAATGTGGTGGTAGTCACACATGCTTCAAGTGCTGCTAATTTAAACTCTCATGGAACTGCTGTTGCATTGATACCTGCTTCTCGGACAAAATTGTTAAACTGCCGTCTCTATGAAAAGAAAGCTTCCTTTAAATGCTCAGTTAAATCAAAATCTTCCTTAACAAACACTTTACGCAATGACCAATCAATAAAAGAAGCCATGTTATTAAGAAAAATAATTTTTTATGTTAACTCTCGCTCGTTTTTGGCACATTTCCTCAGTTAATAAATTTTAACAGCGAACCAACTTTGACCAATATTTGTTTTCAACGTTTTTCAGTTAATTACAGTCAGAGATGTATCAAAATTGTTTTTTTGAATGTAGTTTTGTGCAGAGGAAAACAATAGATTTCGCTTAACATTAATATTTTTTTTTCTTTTTCCGTGGGCAAAGATCAGTTAGTTAATTTCAAACATAAGCTATTAGTTGGAGGGCAAATGACATTTAGGTGAGTTCATTGGTACAAACGGTTTGAATGCTTGAAACGATAACTACGGTAACTACCATCTTATTAAACTTCGTTTGCCAGGTTGGTCAAGCAGTATAAGTTAAAGGAGCGGCCACCTCAAAGATGGATTATGGCCAGACAAAAAGTGAGGTTCTAGGTACAAAGGAAAACTAAATTTTTATTGCGATCTGCACAAAACCAAAGTACTGTTATTAGTAACTACATAAATAAAGGTATGATATTTCCATTGCCCACAGCTTGTTTATTGCTAATTTGCCAGTTCAAACAAAAAATTCGGGTTTGTCAAAAGGTAGACCTAATCTTTAAAACCACCATAAATCGCCTTTTTAAAGGGCATGTTCTCCAATTGCAAGAAAATTCATTGCCTAATTTCATAAATGACCAATTAGCAATCACTAGTCTGTACAGAGTTGAAATAAAATACCTTCCTTCAATACCAATTTAGAAAACACTAATATGTATGGTGGAAAAGACGTATTTTTTGATACGTCGCTGACTGTGCGGCAATTGACTGAAAAACGTTGACAACAGATATTGATCAAAAATTGGTCGGCTGTAAAAATTTATTGACAGAAGAAATGTGCTTACAGCAAGCGAGAGTCAAAATAAAAACCATTTTTCTTCTGCAAATGTGTAATTATTTTTATCATTGTAATCGGATATACCATAAATATACCAATACATAATATACCACAAATTTCAGCTTTTAAATAAAATAAAAAGTATGCAAATAGGGAGTAACTTGAGTACCGTTACCCCAAAATACGGTACCGGTATGCAGCTGATTGGTGATTTGAGACTAATTTCATGTTTCATTATCGTTTAACAATGGAACGAATCTTTAACATTACGAGACGTAATACATGTAGCCTACTTTGGTCGAGTTGTTTGGAGCGCCGATCATGGCGACAATGATTATGAGTTCAAACCTCCGACTGGCCTCGCTGATGTAACCTTGAAAACGGCACTTTACGACAACTTCCCTGGCATAGTTGAAGGATTGTCGTAGAAATGCACTGAGCCAGCAATACCGGTCACTCTGAAACAGGTCTGAACTTAACATGTTCTATGCACATTGATGAGCAGTAACTAGTTACCATTGTACCGGTTATTTACTATAGTAACTCGTTACTAGTAGTACCCAATTACTACTTACTATTGTAAGTATTAGTTACTTTTCTAGTAACGGTAACGTCATCACTATTTTTGCTAAAGTAACAAAGCTCGTTACTATTTGCCCATTGGACACTGCAAAAGTTAGGCCTACAAGTTACAGTGATTTTGTATTAGCTGCTCAGAGCAAAAGGACGGATATTTTATTAATTTGTCATCAAATAATGAAAACATAGTTACAGTTTATATCAAATTTTTTATTTTATTTGGGCCCTTTAACAAATTGGCAATTTTGAAGCTATTAACCTTTACTGATCAACTTGAAATTGCTAGAGATTATACGGGAATAGATTAGGCAATTTCAAAGTCAGCAAGTATGAAAGGAAAATCTTTAGTCGTTTGGGACTATTTCTATAATAAACGATAGGGCGTAGTTGCTTTCCCCCTGTCAACATAAGGTTAAAATTGTTCTCACTAATCTAATCGAAAATTGATATGATACCTGTACCTTAGTTTCGGTCGTGTTGGCGAGCAGATGTGTTCTGCAACAATCAACAGCCGCCCCAGCGTGGTAGTGCTGTCCCCGATCCCGTTTGGGATGGGTCAAAATGGCTGTTGGCCTTCCCCGGGCACTCCCCTGATGAAAACCATTTTTTCGCCGTGCTGCCCTTTGAACGACCGCAGAATAGCAGCACGCAGCCTCTTTGAAATCGGTCGACTGTTTTCTCTCTTTCGCCCGCATTCTCATTTTTCTCCTTTTCTTGATGGGCAGTCACTTTCATCCTAAACCTGGCCTCGTCGTTCCCTGTTTAGTGTGCGCTGGAAATGTGAACTGGAAGGGTAGATCGGTGCAATGCTGCGCCGGTCCATATAGGTCCATTTAAGGTGCTCTCTTCTCTGCTTTTCTGGATTCAAAACTCTTGGTAGCTCTCACTCCTGGAGTTGCCCTCCCTTCTGCATCCCTGCTTCTTCTAGAGATCCCACATTTACCAACGCTATGCCTTCCCCTTCGGACTCGTCCAGCTTGTATACCTTTACTGTGCTACCTTGCCCAGCTGGCCCCCTCTACTAATGCACTCACCCTCGCCTTCAAACCTTTTATCCTGCTTCTGCCCACTTCGTATCTTCTCCCTTTGCACCTTCCCCATCGTCTCATGTTTCTGGATGATTTTCTATACCTCCGGCTTCCTCTTCCCCCTGTTTAGCGTAGTGTTCTTCAATAGAATGCTGGAATTCTCCGTTCGAGGAGCACTAAACTACTACACTTTATCTTGTTTCATCCTGTTGGCCTTATATGTATCCACGAATCTAACCTTAACTCATCTTCCTCTTTGCGGATCCCTGGATCTCTGCTTCACGATCTGATCACACACACACTCCCTGTCTGGCATTTTCTCTTCTGATGTCACGCACGCTAGCGGCGGTCTTATCATTTTCGTCAGACGGGGCTTATCCTTTGAACTTTCTATCAAATCTCTTTCTTCGCTTGACCCATACTCTGATTATGTAGGGGTCAACACCTCACTAAACAACTCATCCTCGCTCTCCCTTCTTAACGTTTATGCTCCCCCTATTCGCTCTTCTTTGACGGATGGCAGAACCGACTCCTTTTCCACCTCCGTTCTTTCCTTCTCCAGAAATTTCTTCACGTTAGGGGATTTGAACTGACATCACCCAGCTGGGACACAAAAGGTACTTCTGATCCCTGTTGGAAGGAAGTATTCGATTGGGTTATCTCTTCTGTTCTTTCCCTCAATGACCCGGACATACCTACTCTACTCCATCACTCCTCTAGCAGTCGCTCTTCTCCTGACATTTCCTTTGCTCCGTTCTCTCTCGCCCTCTCTTGCTTTTGGGAGGTGCTTCAGGACTTGAGTTCTCATCACCTACCAATTCTACTATCCGTCTTTCTTTCTCCGGTCTTTCGCCCGAACAAACGTCCCTCTTCCCTCAGTTTTCAGAAAGTTGTTGTTTTTGTTGTTGTTGTTGGTTACCCGACCCCTTCCGATGGCGGAAGACTATGGAGCCCCAGAAGCCGGGCAACTCTCCGGGGTCTGGACCAGAGGTCGTAGAGAGACAGAGAGTCGCCAAAGAGTGAGCGGCGCCAAGAGTCCGTAGCTGGACAGTGCAGAATGAGATGAGAGGTGTCCTGGGACGAGTGTCCACATGCGCTGCAGGAAGGATTCTCGATTCTGCCAATCCTAGAGAGATAATAACGTAAAAGAAGGCTGTGTCCGTTGCAGCGAAGACGAGAGAGGACACATCGAGCATGACAAGGAAGCACAAGTTCTTCGGTGGAAATCGAGGAAACCTGTGTGTCAAAAAATTTAGATGAGACAGTACGCCTCCAGTCCGAGAAAAGAGAAGCGTGGATACGAGAAATAAGAGGAGAGGGACTACAAGGGATTGCGTAAGATGCAAGTAGCGCTCCCCGTCTGGCTAGCTCATCAGCCGCGTCGTTCCCCGGCGAAACGAGTGTCCGGGGACCCATCGTAGACTGATAGAACAGGAGGAGAGAGAAGACAGTTCCTGCCAGATCTGCCACAGAGTTTGAGATAAGAGGAAAGACGGAGGAGAGAACAGGGTGGCGAGGACAGAACGAGAGTCAGATAATAGAATAAGAGAAGAAAAATGGCAGACTTGTTGGTGCTGCCGAGACCAGCAAAGAGCGTGCAGAATGGCGCAGGCTTCAGCAGAAAAACTTGAGCATACTGGGCCTGCTGAAAAGGAAAGAGTGGCCTCAGAGCCACAGAAAGAGCAGTTGGCAAAAACCCCGGAGCCGCCTTTGCCAAAAGGAAAAGGAACAGAGCCGTCTTTCCAGAGTACCAGATCATGAGGGGGAGAGAGTCAAGGTGGCCGCGAGCCGCACCTTGGGAGAAAGAGGGGGTATCAGAGAGAGAGCATGGAGTGGAAAAAGTAGACTCCACCATGCAGAAGGGCAAATTCCAAGGAGGAAAGAGAGGGCAAGCAAAAAGAGCCTCCATAGAACAAGTAGAAGGAAGCATGAGCGGGCGAGTGGACGCAAAAGCTCTCCAGGACGATCTGAAGAGTCTTGGTTTCGCTACAAGTCTGGCCAAATCTGAAATAGGCAAAGGAGGTTGGGAGATGAAAAGCCCGCTCATAAGATGACAAGAAAAAAAAAGTCATGATGACTCGTAGGGGAGGTAAAGAAGCCTCGGAGAGAAGAAGTAGGATAGGGGACGACGAGAAGCAGCCGGTGATGGCGCGACCGGCCGTTCGGTGGAGGCGTTCCAATTTGGTAACATTGGTAACGCTTAAGAAAGGAAACCATCCAGGTGAAGCGTAAGTGAGAAGGGACCGAAGAAAAGCTTTATACAGAAGAGAGAGGGACTCCTTAGAGGGGCTCCATGAGGAAGCAGCGATATAGCGTAACGCCTTGAGACGTGGGAAGAACTTGGTCTTCAGCGAAGATACATGTTTAGAAAAGAAAAGTGTGCGGTCGAAGGTGATCCCAAGAAAAGTTGGAGTGGGGTTGAAACGGAGGCGGGAGCCGAGTAGGAGGAGGTTGGGCTGGAGGTCAGCTTGGTGGGGATCCACTGAGAAGAAGGAAACTTCACATTTGCTCGGATTGAGAGGAAAACGCCAGTACTCAGACCAGCGCTCCAATCGAAACAGAGCTCCTTGTGAGGCCTCCACCGCAGCAGGGACCGAGGGGGAGGAAGACCAGCTGACGGAAGAAGGCAGGGAAGCTGGGAGATCATTTATGAAAAAAGAGAAAAATACAGATCAAGAACTGAGTCTTGCGGAACACCTCGACGAACTCGAAAGAAACAACTTTTGTGAATTTGAAAAACCACGCAAGTGCGCCTATCAGAAAGGAAAGATTGAGCCCAACCAGCAAAGCAAGGAGGGAGGCCAGCCGAAAATGAGTTTGTGGAAAAGAGTGGGATGCACCCATCCGAAATGAACAGAGAAAGGTAAAAAATTTGACCTAGAGTAGACCGTCAAGGGCGGAAACCGGTCTGGCGGCGAGAGAGAATGCAATTAGACTCCAGAAAGAAGAGTAGATGCGATAGAATGATGCGTTCAAAAAGCTTTTAGATGCAGGAGGTGAGAGAGATAGACCGGAAGGAAGCAGGAGAGTCGAGAGGCTTTCCCATCTTGTGTATGGGAATAATGGAAGATGTTTTCCAGATGGAAGGAAAGGAATGCGAAGACCAGGAAAGATTGAAGATATGAAGAAGAAAATCCATGCCAGAGCGAGGAAGATGCTTTAGCATGGAATGGGTAACTTTGTCTGGGCCAGTGGCAGTGGACGAGAATAGGTTGGAGGCACCCGCAAGAAATTCAGCGGGGGAGAAAGGAGAGCAAAAGGACGAGAGAGACTCCACAGGGCACATGGCTCGGCGGAGCTCAGCCTCTGGCTCTGCTGCGCAGGGCCTTTGGCTGAAAAACGGAAAAGTGAGACCTCAGGTAAGCGGCATAGACCGAAGCCAATTCCCTGGGAGAGGAACAGTTGGTAAAGTTAGGAGAGGAGGAAGGAGAGCCAGCAATAGCGCGAAGAAGAGAGTACACAGATTTAGGGTTAGATTTGGGTGAGAGAGAAGAGCAAGTCGTCTGCCATGCCTCAGCCTTGGCCTTGGCGATGACTGACGAGGCACGTCGATAAGCGGAGATGTAAGCCTTGCAATCTTCATCACTTCTGTGAGCGGCAGCAAATGCCCTGCGTCTTTCACTAACCGCACTTTCTATCTCAGCAAACCACCAGGTTTTAGGAGGGCGTTTGATGCGGACGAAAGGAATGGAAGATTTGACCTCATTTAGTGCCAGAGAGGTAAAGAGAGCAGCAGCAGAGGCAAGAGAAAGAGACGAGTATTCCTATGCAGATGGACAGTGAGAGTCAGAGTAGGAGGCAAAGCCATCCCAGCGAGCCTTCTGAAAATTGAAAGAAGGGGGACGCTCGTTGGGGCGATAGACCGGAGAGAGAAAGACGGATAGAAGAATTGGTAGATGGTCAGAACCCAGGTCCTGAAGCACCTCCCAGGAGGAAGAGAGAGCAAGAGAGAAGGGAGCAAAGGAAATGTCAGGAGAGGAGCGACTGCCAGAGGAGCGATGGAGAAGGGTGGGTGTGTCAGGGTCATTGAGGGGGAGGAGGTCAGAAGATATGACCCAGTCGAATACTTCCTCGCCCCTAGGGTCGGAAGTACCTCTTGAGTCCCAGAGGAAGTGATGGCAATTGAAGTCCCCCAGAATGAAGAGATTTCTGGAGGAGGGAAGAACGGAGGGAGATAAGGAGTCGTTTCTGCGATCCATCGGAGAGAAGCGAATAGGGGGGCGTACACATTAAGAAAAAAGAGCGAGGAGGAGTTGTTTAGAGAGATGTTGACCCCTACATAATCAGAGTAGGGATCAAGCGAAGAATGAGAAAAGGTAGAAAGTTCAGAAAAGGATAGGCCCTGCCTGAAAAAAATGACGACGCCCCACTAGCGTGCGTGGCATCAGAAGAGAGAATGCCAGACCGGGAGTGGGTGCAATTAGAACGCTGAGCAGAGAACCCAGGAATCTGGAAAGAGGAAGAGGAGTTAAGATTGGATTCCTGGAAGCAGATGTGATCCACAGGATGGGACGAAAGAACGTGAAGTAGTTCAGTGCTCCTGGCTCGAAGACCTCCAGCATTCCATTGAAGAACCCTGAGAGAGTCGCGGGGGGAGAGGAGGCAGGAGGCGTAGAAGGAAAGCCAGGAGCAAGGGGCAGAGGGAGAAGATATAAAATAGGCAGATAGGGGATAAGAGGTTTGGAGACGAGGGTGGGGCGAGAGTGCAGCATTAGCAGAGGGAGTCAGATTGTACAGTGGAGGTATACATGTTGGAGGAATCCGAGGAGGGAGTCACAGTGCTAAGGCAGGGGGACAGCTCCAGCCTTAACAGTGTTAAGGCAGAGTGAGAACTGCCAAGAGCTCTGAATTTGGATGAGGAAAAGTTGTGTGCACATTAGATGAACCCATTTGGAGCAAGTGCAGCATTGCACCGACTTGCCCCGCCAGATCACATTTCCAGTGCACACAAAGCAAAGAAAGATGGGGCCAGGGTTGGGATGAACGTTACCGCTCATCAACAGAAGCAGAAGAATGAGGAGACGAAGACGGGCAAGAGAAGAGCAGGAGAAAAGAACAAGAGAAAACAGGTAACCGATTTTGAAGAAGCTGTGTGCTGCCCTTCTGCGGTTGTTCCGGGGGCAGCATAGCAAAAAAATGAAGGGGAGTGCCCGGAGTAACTGGGACCCTCGGGAAGGCCAACAGCCATTTTGACCCAACCCAAATGGCGTCGGGGATCGCACCACCATGTTGAGGTGGCTGTTGATTGGTGCAGTTCAGAAAGCTCGCTGGAATGACTTTCACTCCCACTGTTTTTCTGCCGAGGAAAATTCGTCGCTTTCTCTTGCCTCTGCTGCTGCTCTTTTTATCTCTCTGACAGTAAATGCGGCCAAATCTTCCATTGCTTTCCGCCGCATCAAACGCCAACCTCAAGCCTGGTGGTCCGCTGAAGTGGAAGAAGCAATTAGTGAAAGGCGTAAGGTTTTCGCTGCCCCTCATAGAAGTGATGAAAATCGTCAGGCTTACATCTCCTCTTCCCGACGTGCCTCGCCTGTTATGGCCAAGGCCAAGACTGAGGCATGGCAGACGACTTGCTCATCTCTCTTGCCCAAATCCAACCCTAAATCTGTGTACTTTTTCTTTCGTTCCATTGCTGGATTTTCTTCTTCATCTTCCTCCTCTCCTACTTTCCTCAGCTGTTCCTCTCCCAGGGAGTCGGCCTCGGTTTTTCCCGACTACGGGAGATTTTACTTTTCTGTCTCCCAGCCAAAGGCCGTGCGTAGCAGAGCCAGAAGCTACCTCTCTGAGCTCCGCCGAGCCACGTGCTCTGAGGAGTCTCTCTCGTCCTTTTGCTCCCCCTTTCTCCCCACTGAATTACCTGCGGCTGTCTCTAGCCTTTTTTTGTCCACTGCCACTGGCTCAGACAAAGTCGCCCATTTCATACTAAAGCATCTTCCTCGATCTGGCATGGATTTTCTTCTTCACATCTTCAATCTTTCCTGGTCTTCGCATTCCTTTTCTTCCATCTGGAAAACATCTTCCATTATTCCCATACACAAGATGGGAAAGCCTCTCGACTCTCCTGCTTCCTTCCAGCCTTTCTTCCTCTCACCTCCTGCATCTAAAAGCTTTTTGAACGCATCATTCTATCGCATCTACTCTTCTTTCTGGAGTCTAATTGCATTCTCTCTCGCCGCCAGACCGGTTTCCGCTCTGGACGGTCTGATCTTGATCAAATTTTTTATCTTTCTCAAAATATTTCGGATGGGTTTAACAACCCAGACCGGGCTCTCGGGCATTTCTCGCTACTATCGATTTTTCCGAAGATTTTGACTCTGTCTGGCACCCCGCCCTTTTCCACAAACTCATTTCGGCTGGCCTCCCTCCTTGCTTTGCTGGTTGGGCTCAATCTTTCCTTTCTGATAGGCGCACTTGCGTGGTTTTTCAAATTCACAAAAGTTGTTTCTTTCGAGTTCGTCGAGGTGTTCCGCAAGACTCAGTTCTTGATCTGTATTTTTCTCTTTTTTCATCAATGATCTCCCAGCTCTGCCTTCTTATATCAACTGATCTTTTTATGCTGACGATTTGGTTCTACTCCCCTCGGTCCCTGCTGCGGTGGAGGCCGCAAAAGGAGCTCTGATTCGACTAAAGTGCGAGTCTGAGTACTGGCGTTTTCCTCTGAATCCAAAAAAATGTGAGGTTTCCTTCTTCTCAGTGGATCCCCATCAAACCAGATCCTTCTACTCAACTCCCCTCTCCGTTTCAATCCCACTGCAACTTTTTTTAGAGCCACCTTCGACCACTCTCTTCTCTTTTCTAAACATGTATCTTTGGTGAAGACCAAGTTCTTCCCTCATCTCAAGGCGTTACGCTTTATCTTTGCTTCCCCATGGGGCCCCTCTCTCTTCTGTATAAAGCTTTTCTTCGAACTTTTTTCACTTATGCTTCACCTGGATGGTTTCCTTTCTTAAGCGTTACCAATGTTACCAAATTGGAACGCCTCCACCGAGCGACTAGTCGCGCCATCTCCGACTGCCACTCGTTCTTCCCTATCCCACTTCTCCTCTTTGAGGCTTCTTTACCTCCCCTACGAGTCACCATGACTTTTTTTCCTGTCATCTTATGAGCGGGCTTTTCATCTCCCAACCTCCTTTGCCATTTCAGGCTTGGCCAGACTTGCAGTGAAACCAAGACTCTGCACACCCTGCTGGAGAGCTTTTGCGTCCACTCACCAGCTCGTGCTTCCTTCTACTTCTCGGTTACCTGGACTCTTTGCTACCTCACGATCTGATGATCTGGACAGATAGCTATGTTCCTTTTCCTTTTGGCAAAAGCGGTTCTGGCGTGCTTGCCAACTGCTCTCTTTGTAGCACTGAGAGCACTCTTTCCTTTTCGGCAGGCCTAGTATGTTCAAGTTCCGGTAAACCCTGGGTCATTCTGCAAGCTCTCCGCTGGTCTCGGCAGCATCAACAAGTTTGCCACTTCTCTTCTTTTCTCCTCCTCTTTGACTATTGCTCTGTCCTCTTGACTTTGTCCTCTCCTCAGTCTTTCCTTTTACCTCAAACTCTCTGGCAGATCCGGCAGAAGTAGTCTTCTTTCCTCCTGTACTTTTAGGCTACAATACTTTGTTCTTTTTTTAGCAGAAAATGCTGGACGGTGGGTTATCTATGTAAGCCATGGTCTAACCCAAGGGTTTCCTAACTGGGGCGCATGAACACCCTGGGGATGCGTGAGTCCATCCCAGAGGGTTCGCGAGACGTTTACAAAAATCAAAACTACATATCTTTAAAGTCAGTTTAGGCCAATATAATCTGAATAGAGGATTAATTTCAAATAAAAAGACTTGATTTTTATTTATGTGATTGTTAACCTATCAGTGATGGATGATCGATGCGTGATAGAATTCGTGTTTTGAGGTTTCCGTGGTTTCCGAGTGATTGTTTGTTCATCTTTATTTTTTCATTGCAATATTATACTATGCTTTTATGAAACACTGGTATGGGTTTTATTGTATAACTAGCAGAGGTACCCGGCGTTGCCCGGGTATAGGATAAAAAAGCAACGTCAGTATATGCAATTGGTCAGATCATGTAAGTTATCCTGGTGATTACTATTCTGACAACACTTGCTTTTTAACCCCTAGAAACTGTTGTCACGTAATATTTGCATTATCGGAGGCTAATCACCTTGAAGAGGAAACAGGTTACAATATCATACCACAACAGTTACATCAGCATAACCATATTCTATGTGAAGGTGAAGATTATTTGCTTAAAGTTTTGTTTGTAAATCTTGTTATTCAATACAGATAATAAAAACACATTTTTGGATCACTTCATAATTTCTGTTTATTAGCTATTTTTTTTTCATCATGACATTGTGTTTCTACAGCTTAAGTCCTTTAGATGACCACTTTGGGTTGTTGGCACCGGTGGTGGGGAAGGGGACAATGATGAAAATTAAGTGAAATTTGGATACTTTCATCAGTGTGGTTGCCTACTTATATCCGAATTTTATTGTAATCAGAAGAAAAAAGAAATGGCAGGAGGAGGTCCCCACAGGGACCCTTATTGTAGAAAATGCATCCAAACTCATATAACCCACAATATTTTCCTGAGTGCATGCAATGTAGGCCTATATGCCAAGTTGGACTCCATTTTTACAATTTGTTTCCAAATCATATAGCTCATGCAATAAGAGAGGTGGTCACATAACCTACTTGTTTTGGTGTGTATGGGCCTTGAACAACGAACCCTTTCAGACTTTGAAATGCTTAGTACCTTATACTTTGATTTTATCTTTTCTCTTCTTCTGAGTTTTTCTCGACACTTGCTTTCACTTTAACATATAATCTCTACAATTCTACACCTATTTCTATTATATTCTTATATCTATAATTATTAATGCTCATCTCGAATATCTCTTCTCTCTCTTTAATACTTTAAGATTACTTGCATGACATCAAAAACCATTAAAATGCGACATACACTTCATTTTTAATTCCTTTATCATTACTACTCATAACAATAGGTATTTGAATTTTCAAGGGGGCTTTCTCCCCCCTTTTTGCCCCCTAATTTACTCGTAGGAAGCTGAAATTTTGGGAAACTTTTTAGTTTAGTGTCTTATACATATGGTTAAAATTTCATCTAAAACAGATATATTTGAATTTTCAAAGGAGGGTTCTGCCCCCCATCGCTCCCTTAGGGGAGCACTTAAAGGTTCGAGACCACTTCCACAGTATTCCTTGGAAAATTTTACATGACAATACACTTTTACTTAATTTTTGAAGCTTCTTTAACTTTTCTCTCTATAGGTATTTGAATTTTCAAGGGGGCTTTCTGCCCCCTTTTTGCCCCCTAATATAGTCGAAAAAGGCTGAAATTTTGGAAAGCTTTCTAATTTAGTGTCTTATACATATGGTTTAAATTTCATCTAAATTGAATATATTTGAATTTTCAAAGGGGGGTTCTGCCCCCCATAGCTCCCTTAGGGGACCACTTAGAGGTTCGGAACTACTTCCGTTGTCTTCCTCGGAGAATTTTACATAAGAATACACTTTTAGTTTTTATGTAAACTTTTTAACCTTTCTTCCTATAGGGAACACACACACACACACACACACACAGACATTGACTTTTATATATATATAGATTTGGGCTCAGATTCTATCTTGAAAACTTGGAGGTTCGTGGAGAACTCTGACATCCACAAGGGGTCCGTGGGAATATAAAGTTAGGGAATCACTGGTCTAACCTAATTTAGTGATACAGCAATCGTTTTTTAATCCTTCCAGACTTTAAATTGATGATTTTATGCACTTAAAGAAATGGAACGCATTAAAACTTGCGCAATTACTTGCTGTTTGTAAATGCAGTCGTAATTCACATGCAGTAGGCACATGTAGGTGGCGTAGTTCATAAAATTCACAGTTCAAGAGCAATCGAATCAAAAAATTAATCAGTCGGTTCATAGGCATAAACATAGGGCGTTGGGACATAAAAAAAGCTTCACCTCACTTAAGAACTGAAAATAGAAGAAAAGTCACAAGCAAAACAAAAAGTACTTATCGTTGCTGAGCAAAATTGCCTTAGCTATCGCGATAAAAAACGAACTGTTATTCCCTCGAGTAGGCCTATACCTTTGTACAAGACAGGGATGTGGAAGCGGAAGCGGTGGAAGCGGTCTTTTTCTGTGGAAGCGGAAGCGCGAAAAATTCCACCGCTTCCGCTTCCACATAGGGGGAAGAATGGAAAGAGAAAAGAAATTGGTTCTGCTATCCTTCGTAGAAGAACGAATAGGGGAGCATAAGCATTAAGAAATAAGAGCGAGGAGGAGTCGTTTGGAGAGATGTTAACCTCTACATAATCAGAGTAGGGGCCAAGCGAAGAAAGAGAGGAGGTAGAAAGCTCAGAGGAGAATAAGCTCTGCTTGACGAAAATGATGACGCCGCCGCTAGCGTCTGGGACATCAGTAGAAAAAATACCAGATCGAGAGTGGGTGCGATCAGATCGCAGAGCAGAGAATCCAGGGATCTGAAAAGAGGAAGATAAATTAAGGTTAGAATCCTGGATATAAATAAGATCAACGGAATGAGACAAAATAAAGTGTAGTAGTTTAGTGCTCCTGGCGCAGAGACCCCCAGCATTCTATTGAAGAACCCTGAGAGAGTTAGGGAGGGGAAGAGAAAGCAGGAGGTACAGAGAAACAGCCAGGAGCATGAGGCGGTGGTGAGGGTGCAGAAGGAGAAGATACAAAGTGGGCGAAAAAAGGATAAGAGGTTTGAATGTGAGGGTGGAGTGCGAGTGCTGCATTAGCGGAAGGGGGCCAGATTGAGCAGTGAAGGTATACAAGCTGGAGGAGTCCGAGGAGGAAGTCACAGTGCTGGTAGGTGTAGAATCTCCAAAAAAAGCAGGGAAGGGAGCTCCAGAAGTGAGAGCTGCCAAGAGTTTTGAATCTAGAATAGGAGAGTAGTGATCACTTTAAATAAACCCAATTAGAGCATGAGCAGCATTGCACTGTCCTACCCCTACAGGTCACATTTCCAGCGTACACTAAATAGGGAAAGACAGAGCAAGGGTTAGGATAAACGTTGCCGCTCATTAGGACAAGGAGAAGAATGAGAAGACGGGCAAGAGAAAGGCAGGAGTAGACAGAAGACAGGCCAATTTTAAAGAAGCTGCGTGCTACCCTTTTGTGGTTTTTTGAGGGCTGCACGGCGAAAAAATGGTTGGTGTAAGGGGAGTGCCCGGGGTAACTGGGACCCTCGGGAAGGCCAACAGCCATTTTGAACCAATCCAAACGGGTCTGGGACTTCACCACCACGTTGAGGCGGCTATTGATTGGTGTAGTTTAATTTTGCTCGCTTTAAATGTACATACTATATATACAACAGAAATTTCGCACTTCACTATCCAAAAAGATCGGAGTCAATACGTGTTTTGAGGACGGATAGAAGGTCGGTAATGATAATTAGAGTTAAATTTAACTCAAAGTCAGAGTTAGTTGAGGATAGAGAAGGAAAATCAACGCTATACTGTGTAATTTGTTGTTGTGACGACAGGTTATTGTCGAGAGCTGTAATATGTAATCATACGGTTTAGATCTGAGAAGCATTAATTCATTTCTTACCACTACATGTTCCAGTTGTCTATTTTTATTCAATTGCGCTGTATAAGACTAAACTGAACCGTTGATTTGATATACAAAAAATTATCTTTCTAGCTAAAAAGGTTTTTGAGATACACATATGTTCCCATATGGGAACATTGGCGGGTTGCAGCAAAAAAACTCAAAAATAAAAAAATTTTGTAAAATATTTTCTTTTACTTTTTATTCAAAATTACAAGCAGGATGCATCGTGGTACACGCCTCAACACATGCTTTTAGTCGCAACTCGTACTTTTATTTGAAGCTCGCTTTCTTTTTTTGGTTCTCTCGGTCAGAAAACCTATTTGATCCTCCTCTACATCATCTATATGTTCTTTCACTTTGAGCTCACCAGCAGGTTCAAAAGCCGTTTCAAAGCCTTGAGGAACTTCTTCATTATCACTTGCTTGATCACATTCATCGCCACCAGCAGGAGTGAGTAGAACTACACTTCTTGTTCTTTCTATTGTTTCTACTAGGTTTCTCACTTCTGACGTAGTAGTAGCATGAGTTACACGTCGGTATGAAGACTTTTTAATAAAACCTTTTTAATAAAACACTTTCGCTAACTACCAAAAATGTTACCCGAGCGTGATATTGCCACGGAAACTGATCACGTGATTAAAGCTTATTTCACGGCATTTTCCACCTTTAAAATTTCTCAAACAATGCAATAAACCACACCAAAAACTGTAGAAAGCTAAAGAAAAATGTTTCCTTGTATCATTTTTGCTGCTTTTTAATGCTACAAAAATTCGTTATTTAAGAAAGAAACACGTGATTGATTATATGTTCCCACATGGTAACATTGGTAAGAAACGGGTTAAGTTAACTGTTGTAAAAGTAGTTGTAAGTAGTGAAGGAACTTGTAATAACTGTCTATTTGTTGAAGTGTTTAATTATTTTTTGAATTGTAGTAACGTAACGAAATATTTGATTTTCTCGCAAGCAATTTGTGATTTCTAAATTTTTGTTAGTGGGAGTTTTGTGACAAACGCGAAACTACATTAGCGGTTCCGCGATGACAAAAAGATTGAAAAGCACTGTTCTACATTTAACACGAGTTCTGATATCTAAGAAAAACAAACACAGAGTAGTTCGAAACAATAAGCTTAAGCGAAGTAGGTAAAGTAATAGCAATAAATGAAGGTTTTGGTTTTCTCAAAATGATAAAGTGTAGGAGAAGGCAGGCTACAGACCCACAAAAGTTAAAAAAAGTTGTCAACGGTCGTTTTTTCGTTTTTTGTTGGTGGAAGCGGAAGCGGTGGAAGCGGAAGCGGAAGCGGAAGCGATAGGTGTGGAAGCGGAAGCGGAAGCGGAAGCGTTTGAAAAATAGCCGCTTCCACATCCCTGGTACAAAATCGCATCTATGAAGAAAATTTTTGCATGAATATGGATTCTTAGGTTAACCGAGTGATCGAAAGCAATATAAACTTTTTGTCACTGCTCTCAAAAATGATGTTTGAGAGAAAACCGCCCAACCGGCTAAACCGATATATGAAACCCGACCCGACTGAGTGCTACCCCTGCCAGGCCAAGCTGGCAGAGTCGGATAGTGAATCACAAATGCAGACTGGTTACTCAACCAACAACAACGCGGACTGTCTTTGGTCAGTACTCAACAGTCAAATTTGGCGAGATAGAAGATGGAAGCTTCATTGTTCTAGCCCAATAAAGCGTAGGGGATGTTTGGCTTGCTTGCAAAATCAACTGCAAGGGCTGTAGTATTTTTCAGAGAAAGCACCCGAATTGCAAGACCAATTTTTGGAAGTAACAAGTCTGATGCAAAAGCTGCCAGCCACCTATAATGGAGAGCAATAAAAAGTCTGTCGTACAAACTTTTGCTTTCGAGCTTAGTCCCGAATGTGTTTAGCTTTTGTGTGCTTGAGTAAAACATTCCACTTCTAAAACTAAACAACTAGGTTACAGTGTTTATGGTAGTATGATATCAGTTCTTCTGTCAACCAAAAGCGAATTTTCTTTCTCCACACAAGTTGTTCCATGTCAAACTGTAAAATTTTTTCGTGATTGTCTAATATGTATTTGTGTATTTGTTACTAACTTCTATTGTAGATTTGAACGTTAGCATTGTTTATTAGGTTGGCTATTTAACAATTGCTAATAGCC
Source organism: Trididemnum clinides (assembly GCA_963675345.1). Lineage (NCBI taxonomy): Eukaryota > Metazoa > Chordata > Ascidiacea > Aplousobranchia > Didemnidae > Trididemnum > Trididemnum clinides. The sequence continues at coordinate 45,330,896 of OY776285.1, read as the reverse complement.
TGGACAGGGAGACTGTTAAAAGATTTCTTGTAACTCTTTCTGGGGAGGATTTAAATGCAGAAGATCGACAGCAATCTGCTTCTCGTAAGCCTTTTCTCGTTAAAGATTTGTTTAACTCACAAATGAATCTACTATTTTGTCGTGTTTGTGAAATAATACTAAAGCAGTTAGGCGTTATTTTTGAATCTGCGTGACACGTTTCAGTGGTGTGCCAATATGGTGTTCGAAGCTAATTCGGCATTCAGGAATGTCTACAATATGTCGCTATTGGCTCAAGCAAAAAGTAGTTTCATTCAGTCTCTTATTAAGGATTTTATAGATGCGCTCAACTGCTGAAGGTTTAAGCACATATTGCGATATTGTTTGGCAAAAATATTTTTAGAAGCAACGAAAAGAAATGGGACTGCCAACAGAAATCGAGGACAAGCTACATCAAAAAATATTCCAATACGGCTTTACTTAACCTACTGGAAATGGTTCAGAACTGATATAGCTGGCATGACATTTGATGTTGCTTGTCCATCACTACTGTGGGTGCCCCCCATTTTATATTTGTGCTCCCATTTGATAGGCGAAACGAGATATCGTTTTGAAGAAGAAAAAACTGTTTGATGTGGCGAAGTTGATTTTGCAAAGAAAATATGTGAGTTATTGAAATTTCGTTTGATGATATTTCGGTATTTTATTTAACGTTACAGTCTAAAAAACTTGGTTTGTCAATTTAAAAAAAGCGTTCAAATGTCATTTTAGCCTACAACCCATAAAATACTTATAACTTCTTAAAAAATTGTTCTAGCTTATTACCTAGTTTAATTGCGCAGTTGTAGTAGCAAAAAATCAAGACCAAAACAAAGCCCGATAGGGGAAAACTTGTTAGCTTTGCATATGCAGGTTATAACAGTGCCTAGCCGGTAGCCGTGGGTTGTACAGCCACATTTCCACTTTAAACTTTGTTCATCATGATTTCACCAATTAGAGAAAGATAAACCACAGAGAGTAGTCAGTTTGATGTCTTTTAAAGAAATAGAGCGCACCAAAAAATTTAAATGTAAATGCGATTTAAGTTGGTTTTTCTAGATGTACTTGAAGTTATAATAAACGATGTTAATGACAACAGCCCTAGTTTTGATAAAGTGAATGATCAATTCTCCGTCAACGAAGAAGCCTTGAACGCTCCCATCGGACAGGTGTTAAAGTATATTTAGAAATTATGTCATGTTTTTCTTATTGCAAGGTCCTTGTATGGTGTTCAGCTATCATTCACCGCGTGCTTTTACACCCGACTTCGATTTTAGCAAAGCCCTTTTGATATAGATGACAATACTTATGACCGTTTAAATAAACTGAGCAGGTCACATTTGCCGAAAATTGTTATTGCTCAGTGATAAACGCCTTTTACATTGGCGGTGAATGTAGCTTATTATTCGAAACTTAATTCACTATCGTGGTGTTGTAATAATTGTTCCGGATTTCGAAACAAAAGGCCGTAGTTCGAGATTTGATTAAAACACCTCTGGTATTCTTCAGGAAGGGCATCCGGAATCTAAAGGGCTGTGTTACTCCAATGAAATGTGACTCAAAACGAGTGGTTGCTGCGAAAGTATACTGAACCAGAAAAATCGGAGAAAAAGGACGTAAAATTTAGGTTTATAAGCGACATTTCAAGATTGAAGTGAGTCTGGGCCTCCGGTCACGTCATGCAAAGGCTCTTGCGAACGTCATTGCTATTCGCAAAAAGTGCAGGTTTAAGGTTGCCATTCATTTTCCAATAATATTGCTAGTGGCCTGCCAATAAGCGACATATATCAAATTAACATCGTGTAATATGCCACAGGGCATTAGAGCGGCTTACAACTTAAAGTTGTATCTTTCAAAGAAGAGGTGAGAAGCTAATCTAAAAGTGAGGGTGGAGAACATTATGGAATACTGAAAAAGTTGTGGAGTGGTTTAAGTCCCCAAGCCGCAACTTTTATTCCTTTGTTGTTATTGCTCGTGAATAGAGACATGGCATAGTCAATAAGGAAATGATGCATATTTTTTGATCTTTAGGTAACTGCTGTCGATCCAGAGGAAGGAAACAGCGGCAAAGTGACGAATTCGGTTGGTCAAGATTATTGAAACGTTGTTGCAATTCATGAAAACACTGGTAATACATCAGGTGATTTTTGAAAAGCGCTGTGATTGATTTGTTGCTTTGAGACCTGTTGAGTCGTGGCTCAGTGAAGTGTTTAGGGGTTGAAAAACGTAGTTTTGGCTTCAAAACTACACATTTTGCTACTTACTTGAAAGCTCAATGTTTTAGGTCTTCTCACGACAAAGGCTGGAGTTGATCGTGAAACGAACGGTGATTAGTTGAATATTACTGTGAATGCAACTGAAGGAGGTGGTTTAACGTCTTCTGTTGTCCTTCAGATCGAAATAGAAGATACCAACGATCAGGCGCCACTTTTCAAAGAAGTGAGCATTATTTTTACATCTTAAAAATTTGAACTACGTCAGTGACATCATTGAAGTGTTTTGACTGAACACCAAAGTGGCCCAAATGTTTAACTCTGTATAAAGCTTATATTCTACCCGTTTTCACCTATGCTTCACCAGAATGGCTTCTTTTTGTATGCCTTACCATCGTTACCACGTTGGAACGCCTTCACCGAGCGGTCAGTCGCGTCTTGGGAAAGAGTCAGGTAACGACGACAAAAGTCTATTTTCTGTAGCAGTGGAAAAGTGAAATTTGACAAAAATGTAATTAAGCTTTTCACTTAGAAATTAGTGTGTTTTTGCGGCTGTTTTTCTAAACCCGATTTATTTAAATCTAAACGTACTGCAATTCTTGGTTAAGCACGGTTGCTTTTATTGTAGGCTATTTATTCTTTTACTGTATCGGAAGACGCTGAAAACGAAATCGTTGTTGGGAAAGTTGAAGCAACAGATGCTGATGAAGGAGTGTACGCTGAATTATCATATTCAATTACTGATAATAACAGAAATGACGGCCGATTTGCAATCAACTCGACTACGGTATGCGCAATGTTGGTTTAATTGTTTGGGCATTTTGTACGAAAAAGTGCATGGATCCGTAGTGTATAGATGACACATTAATCTATGTGCGAAGGAGCCTTAATAATGATGACCTATGTTGCCGTACTTTATCGACATTATCATCATTGATATCGGTTCTATATGTACGTTTGTATTTTACCGAGCCTTAGGCCCTAGTTCTAAGAAGTACATCGTCTTAACGTCTGTTAGACCTTTTGTGCAAAGGAGTTGACTGGTATTTTCCTCGTAGTAAGCCCCAATTTCTTGTACTAGGCGTAACTAGGGAGTGATCAGTGTCAGGGATGATTTGGACCGGGAAAGATATCCAACGTATGCTCTTACTATATCAGCTGTGGATGATGCTGGTTCCAGCAGTAATTCAAATCGAGAAGTAGTTATTGTCGATATAGAACTACTGGTAAGTACTTTTCAGAGTTCAGCTTAAGCTACATCTTCATAGGGGCATGCTTCTCTCAAGCATAGGATCAGTTTCTCGAAATTTTGCTTGTGTCAAGTAATGTTGGAAAAAATTCTGGCGCATTTATTTCTACTGGTCTTACTGAGTCAGTATTGAAAAACTAATCCAGTTGGGAAAAAATAAAATATTTTGCCTTATCATTCCAATCAAATATGTGATGAAATTTGGCTTTGTTGATGGAAGGAATTGTTCGTGAAGGCCACATAAACCCATCTCACCGTTGTCCAAGGCTTTTGTACAAACAGGTGTTGCAGAGCATGTTCAGCACTTGTTTCAGCATCTATAAAGTTTTCCATCAAACTTTAATCAGCACGCCAGCATTTGTTGCTTTTTCTGGCTCGCAACATTAGCAATGACATGGGTTTTCAACCTCTATACTTTCGAGCGCATCTATTGTACTACTTTATAGAAGCATTCAATAATTAGCATGTTCATTAGTTATTCATGATTTACCTATAAATAAACAAAAAACAAATTTTCACCATTCCAAATATTTTAATTTCGGTTACAGGAAGTAGATTGTTTTAACAATAATCTCTTTTGCAACTCACCATGGTTGCTAAACTTTTTGCGTAGTCCATAACTACATTTTTTATTGTTTGCGTAGGGCATTAATGATAATGCTCCCGAATTCAACGCTAATCAATACACAGTGAACGTTCGAGAAGATTCTGAGGTCGATAGCGTTGTTACAACATTGAGAGCTGTTGATATAGACACAGGAGACAACGCGAAGATAAGTTATTCGATGGTTAATGAGCCAGGTACTGTGAGATTTTGTTTTGCCAACCTCGGTGACTCATTATTATCGAAGTCGATCGATCGATAGTTTAAAGCTGGCCCAGGTCCTCATTAGAAACGTACCTTACGGTAATTTTCCTCGCCTGATGTATTACCTAATGTAGTTATTCCCGAAACTTTATTTTAGGTGATCCCAATTTAAATAAAAGTTTGAAGTGTGCGAGTATTCGCCACCTAGTCCATTAAACGTGTTACCTCAAAACAAAGTTGAAGATCTTTTTTTTTTGGAAATCAAGTTTTGCAGGGCAACATTTTTGTCATTTTTGGTTTCAATCACAACGTCAAGACCTTTTGTGTAGAGATCAAGTTTTTAAAATTGACATTTTGCTATTTTCTGCTCCAATTGCGATATGTAGATCTTTTGTAAGATCAATGTTTTTAAAGTCACAGATGGCCCAACTTGGGTTCGCGACTCACGGTTTGGGGACCACTGGCTTATGGTACGAATGCATTGCTCCAGCAGCATAGGTAACTGCGCAGCAGGACTTAGCATAAGGCTTGTATCTACTGTTGTACCAGCTGCAAAAGATTTTGTGATCGTAGGAAAAATAATGCAAAACCAACGTTGATGAACTCAGGGGATTTCTATTACTAATGCACTGTATGTTCTCGAGCATTTGCTACCGCGCACATCAGAGTAAATTTCTACGGGGTTGAAGCCGCAGGGAGTTGCCCGGCTTCTGGGTGGCTATGGGTTTCTCTCATGTTTCATCTCGAAAAATAAATCAGGTAGCAACAACTAGCGTTGATATTTGAAAAAACGCTATCAGCTGAATTGAAGAGAAAACAATGTGAACTTTTTTAGGAAACTTTACAATTGACGCAGAAACTGGCGAAGTCATTTTGATTTCCTCGATCAGAAATGGAGAAGCTAATTACACTTTAGACACTGTGGCAACTCCTGATGGTGATCCAAAACTAAGTGGATCATATAGTCTTCTTGTATTGGTAACCGATGTCAATTTCAACACTCTAGTTATTGATGAGTTTCCTTCTTCAGTAGGGGTGCTTGAGGTACGACAATCCAATTTTTATGTAATATTTCACATTAGGCACTGTTTAGCTCTTATGAAGAAGGATTTCTAAATATGATACATTTGCCTGTGGGAGATGTTTTTTCGTTTAAGGGCATCGTAAATCTATTCAATCAAATTCTGACTTCAGCCGTATGTAAAAGAGGATATACATTAAACATTATTATGCCGTAACCACTTTAAACATTATTATGCATACTCTGAATCAGCAATATTATGCAAAACAAAGGTTTTTTTGGCCTCCTCCGCAGCAGGTATCAGGGGTGGAGGACCAGATAGCTAAATCATTAGCATAAATAGAGCAGCTGACAAAAGAAGGTAGATACGCAAGTAGATCGTTGAAAGCGTTTGTCAGAAAAGGAAGATTGCTGAGTCTGTGAAACTAAGCAAGAAAGGAGGCTAGTTGAAATAAGTCTGTGGAAAAGAACAGGGTGCTAGACAAAGTAAAGACCTTGGACAACGCAGTAGTGGAAAGGATCGTCCGAGATTCAGGCAAGATGGTATGATGCGCTCAAAAATCTTTGAGACGTAGGAGGTGAAAGACATTGGCCTAGAGGAAGTAAGTGAATCGAGAAGTTATTTCCTTTTATAGTTAGGAATAATAGACGAAGGCTTCCCAATGGAAGAAAAGAAATGCAAAAAACAAGAAATGAAGGTGCGAAGAGGAAGATCCATGCCAAAACGAGGAAAGTGCTACAGCCTGGGGTTAGCCACTCTCTTTGGCGGTAGCAGCGAGAAATTTACTGAAGGTGAAAGGAGAGTAGAAAGAGGAATTAAACTGTTTAGGGCAGGAGGCCCAGCGGAGCTCACACAAGTTGTCCCTGGCTCTGCTACGCAATATCTTTGGCCGAGTTACTGGAAAGAAAGACCTCAGGTGGTTGGCATAGACCGATGCCCGCTCCTTGGGAAAAGAGCAGTTGGAAATCATTTCTAAAGTTGGCAAGAAGTGTCGTGGAGTTCGAAACTTGATAGATCACTGTTGATATGGAAAGCCACTCGAAGTTCACAGTGTTAATTGGTTTTGCAAAGAGATGATTCGAAGGCTAGTGTGTAAAAGCATACTCTGAATCAGATCGTTTACCCTATGAGAAAGCGGGAGAAAGGAACCTAGGATCGAGGAGCAAGCTCGCTTGTTAATCCAATTCAAAAAAAGGTGGTTAGTGGTTGGCATACGCAATACCAGCAGCCTTTAATCTATTTGGTTAAATTGATTGATATCCAGTATGTCGGCGTATTTGTTTAACAGCGTTCTGTTGTAAGGTTCAAGTACTTGCCAAAGACAAAGCTCAAGATCCGCGTACGGACAGCGCCACTTTAACCATTAAAGTTTTGGATGTTGATGATAGCTTGCCTTTTTATGAATCGGTATGTGCTGAAGCTTACTTCTATTCTGTGATTTAACTGTTTAGTTAGATTGTATTTGTTATTCATGGGAATTACCAAGACGACTGGCACATAGCAGTTTTACGACAAACAATGTAACCCAGCTGAAGAAATTACCGTTTATAGAAAGGCTACGCAAAAAGCAGCTGGTCGGCATTGGAGTTTCAGCTTTTTGTTATAAAGGGAGAGAATGAACAGATCATCAATGTTGAAGAGGAAACAACAAATATAGGTGAAATACAAGTTTGAGAAGGTACTGACGAAGATACTATTGAGAATCGAAACAATTTTTACTACATAATAGATAAAACTATCTGATTGTAAATGCTTCGTACCGATAAGCTAGTGACTATTGTTCTATCAATATGGTTGTGGGTTTGAATTCACTCACGGAATCATTTTTAACGCGTCAGAAATGTAGTGGTCAATTAAATTACTGTGAAGCCCTCTTCCATTTTAAATGTTTGCTTTTGCGGCAGCAAAATGTAAGGCAAAAGCTCAAGAGTGGCTCCCGAATCTCGCACAATTCGGATTTCCAACATTGCAAGCCAGCCTTTGAAATGAACATGTAATTTGGCATTGCATTGTCTTGAGTAGTATGAAATTTTGCCCAAACCACATTTGGTAATCAGTTTTGTGAGTAGGTTTTGAATCGATCCAAGAAAATTTTTGTTTTGAAACGAATTTAAAAAAAAGGAATACTTTTATGAGTGGTTTTGTTATCTTTTCCTCTTTTCCAAATACTGTATTGATGATTGACAATAACCTTGGCTTATTATCGCTGAATATTTCTGATATATCAAGAGGTTCTTCTGCTGACAGTTTTTTACTTGACTCTGGGACGAAAACTTTGAAGTTACTGAAAGAACTGGACAGAGAATTATCGCTCACTTATGATCTTGTTGTTTTCGTACGTTTTATTAAATCTTTTGAGGATGTGTAATTGTTATTTTATTGTTTTGTCTCGGCAAAACGTTTGCGGTTGAACAGAGAAAAAGTTGTGTTCTGACCCGCTCTCTCTCTCTCTCTCTCTCTCTCTCTCTCTCTCTCTCTCTCTCTCTCTCTCTCTCTCTTTCTCTCTCTTTCTCTTTCTCTCTCTCTCTCTCTATGGAGTGTCAAAAGGTCTCTGTACTTTTTTCCCTGTGTCAACAATGTGACACGCGGAGTGCACTACTGTGGACATCTGTCCTAGGATACCTCTCATCTCATTTTGCTCTGTTCAGCGACGGACTCTTTGCGCCGCTTGCTCTTTGACGACTCTGTCTCTTTACGACCTCTGGTTTAGGCCCTGGGGAGTTGCCCGGCTTCTGGGTCTCTATGGTCTTCCGACATGTCCCCATCCCTCGGAAGGGGTCGGGTAATAACAACAACAACAAGTGCATTGCTTCAGCCATCTGCAGTTCTATGCAACTTCTCTTCTTGCATCTCGTATTTGCTTCTCTTCTTGGACTGCAAATTATCTACTCAAAAATTTTCAACACGGGATTTTTTTGGTCTTCGCTGAAAAATTTATGCGTCATCATCGTTCTTGTCTAGCTCTTCCTTGTCTTTGCTGCATCCAACATTATCTTTTTTTTAAATATCTATCTTTCTGGAATCAACAGAATAGAAAATTCATCGTACAACGTCTGCGGTGACTCCACTTAAATATCTTTTGCTCATTATGTCTTGTAATGTTACTGATTATTTTCGCTGTATGCTTCTTGGCAATGCTTTCTCTATCTATTTGTAGCCAATAGCTCATTTTGTTTCAGGTGAACGATATTAAAGATTTTGAATCTCCAAGGACAGATATTGCTTGGAATAAAGCTGGTAACAACAACACAATGTTGCATGTTGTATTAAAACTGATTGATGTGAATGATAATGCCCCGACATTCACAAAAAAAATTTATGAAGCTGGTAAGACAGTAGTGCTCATACTAGTAGCCGCATTACTAACATAGAATCGAAGAGTGCAGTAAAGGTAATGCAGGCACATCTGTATAATTATTCTATCGTATCTATTATTTTTCGGTTGAATTGATTTAGTGATCGTTTTATTATTTTGCTTAATATTGTTTAAGCAATACTTGTCTTCAACGCACCTTGATCAGAGGGCCAACATTTTATGCTATTTCTTGATGTTCGCACTGGATGTTAGTATAATTTTACAGTTTGTACTTTATAGATGTATATTATGATTTACAACCGGCGGATGAAAAAATAATTGTTCAAGTACTGGCACAAGATCTGGATGAGGGCAACAACGCAGATGTTTCTTATGTTCTGGTACAAGAACAATGGGTTGATATTAGAAATAACAAAAGAAAAGATGCTACGGTAAGAAATATGGTGCTTGCATATATATGGTTGTAAAGATATATTGTTGTTAATGGATTTTGAGATGCTGTTTTGATCTATGAAATTATTGCTGCTGTGGTTGATGTTTTTTGTTATTGCTGGAGTTGGTGTTGCTTACTGATTGTTTACGTCTTGTTGATACTGCTGTTATTGTTGTTTTTTTTTATTAAAGTGATCGCTGCTTCTGGGGTTTTTGTGACTGCTACTATTGAAGTTGGTGTTATTTTTTCTTATTATTGCTGTTTTTCTTCTAGAGCTAATATCGGTGTTTCATTGAGTCAATGGATTGCGTTTCATTTTTCCTTTTTAGTTGCGCTTCGTTGGTCTTGGTGTTAGTGCTGTTGCTGTTGCCGTTGCTATTGTTGTTATTATTGTTGTGGATTGTTTTTGATATTGATCAGTTTTGTTTCATTTATCTTTTCCACTACTTTTTGTAGTAGTTTCTGCTGTAGCTATGTGCATGGTAATTATTGCTGTTGTTCTTATTTCAGTGTATATCATGCTGTTGAGATACAGTCTAAAGTTATTTTCAGGGTACTTTTAAAATTGAACGTGCACGTGATCAAGGACAAGCCGATCTGTTGTTGGATCAAGGCATTGGTGTGGATGCTGCTGAATTTGACCAGGGGTATTATGAAGTTATTGTATCTGCAACTGACGTGTATGTAGTTTGAAGTTTTATATTATGCTTTTGTATTGTGCGTAGTATATTCAAAATTACGTGATTTGTATTACACTAAAAAGTAAAAAGCAGTCTTTGAAAAATCTGAAATTTGAAAAAATTGAAAAATCAGAAATGCATTATAAACTAGGTGCGCAAGAGTCAATTAGAGAAATATTTTTATGTAATCTTCTTTACCGTAAATTAGACCGTACCATTGTCTTCGGCTGCTACGAACTCATTTTCCAAAGTTTGATAGTTCAAAATAGAGTCAAAATTACTCTGAATACGTCTCAAAGAGCTTTTACCAAATAGTTGTTTGAAAGCTGTTGTATTTTTGCAGATTGAACAATAACCAGGCTGTCATTAAAGTTGGAATAATAACTGCAGATCAAAATACTGTCTTGTTTTCAAGATTTTGGCCAGAGGAATTCTTCTCTGTGAAAGAACAATTTGAAATGTGCTACTCTGCTTATATTCAGTGTGACTTGAATGATAAGTTTAAATTAGGTTCATAGTATGGTCAACAGTTAACTAGAGCGGTTGGATCCAAGGTTATTTGGAGAGGGAGTGACCTCTTCCTCTCCTGGCTACCTTTATAGGCCGTTCTGCATTTTTCATAAACTACCCGTTAGGAACTAACATAACATTCAGATGGAGTTGAAACCTGTATACCTACGCTCAAAGCGGAGAATTGTAATTGTGTAAATATATTTATCGACTACAGACACGCCTAAATTTTTTGATATATTTTCTATAAAAGTTTAAACTAATGAAATGAAATCACTCGTCAGCTGATTAAACGTCAAATTTATTTCATACAAAGCACATCGTCACTCATAAATAAATGGGACGTAAAGCTGTATTAACTGCAGCATCAAATGAACAACTATATACATGCAAAGAGCCTGCGTTGCCCGCGGAGCTACCGGTCAATTAAGTCGGGTTAGCAATATCAGTTCAACCGGCTTTACCCAAACATTTTTGAGAGCAGTAACGAAAAATTGGTATAAATGATGGCATCTTGCCTATGCTCTTAAATCCAATAATGTTTTTCTAAATTGAGGCTGGTCTAAATATTTTTTCTCAAATTATATCCGTTTCTTCAAATAAATGTTGGGACCTAAAGTCAAAGTGGGGATGGCGCCGTAAAGGGTTTTGTTTTACGATTACAGAAATAAGTTATTTGGTGGTACCCTTTGTTCACGACTTGGTGCAACCTCCCATCTAATAATATTTGAGACACTTAACTGTACCTTTTTGCCTTGGTCCCGGAGTAGAGAAAAAGGGGGTACATCAGTCCCAAATGTATCGCATCTGATTACCCTCTTGGCCTAATAAGCCTCCATTTTTGTAATTTGATCCTTCGAGATACATGTCCTAAGGGCTTCTTCTGGAACTCACCTATGACAGTTCGCCTTGTTGATTGTGGTTCTGCCAGTTTGCAGTTAGTATTCATGTGTGATTTGAAATAAACTTCCGCTTTTTTCCACTCCAATCTTGATTAGGTTTGCGATCACTTAGAAGCAAAGTGATTCACGAAGAGAATAGGTAGAAACACCTGTTGATAGTGTTTCTACCAATTTGCAGTTTGTATTCGTGTCTGGTTTAGAAATAAACTGCCACTTTCTCACAGTCTAATCTTGATTAGGATTTTTGATTGCAAACCTATTCAAGATGAGAGTGGGAGAAACCGGAAGTCCAAACCAGACGGCAATACAAGCTTTCATAACGTGCCTCTGTTCCAAAGAAGCATTTGGTAAACAACAACATGCTTTTTCAACATAATTAATCTTGCAGAAACTGCGAGAAGATTTTGGGCTCAAACGTATTCATTGACGCAATCAAAGCAAACATAGACGATGAAAATGATGACATTACTGGAGCGAGGTATCATGCCATGTTGTCTAAAAAAAAAAGGTAGCAACGTGACTCGGCGGCATTGGGTGCTGACTGGCAATTGTAGAGTTGTGGATTCGACTCATGCATGGTTTCAGTTTTAAAACAGAACTTTGTGTCAGCTTTTTTTACTTGGTTGCGCTGTTTTTGGTATAATTATAAGATGAATGGATTTTTTTTATGACCTGAAAATGATAAAGCTCGAGAAACTATATCTGCGGGTTTTACTTATTTCTGCTTGTAGCGCCATTAAAGTAGTTGCGCTGAAATATTTCATAACCGCATTTGAACAAAAATGCTGAATAATCGATATGACCAGCATGTCTTCATTACTTTATTGGCTTTGTAATGTAGGGTTTGTAATGCTTTTGTATTGTTTCACACTCATTGTCCATTTCATGAAGAGTATAGGTAATGCTTATGCTAATTTTTAGGCTGTGTGTTTGTCAGGCTCGCAAAGCATCGTTCAAGGTTGAGTCATCAAAATCTTTAATTGTATGTTTAAATTTGTCGACGAGTTTAGCGCGTCCAAAATAGATCTTAAAATGAATTGATGGAAATTTTACGTTTCACATCGTGGCTATACCTTTGTTTTTAGGTCTGATGTAACCATCCATGCCAAAGATAATGAAACAAACGAATTAATAGCAAATGAAGTAGTAGTGAAGTAAGTGCATGATTTCGGAAATTGCATAACCTGTTCGCATTTATTTGTATAAAAGGTTTTATAGAGTTTATAAGTTATTAACATTTTGAATTTTACTTGACACAATTGTTTTACTTTGACATTTGACGTTAAATTTATGTTTTGAGTTTATTTTTTTGTATTTCAATGGGGGTAGTGCTTGCTCGTTATTATTCTAGCCTATTTTTAGGTGCTATGGCAGTCCTTTTGACTACGAATTTGATTAGTCTCTTTCAACCAAAGATGCTTTCTTTAACCCACATCGTTTTGTTTCACCATTTTCTCGTTTTAAATTTAAGGCCGTTTTGAGCAAAAATACATCACAACATGTTACCTGGTGATTCAAAGTAGAAGGTTTTTCAACCTATATCTTACTGTCGCCACTTTTATAAGTTTATAACCTTCGCCAATCACCATTTCATATTTCAGCTGTAAAAAGACGACTCAAATGTAAAAGACTTTCTGTATAGGATAGATGCCAACTTTTGAAGCTGTCCAGTATCCATCTGAAAAGATTTCTTGTTTTCAAAATGCGTTGTCTTGCTTCATAACCGTTTATGTATAGATTTCCTTTAAGGAAACTTCTTATTTGTTGCAGTACTTTGTTCTTGGACCAAGATTTCATTGCTAATTATCAGATTATTGATTTTAAAAGAGAAATTACAGAGCCAGTTGACAACACGAAAAATATCTCGCTGCCTCTCTTATAGTAGTGTCTTTGGCACTCTTGATTTTAATTCTGGTTTTTGCGATCACATACGTAAAGATAAAACGCAAGTGAGTAGATCATGAGTTACCCAATTAAGACTATAAATTTTGGTAACGTAGCTCAGTGCTGACATGTGGTGAGAGAGAGAGATTTGATTTTTGAAATATGGTTTTATCCACGTTGTCGGAGGTGGCAAAATTTACCTCCAGTTTCACGAAATTTCTTAAATTTTTCACCTGCTATCACCAAGTGATTTACGTTAACTATGCAAAATCTGACGCTTTCCTCATATATACCTCTTTATTTATATCTCTTTATTCCTCTTGAATTTTTTTCACAACAAACAATGTGTTGTGTCATTCCTCTGCATGGAATAAAGCCAAATTGCTTCTACATTTACGAATACTCTTGTCCTTCTAGCCAGCATTCTTACAATGATTTTTATAGAATGCTCCAATAGCTTCATTTCCTCGAATGCACAATTTATCCCTCAACTGATTCTAATCATTTTATTCATTCCTAATTTTCGCATGCTTTTTTATCTTTTCCTTAGTTTTTGCTAAAACTTAGCCTTCCCGTTTCCTTTCTTTCATCATCCTTCTTTAATATCTTTTCCAAAATTTTTATAAACTTCATTAAGAATATTTTTGTTATTTACCCAATTTTTTTCAGTCTTTTCTATTGCTGCATCAGCAACCACATCGTTCAATTTTTTTGTTATGTCTCGCTTTGTTTTCTTCCGATCGATTTACGTACGTTTTTATATGTAGTATTTTGTAGTATTCTTTGTAGTATTGTAGTATTCCTCTACCTCTTCAATTCAACACCCCGAACTTCCAAGATTTCTTCTACCTTTTTCATTTTTTTATACTTCTCAATCTTTAACACTCCAGTTTTAAAATTTTCTCGGACTAGGCGCGTCAACATTAATTAACTCATTTTGAAATCTTGCTGTCATTGTTTTCCTTTAACTTTTTGTTCGCTTTCTACCAGCTCGTTTCTGCTTCACTACTATTTTAAATTTTCTTTGATGTAAGTCTGCTATCACCAACCGACTATGCAATTCTCAAAATATTGCTTTCGCGTCTCTAACGTTTTTCATTGTTTTTACCAACAAATACGAAATCAATCGCGTTCGCACTTGCATTCATGCTTTATGTCACTTTTCTTTTTCTGAAGCCGTGTGTTTGCGACACGCAACTTCTTTTCATCGAAAAATTCAACCAACTTTTTTCTTTGATTATTTTTTAGCTGACTCCATTTCGTACACACACCCTTTAACTATACATCCGTGTCCCATTATATCCGTTTAAGTCCCTCGAACAAAGAACCATATCATCAATGCTGGAAACCACCGCTCGCATCTTATTTCATCATGAAATTGATTTTTTCAAAATTTGTAATGCGTTTAATTCCTGCGTGAAATCTGCGCTCGGTGTCGATAGTACTGGCAAACACGAAGTAGGTCGAGACTAAAGTTCTATGTAAAACTATAAAATTTGGAATATGACCAGAGGATGAAAACAAACTATTAAAGTGCTTTCTTCTACCACTGCGATAGTTGAAAGAAAAGAGCTTTTTTGCAGTATTGTGAATGACAGGGATTGTGAGAACGGACGTGGTTTTTTGTTTAATAGTTATGAAACAGCTTTGGTGTGATAGCGCGGGGTAAAAAAGCTTGTCTTAACTTCATTTTATTATTAAGATTAGCTCTCAAAGTAGACGCAGAACCGATCACTCAGGAGATGGCTGATATGGGGAAGAAGGTAGTTACTGTGCTTCCAAATGCACAGGTCTTTAAAGGAGGGTAAGATGTTTGAATTTGTATTTAAGTTTACTACTAAGCTGTATTGGAAAAATAAATGTCCACTTGCAAAAACCCAAACTGCTATTTGATTTCAAGATTATGTTGTTCGATTTTGCAAAGTTTCTTTAATTATCACTCCGTAACCTCAGTTGCTTTGACGTGCAATATAAATTTCAGTTTGATTCCAGTATATTTGTTACGGTTAGAAGTATAGTCGGTGGATGTAAGTGACGACAACTGGATAATTGCAAGTGTCAGTTCGTCTTGTTGGTTGTAGAATCATTGGTGTGTATTTGTAGTTGCGTTGAATGAAGTGCAACTTGTAGTTTACTTGATCATCATGGCTACGCTACTTGATTTAGTTTGACGATAAATGGCCGGTGAAAAGCCACAATAAGTGTGAAAACAAGAATTTTTTTGAAAATAAAAATGCGTGGGATCTCATCACATCGGATTTTGGACATAATAAAGAAACAAAAAAATTTGTTTATTGACGTCGTTTGGAGGGTACCCGGCTTTCCTAAAATTTGAGTTAGAGTTTTTTGCAAAAATTCGTACACCTATGAAAGGGAACGAGACAGAAAGTCGTGTTTAGTGCCAAAATTTGATGAATAGTTGACCTCCTATCTGTTCTTTAATAAATTGTTAAGCGCTAACTGCAACTAAAACCGCGTAATACTAAAAAATATTATTTTTAGCTATTTTTCGTACATCAAAATGCTCCATCTATTGTATTATCAGCATAAACTTAAAATCTAATTCGTCACCAACTAAACGAATAGGTTCAAATACACGAACCATAAAATTTGAAGCCTAAAACAGTGCAGAAAATCAACACTCAATAGCAGATATTGCATAAATATGAACGAACGCGACGATCTGTCCGTCGTCCTTGTGATGGTTTGTCCTGAATTTTTTTTCTGTGTAACAAATCTTTTAGCTTGGCAATTTCTCTTTCATTGCAACGGTTATGGTTTTCAATGCATTGCCAAGATTCAACTGATCCAGACAAGATACATGGAGCACTTGTACTGGCAACAGTTAAGAAGTGTTTAGCTTGGTTTTCGGTCTTTCTAAAATCAAATCTTGTAGCTGACCTTGCAATACAACATTCAATATAAATCCAAAGTCAAAGGAGTATCAAAACACTTGGCTGAAATTTTATAGCAACCGAAATTTTACGATATCATACTTTCTGACAAAAAACTTCAACATCACAATGATGAACTTTGACAACAGAATCACTAAAAATGATATTTTTTGAAATAACTTGTTTTCAGTTGTGGTTAGCGATTAACAGAAAGAAAGTTAAGTGTTCTGTAAATTTTGGTACCAAACACGACTTTCTATCTCGTACTCTTACAGAGATATGCGAATTTTTACAAAAACTTCCGGGTCAAATTTTGGGAGACCGGGCACCCTATAAACGACGTCGGAAAGAAAAAAAAGATTTGTTTATTATGACAAAAATCCTATGTGATTAGATCCCGTGCATTTTTAATTTCAAAAAGGGGAAAATATGAATTATCCTATTGTACAATCGCGAAAGTCATTCAAAACCGAATACATAATTCACTAAATATAACTGAAGTTTTTTTCAGTGAAAATCCTTTTCGCACTTGCAATCAAAACAAAAGACTTAAGCGAAAGAGTCGAGATAATGATGAAACAGGTGCTAACGCAGTGGATAACCAAGATACTGCAACGAGCAAACAAGTAAGCGCTGCTTCTTATTGGACCACAATCTTTGTGCTTTTAATTTTTTATTGATAACTTAAAGGTGGTGAAACCCCAGCAGCAATGCTGTACG
This sequence comes from Trididemnum clinides, assembly GCA_963675345.1. Taxonomy (NCBI): domain Eukaryota; kingdom Metazoa; phylum Chordata; class Ascidiacea; order Aplousobranchia; family Didemnidae; genus Trididemnum; species Trididemnum clinides. The sequence goes on along the minus strand of OY776285.1, from coordinate 45,314,247 downwards.
TTTACCTTCAAATTCCTGTGATACCTGATACAAGCGAGACCGCAAGGTAATTTGGCAGTCTGGCTAACTTTCCACTCACCTTTTTTTCTTGTTATACGACCCTGATCCTTCAAAATGGAGCATGGCGCTTGATCATGAAGCCCCTGAAACAATGCAACTCCTTAGGGTTTATAGTAAGTTCCATTATAGAAAGAAAAGAAGTTCGAAGAGAACAAAGATAGCTTGATGAGTTTCGTGATAATTTTTTTCAGCAAAGCATCGATGGAAGAGGTGAACCTGTTCTTCATAAGAAGGATGACAAAAAGGATGATAGTGCTCGCCTAGTTGCTGATCGGAAGGCCGCTGATAAACATGGTGAAGACAATGTCAATTATTTGTCTGATCAACACATACAGCTGCCTGGCGATGCAGCTTTGTAAGATGGCGCTGTTCTAATTCGCTTGATTCTTTTGTCGCTTAGCTTTATTTAATTTGATATTTTTTCGACTGTTGAAACATCACTGCAAGCTTCACTGTAATTCTATTGACGTAATGCTTTTATTTTGCTTACTGTCTCGATCAGAGATTTATAAATTACATTCTTTTAGGTGGATTCAATTACGATTACTCACCATGTAATTGAATGCGATTACGATTACATTGTTTCGCAAAAATATAAAAAATGTAACAAACTTAAATTGCTTCGAAAATAAAAAACAAGATTGAAATCTCCGTCAAGACTCACCAGTGTGCATCTACAGTGTATAAATTGTATGTCTCCACGTCGATTGCGATTACACAACACGTAAGCGGGATTTGATCACGATTACACGAAAATGCCGTAATCGATAACAAGTCACCGATTACCATTACAATTGAATTGATCTCTGGTCTCAATATGATTAAATCTTATATAAGTTTTTTAATATTTTCAAGTTAACTGTTTTATTCCTCACTACGTTGTTCACTTCATGTGGCCTTTAAGATTGGATACAATCAATTTCTTTGTGCAATAAAGTTCTAGGTGAAATTTTTCCGCTTGTTATGTTTTCAGTATTACTTAATTCTATGGCATTTAATCATAATGTAACTACTTTACTCTATTTTACTGCGAAAATAGCTCTTATGATTCTGTGTATTCAGTTTTTATAACGTTTGGGGCTAATTATCTTGAGGTGCATTATTTTACTGCTGTGCAATTTTTTGTTCTTTATATGGCAATATAAATTTTATTTGCAGAAGCTTTACTTGATCAGTAAATTATTACGGAGGGTTGTGCCTTTAAGATTTTTCTTTTGCTATATTCTCAATAAGACCAACTCCTCTTTTATTAGCCATCAAAATTTTTTATAACCCAAGCTTAAAATGCTACGTTAATGCTTTAGTTTATAGCACATTTTTAAAATCTAAGGCCACAGTTTTGAAAGAAGAGCATGTTCTAATAAAACAAGACTTTTTTAAATGTATGAAAAATGTAGCTGAAGGGCTTTGCGTAATTGAGAATCAATTAAAAACGGGTGGAGCCTGCCGATACTTCCGGAGGACCATATCATGGTGTTGATGTTTTTGAAGAAGCTACTGGATTGCTCATGAGAATTCAGTTGAAAATAGAGCTTTGATAATCATTTTTTGGAGGGGGAGGAGAGTAAGTTAATTACCCAGGCGGAGCGCTTAACTACAGTTTAAAACTTGCGAGAGATAGAAATGTGAAAAATGTAGTTCATTAAGTCACTAGGATACCTATGAGTTTTAACTGGAGAGAAGAATCGCAAACAATTAAGTCTGAAACAATTCAAAATTTTACCAACAATACGTGTTTATGAAGAAAAAAAATACGTAGGGCTCTAGGCCTGGGATGCACCACCTATGACCATTAATGGCCGCGCGGATATACTCGAAGTTTATTTTCCCACTCAAAAAAGATCTTCAAAACACAAGAATGTAAAATTCGATTGTAAAGTTTTGCATTCAAAAAATTCATCTACAAAAAGTGTTCACCTTTACTTAAGTTGAAAAAATCTTCACTGACTCACTAGCAACAGTAAATTGGATTATGCGGTCTCCAACAGTGAAAAGGTCATGCGCCTCTGCTCTACGCTACATGTTTCGAACTAGGCTCAACTATTACAAAACAAAAGCTCTGTTTCTAATAAAATTTTGAAATGGAATTCTGCGGATCTAGACTTGAATCATCAGTAGTGCAAATCCACGGGTCGACAATCCGAGGCTCCTGCATCACTGCAGTGCGCCTCCGCAGGCTTTGGAAAAGACGTGCAAGATGTGGCCCACAGCACAAATTTATTGGAACCTCTCCTAGGATTTTTCATGGCTTTTGCAAATACAGTGTCTCGAAGAAAGAACTTTCAAAGGTTTAGTGCTTTTGAAAAATTAGCATAAATTCCAAAATAGGAAAATTAATTGTTTTTGAAAAGTTTTAATTTATCAAGAGAAACAATTCTTGGATCACCTTTAGATTTTCTTACTCTCAGCATGTTGAAAACAATGCTTGTAATGGGATATGAACTCATATCTGCACCAACCGTTGTCGTAGCTTATAGATGTAGAACATGAGATAATTGGAGCCAGCGTCTTAACTGATTCTTCCGTCCCAGCTCGGCGGGCGATGTAACTAATTCTACTACTTTATATAAATAAATCGGCTTACATGACATTTCGCTTTTATGGCAGGCATCCCAGTAATCCGTATCAATTAGCGGTACACTGTCTGCGGTAGCCTAAGGTACAGGTTATTAGTGAATCCTTAGAATTCTACGATTGGTGCAATTGTGGTTATGTATTTCACTCCCAGCATTATTTTTAACATGAGTAGATGTAGATTTGTATTCTCTTAATCAGCGGTTCTCAAACTATAGATCACGACCAGAGGTAGCCGAAACGTTACGTGGGGCAATTCCCTTGAAACAGCCAGACAAAAAAAATTTTGGGGCTACAAATTAGTCTAGTTTGCCCATTGAGGATGATGTGCACTGGAATGATAAACCTAAAGCGGCTTGGCCACTTCGGCTTGACCCTGATTTTCCTACAGATGCTTCAGGGCCTGGCTGTCTCAAGTCGTCTCCGATTTATCGACAAGACTTAGCGTTGAGGACTTATCTTGACCGTCAGAGCAGAAGCGAGTTTGTCAACCTGGCTTCTCAAATTGGATATGATGGTAAAAACATGACCTTTGTTTTTTACGAAAATCAAATTCGTAAACTTATGGACGAGAGCCGACTCGAAGTGCCGAGAGCTTCGTGTGTTGACCAGTCACGTGACATAGTTAATCTATTTTTGTCACCCATGAAAAACATGTCAACCTCGCAACGTATTAAAAAGGCCTTAGATCGTTTACAGCAAAAATATGGTGTCTCTAACGGTCTTACCACTGAGCCTAAAATCATTGCCATTCGCAATGGCCCTAAAGTAACCTTCAACGTAGCTTCCCTCAAGGCCTTTAATAACGACCTTAATACTCTAGAAGTTTTTGCTTATGCCCATGATGAGGTGGAAAAACTATCGGGTCAATTGCTGTTCGATACCGCCAGTCGTCTTCCCAGCGTGTTAAAGCGACGTTATCTTGACTATCTTGCCAAAATGGGACTTGACTTGAATCACCCTGGATTTGATTCTTTGTGCGAGTTTATAACGCACGAGTTGAGCTTAATGACGTCAGACTATGCACAAACATTTTTCAAAAATGATGAAAAAGACAAACCACGTGATTTTAAAAGTGTGCGTGATTCTTTTAGAGTTCGACAAGTAGCCGTAAAATCGAAACCTACTAGTTTAACGCTGACAGGATCTTCTAATAAGCGTGAATTGGCAGTTAGTGACAAGACCCAGTGCGTTTACAAACGGTTTCCTACAAGACCACCTTCTAATTGTTTTATATGCATTGACTCCAGCTCCAAGCATTTCCTTGCGGATTGTGAAAAATTCGCAAGTCTTTCTGTAGACTGCAAATGGCAGATGATTATTAACGCTGGAAGCTGTTTAAATTGTCTATCTTTGGGACACCGTGCTCGAGACTGTGCATTTCCATCGAAATGTCGTAAGTGTGCTCCGAACTTCGAACATAAACACGCAAGCGTCTTACATGACTTGTACAAATACCCGAGGCAGGCAGTGAACTGGTTGATGAAATATCTGATAGGGAGCAGGCTGTGGTAAGAAAGTTGAAGCCAAATCATAACGTTGTTTTGTTGCGTACCAGTGCAGTGAGAGTCATTAACCCTGACACTGGGAAATTAACGCTAGCATATGCGCAGCATAGCACGGCCTCCCAAGCTACGATCATCTCTGAAAGTTTAAAAACTGAACTCGGACTTAACACCAACAAAGACAAAACTATCACTATTAGTAACCTGGCACAACAGACCACTCCGAGCTGTGGCCTTGCACACTTTTCCATAGAATCTCTTACCACTGGTGAGACCTTTAGGGTTAGAGATGCTTTGGTGGCGCCAGACTTTACTGAAGATCGGAACACCTTCCCACATGCAGTGGATACCAATGGCCTAGAACATTTTAAAGAAGTCGAAATTCCGACCATTCCTCTGCACAAAGGTATTGATATACTCATTGGGCAAACAGACAAGTGCTTGCTTACAGTGATTGAAGAGCGCGAAAGCCTGAACCACGACGACCCTAATTACGTTTTGACCAGGCTTGGTCCCATCGACAGCGGTGGGCGTATAAGCGTAAAGTCCTACTTGCGTGGGACCATAAAGGTCGGAGTAGATACAAGTTGTAATGTAAACGAGTGTGACCGACTTAAACTTGAAACAACCAGTTTGAAAGAAAGGTTACGTGATTATGAGTTAGATCATGAGATTGTTCAGTCTTCTCAAAACGACGAACTCACTCGCAAGTTGGTGGAGCCTCACATAAAGATAGCTAATGAACGCTACGAAACCCCAGTTCCCTTAAAAACCGATGTCGTTAGCACTTTGCCTAATAACCTTACTGGAGCTTTGGAACGTACAAAGTCATTACGGTGCAAAGCACTTAAAGATCCTAAACTAAAACTTACTCTCACCGAAATATTTCAAGAACTTGCTCATGAGGACTGGTTAGTGCCCTTAAAGGACGGTACTTAAGATGATCGCAGCTGGTATCTTCTCCTTTTTGTTGTCAAACAAAATAAACCGAGTGTTGTTTTCGATGGAGCATATACCTACGGGGGAGTAGCGTTGAATGATGCTGTGTTTGCTGGCATGAATTTGCTGAACAGCTCAGTGAACGTCCTTATCCAATTCCGATTGGGAAAATTTGCATGCATGGCTGATTTGAGCAAATGCCATTTTCAAATATCTCTGCCGGAAAGCCAACAGGACTTGTTTCGCTTAATTTGGTACGCGAATAACGACTTGGACCGCGGGAAATACAACGTTATCGTTTTACAAGGCACGTTTGGGGAACAAACACTAATGCGTATATTGCCCTTCTAGCCATTGAACGTTTAATTCTCGAAAATCCTACTGCCGCTAGTCAACTGACATTGTCGATGGTTGAGAACAACCGCTACATGGATGACATGTTGATGACCTCTGGCTCGTTGACTGATCTTGAGATGATTACTCGTAAATCAATGTCGCTCTTTGAGGGTAGAAGAGTTAAACTGCGTAAAAGGGTAGCAAACGGTCTGTCAAAGTCTATTTTATCAAACATACCTCAGAGTGAACTCAGATCTATTATTTGAAAGATCGATCTTGGCTCTCACCCTATGCTCGACTGCAAAGCTTTGAGTGTAGTATGGGATGTAGAAAATGATCGTTTGAAGGTATGCCGAAACAATGCATTATGGGAAGTCTCTTCTAGAAGGGAAATGCTACGTATGCTTGCAAGTCACTTTGATCCCTTAGGCGTACTTGCTCCTTTCCTCTTAAAGGAAAAACTAATCCTTCAAAAGGTCACCTTGTCGGGTATCGGATGGGACGATGACCTCCCTGGAGACGTCAAAAACAACTGGAAGATTTGGATGAGATCTATGGAAGCTGTTGCTAACTATTCCACTCTTCGATATTATTTTTCTGACGGGGTCGAAATTGCGAGTGGTGACAAGGTTATCTGCAAACTGCATGGGTTTTGTAATGCTTCTAATCATGCGTTTTCATGTGTTGTATACTTGCGGCGTTTGGTTAATCAGAAGTTCAGCGTAGCCGTTATTCAAGGAAAATCAAAACTTGTGACAGCCAATCAAAAAATTTGGGTCATATCTCGTAAGAAACTGGATGCTGCCAGATTGTGCGCAGACTTGATGCTTAGTGTTTCTCGTTCTCTGCAATACCTCGATTATCGGTGCCACTTCTGGACCAATTCACAAGTAACTCTAAAGGGTATAGCGAACCCAGACCTTCATTTACCTCAATTCGTCAAACGACGAGTGGACAAAATATTTCTAGTTGTTCCAGCTGATGCTTGGAATTATATCCATTCGTCAGTTAACACTGCTGACGTGGGCACTCGGGAAGCTTGTGCAAGAAATCCAAATTGTTATGCACTTTGTCTGGGTAGCCCAAAATTTCTGCTAGATGGAAGTTTGGAGCTCGAGCCATTAATTCTCACCACGATTGTGCATAAAACTACTGTTATCACGAACCTTGTAGCAAACGTAACACAGGCCTGGATGGACTAATTGCCTCTTCTCCTGATCTTTACACCTTAAAAAAACGTGTTGGATATCTCGTCGCCTTTAAGCATTACCGTACTTGATGACTAGAAACAAAGGACTCGCATTTTTCAAACCTATTTTGGATGCCACCTTTCTGGACATGGCGCTGATGAATATAGTAAAGTACGTCCAAAGTAACCTTTTTGGAGATCTTGTCGATCTGTTAAAGTCGGATACACCTTACGCCTTCGAATCCTTTTTGAAAAGTTTAGGTAATGAAGCAAAAAATGCTGAACAATTGCAGCGGATTTCTGAATTGAAGTCTTTGCCTCTTTGTTTGTTGCGTGGTGAAGAGCGGCTTGAGAATGCTGAACTTCCTGTTGACACGAAACACCCTTAAATTCTTCTCAGTAAGCATTCTTTAACTACACTAATTGTGATTCAAGAGCATCTGGAAGCAGGACATGCTGGACCTTCGTATACTCTTATGAGAATGCGGCAACGATTCTGAATTGTTCATGGCATCTCTAGCGTAAAACCTTACCAAGATAGCGGGGAAGGTGTGCGGCCGAAAACCAGTCGCACCAATATGAAGCCTTACCTCTTTCCTTTCAAGTAAGTTAATTTTACGGAATTTAAGCATAGAGATTTTACATCAAAAGCTCAAGTTATCATCACTATGCCTATTTAGAACTACCGTATTCAGTACCTGCAACACCAATCTCTTCGTTTTGAAAGTTGGTTTTACAAGAGTCAAAAGAAACAAGTTACTTAAGCATCCGCAATCAACAATTGCCCTCCGCTACACCAGCGGTTACATTGTATGAACAGTTAGTAGCTTTTAAATATTATACGCGAGTGGACTGAGAATTCAGTACCGGCACCGGCATTTCCGAATGTTGGTTGAAATTTTACTGTGCAGATTAAGGTCTTGCATACAGCTAACAGGAATTGCAGTGGCGAAAGTAAGCATATCTCGATTTTTCACATGAATAAAAATGTATTGACAAAAGACAAAAGAAACGAAAAAGACGCTAAACGCACACGATCAGCCTTCCAAAAATAATATTAACATCGTCCGTGCCCAAGCACTGCTCTGAACCGCGATGGGACAGCATTCTTCGTCAATACTACTTGAGCTGAAAAAAGAACGAAGTTGTGATTTGAAAGCAACATCAAAACAGTTGCCATACAAAAACTGGTCTTGGTTTAGCTGTGGTAAAAATTTTAATTTGATCAGAAAACAAATGTTTTAAGACGAAAGTCAGCAATAGGTTTTAATTAACAGAACCCTCTTTTTAAGTACAGGTACTACAAAAAGGCATGGCAACTAGTTTAACCACTAACAAACTACGATATTCCTAATCTGCTTGAAAACTTTCATTATTGCTAATTTATGACCTGCTGTCAAAAAAAAAACAAAGCTAACATTACTACTGCTCGCCCAATAAAAATGCTACAGTACTGGAAATAAACTTTTTAAGGCAGAGCAGCAAGAAATGGAGATTGACAATACAGCTGAAGTGATGCTAATGTTACCCACTTATGTAGTCGATCCTCCAAATCCAATTCATGCTGCTGTAGTCGAAAGATGGAGAGGAGAGGCATTGGGAAGGGAAGGGTAGAGAAGTGAATAAAGAGGGCATCAGACATTTTATTTTAGCATTAAAAAGGAGGGCATTACAGCAAAGTTTAGCAAAAAATATTAGCACGTTAAAAGATCAAAATTTAACAAAAGGCTGACATTTCTTTCTATAAAGATTGGAGCTATCAGCAATAAAAATCGCATAACTAACAAAAAATTATAAATCTATTAACAACTATCAACGGTGTGAAAACGAAGGGGTTAGGGTCTGTGAGGCCACCATTTCCGAACGCCGAAGTGCAAAAGGGCGCTGTGGTGAAAAGTAAAAAAAAGAGGTCAGCATTCGCTATATCCTTTTTCAACACATTAATATTGTCTATTTCAAATTCTTGCAACGATTTGAAAAAGCATTACTTTACGAACACCAATTCATTACAAAATATGCATTGCAAACAGATCATCCAGAAAACTCTTCAAAAGACCAATGCTTGTAGTTGCCCTAAATCTGACAGTAAGCTGCGTTTTGAATTAGTATATTCGTTTTTGTGTGGGCAAAATAATGTTCCTTATACCATGTTTAGTGAGCTCACAATTGCTCAAATGTTTTGACAAGTTGCTCCACATTTTTACCTGCAACTAAGCTACTAGTGTTTCTATCGCTACACCGTGAGCCTTATGGACTGAATACCCTAATGGTAAGTATACCTATGCGAAACATTTTCATTTTCAAAATACAAGCCAGGTATCTATTTACGAACTTTACCAAGCACTAAAGTAGTACAGTACAAGTATACCCTTATACCAACTGTAAGCCCATTACGGCTTTTGCTTGTGTGCAAAAATAAATATACCACTGAGTGTGCTCATGTACTGTGCAAATGAATTTAGACATTACAAAATAATCAGCATAATCGATATACTTACCAGGAATTTTAGTAATCATGATATCCCTGGTATGCACCGTGGAAATTCCCACGGTTACCATACCAGTTAGTATGGCTTGAACGAGTTGAAGTGTCCCCCCATCCCCCTCCGCGAGGCCTTCCCGAACCCTCCCGTACCTAAAATATAAGTAACATTTTAGTTGATAGACGATGAGGTAATCTCTGAATTCCATATACTATAAACATAAAGGATATTGTGAAAAGCTACACCTGCTATTTAAACACTTTGGAAAAAATCTTAAAAGCAGAATGCTATAAAAAATCCATGACATATTTGCTGTAAATAGTACACCTCAAGCAGTATAAAAACAAACCATCTTAGGTTACATATCGTCTTCCTTGGGATTTGTCATTAAATTTCCCTTACTTTCGTGACGTTATACAGGGTGGGCCGTAAATAACGCACCAAAGATTTAAAATAAATTGTGATGTGAAATAATGTAAATATCTTTTCTTTGGGTATCTGTTAAATTTAATTTCAATATCAGTTACTATAACTGTTAAATTTAATTTCAATCAAAGTTTTTCAGTTATGATTTGCCTTTTAAAAAAAATTTATGTCATTTTTAGGGTATGCACTTAACAATTAAAGAACGAGTTGAATTAGTGTTAATGTCTGGTGCCGATGGCGTTTGTTATTATTATCTGAATTGTTTTATATGTTTTGGTGCGTTATTTATGGCCCACCCTGTACAGCAAGTTTGAAGAGTATAAATGATTTGATGCGGAGGGCACAAACAAACGTCGAAAATGGTTGGCATCTTGTGTCAAAACCAATGACGTACTTTTGACATAAATTTTAACACAATAGCCTTCTGACAGTTAGTTTTATGCTTTAAAACATCAGTAGTAAAGTTTGCCAACTTGAGGCAATATACCTGGTATTCAGATAAGCACTTGAAACATTAATTATAGCAAAAATATCAAGTCGAAACAATAGGTAAATATTGCACCAACATAAAATTGAGCTGTTTGAAAGTTAACCAAATGACGTCAATACATAAGGCACCTAATGAACGAAGACAAACCATTACAATTTATGTTGAACGTTTTTCCAAGAGAATCAACGTGTACTTGTGTATTTAAAAACAGCATATTGTTAAGCAAGCTAGCCTAAAAACCGAGAAAGTGGGTGGCTCACTTTCGCCGTCTTACCTCCGCCACCATACGCACCGAAGCCGGAGTAATTACCGTAACCGCCTGGTGGAAAACCACCACCAAACCCATACCCACCATGGCCATACGGATTATTATAGTTATAATCATAACCGCCATAGTTAAAACCTGAAAAAAAAGGAAAATATCAATACCGTACAATGGTATATGATGGAATGCTAACTATAATGACATGCTCATCAAACTTAACACTCCGCAAGTATGTTCAGATCTGGATAACTGCAAGAAGATATAATCATAGCACAAATTAAAATTATACGCACAACAAGACTCTTACCACCATGGCCAAAATTAGGAGCACCACCACCTCCAAAACCACCTAACAAATGAAAAAATTTTATTTATACGTTATTAACACGTTTATAAATACCCAGAGAACATCTAACAACTTGGGAGTTATCTGAGCAATTTCTTGCACAGGCAGGCCAAATTTACTTGACCCTTTGAGGTTTAGTGGGACATAAATGTATCATTGTTATTATCAATAATCACTTTCCTAAAAAAACTTATAACGCTTTTATTACCAATTTTTTGAATTGTTTCAAATGTGAATTGAATACTTTGTGAACCTGAAAGGGTTAGCTGGAAATTCTAATTTAAACAGTAGAGAGTTGTTGCAGGTTAAAACCGCTAACTTACACAGCAAATAAGAATCTCAAAAGCTTATGATATTGTAAAAAAAAGGACCTGAAAGTGCAATAGGTCTTTTTAAGGTAGTGAAACGACTGAAAAGAAAAACAGGGCCACATCTACCCAGAAATAATACAAAAAACTACCTCCTCTCATAAATCCTCCACCAAATCTCTTTTGTTTTGCTCTATCTGGATTTTGTGCTTCTTTAACCTCGACCTAAAACAATACACAATGTGAAGACACGTACGGTAAACAAATGCATTACCAAAGTTCCTACTGTTGTTCCATCGAGTTCTTGCGTTTTTTCAGCACAGCATTGCTTTAAAATTCCATCCTTTTTAAATGTAATAAAGCAATATCCGCGTCCTTTCTTTGTCGTCGGGTTTAAAGGCCGTTCAAAAACACCAATCTAAAAACATGCTTTTAAAAACACAATTTAAGGCAAAAGAAAAATAAAATTTTTACCTCGCCGAACTTTGAAAAGTGTTCTTTAATTTTTTCATCTTTTGTTTCTGGGTCTATTCCCCCTACAAATAATTTACCGTCTTTTCTTTGAGCTTGGGCTCGTTTAGGATCAATTTTTCTTCCATCAAGGTAATGTGACGGACAGTCAAGCACCTGAATAATTGTAAATAAGTAATCTGAAACCTCTAAACCAACTTCTTTCATGGGTTACCTTTTGTACTGAAGATGAATCGGCAAATAAAACAAAACCAAATCCTCTGGAACGTTCAGACTGTGAATCTTTTTTAATAATACAGTCTTTTACTTCACCGAACTTTAAAAAATAGTCTTTGAGACCAACTGCAAAAAAACAAAATGATGATGTTGCTATGATAAGTACCCTTCAAATTAGCAATTTTCCTCTGGTCTAGGCATTTTTATTCACAAAAGACATCCTTAAGTAAAAGCTTGTTCTGTCATTGCAAAATGTCACAGTTTACAGATTAGAAGCTACACATACAACGTGGGAAATTAAGTTTTGCTTACATGTTTCCGTATCCCATGATAATCCCCCGACAAACATTTTTCTGCAACACAAAAAGTTACACTTAGAAAATTGAAAGTATACCAATCTATCAACACCTACAATTACATTGGCATGCCGTTTATATTTTCGAAAAAAATCAACAAATTAGTCCAAATCTTAAGATAAAACTTATTAATGCTCAGAAAGCAAAATCGATAATTTGACAAAATGACTATTTTCAGCTCAAAGTCAAGATTTCACGGCACACGCCAATTAGTCCACAACTCGGAGGAAACACTGTTGCAGTCACTAAAAGACGTTGTAATGTCATTTGAACCAAGTAAAAGCTTCAAGGCAAATTACGACCCTGCCCGACCATATAAGAAGCAAAATAATGGCGTAAGATTCTTTTGCATATCACTTGAAACAATTCTGTAATTGTTTTCTAAAGGGAATGTAATGGACCTGAAGAAAGTGGTATTACGTAATAATGACATACCAGTTAACAATAACGTGACACATCTGTCAAATTGATTTTTAAAGGGTAAATACTAAGCTTACAAATCACAAACTTCCAACAAGCAATCCTAAAATATCCAAGTACGAATTTAGTGGAAATGCAAAAGAAGCTTTGTTTAATTTGCCCACTTGGGTGAAAATATTTCGGGAATCCCATATTTTAAATGATTTTCCTAATTTTTTGTGATTGAGGAATTTTCGTGATGAGGTACTTCCAATACTTCCATATGAATTGCTGTAAATCTGGATTTCCAATTTTGGTGTCATTCCTACCAGCTAAACACTAGATATTTAAATTCCATCATGCCATGCTGCCGACATAAACCAAGGATCAATGTAAATCAAATACATGCAAGCACGACTTTGGCATATGGTAAAAATACCTTGGTAGTTTAGCTACTAAACCAATAAATAGCTCAACTTTTACATTGATCACTAATTTGTGAATTAGTAAAATCACACTGCATTTGCATCAGGCGCTTAACTTTGTGAAGAAAAGTAAAGGCAATGGCTTTTGCATAAAAAGATGCAAAACAACTGTCATGAATAATAATTTGTAGCAGCCTTAAAAACATGGATACGGTAAACAGAAGTGCACTTGAGGTTAAGTTTATTTGTAAATAATAAGCCTTGTTTCAAACAAGAAATAGAGTGGATCTACAGCTGGTAGATAAGTTATTTGGTACCTAATCAGCACGATCTCAAAAACGTTGCAGTCAGAAAAACTGTTTGAATGACACACCACGTCTACCCCAGTTATATAATATTACTGAGATAGCAACGAAATTCTACTAAACAAGGGCTATTGCTATCCTACTTCTTCCAAAACTCAATGAGCAGCTTTTGAAAAATTTATTGATGGCTACATGCATTTCCATTTTAAAGTTTGATTACTGTTTTTGGTTTCTACCAAGCTGTTTTCAAAACTACAACTATGCTCGCACGTTTCACAAATTTGCAATTCATTTTACCATCAAGGCAACAAAATCTTACACGTGTAAACAATAAGGATTAGAATTCAGGCTTTAAAGCAAAACAGCAAAAACAAAATGCCGTTTCAGTCAGTGCTGGGTAAGCTATTGAATACGTATTTAATGCAGTTATTTAGTAAGTCAGTTCAGCCATTCCATTTCCAGTACCGTGAAACATAATAATTACATGACATGCTTGGAATGCACCAGTGTTTTGCAACATTTAGTTTGGGAATCACCATTTCAACTAGGCATATATAAGCACAGCAGCTCATTTTCAAAAATTGCTCTCTAAACAAGCTTCAATGGATTAATGAGCATATGCAAGCCAGTAATTGTTTTGTTTAAAAATACTGGAAGAAACACAAGATATTTGATAAGTCAGCTGCTTTTGCAAGCACACATGATGGTCAATAGGTATTTGGTTTAAATTTAGACTTTTATTGAGCGAATTACCATTTGGCCACATAAACTGCCATAAACATTTGGCAGTGGCTGTTTCGCCGTCGACGGCAATTTGCCCTTGGAATCTATTTTGCCGTGATCATTCACGTGTGTTTATATAGCCAAATTTGCTATGATCGCACCAGTGACTCTGTGGTGTAGTGGATAGAGCGCTGGTCTTGAGATACCATGGTATCGGGTTTGAATCTCAGCTGGCCAGGGCTTTATAAGAAAGGCAGTGTACACTGAAGGGGCAGGGCCGGTATGCTGTACACTGAAGGGGCAGGGCCGGTATGCAAATGTACGGGGCAGTGTACACTGCAAGGGAGTGTACAGGGTGGGGGATAGAGACCTGGGGGTGCAAAATTTTTTAAATTGGTTTTTAAAATTGACCAATCAGAGACGACCAAAAGTCACATGTTTAGTACGTCATTAAGATTGACCAATCACAAACAACTCACAGCAAAATAGTCTCTGAGGGTAAATTGCCGTCGACGGCAAAATAGCCACTGCCTAAACATTTCTAATCCAGCAAAAATATGCATTTTAAACAGACGTTGTGAGGACAAAAATTTCTTTTCAACATCAAACTTTTGTATTTCCGTAATTTCATGCTTTAGTATATATGTCTATATTTCCGCAATGCAAATGAACTTCCGTAAATTTGGAGTTCTGTGATTTAGGAATGTTCTATTCTGGAAAAACTAAGACTGGAAGTTATCCATAAATTTAAATCATTCGTGAAACAAGAAAATTACTAGCACGGATTAGCAACTTGGGTTGAGTTACTTAGTGTTTGGGTTAGGATTACAATTAGAGTTCTGGCTAGTACATGAATTTTACAATATTTCCACATTTTTGTGTTATCCTCTCATTTTGATGTATTAAAACAAAATCTAGATCGTTTTACAAACACGATGACCTGATTTTAGAAATTAACTAAACTGCAAGAGCACTAATCGTTAGTCAGATAATAACTTATCAAAAACTTAGGAAACCCTGGGGGACATATTAATGCAAAAACAAAAAACATTTTACGTTGCTTTTTCTCTCTACAATGGCTGCATGCAAGGTGTTATAGCAATCAGTCAGAAAAATGAGCTGAGGATAGCAAAAAACAACGAAAGCATTGGGCTAAAAGTACAAGTAAACAAATATAAGTACAAGCTAAAAGAACAAGTACAGCTAAAAGTACAAGTAACAAATAAATAAATCTACAAATGACACAAAAACTTAAGCATAATTTGAGAGACTCCTTAAGATTTGTATAAAAAATTAAAACCCAAGACACACACTGACACAAAAGCTTTATCCAGTTTGGCCTACTTCAACCTATAGCCCATGCAATTAACAAAACTTACGCTTCATTGCTTTCTGTTGCATTTATTAATCCTCCTTCTTCCACAGATTGGTCTTCACTCTTTTCTTCACCTTCTGCTTTACTTTCTTCTTTCGTTTCACCGTTTCCATTTTCACTGGGTTTTGATTCTTCTTGTGTTTCTGTTGTTGTTGGTTCAGTAGGCTGTTCCTCTGACGTTTCTTGTCCTACTTCTTCACTGGTTTCGGTTTTTTGCTCACTAGTAGTTTCAGTATTTTCGTTATCTGCCATGATAGTTGTTCTAAGGCAGTCCTTTCACAAATACCGCATAAAAACACCCCCAATTATCCACACAATCTCTAGCCAATTCAAATGCACGTGTGCTTCTGCCGTTTTAAAAACTAGTACAACTACTCCAAAAGATGGATGACGTGAGCGTCGTCGTTCACATGATCTGACACAAAGAGTTGTGATTGGTCAAGGACTAATGCGCATGCGCAAAATTTTATTAAAAAAGAAAGAAATGTTTCGTGATATCGTGAATTGTGTACGCACGTGGGTGATCGTTCCCGCCCTATGCTGACTAGCAATGACGTTACGGCAACGTCTTTTAATGCCTTTGACTATAAGCGGTACAGCTTGTGACGTTGTAACTAATCAGCAGCACTGTTTGGATCAGTAATGTAGCAAATACGGTTTCGACTACACGAAAGTTAATTTTATGATTTTTTAACTTTGCTTATTACATTGCTGAATTGCCTTGTCAAGGTTGAATTGTGTCAATGGTGTGCTTACAAACCGAATCGCCGTACGTGGAACTACAACTTTATTTGATGCCATAATTTTGTAATAGGCTGAGTGTTTCAGTCTTTGTGACATTATTTTCTGTTGAAAATCTGTTTTGTTTTTCAAATCAATGATTCCTTACCGTTTCGTTCAACACTGCCGTAGCCTAATGAACGAGTCAAAATTAAATTGATTTAAATATATAAAGGAGAGGTTAGCTTAACAAGTGGACCTTAACCCCGTTGCTTTTCGGTGTCAATTAAGCAATTCGTTGAGAAAGAGCAATGAGATCAATGTCACCAAACGCTTTAAAAATTATGTCGATATTCCAGTCTACCAGGCCTAAATTGAGGGAGGTCACCATAGGGTGCGCGACACCCGGACCAGTGCCCACCGTAAAAAAGATGCTCTCGACATCGAGAAGAAAAATTTTATTTACTCGCGTGGTGGTGAAGTAATTTAAACGTCCGCTTCACATTCAGTAGACGTGAGATCAATTCACTTGTTGTGTCATACCATCAGTGGCGTAGGTCTACGGTATTTAAGAGGGTATGTAGGCAGAAGCCTCTCAAAAAACGATCAGACGGAAGCAAATTGACTTCTAAGCAAACAATCAACCAACTTTCAAAAAGTTGATCACCAAAAAAAGTTTTGAAGTTAAGATGGGGTCGAAAAAATCAGAACACGAGATCTATCGCAATATTGAAAAACATAAGATGCTTTATGACAAAAATGGTCAAACAATCACTTTCGGAAAGTTCTTCGTTGGACTGTTTCCCATTAGGGGTCGCCAGAGCAGATTATTGTTCTTTGCAAACCCGGATAAATGAGGATGGTTACTTCAGGAAAGACATTCAACGTAAAGCAAACGCCAAAATTAGGCTACGTGAATGCGAATCAAACAAGTTGCACATTTTTGCAAAGTTTTTCAAAAAATGTTTTTGAACTTGAGAAAGACATGGGGAAGAGTGGGGAAAAAATGGGGCATAATATTTCAAAAATTATAAGAAATCATTTTATGCATTGTTCTTTCGTCACAGAGTTGTTCTGCTTGTTCCAACTCTAAGCAATATTACTGCTTTAAAAAACATTGAAAGATCATCTTCAAAAGCAAACCAGAAAAAAGTTACGGTTTTAAAAAGAGTACCGGTACCTAAATTGGGGTGTGCTGGGACATGCGAGAAATACATCATCGGGAGAAGTGAGACAAAAAGCTTTGGCGCATATTTCCTCAGTCTATTAAGCGAATGAAGGCATAATAACTGCTTTAAACTTAAACGAAAGATAAAACAAAACCAGCAGTGCAAGGAAATAAGTCGCATTGCAAAGCAAATATTAAATCAAAGTCTTAGTGTCTTCAAATATACTCCACTTCTTTCGAATATATAAAAGTCCAAAGTCCACAGAAAGCGCAAGAAGATTCTTGCCTCGCGTTGTCGTGCCTTAATTTTGAAGGGTTAAATAAAACAGCTGAAATATCTTCAGGCGAAGTTGCATGAAGGTCGTGAACTTAAGGGTAAACAAATGAGTTTCTTCGTTTTACAAACTAATCTTGAAATCCCCGTCTTGCAGGCATAGAACTTTTCCGAAACAATTCAGAAGTTTTTGATGACATAATTTCCTTCAGCAATGTCGTTTAAAGCATGATTTTTTCAGATGAAGGGCAAACGTAAACGAATTTACTTGTTTGTTTTCACTCGAGTCCCAACATTCATGATCTTTATCATCAATTCCATTTGTGTATATTTTTTGCTTTATATTTCAACAACAGTTTTCTTAGTTAGATGTAATTTCTTTGCTGTTTTAGGCATCTGTTTTTTGTATTTGTTATGAACGTTTTCCCCAGGCTTGTCCATGGGACATATTTTTCTGTCCCATCCCATCCCATTCCATAGCAGTTCATGCCTGTCGCATCCCATCCCATCCCATGGGATTCCCATCAAAATACAATTCAATAAAAGTTATTAAATTTATGAAAATTTAAGTATGATGTGTACTAGATAGGACTACACGTATAAAGAGAGATATAAAACGACAAAATTTATTGACTTTGCTAACTTTAAAGTTCAGAAGAGTTCACAATTCATTATCATTCTGCCACTCATATTCCGAGTCACTGTGCTCATTCAGCAAATTTTCAATTTCCTGCTCATCAACGAGCATGATGCGCAAAGCAGTGTTGCCAGATTGAAACGAAGCTCCTATACCACAGAGAGGACAAAATTACACCATCTAAGATTTCTCTCAAAAATCATCTAAAATCAAAGAAACACCGATAAACCACTCACTGAATATGACTAAAGTTTCAAGTTATCTTTAAAAACTATTTGCCTATCTATTTAGCAATTGAAAGACAAGGGGTAAGGCAGAAATCTAGCTCTCTCAATAAGATGCAATTTAACTCACTCATCAAGCCCACCAAACTTCAAATCTAACGCTAAAACTAAACCAGGACCAAGGCTAACCTCATTTAAAAGCGAATTTATTCAAAACTGAAATTTTCTGCCTTGCCCCTTCTCTTTCGATTGTTGGATTGCACCGTTGGGAGTGGCCTTGAGCTCGATCGCCCAAAGTGGCCAGATCATCATAAATTTTAGGGTCTAGTATCCCTTACCAATGCTTGCCTATTTATTTAGGTATGACGTTATCAAAAGGCTATCACATGGCTACTGTCCCATAGGTCCCATGGGAAATTCAATGCGTGCAGTCCCATCCCATGGGAATCCCATTCCCATGGACAAGCCTGGTTTTCCCGAATTCCGCTTATTTCTGGTTTTAATGTGGCTATCATCGACTTTCCTCTTCTGCAATTTTTCTATGAGATTTCTTTGGCAAAGCCTGTAATAAAATCAAGCTAATTTATGATGCTGGTATCTTTACTAAGCCTACTAAAATATCTACAAAACTTTTAATCACCTCTACAATTTACAATACGTTTTTTAAACTGATTATTTCTCACCTTTGACAAACCTTTAATCATGTGAGGGGATGGAAAAGAAGTGCTTGCAGTAGCTTTCGCCGAAATTAACTCTCTGATTTAGCAGAATTGCTTTCATCTAGAATTGACTCATTTTCAGGAAGATTACTCACCTCCGGAATCAGCTTATTGATTGTTATAGCAAGACTGCTTCCTTCAAGATGAGCTTCTAGTTCTTTCGGCTAACTTTCTGTCAAAAAGCGATCTGTTGTTGATGCAGGTAAAAATTCATCTAGTGCAAACACATTTCGATCAAAAGGCCAAACTCCTGTAATTTTGAATCTTGATATTAAATTTTCTGGTGTTGCTTCTTCGGTCCAAACACTCCCAGTAAGTTCTCCAAACACTCCCCTCTTATGTAAGTATATTGAGGCACTTTTCCTGGGTTTCTCAACATCCAACCGTTAGCATTATCATCATCGTATTTTTATGTGGTCCAAAAAAGTCCCTTTGAAAGTTTGGGTTTTGTGAGTGGTTTGTGGCGGCAGAGTAACAACTTGAATTTCATAGCTTTTGACAAATTAGAAAGCAGGCATGAAGAGGTGGCTTTTATGTTTTTCTGGATTAACAACAATGGGTCAGTGTTTTGAAGCACTTGCATGCTTTACTGTGTGCTCCAAAACTTTTACAAGCAAATCTGAATTCATCCAACTGGATGCAGCAGTCAATCTTAATGTTTTTTCCGGAGAACCAATCAGAAACACTAGGTTAAAGTTTTTCCAGGAAACACTTGTGCTAAGAGTAAAGCCAGGCCCAATGCTGAAGCAATGCCACAAACAATGAAGACGCTCCAGTTATGTGAGCAGGCAAGTTACCATTATTGTTATAGCTGGGCTATTATTGTTATGAGAACATGCTTGCTAGCAGATTGTCTTGAACAACAAGTTACGAGTAGAATTCTTTTCAATAAAAGTGCACCGGTATCCCCATACTCATTTGACTTTGTTCGGCCATGTAACCAATTACTAACTTATACGTTCTTCCAGCAAGTGAAGGAAGATATTTTTTAGACATATCTAAAAATCAGGTGATGCTGCAGTGCTTAATTATATCTAATCCTTCTTTTGTAGTAAAATTCAAAATGTTTGTATAGAGTAGACATAGGGAAGCTGAGGTAAATTATCGCAAATGAAGTAAAACTGAAAAAGTTTGGGGAAAGAAATCAGTAAAACATACATCTTTGGTTATCTCATTCTACGTTTGACAGTTTTATCAGCAATGACATTGTTTGGATTATTTAATTGAATTTTGACCAAATGCGAAACCGGAAAAAAAAATATAGATTTGAAAATTATTAAGCGAAGATATGGAAATTGTAAACCTTGCAACTAATTGGCAAAGCAGCATACGGGCGTAAGGGGCATTAACAATTTATTAAAATGAATATGCCAGGAAACAATAATGAGTATACCACCCAACCAATTTAGACGAGACCATCCCTGGACGCGTTTCGTCCTTGGGATAATGAGTCCAAAAGGACAAAACGCGTCCAGGGATGGTCTCGTCTAAATTGGTTGGGTGGTATACTCATTATTGTTTCCAGGCATATTCATTTTAATAAATTGTTAATGCCCCTTACGCCCGTATGCTGCTTTGCCAATTAGTTGCAAGGTTTACAATTTCCATATCTTCGCCTATAATTTTCAAATCTAAATTTTTTTCCCTTCTTGAAAAGAGTTGGCATGGATTTTCCCGTTTCAGTGTAGGAGGCCCGGTTTACTGCAAAGTGAGATAGAATGAAAATTCGTTGGCATGGATTTGCTCGACCCGTCTATCAAAGGTCGCCCGGCTCCCACCTTGTGAATTGTCAACGCACTCGCCGCAAGCGTGATGGCATTGCAAAGACAAGGCGCTAGGCTGTATATGCAGCGTTTAACCTGCTTTTTCAGATCAGTGTGTAAACTGATCTCCCAGTGGATATGCAGCCACAATCAACCAATTTGTCAACTCGCCCTGTTAACCAACGCAATACGTCATCGGTTGAAGTCTCAGTGCTTCTGCATGTGCATAATTGGATTTTTTTAAGGATAACGTTAATGAGTGGGTTACTTTTGCTTGCGACGGGATGGGCCCTGCTGATGAGTCCAAAGGACGAAACGCGTCCAGGGATGGTCTCGTCTAAATTGGTTGGGTGGTATACTCATTATTGTTTCCAGGCATATTCATTTTAATAAATTTTTAATGCCCCTTACGCCCGTATGCTGCTTTGCCAATTAGGTGCAAGGTTTACAAAAAAACTTTAGTAATTGTAGGGTAATTTTATTTTTCTAAAATTAATTTTGGGCAATATCCGAAAAGTTCCTTGGTTCCAGGTGCAGTCAAGCTCAAAATGGAATAAAAAGTTTTTTTAATGAGATTTACTACTACCCCAACCTATTGCAAAATCTTGTATTTGCCTAAGTCAATTTTAAGTAATGGTTTGGGGAGGGGGGTGGACCCAATGCAAAAAATACCTACAAAAAAGATTTGGTTGCTAATCTTTTAGCAACGAAGGTTTAAATTTGATGTACGTTTCAGATGATGGGCAACTAAATAAAATTGTACTGATGATGTTTGAGGAGTGGTAAAGCATAAGTAGATCTTTTTTTAGTCATTATCAGGGTTTATACCTTAGCAATTAAATTCAGCGGACTTTTTAATGTCAAGACCAAAGGAAGGGATGGCACAACACCACTCTTAATCATTTAAGGAATTGACAACTTTTAAAGTGGTTGCTGAAGCTGCAAGTTGTTAAAATTAGATTCCAGAATTTTAGGAGTGATGTCTTTTGAAAGCATAGAATAGAGGTTACAAGATGATCAGTAATGTGGTGATTTTGGTTAGAACAATTTCTTGGCAACAATGACGTGCGTTCAGACATAACTACCGGTACTGCAATGTTTTCCCTTTGAGAAAGACATTCCATTTATCTATTTTTGGCGAATTCTAAGCAGAACATTTACTGAAATTAGCGACTAGCAATTCAATCAAAATTTCGAACCTTGAGAACTATGAAGCAGGCCTGAACAATCGCATATTCTGTGAGCATTTGCCGCTGTTGTATTGTTGAGTATGCAAGATAAAATGCAGTGTTTTCTGTTATCATGCACCTATCTAACACCAATAAACAACAGATTTCTAGGCATTAGCTTTATTTGTCGTCAATTTGAAATGATATTGCAATAACTACCGTATTGTACATAAAATACCGCATAATACTAGCACTTCTAGTAACCAAGTATAATTGATTTTCTTATAAAAAGCAAACAAAAATTGTATCAGGTCTGCTTTATTTGCCTTAGGAAACAAAGAGCTTGCTGCAAGCAAAGCAGAAAATAGCAGACTGTACGTCGACACTTTAAGTAAATATGTTTGTGGCCATTTGGAAAAATTTTGGGCATTAATGACATGACTTTGCATCAAGTTGTGGACGAGGTATTTAAAGAATCAACAAAAACTTGACGAACCAGTTTGATAAAGCAACTTGAAATAGACCCCAACATGAAAGGCAGTTGAATGTTTTTAAGTCAATCGAAATCAAAACAGCCACCTACTGAAACAGAATCAGATATTGGGGCCAGCAACTAATAGGTGTCACAGCCAACACTGCTCAAAATATATGAGCACAACTGTGGGGCTACACTATTTCATTGTGGAAAAATATTACTCCTCTCCTTTACTTCAAAAAGTCAATCTCTTCTTCTCCTAAACTAATTCGTAAATAATACGCCTTAGCCCACGGATTAATATATCTTTGCTGGGAGACGAATGACCGTAAAAATATAGGGAGGGGGACAAATTGTAGTTAGGTAATGGCTTTATCTGCGAGATCACAGAATTTGGCCAAAATCCACTTTTATTTAATCACAAAAGCTTTGATAAACATTTCGCGGCTCGGTCTAGGCTTATATTGCTTATGCAGACAAAAAATAGTGTGAAAAAAAGAGCTGGACTTGTATAAAGCTTTGTGTAGTGTCAGCCTTTGTGGAACATCGGCCCGCATATCCATTTTAAGATTGTACTGCTATTTGAAACAATACATTGCAACTATTCTATTGTCTTAAATCGAATCAAAGAGCAAACTTTGAATGCTGAAATAAGTTTACGAAAAACCTGCTTCCTTGCAAACGGAATTTTCTAGGGACAAAGCAGATCATGTTTCAACCGAGAGAAAGTCACATAATCCTGGACAGGTCAGCAAACAATATATCTCGTATTTACCCTTACAGCAAATAGTATATAGCTAAATGTTTTCTTGCAAAAAAAGGTCACAAAAATAAGATGCGATAAAAAATTTAAGACTAAGAGACCGGGTTCATAGCCATAGGCAACTATGTCAAGCATAGTCTTATTTGGTTACCGATATGGAAGAAAACAGTAGATTATAATTTGAAACGAAAACTGAACGAACAAGCACAATCTCACGATAATTCGCAATCTCATAAAACACATATTGCGACCACAATCTATCGATTAATCGCTTTACTTCTCGAATCGATTACGTAATTCATTTAACAACGTAAATCGCTTCACAAAACGACTGACCGCTTGATTATGAATGCAAAGATAGAAAAGTGGAGTACTCAGTAAAGAGAATAAACCCAAAAATGCTGGTAAACATATTGAATGAGGTGTTTCATTTTCTGAACAATCTAAGCCAAAAAAAGAAAATTATATGCATACGTCAAGCTGAAACAGACACTATAACCGTTTATCTGACTGAAGATGCCGCAAGTAAAAAGGAAACTTTTAATTGCAATGTATCGCAGCATTTTGGCTTTACGCTTTTTACTAAAAGTTGAACGCTACAACGAAATTAAACAAACTTTAGTTGCACTCCTTTGACAGTGACAAATTTTAAAGGTTTATTGCTAAACGCATTTAAGTCTACCCGCACTGTGCTTTTTATGGACTGAGATCGACTTCACGCTCGATTATCACCTTTTTTTCCGAAGCTTCCCAAGCTGTAACCCTCCCGCCTTGAAGGGGTAAAAAGAGAGACCGAAAACACTGATGTCAAACGCAGACCAGTTTAGGTAGCCTACGCTCGCTGATTGCAAAGCACAATGTAGATAGGCCTCGTGGCGCGTCGTCACCAACAACCACTGTCCTTCAAATATTCGGAAGCATGTTAAGTGCGATAACAAGCGCTTAAAACATATCGTGTTCTTTCAAGGCCAATTGAACTTCCGTTCCACTTGAACTACCGCGTGACGTCCCTAACGTCGTAAATCACGTGGTGATGCAAACAGAATATAGTATAGAAATTGAAGTTCGTTGACCTTGAAAATGCAGCGCATCGTGAAATCTTTACACCAAAGCGTACTTACACAGAGGCAAAACGCTTCAAAACTGGACAGTTTTGAACCAAAAAAAATGTGAAAATTTTTTATATTTGCTAGAAAGCTCCAGGTTACTAAACAGCGATTTTCAACCTGCGTATTGAGACCTAGAGCTGCCTGAAAAGCTTGTGAAGATTGCAAGGTTCGAATTAATCCGTATTTTGCTGCTTACTCTTCGTTACATAAAATAAAAAGGATTGGCAGAGGGCCACCTCTGAAGTAGTTTGAGGGAGCATTGGACCATGCCATGCCCCCTCTGCTTTGACAACAGAGCAAATTATCACCCAAACAAGTCCTTGTGAATTACCTATAACAAAAAATGATTTTTTGCTCAGTATTCCCAAAATGACTACTTTCCAAAAACTCTTGGGTGACTTCTAAAATAGTCTTCACTGAGTAATCAATGCCCCCATCATTCAAAAATTTTGAAAATCCCAGCGGGGTCACTCAGATGGTTGAAAACCACACCCAACCAAACGGTTTGAAACGTGTCCATCTCTCCCTTCAGACAAACCATTACTCGTGCGGCACAATAACCAGCTGAGATGGTCAACGTAAGAAAATGTAAGAGGCAGCATGTGGAATCACATAAACATACTAAAATTATACAAAAAAATAACGAGCAATGCTTTTAACAGAAATAAGCATTGCTGAAAATTAAGGCGCGCTTAGTTCGAAATTAAATTGTTTGGTTGCTTTATTACGTGACGTAACTGGGACATGACATCATACGATGAAGTAAACAAAGCGACTCAATTTCAACTACATTGTTTATCTAAAAATTTAACAAAAACGCAGAGTTATCCGGTTTACTAAGTTATGAGCCGCATAACTGCAGTCCGGATAAATCGGATCCGACTGCACACTGACTAGATATAGTCAGATGCTGTTTAACCAAAAACCCAGTCAGATATTGTCTACCTGAAAATCCAACAAAAATTGCCGAGAGAAAAGAGAATTACCCGATTTATTTGTTATTATGACCCGAATCAACCCCATCCGACCGCACACTGACTAGTGTAGTGTAAACGCAACGTATTGGTAAACGATAATGACCATAGAGGTATTTCGAACAGACTCTAAGACGTCAATCAAATTACTATACAATACATATTATAAAAATAAATGACAGTTTTCTCCTTTTTCAATCTGCCGAATTGCTCTTTTTCTGGGGAAACACAACATGCATTTTAAAGAAACAATCGTTTTCATAAGCCTACATTCCTCGTCAGCCCCACGCCCATCGATGCGGTAGTTTAATACGAATTCTTCAGCCGCTAGAAGTCGCTGGTGAATTGCTGGTAGACGCAGCATTGTTGGCTTGGTCTTCTTTCCATGGAGGCATGCGCTCGTTGACAAGATCCAAGCCTTTAGCTTCTTCAAACGAACGGATTGGATGTCCACTGCTAACTCCTTGAATAGCTGCGATATAAAACATGTATTCGATTACAGCACGTCAAATGTTCTTAATAACTATACGCGATTCGATACCTAATAGTACAGGGTGTTCGGAAAGTCACCGTGCACTTACTTATTTATTAACATACATGCTTCAATATAGAATAAAGGAGGTAAATATGAATGACAATTACAAATTGTGTTGAAAGTGACCCCCCTTATCATTAATACAGGCTTGAACCCTTCTTATTTTGTTTCTAAACACCGCTATCAGTTGCTCGCTTGAAATAGACTGAATGAATGCTGTTATTGCTGCTTGCAAGTCATCCAGCGCGCGCGGACGATCTCGATACACAGCAGATTTTGCTGCTCTCCATAGATAAAAGTCTGTTGGATTCAGATCTGGTGAACGTGGGGGGCACACGTCTTTCGAAATAATGCGGTCTCCAAAGAATTCCTTTGCTAAATGCATAGATCCGCCAGATGTGTGGGCAGTAGCACCGTCCTGTTGAAACCATGAGCAATTGATTTCATCACTTGTCATCTGACCGAGGAAGCGTGAAGAATATCCGAACAATAGCGCTCGCTGTTTATTGTGTTCATAAAGAAAATAGGGCCAACAATTCTACGTCTGGAAATCGCAAACCACACACCAACCTTCTTATCATGTAGGGGTGTTTCGTGCAAACTGTGAGGATTTTTAGAAATTATTAGAAAAGTGCGCAGTGACTTTCCGAACACCCTGTAGAAGCTCAGAGAATTTCTTGATAAGCTTATAACACCACAAGATAGCTAGCAAAGCCATCAAAAAGTGAGAAAAGTCTAAAAGAGTGAAAGACGATTTCTGGCTATCTCAGTGCTTCAACGAGCTAGAATCGTGAAGTAGCTGATCCAGGACATCGTAAGAGGCGACCACCGGTACCCATCAACGGCCGGCTGCACTGTCAGTGAGGGAGCAACCGGTCTGAAATTTGGGCTCATAGAGATTTGAAATGAGTGGTCGTATCTTCTTAGCTTGATCTTGATTAGGTTTGAGCGAAGTGCTCGTAAATCTTTGGACAATTAACGCATCATAACGAAATCCAGACCGACGAACGCCTCGACGCTGCAACCTTTGCATTGCGTTCCGTAAGCGGCAGGAAAATCCGGGTTTCACAGCGTGCAAGCAGTTAACAAAAATAGCAATGACATACCGGAGTTGATCGAAGTTTTGCCTCCAGCCAACACTCCCATAGGCAGCATACCAGACGGCGTAAGACCTTTCAATTCCAACACGCTTTCGCTCTCTTGCCTAAAAATATTCAAAAATCCACCTACCGACTACATCAATTGATTACTACGTGCTTTTTTCTGGAGCCAAACTTCACCCCATTCACCTTACCATCCAAATTTTTACTCGACCTTTAAACTTTCTTTTCATATCAGCTCCTAAAAATCGTTATTAACACACGAACCTTTTCAAATTAATGCAAACAAATCACATACGGTGTGATACCGCTCTTGACACACCAGGGCGGATCCCATGATAGTTACCAGCTAGATTCTAATGCTTCCTTGTTTGCCTTTTCGACAGTAACTCTACGCTTGTCCCAGTGCAAACGGTAATTTTACTAAAACACAGCAGATATTTTATACAAACAGACAACTTTGCTATAACAAGTTATTGTCGTTTTTACATCTTACCGAACCCTTAATCATTTCTATTTTTTCTTGCCTTGACCTACTTTTCAGTAATTACGATTACCGCCGTATGCCAAGATAGCAGCAAATGGGAGAAAAAGAAAATCGGGGGGGGGGGGAGGGGTCAAACCTCTCTTTTACAGCGAAAACACTGAAGCTTCCTGGCATATAAGTGTCTTTTTGAGAATCGTTGAAAGCTTTTTTCAATCACTTTCCGAAACAATCTCAACTATAGCTTTGCCGAAAAGCCGCTTATATCATACCTTAAAACAGAGAAGACTCTCGCCATCTTTCCGATTGCGCGGATCTTGTTTCGAATCACTTCTTTCCTTGCAGCTGGCGCGCCACCTTATAAACGTAAATAGAGTTAAATCAAAAAACTTGCAAAAAAGCAATACGGCCTAGTGAAATAAAAGCAGGCCATTTAACATCTTCAGAAAACGCGTTTCTTTCCTAAAAGTCGAAACAAGAGCAGACCTGGCACTTCTCGACACACCACAATGCCATCATCTCTTTCACAATGCCATCATCTCTTTCACAATGCCATCATCTCTTTCACTATCTCAGTAACTTTTTACCGAGCCAGTGCTGATGATCGAAAACGTGTTTGGGAAATGAGAATTAACAATTTCAGGAAGTCTTGACCTATGGCTCCACGACAATTCATAAATACACACATTCACAAATCAACTACAGCTAAGTACTACTTGCAGTTTACTACCGTCAGCAAACAGTAAAGGTTATGATAACTCAATAAATACTACTGTTATCAATCTCACAATCAAGTAAGTGCTACAACACTGGCTACATTGCATAAAAAATATTTCATTTTAGTAATTTTTAGAATTGTAATATCATCAACAGATCTAAAAGGTAGAAATATGAGCTCTTTAAAGCAAACCACTACAGTTTCACACATGCTATTTCAAAACTTTGTTAATCATACGAAAGATGAAAAAACTGAAAAAAAAAATTAAAATCCCGACCACAAATCGAGATTTTAATCGAAAAAGTTATGAAGAAATGAATGGCGGTGTCAAGAAAACCAAATGCTAACGAATGATAGATTTGTAAGCATGAAATCAAACTCAAAACCGTGCGTGGTGAGTATGGGTGCTAATGAGCACATTTACGAGGAACGCAGACATTTTTCAAGAATTATTTTTAGCCGCTGACTACGTTAAAAAGCCTGCTTTCAGGTGCAGCAAAATTATCAACATGCTTGGCCCAACAACCCCTTTTCGAATTTAATCTCAAATTGTTATTCGCCAATGGCTGCCGAGTAAAATTGCAAGCTAATACAAAGAAGTACTTGCTGACAGCTCAAGTCTTACTTTCTGGCAATGAAACTTCTAAAATCAAGCTAACAACCACCACAGTAGAATGATATGCTTTTCGTTTGAGAATCTAACTGTGATTCAACAAATTTGCGACGGTTTTGATAACTTTTTTTGATAACTTATTAAATACCAAAAATACAAATGCCAATTTCAAAATCGGTCGCACATTAATCACCAAATCGATTTCGCCTCATTGAGGTATCATTTTTTAAGTAGTCTTCTTCAAATAGCTCCCTTGAGACAAAATCGATTTTGTTACTAAACAATATGCGACAGATAATTACATTCATGTTTGGATTCTTGATACCATAGTAAAATTAATGAAGTGGATGCCAAACTGGAGGCAATTAATCTATTGGGAAACGATGAACTAGTCAAATGACATCATCTGCTCGATCCGATGGCCCAGTTAGGCGATGAAAACATTAAGTCCCAAACAAACCAAATAGGAAACAATAAGACAGTCATTAAGGGTCAAAGCACAATAATATACGCCAAAAACACAGGTGATTTAAAAAGAATGCCCCAATTTCCACTTACTAATCTTCAAAACCGAAAATCGCCCACGAATGATACATACTTCAAATAAAAGGAAAGGAAATAAAATTTAGATATCGCTGTAACGTTAGGACAAGCAATTCTTTGTGATGTCATAATTATACGCAAAGTCGCATTTTCCAGCACAGTTGTTCTGGGTTCTTTTTTATTCCGCACAGGACGATAAGCGCGCAACAAAAACCTTTCTGTGTTCTGCAGTTCAGCAAAACCGAATCTGTTACCTTTCGGCGCAGCGGGTGTTCCAACGATGTTTTGGTATTGCTGCGCCAAGTGCCAAAAACATTCGTTGTTTGTACAAACAATATGAGCAAACAGGCTGCTTGTGTAAAAGGAAGAGCCCAGGGCGACCAAGGACCACAGAGGAAGCAGTCTTGAAAGTTCAAGAGATTCTTTCGCGAAGCCCACCACAGTCCACCCGCCGTGCCAACCGAGAACTTGGCATCCCTCATCCAACTGTAGGCCTATGGCGTGTGTTAGGAGGTCGCCTAGTTATGCGACCATATAAGTCGCATGTGGTACCAGTCTTTCGTGCTGGCGACAAAGCAAAGCGTGTGGAATTTAGTGATGTCGTTTTACGAAATATGGAAGATGACAACTTCGCCAGTTTTTGATTTTTAGTGATAAAGCAACATTTCATGTCAGCGGCAAAGTTAACCGTCACAATGTCCGAATATGGGGACTCGAAAATCCACGAGAGATTTTAGAACATCACCGGGTTTCCCAAAGGTTGAAATGCTTTGTGCAGTTTCCTTGAGAAAAGTTCAGAAACCTTTCTGTTACGAGGAAAACACAATTTCAGGACACATTTACCTTAAAATGCTACAGCAACGGCTTTTTCCCCAAATCAGTAAAGACTTTGAAAAATTCATCCTTCAACATGATGCAGCAGCACTGCATCGGCATCGCAATATTCGAAGTTTTCTGAACAAAACTCCAATCAACTTTGGATGGGTCGCACAGGACCCCAAGACTTAGCACTACATTTATGGTCGCCAATATCACCAGACCTCGCACTCTGAGACTTCTATTCATGGAGTTATACCAAAGACATGATTTTTTTGTGCCACTATTAGCGGCTGGTCTGGTTGACCTCAAAGGCAGAATCACGGCAGCAGTGAACTTTTTGTACGAAGGCACTCTAACCGGCGTTTGAGACGAGTTCAATCGTCGTCTTGATGTTGTTCTTGCAGCAGATGGAGGGTACATGGAGCACTTATAAAATCGTTTACAAATTACTCTTCACAACTTGTTACACCATTTGCTGTTTTTCATGACTATTACTCCTTTTTTTAATCGCAAAATTGCTTTGAATAAAAATATATACCAATTGTCTTAAAAAAACTTTTCGTTTGTTAATGAGGAAATTCATAACTACATCACAGGGACATGTGTGCTTGCGACGTCACAACTTTCGAAAATACTATTTCCTCCCCTTTCATTTGATATGGGTTTCATTCACAGGCGGCTTCTGGTTGGAGATATATAGCTGTTTCAAATTGGAGCATTCTCTTTGAATCACTCTGTACGATCATAAATAAAAGCTCCTCTTCGGCATATACTTTTAGCTCATATTTTCAGTAGATGCAATGATAAATGGCTGATGAAGCGTATGTCTACGATAAACACTGCTGCAGTCAGAACTTAGTACGCGAGCTTTTACGTTCCAGATGCCTTTCTATTGAGCTAACACCAATCGTTCTCGCAAGAAGATGATGATGAAAAACTCGCTCAATTTATTGCAAACGAAAACAACGCAAAGTTTGGGTGACTGCGAAAAGACTTAAGGCTTGGACAAAGAGTTTGGGCGACTACGGCCTTCGAGCCATCAGACTCCCACGCATATTGCGAGTCGGCACAAGCCGTAGTTTGAAGAACGAACTACGAAGTGCTCACTCGAAAATACGGAGCGTTCCCACTATGTCATAGTGGTTCGAGTATACAACAACACAGTGACAACGTGTATCTGCGCAACATGTCAAAGTTTCTGGCAAGCGAATCTTAAAAACTTAAATCTTAAGAGCAAATCTTAAGAGTTTCGCTGGCAAGAAATATCTTTACAAACCCTCGCTGCAAGCAGATGCAATTCGCTGAGAGTTATTTCGTTTAAATATTAGTCCACGCAATTGTTTTTGTTTTGAATAAAGTATATCCGTACAAATGCATTTGCAGTTGTACATTGTACAAAGTGGTTGAAAAGCAAATGACAAAACACACCGTTTAAAAAAGTATTGCTTAAAACGAATAAATTCAATGTTAGATGCAATCACACTAGAAAAACACTCTTAGGGTAAATTCTACCACTCGCTATCAACTTTGCAACCACAGGGGTGTACACACTCCCGTTGGCTCACTTGAAGAAGTATTGCCAGGCGTTGCATGTGGACTTAATGATTTTCGAGCCTTTGATGAAATAAGCATTTTCCGTAAGAATGCAGCGCTAATATTTAATTGTTTGGACAGGTATTCTGTAGCATGAAAATAATATAAATTGTAATCACTCCAACACATGTAAAATACGGCCTATTTCTAATAGAAACACATACACGCTTTGATCACAAACTGCACTTTGTCATTATCTCCCATGCTATGCCGGATCAGAACAGTGAAGCTGTCATCCGGCAAAGGTTGGTTTCCATTAGGCGTAGATTGCAGGCGTGGCGAGAAATAAAAAATATTTCACGCCACGCCTGCAATCTACGCTTAATGGAAACCAGCCTTTATGCTGTAAGGAGCGATTACTACCAGCGACAATTTGGCTTATAGTGATGTGGCGGCAAGCCTGCAATTTGGATTCATGACTGGTCCAAAACTGACAACTGCTTTCTTTTCACCTAATCTTGATTAGAATCGCGATGTAGATAGGAATGCAACTGTTGAAATCCCATGCCTCGGTCTTAAAAGAGGAGAGGCAAACCGTGGTCATACAGAAATGCACTTCATATATGCAGATACGCAAAAAAAATAATTCTGGAGAACCACAGCATATTGCACAACTCAATACTGCCACCTAGCGCACACATAAAATACAGACTTCTTACAGACTAATCAAAAGATCCTCCCCATATACAGAGACATGAGCGCGTACGTGTGTGTAAACAAATGAATCACAATACTTAATTGAATCAATCACAAACTAAAACTATGTTTTTGAATAGGCGTGTGACTACTTATGCAATTTTACAACAAAAATTCTTGATAAAACAAGTAAAGCAGAAGATTTACACACTACATAAACTGCCCATGCAAAAACTATATCTATGTTAAAAACGAAAACTGTAGACTGTGGAAAGAATTTCTGCATTCCGCTATGCAATTACTTTATGTTATCGGTTTAAATAAGGTTTTGAAAGAGTTCAAAGGTAGTATCTAGCCAGCAAGCAGTCAGTCTAAATATGAAATAGTAAGCATAATACGAAATGTTCAAAATAATTTGACTTAGGATTAGTTTAAGGAATAAATTGTCATAGCCAAAGATAGTCTTCTATATCCGTACTATGCCTACTATTCTAAAGAGCGACTCGTCAGCAAGTAGGTAAATGGGCATGCATAGAGCAAGCACAACCCGGTGAAAATAAGATTATTGAATATGTCTCACCGTTCAATAAACCTAAAAGAAATTAACATAAAGTTTCAAACTTAAAATTAATTATAGTTGAGTAGAGGTAGTTAAAAAAAGACAGCAAACAGAATGCCTCCCACTGGCTTGAAAGAAAACGGGTTTGAAAATAAATATTTCAATGAATAAAGTGTGTTTTAATCTAGATTTGTAGCAAATTAGTGACCTCAGTTTAATCTGATGCATGAAACAGTTTCCAATACACAGGTGGCAATACTCAATTACAATTAGCTGGATAGTAAAACAAACAAACGAGGTGGTCGCTGAACAAGGACGTAATAATACGCTATTGTAAACCATTAACCACCAGCACTTAAATCAGACTTCAGGAGCATGCCATGAAATAGCACTAGTCATTCCTAACGAATACTGCAACTCTTACAATATGTTGAGAATCAAAATACAATGAAATCCCAATCGGGTACCAATCCTGTATGACCAGCGCTTTCACGCAGTTACAATTACCGCTCAATTTATTCAAAAGCATTCGACAGGTATTTGTTGCAATAACACAATCACCGTGCCAACACCAATTGACTGCAATCCCATAGATATTTTGCAGCATGTGCCTTACACCTCAGAACACTGTGATTAAAATAATACTAAATCAACATAGAAGTGCACCATACCGTCGAAATTGTCGTCCCCTTCTGCCATCAGCTCCTCATCAGAGCAAATGTTCAAAACGTTCACAAGCATTTCAGTGACTGAAAAAAGTTCAAATCCTATTACGAGGTCTGCTGCCAATACATTTGAACCACTAGAGAATATTCATTTTATGCATAACATCTGCATTCTTTAAACTCGCAGGATAGCGATAGAAACGCGAAGCGTAGAATAAAACAGACCTGCTAGAAAATTCAAAGTTGCATCATTACACTTGGATTGATTGGCATCGCCTCTGCTGGTTGGAACCCGCCGACCAGAAAAAACCTTCGCGAAGTGCTATTCCCGAAAGCAGTCACCGTGAGGTTTGAACGCAAGGCCATGCGCATTACCGCGTTTTAAATCGCTCGACCAAGCTGTCGACTGCGCAGTTAAAGGACCATGCATGAAAAGTGAAGGAGCGAGCGAATAGCCAGTCAACAAATAGAAATACAGTAGCGATGTCGTCAGCTAAATTCTAAAACCTTTGACTTGAGCGCTTGATCGTGCAGATTTTTTTCCTAAATATTGCTTTGAATAACATTGCAATAGCAGTTGCCACGACAAGCTTGACCAATGCCAACAACTAGCAAAATACTTTTAACACAAAATTCTTAACAGCATAATTGGCACGGGCAAACAATCGAAATAGTTCAAAATGTTGCTCATTTGAAATATCATACTTTTTTAATAGCAGCGGTTTTCAAGCAGCTTTTTTAATCATGATTGGGTAAATTCTGTTTTATATTTTATCGCTTTCGCCACTTTTATTGCTGAGCACCACGCAGGAAATCCGTGAATACCATTTTTAAAGTCTTTCCTACGACCTGAGAAGGAAATTAAATCCAGGTTTAATGACCGCAACGTGAATGTTTTAATGCAGGCATGAACAGCATGCAGGTTGCAAGTCTTTGGAGCGGCCCGCTAGGCATTTCAAACAAAAACAAGTTTAGACCTATCGCTGACAGCAGCTTAATTGCTTAAAGTAAGGTAATGGTACTTATGCTTGCTTTCGTATCTAAAGCTGCTGGCAATGATATAATTAGCTCTTCTTCGAGCAGCGCATATACGGGTAAATTCTGTGTTTTGTATAACTTACAGAATTGTTGCCATGCCTCCGAAAAAAGTTGATTCCAAAAAAAAAGTCTTCATGCCTATTTCAAGACCAAAATGGGCGAAATATCCTCTTTGAAAGTTTACCTCAAAAAAATATTCGTGTTTGTTTCGATACACCAAAATCACCCGACAGTGCTTTAATGTAAACATGGCCGCCCTAAACGTGTCCGGAATAGGGCCTCTATTAATGCGGTAACCTTAGCAGTGACGACTTGCGGCTTACAGAAAAAAAAAGTTGTTGCTGTGGCCCTCTTACTGTTTAGTGTTGCGCATGCCTGCTCCAATGCTTTGAAAGGCCGCTCAAATTAAATTGACGTGATTTACTATCAAGTCAAACGCAAGTCGTACAAGAAACATGACAGGAAGTTGAGTACACTTTGATAAATGAACACACTAGTTCCGAGATCATTTTTCGGTTCCATAACGCTTTGATACAATATGTTGTTTAGTGCTGATTGTGACTTTGTAAGTTGCAGTGATCAGTTTTGTTCAATTTATACTACCTTTTTCACCAACGAATGGCAGTGACCACGTAAAAACATCCATGAAATTGGGTAGCCAATAGGGATGCGGTGAACAGTTAAACTGCCGAATGTTCATCACATTGTTTTCGTACTTTAGAACAGCAGCTGCAAAATTAACAGGGGGTTAACACTGGCTAGCTCTAAATCACGGTACAACGATGTAGTGCCGTGCTACGAAGCCATCGCCGTATGGTTGTAGTTGTTCTAAATTTTGGAACAAGAGGCACGCAGTTCGAAACTGCATAAAAACTAGTGAGAAACGACATTCGCAATTTAAAGTGCTGCGTTGCTCTGTAAACGCTTCGGTTCCAAAGCGAGTGGATAGCAACAAGTATAAACAAGAAGTAAGCACGCCTACGCCAGCTAAGGCGTGGAAATCTGAAGGTAAAACTAGGGTCATACCACAGAAAAATTAACAGTGCACGAGCATAATAGACCTTGCAATCAAAACGTCTTTCCATTTAGTCTCAATAGCCGACCAGAAAAATACAATCTATACCAATTTAATTTTTAAACCGCACTTTACCAGAAGACACCAGTTAAAATTTCATCAGAAGAGCAAAAAAATTATTGAAAAATTATCACAATTATTGAAACAAAGCGACAGCTCCAAAAATCTCTCCTAACGACTCTATTCTTTTTCTGTTTTCAGATTGTCGCAGGTAAATAGTTAAAATTTTTATATATTGAACGAAAAATAGTTTAATGATGCCTTGGTCGATGGAGCAGAAAATCGTTTGTGTGAAGACATATTAGGAAACCAAGTCTGTAAAGATTGGTCAAGCAAGGTACAGAAGGAAGTTCAGCTTCAACATTTTTCCAAACAAGAGTCAGATTTTCAAGTTGGTCAAGAACTTTGAAGCTCACGGCACTTGTATAGATCGTAGGGTAATGGGCTCCTCACCCGCTGGGCCTCCCATAACATTCAGAATCTGCGACAATGTCCCTAGGGTTCACGAGCTGGTCGGTCGGAGTACAAGCTAATCTTTGCAACCCAAGAGCCAAGAACTTGGCATCTCTGTGTCTTCTGTACGATGCATTCTGATTGAGGATCTGGAACGTTACCCTTCAGATCCGGATAAAGCATCAACTGACTGAGATTGATATGGAAAAGAGAGTAGCCATGTGCCAGTGGTTTTCGCAAAACATCTAAGATGATTGGGAATTCTTGAATGATGTCTGGTTTTCGGATGAAGCCCACTTCCTCTCGAATGGCCATTACAACTCCAAAACCTGGGTCTTTTGGAAACGTGAGAACCCTTGATAAAGTCGTTGGACGCCGATTGCCATTTCCTAGCATGGTATCATCGCACCATTTATCTTTGAAGATGATGACGGTAATGCAATAACCGTGACAAAGGAGCGCTACGCTTCAGTGCTTGCAGTTCTGGGGAGACCTCAAAAAGTGTGAGCACTTTGAAGCGAAGGAACAGTGGTTTCAGCAAGATGGTACACCTCCTCAAACTGCTGATGTCACCATAGCCTGGTTCCATAAAAAGTTTTGGGAGCGTCTCATCAGCCGCAAAGCTGAAGAAGGAATGACACCTCACTCGCCTGACCTCAATACCACAGACTTTTTCCTGTGAAGGTTCCTCAAGGACGACATCTACCAGGACAACCCATTCACCATGGCTGCTTTGAAATCAACCATTGCTGTGAAAACTTAGGCCATTACCCATGATAAATGAGAGAGTGCTATCAACAACTTTGCACATCACGTTCAAGAATGCCTTGGATTGAACGGTAGATATCGGGAGCAGGTACTGTAAGACTCCTCTTGACATTTTACCCTAAATTTGAAGATAAATGGTTGCAGGTTCTCAAGTGTTAACCTTTTACCTTTCAATAAATGTAGTTATCATCATTATATGATTTACAATCCTTGATTTGAGCCTGATCATTTTGCTTCAACAATTGTGAAACACCCTGTACACAGTATTAGAGAACAACAAAAACATACCTTTATTATTATAAACATCAAGATAATTGGGAGCAGAAAAAATGGTAATGAGTGAAGGAAAGCCAGTGGCTGTGCTTTTCTTGTACATCCGATAGCTAGATACAATTCATAGCAGATTAAAAATGCAGCTAGTTCCTAGCAGTAACTTGGCTTGATTGAGGCTTAACATCGAAAGAGCAAACCGGCGCGATTGCGTCTTGGTCAGAGCGTCCGCTTCGCAGTCGGTAGATCTGTGGTTCATTTCCCAAGTCGAGACATACCAAAAGACTTAAAAAATGGTATTCACAGCTTCCCTGCTTGGCGCTCAGCACATAGGAATAGTGTGGAGAATAAGCCGGCAAGCTTGCTTGTGTCCTTGGGCAAAGCCTTAACGGGATGCCTTCATAACGGGATGCCTTCATCGTCATGTGGCAAACATGTGGTGGGGCCAAGCAGTCTACCCGTTGTGGTGGCCCAGTCTGACAAAAGACATGCAAACCAAGAATGAGCTCATAAGTAAGAATGAATAAATTAAAACACCCCATGCAACCAGAGAATGTGCCGTCTGTAGAGAACTCCTGACTTTGTTGCTTTACACCACACCGAAAGAAAATCAGGTGTACAAGGTATCACGTAATTGGATTACGTAGTCAAAAATCTTTATTAAGTGCTAAACTAATCAATGATATATAAACAGGACCATGAGAAAAACAGGATTAAGTCACCCCTTAAATTCTCATGCATTAGCATTGTAATTAAAGGAATTGAAGTTTAGAAAAAAATCAGCCCTAGGAGATCTATGAATTGCAGAGCACTTAGAAATAGAAAATACTAACATTTTTGTTGTTTCTACTCACCGAATTATAATCCTGTATACGCCTCTCTAATTAAACACCAATACTTTGATCTTTAAATCTAGCAGCTGAAGTTTAATGCCACATTGAGATCTGCGTTGTCTGTTCTTAGCGATGACACTTCACAACTAATTTTCTACTAATAGCCTAAGGTAGAACAACTAAAATAATATCCAAATGTTTCGGTATAAAAACGGACCAACATAAACGAACTTGGTACACAGCGACGACGGCCCCGATTCCATCACAAGTTCAGAAGGGAAAAATATAATGATATAATGTATTGTGCATGTTTATATGTTTTGCTACTAACCCGGCATCTTGGGCTTCATGTGCTCGTATCAATGACAATAATGAATTGTTTTGAAGAAACTCACAAACAGCATTGTAACTGTAAAATAAGTAAATAAAACAGATGTTTAAGCAGCGAAAACGTGACCCCTCACAGCGAAAGCAGAAGAGTATCAAGAACATCAGCCTATAGTGCACAGCCTGTGCTTCAAAACCTACTGTAACCATTGCTGTAACAGCGATTTTCGTACTAAAAGGCATGCAGCACTTCAACCTTCGCTCATTTAACAGATGTATGCAAGGCGTGTAAGCTAGAGGTGCTACGCCTGAGGCCAGCAAGAACAAGAAATACACTTATGCTTCATGTGAACTTTTAACTCCCATTACGTTACGTCAATAAAGACCATAACGCTGCCAAAAGACCATATCAGACATCGAAAGGAAATAAACAGTGAGCTCATTAGACACGAAAATAATGTAAGTTTAAAATCAACAAAGCCAACTGATATGTATCAACGATATGCATTATGCAAGTCATGCTAAGTTTTAACTCAAAAAGGTAACGCAGGAAAACATGGCTACATCTTAAGCATCAACACATGACAGTAAAAAGGCCTTGCTACTTCACGGATTTAATGCTATTTCACTACACAATTGTGTAATCAACACAAGTACTGCAGCGTTTGTGATATAGCAGCAATCCAATTTTTGGTATATTCAAGTCAAATGATAGCTCTTTTCTGTTTTAAAATATCTCAACTTTCTGCGAAAAGCTCTACCTGAAAAAGTAAGAGCAACCTCTGACTGTGTTGTGAGTGAAGTGTTCATTTGAAGTTTCGTTGCCAAACTCCTCTAGAGGATCAGACCACAACATATCGCACATAGGTCCAAATGCAGGTGGCTCCTTGAATCGGTCAAGCTACAGCCAAAAATTAATAATTAGCTTTAAGCAATCAAGTCAACCTTCACGCCAAAGCAAGTGATTGATCTAGCCAACTTTTCGATTTAAAAAAAATTTTCTTTTTGATTTTAGAGCATCCACCACTATCCGAAGGACGAACAAGGCCAATAATCCATAGACTAGCTCACAAACGTACCCTCTCCCATCACCAAAGTGAATATTGATAAACATCTGCAGAAAGTATGAGTAGCACTCATATATTTTGCACCTCAGACAGTAATGAATTATGTTAGTTTAAAAAGAGCCTCAATAACTGTATTTTAAATTTAAAACAAAAGGCAGCTTTTCTAAAGTTTGGCAACGGCCATTTACAACCTTACTAAGCTAAAAACTAAGCATCTAATGTTAACGCTATTTTGATTGAGCACAAACGTACAAAAACTAGCATAATGGTAACAATTGGACTCACAGCTTTGATGTCTTCAAGGCTATGAAGTTCAGGAGATAGCCCTCCATGAACGCAAAGAAACTGTTGGTTCATTAAAGCCGCCAACGGAAGACAATCGAAACCATCCATGCATGCATCATATACGTTGTCACTGTACTTTATTTTGCCTGCAAGAAACAAGATGACTTGAGGTTAAAAATGAATAACTTAAAGCAGAAATGCAATAAGGACGCACGTTTGAGCCAGGCAAACGAAATTTTCAGGGACGCGGTAGTACCAACTTATACATATGAATAATGGATGGCAAAGTTTATACATGGGTGTGCTACCAAAAATTTCTAAGCGCTACTAAATTTGAAAAAAATTTTGCACCCCTTACTTAAAGTCAAACAAACCAGCTAAAAACTAACCTTCATACCTTTAGGACCTTAAAGGCAAAGCTGGGACCACTACTGAGTAATCCAAATAAAACAAGAACACAATGAATACATCAAGTTTCATATCTGTACAACACCAAAACTTGCTGGCACCTTAATAAGCTCTTCTACCAGCAAAATTTTCCTAACGTTTCAGCACCAGCTAACTGCATATTGATCAGACATAAAACAGAACGCAGTGATTTTACGTTTGTTATTAAAAAGCATATATTAACTTTGTGCAAAATTCTAGTATCTCATGATACAATGAAGTTAATGAGTCACTTCAGCCCATTAACCATGTACCAAAGTTGTGGCTGCTTTATTTGATGTTGCGAAGTCAAAAACAACTTTTACACTTGAAATTTACCAAGATTGAACTTACATTCTTGCTTAAACGTAAAGTATTCTGTTAGATGCCGACATTCATGGTTCCCGCGTAGTAAATGCAACGTCGTAGGGTAGAGGATTTTGAGAGACCACAAATAAAGCACACACTATAAAAATAAAAGATTAAGTGAAAATCTACAAGATTAAATAGTCACAACATCAAGCAGTCAACGATAAAGAAAACTCAGCCTTCTTATCAAATAGAATGAATTTTCCATCAAACGCTTTCTCCCTAATCTACTCTACAATGAGGAAAAAAGTTCTATATTGGTGTTTCACTCCAACTTCCGCATAAACCTATTGATAAGAGTTCTCCAAAATAACCTTCAAAAGTTTGCTAAAAGGTCTTTACGATGCACTTGCCGATACCCG
Source organism: Trididemnum clinides (assembly GCA_963675345.1). NCBI lineage: Eukaryota > Metazoa > Chordata > Ascidiacea > Aplousobranchia > Didemnidae > Trididemnum > Trididemnum clinides. The sequence goes on along the minus strand of OY776285.1, from coordinate 45,273,523 downwards.
CGTGGCATCAGTGGATTTGTCAGTGCTGGAACTGCAAAAAACGGTTTGCTCTTCCACTTTTGAAATGAAACCACCACTGAAGTAAAAAGTGTATCCCAAAAAGATTTCTGCAGTTACTATGATGAGCTGCGTATACACTTTATATGCAGTTAAATCAATGAATTAATTGAAATATAGTTATAAAATAGCAAATATCGGTTTGAGGTCACAAATCCTAGATAATCTTCTGCTTTAAAGCAATTCAAAATGCCAAAAACTTGATCAAATATTTATAACGGTAACGTATAGTCAAGTGACTACGGTCGATTTAAAAAAACAGCGAAAAGCAAAATCAAACATCAATATCCATTTAAAATATTTTTTAAATTTCAGAAAAATGTTGTTATTGGCTGTTTTTGCCACTTTGGCATATAAACTGAATATGTGCCTAGCTTTACAAAAGTTGTTGAAGTAATGATACATAGCCGCCTGTTTTTTTGCGACTACAGTGCCAGCAATCTTCTGTCACTATCTAACCTGTACCCCCAAACTGTCAATAGAGGTTTTTTCTATTTTCTTTTTCTATACTCTAAACAAGAATAAAAAAAATGGCTATTGAAGGTTGCTGAAATATATTTTTCGTAAATATATTACATAACTGAATGACTGCCTAACCTTTGATTTGCTAATCAAATTTTTTTCTATTTCAAAAACACAAGATTATTTGACCTAATGCTAGAGTTCGATTTTGGCAGGGTAATCTTAAACTCAGCTAACTAAACTGTTGGTCACGTTTCTACCTAAGTTTATGTACTGTTTATTGCAACGAATTCAACCGGTGCAGTAGCGGTTAGAGCGTCTGATTCAAAGTTGGTGGAGGTGGGTTGAATTCCCTTTTCATATCCATTTCGCTCAGCTCGAAAAAAATACTGCGGAGACTCTGAAAACGATGTTCACAGCTTTCCCGCATGGCCCTCACAAAAAGGGATACTAGGGAGAAAAACCCATCACTTTCGCTTGTTGTGTCTTCGGTAAAGAAAGTCACATAAAGCAGACAAGGGATCGGGCTGAAGATTCTACTAGTTGCAATATTTCACTCTAACGAAAGACTTACCAACAGAGCATAAGCTCAAACCAATAAACAAAACAAAACAAACTCGATAAGCAGGGTTATACCGGTCAAATTCTGCACACCAGCAACTGCAACTGGTAACCCACAACCCTGTGTCGAACCATCCCTTAACAATGTGGGAGACAGCGAAAACTTACCTCAATGCTGAAGTACCCTCTGTCAACATAATCACCGAGAAAAAGATAGTTTGTAGTGGCAGGGTTTCCACCTACTTCAAAAAGCTTCATTAAGTCGAAGTACTGGCCGTGGATATCACCACAAACTGAAAAAAAGTTAACAAGTTAATCCCCAGTTCGTGATGAATGGGAGAAGTGGTAATCAATTTTGCCAGTGTGCTATAGGGCAACATCTAAGGAGGGTAGAAGTATGACCCCATTAAATGCTCATATAAACTTTCCCTTTTATAGCGCACGTTTCAACAAAACTTTTTATTTGAATCACTCAACATTGATTTGCAAGTAAGTAATTGAGTATTTATCTTCAAGATGCCAATTCATGACTAGGGCTGCACATTCAAGAATCTCCAATCCTTGAGATTCGAATCCAAATATGCATTTCTTATCGGGTAATAGGATTCTAAAATGTTTGCTAACAACCGCTTTTAATCACAATTGTTACTGCGCTAAATCTCTTTTTTTGGTTTTTGAAAGCAATGTTTTTGACGGGTTCATTCCCGCACAAAACTGCACAACCAACCAGCGATGCTCATGCGCCAAAGAGAAATTTTCTTGTTTCTTTTTGTTATGGGCTAAAGAGGAATTTTCTTGTTTCATTTTGCTCATGCGCTAAAAAGGAATTTTCTTGCTTTTTTGCTCATGCGCTAAAGAGGAATTTTCTTGTTTCTTTTTACTAACGCGATTAGATGCTTTTTTCACGCAAAATGGACTGCAACAAACTAAGGTCAAGTCTAACTTGTAAGCATCTTGAAAAAATAAGTGTTCTTCATTGTAACAAGCTTTTGTTATCAAGCTAATGTAGTTGTGTATGTGTGACATTTCTTAAAGTTTTTTAGCACATCACAAACTGCCTTCATTGTTTTTCTTCAAGTTTTTATTCTGGAATAAGATTCGGGAATTGCTCTAGAAAACACAACTATTGCACTTGGTGCAGCGATATTCATGACTATCACAAGCGTTTCGACCTCAAATGCTAATTGCAAAATTTGCTACGACTGATTGGAGACTCACACGAAATGCATGCTCATAACAAATTAATGATATGAGTCAGCACTAAGCAACTTGGCCAACCGATACAGGAAGATAAAGTTGGCGCGTACAGCATCTACCCTTCCTTCATTGCGTTTACTACAGCAATAACGGTTATCCGCGTTCGCTATTTTCTGTACTGACTCGTTATTCCCACCTCCGGCCAGATCGAGAATAAAGAAAATGCTTTCCCACTTTAGATCCTGGTCCAGCAAGACATGCGCCAAAAGTCAAGAGCAAAAAATGCTCAAAATCTGGAGTGTAATTAGGCTAATCACCTTATTTCTCGTTTGCTTCGAGCTACAAAAGACAGTGAGATAATCCAATACTCACTTATCCACATCTTCTTACCAATATCAACCTACGACACCAAAGCAAAATAATACCACACCTAATTTAGATCACTTGTCCTAGCAAATAAGATATGAAAGAGTAGTTTTGAAGCTTAAGGCATTTGGAAAAGCATCACTTAGAGTAAATAAATTTTCTGTTCGCCACACTCAATTAGGCACGAAACAATTTCTTCCAACAGCATTACAGTATATAGATGTAGTATTCGTGTGTTGTCTATACGTTGCTGATGCGTTTACGTCTGTATCATTTGCTTTGGCATCAAACTTTAATCAACCAGTGAATGCTTTGGCAAATACGGACTGAAAGTATTGGCGATTTCACACCCTTAAAGTAATTTAATCCGAAGCGCAAAACACTCATCGCATTACCATGGTGGTATATTACACAATAAACAATTCGAGAAAATAAAATTAGCAACGGGGTCACAATTTACGAAAAGTAAATTGAAAAGTAAGCTAATAAAGATTAACACCGAGATGTCTCAATCACAAAGAAAAATGAAGCTAACTTGATTATCTTCAAACTTTTCCAAAAGACAGAAAAAACCGAGTCACTTAATCGAATTTTAGCAGAAAAACTGTCAACCAAGTTTCAGACCACGACTACTAAAAAATCCATAAAACAAACAAACATTGGCAGGGGAGGCCAGACCAGAGAAGAAAATACTTATGTACATACTAAATTCAAATTACCGGTAAAAAGCAATGAAAACTGACCGCAAATAATGCCAGTTGACACAAAGAAACGTAAATTGGGTTACCGAGCGGTCAGCCCTAACAAAAAAGGCATATGATGCGAAATTACCACAATTGGGTGTCCGGTTTCTATCTGCTTGCATATTCTACAAGGGAATACTTAATGTTTGAATTGTTTAGTTAAAGTACTCTCACTACAGGTCGCGCTCTATGGCAAAATAAATCAATACTTTCACCCTGAAGAGCGTAACCGTTACAACCGACCATTTAACAGCAGCAAGAGATCAATCACGAAGGATGATACAACTAAACACAATAATTAATTTAACTTAGTTAAGCTGAAGAGATTAATCAAAATCACCTGCTAGACAACGACTAGTTATTAAATTTAAACAATAAAGAACAATGCTTAGCTTGATCAACAACTACACTTCTATTTGCACGTTAAAAGATTTGACTCAATCAAAGAAGTACTTGATTTACACTTACAAGGCAAATGGTCATTTCTACATGGACACTTTAGCAAATAAGTACTCGTGTGCACTTTCACTTCGGTAGTTCCAGTTTTGAAGAACTCATTCAGCTTTACTATAAATGCTACGCGGTCTTTAGTCAAAAGTTAACAACGTGCAATTTTGAGACTTGTTACGTTACCTTCAAAATATTTTGTAATTACTCCAGGCTTTTTATACAACTTCCTGTTATCGTTGAAAATGCTAAGTGCAGTCCTTAATCGATCATCATAGATTCTATCGAGGATCAAACTTGCTTGATAGGACATGCTTAATTTGATTTATTTTTGTTTTACAATGTAGCCATTATATATGTGGCAATATCTAACGGCGACAAAATCGATTTTGCATCTTTTTAAAATGAACAACTGACTTTTTAAGTCTTACATACTTTTTTCACAACGTAGTCCTTGTTATTAAAATCACAACTGGGACAGAAAGAACAAATGTTATCACACAATAAGAGGTTAGCTTAATGTATTCAGTAGAATAAAAATGCTATTTCATATAATCAATAACCTACGTACGCCTGGCAATAAAACCAAACAATACATGTCAAATGGAATTGAGTTCATATGTTTTTCATTTAGAATTACACCGCCATTGTTGTATAATAACTGAGCTTGCAAAGCTGAACAAAGACCGTGTCAGCAGCTCATTTTACCGGAAAAACGCACAACGTTTTATGCACAGTAGTCAGCATGTAGCTTCGCTAAAATAATAATGAGGTTTCAGCTAGAAATATAAACGAAGCTAGGGTACTCGTGCGAGCAAATGAATCGCTGTTTTCACGCGAGCTTAATTACCATATAAGTTTAGAACTTTTAAACAAAGACTTTAAGTATGGAATGCTGAGAGCTAATTTTTAGTCCAAATATAAAAAGCTGAAAGACTGTCTGCCACTACTACTATAAACAAGAAAAATGTGACAAAATAAGGTGAACTTCAACTAAAAACGTTAACTGTTAGCCTGTCTAGTGAACGCACATTACTCAAGCTCTTTCTTCTTTAAGCCATAGACATTAAAAAGTGCGTTTCCTGTATATGATCTCGGTGCCATGAGCACTACCTACTTGAACTTGAAAACGTTTAAGCGAATTTCTTCCATGGTATGCAATTATTAACGCAATTACTACTGCGTTTTGCTGCAGCTGTGGAAACCGTAACCAACAGTTGTTACAAAACTGATGGTCTTAAAATATACAATAATCCCTCGTTATTCGCGGTCAAAGTGTTGCAGGATCAGCTACGAAAGGTGAAAATCCGCGAAATAGCGAATATTTATTTTGTTTTAAGTATAATTTAAACGTTTGTGAACCCTCCTCATACTGATATTAAAAACCAGCCTACATGCAATTAGGCTTTTATCAAAGCATTCGAATTTTCTTCTTCCTCATGGGCTCACTAGAGGAATCTTTCGCAGGGGCACGGCGCTTATGCGGCATTGTAAGGGCTTAACGAAAAGTTAATTGCAAACGCAACACTAAGACACGCGAGACTCAGTCAACAGCGTGAACGAGAATGGGGTGTTGATGCGCAGTCAATCAGCGATATGGCGCTATTTTTGAATCTCTATTTTTTGATAAATATTTTTGAAAAATCCCCGATGCACTGAAACCGTGAAGTGGCGAGGGAACACTGTAGAACGATTTTCCTTCCTAACCATCTATACTTTGAACGGGGATCGGGTTAAAAATTTGAAAGAGAGCTGTAAAGCCCCTGTGCCTTAATTCCTGATACTATTTAAGTGTCCTGATCCCTATCCTCAATATCTAGAATACCTCTAAGAATACCAGTTTTCAAAAAACTGACCTCACTTCTCCCTCCGAAGAAATGCTTCTTCTGCCTACGATTTGGTTTGCACTCTCCCAAACCCTAATTCAGGAGCATCTTTCTCACCCAATAAGTACACGATAACTGATTGATAAAACGCTAAACTCCCGAGCTAAACCCAGTTTGGGCTCCCTTTCGTATTAGATTTGTGACCTCAAACATTAGCTTGTAATGTGTTTTACACAAAAGCTTCTAAAACCTTAATAGCTAAACTGCGCGTCTGACTTGCCTTTTGTTACGGTATTAGCACAATATGCAAATACTGTTTTCACAAACAACACCAGTATTATGACGTCGCTATACATTATGACAAAACAAATGTTGAGTACAAGAAAAAAGTAGTAAAACATGCTTGAAAAAGAAATCGCTCGCGGCTACGTCAATAAAGCTCAAATCGCTGTAAAATTTTTGAAATCGAAAACTATTCTTTAATATCAACATTTCTACGCTCGAATACTTTTTACAAAAACTACTAATACACTTTCATCATAACGTCAAAATATCCCCCCCCCTAAAAGGAGTACAATTTTTTACAAACTTATGCCTAAGCTCCTGGCTTTTGTTTGCGAAAGAAGCAGCTGTTTTCCGTTTTAAAATAGGCATCTCAACAATCTGATGACATAATCACGACACTACCTACCCCAATAAATGACCCTCACCCTGAGCAGTCACCAACTATGCCACGCTTCATGCTTGTATCCCTTAAAATTTTAGAAGAGTACAAATGCACACCCGTACAGACAAAACTCTGGATTGATAAATTAGACTAGCCAGCTCAATCGGGATCGTCCTGTAAGGCAACCCGTCAGACACATTGGGGTAAAAAGTCAATTTATCGTGCAGCTTCAGGCAAGGTATATTTGTGGGAGTAGCCATGAAAGGTGGCTAAAAGTGGGGGAGAGCCACAGCGTTGTGTTTCTAATCCTAATCATTCTATTCTTAAATGAAGACTCGTCTTACTCACAGACATCCCCATCTTATCACATATCTTCATTCGCTTCTTTTGACAAGTATTTGAAGAGCACGAAGTCAAAGCTGAAGATTGGCGCAGTAAAACAGTGATCATTTTCACAATTACAGAAAGAAGTCATTTGTCGTCGACTTGGTGTGATTCCTTTCGTAAGTGTATTGGTGACCTCAAGTCCCTGACTACGAATGTGTGTCCTGATACTGACATTGGGCGAAAGAGGTTTAGGCTCTCCCCAAAATGTTTTGCAGTCGATCAGGAAAGGCCTATTTAGGTTTTTTCAAGTAAAGGAGATTTTTCACGCAGGATGTTCGTTTTTCATTTTCCCTCAAACTTTGAATTTCATCAACCACGCCCCTAATCTTTCGATGTCCTTACCCTCAACTCAAGGCTGGTCTCGTTCACAAACAACTTACATTTTACAAACTGTTATCCATTCCTTGAACAGGTGCGACTGCAAATTCAAAGTTGCGGGTGATAATCAAAATAATGATCTTTTATATGACTTGCAGAAGCAACGTATTTAGTGCAAATTACCCATTTCACGATTTGGTGCAATCTCTTTCGCAGCTATGCTTTTGCCCTCAAGAAAGCATTAGGTTTTCATTTCGTGTTTTGCAGTATAGGTTGGCATAACTTTCATTGAACCACGCACATAGGCTATATCAAACCATAGAATATTAGTCGGTAGTAGCAATATAAACCGAGAGACTACACATTAGACGCAAATGCTATTATTGTAACGTGATATAAACCTTAGACACCAAGTTAAAGAAAATTTGCAGAAAAATGTGTTCTTAAAAAAACAGTCGTCTTCTGTAGTGCCACGGTAAAACCAATCGCGGTTTAGTTTTATTAGAAGCAGCTTTTTAGTATCTTCTGAAGAAAACAATTCAGCAAACAACGTTGAATTTTGACGTCATTTTATCCTAAATCAAGGGTGCAGTTTTTTGCAAGTTCATGGGTACGTTGCTGGCTTTCGAGTGAACTCTTGTTCATGTTCCTGAGTCCACATATTTCAAAACTTAATTGCGACGTCACGAGCTCACTGATGAAAGTCGCCCGATGGGAGAGCAATCGTGCTAAGCGTCTCGTTTCTACGCTCAGCAGTTTCGATGGAGTTAAATTCACACAGGCAAACAGAATTGTGCTTTATACGGTAATTTAAATATTACGCCGCAGAAAAATGGCGTTACCTCCCTGATGTTAACAAAATTTTCAAGCCAGTTCGGCATCAAAGCAAGTTCTTGGCTTCGCCATTCAAGCGCAAAACGAATTTTTTTTGTGGTTCACATTGTCGAACGAATTTTTTTCAGTGGTTCACGAACTCCAAAACAAATCAGGACCACGCCGGCAAGTCAATCGAAACCCAAGTTTATGTTGTGATATTGATTGTATGTCGTACGATTGCGCATTCAAACGTCACAATGACTGCATCGTTTCGCACTTCAGATAATATCTGTTACTCGGTGGATCCTAACAAACAATTCAAGCGGAGTGGTGAAACTTGGAAACTCAGTCGCAAGGTCTCGGCAATTGTCCAATGCTCAACGTCACTGGCCTACGACCCGAAAATAAAAAGACTACGAATTCACGGCACCAGCTGTCACTTGAAACGGAACTATACCACAATGTCATAAAAAGTCATCTACCGAGTTTAGTTATTGATTGATAATCTGACAGAAATGCACTCAAGCTACCGCTAATGTCTTACAATTATTATTTGAATTCGCATCAATGGAATTAGCTCACCATGGAAGTGCAATACAGTTTAAAACTATTAATGATTTACAGAAATGATTACGTTAAGCGTTAAACCGGAGGAAATGCTTATTACTTGCAACTCAGAGGGTACTGAAGAACGATTCTTCGTTTTTCGTACTACTTGGCTTACAATAATTTTGTTGACGTTGAAAATGCTAAAAGTCTGGGACAAAAACAAGAAACTCAAAATTCTACTGCGCCAAAAATACTACCAAATATATTGTGTTTTAATATATTGCGACTGTGTGGCCACGATCCATTTGAACTTTGGATAGTCCTATACTGTGCAAACGACTCTTCATACAAATGCGACAGCACGCTTGTGAAAGCGTGCAGGTACGAACAGTCGATAACAATGGCGATTACTGCCATAAATGTTGTTTGACAACATAGCACAGAAAATTGAACCAGATGTACTGCATACCACCATGATGTGTTTTGATCAGAATGAAAACAACACGACATCGCGCCCCTCAAGTTGTAATCAGTCTTCGACTTCGATGGATTGTGTGCTTCCATTATTATGGCGAGATCTCATAAGAAATCAATTGCAGAAAGGTGGGAAATAGGGGGTGTAAAACAATAAAAGGGACGTTACCAATGACACGAAAGTCAAAAAACAACATACCTAAGTAAAATTTTTATCATTTTTAGCAAATAAATCTTTCTTTCGGAAAACAAACAGAGTAAAGTGAAGTTATAAAAATAAAACTAACTTGATAAACGAAATGCATGGCACCAATATCAACATAAACAAAGAAATATCTACTATAAGACATTTCTACATATAGGGTATGAAAAGGGCGAAAAAAGAAAGCCAATTATTTAAAATATCAGGTTTCTTTAATGTCATGTTTTAAAATAAAGTATGATGCCCCACTGAGGCGTATCATATGACAATGATGTAAAAAGATATGATTCCAAGGACAATCTGTAAATCCAGTATAAACAAAATACCATTAAACAGACCATCGGTGTAAGGTATGATAGCATAGTGATGCACGACTGACAGCTGTAGGTAATACAACGTTATAAGGCGTTAATGCACTTTACAAGCGGTTAATGGTTAATTGCAGCACCAAACAGAGCTCTTAAACACTTGATAACTTGTCTTTACCAAGAAGACGTGACATTAAAAGCCACGAACTACACCACAACATACTGACAAATTACAAGGGAGTTATAATAAATGACCACAGAACATTTTTGTGAAGAAACCAATCACTAAAACATTAATACATCAGTTGACCCTTACCTACAGCAAATTAAACTCAATGGCCGACAGATTGGGCTTCACGATTAAAATGACAAGCTGACAGTGGTGTATCAAGCGCTTCCTAGTAGGAGCGGGGGTTACCTAATGGAAGAAACAGTTTTTTAAAAAGAGATCTCTTAGCTACTTAAAATGGCCAATTTATCCTTCTAAATGAATCAAATGTACAGCATTTCACCCAAAAACTTTCACTGAAGACCCAAATGCTTGCTGGCAACAGAAATTTTAACATGTCGAAAGATACCAAAAAAATAATTATTGAAGAGACACATTCTCAACAACTTGTTTTCCTCCCAACAAAAACCTATAAAAGCTGCACGCAAGATTTCCTGTTTCGTGTTTACCATTAACGTAACGTCGAAAATAAAAGATCAAGTTGAATACAATCTTGTCAAATTGACGACATAGCTTGACCACCGTTTGAAATTGTATCAGTAGAGTTATAACAGATGTAACTAAAGATTGCAAAATTTAGAGAAGTTTAAAAGCTGCTTTTTTCACGCCTCTCCACGAAGTACGTCAGGTTTAGAAGTACAGTCAACTTCCGTTAAATGGACCCCCTTTAATTGGACAGTAATTATTAAGGAACGAAATTCCTGCATTGTAATGCATTGCAAACCCGTTATTCTGACAACCTTACTGATCGAATATTATTCACAGGAATAAAATGAGTTCGATTAAAGGAAGTTGACTGTAAAATTTATAATCGGGCGTTAGCAACATTAATCAGTGCATCAATTTCATCATAAACACGTAGCATGCGTTTCAGCTAATCTTCAAAATAAAACTACTGCCGTGACTCATGCTACATATTACACGTTTTACAGCACAAAGCAAATATGTTCCATAAAACAAAAGGCGAAAAAAAATTAAAGAGGTAAAAAAATAACCAGCAACCGTTTTAAAAAAAATAGAAGTTGCTAGTTGCTAATTAGCAATTTTCAAGGCGATCTGGAGGCAGATCCCTCTGATGCCTCCAGCATCACAAAAAGGTAAAATACAAAATTTTGCTCAAAAATGATCACCAACATCAGTCGGTACCATACAGCAGTCTATTACCTCATGTCAATAACCCGCGACCGGTTTCGACCTAACTGGACCTATTTTTAACCCGCGACCGGTTTCGACCTAATTCATCAACTATTTTAAGACAAATTGTCTTTAAGCAATCCATAGATAAGCGCATTTGAACAAAATGCTTTTTTGCACCTTGTTTTGTGGATTGATTAGATGACTATCATAAAGTCAACCTTCCTGCAGCCAGATGTAAACTTATATCTTAATTCGGTCGGATTAATGCTGTTCTTGCGGTGACCTCTGTAGAACGTACGACACTCAAAAGCAGCATTATAGTCACAATAGCAAATCACACAAGCCAAACAAAGAGCTATGTTCGCAAAGGTCGGTAAAAGCGCCTTCAATTGCTTTTCATAATGCGCGCCGGAGATAGAGCACTGAAATTCTACCTAAATTATCGACCAAAAAAAAAGTGCATCTTGACTGCCGAAAGAATGAAGTGAAGTCTGCAAATTTCCAGGCCAAAACTTTTGCCAATCCTTATTCATTATTGATGAGGCAAAATAGCAGAGCCCTCCGTCAAATAGAAGCGACAGACATTGTCACATTTTTATAGTTAAATCTAAAACTCATAAAATCATAAAACTTGTACGAAATCGCAGCCAAATTTTGCAATAGACTATTGCACAGTGCTTTTTTTTCGTAGTCAATATTACGAATATCTATCGTCAGTTGTCAACTTTTGACATGGTGTCACTTGTGCCAGGCTTAAAAATCGAAGAATAGGATTACTTCGATTTTACGTCTCGTTTCATTAAAAAAACGTTGAGCAAAGTTTTGGTACAAAATAAATACTGGTAATAATAACAGGCTCGAAAGAAATGGTCAGCAGTTGGCTGGAATGCAAAAACGCACAACAAACTTTCTACGTTGCAAGGAGGCCGCATGACTTCAAACGCCATTTTCGCACGTTTAAAAGACAACAGTGAAGCCATCTACTGCAGGAATAATTCAATCAATTTTTCACCATTAACTTCTTCTGTGGATGAATTTACATTTAAAAAGACGTCAAGGTAAATTTTAAAGTTGTGGACAAAGGTCATCTCAACGCAAGAACACATTTTAACAATCATATTAACATACAAAGACACACTGTGTACAACCAGGACTTTCTCTAAGTGCAACATCCCAATGAAGTTGGATGCTCTTGGAACTTTCTATTGTTTCCCTACCAAGTGCAATTGATGATGACAAAAGTATGTTAGAGGTCAATTGTGATTTACACTTGGTGAAATTCAATTTCATTCGATCTAGAAATGACCTTTTCTAAGAAATTTGGACAAGATTGACTTTGAAGTACATTCTTAGACAAACGTCAAGTCGTCCAACAGTTTAGGGAAGTAGTAATTCAATTTCCTTTTAACACTGCCCCGCAAAAGGCTTTATGTTATTCTTTACAGGCAGATCGTTAAAGCCTCGTAAGGTGTCATGTGCCAAACGCCCTGCTACTTAAGTAACACTACTAATCACATGCAACGGAAGGCAAACGATGACAATAAAGCAGTCTTCTTGGTATGAGCAAGATCTTTCATCTTGGGAGAAGAATCTTAAATCATGAGCTTCTCGTTAGCCCTTTTTGTTAGTCTTTAGTTAGACCGGGCCACCACGACGGGTAGACTGCTTCGCCCTACCGCCTGACTGCCATTTAAAGACGGAGGCATTCCGTTAAGTGTCTTGCCAACGATACAACAAACAAGCTTGCCGGCTTGTTCTCCCCACTAACCACGGGATGAATTCCTAACCGGTTGAAAAGTTTTAAACTTTCAGAGGAATTTTTACACTCTAGGGCAAAGGTGTGAAACATACAGCCCAAATATGGCCAACGACGCAAACTTTTTTGGCCCGCGGAAGGACATAGTGGCCAGAGGTAGAAGTTAATGGTGACAATTATCAATTCGTAAAAATTGATCACCTTCCCACCAAAAAAAGGTCTTCGCTTTGAGCTATGCGAACAGCCAGTGTTTGACAGTTCACGCCAATGATTGATTGATTTAAGAACTCTCGACTGGCTCGCCAAATTTTCAACTTGTTTGAGATTGGCCAGTCAGCAAAAAAGGCGGTGCACCCCCTGTTCTAGGGTATGCAAGTTAAAGGGTGTCATGAAAGTGAATTTGATTGCATGTGATTGAACACTAATATTCTTCAAGATCATTTCATGCACACACACACACACACACACACACACACACACACACACACACACACACACACACACACACACACACACACACACACACACACACACACACACACACACACACACACACACACACACACACACACACACACACACACATACACACACCAATCAAATATTTCATTGTCCTACCTACGTTTGAAATACAGTAGAACTCGGATATAACGGATAAGTCGGGACCAGCGATATTTAACTGTTACCGGTATATACGAAGTTGACCCTAGGCACACCGTCCAGGCTCATTAGGGCCCTATGTACTGTATAACGTTTGGCACTACTGTGTTCCCTCGCTACATCGCGCTTCAAACTTTACGGATTCACGACTTTGCGGATTTTTTGTGATATATATCTGGAACTTTTATGCGGATTTTCAGGAAAAATCCAGAAAAAATTGCGAAAATTGAACAAGTTTTCCCATAAATTCATTAAATAGTGAGTAGTATTCAATTGTATTTCCCAGTCTAAAAATAACAAAACTTGCATTAAATAGCTAAAAAATAGTTGTTTCGTGGTTTGTTTGCATCTACCAGCTCGCTCAAAACGTTTACGCAGCCTGAACTACTTTACCTTGAGCTGCGTATGTATTTACAGTATTTGTGTTGAACTTTCCTCTAATTTCAATCTCTGCACTGTCTCCTAATTGCAATGATTTGATTACATTTTCCCTTTTTTAAACTGTTTTTTACATCGCGGATTTTCACCTATCGCGGGAAGTCTTGGAACAGAATGGCCGCGATTGGTGAGGAATTAGTGTACTGAGTTAATTACAAGGCATATTCCAGTCAGAAACAACGTATTTTAGTCACTCTATTATTCCGTTCTAAAAACGAGTACACACTATTAGAGAATACTGTAGGGCAGATGTGGTAGAGTTGTAATATCTTCTTTAACATCATAAAATGTCTATTCAATCGACAATATAGTCAATCACTTTATTGAGTACTGCGAACAGTTGATTTTTGGCGTTGATGAGTGGATCCGTTACTGACGAGGTATTTACATTGCTATACCTCAATGGGACTGGAGCATTTATTTGTTATATATGATAACGGGTCCGCTATAGGCGAGGTTAAAACGCACCAAAAAGAATAGGAGACCATCCCGGCTAGAATTTTCATTTTATATACATAGTTATTTGTTACATACGCGTCCGTTATATGCGAGGTCTATTGTAGTTCATATTTTCCCAGTTTAAGAAGAATAAGGTATAAAAATAATACTTTATTTTTTTATGTTTGTAAGGTCAGAAGGAATTAATACACTTCAAAAATGTATAAAACAGGAATGCATTACAGATTGAAAACCATTACTATAGGGTTTCTGAGATCGCTTTCCTACTTTCCTATCAAGGATAATGAAGCGTTCCAATTTGTTAGACATTAGACACGTTGATTTGAATCAGCAAGTACGTGTACGTTGTATTTTAAAACTTTAAGAATAAGGCTTTCAAACTCTAACACAATACAAACAACAACAAAATCTCTTTGCAATAAAAACAAGTGTCAAGCTGACGTAAGGAAAGCAGTTAAACAATGGGATCTAAATTCATGGGCTTTAAAATGGGGGTTTCCTCGAGTCAGTTTTAAATAATGCTGTCCTTCAAAGTTTTTGAAACCTGGCGTCCACCAAAAAAACTTGCGCTCTGCTTGCATCAATTGGGATAAGGTAGCTTAATGGTAGTCAACTTTAAAGTCCTCTTGATTCCCTTCAATTTTTGCCAAAAGCAAATTTTAGTGTCTTTGCTTTCAAGTCACGCTTGAAGTGCGTCAGCTGTTGTATGAAAATATGTTTCTTGACATAGTTTCCTAGAGATCAAATAAACAGCCAATTTGTTAAAAGAACATTGGCCCAGAGGCCCCAGAAGAACTATGCCGCCAAGGCGTAGGAATAAACGTTGAGTAAAAACGGTATAACTAAGAATTAACGCAATTCAAATAAAGACCGGCTCTAGATATCGCAAGGTGGAGGGACATACAAAAGCATTCTACGACCCAACTCACAATTTGCGTTGAAAACTGGCGTTGTATTCACAAACGTAATGAATCAGTTCAATAACATGTCTCGAAGCCGGAAATGCAATAGAAATCATGTTTGGGAACAGCTCACGTTTTGTCGCAAGCAAATAAGCGCAGTGCTGTTTTGTTGATTGTAACAGCCAGAGTTGATACAAATGATTCTTTTAAAAAAAATCCGATTTTTTGTTTTAATTCAAATTTTTGTTCTCATTTGCACATATGGTTAACTACCGTGGTAATTTGATGTATGAAGGTTATTCAACTATATGAATTCATTTTGAATATGATGATACAAATGTTCAGACTTGTAAATATAGCGTATTCACTTATGGGTTCTTTCAATTTAATGTTTCCTACCCTTATTTTTATTTGTTATCACGCTAATAACACAATTGTTTTTCTTCAATCTTAACTCAACTGAAAACATAGCACATGGAATATCAAACAACTTGCCTATCCAATACGACGTTTTTTAATATTTCTTTTGAGTTACGTTTTTGCCCAATAAATACCGTAAAATATTGGTTATATATAATTTGTTGTGCTTTAACATCAGTAAGTTTTTGATGCAGGGTAAACTAGGGCAGAGACAGTTAAGTGGATGGGCTGAAATAAAACTCTACCATGAGCACCCTAAGCCCAAAACCTATTTCTTCTTTTTCTCTTTTGGCCTTTCCTGTATTCACACCTTAGCTGTTTGAACAAATGTTTCAAACGTACATAGTTGATGGGCCTAATTAGGTACTTTGACCAATATAAAAAAAATTTGAATAGGAATGGTACATTATTACGTCATGGCAAATTATAGAACGACTGGGTTAGGAGTAATCGAGCTTTCTGTAGTAAGAAAATGAGGTATATTCGAACACAATCTGCAGCAATCGAACTTTCTGTAGTAAGAAAATGAGGTATATTCGAACACAATCTGCAGCAATCGAACTTTCTGTAGTAAGAAAATGAGGTATATTCGAAGACAATCCGCAGCAAATGTACACAGGCCAAGTGCTTGGAAAAAAATAAACAATTGCTACTCAATAGAAATCTTTACAATTATGCAATAAACTTAAGTAATGCTGTCATACATAAGTTGTCAGTCAGCCTCTCATAGCGAGCCATGCTGAAAAAAAAGATGAAAGTGCACTCAATATGACATCAAAATGCATTTCATAATCGTAGGAAAATATGCGAAACAAATCAATGCTAATCGGATTAGAATTTTTTTTTGATTCTGATTGATTCGATTGAACAGAACGTTGTAGCCACGCCCGTACATAAAACTACAGAGAGGCGCTGAAAACACGATCAAATATTTTAAAACAAACAATTAAACTGGACAGACCTGCGCAACAAAAGACCTTGTGGTATATCAATTGACTTGTTTTAAACAAGGCTTAGCCTGGAATTCATACGCTCGCTGTAATAAACGTTTGCAAAGATTTTGAATCTTCAAGCTTTTCTGATTTTCTACAGTTTTGTTTTTGATCAATGCATAACTTTCATCTGACAATGCATATATACGCAAATCATTAGAGACCGAGAGTTGCCACATTGACTTATTTCTTTTATAAAAAAGATATTTTTCTTAAGCATTTTTGTTAATTTTTGTCAGAGTTTCGCTTGGCTATCCATCAAAGTCATAAGCTTAAAAACACAAAATACTCAGAAAATGAAGTAAATTGAAGAGTATCTTGAAGTAATAGGGGGCATTAGCGCCAATCTCTAGCCTCTAGGGCAATGGTTTTTGACCTAAGCATCCCAAATCCCAGCATTACTCTCCAAACTATCGTCAAACCCAGAAATCCTAAAACGTGGGGGCATTAGTGAAGTTCTGATGAGGTTGAGGGACGTTTTTGGAGATCAATGTGCTGTTGAGGACCATTATTATTTTTTTAAAGAGAATGACCATTTTTGGAGAAGAATTTTTATACGTATAGGCAACCTGCCTTCTGTTGTTGCTTTCTGATGACAATCGGTAAGATTTATTTACTTTACATTTACAAGTTGTCCATAAACAGCGCTACATTACAAATTTACAAGACACTGATGTTCAATTATTTTGTAAATGTTAAATCAGGTAACTAAAATGAACCTGGTAACACAAAACAAGGGTCACTATGGTGGTGATACATAATACAAATTTTTTACGACACCAGTTAAATCGCTATCATGAAACAGGGTGACTCCTTCCAATTTTAATGAACAAAAATCATTGCCGACGCAACAAAATGCCGCAGTAAACGCAGCATCATGGTTTTATTCATTCACATTAAAAAATCGTTACTTTATCGGGCTTGCTTTACTCACCAATCGGTTTCGTAACTTAAGATATTTTTTTAATATTTTTTTTGTAAGTAATAAAAGTTACATAAAGCAAACAATGTCATTCAACTGATGTATGTTTCACTTGCCTCAGGTTCATACAAATAGTAACTGTTTCACGTCAACGTAATGTATAAAAATAAAATTAAGCTACTGTAATACAGTCTTGAAGAGTATTGTTTAAAAGCGATCGAATAGACTCAAACTCGCACCACAACACAATAGCTCTCTGTGCACCATTCCAAACTGGACATACGTGTTATTTTTTTCCATTTTAGCGCGGGGTTTGATGAAGTTAGTGCTGTGCATGTCATCACTAACCACATGCTTTTGCATCTGACTTGACCAAAGCAATATATCTTTTGCTAAGAAATGCCAACTCTGATAAAGGTGTAGCTCAATCACGCGTGATTGCAAGCTGATCGATGGCAGTGCACAGAAGAATCAATCTACCGACAACCAGAAAAGTAATTATACAATCAAAATCAATGAGTTGGTTGATATGAAGTGACATTAGTGATTTAAACTAAAACGAACAAATCTATAAAACCACGCGTAAATGAGACATATTTGTCTTTGCTAATATTAAAAAAAGATTGCTCATGAACATTATGAAAAAAAATTTATATACTTATGACTGCAGGAAAACAAGAGGTAAATGACACAAACATAAAACCCATATTGCCTTGCTGCAGCAAATTCTGTGAAATGCCACACTTCTTTCTGACGTGGGTCATCACAGAGCAACATTTGAAGCAGCAACTCTTCTGCCTCTTTTCCAAAAAAAGAAAAAAATAGTTTCCAAAATCACGTTATTTTTTTTGTTCATTTACTAATTCTCTCAAAAAAAACATTACGCCAAACGGAAAGTACTTTTCAAATAGCCCAACAAACTAGTAAGATTACAGCAAGGGCTTAAATTGATTCTTTAGAAACAGTCAAGATACTCACAAGTGATTTTGTTAACCGGTCTTCCACACAAAATGGAAGCATAACTCTAATCTACAGAATGTTCCGTTCATATTATATTTGTTTGAAAATCCACTGATTTTTTATCAAGTACTTCATAATAGTAAGAAGCACAGAACAAAAAAAGACTAGTATGAGGCTTAGTTGCATCATGCTTTGATTCACGAAATTGTTTTGCTATTAATGCTTCAATCGCAAGCTTGCAAAATTTTTCAAGTTCGTACAACTAAAACGTCTTTAAAGATGGACGTTTTTAAGAACGTAGCGATTACTTAAACAAAAACAGACAGCTACTTTTATTACAAGTAAACCCAAATGTAGTAGACTACAAAACCGATTTGAAGAGAAAATGTGTCACATTACTTCTTGATGATACATACCCCTTGAGATATAAACATATTGAATATATAAACACTTCATCGCAGATTAATAAATTTCACTTATATTTTAACAATAGATTATGCTCACACAGCCGATAAAAAATTTTGACTGGACTTTATAATACATCGAACCACGAATCGTCTGTAAGTAACATTGTGAGCCAAGCACCAGATGTGTTTGCAACAAAAATAAACACGAGTTTCGTTCTTACCTGTGACAGGAGCCTCTATATCGACCATAGTTGGTTCGTTACGTAAAACTTCAGACCCTTCATTGATAATCCTGAGAGCAACCTGATAAACAGATACACTACACAATTTTCTGATTACAGCAAAACCTGTACAATAAAAGAAATAAAACAACATCTTTTCATAAATAAAAGTGAATTAATTTGTACGGCAAAACTTGGAATACGCTCTTGTACATCGAGCATCGCAGGCTTGGTTAAATTATGAGGTAAGGTGTAAAAAGTGAAAAAAATCAAGCAATATTAAAAAGCTTTTTGTTGGTGTTTTGGTTGTCAGATACGCCAAGTTTCAACCAAAAAAAAAGTTTTTAGGATGGAAATCCAATGATTGAATAATTTATTCTACGATCAGGGGAAAATTTGTTTGATGGTTTAACTAAAACATCTTTGTCTTCTGATCTGCTTTGGAGCTACCAACACTGCTCGCACAGAGCAAATCTACAACAAGCAATGTAAACAAGCAGGAAAATTGCCGTAAGCAATATAGTCACAAGGCTTACACGCCCGATTGTCACCATTGCCAGTCTTTTCAACTACATTATCGACTGAAAATATAACAAGCAAAAACAGTTTTTGATATTAAACATAGTCATGGCAATCTACTCTATACATGGCCATTTTTCCAAAATATAAATTGCCGCAACAAACCAATCAAAAATCTAGATGCAGGTGTGTTCTACTGTTGTGGCACTCAAAGAGTTTTATTTGGAAGTTACAATAACCTACGTCTTCTTCTATTCTTCCTTCTTGACAAAAATGAGTTTTTAATACATCAATTCTTGGCTTTCCATCAGAATCAAAAACTTCATCCATAGTCAACATGGAACCTGGAGGGACAGGCACGGCTACAAAATAATATTTCGTTAATATGCCAACAAATTAACGCATCTAAGCTGTAGTAACAGTAGCATTGAATGAGGGGTTGGGGGTGCTTACAAACCTGGCATTCATTAGAGAGCCCAGATTCTTGAAAACGCCACGTCCTAATACAAAATTTAAAGAAATAATTACTCTTCATCCTACTTTTTTTCCTAAAAACATCCATTTTTGACAAATGGATGGGTGGCCGCCAAAAATAAATAACGTTTATGGTTCCGATTTCGAAACGACTTGGTATTTGAAAACAGACAAGCTTCCCAAGGCGCCATAGCAGTAAAGTTCTAAAGCAAGGGTTGGAAACCTACGGCCTATGCAGCAAGATCAACTGGTTTGCAAACCGATTAATGTGGCTGGTCACTTGATTCTTTGTTACACTGTTACTTAAAAGTGCATAACTTGAGTACTAAGCTTGTTTGTGAAGAGACATGGGTATTTTTAATGGTGTCCTCAGAATTAAAAAAAGATCTTTTTCTAGCTACATTATAAACTTACTCTGCGAAAAGTAAAACATAAAAAAGGTCTTTGGCAACGTAGTGGCATGAGTTTTTACTTCAATACTGCAGACCACCAAAAAAAGTTATCACGTTGCAGTGCAGTAAATGTTACCATTTCACAGTCAGCAAAAGGTCAACGCATGCAATGAGCACATTATATTGTGCAGGTAATCCGGTCTGCCGAGATCTTGCAGAGTGAATTTTGGCCCAAACCCACTAAAAGGTTACTAATCTTGTTCTATAACAAATCTGAAATCAAGCAAAATTAATTGCTATTGAAAATCTGCCCAAAGCTACCACAGCACAAAGCTTATGCAAATTTTATTTTTATATTACAAGAGCAGTATCTTATCAAGTTATACTGATAAGGTGCAAATTATCCCGGTATTATAGAAATAATACAAAGTGATAAACAACTTTATTAGAGGCGCAAAATCAGAAACAGTTTTGAAAAACACTCTTTAATGCACTTGCCAGTCGCAGCAATATGTCTACATAGTTTTGACAGCTGAATCAATATCCCTATTTTTTTTATTGATTAGAGGAAAACCTTATGATCATTGTCACAACAAACAGTGCTCTAACCAACCTGACCACGTTGCTGCCATAAGGTCATCTTTCAATATCTCAAACCCTTCATTCATGAGAAGTTGAAATAGTGTGCATTGCTTTTACCTACTGAAGGCAATACCGTAATTGACGCATTAAAGCAATGCGTCAGTTTCTTTCTAGTTTTTGACAACTTAATGGGCCCAAAAATGCCGGGACTTGTATTCAAAATCTAGCTGATTTTGTCTCAAAAAAGGTATTAGTTTTGATAAAGTGCTTTAATTGTACATGTGTCTTTTAATTGTAATTAGTGTCTTTAATTGTACAAGCATCACAGAACTTCAGCAAACATGCCACGAGGTATAATAGTTACTGCAGCTTCAACAGCTTGGGCACCTGGACGGTAACAGGCCAGTTACCCCCTGGGCACTTACCCCCGGTCACATACCCCAGGCACTTACCCCCATAGGACATTTACCCCAGTGCTAGTTATTAATGGTAATAGGGCAGTTACTCCCTAGACATTTACCTCCGGTAAATCTTGGGTTAGGGTTAGGGTTAATAAATGTAATTATGATTAACAGCTTTTTCATTGTGTAATTCATTTCAGTTTACCTCTATTCTATACTATATAATGGGGGGTAATTGTCCTATAGGTATGTTGCCTAGGGGGTAAGTGCCTGGGGGTATATAAACGGGGAGTAAGTGTCTGGGGAGTACATGTCCTAGAACCACCTGGACATTGCAATCATTCCCGTTTTTGCAATAAAACACACCCTAAACTTTCTTCAATCCAATGCTCTGCAGTTTTGTAGATATTTCCCAGTTGTGTGAAGGTCCTGACACTTTCCAGGTTGAAGAGTTAGAAGGCAGCAGACAAAGTTCTTTGCAGGTTTGTGCAATGGTGGCTTTATCGTGCTCGATAGCAGTCCCTTCATAGCAGAAATATCAAATTTGATTTTGATGTGTCAAACATGGACCATGATTGTACCACTGTGTTCTGAGATACAATCTGCTTACTTTGTACAGGGCATTATTTGATGTGAAACTATTTTGCCGTTAATGTCAAATGATGGCATGTACTAGGTTCCTGTGACAAACGTCAACTCAAACCGTTAGACATGCCATGGCCACACATCAAATGCTGCAGCTATTCTGAAGTATTAAGCACGAATCTTTCTAATTTCTAGAGAAATTGGCAGGCACTTTAAAATCTTGGTTATCAGCTGAAGTTATGATAAACGGTGTCTCTAAAAATATTGCTAAGTTACAAAAAAGCATACAGGCTCTAGTTTTGAAAATAGGTACCTTAACATAAAGTGGGTTTATTTTCCATTAAACAAATAAATTAAAAATTTTTAATTTGCCAAAAAGTTGGCCAAAATGAAGCAATGAGTACTGGAAAGCATAAAGTAGTGTAGAGGTGTAAGTCTGTCCTTAGAGGAACTTTGACCTTGCATTTTAGAGAGGAAAGCATTATTGCCAGAAGTAATTCCAATTTGATGTCACCTGTGTTTCAGAAGAGATCCTAAAGTTTTGCTTTTTCTTCAGTGCTTGCGGTTGCACATGGGGTTTAGTCTGCACATAGAACAAAAAACAGCAGACAAACAAGTACCAGCAGTTTTCCAAAAACATGTGCATGGATGTAAGTTGATGTGCACCTATATATTACTACTGCGCCAAAAAAATGGGTTTGAAGGAATAATAATAAGATAGCAAGGATAAATTAAATATAGCACTAATGAAAGCAACAAGATACAAAGCAAGAGTTGGCTGTAAAGTTAGTAAAAATAATAAACCATAAGCAAAAAGTAAAAAATACATGCCAAACTAAAGAGTACATTACATGTTACACACTAAACCCATGAAGATGATACTCATGTACAGTAAAGATATCATTTTGTAACTCACTTGTAAATTATGGCAAATGTTCACGTGATCTTACTTAAAGGAATCATATGCTTTTTTAAAAGCAACTGACAAAAAATTTCACTGGAGTTAAATGAAAAAATGACACTTTTGTCCAGCAAATTTTACAATTGAATCACTCTAGCAAAACATGAATTTTGATATTTGCATAGATGACAAGAAGGTTGAAAAATGTTTAGAACATGCACTCAATAGGATTTACTTGACATGTGTCAAAAAAAAATCTAGATATTTGACATTAACAATTTTGCAATTAATATTGCTCCAAGTAATTACATAAGTATGAATTCAAACAAACTGGGAGTGTGTCACCGAATGCTTTTCTTAAGACTACCTTTTATAAAATTTTTAACTTGCAATGCAAGTGATACTTACATGTCACATTTCTTTCTTCAGTGGACATCTTCTCTCCATTGTCAGTTGACATTTCTATTTGCTCAGTAGTATCCAGATTGAAAAATATCCCACAATTCTAGTTTAATGATAAAATATAGTCTTGTTCAATTCAAAATATCAGCTAAAAAGTTTTTGATTATACTACACTGCCAAGTTTTCTATTACATTTCCTTTGTTCACTGTAACAAAACAAGTCTGCAATCTCACAAAAAATGGACATACAGTTTATTACATTGCTGATAGCAACCAACTAAGCAAGCGAGCATGAGCCTTGTAACCAACTAAGCTAGATGACCTTTCACAGAATTACAGTGCATGTGACATGGCTGAACAAAAACCAGCATTTGCATTAAAGTCATCAGAAGTTAAAGCTACAACTTATAACTGCAATGTTTATGGGAGATAGTAGACTTAAGGACCACAAGATCACATTGCAGTTCCTCAAACCTTTTGTTCCTTTTGTGATCAATAATCGAGCTGAATCAAGTTCTAATGTCATTATACTTCAGATCTTTTGATGCCATATAAATTGGAGCAACATCAAAAACAGGAGTCAGCAGTAATGCTACAGGTAAAGTGAATGCTACAGGACTCGCAAAAGAAGACTGTGATTTGAGTGCTAACCACACCAGCTAACAGTGTTATTGATAGCTTACTATTATATTGCAGTATTGCATGCAGCATGAATGAGCAGAATCCACAACTGCAATACAAGCTCATGTTTTAATTTTGAATTATACCTTCCACCAACTGCAACACATATAGACTACTGACCCAAAGACCAAAAAAGTTCATTTTACAGTCTCTGTTTCTCTTGTGTTGAGAAGTTGAACAAATTCTTACCCATACGTTTTGTCTATAGCTTATACATTTAGGAAGTGGCAATTTTGATGTCGATGGCATTCTATCCTCGGAGACTATTTTGCTGTAATTATTCATGTGTGTTTATATTGCCATAATCAGATAGTTGCTACGATTCTGTTAGTGATGCTGTGGCACATGGATAGTGCACCTGATTTGAAATGCAGTGTACACTGGAGGGGGAGGCCCAGTATGTGAATGCATGAGGTAGTGTTCACTGAAAGGGAGTGTAAGTGTGGGTGCAAATTTTTTTAACTGATTATTAAAATTGACCAATCAGAAACAACCAAAAGCCATATGTTCAATAGTCATTAAGATTGATCAATCACAAATAACTCATGGCAAAATAACCTCCAAAGGTAAAATGCAGTCGACGGCAAAATAGTCACTGCCATATCTTTAAAGTAGTGGCTATTTTGCCATCAACAGCATTTCACCCTTGGAAGCTATTTTGCTGCAGGACATTTGTAATTGCCAATTTTAATCACGTATGAAGCATGTGACGGTTGGTCATTTCTGAGTGGACTGTACACTCCCTCTTAGTGTACACTACCCTGCATATTCACATACCAGGCCTTCTCTTCAGTGTAAACTGCCTTTGTCTAAGTGCCCTGCCAGCCAAAAATCCAAACTGCAACCATTGCATTTCAAGGCAGCTGCACCATCCATGCGCCACAGCATTACTTTCAGAATTCTAGTAATTATGGCTTGTTAAACACACATAAATGATGACAGCAAAATAGCCTCTAAATCTAAAATGTCATTAACTGCATAATAGCCACTTCCTAAATAGCTTTATTCAAACTTTAGGCTTATTAGAAAATGAGCCTTGATCATCAAACAAAAAATAAAGCAGAAATTGAAACTCTGCACCTATAGGTCTCAGATTCAATTACGAATCATAGATTAATTGAAACTACATCAATTTACTCGGTTATAGGCTAGCCTAAGGTACCTTATTTAATGCAAGTCACCTGATTAATAATATTAATACCCTGTAGCTTGGTGCAAGTCAACCGATCAGTAATACCAATACCCTATAGCTTGCAACGTTCACAAACATAGGCTACTACCACATCTAAATCTAAAACCGTCAATTCTATGTTATTTCTGCACTACAAGTCAATGCCCAACACAGCCTGCACACCAACTGGAATCAATTTTACAAATACAATAAAAAGATCCTAGAACTCCAAAAGTTGATTAAAAAACAAGGAAAAAAGAGTTCAAAGAGTAGTAGTAGTAGTGGTAAGTACTAACGTATTTTTTTTGGCCAGTAAAACAAGCGCAAAGCAAAAGAACACATCAAAGCAACAGCCAAAAATAGGGGACAGCAACAAACGGTATACATGAAGACGCACAACGTTTACTGATAAAACGCATAATAAATCAAATTAGTGTGCGGTTGCTGCACCTGAAAAAACAAAAAACTAATTTGGTATGCTCCCACCTTGTAAATATCCAATAGTTTCACTGCTATTGTAGTGAAACGCTGAAAAATGTATAAGTGGATGGTGTCCAGAAGCCAGTATTGCTAAGATGGTGATGATGTAAGAGTTTCATACGAATAAATATTATTGGGAATGGTCGGCATTGGGTGGCAAATAAAACCAAATTTGTGGTGGCCTAGGAGGGAGGAGAAATGTTTATGTTTCCTAATATTACAATTAAAGTTGAGACAATCAAAATCGGACAACAAATTGATATGGCAAAAACTATGATCTGAGACCTGGCAAAATTTATTTCAATTTTATCATTTATATCCATATACCCCTTAGTCAATTAAAACGTTGTTTCTAATAGGAACGTTTTCAGTGTTTTTGGAAATTCCTTAGCGGGTATAATATTTTTGATTTGAATCAGGTACTTTATTCCACATTTAAGTACCTTTATACTTAAAAACTGTTTGGTTAAATGTAACGGACAGAATTTTGGAAAAACATTTGAACCATTTGTAATTTTTTCAATATTGCTTTTTGAAACGCTTTGATCAAAAATATGTCCAAATGCACTCGGTAACAGGTTATTGAAATGCGATACATAAAGTTTGCAGTCTCAAATTCAAATAACTTTTCAATTAGCATTATGTAGTTTTCTTTCATTATGTAAGTGACAGATGCCCTATAATTCAAATTGAATATTAATCGAATAAATTTGTTCACACTGCATTGGAGTTTATGAATCGTAGTTGTATTTCCAAAATACCAAGAGGAAATGCAATATGTTAGATAGCTTTTTATCAGAGAGTTGTAAAGTATCATTAATGCATTTTTGTTTTCAACACCTTTTAAAATGGTGAGCAAACATAGGCAGGCCATGCCATATTAAATGTTAAAATATCAAAATACAAAACTTGCCAGAACTATAAAATCAAAGTCATTTCTGCAAAACTGGCCAATTAAACAAGACCAATGGATTCGCCAGTTCAAATTTTTTGGTCATATAACAAGACAGCAAAAACCGGAGTGCACAATTACAAGTGGAAGGATAAATAAAGACGTTCCCGCGAAAGGAAAAAAAAAAATATTCGTTGATGAACTCAAAGGATTTGTGAATGTAAAAGCGGACACAATATTTGAAATTTCAAGAAATTGAAACAATTAGCAAATTCAGTGGCACATGGTATCCGAAGGCGGGTCCAGGCATGGCAACTGATGATGAACAGAGTGAAGTTGCAATTAGACATTCCACGTTTGGCAGTAAAGACACTTTTCCGGCAACTTTGGTATTTTTTTGACTGAAAAACTATGCACCAACAAAGGCGTAGCAAAAAAAGAAGCACAGGGGTCATGCCTATCAAATCTAACACCAAGCTAATTTTCCGCTCCACCTTTAGGCCTACGTTTTAATCCAACCCGATTTTTTGGGGGTCATCTTTGACCATGCATTTTCCTTTTTAAAACTTACATCTTCGATGAAAGTCAAGTTTTTCCCCCGGCACACGGCCTTCCTCTGAATCTCTGTTTCCTAACGGTTTATTCTAAAAAAAGCTTTTTTTCGATCCATTCTCACCTATGCTTCACTCAAAAGGTTTTCATCTCTCAGCGTTGCCACCCTTACCAAGTTGAAACACTTTCGCCAAGGGGCCAATCGTGCCATCATCGGCTGCCTCTCGTGCTTTCATGTCCCTCTTCTTCTCCTGAGGTGTCCTTGCCTCGTCTACAAGTCACCCTTAATTAGTTTCTTTTGTCCTCTTATGAGTGGACCCTTCACCATCCAATCTCTTTTCCTATTTCAGGTTTAGACAGACATGATGTGAAACTAAAGCTTTTTCAGTCCACCTGGAGAGAACTTGCGTCTAATCATCCGCTCATACCTTCTGTTTTGGGAGAATCTTCTAACTTGACATTGCTCTCCTCCTTAAAGCAAGTCTTCTTTCAGCGCGAACCTCGCTCTTTCGACTCCACGTTCTCGCTCTACTCCATGTTCTCGCTTTATCTTGCCAAGGTTCGGCTCTCACTCACCTTGATTCTCTCTCACTTCACGATTTAGACTAATGGGTTTAGCAAACGAGGTTCCGGCGTATTTCACAACTGCTGACTTTGTGGCGCTGAGGCCACTCTCTTTCCTATTCGGCGGGCCCAGTGTGCACAAACTTCCTGTCGAAACAGGCGCCATTCTACAAGCTCTACGTTGATATTGGCAATTCCAACAAATCTCCAACTTCTCTTCCCAACGCTCTATCCTTGCTACACTTCCTCGCTTCCATCTTTCATTCTATCTCGTTTTCTCTGCCAGGAAATATCCTTTCTTTCCTCCTTTTTTTTTTTATTCGGCGACAATAGATGCCCGATTATCCATTTCTTCCACGTATGTTTAGAACACAGAACTTGGTGAGAGGTATTGCGCTGCTTCAGCCATCTACCCATTGTAATGGTTTCTCTCCTCTCTCAGGCTGGAAGCGTGCTCTCTCGTCTAATTTCTTTGACACATATTGGTGTAGTTTTCCTCAGTACCCACTGAAACCCTCGTTTCTTTGTCACGCTTGCTGTTTCTTCTCTGCAGCGGACGTGACCTTCTGTTGAACTCCTCTATCAATTAAAAATTCTTTATGCAGCGCCTGCAGCCATCCGATTCGGGAAGCTTCTAATTTTATTTCATGCTGTCCAGCCACGGACTCTTTACATCCCTCGCTTTTTGGTGAGTGCTTTTCTATATAGGTCGTCTGTCAAGGCCTTGGAGAGTAGTGACGTGGCCGTGCCTGCACGCACTCACTCCTTTTTGTTTTGCAGCGCTTCCCTTTGCTCATGCTGCCATTACTAATACTAAATGTACCTATTATTCGTACTGTACACAAATAAACTGAACATAGTAGTCAAATTTCTAGGACACCATGGTTTTCGGCCATGCACTCATATCGCGAAAGGCAACAACTAAAGCCCCAGACACCTCTCAATTTTTCAACTTTCAGTTTAAACTGAAATCTTTTAGGCCTATCTCCTCATCAAGTTTGCTAGGTTCTACTTAGCTTTTTGCAGCAACAAACAGCCTTTTTTTAAATGCTTGTCTTCAAAATAAATGATCCGTCGTGCAATTTTATAGCTGCGGTTTTGTTTCACTAAGAAAAAAAAAGTGAATTAATATGGCAGAAAAGAATCAACAACTTTTGGTCAATTATTTTCCAAGTTGTAGCCATTAAATGCTTTAAGAATCTCCTCAGTAGATAATTTAGAAAACGTGGGAGCCCACCACGGACGTTCGCCTAATGTGACTAACGGTCTCAAGTCCTGACTACAGACGACAGAAATAAGAGATGCAGCAAACAAAGGCCTGATAGTTTATTGTAAAAAAAGCAAATAGCTAGAATTTTGTCGAACAAGCACAAAATGTGGTATAAGCAGTTCTTGGGCATATAGAGTAAGCTACACTGCACTCTTTGCAAAAATAAATCATACAAAAAAAGTTTCATTACAAACCAAACCACAAAACAGTGAACATGATGGTCTAGTAGACTTCAGTCACAAAAGTGTGATAAACAAGGATTTCAAGAGAGCGGAATCAGAGCAAAGAATTTTTTTCAAAATCCCAACATTTGAGCTTTCGTTGAATGTGAGATGTCAGTCGATATTGTACAAGTTTTATTACGTGTTTGCGCTATCTGCTTTTTCTTCACATCCAAAAATAGGATATTACAACTTGTTGTTCGTTAAGCTGAGACGACAAAAACAATTTCAAATTCAAACGCTACTGAAACTAGCACTGATTTGCAGGTTTTTCCAATTCCACCAAAGACGTAAATACATGGCAAAAGCTCAATCATTTGTTTATGTCATGTAGTATCAAATAAGCTTATTGGCTCAGACTTAAATCTAAACCACAGCAAAGGCTCACTTTACCACGCAGTACCTGCAGAGGCCAAGTGCGAATTTCCAACGGCTTTCTATAAGCCACCGATACTTCATCTACTCTGATAGCTTGGATGGTCACCTCTCGAATTACGATGGCCGCTTCTGCTCGAGTCTCGCCAGCTAGATCTGTCTCTCGAAGAGTCACGTTTATGAGATGAACGGTTTCTGCTTTCACTTCGATACGGTAACGATTGGGCTCCGTCTCTTTCCCCCAAAAACTGATAGGGACTCGAAGATCCATGTGATGAAGGTGCTCCTGATCTTGAGCTTGGAGGAGCGGGGGATGATGTCCCACGTTCGGAACGAGATGACTGATGGTCTCCTCTGCGGGGAGGCAGTGCACCACGCCCCCGGCCTCCTCTACCCGAGGTGCTAGTGAGACCGCCTCTTTCGGACTTCTTTTCACGAGGAGGCGGTGTTTTGGGGCGCAGTCGTTCAATCTCGTCGGTGCAACCTGGATAAAAGTCAGTTGTAAGAATGAACTGCAAGGGCATAATCATCCTCCGAGCCCGCACGAACAGCAACAGTGGCGTAAAGCATAAAAAAGTTGTCTACACCAACTTCGGAGTTGCCACGTTCCGGCATTTCGCTTCAATTGCTAGACACCATTTTCAATGAATCTTGTGCTAGTTATAAACCACCGCGCAACAAAAACAAAGTGAAGTCCATTTCACAAGGCAACAACACAGCCACTGTGAGGTTTGAACGCGTGACCATTCGATCAATCGTCACAACAAAAAAGGTGCTTTATTCCATTCGAGAGCTGACGACCAAACATTGCGTTTGGAAATTGACAAAGCCAAAAATACAAAATTTTTCTCAAACATTCATTGGCATAAATGTTCCCAAAAGTATTTTCAAAATTTGAAGTCCCCTTCTCTAAGAGTGATTTCCGAATCATCTCTGCGTAAGCTCAAGAACAAGCTTTTTGTTGATTTAAACAAATCAAGATGCACGAGTACAAGATTGCGTCTTTCGGAGACCAAATCCCAATTTTTCAAAACGAAAAACAAAGCAGGCATCTGAAAACCTTCTTAACTACAATGCGATGTGTTTACCTGTTAGAAGACCAGTTGAATTATCATCAGACGCTTTAAAATGATTGGCATATGTCTCGCGATCAAAATTGCTATTGGTCAATTGAGGTCCGACCGTGAGCCAGCCAGGACGAATAGAGGTATCTCTAAAAATACAATACAGTGTTCAACACTCTGAAATTAGCTGCTTTGCTGCAGGCTTTTGCAATAAACACATCAGTACGCTATTGGTTAATAACAGATCAAAAAGTTAAGATCATGTATGGCAAGAAACAATACAAACATACAGGTAGGCTACATCACAGAAAGCTCCTTAAGATTATAGCAATTCTAAATCAATATTACTGACTAAGTAGTTTACTTTTTCGGAACAACGTTCTTAGCATCACTCCTAATTTAGAACCCTTAAAATAGTTACCAATGATTTATTATATTAATCTGTTAAAATAACACCGGAGAAATTGGGTCAAAGCTACCAAAAATTTTCTTTCGCCAGGGAGTACTTAAGCCACTAATATGCCGAAGCAAGTTAATTGCTTTTACCTTCCGTATAAATGCAAACGTCGTCTTCCCAAACAGAAATGTTCAATGACATGAAAAATCTCTTCGGGTTTCTCGCAACTACCAGGTTCTTGTTCTTCATCGATAATCAAATCTAAATATCGGAACCGCAGAGCGTTAAGCCAGATTGCATAACTTGGCAGGTAATTTAACCCACAGCTAGCTGGTAGACAAGTACAAACTTATTCAACTCATCGAACTCGACCGAAGTCTAGTAAATAGGCGGACCTCAGATTTTTAAGTCCGCAGTCACCCACAATAATCATCGCGATCTGTGCAAACTGCAAAGACTAGGAAAGATTGAACATGTGACATGAAATGCGCGAATGCTAATTCAGCTTTACACTGTAAATCCAATCGAAGTCAGGCTAGGAGAGCGGAGATCTATTTCAAACTAGTCAAAAATCCAAATTGCAGGCTAGCAACCCACCGCCACCACCAAAGCGGATTGCCATTTGTGGGACCTAAAAGTTTGTTCCTATGTTGTGCCAAGTGAACAGCTTGGCACAACATAAGCTTCATTATTCTAACCAAGTAAAGTCGCCCAGTAAAGCCCCGAAAACCTAGTTCCATGAAGTGACGTGAAATCGCGAGGGTAGGAATTCAATTCAAGGGAAGCCTTTTTGCTCCTCGTTCTTCACCAGCGTACAATAGTGAGACTGCTCATCCGGCAAGTCCAAAACGGTGACTTTTGGTTATCCACCAATGGCAGTACAACTCGATGATGGGGCTACTAACCTGAAGTTCTTATTTCTAAATGGTACTAAATGGACTGCCGCTTTTCCCCAGCCTGAACCCGATTACCACCGACCACCGTCCGAAGAAAAAAAAGTAGTAAAAACAACATAGTCTTGGTGTTCAAATTTTTTATTACATTGCTCCATGTAATGATTAGGGCCTAGGCTTCGCAACCAGTAAACCTGGGTTTAATTTCGTCGTTGAATCATAAAAAAGTTTAAAAATGGCTTTCACAACTATTGTGCTTGGTGTTAAGCTCGAAAACAATGTCAAGATAAAGCCTTTGAAAAAGCAGCAACTTTACGAGATTCATCCGAATTTCTGAGGCAAGCAGGTGCTAGAGCCGGGCAGTTTCCCAGTCATGGTCACCCGCCTATTTTGACTAAACTTGCTCTAAGGTACATACACGAAGGAAATACCCTTTGAAACAGCTTACCTATGTCGACATTTGCATGTATGAAATCGCCATCAGTGCTTCTTCTCACAGTGCCCTTTATGCCCATTAGACAGTGTTCCTGCAAAAAATATATGTTCGCGGTCCGATTAGAGCGCGTTTCAAGAAGCCACTTTCAATTTTTTATAAGTTTTAAAAAACACTACACTTAGTTGCGAAAATCGACAAAGACATACGCAGAATTTTATGTTAAACTGAACGATGTTTGCAGCACATCAAATGAACCTTAGTACACAATCAAAATAGCTTGCTACCACTTCAACTTACAATAAAAAATATCACTAATAGCATTGTCCAACTACTAGTTTTAACTCGACGCTAAAAAATAACTTCTTCTTTGACTGATAATGATGAACTACTTTTGCAATCGCAGTAGCATGGGCATCCTGATATCGCAATCAGTCTCTCTAGAGTCAGATATATCTAAAGCAGGCAAAGAGTTTTTTTACCATTGATTCAGTCGCTGTCGTCAGCTCGCAATCCTCGACAACGTATCACCTGTTTGTCACATAAAAATGGTGGCATCCCGTAACTGCCTTACCCAAGGAGAAAACAATCGCTGTTGCACGCATTTTCTCCACACTATTTCTTTTGTGCTGAGCGTCAACTAAGAAAGCTGAGAATTCCAGTTTTTAAAGTCTTCTTGCGTGACTCGACAAGGAAATCGAATCCAGGTCTACATACTGCGAATCGCACGCTCGTACCACCACACCACCACGCAAGTCCTCTCTGACTAGTGGTTGCTAACACTAGTTTTTTAAACCTTTGGGAATATACTTCTAAGGTCGCCCTGGTTGTGACGGGTATAGTGTTGCTGTTGTGGTGCCAGCAGTGGCTACATGCTCAGGCCACTAGGCCTCATCGCACCCTTTGCAATCATGACCGAGTAGCTTCAAACTCATCGTCATATTTCTCCTGTTGCAGAGCGACATGCACGATCTGCAAATACTATTAACATGGGTTTTGGTATAACTCTATAACGGATTGAACCTACGGCTACTGACTGCGAAGCGGATGCTCCAACCACTGCAACAATGCGCCGGTCACGCAGAATAGTGACGTGACTTTTAGCAGTGGCGTCAACTACGCATCGGAGTTGAACTCAAGTTGTTTCGTATTAAGACCACAAAAGCAAAATCTACAAATATTACTTATATGCTTCATTTCACCTCGTTTTGACACGAAAGTAACAGAGAGAGATTTGCTTGACTTACTTTTGTGCGCACGAGCAAGGATTCGTCAGCTAGAACGGGGGCTGTCTTCTTGAGGTTCGTTTTGATCCAGCATATGTCTTCACAGCGACGAAATCCCCATTTGCTTAAACACTTGCGGCCGTTGTCTAAACCATCTGATGAACCACACCACAAAAAAACAAACGATCGTGGACCAGCCACGTCTCCTATGGCTAACGACATAACCTGTGATCAAGCAAAGCCTTGTTTAAAACGAATCTACCGCAGCCAAAACAAATTGAATTTGTCAAAAATAGCTGTCGTCAGGCAGCAGAACCTTTTTTAACGCACTTCATAAATATACTCATACATAGACGTTGCTATGGAGAATAGGAGGCACAGGCGCCACGGCCCACTAAGGTTTTTGAATCCGATCAACGAATAAAGGCTGGAAAGTTGATCTCCAAAAAATCTAATAGTTTTAAGAAAAAAATTGTGAAAATCAGAAAATGTCTAATCTATCTCTCAAAAAATGGTCATCCACAAATTTTGGGAAAAATTCGACAAAATTAGGGATCAGAAAATGTCGATCCCAAAAATAAAAGGCCATGCAACAATTTAACAATTCAACATATACAAAAGCGAATTTTGGCCCCAAAATTCGCTTTTGTATATGCCAATGCACTCCTATACTTTTCATCTACTTTAAGCATTAGTTCCCGACCCAAGCTCTAACAGACTTGAAGAATTTGGTAGCCCTAGCAAATACATAAAGATCATTCTTTAGAGATCAAATCATATTTCAATTCAAAATTGCCCCTTAGAGCACGGTGATCTTTGTGTTAGAAAATGTCCAGCCAGGGGAATGCAGGCTTGAAAATTTTTTCAAAGTAGTTCGCGAATAAGATTAGAATCACTGCATTAAGGCATTTAGGAACGAAATAACTAAAATCGGTTCCAGAACAAAAACTAAAAACATTCCCTTACACCAGTCAATCTTAACGTAGAGCAACCCTGAAGCTCAATTACAAGTGTGTAGCAGAGATCATTGCTTGCGCGTCAATAAGAAAAAAAATAGCGGAAATATTTAACCTATTGTATGAAATCCCTTACATTTTCCCAAGTAGCTTCACTCCCATTTAAAGGCTGTCCGGCTTGCTTCTTATATTCAACCAATGGAGGTTCGATAAGAATGACATCAAATTTGCAACTATAAAAGCAACAGTTTGATGCATTTGTTGAGCAGTAAAGTACTGGTATTGAAACTGTTACAATCACAACGTTAGAATTGTGGAACTGCTCAATCTGGCGTGATCTTAAGAGCCTACAAGCGGCTAATGGCTATCAACTTATAGCACTACAAACTGCTGGTAGAGTTTCTCAGAAAGAATCAAAATGGCCGCCGGTTTCTTGCTTAACAAATATAGCAATATCGGCCGTGGCCTGGATGTACATTAGAATATCCCAGGCCTTGGGAATTTCTCATCCGAATATTGCAATCTATGCGAATTCCGGACCATGCAAACCATAGCTTCCTTTAGCAAACGTTTTTGACACAAGGGCAATTTATTGGTATACAAACCAACTATATGCCAAAACGCATGTTTTTCAAATTCAGAGGGACTTTTTAAACAACATAGAAACGTTTTCAGAAGCACCTGTTCTCAAAGACACTAAATTTTGCTTTTTTTCATAAATTAGTTAGTCTTAAAAGTTGGACGCACCAATTTTTAGCTAATAGGTAACATATTTTTAGGCACACGCCAAGTTGTCCAAAATTTTTAGGTAAACCGATGTACACTATAACATGCCTCCATTTTAGGAGAAATTATAATCATAAATCTATTATTCCCAACACATTAACCTATTGAATGCAGTGTTAGGGCGATTGAAATACTAACGCCTTTTTCATCCCACAGATAGGCAAGAGTAGTCATGGTCTCACAATGGCACACGAAACACCGATCTCTCATGTCTCTTGTAAACGCTGCTACATAGCTGATGGTTTCTATCATACAAAATCGGATACAGGTACCTAGCACATCAGCATTTAATAATAGCAACACAAATGATCAAGAAATTTTCAAGTTGAAAAAGGTCACAGACACTGTGACTTTGTCGAGTTTTAAGTGAGGCTTTTCATCTGTTTTTGATTCATGGGCATATTTAACGTTGCTATATGTTTCAGCGATCCACTTTTAGTCTTTTTTGACAGAGATAAAAAGGCACATCAATGAATGCTATGAACCATCGACACTACCAAAAACATTTTGGCAACCGCATTGACAGTCACAATCTTTAGGTTCGAAGCTAGCGAGTTTAAACGGTACCTTGAAAATAAGCAAGTCTTACCCTAATTCTGAAAGATTAAATGTTTTTAAATCCCTCTTTAAATACGTGGGAGGAGTGTTAGTCTTCCGAATCAATTCATCCTTCAACTGAATCAGGTCTTTTAATTTCGGATATTCTCCAAATCTTTCAGCTAAACCTATATGAGAAAAAGAAAATAACATAGGCCAACAAACAATTTTTGGCATATAAGGTGAAGGCGGTTTAAGGGTAAATTGGGGGCGCTGACTTCGAAAATGACGTTATTTTTTGCAGATTGGCTCTAGTTTTTGAGATATTTTGAATTTTTTATCTATTTTTTACCATAATTAGGGCTACTTTTAAATGGACATTTATATAGGGCTGGTCAAATAAATAAAACGTGTTTTCAGTGTAACTGATCCATATTGGTCTGTACTGAGGCAAAACAGGCAAAGCTCTTAATTCACGGAATGAATAAAGCATGCTATATAGTAAACGCACAAGGTTCAACATCATAAAAAACTACAAAGAATTGTATCGGTCCATCATTTGAAAAGCATATCCTTTATAACAAACAGTTACATGGGGATGTTCATAAGAAACATTAACTAGCATGTCACATTGAATTTTAACTGTTTATCTGAAGGAAAGTTCGCTTATATGATTTCCGACTATGGCTTTGTTCAGTACAATCACGGATCAATGTCCAGCAATAATCTGCCATCATGTGAGAGTCTCAATGACCTTGGTACCTTTCTTCCATCGTCCTAATGTCTTGACGGAACCTCTCCCCTTGTTCTTCGCCAATATCACCAAGAATAATTTAGATGGCAAATAGATGGTGAAGTTTGATGCTCATCCTTGCACCAAGAGCTTGAAAGTTTTGGAGCATCACATCCACAAGGTTCCGATAGTTGCTAGCTTTTGTGTCACCTCGAAACTCTCGTATCACTGAAATATATGAGCACCAGCCATCCCTCTCAGCCACTGTCATACGAGCAGTGAGGGTTTGATCTTGCATCAGTTTGCGAATTTGGGGTCCATCAAAAATACCTCCTTTAAGTTTTTTCATGCTGAGACCAGGAAAGGGTTTTGGCGATATAATTGAAACAATCACTATTTTTAGCAAGAGCCTTCACAAATTGTTTCATCAGACCCAACTTTATGTGAAGCGGAGGCAGAATAATGCGATCCCGATTAACCAGTAGCTCATCTATAATATTTTTATCGCGTACTGCAAGATCTTCTCGTGCCGGCCAATCCTTCTTTATTCAGTGCTGATCAGTAGCGCGACTGTCCCAGTAACAAAGAAAACAAGGATGTTTGGTGTACCTCCCTTGCTGTCCTAACCAAAAATTGACCATTTTAAAGTCTACGTATATGGCCCAGTTGTGCTCACTGTAGCGCAGTTTCTGCAAAACCATCTTCACAATCAGATAGTGTTCTTTAACAATCATGGAATGTCCGATTAGAACACATGCAAACTTGTTGCCATTTTGAAGTAACACACATTTCAAACTTCGTTTGGAGCTGTCTACAATCTCAATTTATCTGGGTTGTACTCTGAAAGACCCATTTCTGAGAGGAGGTCTTGCATGTTGTTGCAATAAACAAAGTCATCTTCCATAGTGAAAAAGCAAATCAACACATCATCCCTATTACGGTAGAATGTAATTTTAGTTCCCGAATCCAGTATACCATGTTTACCAAGATGGCAAAATCTTAGACAATTCCTTGGAAAGGCCGAGATCACGAACTAGGTCATTCAGTTGGCCTTGACTAAAGGGTTTTGGTTTTGCACTGAGCGAAGATGCTGTAGCAGCCATGCTGGAAGAGCTACTAATGTTACTGCTGCTGCTGCTGCCTGTATCATCCATTGCTTCCAGTAGCATTTCATCTGCAGTAAGGTCAGGCAAAGAAGTGAAAATTAGAACTGGAACTTCAGCGCAATGTGATACGGATCGTAGAGCAGACTCAATATCAGGATCATACCAATCTTTCTTCTTTCGCTGATTCTATCCAGTCATATCCACCATGAAAAAATAACAATCATCACTGTGATTTTTGGGCTCACGCCATACCATAGGAACCCCGAACCGCATCGAACTGATTTTGCCTTGGATCCAAAAGTGCAGCGTTTTTGTACAATGTTTGCACACCTTGTGGAGCGCCCAAGACTTGTCTTCGTCCCCTAACTTTATGCCAAAGTAGGCTTCATAAACTCTCTTAGTAAAATCTCTCACACTGAATCGGTATTTTGCCATCATATATTCACAATTGTAGCAAATACGTCTGGATTGTTTCGGCATTGCATTTGCTTAGTGCTCATTTCTACTACTTTTTTATATACAGCTTTATTCAAGACAATGTAACTAAATTTTCCTGCAAATAAGTATGTAGTACCCATTAAAATGTTCGCCAAAAAGCAGCAATTCATCGTTCATTATGTTCTTTATTCATCGTTCCTTAAATCCGCAAAATCTAGCACTTTAGTCAGCTGAATGATGCATGCTTTCCACACTACGCTTCACAGAATGTTGTTTTAAAACATTTCAACATAAAAAGTAACTTCAAAGACCTTGCGTTTAAAGTGAAAAATGTTTTTTCAATAATTATAAAAGAGCAACTATAGTACAAATAGGAAAGTTTTTGAGATGAAATTCATTCGGGTGAAAATGGTGCAAAATGAAACGTCAATCTGCTATTAGTGCATTTTTTAGACCAGTTGATAAGAGAATTAGGGACTCAGAAACTGAAAACGAGTCACATGTGAGAAGCGGATCATCAATTGGTAGTTGCACTTCAGATCAAGCTTCAACTTCAAGAAATGAGAAAGTCGCAAGAAATGAAATACTGTAACATTAAAGGACCAGATCAGTGAAGAAAGTGGTAACAACATTCCGACTCTTCCTATGCCGTTTGATCTCAATACCTTGCCAAACAAACTTCCAACTCGTGAAGGTCGCAGCTTACGAAAAGAATTACAGATTTTGCATGGTTGCATTGCGACGATGATGGGACATGTCATTGTTCAAGTTGTTTCTGAGCTATTAAAAGCAATCGGGTTTCAAGAAAACATAAAGAAGGAATTCAAAACAGTAAATGGGTTAAAGTAGTAGATGGTTGGCAAGATTACAGCAAAGGAAAGAGAGCGCTTCAAATTCACAGTCGTTTTTTGCGTCATCTATAGCAGCAAGTAATGCATTGCACGTATGTAAAACAGTTTTTCTTTTTATTTATTTTTATTTTTAACTTAATTTATCTCTTCGTTTTTGACGTACAAAACAAT
Source organism: Trididemnum clinides (assembly GCA_963675345.1). Lineage (NCBI taxonomy): Eukaryota > Metazoa > Chordata > Ascidiacea > Aplousobranchia > Didemnidae > Trididemnum > Trididemnum clinides. The sequence continues at coordinate 45,234,587 of OY776285.1, read as the reverse complement.
ATCGCTAAGTTCATTCGTGTCATTTTTAAAATTTAACTTCAACAGCAATAAACATCCTTTTTATTTCGCATTGGAACACTATGGTTACGTTAGTTTTTGTCCAGTTGGTAATTCATTTTTCAATCATAAATGTTGAACCTTTATGTTTAACAGTTACCAAAGAGTGCGGAAATAAACATAGTTTTTAAAGCAAGTCGCAAATATTTATCTGCGGGCTTATTTTTCTTCATGACTAAGTTTTATTTACATTTTCAATCGCGCTTTTAAAAATGTCCAAATTTATTTATGAAGTGAATATTACTCGTCTCATACGCTTAAGCACGTTTAATGCGACTAAAAATATACTGAGCTTGGCTATTACTTATTGACCTAAATACAAAATTCACAGCATTACATGGTAAATAATTTCATTGCAACAATTACTGGTTTTACAGATTGCTCTTGATGACTCCAAAATCCAAGTAATACTCAGAAAAAAGACGACTGAAGAGCAAGTTAAAAATTGCTTAGCGCTCACAGCTGCATTTGATTGCGTGCGTCTCAGTGGAAAGCAAGGAATTGCATTAAGAGGTCATGGCGACGAAAAAAAACAGGAAACCTTTGGAATTTACTGTGGTTGGTAGGGCGTTCCAATAACGACGTAAATAGTTATTCGAATTCCGAATCAAAAACCAAGTTTATGTCTGCGGACATTCAAAACGAAATGTTGAAGAAGCCCGTGCTTCACCGGGTTAGAATAGTGAAGCTGCTCACCCTTCATGTCGTAAGAGGCGACTTTTGGGTACCCACCAATGGCAGTTCGCCTTGTTGGTGGTGGGGCTATCAGTCGGCAATTTGCATTTGCGACTGGTTCGAAATGGGGTGCCACTTTTCCCCTAGCCTAATTCAATTAGGTTGATGGCGTCAACCGGGATTGCTGTTGGCGCCATACCTCCATCCAAAGGAAGAGGAGGGGTAAACAACCAACCAACCAACCAAAATGTTGAAGATGTTATCGCAGGCAATTTTACAAAAGTTAATTGCTGCTATAAAAGACGAATCTCGAATATTTTCAAGTTCACTCTCCAGGAAATACCATCACTAGCAGCTACGTCTTTTCCCTAATAGCTGACGAGACGTCCGATATTTCTAGTCTGGAGCAAGTAAGCATTTGTATTTGTCATTGCACAAGTTCCTCCTAAGAAAGCAATGAAGTTTTTCTCGGATTTTTTGAAACTCATAGAACAGATTCAAATACATTATTTTGCTTGGTCAATGATGCATTGTTAAGGCTTAGTTTGGATATTTCTTGTCTTCGTGGGCAGGAGTATGACGGTATCAGTAACACGGCAGGGAAAAAAAATGGATTAAAACAAAAAATGATTCAAGAAAATGCAAAGGCACTCTACTTTCATTGTGCGAGCCATCAACTTAACCCGGTTTGCCAAGATGCTTGCACTGAAGTTTGTTTGGTGTCGCATGTCATAACAATTGTCGATAAAATCGTGAGATTTGTGAAAGAGTCGCCAAAGCGCTGTTCATGGTTCGCAGCAATTCAAGCTGCTTCTGGAGAATCTGCAACGTTTCATCTTCGACCTTGTGCAACAAAAAGATTCTCAGAAACTGTAAGGTCAGCAGCATTTGCTCACTTGCTTAATCTTGAGAAATTTGAAATGTATTTTGTTCTTCGTTTGTTGCAGCGATTGTTTTGTATCATCCATCCGATTCATGTAAAATGCCAATCACGCCGTGCTACAACAGGCGAATTAAACATGTGGATTCATGAACTTGCAAACGCTCTATCTCTTGAACTCGATGACTTCGGGAAGGAACTTTTTGTCGAAAGCAAAAAACCAAGCTTTATGAAATTTTTTTGATTTAAAAAAATTTTTTTCGTCCCCCCGAGAATTCGTTTGTATCAACAAAAAAATCCACGCCTATAGTTGTATGGAGTAAATGGACACTAAACTTTGAATAGGCAACCAGTAATAGTACATCAAAGAAGCTTTTCATGCTTGAGAATGCACCGTGCTCAAGCAAAATTATGAAAAATAAAAGTATCTCCAAAACTTGAGTCAATTCGGCGAAACTAAGTGCATTTTCAGACTCAGAGCCCCCGATTTAACCCCAAAACAATTCAACATTCTTTGCCTTTTGATAAAAATTTTTTTTGTTGGCCGGTGTAATTAGACACCGATGCGTCTTGGTTTATTTGGCAATGGAAGACGATACACTGATGACATACATAGTCCACGACTTTTCCACTAAGAAAGAACCAACCACTTTATCGCCGATTTAAAGATTGAATGCTCTCTATAAAAGTTGCATGAATAAACCAAAAAAACATACACCCCGGGTTAGCTACAAGGCGCAGCTCTTTGAAGTAGTTTAAAAAACAAAAACAGCAATCAAAAGCTAGCAGTTAGCGCAAGAGTCCACAGGTTCTTAAATGAGTTATAGCTACGTACAAGAAAAATGCACACTTACCAACATCTCTGATGAAGTTTTGAGGTCGTTGGCCAGTATCGACATAGTTCTGACAGTAGTCGTTGTGTGGATTGAGACTTTGTGTTCCTTTAAGGAAAGTGCTAGAATCTTTGTAAACCTTCATTTCACCACTATCATAATCCCCATCTTTGAGCTCTTGCTGCTGCGACAATGACAAATATTACTGTATGCTATCGATAGCGCTTTAAACTATGTTGAAGCAAATTCACCGCTGAATATTGAACTTAACTAATAGCATTCTCAATGTACCGGTTACTGAGCAGCAAAAATAATATTTAAAAGATGAGAAATGAAATGATTATCCATATATTCAAAATCCCTCACCTCATATCAAAAATTTGAGATACTCCTAGCATTAGCGTAAAATACAAAATGCGTTCTCAATTTCATTTAAGCCAATCCTCAATTAACATAGTTAATAATAATTGGGTCACCTAACACTTACCATGGAGCAGTGTAAATGGCTAAAAATGATTTTGGTGTGACTTCAATTCACAGCCATGAGAACAATGGTCACATGCTCTACCATTTGAACTACGTAATTAACCAAGCTAAGCTAAATTTCAGCTAAATTAACAGTTCATTCCAAGGATTTTCAACTAAAAAATTAGGTGATTGCAAAATTGCAACATAACATTTAAAATAAGCAAACAATGTCAACTGGCGATGCTTAATGTCAACATATTTTCCCAAAAATTTCAGAAATCACACTCCGTACCTGGATTTGTTTCAACAAAGTCATGTAAAAGCAGTTACTTAAGCATGCACTCCCAATTACTTTTTAAACAAACAATAAAATATCAAGTGATACATACATTTAGAAATGATGGTTGCTTTGCTTGTTCCACTTTGTTTATCTTCGCTTTTAAGTCTTTATCATCGTCATCTTTTGCAGAGTTTGCATTAGTCTGCTTGCGCTTAGATGATTTCACTGCACATGTGTCTTTGCTGTTGAGAGCACTGGCTAACTTGGCACCACTTTCAACACCAAGCTGTTCAAAACAAACATCACCACATTAATAGTGGAAAACATAGTTGGGAAAAGGTGGATTTTCGGCTAAATGCTCTGTAGACCCAAATGACAGCCAGTAATCTCATTAATGGAAAGTAAAAGTTACAGTAAGTGATTTTCCTTTCCTTACATATTTTCATGAGAATGTCAAAAAACTAAAGTGATCAATTTATGCAATTATTTACAGGTACCAGCTCATGGTGTTAGCTTATCTTTAGTCAGGCTGAGTGCCCACAACGAGTAGGATGTCGGTCACACCACTTGTCTTGTTTTCTCTTATAAGTATCCTTCCTAATAGACAAATCATAATTTTGGTCCAATTTTCTTTTTCAAGATATTTGATTTTGTCCCACCCCTAGCTATTATCAGGTGCAAATGATTGCAAAAAATCACGGGTTCCAGTGAAAATCTGAGATCACAATTTCGAGTTGCCACTACCTTGGTAGGTGACCAAAGTTCCAGCTGTAAGCTGGAGATAAAATTCGCCCATTTTAAAAATCTAGCTCAATTTTCTTCCAAAACGTTAAGTCTACTACTTTTGCCAACAAGCCAAGTTAAAGGTTTACCCGCCCAGTTGACATCAGGAAATATCAAACGCAGCGCACTAGCTGTCGTAAGAAAACATGGAGCCTAAAATCATGTTGGTGCATGCGAAAATAAATTCACAATATGCTGAAAAAACAGCGTAAAAAGAACTTGTAAAAATTACTGCTAAAATACAAGAAAACAACTAAGTGATTGGTTATGTTGGAAGTTTTATTTACAAGTTGTATTAATAGTTCGTAATAATTTTATGGTACAGACTACTCGCATCTGCAATTGTAATTAACGGAACTGACAGAACTAGCACAGAACAAATTTTGGTTTTGCAAAATGGGAAAGGCTTAAAAATGTTTGTTTTTGAGCATATGATTTTTATCTTTGATAATAGTTTAATACAGAATTTCTTCAACTGGAGGCATGCCTCCTGGGGAAAGATCGTGAGAAACACAAGGGGACAGGTGCAAGGCTCTTAATTTGTCTCAGTTGCACAAAAATTTGCAAAATCAGCACTTGGAAGCTAATTCTCAAAAACATAATAAAAAAGTTTTCATAATTTAAAGAGCGAAAGAGTAAAAAGGATTACTTGTTTTCAAGACGAAAAGTGTGAATGATTGCTTGACTGCTTTGAAAAAATTGATTTTCAAAAAACCTAATGTACCAAGCAGAAGTATAGGGTTTTGTTGGCATTGTCAAGAGGGACATATCTCGTATTGGCTTAAAAACTCCAGGCTTAATAAATTTCAATTCAACTTACTTTTGATGTCTCCAAAGCAACAATTAATAACATACAATACTCAAAAATAGCATGTAGATCAGAGCTGAGTAATTGGCGGCCCATGAGCCGGATCCAATCAACAATCAATCAATCCACATCAAACAAGAAATCAAAAGTTGGCTAGTCTCAAAATTAATCTAATTTGGTTTTTAATCACGTGACAACGTACATAGCAGGCAAGTCTTAAAATTTACCAAATTTAATTTAGTTCCATAATCATGTGAGAGCGTGCATAACAGGCAAGTCAATACACAGCAGGTAGGCAAGGGAATATAATTGGAAATTACTGCATTTTAAAAACTTTGTTACGGTACTAAAAAACTTTAAATGGAAAAATCAGGAAACAAAAGTGTTTTTAAAAAAAAATGAATGATAACGTGTAAAGCACGCATGTAAAAATTTTTTGTTACTTATAGTGGTTTTCAATGATGGAACAATATAAGTAGTAACGTTTTTAACTCTGATACAATGCGACCCCTCTTTTTTGATGACGTTTTACGCACACCAACAATTGCATTACAACAAAGTTTCCCTGCATATATTTAATAGTCAGCACTGGTCATTATAATTAAGTTGTGTTGCCTAGCTTTCATTGGTGTTCCAGAAAGTATTTGCGTTTTGATTAGCTGTTATTACATCATATTTTACAAGTTTGTGATGAACAAGATGCACAAGCTGTAGACCTTAACAACACTGTTTGATCAAATCTTGCCTAAGGCTCTCTCATATTTTGTCTAAAGTGTACATGTAATAGTATTCGAGTGAACAGCAGAAATATTGTCCCTATGTGTGAATATTTGTTTTCTATGTCTTAGGCAATACTAGCTACTCTACTATTCTTACTCGAATAGTGCTTAGTTTAATTGCTAGGAAGAGGATATTTTGTCAAAAATGGCATTTTACCTTTGGAGGCTACTTGCTGGTAAACGCTCCTAAGTAGTAAAGTAGTTACATTTTTTGGCTCACATGTTTCTTTATTACTTCTTTTGTTTCGTTTTAGTAGAGTGGAGCAGAGAATGTCGCTCGACCAGAATCATTAAGTCAGTGACATCATTCAAAGAAAAGCTATTTTTAAAGTTGCTTCATGCAGTTAATTGCTGTTCAACTACCAATATCATGCTTAAGTATAGGATAACCACTAAATATAAGATATTATGTTTATTGTTTGCTACAGCAATGAGTACAATTATGAATTTTATTCAACATTTTTTGTTTGATGAATGTTTTCACGATGAGACATGTTCCTAATATGTTTTCATACCAAGGTGCGTCACAGCCTTAGACTGCTTTAAAGTCAAGAAGCACTCAAATCTTCTTTACTACAAGAGTTCTTTGCTGAAGAAAATGCATTTAAAACCAAGAAACAGTCGCAACTCCCAAAACTTTCGAGCACTTTTCAACTCAACAGAACACCAACGTATATAACAACGCAAAACAAAATTGTGATCCTTTACTTTTCAGACCATGATGACAATGCAGCATTGGCTAGGTTTATGATATTAAAAAAATTCAAGCAATTTTACGTAATGAGCAAAATGAAATGCTAATAATGAAATGCTAATCTAATATCATGGTCATCAAAAAATGTTGATTGCAGTGTTCGGAGAGTATGGTGTCAGGAATCAAACATCAAAAATTGAGCACAGAATCGGTCAAAATTTAAAGAAAGTGATTCATGACTCATGTATTTCTTTCTCCAAGCATCTCCAACAAGTTGTTGATGAAAACAAAAGGTATACGATATATAAAGGTGATATATTCAATAAATATTGAGTAAAAAATCGTGTAACCCTAATCATTAAACAACCAGAACATTGGTTGAAAAGGCGCTTTTCCTGTTCCATAATGCCACAGCCAGTAATCAGAAACTTTAAATCTTTTCAAAAGGTTTTAGAGGCTCAAGATTTTTGTCATGCTTTTTGCCATCTTGGGCCTCGATTATTTGGTTAGACATGAAAACAAGGTCTAGCAACTCTTTCAGTCAAGATTAGACATTCTCTGAGCAACAAACCAAAATTATGAAAAATGTTTTCACAATTTTTATAAGCAATGGTGCTTTGCATTAACAGCTTTAATTTTACCACAGATAAAACGTTGAGAATCGCATTTGCCATTTTACTTCAATTACATTTGGTTCAAAAAAGAATTCTCACATATAAAAGTTTTGAATAGGTGGAGATTGAAATGTGCTTATACTTAAAACACTAAAAAGGTGGAGATTAAAAAGCTTAAAAAATTTTTGGTGTTTATACAAACTAAAAAAGAATCATGGTTATTGCAAAACAATTATCTAAAGCAGGGGCGTTTAAACCGTGTGCAATGTGAGATTTCCTGAAGTGCCTCAAAACTTTTTCAGCAAAAGCTAGAATGCTTGGAACTGTAAAACTCTTTATTTTCTTGACAATAAACGTTACATTACTTCAAATGTATGTTGAAGCATTGCTTGTAGTGTTGTTGAGAAAAACCTTGAGCCTACTGTAGTGATTGTACTTGCTTTTTTGATGTACTGCAGTGAGAGTGATCGCCAGTTCTATCTACATAGATTATAGTGAAATAACCTAAAAAATAGTGATGGAAAAATAGTTTGATAAGCTGGCAGGTGAAAGCAACAATAGATATCTCAGCAAAAGTATGACGATTACATGCTGCATGGCACTACTGCTTCTGGACCTGAAGATCACTAACCGCCATTCTGCATTATCAGCAATACAACCATATCCAAAGAGTCGCTTGTTCCAAGCAAGCCAGGTGGACACTTGAAACAAAATCAACACTAAAGGATAAGCAAAAAGAAAATTTTGTAAATTTTATGTCACAAAGAAAATGGATAGCTACCTCAAGCTTCTAAAAAAAGGTTGACTGCAAGTTACTTTGACATGTTGGCTAAACATAAAAAAGCACATACAGACACATAATCAATTATTGCACCAGCATTAGCCATTGTTATTCAAGCTACGTCTGGAGCCACTGCTGCTGAAAAATTTAGAAGAATTTCATTGTTAAATTACACAATTTTATGGTGAATAGAGGACCGGTCTTCAAATTCAAATGGATAAATTTGCTAACGCTTCATTGGGTAAAATAATGAGTTGTCTGGACAATGAGATTTACAAATTGACAAACCTGTAGAAAGAACTGAGAAAGCAAACGAAGTAATTGTACATTGTATAATTAACTGGATAGTGCTTGTCTTATAAAAACTGAGCAATCACAAATAATTAAATGCCACGTCTTTTAAAACCTCAACAACTTGTCCAATAAGGAAAGTTAAATAACAAAAGGGCTACTGCCTTATTTATAAGCTTACCAAAGTGGACCACCCTTGGTTAACTGCCTGGGTGTAATTTACCTAATCCATAGTTGATTAATAATGTTGGAGTTATTACATACTATATGGTCTTTATTTAAACAGGATTCCAACAGATTTAGCTATTAGTAGTATTGATCATGCATGGTTAGTCAAATCTTTTAACTATTCACAATCTAGTGTTAGGTATGAAATGTTTTGTTTGAGATCAGTGATATTTGTTCTATGGGAGTGTTGCAATATTGTTCACTAATGATATAATACTGTTATATAGCCTGTCGAGACACCTAAACCACAAATATACCAGCACGCCCACTTCAGTACTGTTGCTTTCTCAAAAGCGTAAATGTACAGTAATCTCCTGGTTAAATATGCATCCTTTTAAGTATCCATCCCAAAGAAAGGCAACAGTTGGTCAAAAAATTCAAGTTCATGTTTGGCAGTAATTTTTATAAAAATCAGTGCCCAGCAGTCCACTATTCCATTGTTCATTGAAACACAACAAAACCAAAACAACAAACCAACAAACAAACTTGAAAGATCTGTGACAACCCGTTAAATGTTGTTTGAAGATATCATACATTGTCAGCTGTTGCATATTTTGCACACTTTTGTAATGTGCTTTAGATGCTACCTGTCTGAGGACATTTTGAAAACTTTCAAATGTGCTTTCCAACTTGTTGTAATCATTTCCTGCCAGGGCTTAAATATCTGAGCATATCAACTGTCCTCAGTTTTGAGCATTTGTTGTAGAATCATGCAAATCCAACAAAAATAATATTGTTCCCCACTGATCTACAACTATTATTATTGTCACTCAAATAGCACCTTCACTCACTTCCTACCTTCAAGCAAGATATCTCTTGCTTGAAGGAGCTGTGTCACTCAACTTTGTGATGACTTTTAATCTCTCAAGTTCACTTAAACACTTACCTTGCCTGACATCACATGCAGAAAAAGTTGCAGCATTATTAGATGAAAACTACATACTGTACAGTACAACTATACGGTCTAATACAGGGGTTCCCAAACTGTAGGCCATGGCCCAGTAATATGCCATGAGGCCATTTTCAGTGGGCCATAGGGCTATTTCTGTGGTAAAGTCTGTTTGTCACAAGTCGGCCTTTTTAGCAACCAGTAGGCCTTAAGTTAAGGCCTTCTGGTTAAGGCAATGTCTAGTAAAGGCTTAACCAGACATAGACGAATATCCCCTGAATAATAATTGTATGCATTGTTTTGACACAATGAGGTTTTAACAGTTGCTTTGTCTGAAAATCTTGGGCTTGAGTGTACTTTTATTGTCATTGTATTCAGAGCAGGTTATATTATTAGTTATTACTAAAAACACCGCAAATACTTCAATGGCTAAAGGAAGTACAATGACAGCTACATAAAATTTGGATTTACTTCATTGAATGATCAAGGAATGGAAAAAGGGCAATGTGTTGTGTGCTACCATGTGTTAAGTAATGTGTCATTGAGGCCAAGCAAATTAAGCTATCACCTGAATATAAGTCATCCTGAGCTAAAAGACCGAAACATGGAGTATTTTAAGAGACTGGAATCCAACTGCAAACGTCAAAGACTCGACATTATTGGCAGCTTTCAACACACTGATCAGAAACTCACTGAAGCCTCTTTTGTTATCAGCCAAATAATAGCCAGGCAGAAAAAACCTCATAATATTGGTGAAACTATTATTAAGCCTAGTGCACTAGCCATTGCTTGAATTGTGCTTGCGAGAAGTATGAGAAGAGACTTTGAAGTATTCCTTTATCTAATAACACAGTAAAGAGACAAATTGCGTCAATGTCAGAAGACATAAAGGAACAAATAATCACTGAAATAAAAGATAAATCTCTTTTTGGTCTGTTTTCCATCTAAATTGATGAGTTGGTTGATGTAGCTTCAGTTTCTCAGCTCATGGTTTTCGTGCGATACGCAGTTAGCACATCTGTAAAGGAAGAATTACTTTTTTTGTAGTGCCCTGGACACCAATACAAAGGCTTGTAATGGAAAATGTAGACCATTTTTTTAATGAAAATGGAATTGCCTGGAAAAATTGATGTGATGTGTGCACTGATGGGGCCCCAGCGATGCTTGGGTCCAGAAGTGGATTTCGAGCACTTGTGCAAAAGAAGACACCTAATATTTTGTTTATTCATTACTTCATTTACCGGGAAGCTTTAGCTTCCAAAACTTTACCGTGTTGACTGCAAGATGTACTTAAAGTTACTACCAAAATAGTAAATTTTGTAAAAAGTAGCACTTTACACACACGTCTATTCAGAAAACTTTTCGAAGATATGGGATCTGAGCATATAAACCTTTTGTATTACACAAAGGTCTGGTGGCTTTCTAAAGGAAACGGTTTATCCAAAGTGTTTGAGCTCCGTGATGAGCTGGCTGAAAATTTTTTTAAACGTTGTAAAACCTGAGTTAGCAGTTCACTTTTCTGATCCAAAAATTAATTGCTTGTTTGGCGTACTTGGTAGACATTAGCGTAGTGGTTAGAGCGTTTGCTTCGCAGTCAGTAGACCTGGGGTTCATTCCCCTTGTCGAGTCAAACCAAAAGACTTTAAAAAATGGTATCTATAGCTTCCCTGCTTGGCGCTTGGCATTTATGGGAGGTTGTGGAGAACAAGCCGGCAAGTTCGCTTGTTGTGTCCTTGGGCAAGGCACTTAACGGGACACCCCACCTTTATGTGGAAGACAGGTGACCCGGAAATGGCAACTCCCAAGCGAGTGCGAACTTACCGTCCAAATCATAGCGATACAATTAGCTTTCTCGTGAATGGAGGATAAACATGGCAAAAAAAAGATTCCTTGAACGCTCTAAATGTGAAAATGCAAGGGAAAGAAAAAAATATTATTCACTTTGTGGATTTGATTAATGGGTTTATCAAGAAATTGTCAAACTGGAGACATAAAGTACAGAAAGGTCATTTTGCAATGTTTACCGGTTTGGCTGATATCTCCCATTTGAACAATGAGCTAAAAACCAATATTGCTCAACATCTCGAAAAATTGGATTGTGAGTTCAGATCATACTTTCCCAAACTTAGTAGAGATGACCTGTCACTTGCAAGAAATTCATTTCAACTTTCCTCCGAGAAAGTAGAAGACAAACTGCAGGATCAATTCATTGACATGAAAAACGACTCCAGCAGTCAAGATGTGTTTGAAGCTTTCCCTGTCACGGATTTCTTGCTAAGAATGGCATTGTCGTATCCAGAAATAAGCAAAACTGCTCAAAAAAAGTTTTTGCCATTCAGCTTTACATGGCTATGTGAATCTGCTTTTTCAACATTTTTGAATGTGAAGACCAAGCAGCAGAACAGTCTTGAAGTTGAACAAGACATTTGTTGTGTTCTCTCGTCAGGAGAGCCAAGAATTAAGGATCTTGTAGCAAAAGTGCAGTCACATCCACTTCATTGAAAAAATAAATAGTTAGCAAACATTTTGTTTAGTTTTGTGATACAGTTTCATAGTTAATCCTTTATGTTCACAAAGTTTGTTACTTTTGTGCTATTAATCTGTAGTGAGCCACAAACCATTTTTAAATAAATATTTGGGCCACGAATCATAAAAGTTTGGGAACCCCTGGTCTAATACAATAGCTTTCATCTGCAAAAAATTGTATGATTTTACTATAGGCTAATTAGCTCATTGCCCATACAGCAAGTACAGAATTGAATCAACAACCTAGTACACTAATCTCCTGTTGGCAATTACGTGGAAATTTGATGCTTTGATCCAATACTGGACAACAATATAGAAATGCTACACCTTTTACAAATGAACAGTTGGGTACAACTTAAAATGCTAAATTCAAGTATCAAGCTTCTTGCAATTGCTGTTGCAACAACACTCACAGCAAATGAAAATATGCAATTGTTATTTTTTCCTGGCTTAAAGAGCTTATTGTGATGTGTACTACAGAACACCTGCATGGTGCTATAGCATGGTTGAAACAGAAAGGTCAAAATGTGCTAAATACATAGCTAGCACAGGTAAAAGTGCATTTCAGGTGTGCAAATTATTAAGCTCAAATGACGCATCAAGTATTGTCGCCAGGTTTTAGATCTAAGATAGTAAATTATTGTATACTTATTTACTTCTGTATCCAGTTGCCATCATGGCTGGTTGACCTTGTGTGCTATCTGAGATTGTCCAACACATACAGTGTTAGGGTTAGGGTTAGTATAAATTAACAGTATTTTTTTCATATTACTCCCCCCATGATCTCAGCTACTACACTGATGTTTTTTGATGTAGTTTTGGCTGCTGAAAACGAAAATGGTATTTAAAATCCATCGCAAATCAATAGTTTTTGAGATATTTACATTTGAAACATGAACTATTTTCAAGTACCTTTATGCATATTTTGCTTTAGGGATAGGGTTAGTATGAAGCTGGCCCTGAAAACTGTCGCAAATCGATAGTTTTTGAGCTATGAGGTCATGTTGCCCTAGGGGGTTCAGGGGGTCTCCCCCTGACCTGGTTTTCTTGCAGCAGTTTTCAAGGCCAGATTCATGCTCAGGACTACAAAAATCATCGAAAAAACTTCAAAAAGTAGCCCAATTAGAGCGGGAGTGAAACAAAAAAATTATTACATTAACTTACTGTCCTAGATTTAAAACCTGGCAACAATACTTAATGCGTCATTTGAGCGTAATAATTTACACACCTAAAATGCACTTTTACCCCTAGCAGGTAAGCACGCACAAACCATTTGGATTCAAGCAGCATACTTAAGTGGGAGATTACTCTATGTGCAAGGCTATTTTCAGTTGCTTTAGGTTTTCAACTTGTACCCCTGCTTTCTTCAGTTGTGTTAGACCTGCTTCTGAATTGTCTATGAAGTGCTTCAGCACACATTATTATCACTGCTACCATGCAAAAAAGGATATACCAAAGAATCAACTATAGAAGTTGAAGTGACTTTGATTTTAATTCTTACTAACCCTAACATGCTGTTCAACAATAGAGCTCGACCGATACAACTTTTTCAGGCCGATACCGATATTTTCAAAATATTTATGCCGATACCGATAACTGATATTTTACCTATGATATTTTGTCACTAATTTGAGTAATTTCAATTAACTCGATACTAAAAAAATTCCCTAATCCCTCTCCAAAGAAACACTATTAGTGTACAAAAGTCACAGTACAGTATTATTCACAAAAAATTCACAGCAGTTTGGCAATTTCGTCACTAATTTTAATTAAATAAGTTTCAACAGCTTAACCCAGCTCCAAAGAACCACTTTTACAAACATGCTATTGTAAGCCGATATTTATCAGTGGTAGATAACCGATACGATATATCGGCTTGGTACTGATATCGACCAATATATCGGTCGAGCTCTATTCAACAATTCTGCAATTCAGTACCAGTAGTACACAATTCCACACATTCAGCACCCTGGCAGATTCTTCAGCAGACCAGCAAAAAATTTGCCGTGAAGTTATGTTCTAAAGTGCCAAAGATGCAGCAACACAGATTCAATGCATTCCAATCACTACTACAAGCCAACCTTGCAAGAGGCTTGAACTTCTCATGATTAGTAAGTTTCATAGAAGCTGCATAACTTATTGCATATAATTTAGGCAGTGGCTATTTCGCCGTCGACGGCAATTTGCCCTTGGAATCTATTTTGCCGTGATCATTCACGTGTGTTTATATAGCCAAATTTGCAATTATCGCACCAGTGACTCTGTGGTGTAGTGGATAGAGCGCTGGTCTTGAGATACCATGGTTGCAGGTTCGAATCTCAGCTGGCCAGGGCTTTAAAGGAAAGGCAGTGTACACTGAAGGGGCAGGCCCGGTATGTAAATGTACCGGGCAGTGTACACTGCAAGGGAGTGTACAGGGTGGGGGATAGAGACCTGGGGGTGCAAAATTTTTTTTTTGGTTTTTAAAATTGACCAATCAGAGACGACCAAAAGTCACATGTTTAGTACGTCATTAAAATTGACCAATCATAAATAACTCACGGCAAAATAGTCTTTGAGGGTAAATTGCCGTCGACGGCAAAATAGCCACTGCCTATAATTTATTGTCCTACAAAACAAACATCTTTTCCATAACAAACTTACTTGCTTAGCCAGCAATTCTCTTCTTTTTTTTTGTTTTTCTCGAATGTGCTGCAAACGTTTTTCCATCTTAACTTTAGTATCCTGCTACTGCATGCATCTCTGACAATCCATTTTTCCAACGTGCAAGTTTTCAAAATTTAGCAAGCTGGTACAAAGCAGTGTTGCAAACAAAGTAAACTCAACCACTACAACTCTAACGCAGTGCGGTAACTCTGTTGGCTGCCGCTGATGTCGTACTTTGAACAAACGTCACTCAAAAGTAAAAGTTATGAAGCACATCGGCTTAAGAGTAGCGCGGCAATGGCGCCATTTTTAGTCCCAAAGATTGCATCGCATCAAGTTATAAAAGACCAGCGCAATGCCAATTTACGCCAGCAAAATACACACTGTAGCAAAAAAAGGCAATACGGGAAGTTAAAAACGTTAAACCGAATAAATTTTACTTCAAATGAAAAAGTTTTAGCATGAATAGCTTAGTCAAAATTGATTGCTCTAATTGACACCAATTTTTGTCAAAATTCAAAAGAATTATGAATAGAAGTATATGGTTTCACCGTAGGCGCTATATGGTCGAAATCTGTAATTTGCATAAATCGTAGATAGCTTATATCTTGTGTGCTGTTTTTAAGAGAACATATATGCACATATACAGTAATTTTTTTGTACAACGATTTAGGTTTTGCTATATACAGTTTCACCTTATTAACACGGATCCTGTTAAGCCGGATATCGGTTAACTCGGACCATGACCGAGAAAAAAATGGAAAACATTCCAAGAGTGAGAAAAAAAATGTTTGGCCAAAAATCGGCTGTTTTCTTCAATGCGGATCGTAGTAGCAGTTTTCTTCGACAGCAATACGGGTAGAACTTTGTTTTTTACTCACTAGTTTAGTTAAAAATGCGGTTAATGTATAGGTTATTTTGTTTTACTACATTTACCTTCATAACATGTAAAAAAGCAGATTTGTTTATTTATATTGTTGCAACTATTGCAACTTCGATGCATACATGCGCAGCTATCGCGGCATCGTGATCTAGCTACTAAGAGTCGTATGAGCATGAAGATGTTACAAACCACAAACCGAAAGTTACCAACAACAATGCTAATATATAAACCGAAAGAAATTTACGAAAGTAGCTATCATGGTAGAAGTGACTAGTTGCCGTATGGAGTGCACTCTTTTGACACCGGACAACAGCCAGGTGCCTGCCGTTGCGCTACAATATATTCATTTACAGTGTACAGGTGTACTGCACATTAATTATTTACATGTTATGAAGGTATCGTGAAAGAAAAAATCCTTGGTAATAGCCGATAATAACAGTCGATATCGGTACAGGTTTGTTTGCTAGGCTAGCCCAACGCAGTCTTTGTCAGGTGATTACCTTGAATAAACAAAAATAAATGAATATAAAATAAATAAATCTGCTTTTTTACATGTTATGATGGCAAATGTAGTGAAACAAAATAGCCTATATAATAACCGCATTTTTAACTAAACTTCGTTACCCTAGGCATGTTTATAAGCTTTGGTCTATAGGCCGTCGGACAATCGGCTAACATGGACACCCTCTACCCCAGTTGTCCGAGTTAACGAGGTGAAACTGTATGAGCGAATCAGCTTTCTTCTGGAAACTGCTTTCTCTGCCACTATCGTTTAAGTGAAAAAGTAGATTAAGGAGATTTCGGTCGGCCAAAGCTTTCAACAATTACCAAATGGGGATGAAGCACTGTTTACTCACAAAATTGGGATGGAGTCCATTGATCTCTACAACAGTTAATCAGCCAACACTATCGCCATCGCTCACACAAAACATTGAAGATTCTTTTGAGGCAAAAAAGAAGGCTGGTGCCGTGTTTTTTCGATCTGATAGCTGCTTATGACACTGTCTGGCACCGTGGCCTCACCTGAAAGCTGCTGAGACTTCTGCCAGACAAGCACATAGTCCGGATGATCATAAAACTTGTTCAGAACAGAAGCTTCGCCTTGACCACTGGTGACAGCAGGCCAAGCAGGCTCCGACCCCTGAAAAATGGTCTCCTACAGGGATTAGTCTTGGACTTTTCTTCTTTTCAAAATATACATATACCGGTACGATCTGCCTTCCATAACCTCCAAAAAGTGTGTCTACGCTAACGACTTGACGATACTTCATTCATCTGGAGAATGGAAGGCGTTGAAAAGAACTTTGAGCGAAGACATGACCACACTTTTTGCATATCTTCAGACTTGGCGGCTAAAGCTCAGCCATGCCAAAACGGTGACGGCAGCTTTTCATCTCTACAATCGAGAGGCTAAGCGTGAGCTAAAAATAAGAACAATGGTAAAATCTTACCATTTTGCCCAGTGCTGACCTATCTTGGTGTGAAACTGAATAGAGCGCTCAAGCACCGTCATCACCTTGAGGCTTTGCGCAAAAAACTGTCTTCGCGCGTTTTGCTGCTGAGGCGACTTGCGGGTTCAGGATGGGGCGCTGGTGCCAAGACATTGCGCACAGCTGGCTTGTACCTAATCTGTTCAACTGCTGAGTAGGCCTACTGTGCACCAGCTCGGTGTCGCAGCACGCATACTCGACTCATTGACAGTGTTCTAAATGACGCTTTGCGCATTGTCACAGGATGACTACGTCCCACTCCAACGGACAACCTTCCAGTTCTCTCAGGCATCCTGCCAGCTGAGCTTCGCCGCCAAGGAGCGACACTCTCCTTGGCCAATTGCAGTTCTTTGGACCTTGGGCACATTCTGCATGGCCAGCTGACTAAGCTGCAGGCTGCTAGCAAGGAGAGACTGAAATCTAGACGCCCGTTTGCTCCTATCACGCTGAAATTACTGCACAACTTATTTGAGTTGGGCATCCGCGCTGCCCAATAGACGAACTTGACATGGGACGCAGAGTACTACAAGAATATGTCAGCGCTTGGTGTCTACATTCCTAAGGTCAGCACAAGGCCTATTGGAATGAGTTTGACCAGAATAGCTTGGGTCAAACTCAATCGCCTGCGTACTGGCGTTGGGCGTTTCAGTTCGTCCATGCACAAATGAGGTCTCGCCCATGCGAGTGTGACGCTAGTGAACAAACTGCAGATCGCATTATTTAAACATGTCCCATTCATCAGGCACCTCGAGAAATAATGCGTCTGACAGATTTGGATGACGAAACAAGATGCTGGCACAACTCCATCACTGCCAGCATCTGGTCTAGGCAACACAGCAGGCTGGGGTGGTAAAAGGATACACCCTCGGTCCCCATCCTTTTTTGTGTCTGACTTGGATCATGGATACTCTGCCATACGACGAAGCCATCGCTTGCGACGGTCTATACTCGAAGGCAAAAGGAAGATATTGTTGTGATGGAATGACCACGTCGGGGTCACCAAATTTTGGCGAGTTGGGTTTCTGTATGTTGAGTTGTTGTTGCTGTGAGGTTTCCTCAGCACGTCTGACTCCAAGAACAAATATATTTTCAAATCATAAACACAATGTCGAATGCACAAATAATGACTTGCGATGAATCTTTGTAATGATTCAAAGTTCGTATCTCGCAGAGTCGCCATACCATCATCTTTTTTAGTGCAGTTAGGGGAAGAACTTTTCTAGTAACTGAAGTACAGTTTGGGGCAAAACATCCCACTATTCTTAAGCCCAGGCAGGTAGCCAGTTTTTTACTTTGTCCTCCAAACAAATTTCAAATACTATTGCGTTGTTTGATTTAACTTTTCATTGAGCAGCGAAAAAATGCAGTGTAGTCTAGTTTCATCGTCTTGGCCATATTTTTCACTTGCATTCCATTATTTTTCAATTTTGGTCAAGGTTTGGCAAGTAACACTTCACAGGCACACAGAAGCAAAATCAACAGAGAAAATATACATCTGAAAAATGGGGCATGCGAGAAAACCAGATTTATCAGCTTAAAATGCTTGTGACATCACAAATAAACTTTGCTTCACGCAGTCACGCATCTGAAACGCGCTGTCAACAGCACCGAACGATTTTAGCTTCACAAGAGATACCATTCAGTGCAATAATTTGGAATGATCGCCGAAGATCGCAACATTCCAAGAGTAAGAATGCCATTAAGGCGGACAAAACTCAAAAGTGATAATTCATTAACTGTAGTCTATACCAGGGGTCGGCAACCTTTAAAATGCAATGTGCCAGTTTATGAATTGCTAACGACTTCGAATGCCATAAAAAATTAATTTAGTACTGTCTGATTGGTATGGTATCTGGTACGATCATTTATTAGTGGAGCGCAGTTCTGGTAGCAGTTTTGTACAAGAAGAGGTGCTCAAATGGTAGGTTAGTTGAAATCGGGCACCAAAGGTGTGAAAAATCTCCGTGACCTTTTCACTGGAAAAACGCAGCAAAAAGCAGCTAACTACCGAAAAAACGCGCTTTAGCATTGATTTTGTGCTGAAGACTCAAAAAAATTTGAACAATTTTTCTTGGAAATGTTTCCTCTCACGAGCTAATTAAGCATGAGAAATAAAAAAAAAACATAAAAGAAAAAAGGACCAAAAAATGAGAGATGAAATGAAAGAACATAAAAAATATAAGAAATGAGAGATAAAACATAAAAGGATCGCTCCGGAAGACACTATGTTAGGGACTATATCATTTTTAAAGGACTCCTAAAAAGAATTCACGACTTTTTCTTTTGAAAAACTTTGCAAATTTAGATGAGACATACAAGTAGTTACTTCTTTTTCTGATAGGTCTATTTGATTATAATCGTTTTCTTGTTTTCTCATGCTATTGATTCAGTCTTCCTTAATGGTTAAAAGTCGTTAACATGTCAGCGACACGATAAGATCAATGTTCTTTTACGTCTAAGTAAAAAGATTAGATCTTATAATATTTAAAATTTTGCACAAAAAACTAGAGCCAAATAATAAAGTTGGCTTAAAATCTATGAGACCGTTAAGACAATTTTTTTTATCTTGGATCATATTTCTAGTCATAATCATTTTTGATTATTTTAGAGACCTCACAGAATTTGGTAAGAATTAGTGGTAGGCCTATTAAGCATATTTTAAAGATAGTTGCTAAGGTCAAGCTTAAACAATAACTTTTTAAAAGATCACTACGAAATTCCGCTCGAACAAAACTTTTGTAAATCTTTTGAGAAGGTAATTGCTCCTACAGCTAATTCCTTGACAAGAGCAGTTGCTGGTTTGTAAACAAACTAATGTATGCTTAACAAGATAAATCAAACCGCAAAAAATTAAACAAAATAGCTTTAAATAAAGCTTCAAGGGACGGATTTATTGCACTTTTAAAGCCATGAGTGCAAAATCGAACATTTTTGTCTGGCTTTCTTCAGAAGTTATAGCCAGAATGATCGGATCTGCCAATCATGAATTGGCCAAGGTTTAGCAAGCCTCTTTCAACTAGTCAAAGAACTTTACATCAGCCACTGCATTAAAAATTTTTGCATTTTTGCTAAAACTATGCAACAACTTTACTTAGATGCAGAAGCCATTATACTCTGTTCCTTCGACATCTTTAGCGTATTTACGAATATTTCACTGACAAAAAGCATTCAGACTTGTACTGATTGTCTCTACAATAGTTAATGAGTTTCAACTACCATTTTTTTACCGAGTTGCAAACCACAGCTGCTACTTCAGTTGAATTCAATTTTAATAATGTCATTGTACTAACAGATTGATGGTGTTGCCATCGGCTCTCCACTCATCACTTGCCAATATATTTGTAGAATACTAAAGAAGAAATTGTTTCGACAAACCAGCAAACCTGTCCTGTATTTCCATTGTGTTGATGACACCTTCGCCATATTCAACGATGAACCCGACTGATACAGCTTTTTTACGGCACTAAACTCTTCAAAACCTTGCTAGACATTCGCTTTTGAAAAAAGCTGGTGGAAAAATTATCTTTCTAGACGTCTGATAGTGAAAGCTGACTGGAAATTCTTCACCTCCGTATCTCGAAAACTGACTTTTATAGGCCAAATTTGGTGTCAGCAAAAAAGAAGGTCCTCTAAAAAGCCCACTCTACCAAAAACTTCAACAAATCGGTTGCATTTTTCTTAAGTTCCAGACGCAAATCAAAACTACGGCAAGTAATTGTTCCAGAGCTACTGAACTTCGGATGATATTTTCCACCAAATCTATTCAATCTTGCTTTTACAAGGATACTGCGCCTTCCTTAAAATAAACTAGCAGATTTACCCGTCCTTGATCGGGTAAAATGGCAGATTTACCCGTCGTTGATCGGGTAAAATGTAAAGACTGATTAAATTTTTACATTGAATAACCATATTTTAATGTGTTTTCATGATTTTTATTTCATCGTACAACAGTACAAATAGGCCTCTAGTAGAGCCCCATAGGCTCGTAGCCCCCCATAGACGATTCTGATCGAAATCAAAATACCGTACTTGGCAGATTTACCCGTCGTTGATCGGGTAAAATGTAAAGACTGATTAAATTTTTACATTGAATAACCATATTTTAATGTGTTTTCATGATTTTTATTTCATCGTACAACAATACAAATAGGCCTCTAGTAGAGCCCCATAGGCTCGTAGCCCCCATAGACGATTCTGATCGAAATCAAAATACCGTACTTGGCTTCCCTGGAAAAAGTTATATAAGATTCATATGTTTGTTTGTATTTAAATGTTTTTAGTTTTATTTCTACAGCGGATAGACAGACAAACTTTAAGTTTTATATATATAGAAAATTATTTTCTGTTTGTGGTACGTAGCAGTGCAATAATGAAGCATTTTCTGTTTGAGCCCCATAGGCTCGTAGCCCCCCCATAGACGATTCTGATCGAAATCAAAATACCGTACTTGGCTTCCCTGGAAAAAGTTATATAAGATTCATATGTTTGTTTGTATCTAAATGTCTCCAGTTTTATTTCTACAGGGTGGCCGAAAAGTCCCAAGACACTATACATGTATTTTCAATAAAACACAGTATTTTTTTATGAAACACACAGAAACGTATATATTCAACAAAAAGGAGAACTTTATTAGAAACAAAGCAGAAAACAACTAGAGTAATTTAGTGGTCTAGGGGATCAGTATGTTGGCCCTCATTGTTCTTGCACAATTCCATTCGCCTCCATGTTCTTTGTGCCATTTTTTGGAGAGAATTCCTTGATACGCTAGCAAAAGCTGCAATAATTGCATGCTTTAGCTGATCAATGGTTTCGTATCTAATACCAAAAACTTGACCTTTAATAAAACTCATAATGAGTTGTCTGGAGTGGTCAAGTCGGGGCTTCGTGGTGGCCAAGCAAAAGAATTTGATCCGCGGCCAATCCATCGATCAGGAAACTCTGCATTTAGCAGCGCTCTCACAGGAAGTGCAAAATGTGCAGGTGCACCATCTTGCTGTAGCCATACACGATCCTTAATACCAAGTTCTATTAACTTGGAAATGAACCACTTTCTAATCATATTGGCATATGATTCCTGGTTGACGTTGCCATCAAAGAAATAAGGACCAATCAAATGTTCAGATGTCAATGCAGTCCAAATCATGACATGTGGAGGATTATTTTCAACTTCTTCTTTGTAAAAGGGGTTTTCTTTAGCCCAGAAATATATGTTTCGACTTTTAGAACTTTTATAAATGGCGCATTCATCGCTGAATATTATCTTTCTGTGATTTCTTGGACCATCAGGAAAGCGATTTAAAAATTTCTCACAGAATTCTTTTCTTCGATCCATATCTTCATCTGACAACTGATTTACCGACATGGGCTTATAAGCTTTGACATCCAAGTCCTTTTTCATATGATCCATCATGGTAGCCCTTGGTATTCCAAGTTCAGCAGAACGTTTTCTGGTGGATTTCTTGGGGGACTGTTGCAGTGATTCTTGAACACCAGCACACGTTTCCTTTCGTGTTTCAGGCCTGCCACTTCTTACCTGATCCAGAACGCTACCTGTTTCAAAAACTTTCTTCTCCCACAGATACAGATTACTTCTTGATAGCGCGGGCTTTCCAAATCTTTCTGTGAAAGCACTTCGAATATCTTCCATAGTCATGTCATTCCTGATGCGGTCGTGAACCCAAACAGCAGCAATTAAGCGCTCCTCAACAGTAAATACACTGATGTCAGTCATGACCTGAAATAACCTAAATAACCTGAAAAAATAAATCAAATAAATTGTTTTAACAACATTAGAATATTAAAACAGTAAATACACTGATGTCAGTCATGACCTGAAATAACCTAAATAACCTGAAAAAATAAATCAAATAAATTGTTTTAACAACATTAGAATATTAAAACAGTAAATACACTGATGTCAGTCATGACCTGAAATAACCTAAATAACCTGAAAAAATAAATCAAATAAATTGTTTTAACAACATTAGAATATTAAAACAATCAAATTTAACAGCATTGAAATATTAAAAATAGAGTGTCCTGGGACTTTTCGGCCACCCTGTATAGCGGACAGACAGACAAACTTTGAGTTTTATATATATAGAAGCAGATTTACCCGTCGTTGATCGGGTAAAATGTAAAGACTGATTAAATTTTTACATTGAATAACCATATTTTAATGTGTTTCCATGATTTTTATTTCATCGTACAACAGTACAAATAGGCCTCTAGTAGAGCCCCATAGGCTCGTAGCCCCCCATAGACGATTCTGATCGAAATCAAAATACCGTACTTGGCAGATTTACCCGTCGTTGATCGGGTAAAATGTAAAGACTGATTAAATTTTTACATTGAATAACCATATTTTAATGTGTTTTCATGATTTTTATTTCATCGTACAACAGTACAAATAGGCCTCTAGTAGAGCCCCATAGGCTCGTAGCCCCCCCATAGACGATTCTGATCGAAATCAAAATACCATACTTGGCTTCCATGGAAAAAGTTATATTTACCCGATCAACAACGGGTAAATCTGCTAGTGATCCCTAGAAGTACAGTCCTGGTCATAACCATCAAATTTGGATTTTTATTTGTCACAAATTTTTTTCTGTTTGTGGTACGTAACAAAAACTTTAGACAACTCTAATATTTTAATATAGGTTGAATATATATAGGCTCGTAGCCCCCCATAGACTATTCTGATCGAAATCAAAATACCGTACTTGGCTTCCCTGGAAAAAGTTATATAAGATTCATATGTTTGTTTGTATCTAAATGCCTCCAGTTTTATTTCTATAGCGGACAGACAGACAGATATATTTGAATTTTCAAAGGGGGTTCTGCCCCCCATCGCTTCCTTAGGGGAGCACTTAAAGGTTCAAGACCACTTCCACAGTATTCCTTGGAAAATTTTACATGACAATACACTTTTACTTATTTTTTGAAGCTTCTTTAACTTTTCTCTCTATAGGTATTTGAATTTTCAAGGGGGCTTTCCGCCCCCTTTTTGCCCCTTAATATAGTCGAAAAAGGCTGAAATTTTGGAAAGCTTTCTAATTTAGTGTTTTATACATATGGTTTAAATTTTATCTAAAGTGAATATATTTAAATTTTCAAAGGGGGGTTCTGCCCCCCATAGCTCCCTTAGGGGGGCACTTAGGGGTTCGGAACTACTTCCGTTGTCTTCCTCAGAGAATTTTACATAAGAATTCACTTTTAGTTTTTATGTAAACTTTTTAACCTTTCTTCCTATAGGGAACACACACACACACACACACACACACACACACACACACAGACATTGACTTTTATATATATAGATAATGTCGTTTATGAGTACGTGCACCGCATTGACTGCGGGTGTGTTAGCTGCACATCCCAAAGACTACAGAATAGAAACAATCGACCTTTACCCCGATCAATTAGACTTGACATGAAGACAGATAGACAAGTACCTACACAAAAATTCAAGACTACTCCTATCCATCCCCCGACTAGGTCTAGGCCATTGGACAGCATTTACTTGAAAATCAAGACTATGTCGCTTCCTGCAATGACAGATAGTTCTCAATGTCGGCAACAGCTAGAACGTCCTTCCATTTAGCCACTCTCGAATCAACATTTATGGAAATCAAACAATCCGTATTATGCCGCTGAAAAGAATTTTTCTGCGAATTGCAATTGCTTTTATAGGAGCATGGAATTTGGACGCTAACGAAACGCTTATTTTCAATAATTCTACGTACTCTTAATAGCGAGGCTTTTTCTTCTTTGCTTCATCCTGTAGATAACTTTCAATAAAAGCAAAACAAAAACGTTCACGTTTTCACTCATTGCATTAAAAGAGTGAAATAAATCCGTTTTGTAAGGCTTTATACAAAGCTATTTTTTATATTTTGTACCAATAACTTTATTTGAAGCTATTTTTTGCTGCATTAAAAGACTGCACTGAATCCGTTTTGTACCACTAAACAACTCTTTAAAAACAACATTGGAGAATACCTGAATTTACTTTTGGCGCCAAAGACATTTTAAACTCAAAAGGAATGAAAAATCAACCCTCTGATAATAAGTCACTGCATGTTGCCTAATTTGCATTAAACAGCAGTTGGTTTTCCGTTTGATTTTTGATGTTCAAGCTAAAAACGGCCTACTTCAAAGGAGGATTTGCAAAAAAAAAAACTTGAATCAAAGCCGCTTTTTATGCTAGAGTACTGCATTCCAATTCTACAGACGTCAACTTTTAGCATCTACGTAGGTAAAAGTTATAACTGCATGCTAAAGTAGCTTTATTTCCGATTTAATCTACTCAAGCCAAAGTAGAAGTACGAGAAGTACGTAGCCTTTGGCTTGAGTAGGTGTATTTTTGAAAATTAAGGAGTGTTGGACGTGCTAATGATATAGGGCATGCATGGGCAACCTACGGCCCGCGGGCCAAATCCGGCCCGCAAAGGCTTCTCATCCGGCCCGCCAATAAATTTTCTAGGGCTGTAGGCCTATGTAATATATCAATATTCATTTATTTATATCAATATAGGTATACATTTTTTATGAATATCCCTGTGCAAACAAAATTGAAAACACATTGCATGTAAAATAGCATTACATGAATACAATCCAAACCCCACAAAAATATGTACCTAGATTACACTTAAAATCACAATTACGGCTCCGGCCCTCAGTCAAGTTCCAAATGCACATTTTGGCCCCCAGTGACAAAAGGTTGCCCATGCATGATATAGGGTTTCCTTAAAAGTGCGAACAATGACAAAGGTGCTATTTGTTGACTGTACGAACGCAATGAGCCCTTCGTTATTTTTTCTGGTGGGCCACAGTAGCAATTTGGGTGGGCCCACGGCTCGGTTTTCGATATGAGGGAAAACGGAGCCTTCGAAAACGCCAAAAAATAAGTAAGGTGTTTTTACGGTCAAAAAGGCGAAAATTTAGTTTTTGAAAAGAAAATTGATAGCGGATCTCAAATAAGAGGTCTTTACTTTCGATTTGGATTAGAAATTAAAGAAGTGAGTGAGGACATAATTTGCGGATCAAAACTGGAACACGGACATAAAAAGGTCGGGAAACGCTGGTTTAGCAAATGCGTTTGTACCACCTTCGTATCATTCTCGGTGTGCTCGCCAACACGATCGGGACTAAGGCATCATATTGATTTTTGACCCCATGAGGGAGACCAACTTGAACATTACTTTGGAAGTAAGGGAGCGGATGTGCCTCATCCCTTTCAGTTATTTTAGAATTACTCTAATACGACTAAAGATTTTAGTTTCATACTTTCGGACGTTGAATAGCCTACAATTTATTTTTGCATAATCCCTGACAATTTGCGACGGAGAATTCAACGTCAGTGTATACCGCAAACCAACTTTCACCGGTGTACTCTTACACTTTGACAGCAGAGCACTTTTGCCCTGGAAACGAGGAGTTATTACTTGTTACTACACCGTGCTTATTTATATTCTTCAAATGATTCGTTATTGAAAACCAACTCTTTCGCTGCCGCGTGAAAAGAGAAAAAAATATCCGTAAGGAGGCAGAGCGAAAAACTGTCATAATTTATCATAATCATAATTATTATTATTTATGGTCTTACTGTTAAAGCTTAATGCCGTCGCTATTCGCTACTTTAATCATTCTTCTCTTTTATATTTTGCATCCAGATTAAGTGTGAGGTTTGGCTATTTGTTTATAATTGTTTAAATACCGGTATTCTAGAAAACCTCTCGCAGTATCGACGCCATTCCTACATAATTAATCGGATTTTTTGCCTTTGAATTAAATTTGATTCCATCATCAAGAGTGCCTTTTAATACCGCGATTGAGTTTGCGCTGTGCGCTAAGACCTTTCTCCCAAACCGTGTGACTGGGATAGCAGCAGTTACATTGGTATCCCATCCATCAAATTTGGCAAACGCATTGCTGCATTGTTTCACGACAAACTGGGCACTGATATAAAAATAGCTTATCAAGCTTTTGAAATAATCTCGTATTTCAACCTTAAATTTCTTCTACCTGCTCTTTCTGCTCGAATGTTGTCTATAAATATATCTGTTCTTGTGACAACCACACGTCATACATCGGTATGACGACTAGACAGCTATTTGTCGGAATTGAAAACCATCTTCACATTATTAGAAAAGTGCTGTTTTAACACAGAAACCGAGCTAATGGAAGCGCTGCTAGTCAAACGCCATCCCTAAACATAAACCTCGGTCATTCACAAGGAGCAAAATCGCTTCTGTACATGTTTTGTTGAAAGGTGCTCTGCTAAAACGTTACTAATTTAGTCAATAGTATTCAGTACCTTTATATCATATTAAATTTAATTTTGGACTTATGATTTATTTGTTTAGCCCTGATGAAGTTCCCGAGAGGGGACGAAAAGCTTCGGTGTATTCTGTTATGTGAATTTTTCTTATGTTACTTTAATTATGTTCAATAAAGTTTGTTATGAATTTTTGTAGGCTGGTGAAAACTTGGAAGAAAAGTTTCCCCAATCCGAAATCTGTTATTCTTTTCTTTGGTTTCATTTAGCATGTTAAAAATTTTGTTATGGATTTTATTTAATGGTTTTAAATCAGTTTTATTTGCATTACAATTGATAGCATTTCTTTTTCTATTTGCCCATAGTTTAGTTGAGCCTTGCTTATAGCTCAGCATGCATACCCAGTAGGCTTTCCTTATTGTAGAACACATACCCTCAATTCTCATTGAGAAGCATCGCATTGAATGGTCACCGGGTTCTCGACGTCATAGAAACATAGAGTGAGAACATATATGTATGTTATAGCGGTTTCGAACTGCTGCAGTTCTACATCATGCGTCTTAGTCTCCATCCAATCGGAATTTTTCTTTGGCAGTTCCCTGAGTGGAGCAGTAACAGTAGACTCATTGGGTATGTGTTGTGAAAGGTATCGGAACATACCTAGCAGTCGTGGAAGAGAAGGCACATCTGTTGGTGGAGGCAAACCAACTACGGCCACAATTTTTTGTTCATCTAGCAGCAGCACGTTCTCGGTTACGACGTTATCTATGTATGTAACTTTGGGGGGTACCTTGAACTGAATCTTTTTTTTATTGAATTTTATTCCTTTTTCACAAGCTCTTTGCCAAGCAGTTTGAAGGATTCTATTCTGATCTAGCTGATCTCGAGCTGCAACAATTTGTTCATGTGCGACAACATGAAAACCATTAATAACTCCAAACGTCTCTTCATCTCGTTTTTGTATAATTTCACTGGCGGACGATACACCAAAAGCATTCGTAAAAAACGCTTTCGTCCCAATGGAGCATGAAATGAAGTTAATAATGATGACTCGGAAGTGAGCTTGACGTGCTTATTCGCATCTTTCATATGGATTACGCTGAACAAAGAATTGCCAGTGAGTTGTGATTGCACATCATCACGAGTAGGAATATTGTAGTGTTCACGTGAAAATACGGCATTAAGTGGTTTAGGATCAAGGCAATATCCAAACGCCCGTTCTTTTTTCTACTAAGGTAATGTTATGAACACAGTCAGTAGGTTTATTTACGTCAGCAATGTACGATTGTTGGTCAAGGTTTGCAAATATTTTTTCAATTTTGGTTGCAATGCATAGAGCACTTTGTGAGGCGATTTCACAATTCCTTGCACATTTGGCTTCATCGCAATATGATATTCTGTTTTATACCAACCCATAACCAGTAATAACTCAGCATAATCATTACAAAGTTTTGAAAAGAGAAAGGAAGAACTGAATTTGGTATTCCTGGATGCATTTACTCTTTCAAGATAATTTATATCAAAACAAGCACTCTTTCCAAAAATACACGGTGTCCCAAAAAAATGTACACTCTTTGAATCATTATAACTTCATCAAGTCATTGATTTTGACTTGTAAATAAAATCATACAAGAGAAAGAATACATATTTAAACAATGTGAGAGTAAAATGTACAAAAACACATCAAATGAGCATTTAATAAGATAAATGTTCACAAAATGACGAGTTCACAAAAGTGCTGAAACTGGTTGCCGTTCTGTTCAAAACTCTTCTTAATATCTTGAAGAAAAGGATCTAGAAACGTCCAGCAACATTTCCACCGGTATTTGAGCACATTCTTTTTCAATTGCTACTCTCATTTTAGTACTGTAGTTGTTTCAGGTTTCCTGCTTTAAACTTTGTTCTTAGAAACCCTCACACAAAGAAATTCACGGGTGTCAAATCTGGTGAACTAGGTGGGTGTTCAACAGTCCCTCTTCTGTTTTGTATATTTTTAACCAGGTACGTTTTCACATCTTTCCAAAAGTAAAACTCAGCATCTCGAAATTGTTCTTGCAGGCGCGGTATAACAAATTCTTGTAACTTGACGATGCTGTTTGTGTCTTTCGGTTTGTGGTATTTTCGTGCTTATACGACACTTAATGGCTAGATCATGTCACCGCGGATAGTTTGTTTTTTGTTTTATTTGCCATATTTATCCTCCATTCACGAGAAAGCGAATTGTATCGCTATACTTTGGACGGGAAGTCCGCACTCGCTTGGGAGTTGCCTTTTTCGAGGTTTATGGGCCACCTGTCTTCCACATAAAGGTGGGGCGTCCCGTTAAGTGCCTTGCCCAAGGACACAACAAGCGAACTTGCCGGCTTGTTCTCCACAACCTTCCCCTAAATGCCGAGCGCCAAGCAGGGAAGCTGTGAATACCATTTTTTAAAGTCTTTTGGTATGACTCGACAAGGGGAATGAGCCCCAGGTCTACCGACTTCGAAGCGGACGCTCTAACCACTACGCCATCGCGTAGTTGCCCATGTATGCATCGAAGTTGCTGAGGTTGCAACAACCCTGATTGAGAACCACCGATTTAAAAAGATAAAGCTCAACACTGCCCCCTCCCCCCAAAAAAATAAAACTACTTTTACTACTTAAATAATAAAAATTGCGACTACTTTTTTATTTTTCTCAAGTAAAGGCACCTAATTACCTAGGCTATCATTACTTTCTACTTCCACTTGAGTATTTTTTTCGAGTAAATCATACCGGTAACTTGATTTATTATGACAACTGTAGATGCTAGACTAAAGGATGCGGTTCTTTTCGCCTTCCCCTGGCACCACTAACGTTGGGGGTAAGAGAGGTAGGCGCAGCCAGGAACTTTTAAATTTCAAGACTATGCCTGTAATTACGAAAAAGTTGTAATGTAGTTGGCCAATTATTTTATAGCTTAATTCCTGTAGATACATCTGTCAGAAAAAACGTCAACTTGTCGTTGCTGAATCGAACTCACGTCTTTTAATTCTTAACACGCCTTAAATTCTTTTTCTTGTTTGGTAGCTTAGAGGATGGAATGCCATTTTTATGCGTCTGCCTGAACCCAGGCCAGGTTTGTATGTACTGTTATTAGCTAATCCCTCGCTCCAAATGCTGGATAAAAAACATTCTTCAAGTTGAAGTAGTTTAAATTAATTGTTCTGTTGCTGCACTAAGTTTGATCAAATTTGATTTTAAGAAGAAAAACTCTTGGTGAATTTTTGCTCTTCCTATTTTTATTTACTGGAATATATTTTAACTTAGTTCTGGAATTGCAATTGTTTTAACTAAGTTTTCCCATAATAAAAGAAGTTTACCTTTGCTGTTGTGGTAAAGGGAAGAGAGAAGGTCTTGAAGTTCTTTCCGGGCTCTTGTGAAAAGGTTTTCGTGTTTTGGAGACTCTGTAACATTTACTTGCAGTGTTCTAGTAAAATCACAAACATTGGACCACACTAGGGCTCAGCCAATTTTGCCTAATTGAATATAAAGACTTTTTTATATCAACTATTGGAAACCGTGGAGGCAAGACCTTATTTTTTGCACATTGAATGTGTCCAATTTGAGATTGAAAACATTTTACTTGGGTCATCAACAACTTTTCTTTGATTTACTGGGCACCCCTGGCACAGGTTCGCGGTTTGATAGATTGCCTACTTAGAGAATGGCTCTGTAACGTTACTTGTTCCGCAGCATGGGTTTTCCTACACCCGAAGTATCCAGAGAAATTACCTTCGGACCCAACTGCATGGGGCCCACCATTATTTTCAAATGCTTGGTAACCACGCTGGACTTGATAAAAGCTTTTTAAATATTACATCTGCTTTAAAAACGTTCCTTTCATAGCGACAAAACCCGTTTATCACAAAATTACGTCGCACACCTTAACATCGCAGCGCAATCGCTTAATTACACTCCACTTACCACTGAAACATAAAAAAACGACGAGTGATGCAGCAGTTAAACAATGTATTAATTACATTTAATGACAGTGAAAACTTCTGTGTACAGATTACAAAAGCAAAACAATTTCTCAAAATGTTGCTTTTCATGTTCAATAGAGCCCAACCACAGTACGCAGCAGCTCCACCAACTTGCTTATAACTGGCCACAATCGGAAATAACGATCTTTACACTTGGTTTTCCACCTGCTGACCCATAGGACTCAATTTTTTTCACTACCTCTAATCCCTGAATGACCTTACCAAAAACCACATGCCTTCCATCCAGCCTGTAACAAAATAAAATTAAAAATATCGCTACGGAGCAACTCAACGAAATAATTCAGGCGATAGACTTGTTATTCAAAGACATGTGGCATAGCAAACGGGAAGTATCTTCCGTCAGCTGCTCTCTTTACGCTGACGATCTGGCCATTTGGTCCTCTTTCTCCTCGGTCCCCACTGCGGTGGAGGCCACACAAGGACCTCTGTTTCGATTGGAGCACTGGTCTGAGTACTGGTGTCTTCCTTTCAATCCGGGCAAATGTGCCGCCTCCTTCTTCTCAGTGGATCCCCACCAAGCTAACCTCCAGCCCAACTTCCTCCTACTCGGCTCCCGCCTCCGTTTTAATCCCACTCCAACTTTTCTCGGGGTCACCTTCGACCGCACTCTTTCCTTTTCTAAACATGTATCTTCGCTGAAGGCCAAGTTTTTCCCACGTCTCAAGGCCTTACGCTGTATCTCTGCTTCCTCATGGGGCCCCTCTAAGGAGTCCCTCTCTCTTCTGTACAAATCTTTTCTTCGGTCCCTTCTCACTTACGTTTCACCCGGATGGTTTCCGTTCCTAAGCGCTACCAATTTCACCAAATTGGAACGCCTTCACCGAGCGGCCAGTCGCGCCATCACCGGCTGCCTCTCGTCCTCCCCTATCCCTCTATTACTCACCGAGGCTTCTCTACCTCCCCTACGAGTCACTCTGACTCACTTTACTCTTTTTTCTTATGAGCAGGCTCTTCGTCTCCCAACCTCCTTTCCTATTTCAGGTTTGGCCAAACTTGGAGTGAAACCAAGACTCTGCAGATCGTCCTGGAGAGCTCTTGCGTCCACTCACCCGCTCATACTTCCTTCTACTTGTTCTAGGCAGGCTCTTCTTGCTTGCCCTCCCTGTCCTCCTTGAAATCTGCCCTCGTTCACGGTGGAGTCCACCCTTTCCACCCCATGCTCTCGCTCTGATCCCCTCACTCTCGCCAAGGTGTGGCTCTCGCCCATTTTGACTCTCTCCCTCGTCATGATCTGGTACTCTGGACAGACGGCTCTGTTCCTTTTCCTTTTGGCAAAGGCGGCTCCGGCGTTCTTGCCAACTGCTCTCTCTGTGGCACTGAGGCCACTCTTTCCTTTTCGGCAGGCCCAGTATGTTCCAGTTTTTCCGCTGAAGCCTGCGCCATTCTGCACGCTCTTTGCTGGTCTCGGCAGCACCAACAAGTCTGCCATTTCTCTTCTCTTCTCCTACTATCTGACTCTCGTTCTGTCCTCATCACACTGCCCTCTCCTCCATCTTTTCTTTTATCTCAAACTTTGTTGCAGATCTGGCAGGAACTGTCTTCTCTGTCCTCCTGTTCTATCAGGCTACAATGGGTCCTCGAACACTCGTTTCTCCCGGGGAACGACACGGCTGACGAGCTAGCCAGACGGGGAGCGCTACTTGCGCCCTCCGCTATCCCTTGTAGTCTCTCTCCTCTTATCTCTTGTATCCACTCTCGTCTTTTCTCGGACTGGAGGCGTACTGTCTCTTCCAAGTATTTCGGCACACAGATTCCCTCAGTTTCCACCGAGGAACTTGTGCTCCCTCGTCATGCTCGCTGTGTCCTCTCTCGTCTTCGCTGCAATGGACACAGCCTTCTTTTAGGTTAGTATATTTCTAGGATTGGCAGAATCGAGAATCCTTCCTGCAGCGCCTGTGGACACTCGTCCCAGGACATCTCTCATCTCATTCTGCACTGTCCAGCTACGGACTCTTGGCGTTGCTCACTCTTTGGCGACTCTCTGTCTCTCTACGACCTCTGGTCCAGACCCTGGGGAGTTGCCCGGCTTCTGGGGCTCCATGGTCTTCCGCCATGCCCCCATCCCTCGGAAGGGGTCGGGTAAGCAACAACAACAACAACAACAACAACGGGAAGTATAATTCAATGCACTACAACATGATGAGCAACACACCTATTTTACACGCCATCGCATCTTGTAACGTATTTGGTCACTTTTCTCGTTTGAGTCACAGCTAGTAGGCAGGATAAACAAGAATTTTGGTTGCTTAACCAACAAGCACATCAGCCTGGAATTAACAATTAATAGGTACAACCAGAGATAGCGACTTGCGTCTCTCTTAGAGAGATTCGTTTCAATGCCGAAAGATCCTTTCGCAATTTAGATTTTTCTCGAGATTAGTTAAATAGCAAACACTTTATACCCGGGCTATATCTGACAACCTCCCCTCAGTATCGACTTATTCGCCCATTTCAATACACTATATTCAAGAACATTTTACTTTTTTTGCTATACTGGAAGACACTCACGCGACTTAACACGGAAAGCAGAGTAGATTGCCATGTGGTGCAGCGCTAAAGGATGCTTCCGACGGTTAGGGAGTTATTTTACCTAAATGAACAGCTAGAGCCGGTCTCAAGCTGGGTAACCCTTTGCCAGTAAGGTGATACGCTATGAACTAAACACTGTAAGCACACTTGATCGGCGAAAGATGTAGCGCCAAGGGAAGGGGGGAGCTTCCGACGGTAAGAAAAGTTATTCAACCTCACTAAACAGCTACAGCTATTGCTGTCCGTAGTGTTCTGCCTTCCCCACTGAGTATTTGGGATTTAGGACTTAACATTGAAACGGCAAATCGGAAACACACAAAACCAAAAAACGTGGGAAGTGA
The DNA here is from genome assembly GCA_963675345.1 of Trididemnum clinides. NCBI lineage: Eukaryota > Metazoa > Chordata > Ascidiacea > Aplousobranchia > Didemnidae > Trididemnum > Trididemnum clinides. The sequence goes on along the minus strand of OY776285.1, from coordinate 45,200,808 downwards.
TTCAAGGAGGTGAAAGATTAGTTACTTCAAAAAGATCAGCGAGGCCACAATTCGATTTGTATATTACAGGTGTTTCTTTCAGACGCACGATAGACAGTCATCTTTGTTTTAGTGATTAGCTTTCCTAGTTGTAAGGTGAACAATTGTTGTGGCTGCTATTCCTTACAAGTCCCATCAGCATCAAGAGATAGGTTGCATATCAGTGTGAACCAAAGATATTTAGGCGGTGAGCAACTGCTGGCTTTGTGCTGTAAATGAAGGATAGATGGCCGAGGACGTAGATTCTCTTCAGGTTGATGGAGAGGTCAAATTTTTCACTGGCTAGAGAAAAACGATCCACTAAAGCTTGGAGGTGTCGTGCTGAACGACCGCAAGTGCAGCGTCATCAACTAAGGGCAAGCCCCTATTGTGAACTTTGAGATCTTCGGTTTGGCCTTCAGGCAAACAAGATCGAAAAGCTGTCCATCTGAGCGAGCATAAAGAATACCATTTAACGTATCGCCGATAGCAAACTTAAGTATCAAGAACATACCAAACAACAACTTCACCCTCCTCTAACTACTTTTACGCTAATATCATCTCTCATATTTCATAACTCCAGGCCCCAAATCTCAATACCACAAATGCTAATTAATCATCTTACCGTGTGAAGTATGCACTTGCGTGGTTTTGTACCAAAGAGGATATGCAATTTCATGACTAAGTGTGAAAATTCTGATTTTATCCAGCCTCTTATATTGGGTCAGCTGATGTGAAGAGGTAGCCTATACCAATTTCTAGCACATACCCATTGTCTAGTCGGCTTCAAAACACCACTTTTAATTATTTCGTAGCACCGGTCTTGCACACGCGACACAGCAATACAATTTGGGTAAAAATACTAGTTTAAGAGCTACGTACCATGAGGTTCGTTCCACACAAATAAAAAACTGAGAACCGTTTGTGTTTCGCCCAGCGTTTGCCATTGACAAGGTTCCTACAAAACAAAAAATAAACGAACTCATTTGAAAAACTTTACAAATTACAGGGTTGGTGACTAGTGCCCTACGTTGTGGACGATCTCGTAGCATGCCACTAGCTAGATGCATAATTATAATATAGTTACTAAATCTGGCAAAAAAAAACAAAACATCTCTACGCAGCTAAAACAACCAGTCTATCACTGGTAAAATACAGCAAACATGTACAACATTTTGGACGGGCGAGCTAAATTCATTCAATCTTACTCAGCTAGATAGAATTGTGGGCCAGAGCGCACCTCCTCTTCTTCTAGCTCGGAACCAACTCAAACGAGGGCTTACTATTACTAGAACGTTTTCGGAGATCAATCTGGGGCACATCCCAAAAGCCACATCGTTCTGAAGAAGCCAAGTTGCACATCCCTTGAATACATCATATCTGCTTGGTACCATCTAACGTAATGATACAACAATGCTGCAGAAGAACACAAGAAGAACACGCAGAGCAGAGACCTGTTTTTGAAGAGCGATGAAGACTAGTGGACGTACCACCACCACCATAACGCAGTAAGGAAAATGGCACACTTTGGTGTGCTTAGAGCCAACAATCTACACCAACTGCAACGAAGTGTGAACTCAGGGTCAAAATGAAATAACGTTCTTTGCGACCATTAGAGAAAATTTCGGTAAAATAATGACTCAACTTGGGCTCACCGTTCAGCATTACAAATGGAATACATTACCCACAAGACATAAGAAACAGGACGTCACTATATGCCTTTTATTATTCCTAAGATTGCATGGCGTAGGACAGGCTGATTATAAAGTGACTAAACGATTTCCAGCCTGTTTTAGAACTTAGTTTTACACTTTCCTGTTCACTGTGGCGCAATTTTGTACCAAATTGCGTAAGCCAAAATCATACTTAAATATCATAAGAAACACTTAATAACAGTTACCACCTTGTAATTTAAAAAAGATATGACGTGATTACCTTAGGAGGTAAGTATACACTCTCGAAAACTGGCGTTTAAAATTTGCATCACAGTTTAAGTTTTTTGTATTTATCAAGCACAGGGGCCCAGCCAAGGGGGCCATGGCACTGCCCCCTCCTTTGGTCCCAAATAGAATTATGCACAAAACGATTGCCTGAAAATTTGCTGGTAGCGTTAGGCTTCATGCCTGAGATTAACACAAGAGCTTTAAACTTTTTGTAGTTTTCTTGATACAAAGCGAAAATCACACGAGCAAGTTCTTTTGCCCAAGAATCTTGCAGCAATGACCTCTTTGACGAGGTGCGCAAGAGCATTCGGCAACATTGAGAGCAATATTGCAAAATTACAACTAGCTCGCCACAAGTGAAAGCGAGTTTTATGCTTTCTGGAAAAGTTTCAGAAATATTGCCAAGAACAGAGAATGTCTCTATTTTCCCCGCTGGTTATTTACCAAACTATGTTGACGAGCCTTGATTCCTGGTTGATGATTCAAATTTTCGAGTTTTAGTCAAAATGCTTCGGACTGTAGTCTGAGGAAGAAACAAAACTATTGATTTGCTAAGCAAAATTCGACATTCTCTCTGGAATCTTTTTTACAAGACAATCAAGACCGCAATAAAAAGTTTGAGCAGAAACGCAAGCAGAGACGCTGCAATCAGAGATAGCACAAATTACAATATTATTCTCTGGCTTGCAACGCACGTGAAATTTAAGCCTTCGTAAGCACCATGAAAGACAGGTCGGTATTTTTTTCTGATTCTGAAAAACGTCTTTCGCTATTGCATGCTTAAGTTAAAGACAAATGTCCTGATTCTTCGCATTTGCGTTTGAAGCGTCATTGTTCCACAAAGTGGATCGAGAACTATGGTGCTGTCTTTGTTTCCAAAAAGTTTCATCCGACGGTTGTTGGTTCTCTTGATCAACTGTCAGAATCCAGAGATGGAGAAGTTCTTGGAAAGGCTATGTCTTATTTGAAAGCGATAACAACACCTGGCTTTTTGGTTAGCCTAGAAGTTATCAATGCTACACTGAATCTTACCAAACTAGTTGCAAAGCTACAGGGCATCAAGAAACTCTTTTGACTGCATTAGATGCTACGAGTATTACCAGTTGTAAAGATGTGACAGAGGCTTTTAGGGACAATGAAGAAATATTTGTTGGACTATTCAGACATGCCAAAGGTCTCTACGAAAATCGAACGGTGAATCAGCAAGCAAACACAGCGAATCCACTAGCTCAGAGGTTCCCAACTTTGACGCCCTTACTTTTTCCAAACGACGGACCAGCACGTCGCGACGCCCCAGTCGGAAACCTCCGCACCAGCTGTTTCACCATTGCAGTTTTGCAGGCGTTCTGTTTTTTTGCCTTTTATTGAAACAGTGCTTGAACCACTCAGCGAAAGATTTTGCTCAGATATTGTTGATTGCATAAAACTCCAATTTTTGATAACATCTGTCTGTGTAAAGCATGATATTTGCTTCGACTCCATCAAAAATGCTGTGAACTTCTATCTTCCCTATCTGGATGACAGCATCGATGCTGTGAAGGTAGAATTTACGCGATGGCTCCTTCTCTTCATATTGGCTGCGCCACAAAGGTGATTCTTCACCGCACAACGCTTTAGGTGCGTTGCTGTCTGCTAAAGAAATAAACAGATATCCATCGCTAAAAATTCTACTTCAAATATTGGCAACTCGTCCGGTTACTACAGCAACAAATGAGCATTCGTTTAGTGCTATGAAATGCGTTATTTGAAAACCTATTGTTGTTGTTGGTTATCCGACCCCTTCCGAGGGATGGGGGCATGGCGGAAGACCATGGAGCCCCAGAAGCCGGGCAACTCCCCAGGGTCTGGACCAGAGGTCGTAGAGAGACAGAGAGTCGCCAAAGAGTGAGCGGCGCCAAGAGTCCGTAGCTGGACAGTGCAGAACGAGATGAGAGATGTCCTGGGACGAGTGTCCACAGGCGCTGCAGGAAGAATTCGCGATTCTGCCAAGAGATTAGAACCTAAAAGAAGGCTGCGTCCGTTGCAGCGTAGACGAGAGAGGGCACAGCGAGCATGACGAGGGAGCACAAGTTCCTCGGTGGAAGTTGAGGGAACCTGTGTGTCAAAGAATTTAGATGAGACAGTACGCCTCCAGTCCAAGAAAAGAAAAGAGTGGATACGAGAGATAAAAGGAGAGAGACTACAAGGGATTACAGTGGGCGCAAGTAGCGCTCCCCGTCTGGCCTGCTCGTCAGCCGCGTCGTTCCGCGGGAGAAACGAGTGTCCAGGGGCCCATTGTGGTCTGATAGAACAGGAGGACAGAGAAGACAGTTCCTGCCAGATCTGCAACAAAGTTTGAGATAAAAGAAAAGATGGAGGAGAGGGCAGGGTGATGAGGACAGAACGAGAGTCAGATAGTAGGAGAAGAGAAGAGAAATGGCAGACTTGTTGGTGCTGCCGAGACCAGCAAAGAGCGTGCAGAATGGCGCAGGCTTCAGCGGAAAAACTGGAACATACTGGGCCTGCCGAAAAGGAAAGAGTGGCCTCAGTGCCACAGAGAGAGCAGTTGGCAAGAACGCCGGAGCCGCCTTTGCCAAAAGGAAAAGGAACAGAGTCGTCTGTCCAGAGTACCAGATCATGACGAGGGAGAGAGTCAAAATGGGCGAGAGCCACACCTTGGCGAGAGTGAGGGGATCAGAGCGAGAACATGGGGTGGAAAGGGTGGACTCCACCGTGAAGGAAGGCAGATTCCAAGGAGGACATGGAGGGCAAGCAAGAAGAGCCTGCCTAGAACAAGTAGAAGGAAGTATGAGCGGGTGAGTGGACGCAAGAGCTCTCCAGGACGATCTGCAGAGTCTTGGTTTCACTCCAAGTTTGGCCAAACCTGAAATAGGAAAGGAGGTTGGGAGACGAAGAGCCTGCTCATAAGAAAAAAGAGTAAAGTGAGTCAGAGTGACTCGTAGGGGAGGTAGAGAAGCCTCGGTGAGTAATAGAGGGATAGGGGAGGACGAGAGGCAGCCGGTGATGGCGCGACTGGCCGCTCGGTGAAGGCGTTCCAATTTGGTGAAATTGGTAGCGCTTAGGAACGGAAACCATCCGGGTGAAACGTAAGTGAGAAGGGACCGAAGAAAAGATTTGTACAGAAGAGAGAGGGACTCCTTAGAGGGGCCCCATGAGGAAGCAGAGATACAGCGTAAGGCCTTGAGACGTGGGAAAAACTTGGCCTTCAGCGAAGATACATGTTTAGAAAAGGAAAGAGTGCGGTCGAAGGTGACCCCCAAGAAAAGTTGGAGTGAGGTTGAAACGGAGGCGGGAGCCGAGTAGGAGGAGGTTAGCTTGGTGGGGATCCACTGAGAAGAAGGAGGCGGCACATTTGCCCGGATTGAAAGGAAGACACCAGTACTCAGACCAGCGCTCCAATCGAAACAGAGGTCCTTGTGTGGCCTCTATTGCAGTGGGGACCGAGGGTAAGGAGGACCAAATGGCCAGATCGTCAGCGCAAAAAGAACAGCTGACGGAAGAAGGCAGAGAAGCAGGAAGATCATTATTGAATAGAGAGAAAAGTACAAGACCAAGAACGGATCCTTGCGGAACACCTCGACGGACTTGAAAGAAACAACTTTTGCGATTTTAAAAAATCACGCAAGCGCGCTTATCAGAAAGGAAAGATTGAGTCCAACGAGCAAAGCAAGGAGGGAGGCCAGCCGAAATAAGTTTGTGGAAAAGGGCGGGATGCCAGACAGAGTCAAAAGCTTTGGAGAAATCCATAGCAGACAGGATCGTCCGAGAGCCCGGCCTGAGTTTGTTAAACCGATCCGAAATGGACTGAGAAAGGTACAGAAGTTGATCTCGAGTAGACCGTCCTGGGCGGAAACCGGTCTGGCGGGGAGAGAGAATGGAATTAGATTCCAGAAAGAAGAGTGGACGGGATATAATGATGCGTTCAAAAAGCTTTGATACGCAGGAGGTGAGAGAGATAGGCCGGAAGGAAGCAGGAGAGTCGAGAGGCTTTCCCATCTTGTGAATGGGAGTAATAGAAGATGTCTTCCAGATGGAAGGAAAGGAATGTGAAGACCAGGAGAGATTGAAGATGTGAAGAAGAAAATCGATGTCAGAGCGAGAAAGATGCTTTAGCATGGGATAAGCAACTTTCTCTGGGTCAGTGGAAGTGGACGAGGAGAGGTTGGAGGCAGCCGCAAGAAATTCAGCGGGGAAGAAAGGAGAGCAAAAGGACGAGTGAGACTCCTCAGGGCATGTGGCTCGGGGGAGCTCAGAGAGGTAGCCTCTTGCTCTGCTTCGCAGAGTCTTTGGCTGAGAAACAGAAAAGTGGGATCGCAGCTAAGCGGCATAGACCGAAGCCGATTCTCTGGGAGAAGAACAGATGGGGAAGTTAGGAGAGGAGGAAGACGAGGAAGGAGAGCCAGCGATAGCGCGAAGGAGAGAGTGCACAGATTTAGGGTTAGACCTAGGTGAAAGAGAAGAGCACGTCGTCTGCCATGCCTCAGCCTCAGCCTTGGCAATGACTGACGAGGCGCGTCGATAAGCGGAGATGTAAGCCTGGCGATCTTCATCACTTCTGTGAGCGGCAGCGAAAGCCTTGCGTCTTTCACTAACCGCTTCTTTCACCTCAGCAGACCACCAGGCTTTAGGAGGGCGTTTGATGCGGCCGAAAGGAATGGAAGATTTGGCCGCATTCATTGCCAGAGAGGTGAAAAGAGCAGCAGCAGAAGAAAGAGATGAGTATTCCTTTTGCAGAAGGACAGTGCGAGTCAGAGTAGGAGGCAAAGTTATCCCAGCGAGCTTTCTGAAAATTGAAGGAAGGGGGGCGCTCGTTGGGGCGATAGGACGGAGAGAGAGGGACACATAGAAGAATTGGTAGATGGTCAGAACTCAGGTCCTGAAGCACCTTCCAAGAGCAAGGAAGAGCAAGAGAGGAGGGAGCAAAGGAGATGTCAGGAGAGGAGCGATGGAGAAGGGTGGGTGTGTCAGGGTCATTGAGGGGAGGAGATCAGAAGAGATGATCCATGCGAATACTTCCTCCCCGCGGGGGTCGGAAGTACCTCTTGAGTCGCAGAGAGGGTAATAGCAACTGAAGTCCCCCGGAATAAAGAGATTTCTGGAGGAGGGAAAAATGGAGGGAGAAAAGGAGTCGGTTTTACCATCCATTGGGGAGGAGCGAATAGGCGGGGCGTGCACATTAAGAAAGGAGAGAGAGGAGGAGTTGTTAAGAGAGATGTTGACCTCTACATAATCAGAGTAGGGATCAAGCGAGGAAAGAGATGATGTAGAAAGTTCAGAAAAAGATAGGCCCTGCCTGACGAAAATAACAACACCGCCGCTAGCGTGCGTGGCATCAAGAGAAAGAATGCCAGACCGGGAGTGGGTACGATCAGAGCGCAGAGCAGAGAATCCAGGAATCCTGAAATAGGAAGATGAGTTTAGATTGGATTCCTGGATACAGATAAGGTCGACGGAGTGGGTTGAGAGAAAGTGAAGTAGTTCAGTGCTCCTGCCTTGAAGACCTCCAGCATTCCATTGAAGAATCCCGAGAGAGTCAGCGGGGGAGAGGAGGCAGGAGGCGCAGAAGGACGGCCAGGAGCAAGGGACGGTGGTGAGAAGGCAGGGAAAGAAGATATAGGGTGGGGAGATGGGGGATAAGAGGTTTGGAGACGAGGGTGGGCAAGAGTGCTGCATTAGCAGAAAGGAGGCCAAATTGTACAGTGGAGGTATACATGTCGGAGGAGTCCGAGGAGGGAGTCACAGTGTTACGGCAGGGGGGCAGCTCCAAGAGTGAGAGCTGCCAAGAGCTCTGAATTTGGAGAAGAAAAGTTGTGAGCACCCTAGATGGACACATTTGGAGCAAGTGCAGCATTGCACTGACTTGCTCCGCCAGGTCACATTTCCAGCGCACACAGAGCAGGGAAACATGGGGCCAGGGTTGGGATGAACGTTACCGCTCATCAAGAGAAGGAGAAGAATGAGGAGACGAAGAAGGGCAGGAGAAAAGAAAAAGTGAAAACAGGCGACTGATTTTGAAGAAGCTGTGTGCTGCCCTTCTGCGGTTGTTCAGGGGGCAACATAGCGAAAATACGAAGGGGTGTGCCCGGGGTAACTGGGACCCTCGAGAAGGCCAACAGCCGTTTCGACCCAACCCAAACGAGGTCGGGAACCGCACCACCACGTTGAGGCAGCTGTTGATTGGTGCAGTTGAAAACCTATTCGCGGTCCATAATATGAAATGATATGAAACATTACAAAGGCCATTACAATTGAAAACCTATTCGTGGTCCATAATTAAAGAAGCTTGCTTAGATGGATTGGCATTGCTGTATGTTTGTCGTGACCTCAACATTAATTTTGAACTTGTGATTGATGAATTTTCACGTAAAAATCGTAGGCTAAATTTCAATTAAGTTAAATTTTGACATAGAGCACCAGAAAATTTTTTTGGTTCGCCTATCACCACTACCAACCGTTTGTATCAGTAAATGTGCTGCGTGTGCTTGTGTAAGTGTAATTGCGTTAAACTTGTTTACGTTCTGTTTAAAAACCGCACACACCCTTCATCTTCTGAGGAGAAAAAGACTCGATATCCCTATTGTGATTAGATCCTGAGGGTTTTTAACATTGCATTTGGTCTGTGTTGTTCAAAAAACTTTGACCTCCTTTTCTTGAAAAAATCCTGGCTGCGCCACTGATCAAGCAGTGCACGATATTCATGTCTTGGTAGTAATAACTTGACTCAAGGTTCAGAAAAAACAAAATTTTTTCGCAAAACCTTCTTTATTCGCTTTATTTTGTTGCTTCAAAGGGCACTTTTGTGTGTGATATATCATATGGTAGGTATTATATGCTTTAACGGTTTGCAGCATGTTTTGTAATTCGATTTTAAACCCTTGTTTTTACAATAACGCAATTTGTACCATGTTGTTCAAGGCAAAAACCTATCACATACCGAAACTACTGTGCTTTAAAGTAAAATTTTCGTCTTCAAATTACAACAATGCTGTTTGTCCCAACTTGTTCAAGGCAAAAACATATGACATACCGAAACCACTGTGGTTTAACGAAAAATTTTCGTCTTCAAATTTTGCTCCGTATATGCTTTTTCCTCCAGTTCCGTCGCCTTTAGTAAAGTCTCCTCCCTACAAAGTAAAATTTCAGATTAGACTATTTCGAATACACAAAAGCCAACAAAACCACTCATGTATTAAACAACAAAAATCAGAATAAACAAAATCTAACATTAAGTATCATTAATTGGCAAGTAGCATTTAGCAAAATAGTGCAGACTTCAGCTAACCAGTACGTTCTGAAAATTTGACCTAAAAAAGAATGTCGTATAGTTACGGCAATCGTTTGGCTTACGACACCCCGTGAATGAAAATATTTGGCTACAAGTAGTGACAAACCACAATATGAAATTTACCGATATTCAAATTACATTCCGAAAAACACAAAACATGAAATAATATAAAGAAATAATTGAAGTAGAAGTTAATTTAAGCAACATTTAAAAAATTTTTTTTAGGCATATTCTTTTCTTCTTCCTATGGAGATCCTATCTTTTAATAGCTGGATGGTTACCAATGAGAAAAATTCGATCAGAAAAAAGAATAAGAAACAGGGGTGTTCAACTTTTAGCAAAACCAGGCTAAAATGAACCCAACCGGATTAGACTGCGGACCAGAGTTAAGAACGTAGCCAGAGGAATATTAACTGCTTAAGGTTAACCTTTATCTAATTTTTGAGGTAGACTAATTTTTGCATTTTAAGTGGGGTGAAATAGCTTTGACTGCAACTTACAAATGATTACATACCAGAAATTTAGCAATTGCGTTTTCTGCCACAAACAAAAAAATTAATAAAATCAAAGACTGAAATGAAATGTAAAGAAAACATTGCGTCCCTGAGTGTAAGCACAAAAAATTTCATTTCACTTCAAAATGGGTACACGCCAGTGATATACGTCTTGGTTTTAACCCCTAAAGGCCTTGGGGCCGCGAAAATTTTCTGGTCTTAAGACCAAAAGATCTGTAAAACTACTGTCATACTTCGAAATGAGACGGTGTTTAGTGTTGAACGATTCCAGTAATTCAAGACAAAACACGGTTTTTGAGACATTTACTACGATCAAAATGATAACGTAATCTTGATTAGCAGCGAATCCAGGTCTACGTTTGGCATTTGCAAGCAGCGGCTTTTCGCGGTCACAAAGGTAGATAAAAAGTTCTTTTGAGTGACATCGTGAAAAAATATTAGGAAAAAGATAGAAGCTTCTTGGCAATTCACAGGTGCGACCGTGCGATTCCAAAACACGCGGATAGTTGAAACCAGCCTTTATTCGAGTGAGATCAGAGTGAAGAGCATTGATTTTTGCTCGTCAGCTAATCGACTATCGACACGTTTAGCGTCGTCTGGGCAAAACAAATGATGTGACGCCGTTTGGGAAAAAGTTACTTACTTTGTGCGAGTGTTTTTTGCTAATTTATTGCAATCCAGTCAGTAAAATGAGCGGCAAAATATATTGAAAATTTCCGATATACATATTTGACAGAAAACAGTTGCAAAATATGTTGGAAACTTCCGATATACATTTATTGGAAGTTTCCAATATATACGCAAAAAAACAATTGCAAAATACATCATAAATTTCTGATATACAGTGCATCATATGAGCTATATTGAAAATCTAAAAGTAATTTCACGTAATTTTGTGACTGTGGGGAAATCATGACATCATTTTAATCCAGAAGGCATTGTAAGTTGCATTACAAACACTAACCTGCAACTGCTAAAAATCACCGGGTAAACAATAGAATTGTGCTTTTAAAATTTTATACTCGTGGCCTACCGAAATTGTTAGGAACTACATGATTAGATTTTTAGCTGGCGTTGTTTCTGCCTGATTTAAATTGGAAGAGCGGATTATGCGAGTTCTATTTGTGGCGTTCCCACCTAGTGTGGTGTGGCAGTTTTGTATTTCGTAAGTAATGTAACTGCTTATTTTGATCGACCGCCACTCCATGTTTATCAGTTTTTCCACGTGATGCCACGTTGCGCTTCATTTAACAAAATTAGTGTCTGCGTAACTGAAGTTTGAAGTGTTTTCTCGTCCAACTTCTCAATAGAGCTCTTCTGGGGTTATTAAAAGTTAAAATGATCTTTATTCAGATTTAACATCTACATAAAATTCATGGAAATTCGAACGCAAAATTCATATAAACGTTTCGAAAAACTAAAATCAGTTTTTCTTCGTCAGAAGTGACTAAGATTCAAACACAGACAACTATTGCGTAATCAACAGAATGAAAAGGAGAAGAAAATTATGGCAATGAACGAATGCAGCAGCGACAACTGGCGGTTAAAATTTATACAGTTTGGGATAAAAGATGTTACCGTATTTATCTGATTGTAAGCCGCAGCTTAAGTTGTTTTCTGCTTTATTTTTGTGCGGCTTACAATTTTTTCATTGCAGCATTTTAGTTTAATTACGAATTACACAAAATGTAACGACCTTAGGAGCGAACATTCTAAACACAGGGTTCCCACACAATTTTCAAAACTAAATTCCATAACTTTCCATGATTTTCCAGGACTGTTTTTACGACTTTTCCATGACCATTATTAAAGCATTTTGTGCATTTTTAAATACATTTATCAGTTTACATTGAAACAGCTCTTTCGGTAACGAGATCAAATTCTTGTTAATTGCTCCTTGTGTCAACGTTTTTACTTGCCAACATTATTAAACTTGCCTTGCCTTATCAATCAATTTTAACACCTAGAAATATAGTATCTGCTTAAACACCTTTTACTACCACCATGGTACTCTCACAAGGCATTGATAAAACATAATACTTGATAAGAAGACATTCAGTTAAAATACTCATTTCTGGCATATTTAACTCAAATCATCTTAACTAAATTTGAATCTCTTAATGTTTTAGCTAACTTTATAAGTCTTCTTAAATTATGCTTATGCTACTATTTGTTATAAAATTCAAACTAGCATATGAAACAACCCTGGACATTGCAATTAAATTCACAAACAACTACAGTAAGGCTATGAAAACAATACAATAGTTATTTCTCCTAGTCAGAAAAAGTCCTCATTTATGGTCTTCAACCCTACAATCTCTGAGCTGAGCATTTTTCTTGGTATAGCTTTGTTTCTAAGCGGGAATATTATTGTCATTAGAACAATATCAAACCAACAAAGATATGAAAGACTAGATTACAAAAAGCCCCTTTACCATTCTCATTTAACTAGGTCAAGAAATAGTAAGCAATTTTGATGTTAACTATGACTTATTGCAATCTAGGTACAACATGAATGAACATGTTAGTTATAACAAGATGAAATGCCACATTAAAAATTAACTTATACACAAACAATTTTAGGGCTCAAGAAAACGATTCCATAATCTAGCAGAAAAACATCTTTCAGTAAATCTGGTATAAAAAGTTCACATAACTTAAATTTTTCCTAAACACGTAAATTAAGTGGTGCTGTAGTTGCATTGAGAAAGCATACCAAGAAATAGCCTATTGTTTATCAACAATTCTCCCTGGAAAATAACCATATCAACCATCAAAGTTCCACAAAAAGTCATGATAGAGCATAGGCAATTTAAATACTGAACCAATGTGATACTTCTTAAGCATACAAAGATAAATGTCATTCCATTAACTTCAATTTTTTTTCAAAACCCGTACTTGGTCACAAAACATTTTCTCATTTTCTTCACTTTCACAGATCTTTACTCTGAAAGCATTTGACTTTCCAATCAAAGTAAAATTGTGCTTCACTTCCGCCCTGCAGCTAATTTGTTTGCTTTTAGGCTCATAGCTTGGATACTTTTATTCAATAACTTTCTTTTACATTTGTGTTAGCGATAGCCGTGGCTGATTTCTTTAATCTGAATATTAAGTTTTTTTATGTGGCAACCTTAGTAACGTGACCTTTCTTTGTCTTGCGAAAATGATTTTAACGTGTTAGTAGCTAGTTGTTAGTGCATTTATTTGGCTTATTTCAGGATAATTTACAAGTATTTATAATGATTAGTTGGCCGCTATGATCATTTCTTTGGTTTGTGAGCTAGTTTGTTCTGTATTATTTAAACTATCTTGCCATTGTTCTTCTAGTAGGGATTATGTCTAGGCTAACCAGCAAAGAATGTGTTTTATATTTTTTACAGACCGTACTCTAGTACACTGTAACACCAGTAGTGATATATGTGTGTATCGTGCATTGAGGTTGATGCTCTGCTGGTCAATAAAGGAAAGTTACAGGAAGAGATTGGCTGCGTGTACCTGCTGCCTAGCGGTCTTAATAGGATCTGGTGTATTAGTGGATAGACGATAACCATTTGACTTCATAAATTTCATCTTCTACAGCTTTCCACTTTTTAGCTTTATCGCTTTTAGCATGAAGTTTCCTTTGCTCTTCTTATTACAACTGATACGCATTCTTGCTGCCCCAACATTTCGTTTCAGTCTTGGGGTAAAAGAAAGCTCACTAAAATGATTAGCATCACTCTTCACAGTACTGTAGGCTACACAAAGCGACTCGCAACTAAGGTTTTCTCTTGCAAGTTTTCAACCAAAAGTTCGCTGTTGAATGAAAACCGTCTTTCGACTGCAGTTTGACCATGTGAAAGCGTAAAAATAGTTCTAAAAACTTCCCACGATTTTGGGTGCTTTGCATCTTTCATGCAATTCCAATAGAATTCATCCAAGCTGTCTGTATTCATGTTGAAACTCGAAAACTCAGCAAGATGGTTTTGTTTCATTTCCAAAACAAAGCCTTTGAACTGAATACGAATTTCGTTGCAAGCTTCTGCCAAACACCACTTTCCATAGAGTAAAATCTGCAGAAGTCGCTCAAACTTGATCTGTGCTTCTGCAGAATCGGATACCAACTTCTGTGGTACGACACTCACCAAATTCTGAACCAAAGAATACTTTAAAGGACATCTTTCCAACAGTTTCATTACAATAGCAGACAAAAACTAATGCAATCATTTTTGGAATTTAAGATGCGTAGTTCATTTGCAACTTTTTTTTCTTGTTACTTTTTTTAAAGTACCTCGAGCAGCAAAGCCATTGTCAACATGCTTTGGGTTTTTTGTTTCTTTTTGTCAGTAGGGTCAGTAGTACATAACTTCTTAAAAGTATTGGCTTTTTCTAAAACTTCTTTTTTTAAAAAATGACCCGTGATAAACAGTAACAAATCTTTCAAAGACAAGACCAAGAAAGGAGTCATTGGAGCATCGGTTTGAAACTTCAACAAAAATTCTTTCAGCGGTTTTGCAAGAGCGACAAAAAAATTCCAGCTTGGCTTCAATTAGAATATCGTCGCATGCAGATGCGACAAAAACGAAAAAAGCAGAAGCTGCAGCTCTTCTTTCACTTTGACAGTTTTGACATATTTGTTGACATGAGGCCGAATTTTCAAAGCTTGTTCAACAACCTTGATATCTTCTACCCATATATGCTGATAAAACCGAAAGGGAAACAAATCACTGCCTGTAATTTGAATAAAATCTTCCATTTTGGCAGGATATCATAAAAAATTTGCCACAGAGAATGCAGAGTATTACCAAGATTCCATCCAGATTCTTTTGCGCCCTTTTTAAAACTTTCATGGACAACATGCAAACTACAACTTCCAATATTTAGCAAGTCTGGGAGTTCTTCACCTTTGCATTTTTGAAAAAGATTGCAATAGAACTTCCAGTTTACATTGGGACCATCCATAGATATTTGCACCAAACTGCTAGGGTTAAGTAAAACCATTCCATTTTTAAAATAAGTCAACATATCTGCTGATGTAGAATGGCCCTTAAACTCTGAATTAAAGTATCTTTCTGCTACTTTATTGCTTTTGCTGTCTCAGAATCTAACTATCATATCCATTTGCTTTTTCTGGTTGATTTGATTCAAGCTTTCATCAAACAATAAAGTATAACAGTACTTGATTGCACGAATTTTCTCTGTAAGAAGCTCATGAAAATAAGGATAAAAGCCAAAATACGCTAAATAAGCACACTTTGTAGCTCCACATGAAAATGACGGTCCAATCTGACTATCTGGAAATATTTTGGAAAATAAACAGCTAATAACTCAGCAAGAACTAAATGAATAGTGACTGGTTATTACAGTACTTTAATAACCCAAAGAACTTCTGCATGCAACACTTCCTCTGATATGATCAAAAATGTGCTTCGTAATGATGCCGGCACTGTTGACACATCACTAGTTTGTTCAGGAATAGCAGAGGATGAAATTCGTTCACCAGATTGTATTTGCTAAGTTACTGCTGCTGGTATTACTAATAACTTAAACAAAATTTTTTTCAGCTCTCAGCAAAATTTTATGACTATCAATTTTTAACAAATTTTTCATGACTTTCCAGGATTTTCCATTACCGTGGGAACCCTGTAAACACTAGCTATGAATTGAGAACTACAGCTCGCAGCTACAGCTACTGTATTGATATCAGTCGTACCGGTCAATGTACAGACGCACTTGTGCATAGCAGGTACCCATTATTGCGCAATTCGATTGTGAAACCACATGGCATTGTTGTGTAAACCAGCAATGTACGGATATTCACTAAGAAAAGTCTATTAGTTTAGCAGTCTAAAAGTCTTGCAGTTTGATTCTTTACAGCGGTAGTTAGCAACAACTTGCTGTCATAAGTTTAGTAGAGTTACCGGTACGGAAACATCTGTTTTAATTTGAGGCAAAATTCTAAGCAGTTTTAAGCTTTCAGTAGCAAATTTTCATGTAGTATTTTTTTGCAAAACTACTGCAGTGTTGAACATATTGTGCAATTGCATCATGAGTAAAAGGCGATTCTATTCAGCTGATTTCAAACTGAAGGTCATAAAGTTAGCAGAGAATCATTCTAATCGAGAGACTGGCAGAAAGTTTGAAATTGACGAATCAATTGTAGGTAGATAGAAAGACAAAAAAACAAATTTAGTAGAAATTCATGAATTGCCAGTACCATCAAAAAAGAAGTTAAAATTTGGCTGTGGAAGAAAACCAATCCTATCAACTATAGAAAAAGAGCTGATGGAAAACATTCCATTTGAACGGGAGCAACAACATCATGTTTCCTCAAAATTGATACAAGTTTGGGCTGAACAAACGGCCTATGATGACGGCTTGACTGATTTCGTAGCATCTCATGGTTGGTTGCAAAATTTCATGAGCCGATTTAATTTGTCCCTTAGAAGACAAACGACCACTGAACAAATAAAACCAAGTGATTTACAAGAAAAACTTCTCAACTTTGTTGAGTTCAATAAAAAGCAAAGAGAGTTGCACAATTTTGAACGAGCAATGATTGCGAACATGGACGAAACACCTATATGAGAAGATATGCTTAGTGCCACCACAATCGTAAAAAAAAGGTGTGAGTGCTGTTCCGATTCGAACTACTGGGAATGAAATAAATCGGCTCACAGTAAGGCTTGCTGTAAAAGCAGACGGAACAAAATTGAAACCCTTTGTTGTAATACCAGCTAAGAAGGTTAAAAAAAAACTTTCGTCTATCCCAGGAGTTGTAGTAGTAGCAGCAACATCAAATGGCTGGATGAATAATGAAACTACTTTAGATTGGCTACAAACCATTTGGACTAAATTTGCATTTTCAAAACAAATGTTTGTTTGGGATTCTTTTATATGCCACATTTCGGATGCTATGAAAGAACAACTAAAACAATACAACACATTAATGTCTGTTATTCCGGGAGGTTGTATGAAGTTTTTACAACCTATTGATGTATGCATCAATAAACCGTTCAGAGCATTTTTTGGCGAGCTTTGCGACGAATGGCTTCGTAAAAAAGACTTTGAATACACAAAGGGTGAGAACATAAAAGCACCAAGCCATTTGTTGCAAATTCAATGAGTAATTGAAGCGTGGAAAAAAGCTTTGAAAGATGTTGTTAGAACTTCGTTTGATGTATCCGTGGTATAACGACATCTGATGCCTCAAAAATCTCTTGTCTGAAAATGGAAATGCCGGTGTTACCGATGATCAGAGTGCTATCGAAAGTACAATTAAAGATGTAAACGTTATTGTTGATGATGACAGTACCGATAATGCTTGAATCTGATATTTAAGTGAATTGATAATGAATGATTCAATTACTTTTATTTTTTAAATGCGGTAGGTTGTAAAGGTAATACAAAAGTTAAATAATTTAAGTTTCACAATTGTAGGTGCGGCTTATATTTATTTTCTATTGCCATTTCGTGCGGCTTTTTTTTCAGAGGTGGCTTACAATCGGATAGATACGGTAATTTTATCGTTAAAAGCAAAATCAGTTTGTGTATGTAAAAGGATTCTAAAAACAGTCTTTTTTTATAGTCACTTTCAATAGCTAAAATTGCAGAGCTTTACCAATCAATCCTGTGTCATTTTAGCAAACGTATTTCATTAGAGCAGATTTCTTTTTTAAATCCTCATTTGTTAGTTGGGCAATTATATCAGGTTTGATGTTCTTTGCGGCGTTTTTTAAACGATCGACCAGTTTACCAATATAAACACCTGTACAATCTAAACATGGAATTTCATATACATCACAGCGTTTATCAAACTTGTTGATTTTATCTTTTAAACTTGGTAGCATGCTTCCCATAGTGCGTAACGTTTTGTTGACACTTTGATTTGATGGTTTTTCAAACGACGTTTCATTCTTTTAGTTGTTCCAGATATAAATGGCAAAATAATCAATCCATTTAGGATAGTCCTTTTCAAGTGAGCATACGAGATAGAAATATTTTTTCTTTTATCCAGCTGTTGAATTGGTAATAAGCAATTGTTTGAAGGTTCACACCGAAAAAACCACAAACATTATATTGAAAACAATTTACGTATTGTAAACTATGTACCCAACCCAATAAAATACGCAATACGTAAATTGTTTTCAACATAATGTTTGTGGTTTATATCGGTGTGAACCTTCAAACCATTAACTAACCTTGCATAACGTCATCTAATTAATAAGCAATTGTGCTCGATTGAATAAATGTTTAGATTGTACAGGTGTTTATAGTGGTGAACTGGTCGATCACTTACAACAGGACACAAAGAACATCAAAGGAACACCAAACTTGATATAATTGCCCAACTAATAAATGAGGATTAAAAAAGAAATCTGTTCTAGTGAAACACGTTAGCTAAAATGGACACCGGATTGATTGGGAAAGCTCTGCAATTTTAGCTATTGAAAATGACCATAAAAAGACTGTTTTTAGAATCATTTTAAATGCACAAACTGATTTTGCTTTTAACGATAAAATTAACAGTTTTTATCCCAAACTGTACAAATTTATAAATTTTAACCGCCAGTTGTCGCTGCTGCATTCGTTCATTGCCATAATTTTCTTTTTCTTCTTTTCATTCTGTTGATTACGCAATAGTTTTCTGTGTTTGAATCTTAGTCACTTCTGACGAAGAAAAACTGATTTTAGTTTTTCGAAACGTTTATATGAATTTTGCGTTCGAATTTCCATGAATTTTATGTAGATGTTAAATCTGAATAAAGATCATTTTAACTTTTAATAACACCAGAGAAGCTTTCTTGAGGAGTTAGAAGATGCCTGGTGTCAAAAGCAAAATATTTTCTCGTTTGTTACCTGTTGAACTGAGATCACGAAATCACGTGAAATTACTTCGAGATTTTCGATACAACTCATGTGATGTACATCAAAAATTTCAGATATATTTTGCGGCTATTTTTGTGTCTTATTTAAGGTTGGTTTCGCCCGACATATACACCGGAAGTGTTGGACATATTTTTTAGATATTTCTTGCCGTATTTAACGTGGATTTTGTTCAATATTTATATCGAAAATTTCCAATACATGTATCAGAAATACTCAATATACTTTCCAGCTGTTTTTTGCCTTATTTAAGGTCGGTTTGGTCCGATATGTATATCGGAAATTTCCGACTTTTTTTTTCAGTTGTTTTTGTCAGACTTAAGGTGCATTTTGTCCGATGTTGTTTTGTTTCTCGCTTATAAGATGCTCTCTATTGATCGTAACCACTTGGAACCAGCAAAAATATATATTACGCTCTCTGTATTGGACCCCGGTGCAGTGCAGATTGAGCACTCTACCTGGCAGCATCGTATCGCGCTGCAAATATGCGTAGCTCACTGCTTGTGCAGTTTGAGTACTCTGCGATGCGGTGTGGAGAAATCGTTACGTACCACAAACGAAACCGTTTTTCCAGCACTATTAACCTCTCGGTTGGTAGTGCATGCCAGAACGCTCTGTGTTCCGCTAATGACGCCACAAAGGCAGAAACGGCAGCCGTTCGGAGATTGAGTATATGTATTGTAGCGCAACGGCAGGCATCTGGCTGTAGTTAGATGTCAAAAGAGTGCACTCCATACGGCGACTAGTCACTTCTATCATGATAGCTACTTCCGTAGATTCCTTTCGGTTTATTTATTAACAGTGCTGTTGGTAACTTTCCATTTGTGGTTTGTAACATCTTCGTGCTCATACGACTCTTAGTAGCTAGATCTCATTGCTGCGATAGCTGCGCATGTATGCATCGAAGTTGCAGTGGCTGCAACAGTATATATATCGAAAATTTCCGATATATTTTGCAGCTGTTTTTTGTCCGATATATTTTGCAGCTGATTTCATTGACTGGTTTATCATAAAAACACTCGCACATAGTAAGAAGTCGGTTTTTTGTCATTTTTCCCGCGTTCCGCAGGATCAGACGTTCTAATTCAATGTATGTCTACCACTACACACTCGCTTTTGAACCAGACTTTGTACTGGAGCAACGTAGCACTTTAAATTCCGGATGCCCTTCCTGACGAATACAAGCGGTATTTAAAATCGACTTATTGTCCGATATATTTTGCAGCTAATTTTATTGACTGGTTTATCATAAATACGCAAAAAATACACTCGCATAAAGCAAGTAATCTTTCTTTAAATGGCGGCGCATAAAACGGCTTTCACAAGGTGTGAAATGGAATCAATAAAACAAAATCAAAAAGAGCAAACCTTACATCATAGCGATTGAGGTTGTGGTTTAAAATTTAGGAGATCCATGCTTGAACGAAAAATCTAGGATTCGAAGGTGCGAGCCGTAATAATAAAGTAAAGGGTTTGGGAAAAAGTGCCTTGCTTTTGATCGATTAAATGTTATCGGTTGTAAATTAGTTAATAGGCCTAGGTATAAACTAGCATCAGAGCTGGCGGAAATTATTTGTCGGCCACACAAAAGCAAACTTTCTGCTGCAATGTTGTCCACGCTGATATTTTTAAAGGGTGACAAAGAAAAGTCTAAACCGATTTATATCGGAATTATTTTTGTTGATTACCCAGTTTTATTTTTTGCTGTGGCGAATGATGACACTTTGTTCCTGTGTTCAATGGACAAATACGCAGCATTGACTTTATAGATTTTAAGCTGATCTAACATAGCAATGTCAGTTTGACTAAAATGTGAAAAATGAAAATGTGAAGAATGAAAGTGCAAGTAGGTTTAGTTTGTACTTGATGCCATCTCTAGTTTCTCGCAGAAGTAGTAATTCATCTTCGCAGTTTGCTGCAGTAGGTCGAACCATAAACAATTGACTTTTACCTATAAACGAAGTTACCTTCCTTGCGCCAAGTAGTAGTATATGTTCAGTTAATATTCGTTTAAAATAGAAATCGACTGTACGATGAAAATTCGAAAATTTAAGCTGCTTGCGAGTCTTCAGTCAGACTGGGCGCCCACGACGGGTAGAGTGCTTGGCCCCACCACCTCTCTGCCTGGTAAAGATGAAAGCACCTCGTTAGGTGCCTTGCCCAAAGACACAGCAAGCAAGCTTGCCGGCTTGTTCTCCACACTATCTCTTTTGTGCTGAGCGCCATGCAGGGAAGCTGATCATACCAATTTTTAAAGTCTTTTGATTTGACTCGACCAGGGGAAATGATCCCCAGGTCTACAAACTGCAAAGCGCCGCTTAAACCATTGCGCCATCGCAGCGGCTCTACTAAAAAAAGAATCAAATTACTACTTAAGATAAAGGCCAAAATTCTGCGTTCATTTGTGACAATGCTGACTGAGAGATAAACGCTGAAAGACTCAAAATTAGTAATAAGCAATCGGGAAACAAGAAAAACACTACGCGCAGAATCTACAAAACGCTTTTTCGCAAAATTCACTAAATTTCAAGTAGTCTTCCATAGACAAGCACCAAACGTTCAGCAAACGGAATGAAAACCTGCATCTCTATCCACAACTCGCAAAGATGTGTCCTCAATGCCTTATTACAACTTCTAGTTGAAAAAAACCACGCAAAGTTCTACGCAAAGTATTTTTGTCAGAATTTAGTAAAAAAAAAGGCCGAATTCTATGACCGCGGGCGTTTTATCGATTTCTTGCCAAAATGCTATTAGCCAATATTGCAAGCTAGTGTAGCTCAACGGCATGCATTCAACTGTAGTCCAGATTAAAATGAGTGCATTCCATGTGGCGACTAGTCACTTCTATTATGACAGCTACTGAACGTAGATGGCGATCCATACATAAAGCCAAGTGTTGTTGGCGGCTTTCTACTTGTGGTTTATAGTTGAAGTTGTTGAGGTTGCTACACAATCCCCCTCCTCAAACACGCACAGCTAGCGGAGACGTGCGAAGGAACGGAGGAGGTTGCTGAGGTCGCAACATGCCTTCCACCCTATCGCTGAGAGAGTGAGGATTGCTGGCCGAAGTGAGTGAGATTCCCGCCAAGACCCCACCTAATTGGAAGGCGGTCTTGACGTTGGGGCTCGGCGACTCGACGATGGTCTGTGCTTCTTGACTGAAGACGCTGCCGTCCAACTAACATCGGGGGAGATGTAGTTTCTTCGCGGGATCATTATTGTTGCGCAACGGCAGGCATCCGACTGTAATCCAAGTTAAAATGAGTGCACTCCATGTGGCGACTAGTCACTTCTATCATGATTGTTACTGAACGTAGATGGCGTTTCATATATAAAGCGAAGTGTTGTTGGTGACTTTTTGTTTATGGTTTTTAGTTGAAGTTGCTGAGGTTGTTACACAATCCCCCTCCTCAAACACGCGAAGCTAGCGGAGCGTGCGTAAAGGCGGAGGAAGTTGTTGAGGTGGCAACATGCCTTCCACGCCAACGCCGAGAGAGTGAGAATTGCGGGCCGAAGAAAGTGACATTCCTGCCAGGACTCCAATTGAAAGGCAGTCTTGACGTTAGGGCTCGGCGAATCGACGATTGCTTTGCTGCTTGACTGAAGACGCTGCCTACTTAGAACTCCTGCAATTTCCATGCTCGTTGGTAGCTATTTTGTGTTTCTACATTTCAGTAGCCCAATATCATATTTTAGTTTGAATATCTGTAAGTCTGTATTGTGGTATTTTAGTGCTGCCCCATTTCAGATTCCTTCTGTCATGCCTAAGCGTATAAATGACAAATGCATTGCTTGGCATTTAGCTAAAAATTAGCCTTTGCACTTGGTTTTTATTGTTTCAAACACATTTGGTGTAGGCCTAGGCTGCTGTTTTTTGCAATTGTTTTGATATGGCCTTACTAGATAAAAATGTCGACGATGGCTTTGCTGCTTGACTGAAGACGCTGCCGTTCAATTACATCGGAGAGTTTTTTTGTCGGGGTCACTATTGTAGCGCAACGGCAGGTATCTGACTGTAATCCAAGTTAAAATGAGTGCACTCCGTATGGCGACTAGTCACTTCTATCATGATAGCTACTGAGCGTAAACGGCGTTTCATATATATAAAGCGAAGTGTTGTTGGTGACTTTCTGTTTGTGGTTGGTAGTTGAAGTTGCTACACAATTGCAATCTCGTCGGGGTCACCATTATAGCGCAATGGCATGTATTCAACTGTAGTCCAGATTAAAATGAGTGCATTCCATGCGACGACTAGTCACTTCTATCATGACAGCTACTGAACGTAGATGGCGATCCATATATAAAGCCAAGTGTTGTTGGCGGCTTTCTACTTGTGGTTTATAGTTGAAGTTGTTGAGGTTGCTACACAATCCCCCTCCTCAAACACGCACAGCTAGCGGAGACGTGCGAAGGAACGGAGGAGGTTGCTGAGGTCGCAACATGCCTTCCACCCTAACGCTGAGAGAGTGAGGATTGCTGGCCGAAGTGAGTGAGATTCCCGCCAAGACCCCACCTAATTGGAAGGCGGTCTTGACGTTGGGGCTCGGCGACTCGACGATGGTCTGTGCTTCTTGACTGAAGACGCTGCCGTCCAACTAACATCGGGGGAGATGTAGTTTCTTCGCGGGATCATTATTGTTGCGCAACGGCAGGCATCCGACTGTAATCCAAGTTAAAATGAGTGCACTCCATGTGGCGACTAGTCACTTCTATCACGATAGCTACTGATTAAAGATGGCGATCCATATATAAAGCGAAGTGTTGTTGGTGACTTTCTGTTAGTGGTTTTTAGTTGAAGTTGCTGAGGCTGCTACACTAGCATAGTCTGCCTGCAGCATAGTTCACGAGCCAAGATATTTACGCACACACTAAATTATCAAAAATTAACACAGAGCACTTACCTACAGTGAAGTAAGTGTCCTATGAATATTTTATTTTATTGCTGAACTTATGGACTGAAAATTTCAGCAAGTTTTGACACAAGCTTTGAACTTTTACAGACCAATTGACACCGCAAACATTAAATCAAATTAGTGAAGTACGAAGTACCAACAACGAACAATAGCAACCTACCAATCTAAGCTACAAAAGTACACAAACTCAGGATTTTTTGTTAGCTTTCAGAAGATACGAACATTATATTTGACCGTACCTGACACATGAACCCTGGAATCACTCTATGAAAGGTTGATCCTTTGTAGCCAAATCCTTTTTCACCAGTACACAAAGCTCTGAAATTTTCAGCGGTTTTTGGCACAACATCAGTTCTCAGCTGTCAAAATAAAAAATGTTTGTTACAATTTAAATTTCAAGGCGCTATTATAAAATCACATACGTTGAAATAATACTGAAACACCTTCCAAAGAGCACAAATATTAGGAACTGGCAGGTAAACATTGGTTTGTGGAAAAAGTTTAAACCACTTGAACAAATCATTATCATAAAAATGATGACCTCTTCCTAAGACAGCTATTCTGCACAAAAACTACAAACTGTATTACATTTGCTGTAGGCACCTTTCAACCTCGCGAGATTGCACCTTTATTACCTCCAGTATTACCTTCTTCTTCTTTCGGCTTTTCCCTATTCGGGGTCGCCACAGCGCGAAAGTATTTTCCATTTCTCCCGATCGACTTCGTCTCCTTCCTTAGCTCCAACCCTTTCCATGTCTTCTCTTGCCAAATTCATCCACCTTCTCCTTGGCCTTCCTCTTTTCATTCTACCTGGCACCGCCATCTCCATCATCGTTTTTCCCACGTAGCCTTCTTCTCTTCTTTTTATGTGTCCATACCAGCGTAGCCTTGCATTCCGAAGTTTGTCTCCCAGCTTTGCGATTTTCGCAGCCCCTCTCTCGTATTTGTTTCTTACCTTGTTCTTTCTTGTCACTCCCAGTGCCCATCTCACCATTTTCAACCCTATAATTTCCATTTTTCCCACCTGTTTTTCCGTCACTGCCACCGTTTCCATTCCATAAAGCATGGCTGGTCTAACAATACTCGTGTACATTTTACCCTTAACCCTTGCTGATAACTTCCTGTCGCACATAACTCCAGACACCTTCTTCCAATTCATCCAGCCTGCTTGGATTCTTCTTTACATCTTCCATCGCTACTAACTGTCGAGCCTAGATGTTTGAAGTTTTTTGCTCTCTTTAGCTTTTCTCCATCATCCACATCCCCAGAATTCAAATACTCGGTCTTGCTACGGCTCACTTTCAGGCCTCTTCTCTCCAGTGCATTTCTCGAAATATCCAGATCATTTTCTGGCTCCCTGTGATTTTGCCTAGACAGCATTATATCATCTGCAAACAGCCTATCCTATTGTGCGTCCTTCCTGATCTCCTCCGTCAGCTTGTCCATAATGATGGCAAAAAAGAATGGGCTGAGTGCTGAGCCTTGGTGAAGTACAACACCTACCTTGAATTCTTCAGTCAACCCTGCTGCATTTCTCACAGTTGTTGTCTTTTCTTAGTATGCTAAACACCAGCCGGTTCTGCTGGTGTCGACCGACAGGGCTACCAACCAGTTATGTCGATTTAGTAACATTCGTTCAGCCGGCTTCAACCAAAGTATATTTTCAAGATCATAAGCGATAAGCTGGTACTAATGGAGGCATTGCCCCTTGGCCCTACTACCGACTGTAGTAATCTGATTTAAGAGCAGTCTTACAAATTCACTTACTATTATTTCACAAATTCTATCAGTTTCTTCAGATAAGTATAGGAAAACAAACCCAAAGTTGGAAATGGGTGTTGTAATGGCATTTGTTTTACGATTACGAAAATCAGTTGATTGGTGTATGCATATTTCACAACTTGGTACAATCCCCTTGTGGAAGTAGTAAACAGTAAAGCAATCATCGTTAGCATAAATAATTTCTTTAGTCCTAAGCTTCCCATTGCTTCTAATGCGGCACGCTTCCGAGGGAATTGCGAGTGGTAAGTGTATTAGGTTATACTCCCTGCAGCACAAAGGTGAGGCAGTCAAACACTTGGTATAGAATCGAGTGCAATGCAGATCAGTCAGTGAAAAGACAATCAAACTAACAATACTGAATAACCTTTTTATGCCAAAGTGTAGCTGTCCCACAGACTTAACGCATTTAAGATTGAGACACTTAGAATTAACTTTCCTCACAAACGCGAATACTAATGAAGGCAAAGAGAAAATTTAATCGCAATAATAAGCACGGTAGTCAATCATTTTTATTACAACACTCCATGCTTTTTGATGGATGCTGATGTCATTTTCAAACAGCTTATTATTTCATCTCTCAAAAAAGGTTTCAACCACGTTTGTACGGTCAGTATTTTTTGAGAAAATGACAGAAACAACTTTTACCATCAATCGTCAATTGTGATGTCATCTAAAATAACAAAAAAATGAAATTGTTAAAATTTGGGAAGTGGGGTGCTGGCTCTTTCAACCACAAAAGCGTTTTCCTTTGTCAATAAATGCGAATTAAAAATTTTTTCTATCGTGAGGTCATCGCGATGTCACAGACCCCTTTAAGTCACTCACCCTGAGGAAGCGATAAATCTTGCCAAGCCTTACTTATGCCTATTGCAATTAGGGAGAAAATAAACGCAATGTACCCAAAACGATTTGACCGGACGTTTAAAAACTTGATTTCCAAGACAAAAAGTGATCGTGTGTGTTTGGATACGAATTTGATCAAAATTTATACTTTAAAAGCGTTAACCTCCGTAAAAAATATTCATGCTTGTTTGAAAACCAAAATTGGCAAGATTCTCACTTTTTTTAATAGACTATCTCCCTTAACGCTTTACCCAACCCTGCCCCATCCCAAATACAATAGTGCTCAGTTAGGCTACAAGATTGCTTGATAATATGATTGAGTTTACTAAAAGCTCCGCCCACTCCTCCCTTCCACCCCAAAAAATGTTTCTAAATACACCACTGATTGAAACCACCGTGCTCTTGGCCCAAGCAAAACATGCTGCTAGGTCCTGGCATAAACACAGCCCGAGAAAATGAATCTAAAGCCAAGCACTCACGGTTATCAAAAATGAAGGGTCCCCATCGGTAATGTTGAAGTCGAAAATATCAGTTAAGCTGGCTGTTCCATCTTTAGCCAATGCATAGTTGTGAGATCACAAATAAAAAGTAACGCTATTTTTAACATAGCCAATTCTCGTTATAAATAGGAATAAAGTAGAAAAAGCATTTGAGAGGGTTGCAAACCGCTGCTATATTCGTCCCAAAGTTTTGGAAGTCCCCAGCAACGTCTTATTGGCTCTGTTTGCAGCATACACTTAAGAAGCGCAGTTACTGACGATTGAAACAAGCAATCGTTTCACAGACTTCTATTGATTTATTTCACCGCTTAGATGGTAGCGTAAGGGTAAAGTTGTGGGGAGAGGGACGCCAAAGTGATTGTTGTGTAATTTCTAAAATATGCTATTTAATATTTGACATACTATGTAAGACTTTTCATAATGGTATGCTTTTGCTATGACCTAACATCTTTCGCTGCGCTTATGTCGCTACGTCTTGACAAAATTGCAGCTGAGGGAAGTGCAAACTCACCCAAAATGAAGCACTTACAGTTAGTTTATTTTGATAGATTATGTTATGGTTTAAGAGTGTAATCTATAGACCAGATCATTGTGGTAAAGATGCGAATAAATGTTGCGATTCCTGTATGATTTGACGTGAATTATCGCCATTTGCTAAACTTTGCCACATTTTATTATTATATGTTAGAGGTAAAGATCAGTCAGGCTTGCGACAAAGTGTACAAAATTATTGTAATTTGCCATTGCATTTTTGACCAACAGCTATGATGTCAAGTATATTTTGCCGCTATGTCAATGCTGTCATGAATCATTCCACTCTCACAGGCAGCATATCAGTAATTTGGTTTTGAAATAACAGTGAATAACAGGTTTACGTGTAGCCATTGTTTTTCTTTCTTTTCACTTGAATCGTTCCAAACACAAGATAACTTCATGGAGTGTGCTTGAAGCATGCAAAAAAAGCGAAGAAGTAAGCTTAGGAGGCTTAAAAAAAGAATTAGTCGTTACATCGTCAAATTAGCTTTAATTGTTGTGACATATTTTTGCAATTGAAAGCAACTTGTTAACATCTTCCAAAAAAGCTGTTAATCGCGTTTCTACAATCAGTAGTTCTTGAAAAAAGTAGAAAACAAATTTTGCAAGTAATCATTAATGATGACGTCATGTGAGATCCTAAAGCGAAATTCGTTCAAGTTGGCAAGTCGGGTTCCAGTGTTCGTTTAAGCTGAGAACCGCTTCTATCAGTCAAAAAATGCAATTTAAAAAAATGATCTTTGATTGTTATGTTGTCATTAGGGGGTTCATGACGCCATGAACCCCCTTATTACACTCATACCGGGGTGGTGATCAATCGTGCCAACTTTCATTCTCGTACGTCCAGTAGTTTTGGAAGAGTTACAAACACACAGACAGAATCGCGCTTTATTATGTAGATTAGATCACGTAACCATAGTTGGTAGTGTGGCACCACAACAACACAATGATATATCCTTCAAAGCTATTATCTTTTTAACAGTAACATTGTAATATATTTGACAATGAGGGACAACTTTAAAAGACAGAACCTAAGTATTTAATCAAGGAAAATCGTGATAAAACATAGAACTACAAAGCTTTACTTTAAAATAATTACTGAAAGACTACCAACTCAATTAGTACGGAAATTGCAGGAATAAGGAAGTTGACAAAATTAAAAACAATCTTTTTAAGTATTTTTAACGTAAGTTATATCTTACTATAAGTGCTTATAGTGCTATACCATTTCTCATGTATTTGTTGCAGCATTCACTTTTTCACAAATACCTGTATCATGTTATGTAGTCTACGTTAATCCAGTGTGAAATTTGCAAAACTTTTAAATATTCCTCACTGTGTTGTGGTTGAGTAACAAGTGGGCCCA
The DNA here is from genome assembly GCA_963675345.1 of Trididemnum clinides. Classification (NCBI taxonomy): domain Eukaryota; kingdom Metazoa; phylum Chordata; class Ascidiacea; order Aplousobranchia; family Didemnidae; genus Trididemnum; species Trididemnum clinides. The sequence goes on along the minus strand of OY776285.1, from coordinate 45,172,244 downwards.
CGATCAGTATGCCAAGTTGCCAATGTAAATTATTCAACTTCATCACATTACGTGATTACAAAAAATATTAACTCTGGCTATTTGTTGTCGACGGCATTTTACTCAAGGAATCTATTTAGCCATTGAACGTTGGTAATTGGTCAAATTCTATGAAGTATAAAAACGTGACTTTTAGCTGTGTATGAATCGTCAGTTTTTATTCTGCACTGAAATCGTGAAAAAAATGTAATCATCAATATACATCTCTTCATGTTATATACACCCCCTCCTAGTGTACACTAGCATTATGTAATTCTAGAAAAAAAGTTACTACCATACATCTTTCAGAGAATCAAACCCCAATTTCAAACAAAGATTTGCGAAGAATCAAACTCCAGCCCAAGACATTTAAACACACAGCAATACTAACTATTTCGCCATTACAACGCTCAATGCAACGAAGCAAAGGTGCCAACTGAAACACACACCAATCGTGTATAGCAAGCAAGCCACTACAAAAAATATAGCCATTCAATTGGGAAGAACTGAATTATGTTAAATGCAATTGAGCCGGATTTTAGTTAGTGTTTTCCTTATTTTACTGTTGCTCACGAAGAGCGCGCTACAAAGCACAGTTAAAATAAAGATTATACGAAATTATGTAATTTTTAGCCAACATACCTCCATAACTATTCTTCCAATTGCATTACCGCCAGCAGTTATATCAAAAAAAACTCTTGGTAAATCCATTTTTCGAAGGCAATATAATCTTTAAGGATCGAAAAAAGTCAGTTTTATAAAAATAGTATGCTAAAAAAGGCTAGTGTATACAAAAAAATAAGGTTAGATTTTTTTGCCGTAATTGCGACAACACGACACAACAATTGCTCTTTTGGTAAAAAGTTAGTAAAGTTCAATAATACTTTTGCATCACGAGATAACTAGCTTTAAAAATGTGATATCATGTTGTGATTCATGGCTGTAATAACACCTAATTAAGAAATTAAGCTTAATCAGGAAACAAAGCTTAAATATGAGCAAAAAAATGTAATTAATTCAACAACTGAAGGAAACTTAACTGTACACAAACTTAATGCTAGTTTCAAAAGGAACTGAAAAACACTTCACTTGCACATAATGGCTATTTTGCTGTCAACAACAGCAAAGACCACAGGTTGTTTTGCCCCACACAACTGGTGTGTCTTTAAATTAGAACAACTGCAAAGTCGCACTCAGCATTGCTGTGGCACAATTGAGAGAATCACTGTGGTTCATCGGAACAGTTAGAGTTCGATTCTTAGCGTTACTTTTTTTTGAATTGGGGTTGGATTCTCTGGAGGATGTATAAGAGTAAAATGTTTCGTTTTTCTTGAATTACATGACAGCGTACGCTAAGTGGGTGGGTATATAAAGCATAAGAGAAGTGTACACTGAGGAATACATTTTGGTCAAATCACGTTTTTATTAAATCATAGAATTATCCAATCACAAACGACCAAAGTTACGCTTTTAATATGTTATAGAAGTTGATCAATTACCTACGTTTATAATTGCAAAACAGATACCAAGGGTATATTGCTGTCAAAAAAATGATAGCTTGACATAATGACAAATGAAATCAACTGATTGGTAAGCTTTAGTAAATAGTATGGGCAGTGTTCCCTGTAAGATTTTTTCAAGAGTATAACTGCTGGCACAAATGCGAAATTGCAAGCAAATGTACAGCTACTGGTCATGTTTTGCCAGATATTGCTGAACGAAGCGTTACACCAGCCTAAGTAGTATATTTTGAAGTTGTAAAAAAGAATGTTTTTGGTAGCCTACTACTATTCATTTGATAAATACGCTAAGCTAACAAACGATATTGTCCACACCGATTTAGATCTCGGGTCTTTGTCCAAATTTTTGAGGAAGTTAAACGTTTTGGGTAAGCATTACGTGACCGTGGTGCAATAGCGATTTACAGTTATGTGCGCACTGTTTCATGCTTTTATTGTGCATCAGAATTAGTCTAATGCATTGGTTCCCAAACTTTTTTGGAAATCTGTTAAACAAATTTCGCGGCACACCAGCCTTGGAATCTTTTCCAATTGATGTTGAGTAGCATCACAGGCGACAGCGAGAATGGTAATGTCCTTTTTTTAATTTTTTTGAAATCACCATTTTTCTAGGCCACGACCTCCGAAAATCGCGTGATGCAGCCCAATACGGTGCTGATTTCAAAAAAAAAATGGTCATTAATTCTATCACCGTGACCTGTAATGGCAGCATTTTCTCGATTTTGGAAGAAAATTTGTAACAAAAAGCATTTTGAAAGGACTCGCAGTTACCTGCAAATCTTCCACGGCACACCAGTGTGCTGCGGCACACAGTTTGGGAAACACTGGTCTAATGGCTTCATTTCCGACGTCAGCTTTCCTATAATAACGTAGCATTTTCCTCAATCCCTGCAAATTTCTAATTTTTGCATGCATTTAAGTTTGCCTATAATGTTGGTTTGCTTATAACGGCACCCATTGTTTTTCGGTCAGACAGGCTTTGTTCATTTATTATGGCGTTTTTTAACTAGTTCGGCGCTTCTCAACTGGTTTTGGCTAGAGACCCATTTTCAGAATGTAGCCTGGATATATATTTTCTCAATTTCAGACTATGACTCGGAAAAAGTTATCAAAATAAATTTCAGGCATGTTTTTCAAATAAAATAATAAAACATGACATCAGGAAAGATTTTTCCAATTTCACTCAACACTTAGGCGAAATAAAGTACTGGCCCAGCAATAAACCATGGTCCAGCGATTAAAAATCAGTGATCTAGTTCAGGGGTCGGCAACCCCTGGCACGCGAGAGGATTTTTTATGGCACGCCAAGTGACTTGACGCGCATGCGAAATCTACCCTATAGGCGTGCGCGGCGCACTCCCAAGCTCAAACTGTCTACACTGCACGAAATCAACAGTCCTAAAATTTGTCAAGCATGCAATTCACTTGACAATTTCTATGTCGGCGATGTCTGTTGTGGTTCTGCCAATGACGCTCACAACTGGTTCGCTGTGAAAGCGAAAAAATTGGCTCAAGACAATCCAGTTTATGCGATTTCCCATTAGCACAAACAAATTAGAGTAAACAAAGATGCGATACGCAACAAGAATGAAAAATTTTGGTGTAGACACGCCTAATACTAAAACACTGTGTTTCTTTGTCGCACATTCTGCTACAACTCACAGACAGTTTTGCTTGAAGAGATGGAAAGTGCATACCATGATGTGCTACTGCACTGCAGTGTCAGATTGTTAAGTTGCGGTAAGATTCTCTTGAGGTTCGTCGAATGTCTAATTGAGATAAGGGTCTTTTTCAGGGGACAAGGAAAGGCCGACCCCGAACTGGAGGATGAAAAGTGGCTTGTAAAACTGATGTTTCTTGCGGACATCACCACGCACCTTAACAAACTTAATCTTCATCTGCAGGGTATAGGAAAAACAGTGATGTGTCTTTTTGAGGTATGCAAAGGATTTGCATCTAAACTGAATGTCTACACACGGGACATCCGAATCGCCACTTTTCACTACTTTGAACACCTGAAGGCTTCCTCAGTGGATTACCAAGTTAATTCGGTTAAAATTGATATGTACATTAGGGGTTCAAAGTCTCAATTTTGCACCAGATTTCAAGATTTTCAACATTTTAGTTCATTGGTTTCTTTTCTCATCAAGCCCGAGAGCAGCGAAGACTTGAACTTATGTGCATTTGAATGGATGGATATTGAAGACTTCCAGTTGCAGCTGATCGATTTCAAAGCCTCTTTATTGTGGACATTGAAATTTGTTGATTTGTGGAAATCGCGGGAAACGATTGAAAACAAGCAAAAAAACATTTTACCTTGTTGGAAATCTTTGCAGGAGAAATTTAGCTGTCTGAAGAAGATGGCAATAGCTTTGCTGTCTGCATTTCAAGCCACTTATTTGTGTGAACAAATATTTTCCCAAATGAAGTTTATTCTCAGTGCCCATCGCAGCCGACTTACGGAAGATCAATGAAAATTGTGTGTTCAACTGAGTGTATCTAAATTTAGTCCAATATTACTGAGCTGAGCAAGGAAAAGCAAGGACAAGGAGTCTGTCTGTAGTTTCATTAAAAAGAGTCTTTTGACTGTATTCGACCTTATCCAATAAAATTAATAAACAAATTTGTTTCTTATCCGTTTGCTATTTACATCGTTGACTGTGCAAACCAAACACATAAAAATGCTTGGCACGCGAAGCTGCTTACATCTTGATATTATTCGTAAACTGGCACACTGCGTTCAAAAGGTTGCCGACCCCTGATCTAGTCCATCACTTTATCGTGAATGATCATAATTTTTTGATCTGGTTAAGATGCCAGCTTTGATGTCTGTATTGTTTTTGTATACTTTGCTGTCTTTCGTAACAGGGACTTGAGCTGACTGCAAGTCAAAGATCTCTGAAGGCAACCTAAAAACAAGTCCAAACAACAAATGTGTGGAAGTAGAAGCTGAGTTTTTAAAATTTGCAGGGGTTAGGGAGAAGGAAAGGCAAACGCTGATGTTGTGCTTTGGTTAGGGTGGCCATACGTCCCGTTTTCGGTGGGACAGTCCCGTTTTCAGGCCTTGGTCGCGGTGTCCCGCCCAGTTTACCACTTTGTCCCGGAATTTTCGATTCGAAATTTGCTTTTGTTAATATGTCGATTCCACAAACGATCCATTTGTTATATTAACTTGCAAGGCACAAATTCCCAGCTTTGTGACGTCACAAATTGAGTGTCTGCAGAGAGATTAGAATTTCTTCACCGCAGTTGCGCGATGGTTGGAATGTAAGGTTTGGCAGAAACTGAGAAAGGCAGCGCAGGCTTCACGAAAAGGTACTGCCTCGCAATCACTTCAGCCCAACCTGCTTCCAATAAATAGTAAGTTGTTGTATATCCTGTCAACTTTCTTTTACGAGATAGTGTCAGATGCTAAGTGACAAACGAATCGTCAATATTTCCATTTTCTAGTTTAATTTTTGGGTCTTGCTTTTCCCATTTGCTGTTTGTTAGAATTCCACGAAAAGCTCCCAGAGATAAATATCGTGAAGCGTCAACGCTAATCTAATTTAAGACATAACCGCGGGATTTCGGAAAAAGTTGACAGAGGTTGATGTAACCGCGTAATCTATATTTTGAAGAGAAATTTCAGTTAGTGATAGAGTATCAGTAACTAGATTAATTTTAGCATTACCATTAGACACTATGCTCAAAGGAAACGGTAAATTTACAGATGATGACAAGCTGAAGCGAGAATTTCCTGATCTGAAAGACACTGGAAATGGTAACTAGCTGTGCAATCGTTGTAGTTTTATATTTTCAATTACCCATAGTGGATATGCCGACTTTAATAACCACTTAGGAAGCAAAAAGCATAAAGTCTCTGTTGAATCAGCTGCATCCTCATCTCGAGTGACCTCTTTTTCAAAAATATCGGCTTCGATGCTGCTCCAGTTTTAGCTGCTAAAGAAGCAACTTTTGCTTATCACACTGCTACTCACGGGCAAAGTTTCAAAAGTTCTGATTGTACTTCCATGTTGGTCTCAAAACTGTTCGAACCTAAATTCTCGTTATGGAAAATAAAGTGTGAAGCTATAGTTAACGTCATTGCCCCGATGTGTACTGATGAACTTCACCAAGAGTTAGATCGAATTAACTTTGTCACTGTGACAACTGATGCTTCAAACATGAAAGAAGTGAAACTTGTGCCGATTGTGGTTCGCTACTTTTTACCAAAAAGTGGCGTTAAGGATAAAGCTTTTGGAATTTAAATCAGTTACCTGAGAAACAGCTGAAATATTAAGTAAATACCTGCTTTCAGTTATAGACCAAACAAAACTTGAGGATAAATTGATTGGATTTTGGGCGGATAATTGCAACACTAACTTTGGCGGTATTAAAAAAACAGGACAAAAAAATGTATTCTATAAAGTTAAGTACAACGTTAAGCGAGACCTTGTAGGCATCTTTATTTTATTTTTTTTTATTTATTTGCCATATTTATCCTCCATTCACGAGAAAGCGAATTGTATCGCTATACTTTGGACGGTAAGTCCGCATTCGCTTGGGAGTTGCCTTTTTTTTTGAGATTTATGGGTCACCTGTCTTCCACATAAAGGCGGGGCGTCCCGTTAAGTGCCTTGCCCAAGGACACAAGAAGCGAACTTGCCGGCTTGTTCTCCACAACCTCCCATAAATGCCGAGCGCCAAGCAGGGGAAGCATTTTTTAAAGTCTTTAGGTATGACTCGACAAGGGGAATGAACCCCAGGTCTACCGACGGCGAAGCGAACGCTCTAACCACTACGCCATCGCATCGCATCGGATGTACAATTCACATCGTGCACAACTGCCTGCAGCATGCTGTGGGTACTTTGCCAGTGGTTCTAGGACACTTACCCCCCGGGCACTTTAACCCTAACCCTAACCCAAGAGACTGGGGGTAACTGCCAGATACCTTTGCCAGTATGCGTAGAAAGCCTTGAAAAGATTTGTAAATTCTTTCACATTTACACTGTTCGGGTTTCCGATCTTAAAGAGTTTTGCGATAAATGTGAATCATATCTGGATGTTTATCGAGATTCCAACGAAGGTAAGACACCTCGTCTTTGGTTGAACTCAAGCGAAGACCTATCCTGGCAACCTGTATGTGCATCTACGGAAAAGATCAACTGCATGTTAGCGAAGCAAATAATTGATATCGACTCCCTTTTCGATGAGCACGTTCTGGTAAAGTACTATAACTCCGCAAGCAACAGAAGAGAGGGATGGCAAAATACACCGACATCTTATGAGCAAAAAGCGTACCCAATTGTTCCAAGCATTCAAGGATAAAGATATTCCCATTCGAAACTTTCAGAAACTGGTTGAGTTTGTATTTTGTTTACCTGTAACATCAGCACCGATCGAAAGAATTTTTTTAATTATGAAAAATATGTGGTCTGATGACAAAAGCAATATGCTCGAACAAAACGTCAAACCTTTCTTTATGTGCAAAAGTAATATTGATTTGACATGTACTGAATTTTATGAGAACATAAAATCAAACGTTGCGCTATTGAAAAAGGTGCTAGGCTCAGATAAATATCATTAACTTGTTGATAAACGTAATTCGGTTCTTTTTGTTGTATTTAGTACCATTAGGCTACTGCAATTGGTGATTAGTCAGAAAAATCAATTTTATTGTATCTAAAATATACTTACATAATATAATCCAGTTATACCGGATATATAGTTTAGAACGTTAGTAGCGTCATGTTGCCAGTCTACAATATGCGTCCAATATGCATTTCGAAAATATGACCAGCCTATCTAAAGGCCGTCTTGCAGTTGCGTCAGCACTGCTCCCAAACCAACCGGAGACGCGTCTGCAATAATACGCGTTTTGCAGTCATTTTTGAAATACGCCAAAGTGTCTGCTCGAGAAATAAGTGACTTCAATCTCTCGAATGCAGATTGTTGCTCGTTACCCCAAACAAATTTAACATGTTTTCTAGTTAGATCCATTATAGGCCTTCCAATTGTTGCCAAATTTGGAATAAACTTTGCCGAATACTGGAGCAGGCCCATAAATAATCTAACTGCCTTTTCGTTTTGAGGTGGTCTGGCGTTTTGAATTGCCTGAACCTTTTCATCGTTTGCCTTTATGCCTTTAATGCTTAAATCGTGCCCAAAAAAGGTCAATTTGGACAAATGAAACTGGCACTTGTCTCGATTGAGTGTAAGACCAGACTGCTGTAGCTGTAGACATCGTTTAGACCAGGGCTTCTCAAACTATGGGTCGCGACCCCATTTGGAGTCGCTTGATTTAGTTTTGGGGTCGCGGAGCAAATTCAAAACAAATTATTCATCAGAATTACAAGCTTTTGTAATCCTCACAAGAAAATTAAAAGAAGACTTGTTGTAAAATGATTTTGTACTGGATTTTTAGGGGTAACTCTATCTTTACGCTGTCAACTGTTAAATGAAATGTCTGCCTGAGCTTTCAGGTAAAAATAATCAAAAAACTGAAACAAGTTATTCGTTGTTGTTTTCTGTTTGTCGTAACATGCTGACCGATATCGATCTTGTTGACAGCTTCAACCTGAAGGAAATTTCCTTATTTGATAAAATTTGACTCTTAAAAGTCAGAAAAGGGGAAACTAGGCGGAAATGAACAAGATAAAAAAATTAGCAGGAAATAAGAAAATTTGGATCAACAATCTTTACAAAAACTATAGTGTAAAATAAAATGCCTTGTAGAAATACAGAAATTGCAGAAAAAAACGCTGCTAAACTTCATTTACCGTGGTCCCAACCCTACTAAGGAAAACGAAAAGGTTTATGGCTTATCTGTAATTTAAAATCGTATTTTTAAAGCCTGACGAGATAGCTTTCGACCACTACTAATCTTGGGAAGATTGGTTTGTTCAAGTAGAGTCAAGCGGAAGCCAATGAAAAGTGCGTAAGCTATGCCAGTTGCTTATCACACCAGCAGCGTATTTTGAGGAAGTGTCATGTTCCCTTGCTTTGGTCTTTTTATAAGAATTTAAAAACTAATTATGTTAGCTACATTTGCGTCAATTCTTGACTTTTTTCACTATGCATTTCAAGACATTATTTCAAGAGCAACCAGTTCTGACGTGTCAGTTCATTTCTTTCATAAACCATTGTGCGCGCAATATCCATCCCGCAGATGTGCCTGATAAATTTTATAAAATGACTTTGTTTCGTTAAGTTTTTTGTTTGTTTCACTATTTCCATCGTGTATTCTTTTTGTTACTATACAGTTACTTTTGTGGATTGTGCGCATTGGCATGATTACGCCCTAGAAAAAGATACTTGACAGTTGTGATCAACGGTGCAATTATAGAGGGAAACATAAGAGATAGCTCTCAAAAGATATGACAGAAGCAAAAAATGTAAAAGAACAGTTTTTTGTGATGCAAAATTCTTGCTTCCGCCAGGTTTTCTTCGTTTAAGGCTTCGCCTTTCGAAAGAAGATCGAGTTCACATAATTTATATAATTGTTTGATAATAAGATTAAGCTTACTTAATGCTTCGCTCCCCGCTCCCCTCTCAAAACAAAGAACGCCAGTGCCTGTAATTAGACGTTTATTGCTTAAATATCATTAACGTGTTGGCAACCCATTTAGGGGTCGCGTAGAAATTTCTTTTATAAAATGGGGTCGCAGAACAAAAAAGTTTGAGAAGCCCTGGTTTAGACGAGCGTTATGTTCAGATGCGTTTGTGCCAAACACAATAATGTCGTCAGCAATATTTGCAATGCCATCTAAAATCGCAAAAGTGGCATCGAAGTTATTTTATCATTAGATTCGTCGACTAAGGTGTAGTAAATTTGTTGCAACCCCAATCCTGCTGTATGGAGTAGCAATGCCTTCTTTTGTGCATCCTGCGTAACGCCTTTTCCGACTACATAAAGCAAAAGCGCTCTTTTCCACGTTTTCCAGCCCTGGGCTAAACTACTAGTTTGGCCGTCAACACTAAACGTATTTAAACTATTCATATCATTGTCCGTAATCCTCGTCGCCATTTGTAGTGCCTTCTGCTGCACCTGACCTTAACTTAGGTCTTACCGTAGAGCACTATATATTGTTGAAACTATGTACAATTTTATTGACAGGCTTTTCATTCCGCTGATAAACATACTACTGAGCAACAAGTTTCACATACCAGAAAACTTATTTATTACTGCCATTATTTATCATTATTCAGTCCCAAAGGATGTGACTCCGGTTACTAAACAAATATTTTGGTTCTAACTGCGAACACAAAATTCCTACGAAATAATGTCAAATTTAGTTTATACATTACAATGTTGTTCCATTGATTCAATACACTACAATGGTGTAGGCTAACTTCTCATCACTAATTGTTGTCTTTAAGCCATACTCAAATATTTCGCTTTATTAGTTTAAATGCTGATGGTACACCGTTTGCAAAATGTTATCAGAGCAAGATAGCTAAGATATGTTAGCATCACAGTGTAATAGCTCAGTAATCCATGATTGGATAAACCACCTGCAGCGAACACTATGCTTTCGCTCCCCATTATTTGTATTATGACGTCATAACGCAAAGTAGTTATAAAGCGCTGTACAGTATCATTCGTTCTTCTCTGACAACACGCGCTGTTCAAGAAAGAACCAATGTGTGCTGTATCGCCAGCTAAAAGAAAGACCGTTGCATTACACACCCTTAATAATGCTCAAGTGTTTGACATGATATGGGTTAAGGTCTGGGCCAAGCATGTACATCTTTATTAACATTTTTTTTGCCATATTTATCCTTCATTCACGAAAAAGCAAATTACATCGCTATATTTTGGACGGGACGTCTGCACTCGCTTGGAAGTTGCCATTTCCGTGGTGTCTGGGGCACCTGTCTTCCACATAAAGGCGGGGCGTCCCGTAAAGTGCCTTGCCCAAGGACACAACAAGCGAGCTTGCCGGCTTGTTCTCCACAACCTCCCATAAATGCCGAGCGCCAAGCAGGGAAGCATTTTTTAAAGTCTTTAGGTATGACTAGACAAGGGAATTGAACTCCAGGTCTACCGACTGCGAAGCAGACGCTCTAACCACCACGCCATCGCATCGGTCATCAATATTAGCAATGAATCTAACACTGTTAATACCTCATAGATAGACTTCATCAGTTAATGTAAGTAACTAACTTCTAATTTGCCACTAAGCTTACTCATCTGGTACCAGTGTGTAATTGATTTACGAAATGATTTTATTAAGGCAGTGGCTATTTTGCCATCACACATTAGTGATTAGTTAATGTTAATGATGTATTAAACATGTGACTTTTGGCTGTTACTGATATGTTCAATTTCAATGACAAATTAAAAAAAATTGCACCCACACTGCTACACTCCCTCATACATTCACATACCAAGCTACCCTCTCCAGTGCACGCTGCCCTTGTCTAAGTATCCTGCCATTGAAGATTCGAACTTGTAACCACAGCATTTCAATGCGGCTGCACTATCTACTACACCACAGCACCACTGACGGAACTGTAGCAAACACGCATCAGTAGTGACAGCAAAGTAGCCTCCTAAGGTAGAATGCCATCGACAGAAAAATAGCTACATCCTATTAAAGGTAGTGGTAATTTTGCCATTATTTGTGGAAAAATGGTTGTCCTTAACCATTGCTGGAGTTCATTTGAAGTATAATGGATCTCATTAAAAACAAAAAAGTGATCTACAGTAGATTGGTGAAAGCCTTAAATGATTGCTTACTGTCGAATACAGTTTCACCTCGTTTCCACGAATCTCAAAACCGTCGGCACGCATTGAGCGATGGGTTTTACGTTTACAGTCTTTTGATTTTGATGTAGTATATAAACCAGGTTGTACGAATATTGCTGATGCTTTATCGAGATTGAACAAAAATGAGCACATTAATACAGCAAAACAAGAAACTTATGATTTTGTCCGTGAAATTTTGATATTTTCTACACCCGTAGCATTGGCAACTCGCGAGATCGAGAAAGCATCCACAATAGATCCTGCGTTTGATGAAATTAGACGCTGTATTGCAACTAATGATTGAGCTTCGTGTAAATTGTCTAGCTATCAGCATGTTAAAAATGAATTGTGTTGTTATGGTCAATTACTATTGCGTGGCACACGTTTGATCATTCCAAAAAGTTTACGTGAACAGGTGTTACAGCTTGCTCACGAGGGACATCAAGGCATTGTGAAAACAAAAAACAGTCTACGTTCCAAAGTCTGGTGGCCGAAAATGGACACCGAGGCTAGAGGGACTTTGTCGAAAATGTCATGGCTATCAGGTTACTGGAGAGTCTAATAAGCCAGAGCCTATGCATAAAGTGGTTCCACCCAGTGGACCTTGGCAAGATCGTGCTTGTGATATCTTGGGACCTTTACCCAGCGGGGAATACATTTTTGTCATGGTTGATTATTTCAGTCGTTATTACGAGATTGCTGTGTTAAAATCTGTGACTACAGAAAAAGTTATTTTAGCATTAATACCTGTATTTTCGCGCTTTGGATTACCGCTTACGCTACTTACTGATAATGGGCCACAATTTATCTCCAATGAATTTGAGCAATACTTGAAAGAGCATGACATCAAACACTGCACTTCAATTCGTCTTTGGCCGCAAAGCAACGGCGAGGCTGACGCCAAAATCGCTCTTTGATGAAAGCCATATGAGTTGCCCATTTAGAGAAAAGGGACTGAAGAAGAGAGATCTACAGATTTTTAACTGCTTATCTTTCTACTCCGCAATCAACCACCGGTGCGTCGCTACCTTTTCTGATGTTCGGTCGCGAAATGAAAACCAACTACCCGTACTTCACCGGGTTACAATTGTGAAGTTGCTAACCCAGCATGTCGTAAGAAGGTGACTCTTGGGTACCCACCAGTGGCAGTCTGCCTTGTTGGTGGTGGGGCTACCAGTCACGCATGACTGGTTCGAAATGGGCTGCCATCTTTCCCCTAACCTAATTTCAATTAGGTTGACGGCATGAACCTGAATTGCCCCTCGTGCCGTACCTCCCTCCTGAGAAAAAGGAAGAGTAATCACAACAACAACAAAAGAAAACCAAGTTACCAGAGCTTTTACGCGATCTGGAGTTCCTTTATGAAGAAGTTCGAGACAATGACTGGCAAAAGAAACTACAAGGGAAAGTGCAAGCAGACACTGATCGAAATGCAAGGAAATCAAACATCCAGATTGGGGATACCGTGTTGCTGAAAGCCGATAAAACAAACAAGCTGACTCCTAATTTTGATTCTATTCCTCGAAAAGTTGTTGAAAAAGATGGAAGGAAGGTGACAGTGGAAGACGAAGAAGGAAATATTACGACCCAAGATTTTTCGTTTGTGAAAGAATATTACGGCGACAATAAAACTCAGTGCGAGTCGCATGACAATTCAACATCGGACGCAATTAACTCGGGGGAACAACGCCCTAAACGTATCATCCATCCACCTGTTCGTTTTAAAGATTATTGCATGTGTTAAACTTCAGTTTTTTTGTTATGGAATTTTTTTTTCAATTTCATATTTTGCCTTATACGCTATTACGCTTAAAGTTAAAAAAGGAAGGGATGTAGTGTATTGAATCAATGGAACAACATTGTAATGTATAAGCTGAGTTTGACATTATTTCGTAGGAATTTTGTATTTGCGGTTAGAACCAAAATATTTGTTTAGTAACGTGAGTCACATCCACTGGGACTGAATAATGGTAGTGATAAATAAGTTTTCTGGCATGTGAAACTTGTTGCTCAGTAGTATGTTTGTCAGTGGAATGAAAAGCCTAAAAATAAAATTGTGCATAGTATCAACAATATATAGTGCTCTACGGTAAGACCTAAGTTAAGGTCAGATGCAACAAAAGATACTACAAGCATCTCAATAAAGTTGCTCTACCCTTAACAAAAAGCTTTATAAAGAGTTGCCATAGGAGCATAAACTTAGCAAATCTCAAAAATTGGAGGATTGTTAGACTATGGCGACCCTTCCACAAGACTACGTGATTGCCATTCTTACAAACTGTTTTCCTTTTCTTAGAGGCCAATTGTATTGCTAGATCTACACTTTTAGTATCTGGTGCCAGCAATCAAATAACTAGGCTAACTACTGATAGTTCTAGAAATTAAAAGTCGGAATCTTGGTTTCACTAGTCCAATCCTCAGGCATTGGGCTAATGCCTAGGCTAAAATAGCCTTACTAGTAGCACAGACTTCATGGCCAATTTTATTGCTCAACTGCAAACGTCATAATCACCAATTTTGGTGGCTTATCAAATCAACTTTGTCCCATCTGGTTCACAAGCACAAGTGAGTGTCGCAAGCATAGCACAATCATGCTCGTGCACTAACAGGAAACAGCAAATGCGTTTTCACTGCTCACTTGCTTCGTGAAGTAAAAAACCATCGACATCGCTGCAACTCAAAATTTTCAAAAATCCATGTATTCAGAAATTCTTAAATGTCCCGACGCAATTTCCATTTACACGCACAAACCTCAATATTCCAAAGTGTTGAGCAATGCACAAACTGTAATAACACTTAGTCACTGCCCACTCAAAAATAACAATACTACTACAAAATACTTTGATATTGGTACATAAATATCATTCCTAAACTACTAACAATTGAAGTATCTGAAAATGATTAAATAGAAACAAAATAAAACAATTGCTGACATTTTTTGTATCACAGCTACAACTACAGACATGGAAATTGGACGCAATAGAAGTGCATTGTGATTTGCCGATTGCAAACAGAAACCAGAAACTAGATTCAAGTTTCAACAACTATTAGTTAGATACCGTAGCTCCACAAAAATTGCGTGATTTATACTGTAAATTGACAAAACTGGAAAATCTCAACGTAAATCATTACAACTTGCGAAAAAATCTCTACGAACTATCAACAATCTCGTACCGATTTCCTACTCCCTACAGCTGATCAAAAATTCCTACCGTAGGTATAATCTCTACGAGTAGCAACCCAGTTTAAGCGGCAATTTTGGCGAATTATAATCAAGAAATCGTTTTTGATTGGCCAGTCACTGAAACATTAAGGGCACTAAATTAAAAAAAACTGAATTTACAATGAAGAAACAAAGCAAAAAACTCTGTCATGCATTTAGACCAATTCCAGTTATCAAAAAAATAAAGTTTTTAAGCAAATAATTTACAATAAAACTAAGAGTAAAATAGCTAGATTTTTTGAAAAAGAATAAAAAGCAGCTACAGGCCAGATTGTAAAAGAAATGCTAAGCGATCGAAAAGACCTTAAATCTATTACGAAAATGGCTAAATTGTCAACACTGGTTGAAAGTTCTGCAACAACATATGACACAACTTCGACAGAATAATCACGTAATTTGAGATAATGTTCATCCGCTGGTAAATTGCTACTGCGGTATCTATTCAAGTCGGCCAGTTAAGATAAAAATGTATGACCAAACAGAATACATTACGGCTTTTCAAAAAAGGTTGCTTTGTCTACATTGCATCAATTTTTAGTTTATTCATATTCATGGCGGAAGAAAAAATGTCACAAACTGAGGTTCACACATTTGAAGCGTGACAATTTGATTCCGCGCAAAAAATCAAAAACTTAGTTTATACAGAAAGATTTCATATGACGTCACACATTTGGCGCAAAAAAAAGTGGCTGGCCAAAAACTGTAATTTATGTTGAAAAGGTATAGGGCGAATACCAGCTTTAAGGGTTATTTTGAAAACCAACGAGAAATTTATTAAAAATTGGAATGAATTATTGCTAGTTAGTTACTGGGAAACAAAAAAATTTAATCAAAAGCAATTTGATTGAGATCAGGCCTTTCAGTTGCCTCGTCCAAATTTCAAGCGGGAGCGTCTGTTTCCCAGTCCTTAGACCTGGGATTCATTACCCTTGTCGAGTCATACCAAAATACTTTAAAAAAAGGTATTCACAGCTTCCCTGCTTGGTGCTTGGCAGTTAAGGGATGTTGTGGAGAACAAGCCGGCAAGTTCGTTTGTTGTGTCGTTGGGCAAGGCACTTAACGGGACACCCCCATCTTTATGCGGAAGACAGGTGGCCCAGACTCCTCGAAAATGGCAACTCAACTCCCAAGAGAATGTCGACGTCTCTACCTACAGACAGCGATACAATTCGCTTTCTCACGAGTGGAGGATAAATATGGGCAAATAAAAAGATCGGCCGTAAGTAAGATTACCATACGTCCTCTTTTTGGAGGACATGTCCTCCTTTTTGGTAAAAAGTGATTGGTCCTCCGAAGATGCTTAAAAATGCCTTCTTTTTAATAAAAACTAATTTGGTCATCCAAAGTCGTTCAAAAATTCCCTTTTTACGTTTACCCCGCGATTAAAAAATTATGTCACAGCATATTAGTTCAAGTGATAATACGTTTAACTAGTAAGTAATGATAAAAGGGAGTTTCCTAACGGTCTACCTCAGACTGACTGTTACTTTAGGTTTGAAAGAGTAAAATTACATGGAAAATAGTACAAATACCGGTTGGTTTCCAAACTGCATTTCTTGTATTTTACGCGGCGGAGATACGGAGACAAATTTTGCTTTATTGATCAGGTCGATTGACCTAATTTCAAAGAAACCATTTCGGTACATATCTATTTCAGTTTAAAAAATCAAAAAATATTTTCGGTTGAACTGTTTATAATTATCATTGCTGCGATTTTTGAAAAATAAAACAAAAAGCTAAAAAATAAATGCGATATGCCAAAAAGAAAATCAAAGTTTACTGAAGAACTTCAACAGAAGTATCCATTTTTTAGAAAAGAACGAGATGAGTTCGAAGCAGAATGCATTACTTGTGGCTATGCAACTTTTGTTTCTATAGCAAATAAAGGCAAACTTAGCCTAGACATGCATGTAGACCAGCGTTTCTCAACCGGGGTTCCTCGAGAAAAATGAGATAAGCTAATACTCTTTTTCAGTCTTTTGCTAAGTGTGGTAAAATCTCCCTGATAAAGTATTATAAACAAACATTACCAAAAAAATTGACGAAGAAGTATTAATTTTTCCTTAACCTAATTATTCAAAAATAATGGAATATTCACCACGTGAACTACGATGAAAATAAGATGAGAAAGAATGGTATTTATTATTTTTTTGCGCAAGGGTTCCGTGAGACATGGGATATATTTTGAGGGTTCCGCAAGGGAAAAAAGGTTGAGAAACGCTGATGTAGACAGTTCAAAGCATAAAAAAGCTGTCCGATTTACATTTTTTTGTTTATTGGCATAATAAATTAAAAAAATAAACTGCTATATTTGTACTAATTATCAAAATATAATCATCAAAAGCGGTCAGTGTCCAACAAATGTCCAGAAAATTTTTCCCAGCCTTGCAGAACAACTTGTGGGGGTGACAATAATTATTATCAAAAAATGTCCTCCTTTTTGGTAATGAAAATATGTGTTAAGAATAAAGAGTTTCAGAGGAACGCTGAGACCTTCACTGCTGTTCTTCCAAAGCTAGTACAAAGAATCCAATAATTCAGCAAAATTTCTTTGATGTACAAACTTCAGAGCAAATGACCGATAGTAAAAGCAATAAAAACTAATCAAGGGTTATCCACATCGTAATTCTAGGCAGTAAAATTTTTAACTACATCGCAGTGGTTCTAAAACTGGGTTCGATGTGTCAGTATTAGGGGTGCAGCAGAGATTAGAATAAGTATACACACGCTATGTGTACAGCAATCACAATGTCCTCTGCTTAACACTAAAACGACCAAGCGCGTCAGTTGACGCACACAGCTGAAACTTTCACGTAGAGTGTGATTACAGTCTTCAGAATCATTACAACGTGAAAACAAAGGGCAAATGATAATCAGCATTGTTCTAGTCAGAGCTGTAATTGAGCATTGTGAAATCATAGCAGGATCGGGATAATTTCTCTCTAGTGTCCTAATTCTGTAGATTGAGACTAGCACGTGCTTGCGAGCAGTTGGACATTTAGAAGGAAAGGCAAAGACTGCTGTTTTACACTGACTTTACTGTTATCCGCAATAAAAGCGTTGTTTCCATGAATATATGAGCGTTTTCATAATACTTTTCAGGCGTTGAATTATATACCTCTGTGTTTTTAGCTTTAAAAACTTGTTCTGCTAGTCACAGTTTAGGCTCAAATATGGTAAGACGTGCCTCTGCGCAGCAGGCTTTGTTGCGGTTACAAGACATTTCAGCAAACTGCTTAATTATACAGGGTGTCTCAAAAGTAAGTATACACTTTAAAATTTGAATAACAATCTAATGGCTTATTCAAATTTGTCAAAAGTTTACAAAAATATTCTATAAACTACTAGAAACAGATTACCGTCCTAATATCACGTTGAATTTATTTATTGACAGAATGTTAGACCTCAACGTGGAAACCACCAATTTCGATACATTTCAGCCACCTTTTGACGCATTCTTGCCCGATACCCTGCAATAAATCTTGTGTAACTAGTCCACATGATGCTCTAATGTTTTGTTCCAACTCTAAAAGGTTTTGAGACCGTGTGGAGTAAACTTTGCTCTTAAGGAAACCCCAAAGAAAAAAGTCGCATGGGGTTAAGTCAGGTGAACGAGCGGCCCATTCTAGAGGACCTCTGCACCCGATCCACCTACCGAGAAAACACTGATTTAAGTAATCTCTGACTTTCCTGGTGTAATGTGCAGGAGCTCCATCTTGCTGAAAGTAACAGTTTTTCAACCGAAGCATTTTTTGTCAACTTTACTCCACACGGTCTCAAAACCTTTTAGAGTTGGAACAAAACATTAGAGCATCATGTGGACTAGTTACACAAGATTTATTGCAGGGTATCGGGCAAGAATGCGTCAAAAGGTGGCTGAAATGTATCGAAATTGGTGGTTTCCACGTTGAGGTCTAACATTCTGTCAATAAATAAATTCAACGAGATATTAGGACGGTAATCTGTTTCTAGTAGTTTATAGAATATTTTTGTAAACTTTTGACAAATTTGAATAAGCCATTAGATTGTTATTCAAATTTTAAAGTGTATACTTACTTTTGAGACACCCTGTATTATTTAGCTTTTGACATTATTTCGTAGGGTTTGGGTTAGTTTTAATTTTATTTAAATTTGATTTAGTAGACATTAATCTTTTTTTATAGTATTTTAATCCCTTCATTCTAACTATGTCGAAGAAAATAAGAAAGTGGTCAGATGAATATGCACAATATGAATTTACGTATATCACAGAACCTGATGGAAGTCAGCGTCCTCAGTGCACTATTTGTGACGCCAAGTTGAGCAATTGTAGCTTAGCACCGGAAAAACTAAAGGAACGCTTTTTAAAGGTGCATGGCGATGGAAAATACAAGAACACAACACTCGCTGAATTTAAAATATAAAGAGCCAAATATGATGAAAAGGCTACTCTGCCTGTTTTCGGCTTTGTTTCCATTGACAAACCGATCCTCACTGCATCGTACGAAGTTGCATACCTGATTGCCAAACAGGGCAAACCATACGCCATTGGGCAAACACTCGTAAAACCAGCTGCATTGAAGATGGCGAATATCATGCTTGGAAAAGCAGCCGAAAATAAAATATCTCAAATTCTTCTTTCGAATAACACCATCAGCAACAGAATTAATAAGATGAGCGATGACATTTTGGCTCAAATAGTTTCAGACTTGATTTCGAGCCCGGCAAAATTTAGTTTCCAACTTGACGAGACCACCGACGATGCCAGTCTAAGCCAGCTTGCTGTATTCGTGCGCTATGTGAAAGAAGACGTGATAAAGGAAGATTTTTTATTTTGTCAGCCTCCAACAACAACTAAGGCTATTGATGTTAAGAAACTTGTGGATAAATTCTTCAGAGACAACGATATTTCCTATGATATCGTTTGAGCAATTTGTTCGGACGGAGCCCAAACCTTGTTAGGGCGAAAATCTGATTTTAGTGCGCTAGTGAAAGACGATGCACCACACATAACTGTAACGCATTGTCTTCTGCACAGGCATGCGTTGGCAACAAAAACATTCCCTCCAAAATTGGCAGAGGTATTAACAATTGTGGTGAAATGTGTAAACTATGTGCGAAACAGTGCTTTGAAGCACCGCATATTCAAGGTGCTGTGCAATGAAATGGGCTCTGAATTTGAGGTACTTTTGTACTATTCTAACGTTCGGTGGTTGTCCCGGGAAAAGCGCTAAACCGTGTTTTAGCCTTGCGTGTGGAATTAGCCGTGTTTTTGCGAGAGCACCAACACTGTCATGCAGATTGTTTTGAAAATTTTGAGTTCATTTTCGTTTTGGCATACATGGCCGATATCTTCGGAGCTTTCAACCATCTCAACCAACAGATGCAGAGTGGTGGAGTCAACATTATCGAAGCGCAAGAACATCTGAGGGCTTTTTAAAAAAAATCAAACAGTGGAAACCACGAGCATAGAATAACTTCGCTAATTTTCCTCGTTGGATGACTGTATAAGTGAGATCAAAGATGTGTCCGGAAATGGAAACATTTTCGTACCCACAGAACTGAAACAAGCAATTTCCTTGCACTTAGATGAGCTCACAAAGTCTCTCGACGAATACCTCCCTGACAGAGAGTCGTATCCAAACTAGAGATGTACTGATACCACATTTTGAACCGATACTACTACCGATACCAGCATTTCTGCACCAAACAACAGCCGCCTCAACGTGGTGGTGCGGTCCCGGCCCCGTTTGGGTTGGGTCGAAATGGCTGTTGGCTTTCCCGAGGGTCCCAGTTACCCCAGGCACTCCCCAACCATTTTTTCGCTATGCTGCCCCCTGAACGACCGCAGAAGGGCAGCACACAGCATCTTTAAAATCGGTCGCCTGTTTTCACTTTCTCTTCTCTCTTGCCCTACTCTTGCCCTCCTTCGTCTCCTCATTCTTCTTCTTCTCCTGATGAGCGGTAACGTTCATCCTAACCCTGGCCCCATCTTTCCTTGCTCTGTGTGCGCTGGAAATGTGACCTGGCGGGGCAAGTCAGTGCAATGCTGCACATGCTCCAAATGGGTCCATCTAAGGTGCTCACAACTTTCCTCATCTAAGTTTAGAGCTCTTGGCAGCTTCCACTCTTGGAGCTGCCCCCCCTGCTGTAACACTGTGACTCCCCCCTCCTCCGACACGTATACCTCCACTGTGGAATCCGGCCCCCCTCTGCTAATGCTGCACTCTTGCCTCACCCTCGTCTCCAAACTTCTTATCCCCCATCTGCCCATCTTATTTCTCCTTCCCCTGCCCTCCCACCACCGTCCCTTGCTCCTGGCTATACTTCTGCACCTCCTGCCTCCTCTCCTCCCCCTGACTCTCTCAGGGTTCTTCAATGGAATGCTGGAAGTCTTCGAGCCAGGAGCACTGAACTACTTCACTTTCTTTCATCCCATTCTGTCGACCTTATCTGCATTCAGGAATCCAATCTTAACTCATCTTCCTTATTCCGGATTCCTGGATTCTCTGTTTTGCGTTCTGATCGCACCCACTCCCGGTCTGGCATTCTCTCTTCTGATGCCACGCATGCCAGTGGCGGCGTTGTCATTTTCGTCAGACAGGGCCTATCCTTTTCTGAACTTTCTACCACCTCTCTTTCTTCGCTCGATCCCTACTCTGATTATGTAGGGGTCAACATCTCTCTTAACAAATCCTCCTCGATGCCATTTTTTAATGTGTATGCCCCCCTATTCGCTCCTCCCCAACGGATGGCAGAACCGATTCCTTCTCTCCCTCCATTCTTCCCTCCTCCAAAAATCTCTTCATTCTGGGGGACTTCAATTGCCATCACCCTCTTTGGGACTCAAGAGGTACTTCCGACCCCCGCGGGGAGGAAGTATTCGACTGGGTCATCTCCTCAGACCTCCTCTCCCTCAATGACCCTGACACACCCACCCTTCTCCATCGCTCCTCTGGCAGTCGCTCCTCTCCTGACATCTCCTTTGCTCCTTCTACTCTTGCTTTTTCTTGCTCCTGGGAGGTGCTTCAGGACCTGGGTTCTGACCATCTACCAATTCTTCTATCTATCCCTCTCTCTCCGGTCTTTCGCCCCAACGAGCGTCCCCCTTCCTTCAATTTTCAGAAAGCTCGCTGGGATGGCTTTGCCTCCTACTTTGACTCTCACTGTCCTTTTGCAGAGGAATACTCGTCTCTTTCTCTTTCCTCTGCAGCTGCTCTCTTTACCTCTCTGGCACTGAATGCGGCCAAATCCTCCATTCCTTTCCTTTCGGCTGCATCAAACGCCCTCCTAAAGCCTGGTGGTCTACTGAGGTGGAACAAGCGGTTGGTGAAAGACGCAGGGCTTTCGCTACCGCTCACAGAAGTGATGAAGATCGCCAGGCTTACATCTCCGCTTCTCGACGTGCCTCGTCAGTCATTGCCAAGGCCAAGGCATGGCAGACGATCTGCACTTCTCTTTCACCTAAATCTAATCCTAAATCTGTGCACTCTCTTCTTCGCTCTATCGCTGGCTCTCCTTCCTCGTCTTCCTCCTCTCCTAACTTTCCTAACTGTTCTTCTCCCAGGGAATCGGCTTCGGTTTATGCCGCTTACCTGAGATCTCACTTTTCCATTTCTCAGCCAAAGGCCCTGCATAGCAGAGCCAGAGGCTACCTCACTGAGCTCCGCCGAGCTACGTGCTCTGTGGAGTCTCACTCGTCCTTTTGCTCTCCCTTCTCTCCCGCGGAATTTCTTGCGGCTGCCTCCAACCTCTCCTCATCCACTGCCACTGGTCCAGACAAAGTTGCCTATCCCATGCTAAAGCACCTTCCTCGCTCTGGCATGGATTTTCTTCTTCACATCTTCAATCTTTCTTGGTCTTCACATTCCTTTCCTTCCATCTGGAAGACATCTTCTATTATTCCCATACACAAGATGGGAAAACCTCTTGACTCTCCTGCTTCCTTCCGGCCTATCTCTCTCACCTCCAGCGTATCAAAGCTTTTTGAACGCATCATTCTATCCCGTCTTCTCTTTTTTCTGGAATCTAATTCCATTCTATCTCCCCGCCAGGGCGGTTTCCGCCCTGGACGGTCTACACTTGATCAAATTCTGTACCTTTCTCCGTCCATTTCGGATGGGTTTAACAAACTCAGGCCGGGCTCTCGCACGATCCTGTCTACTATTGATTTCTCTAAAGCTTTTGACTCTGTCTGGCATCCCGCCCTTTTCCACAAACTTATTTCGGCTGGCCTCCCTCCTTGCTTTGCTCGTTGGACTCAATCTTTCCTTTCTGACAGGCGCGCTTCTGTGGTTTTTCAAAATCACAAAAGCCGTTCCTTTCGAGTCCGTCGAGGTGTTCCGCAAGGATCCGTTCTTGGCCCTGTACTTTTCTTTCTTTTCATCAATGATCTTCCGGCTTCTCTGCCTTTTTCCGTCAGCTGCTCTCTTTACGCTGACGATCTGGCCATTTGGTCCTCCTCCCCCTCGGTCCCTACTGCGGTGGAGGCCACACAACAAGCTCTGTTTCGATTGGAGCGCTGGTCTGAGTACTGGTGTCTTCCTCTCAATCCGAGCAAATGTGCCGCCTCCTTCTTCTCAGTCAATCCCCATCAGGCTAACTTCCAGCCCAACCTCCTTCTACTCGGCTCCCGCCTCCGTTTTAATCCCACTCCAACTTTTCTCGGGGTCACCTTCGACCGCACTCTTTCCTTTACTAAACGTGTCTTCGCTGAAGGCCAGGTTTTTCCCACGTCTCAAGGCCTTACGCTGTATCTCTGCTTCCTCATGGGGCCCCTCTAAGGAGTCCCTCTCTCTTCTGTATAAATCTTTTCTTCGGTCCCTTCTCACTTACGCTTCACCCGGATGGTTTCCTTTCCTAAGCGCTACCAATCTTACCAGGTTGGAACGACTTCACCGAGAGGCCAGTCGCGCCATCACCGGCTGCCTCTCGTCCTCCCCTATCCTTCTACTACTCACCGAGGCTTTTTTACCTCCCCTACGAGTCACTCTGACTCAGTTCACTCTTTTTTCTTATGAGCGGGCTCTTCGTCTCCCAACCTCCTTTCCTATTTCAGGTTTGGCCAGACTTGGAGTAAAACCAAGACTCTGCAGATCGTCCTGAAGAGCTCTTGCGTCCACTCACCCGCTCATGCTTCCTTTTACTTGTTCTAGGGAGGCACTTCTTGCTTGCCCTCCCTGTCCTCCTTGGAATCTGCCTTCCTTCACGGTCGAGTCCAACCTTCCCACTCCATGCTCTCGCTCTGATCCCCTCTTTCTCGCCAAGGTGCGGCTATCGCCCATCTTGACTCTCTCCCCCCTCATGATCTGGTACTCTGGACAGACGGCTCTGTTCCTTTTGCTTTTGGCAAGGGCGGCTCCGGCGTTCTTGCCAACTGCTCTCTCTGTGGCACTGAGGCCACTCTTTCCTTTTCGGCAGGCCCAGTTTTTCCGCTGAAGCCTGGGCCATTCTGCACGCTCTTTGCTGGTCTCGGCAACACCAACAAGTCTGCCATTTCTCTTCTCTTCTTCTCCTGTCTGACTCTCGTTCTGTCCTCGCCACCCTGTTCTCTCCTCCACCTCTCCTGTTATCTCAAACTCTGTGGCAGAAACTGTCCTCTCTCTCCTCCTGTTCTATCAGGCTACAATGGGTCCCCGGACACTCGTTTCTCCCGGGGAACGACACAGCTGATGAGCTTGCCAGACGGGGAGCACTACTTGAGCCCTCCGCAATCCCATGTAGTCTCTCACCTCTTATCTCTCGTATCCACTCTCGCCTTTTCTCGGACTGGAGGCGTACTGTCTCTTCAAAGTATTTTGACACACAGGTTCCCTCAATTTCCACTGAGGAACTTGTGCTCCCTCGTCATGCTCGCTGTGCCCTCTCTCGTCTTCGCTGCAATGGACACAGCCTTCTATTAGGTTCCTATCTCTCTAGGATTGGCAGAATCGAGAATTCTTCTTGCAGCGCCTGTGGACACCGGTCCCAGGACATCTCTCATCTCATTGTGCACTGTCCAGCTACGGACTCTTTGCGCCGCTCACTCTTTGGCGACTCTCTATCTCTCTATGGCCTCTGGTCCAGACCCTGGGGAGTTGCCCGGCTTCTGGGGCTCCATGGTCTTCCGCCATGCCCCCATCTCTCGGAAGGGGTCGGGTAATCAACAACAACAACATACCAGCATTTAGAGCCGATACCGATATTGCCGATACCACCGATATTTTTTATCTATTGAGCACCAGCAATAAAAGCTTTTGTAAGCAGTACCAAAGAATGTACTTGGTAAATCTAGCTTTTTATTGCATTTTGAATTTTTTCTAGGGTATTTACCTATCATTATCCATTACAATATTATTGCAAATCTGTAAAAGAAAGTTGAACAAATCAAGCAGTACTTTTTTGTAGCAAATTACTAAAACAATGGATTGAATACTATTATTCAAAAAAATAGGTTACCTTACAAACACAAAAGATTAAAAAAAATAAAATAAAATGAGAAAGTAACAATGTCGTAACTGAAAAATAAAATAAACTTGACAACATAATGAAAATACCTCGGCAAGTGAAAGTTTCCCATAGACGTATCAATAAAAAAGTATTAGCCAGTTGCAGCTACGCCTGGATAAAAGTGAAAAGTTTCCCGGGAATCGATTTTTTAAACAAAAAATTTCCCGCGGCTTAAAATGGCGATTATGACGTCATAATTGTTTAACACCATTCTTTTCGGCGAAATCTTCACGCAAAATGTCGATAGCTAAAGCATAGTTTTAATATAATACAAACCAAATATGCTTGATGCGTCTCTGCAGCTATGTGTCTTGCTATGAATTTTTTAAAGTTGATAAAACCAACTGGCTGGTTACTCTCGGCGAAACCAATTCCAAGAGCAAAGTCGTAATTAAATAGTCCTGCACTGCAGCGTAATCTAACACTTGCGTCAGTGGAAGAAACATCGCGTATTAGCAATCTGTTCGACTTCAGCTGCTTTACTTTTGCGACGACAAGGTTCTTGGGTATTTGACGTTACGCTGTTTGCGGATTGTATTTTAGTAGCAATCTGTTCGACTTGGACTTTCGCTAGTAGCAGCAGTACTACCAGATTGTGTTTCATCTGGTCCATCGGTCTTTTTCTTTTTTGCGGTTGGGTTGGTTTCTCCTTCATTTTCTCGATCATGTGGTCTTTTCCGGGATAAAATATCTGTGAGACTTGTTTGACCACGTTCTTTAATAGGCAAACCGGGATGTTGCTGACGGGTATGTTCGCTAAGCCTGTCCCTTTGCATAGATACTTTACAACAACCACATTGAATGGAAATCTTTGATTTAAATCTAGTTTCTTTTGAAGCCATTATTCTACCGGCAAGTACATTGATACAACTAATTTGCAGTAGGCGAACTCGGTAAGCCAATAACTATGTATGAGTCCATGACAAAAACGCGCTAACTCTGATAAGGAATTGGAAACAAGATCGCGCAAAACAGCTTCACTCCCGTTGGTAAATCAAATTTACAGCTTTCGCACTAAACGCCTTTAAAGTGAAAAGGTTAATTAACAGAAACAAAGTTAAAACGGAAACAAAGCGACCCGGTGACACAAGTTGCTATCAAAGAGATCCGAAGGCGAAGCAAGCAGCGCTGATAATCACGCTGTTGTGATGTCATAAGTATGATTTGCTCGTAAAGGATGCGCCGACCTGCACGATGCGACTTTAAACTACCGATTATTCACTAATGAGTGGGCCTCGCTTTAACGTAGCTAGATTGCCGATTTACCACAAAAATTTCAGAAATTTTTTTCATAAATTTCTTGTCAAAAATTTTTTTTTTTAGAAAATCGGTGAAAATTTCCCATGAACTAGCAAAATTTCCCGGGAATCTCATTCCCGGATTCCCCATTTTTTCCCGGCCTGGTTGCAGCTGTTATCAAACATACAGCACTCACAAGTCAAAACTAAAAATATGCACTACTAAACTGCAGCTTTTCTAACAAAAAAACCAGCTTGGTAAGTGAAAACTGAAAAATGTGCATACCATGCTTATATTTGTACCTCACTGCTGTCAGCTTTTACGTGTCTATCAATAAGAGCCATTTGATGAATATGAGAGGCGTCGGGAGTACTATCGAGTAAAATAGAAAAATATTTTGCTGCCTTTATTGAGAAGGAGATGTTTTACCTTTTTCCAAGAAGATCAATTAACTCATTTTGGATTGTTGGTGATAGATACATTGTCATGCCCTTGCTAGAAAGTTGAATAACTGAAAGATGTTCCTTACTGACTGCATTATATTTTGCAAGCAATTTTAAAGTTTCAAAAAGATTTCCCTGGTTTCTTGAGTTAGAGTCTTCACGATGGCCACGTAAAGGAAAATTTTGCTTGCATAGGAACTTTATGATTTCAACTACTCTATGTAGGATTTCTCTCCATTTATTTTTTTCCTTATCCATGAGATCTTGCATTTCTTTAACAATTGTTTGATGAAATTGAAGTCTCATTGCAAGCTCCTTGCATTTATCAAAACACTGCTTGTGAATTTTCATGATTAAAAATAGATGGATTTAGATACCAGAAATTAACAAAGGGTTTGGTAACGAATTGAGAACTATTATTTCTTGATCGAAACAATTTGCAACAAAAACAATATAATTCTAAATGGCTATTTGAGTAAAGCAACCATGATCTGAGAACTTCATCACCATTTTTTAAGATTTTATAAAACCCCTTCCTACTCAAAAAGTTTGACTCCTTCTCTTTGTCTCCTTCTTTAATTACTCTAATCGCTGGCTTGAACGGTCCTTCTCTATTCTGATGCCTTTTAGGTCCTACTTTGACCATTTTAACTCTCATGTAATAAGTTATCACTTGTGGCCAAGTAGCCACATCGTTAACATCATCAATTTTATCTTTAGCTGTGTTTCGTTGGTAGGAATACGAGGTGCATTCAATAAGTTTCCAGACTTTTTTTGTGCAGGCATTTATAATTGCCGTAAACTCGAGATATTTCAGTATGTTGTTACTATACTCCTTATGAGATCATTGACCAATTTTTTCTTGTTTAGGTGCAAATTTATAGCTGCAGTAGGAATTAGAGTACACCTTACTAAATCCTGATTGTCACAGCTGGTGAATGTCAAAAATGCAATCTGGACGTGAGGACACATTAGAAGAATGATATGCGATCAAGTTCTGTTTTAAACTTGGAAAAACTGCCACGGAAACGTATGGTATGCTTCAGACTTCTTATGAACCATCTTGCATGAATCGATCATCAGTTTTTCAGTGGCACAAGAGATTCAAGGAAGGCAGGGAGTCTGTGAGGGATGATGAGAGATGTGGGAGGAGTAGGGAAGTTAGAACATCAGAGATAATTGGCCAAATAAATGATTTCATGAATAGGGACCGTCGTGTTTCTATAGAGACACTAAGCGCACAGTTTAATGTCAGTGTGGGAGCTGTACACATAATCATTCGTGAGGAACTGAAGATGCGGAAGATTTGTGCGAAGTTTGTCCCAAGAGTGCTCTGGGAAGATCAGAGAGAAAGACGTTGCAATGACAGCAAGGAGATGGTCGAGCTCATTAATTCAGATCTCCAAGTTCTTGATGCCCTGGTAACCTGCGATGAAAGCTGGATCTATTGTTATGACCCAGAGACCAAGAGACAGAGTTCCCAGTGGAAGCATGCTGGATCTCCCAGACCCAAGAAGGCCAGACAGAGCAAGTCCACCCAGAAACTCATGATGATCCCTTTTTTTGACAGCATGGGCATAATCTACATTCACTGGGTTCCCACTGGAATCACAGTCAACAAGGAGTACTATATTGAAGTTTTAAGAGAGTTCAGGAAGAGATTCCGTCGGAAGAGGCCAGAACTCTTCGAATCAGGTCAGTGGCATTTCCATCAGGACAATGCCCCAGTCCACAACTCCATCATCGTCACAGACTATTTGACCCAGATGGGCATCAAGACGGTTCCCCATCCTCCCTACAGCCCGGACCTTGCTCCCTGCGACTTTTGGCTATTCCCAAAGCTCAAGGAAAACCTCAGAGGCAATCGTTATTCCACAATTGAGGACATGAAAGAGGCTGTGACGAGGTTCCTAAACACGCTCACACAAGAAGACTTCCAGGGGGCTTTCCAGAAGTTGTTGGAACGGTACAACAAGTGCATTGATGTCGGAGGAGAATACTTTGAAGGGGACTAGAGTTTTTTGTGTGTACGGTTAATAAAAGTGTCCATACCAAAAAAGTCTGGAAACTTATTGAATGCACCTCGTACTTTCAATGACCACTTCTCGATTACTTTGCACAAGTTCAACTGTCTCTTCCGTTTCCGTGTGAGTTAGAGATTTGTTGAAGCTGCTAACCTCATTATTGGTTCATTCCCCTTGTCGAGTCATACCTAAAGACTTTAAAAAATGGCATCCGAAGCTTCCCTGCTTGGCGCTCGGCATTTAGGGGAGGTTGTGGAGAACAAGCCGGCAAGTTCGCTTGTTGTGTCCTTGGGCAAGGCACTTAACGGGACGCCCCACCTTTATGTGGAAGACAGGTGGCCCATAAACCTCGAAAAAGGCAACTCCCAAGCGAGTGCGGACTTCCCGTCCAAAGTATAGCGATACAATTCGCTTTCTCGTGAATGGAGAATAAATATGGCAAATAAAACAAAAAAAACAAAACAATTACTTTCGTTAGCTGAAGAGTGAGTACTGTAAAGAAATGTTTACAGACTTCAAAATGGCTCCTTCATTTATTGTCAGCTCTTCTCCCTGACTTTTTTTTTTCTGAAAGAAGCTCCACTTTCTTTTACTCTTTCCATTGATAGGCTAACTACAGTCAACTTCGGATATAAGAAATCCGCCGGGACCAGCTTAATTAGTCTCTTATAACCGAATTCTCATATAACCGACTTATTAGTTTATATTGAAAATCATTTGGGACCTTTTGCGTAATCCCTTAAAAGCGAAAATTCCTTATATCTGAATCTCTTGTATCCGAAGTTGACTGTGTACGTAAATTAATTAACTTATAAAAATTAGCAACTAGGCTAAATTTTTTAACTGCAATGTGCAATTTTAAACAACACTGTAGTAGAAAATTTACTGTAGCTGAGCTATAATTTACTAAGTCTGGCGTAAAACTGCCAAATCTTTAATGTTTTTTTCCCAAAACCTATAGGCTAAACAAACTCTATACAGTGCCCAGGCATACAGCCGACAAGACTTCAGCAGAGTGATTAGCAATTTATGTCTTCACAGAGATCACAGTGCGTTACAATCAAAAAAAGAATTGCGAATAAAGTCGTTACATTTTGCCCCCCTTGGATACATCCACAACATTCAATGGTTAGCTACGTCACTGTTTGTATGTGCTAGATGTTATGCTGTGCATGTAGGTTGACACTATGCAACTTCGTCACGCTTACGTCATCTTTGGTAAACTTGATTACCACATAAAAGTGAAGGATTCTTTTTAATGCAGAGTACCACTCAGAGAGTTTATAGTAAGCGAGATCTATTTAAAACCCTTACCTCTATGAACATAGCACGTGATCACCATAGCCGTATCACACATCGATTTACTGAGTTATAAAGGCAATCTACGCGCTTTATATGCATGTTCACACAAATGACGTGATTATTTCACTGAGTAATAGTATGGTAAATAATAAAAGCCTTCCTCCCATAATTTGACGAAACCATCCCTGGACGCGTTTCGTCCTTTTAGACTCATCAGCAGGGCTTGCGCCATCATTACCAAAAGCCAAAACCTTATATTTGCAATAATATAAAAACGTAGTTTCATTCTATTGCAAATTCTTTCGCACACATCACGCGCGTGGTGGATGCTATCACTTTGGTACGGGGATCCCATCCGTATCAAAGTTTGTAGTCATTCTGATGGGCGGTATTTGCGATCTTCCCGCCAAACTTTGTCGATTGTCAAAATCTAAGTGGAATTTGTTAACGGAAAAGCTGTTTAATTTGGCATTGAGTGTCTGCTTGTTTCTGGTAGCCTGGCCGGCCAATTACACTATGCAACACAAAACGAGTTGATTTTGGTAAATTTGGGGGTGCTGAACAAGAATATGAAATTTATTTTTTTCTATCACGTCAGGTTTTTTCAGCATTTTACATTTTAATTTGAAAACAGGCCTGAATTTTCTCTGCTTGATTTATGAGCCATCATTGGCACTATAGCTGACAGTTGTTAGATCTATACAAAAAAATAGCGATTCTGGTCACCCATGATCCAGTCAGTTAATCAGAAACAGACTGTCACAGTTGCTGCTTACAGGTAGTTAGAAATGAACAGTCCTTGTGATTTAGCTACAGCAGACATTCTTTTAATCATAATTTTTGCATTTAGGTATGTTGTAAGCAAGCTATAAGACAAGTATACTCATAGTATTGTACGTACTATACAGTTAGACATTGATTTTGCCCATAAGGAAGCTAAAATGCCAAAAAAGAGACGATCTTGTAAAAATGATCCTGTTACATTTTGCTACATTTGTGGAGAATTGACTCTGCTAAAATATCAAAGGAACTTAACCGACAAGATCAAGCGTTTGTATTATGCTTATTTTGGATGTGTGGTTGGAGACCAAGATAAAGTTTGGTCTTCACACTATTGTTGCTTAGATTGTAGTGGTAAACTAAGCAAACGGTTTTCGGGGAAAAAAGTAGATATGGGATTCGCAGTGCCTATGATCTGGCGAGAGCAGAGAGACCACATCACTGATTGCTATTTCTGTTTAACCAAAACAAAAGGCTATAAACAAAGAAACAGGAAGAAAATTTTGTATCCAAACCTACCATCTGCTATCCGTCCTGTCTCACATCAGGGTTGCCAGGTTTTTTTTGTAGCCGGATACCAAATTTTCAGCAGTTGGATGCCAAAATAAAATGTGAGATACCAAATTTTTTGTGGTTTCTTTTAGCCATACGAAACAAATTGAGCATTAGCGTTAATTTATTATACCCTTAAAAACCTGAAAAAGAAAGCACAGGGTCACCTATTATTGGTCATAAAAACATAAACAACAACAATAACAACACATCTCACACTAGCAATTGCTTAAAACGAGAAATCAATAAATCATACGGTAACTTACAAGAGAGAAAAAAACAAAGCACAGTCAAAAGCAAAGTCACACTGCCAGAAATAAACAAATCAAGCGTGACTCAGTACAAACAAATCACAGCCTACTTAGAGTCATTTTGATGATGGAAAACAAGTATCATGTACATTACACGTAATAAACACAAGTAAATAGGCAATATTGCTAAACATATTTATGCTAATGCTGAGCCTGCTTCTCCTGCTAAGCCTGTTTCAGTAATGCTATACATACCAACATTAAATTTTTGCAGCATTTGTGGTGTCGTCCTAAGTGTGTACAACATTTGTCATCCATGAGTAATAGAGTTTTTACTCTAATGATTGCATCAAGCATGCCTACTTTCAATCGATTTCCAGTTTTTTTTTTGTTATTCGAAACACGAGAAAACATTCTCTCCACAACGGCATTGCTTGCTGGTGTGGTCAGACATGTCAATGCATGTTGTGCAAGTTCTATATATACATAATTGCCAACAGCCTCTTTAAATTTTCATACTTGAAACCAAAATTGTACTATGTCTTGGGTAATAATGCAACCTGCGAAGATACTTGTTTCCTCAGCCCAAGGATGAAACAAAATTTTGCGATACTGTTCTTCGGCCTTTGAATCAGCGTTAGTAGCTTGAAACAACGCATTAATTCTTTTGAACTCACTGACTACACGAATGGCAAACTGAAAATATAAGTATGTAATGTTATCATGTAGCATGTCAGATATTATACAAGCTTTGTATCGAACATCTTGACTTCCACTTTGACTGGCACAAGCAAAATATGCCTTCAAGTCTTTCCAGTTCAGCATTAATTTGCTACTTACTAGTTTGGGACAGCTTTGGAAACAAAACATTTCCTGCAGATTCATCCTCATCATTTGTAAGTTGAAACAAACTTTTGAATTGCATCCTTCGCACCATGCTTTTTTTAAACCAAGAAGGAATTTCAGTCAACAAAAACCCAAGATTTGATGAAAGTTTTTCAATACCTTTTTGAGCACACAATGTAAGCCTGTGACAAATGCATTTTAGTTTGACACATTTAGGTGAAAGATTACGAATATGACACCAAACTGAATTGTGTTCACCAATCATATTACTGGCACTGGGAAAGCCAATGCAATCACTTAAAACCATACCAAAATCACCTGCTAGCGTACTAATAGCATTAAACAATGATTCACCAGTGGCATCCATAACGGGAATCAATCCCAAGAAGCAAGATCCTATTTGATCAGTTGTATCATCAAAAAATCTAACACAAATACAGATGTGCTTTTTACAGCTGATATCACTGTATCAGTTGATTCATCAGCTAAATGCAAAACTTCTTTCCTTTAATCCGGCTTACAGTGCCATTTTTCAAAGAAGATGCAACAAAAGATTTTATTAGCAGTGAGCACTTTGTGCGATGCAACCTGATATTTTCCAACTGCTTCCCTTTTCAAGTTTTTTTGTTATTTCTCCGAAGTGGTTTATGGATGCTATTGAATTATGACAACATGTTGCCACAGCCAACTGCACAGCCTGTTTAGTTTGATTTGACAATTCTGCAGTCTGTGGAACAAAAACAATTTTATTGTTTTATCCGAAAGGCTTTGATTTATATAGATGGTCCATACTAGTACTATGCTTTTGAATGGTGGCTCTTCTTGGCTGTAGTTCCTTTCTACAGATATTGCAAAGTCTTATCATTGTCTGATTTGCATTTTTCAATCCATGGATACATCTTTTCCCATTTAGGGCGGTACTTCCTCCCTGCTGTGAATGACTCTTTCCACTTGGGCATGACCTATATCTTATGAGGTTACGGAATGAATGTACACTGGTACAACTACAAGCATACGCCTACCGATCTAGGTTACACAAATTATATATTTCAAAAGACAGATACAGGTACACATCTGCAATACAGATTAGACATTAGCCTGCATCAGTATACTACCGCTTCTGTAGCTCTGTGCTGCTGGCAACAAGCCACTAGTGCTCATAATTAGGCCTATGCTGATATTCCTGCATTTCCTACCATGAATCGTAGAGATCTGAACTGGTCACGTGTTAAGCACTGTAGGTACAGTTATCAT
This sequence comes from Trididemnum clinides, assembly GCA_963675345.1. NCBI lineage: Eukaryota > Metazoa > Chordata > Ascidiacea > Aplousobranchia > Didemnidae > Trididemnum > Trididemnum clinides. The sequence continues at coordinate 45,138,591 of OY776285.1, read as the reverse complement.
GTAATTAGAAAAGCAAAGTAGTCAGTGCCCAATCATGCGAAAAACACAAAAACGGACACTCATGAGGACCTTGTTTAACAACGATTTTAAAACATTAAAAATTTCAAAACATTAATTTTTTTGATAAAAAGTTGCTGTTTACCGAGGATACCAAATTTGTAGTTGGATAACCAAATGTATTCGCAGCGGATACCAAATTTTTGCTGGATACCAAATTAAAAAAGTGGATACCAAACAAGCAGCTTGGATACCAAATTGGGGTCTATTTGGTATCCTAGGATGCCACCTGGCAACCCTGTCTCACATTCTGCTGATCTACCCGTTCCCATTACTCCACCGTGTTTACCTGAACTAAAGGGCGAGTGTTCAGAGAACTCTGAAAACTCGAGTTGTGATTCTGATGATATCTTTCAACTCAGTCAAGAAGCTACTAAACCATATTTGATCAGTCAGGAAGATTTAAATGATCTTGTGCGAGATTTTAATCTGACCAAGTCTAATAGCGAACTTTTGGCTTCACGCTTACAACAATGGAATTTGCTTGCTCCATACACAAAGGAAACTTTCTATCGTCGAAGAAGCCAAGACATAATTTCCCATTTCTCTACTGATGGCGAACTGTGCTATTGCAACGATGTTTCTGCATTATTTCAAAGTATTGGCATGATCCACGATCAAACGAACTGGAGACTTTTCATAGACAGCTCTAAGGAAAGTATCAAAGCTGTGCTTCCGCATAACGGGAACCGCTATCCATCCGTGCCAGTAGCATATTCAACCACCCTCAAAGAAACATACTACAACTTGCAACTTATTTTGGATAAATTAAATTACCGATCTCGTTTGTGGTATGTGTGCGCAGACTTAAAAGTCGTGGCTTTGTTTCGAGGCCTTCAACTTGGCTACACTAAATACTGCTGCTTTCTTTGCCTCTGGGATTTTAGAGCTCGTAATAAGTATTACATTGAGAAGACCTGGCCGCAGAGAATAGAAGAAGAGGAAGGTCAACATAACGTGGTAGCTTTGTCTTTGGTCCCTCAAAATAAAATCATTTTGCCACCTATGCACATTAAGCTTGGGCTATTCAAACAATTCGTTAAAGGTTTAAGAAAAGATTCTCTTGCATTTGAATTTTTGCATGAGTGTTTCCCAAATTGTCTGATGCCAAAATAAAAGAAGGTGTGTTTGTTGAGCCTCAGATACGAAAACTTATCCTGAATGATATGTTTGACAAAGCGCTCAATGAAACCGAGTTGGCTGCGTGGAAAAATTTTAAACAAGTATGTCTAAATTTTCTTGGTTTACATAAGTCTGATGACTTCGAAGATGTAGTGGCCAACTTGTTGCGCAACTACCACATAATGGGATGCAAGATGTCACTCAAAGTTCACTTTCTACATTCACATTTACCATTTTTTCATGAAAATTTGGGAGCAGTTTCAGATGAGCACGGTGAGAGATTTCACCAGGACATTGCTGTTATTGAAAAGAGGTTCAAAGGAAAGTGGTCAACTGGAATGCTCGCCGAATACTGCTTGTCACCGAAACGAGATAAGTCAGAACAAGAACACAAAAGACGATGACGTTAAACTTCTGTTCAGTTTTTGCACATAGTGTGATTTTCTTGTTGAGTTTTTGTGTTGCTCCATTTTAAAGCTTCATTTTCATATTAGATAATGCTGAAACTTGTAATAGGTGGGAGAGCAAAAAAAACTATAATAAAGACTAACAATGTTGCTGCAAAACCATAATTAAATTCCTTTGGTAAAATGCTACTAAGTGGTTAATACATTTTGGTCAAAATTTGAATATTTTATCACCAACTATGCCAGGTTTTCCTAAACTTGGGGAACTGCATTCTTTACAAATATAACAGACTTGTTGCAACTCATAAAAAGACCTATTAGAAGACTTATTAGATAAATTTGCTATGGGCAATAGTGCTTGACAATGTCAAGAATATTCTATCTCAACCAGAAATTTAGATGCTTTTTTCAGAAAATCCTGACGTCTACGTAAAAAAACAAGTTCAAATTCGGACTCAGCGCCCACAAATTACCCTAAAGCACATCTGTTTGTTCTTGAGTTTTTTTCAAACTGAAAATTTGTTGCACAGTGTTATTTAAGATTTTATGACGTGCGGTAAACACCAAACTCAAATCAAGTTTGCAGTTAATCCGACCGGCAGTGTTCTGCCATCACCCCGCCAAACTTAGCAATGTATTGACGATTTTACATTTGTGTCCATAGTAAAAATTGAAATTTTTAACGGAAAGCTAGCCGTTCTACAATCTTTGTTTAGCGTGCTGCAGGGGTGCAAGGTTTTGGAAAAGCCACTTTGACTTGAGATCGAGGTCACAACCAAACATGCCTGTTCACGATGATAAATTCTAGAATTTTAGCTTAATTGTATGGAATGCCCAGTTTCCTATGATCCTTGCACTTTCTCTCAATGTGTTTTCAAAGACAGATTTTTGTACCTGCTGAAACAACTGTACAGTAACTGAAAAAAATGTTTGATTCGGTTTTGACTTAATGCCTTCTGTTTATCTAATTAATTACTATACAAAAATTTCATTGTAGGCAGTGAAACCGCAACACCGAATTTAATAATTTACTGGGAAAAGCAACGTTCGAGGGTCCATGGAACCAGAATCACGTTGGACTTAATAGGGAAACATAATATAGCACATTGAAATAAACAAGATTGGTTGCTCTTACCAAATTTATTTGCAGTTGCTTTTAGGTCCCGTTTATTTATTTTTTGCGCATGGATAACGGCAAATATAAAATTTGTTTAAATGTGTTTCAGACAGCAAGCTCTAGTTTTCTGATCTCCGCAAAGCGCTCAAACTTCGCTCTGCAGTAGCCCACGTAAGTGTGAAACAGTGCTGAATGAATCGTGGGGCTAAGTGATTTGATAGAGGTATTGCATTTATAACTTCACTCACTGTATCTAGTCTGGTAATCTGCTGTCTGGCTCAATTTTATTTAGAAATTAAGACTTGTCGGCTCTCGCATATAGCAGCTTTTGAATTCTGTACCACTCCCTTTTAACTAATTTGAATAATTTTACTACCGAATCTTTTTTGCTCTGTAACTTGAATCTCATGCCCGCCATGTGCTCAGCGTGCCATATCAAGAACGCTTGATTTGGCTCCAAGCTACTGGCAAGCAGCAAAATTTAGCAGTCTGTTAAATCTTCCTAACAAAGCCTTTACTGATAAAACACAGGAAATGTTTTTGTAGAGTTACAAGATTGCATAATACATCAAAACTCGCTTAGTTTTTTTTAAAAGGCGAAAAACCGAACTGTTAATTTTGCAGCTAGGCCAGCATAATTTAATTACCAGGGGCCTACTACATGAAATTAAATTGTTTACCGTTTCCACAGCAATCCATTTTTGCCTTACCACATATGTAAGACTGGGCAAAATTGAGGGTCGTATATTTTTGAAACGCAGCAAAAACAAAAATACATTTTACGTAAACTTTAGCAAACACTGAAAGGGCACTTTGGTCCCCAAACCAAAAGGCGTAAGGAGAGGGGGCAGCCGCCTCCCTTCTGACACCAATCGCGTGCTGTAAAAACGCCAAACCCAATGAAGTTTAAAGTTATTCTCATGGGCGTTCTAGTCAAATCTGTTAACGAGAAAGCTCTCTAATGTAGCATCCAGTGACTGCTTATTTCTGATAAACCGGCCTCCCTAATAATTAATATTGTATTAAGTGCTGTAAACACCAACTCAATAAAGCTGGAAATTAGTTTGACGACCGCATCACTTAACTCGGCAATGTGTTTGTTAGCAAATGCTACATTTGCGTGGTTAAAGACTGGTCTTGAACTGTGTTGATAAACGAGCTTTTTTTGTCGCAAAGTTTTTTAAAACATAGTAGCAGAGATCTTTTTTTCTGTCGGATTGACAGTATTCTACCCTCCACTAAAACACAAAAACGAGGAGTGATACACGAGTAAACATTGTATTAACTAGTTAATTGCAGTGAAAATTGCTTTCTGTGTACATGTTACAAAAGTAAAACAATTTCCTTTAATGTTGCTTCCAATATTCAACTAACAACAGCACGTAGCCGCCCCATTATTTTGCTCAACACTGGCCACAATCGGCAACAACAACCTTCTGACTTGTCTTCCCACTTTGCGAGCCGTAGCTCTCTATTTTTTTCACCACGTCCATTCCTTCGATAACACTCCCAAAAACTACGTGCTTTCCATCCAGCCTGCAACAAAATAATCAGATTAAAAATGTTGTTACAACAGAGCAACTCAATGGATTTGCTTTTCAAACTGCCAAGTTCTATCAACAGATTAAAAATCGTATTTTGTTTTTTTCCTACGAATAAAAATTAATTTGTTTCACATCCACCTGCACTATGAGTGATTTTCCTTTTCTCTTCGTTATAAAACCATGTGTTTGCCACACACAGGTCTTTTTCATCACAAAAGTTACTTTATTCTGCTATTCCCAATCTGAAGACCAACTCAGCATTAAGTGATAGGTTGCATGTCATAGTGAACCCAAGATATTTAAATTCTTAAATATATCAATATCTTTTAGATTGATGGAGGCCGTATTTGTCAGTGGCTAGAGAAAAACGATCCAATAAAGCTTGAGGGCGTTGTGTGCAATAAAACGCAAGAGCAGCGCGTCATCTACTAATAGCGATCTTCGTTTTGGCCTTCAAACGAGCAAGACCGAAAAGTCGTACATCTGAGCAAGTAAAGAATACCATTTAAAGTATGTAGACAAACGTTGAAACATCTACGAGACGAACATACCAAACGACAACTATAACCTCCAGTAACTACACAAGTCCTAATCTCAATATCGCAAATGCTGATTAACTAGCCTACCGTATAAATACCCACTTGCGTGGTTTTGCACATACGACGATGTGCCATCGCACCAGCGACGTGCAGCTTTGCCGTGACGATGAGCAATTTCACCACAAATGCGGAAATTCTGATTTCATACTGGGCCGGCCAAGGAGAAAACGTATCCCAACTTAGCACATACCTAGTATATTGTCGGCCACCCAGCACCAAGAAATTTTACCTTTTAATGATTTCGCATCACCAGTCTTGCTAACGAGATAAAATTCAAATAAAAATACTCTATAACGTACCATGTGGTCTTCGCAGTGCAAATAAAAAACTGAGAACCGTTTGTGTTTGCTCCAGCATTCGCCATTGATAAAATTCCTAAACAACCAAAATTAAACATCATGTGAAGAACCTTACAAATCGCAGGGGGATGATTCGTGGGCCATATCATTGGCGGATTTAGAGTAGCATGCCACCAACTAGATATACTACATGTTTGCTACTGCTGGCAGCAAAAAACTAAGACATTTTCATGCAGCTGAAACAACCAGTCTATTGCTGGTAGAATACAGGAGAGTGGAAGCCTTTTGGACAGGGGAGCAAAATACATGCAATTTTACTCAGCTAGACAAGATTACGAGTTTGAGCATACGGGTGAGAATCAATCACAAGAGTATTTACTATTAAGATGTTTCTAGATTAATCTAGGGGTGCCTACCTAAAGCCTCATCGTTCTGAAAGAAGCAAGTTGCATATTCCTGCAATATCTCATGTCTGCGGGGTGCCAACAGAGGTAAAGCTACATTAGTGCCGTAGAAAGCACTGAAGATCATCTACAGCAGAGAGCTGTTTCAAAAATGCGATAAAAACATATTGACGTGCCAAAACCACGAGGTAGCAGGAAGGTTGCTTAGAACCCACGATGCACACCAACTGTACTTAAAAGTGTTAACTGTGGGTCAGAATAACGTTCTACGTGACCACCCGAGCGATTTTCCGCAAAACAATAACTAACATGGGCTTACTGTCCAGTCTTACAAATGGAATGCACCTTTGCATGCCTCTTATTACTCCAAGATTGCTTAGTTTTGGACAAGCTGATAAATGACTTAGGTCGGTGTCCAGCCTGTTTTTGTAATTTAGTTTCACACTTTCCTTTTTACAATGACAGAAAGGATGTTATAGCCAACAAAAATATTGAAATCAAGAATAACGTTTACTTAGTTAACGGTTAGCAAACGCTAACAGTTATTTCTTCGTAATTTAAAAAAGAAATGAAGTGATTACAAGTACACACTGCCCGAAAATTTGCGTTAAAAAAATCGTTTCATATTTTAGATAAAATTTTTCGTGCATATCAAGCAGTGCACGATTGTTTTTAAAGGTGATAATACTCATGGCTCAGAGATAAAATTATTTCGTAATACCTAGTTCATTTTCTGTTTTATATTTTCAAATACGAAACTTTTGCGTATGCAAAATCATACGGTGGGCGATAAAACGGTTTGCAGCCGGCTTTGTAAATTTAGTTTTAGAAGCTCGTTATAATAAAGAAATTTTACCTTACTTGTTCAAGCTGAAAATATATCGCAAATACCTGGTCCAGTGTGCTTTAACGTAAAATTTTCGTCTTCAAATTTTGCTCCGTATATGCTTTTTCCTCCAGTTCCGTTGTGATTAGTGAAGTCACCTCCCTGTGATTTAAAAATCCAGATTAGGCTATTTCGAATACACGAACGCTAACAAAACATTCATACCGGCACAATGGTGTAGTGGTGAGAGTGTGCGCATTGCAGTCGGTAGACCTGGGGTTCATTCTCTAAGTTCGAGTCATACCGAAGACTTCCAGTGGCAGTCTGCCTTGTTGGTGGTGGGACTACCAGTCACTCATGACTGGTTCGAAATGGGCTGCCATCTTTCTCCTAGCCTAATGTCAATTTGGTTGATGGGATGCCGTACCTCCATCCCGAGGAAGAGGAGGGGTAACCACAAACAAACAAAACATTTAAAAATTTAATATATCACTGGTTGTGGTTTTCCACTAAATCTTGTTTCAGTTTCCTTTTTACCAAAAGCTCGAGCTTTTAGAAATCTCAAAAGTTGTATATCAGCTAATCCAATAGTTATTAAACTGAGGTCCGTAAAACATTCTCCAAATTTTCAAGTAACTGCAAAATTTGTTGTTTGACTACGAATTATCCATTCAAGTAATTTAATATTTGCCTTTCAAACATTTTTTTCTTCTTGTGCTACTAAACTGTGTTATGCCAATAATCTTCTCTTTATGTATGCTCGTTGCCTTTATTAAAATATAGTTGTGTCTGAGACAGAGTTTCTCAAACAGAGCTCTCGGCCCTATATGGGGGGCACAAGCAAAAGCCTTCACTAATAAAGTGTCACGATATTAAGTATTCGCCAATTAAACTTAAATTTGTTGAATGGGAGTCTGGCAAGCACTATCAAGGAAGGGTCTACTATCTAGTTTCCCTTGTTGCAAAGGCGCCTGAAAATGAATAGGACTAATTTGCCTGGTAACATCAAAACTTGCATCAGCATCTTGAAATCGTCTCTGCTGAGTTTCGATCATATTTCAACAACACGTTGCATGCTTCATGGTACATAGACCAGTTTAACCCTGAAATTGACCCTAATGCCGAAGAAGCAGAAGAGTTGGCAGAGTTCAATGTTTCGAATGCCACAAAGCTGGCATTCAATAACAAAACCGACACCTCCAGCTTTTGGTTGTCTCTTCATGATTCACATCCACCACTCGGCAAGAAGGCTTCCGTGATTCTCGTTCGATTTGCAACTGCCTACTTTGCAGAGCTGGATTATCTTATCTGGCGTCCACAAAAACGAAATCCAGAGAGCGCCTTAATGCATACAGCGACATTTGCGTTTATTCAGTCCAAGACGGACGAATATCAAAGGTCTCTTCATGCGAGTACAAGAACAAGCTTTGCACTGACTACGTTAATTTAAAGTAAATTGGCTATAATTTGTTTAATTCTTTGACTGCAATGCATTCATTTTTACTTTTGTTTGATGGCTTTTTTATTATTAAAACGCGGCGAATAAAATACCCTGTTAAAAGCAAAACTTGGTATCTTTATTGAAGAGCAGGGGCCCACAAGTGTTGAAAAGTCTTTGGAACGGTGCCACAGATCATCAAAGTTTGAGAACCACTGGTCTAAAATGTTTTTAGTAGGTAAACCGAAAAATTCTCAAGTTGACATAAAATTTTTAAATACTTTTTACTGACAAAGTTAGGCTTATGGCTAAGCAATGATTAAGCAATAATGAATATCCAATTGGTATGACATGACTAGCCTAGACTTTATCGAGTTTTGTGCCATGCTCTTTGTAATATTGTTTTAAGCGTGGAATCAATGAAACCCAGTACACTCAAGCGCTGTTTTTGTTCGAAACATATATCAGAAGGATTTGAATCCCAAACTATCCGAATCTAATAATAGGATTCGGTTTATATCCTGCTTACAAGCTTTATCACGTTGCTTGGTCACAGATTTTCTTTGTGTAAAAGTATCAATTACATGCAGTGTTCCCTCTAAGATTTTAGTAAGTGTATAACCGTCGGCGCAAGTGCGAAATTGCTAGTAGATGTACAAAAACCGCCGGACAAATTTTGGGGGACATTGCTGAACAAACCGCTACATCAGCCCAAGTAACGTATTTTAAAGTTGTAAAAAAACATGTCTGTGATTGTACAGTAGAATCAGTCAAATGGCTTTATTTATGACGTCAACCTGTTTTTAATAACGTAGCGTTTCCCTCAGTCTCTGCAGAATTTTAGTATTTCGGATACTTAAAATTTACCTATAACGTTGATTTGCGTATAACCGCACCCTTTATTTTTCCCTCAGTCGTATTTTTTTCAATTATGGCATGTTAGACTTGGTTCAGTGCTTTTTAACCGTTTTTTTCATGTCGCCCATTTTCGAAACGCAGAGACACGTGGCCCGATCATTAATTTTTCTTGATTTTATAGGCGACCTCAAAAAAGTTGTCAATGTAAATTTGAGGAATGCTGTCCAAATAAAACAAAAAAACAAATCATCAAGAAGATTTTCCAATTTCACATAATGAGAAGGGTAAATAAAGTACTGGCCCCGTAAAGACCATGGTTCGCCGATTGAAAATCTTTAATTTAGGCCATCATCATCTGTTACGAACAATCTTTATTTTTTAATTTGATTAAGACGCCAGCTTGCGAGTTGTATCTTGTTTACTGTTACGTCTTTCGCAGCAAGAACTGGAGTTTACTGCGCGTTAAAGATCTTTCAAATCTAAAAGAAAGTCCAAACAACAACTCTATTGGTGTAAGCGCAGAGTTTTCAAAATTTCTGGGGGGAGAGAAGTATTTCAAATCACCTTTCAAGTAAATTACATAAAAAGGCTACAATTTAATATATACGCTTTTAAAGGAATCAAAACTAGAATCCACTTTTTTTTGCTTCTCATTTTAGAGGTTGATCAGAACTTAGAAGTCGTATTTTTTTTACTTTCGGTTTTCATAATTGGCAAGAGTGAAAAGGTCATTTATTACAGTCGAATCCGGTTAATTGCATAATCCGTTTTATCGCATAAAGATCATAAATCCCAAACTAGTGTTTTTTGGAGATCAACACCACAATGCAGGTTTATTTTCAAAACTCTGGAAAATTTGTTGTGTGTCGTGATATCATTGGAGCAACGAGTGACCAATTTCAGTTGGTTTTAAAAGTTACAAATCAAACAAATAATCAGAGAAAACATTATTGTCGCAGGAATTTAGTACTAACCTTTGTAACTCTCAGGTAAAATGCCCTGGCACCTCCTGATGTATCGTAAATGAGTAAACTACAAGATATCTCTTGTGTACCAATTTAACAGCATGATTGTGTAATCATTGTAGTTACTTAATAATCTGAAATACTGTTGAAAATAGCTATTATTTAGTGGGCTCCCATGTTAGGCAATCTAAATTGTGCGCTTTTACACCTGTAGTACCACAACCATGGCTCAAGGCACATATTCTAAAGCACTCTTTAAAAGGAAAAACAAAAAATTTAGAAGTTTAATTTAGTCATTATTCTTTTTCTTGACAAATTAATTAGATTTCAAAGCTAAAAACAGTTAAGCTTCAGCTTGCCAAGATTTTTAGGCAAACGCCAAGGTGTCAAAAATTTACAAAAAGCAATGCCTAGGTTGTAGATCGTGCTGCTATAAATACTTTTGGTCCTTACGTATTATCGGGAGGACCTTTGATTTTTACTTTTTCTTTTTTTTGACAGGGTTAGGTTAGGTTAGGGTTAGGGTTAAATAACAAATGTAATGTTATTTTATTGTTTTAACCGTTTCAATAAATAATTTACTTCAATTTTTGAGTCGTGTTTTTAAAGGTCCTCCCGTTAATACGTAAGTACCATACTTTTTTTTATAGCTAAACTCACTAACGTAAGATTTCAACATGTTAGCAGATCCTTTGAATTTCTAGACCAATTGACAGCGCAAACGTTTAATGTGCATAGTGAAGTACCAGAGAAAGATTTTTAGGCACACACTACTTTACACAGAACGCAAACCTACAGTGAAGTAGAGTGCCCTATAAATATTTTATCTATTGCTGAACTCTTTGAACTGGAAATTTCACGTTTTAATACCACCCTTGAATTTTTACAAACCAATTGACACAGCAAACATTAAATGAGCTGCACCAATCAACAGCTGCCTCAACGTGGTGGTGCGGTCCCCGACCCCATTTGGGTTGGATCAAAATGGCTGTTGGCCTTACCGAGAGTCCCAGTTACCCCAGGCACTCCCCTACATTTTTTCGCTATGCTGCCCCCTGAATGACTGCAAGAGGGCAGCACACAGCTTCTACAAAATCGATCGCCTGTTTTCACTTTTTCCTCTCTCCTGCCCTAGTCTTGCCCTTCTTAGTCTCCTCATTCTTCTCCTTCTCCTGATGAGCGGTAACGTTCATCCTAACCCCGACCCCAATCTTTCCTTGCCCTGTGTGCGCTGGAAATGTGACCTGGCGGGGCAAGTCAGTGCTATGCTGCACCTGCTCCAAATGGGTCCATCTAAGGTGTTCACAACTTTCCCTGTCTAAATTCAGAGCTCTAGGCAGCTCTCACTTTTGGAGCTGCCTCCCCTGCTGTAACACTGTGACTCCCCCCTCCTCGGACTCCTCCGACACATACACCTCCACTGTACAATCTGGCCCCCCCCTTCACTGATGCTGCACTCTCGCATCACCCCCGTCTCCAAACCTCTTATCCCCCATTCTACATCTCCTTCCTCTGCCCCTTCACCTCTGTCCCTTGCTCCTGACCATTTTTCTATGCTTCCTGCCTCCTCTCCTCCCTCGACTCTGTCAGGGTTCTTCAATGGCATGCTAAAGATCTTTGAGCCAGGAGCACTGAACTACTTCATTTTCTATTGTCCCCATCCAGTCGACCTTATCTGCATCCAGGAATCCAATCTTACCTCATCTTCCTCTTTCCGGATTCCAGGATTCTCTGCTCTGCGTTCTGATCGCACCCACTCCCGGTCTGGCATTCTCTTTCCTGATACATCTCCGCTTCTCGACGTGCCTCGTCAGTCATTGCCAAGGCCAAGGCTGAGGCTTTGCAGACGACGTGCTCCTCTCTTTCACCTAGGTCTAACCCTAAATCTGCACACTCTCTTCTTCACTACATCACTGGCTCTCCTTCCTTGTCTTCCTCCTCTCCCAACTTTCCTAACTGTTCTTCTCCTAGGGAATTGACCTCGGTTTATGCCACTTACCTGAGATCTCACTTTTCCGTTTTTCAGCCAAAGGCCCTGCATAGCAGAGCCAGATACTACCTCACCAAGCTCCGCCGAGCCACGTGCCCTGTGGAGTCTCACTTGCCCTTTTGCTCTCCCTTCTCTCCCGTGGAATTTCTTGCGGCTGCCTCCGATCTTACCTCATCCACTGCCACTGGTCTAGACAAAGTTGCCTATCCCATGCTAAAGCACCTTCCTCGCTCTGGCATGGATTTTCTTCTTTACATCTTCAATCTTTCCTGGTCTTCACATTCCTTTCCTTCCATCTGGAAGACATCTTCTATTATTCCCATACATAAGATGGGACAGCCTCTTGACTCTCCTGCTTCCTTCAAGCCTATCTCTCTCACCTCCTGCGTATCAAAGCTTTTTGAGCGCATCATTCTACCCCGTCTTCTCTTTTTTCTGGAATCTAATTCCATTCTTTCTCCTCGCCAGGCCGGTTTCCGCCCTGGTCGGTCTACACTTGATCAAAACCTGTACCTTTCTCCGTCCATTTTGGTTGGGTTTAACGAACCCAGGCCGGGCTCTCGAACGATTCTGTCTACTATCGATTTCTCTAAAGCTTTTGACTCTGTCTGGCATCTCGCCCTTTACCACAAACTTGTTTCGGCAGGCCTCCCTCCTTACTTTGCTCGCTGGACTCAATCTTTGCTTTCTCATAGGTGTGCTTGTGTGGTTTATCAAAATCACAAAAGCTGCTCCTTTCGAGTCTGTCGAAGTGTTCTGCAAGGATCCGTTCTTGGCCTTGTACTTTTCTCTCTCTCTTCATCAATGATCTTCCGACTTCTCTGCCTTCTACCGTCAGCTGTACTTTTTATGCTGACAATCTGGCCATTTGGTCCTCTCTCCCCTCGGTCCCCACAGCGGTGGAGGCCACACAACAAGCTCTGTTTTGATTGGAGTGCTGGTCTAGTACTGGTGTCTTCCTCTCAATCCAAGCAAATGTGAAGTCTCCTTCTTTTCAGTGGATCCCCACCAGGCTAACCTCCCCTTACTCGGCTCCCGCCTCCGTTTTAATCCCACTCCAACTTTTCTCGGGGTCACCTTTGACTGCACTCTTTCCTTTACTAAACGTGTCTTCGCTGAAGGCCAAGTTTTTCCCACGTCTCAAGGCCTTACGCTGTATCTCTGCTTCCTCATAGGGCCCCTCTAAGGAGTCCCTCTCTCTTCTGTACAAATCTTTTCTTTGGCCCCTTCTCACTTACGCTTCACCCGGATGGTTTCCTTTCCTAAGCGCTACCAATCTTACCAAATTGGAACGCCTCCACCGAGAGGCCAGTCGCGCCATCACTGGCTGCCTCTCATCGTCCCCTATCCCTCTACTACTCACCGTTTTGATCGGAGGCCACACAACAAGCTCTGTTTCGATTGGAGCACTGGTGTCTTCCTCTCAATCCGAGCAAATGTGAGGCCTCCTTCGCAGCGGATCCCCACCAGGCTAACCTCCAGCCCAACTTCCTCCTACTCGGCTCCCACCTCTGTTTTAATCCCACTCCAACTTTTCTCGGGGTCACCTTCAACTGCACTCTTTCCTTTTCTAAGCATGTATCTTTGCTGAAGGCCAAGTTCTTCCCACGTCTCAAGGCCTTACGCTCTATCTCTGCTTCCTCATGAGGCCCTTCTCTCTTCTGTATAAATCTTTTCTTTGGCCCCTTCTCACTTACGCTTCACCTGGATGGTTTCCTTTCCTAAGCGCTACCAATTTCACCAAATTGGAACGCCTCCACCGAGCAGCCAGTCGCGCCATCACCGGCTGCCTCTCGTCGTCCCCTATCCCACTACTACTCACCGAGGCTTCTCTACCTCCCTTACGAGTCACTCTGACTCACTTTACTCTTTTATCTTATGAGCGGGCTCTTTGTCTCCCAACCTCCTTTCCTATTTCAGGTTTGGCCAGACTTGAAGTGAAACCAAGACTCTGCAGATCGTCCCGGAGAGCTCTTGCATCCACTCACCCGCTTATGCTTCCTTCTACTTGTTCTAGGGAGGCTCTTCTTGCTTGCCCTCCCTGTCCTCCTTGGAATCTGCCCTCGTTCACGGTGGAGTCCACCCTTTCCACCCCATGCCCTCGCTCTGATCCCCTCTTTCTCGCCAAGGTGGGGCTCTCGCCCATCTTGACTCTCTCCCCCCCCCCCATGATCTGGTACTCTGGACAGACGGCTCTGTTCCTTTTGCTTTTGGCAAAGGCGGCTCCGGCGTTCTTGCCAACTGCTCTCTCTGTGGCACTGAGGCCACTCTTTCCTTTTCGGCAGGCCCAGTATGTTCCAGTTTTTCCGCTGAAGCCTGCGCCATTCTGCACGCTCTTTGCTGGTCTCAGCAGCACCAACAAGTCTGCCATTTCTCTTCTCCTACTATCTGACTCTCGTTCTGTCCTCTCCTCCATCTTTTCTCTTATCTCAAACTTTGTGGAAGATCTGGCAGGAACTGTCTTCTCTGTCCTCCTGTTCTATCAGGCTACAATGGGTCCTTGAACACTCATTTCTCCCGGGGAACGACACGGTTGACGAGCTTGCCAGACAGGGAGCGCTACTTGCGCCCTCCGCTATCCCTTGTAGTCTCTCTCCTCTTATCTCTTGTATCCACTCTTGTCTTTTCTCGGACTGGAGGCGTACTGTCTCTTCCAAGTATTTCGACACACAGATTCCCTCAGTTTCCACTAAGGAACTTGTGCTCCCTCGTCATGCTCACTGTGTCCTCTCTCGTCTTTGCTGCAATGGACACAGCCTTCTTTTAGGTTAGTATATCTCTAGGATTGGTGGAATCGAGAATCCTTCCTGCAGCGCCTGTGGACATTCGTCCCAGAACATCTCTCATCTCATTCTGCACTGTCCAGCTACGGACTCTTTGCGCCGCTCACTCTTTGGCGACTCTCTGTCTCTTCACGACCTCTGGTCCAGACCCTGGGGAGTTCCCTGGCTTCTGGGGCTCCATGGTCTTCTGCCATGTCCCCATTCCTCGGAAGGGGTCGGGTAACCAACAACAACAACAACATTAAATGAGACTAGTATAGTAACAAAATATGGCAACTTACCAACGTAAGTTCACAAAAAAGCACAAAAACTCATTTCTTGTTAGTTTCCTAAAGGGGCAAACAGTACACTTGATCTTACCTGACACATAAACGCTGGAATGACTCTATGAAAGCATGATCCCTTGTAACCAAATCCTTTTTCACCAGTACACAAAGCTCTAAAATTTTCAGCCGTTTTCGGCACAACATCAGCTCGTAGCTGTCAAAATAAAAAGTGTTTGTTACATTTATATTTCAAGATGCTGTAATGAAATCAAATACTGAAGCATTTGCCAAAAAGCAAACATATTTAGAGCTGGCAGGAAACATTGGTCTGTGAAAAATGTTAGCATTAACATAAAAATAAGCTCTTCATGAGGAAGCTATTCCGTACAAAAACGACCAACTGTGTTACAGTACATTTGCTGTAAGCATCTTTCAAGCTCGAGAAACAGCACACTTACTAGGTCCAGTAGTATTTATTTTAATGACAAAAATTCTACAGAAATTAATGTTTGATTACTACAGAACTGAAAATCTACTTTTGTTTACTTGGAAAATTACAAAGATTATCCAACTTTTTCACAGCTGATGGCGGAATTCCAGAGTACAAGGCGTTTTTAGCTGCTGATAGAAATTTCATTATGCAAGTTTTTGCAGGTTCAGCAAATACGAGTGCAAAAAAGCGCAACTTCAGAAAAACATAAAATGCAACTAAATATCATTCCCATCGTGAAGCTACATGAACTCTATAATACCACTGTTAGTGCTTATCAGAAAGGGGATCGGGATATTTAAGTGCTACCTTATTAAAGCAAAAAGGCTGGTGTGAAAGCAAGAGTGTAGTGGTAGACATACAATGAATCAGTACGCTCGAGCCAACAAAAAGGTAAGCAAAATGGCCTTTGCTCTATCACATATCATACAACTGATTTCATGTAAGCCTACTCAATTTGCGTTGCATTTTGATTATTTAACCATCATAGCAAAACTACATTGCTATTGGGAATGCTATGTTATCTATGGTGCAACGGTAGCAACATAACAATGGAAAACTTGCAACTGCAAGCTATGTGATCTAAACTCCAGTCTGGTGGCATAGTTTGACATGAATTAAAAATGTAAAATTTAATTGAGCTGCCATGAAAAATTAGTCACGCAGCAGCAGCAGGCTAAATTTAACGTTTTGAGATCAAATTCTCCCGAGGCAGGTGTAAAGTTTTATCTACAATAGCGCTATACCTTATGCTTGTGACTGCTGCTCACATACATGCAACATTACATCACAGTGCGTCTGCAGATTTTCAGCTACAGCTTACAATGCATGTTTTCAAAGTGATCAATTTCATACATAATATAGTTATACACAGCATGAAATCGGCTAGGTCTACAGATTCATTAATGTATCTATTAAGCAATACTGATATTTGTGAAACAACGATGCTGCATGAAGTAAGTGAAAAGTGGCATAGTACTGTATACTTTTTTGTAAAGTACAATCAGAAGTTTTAAATAATTGTTTAAATTATTTGCTTGCGTATTTCTGCAATTGTCATAACAAACTGAATTTTCATAATTCGGTTTTTGTACGCGTTTCCATGATTTTGTAATTGCATATTTCAAAATAAAGTTCTCTATCTTATAGTCTTTCTCTGTCAAATTTATTTCAATGTTTGTGTTAAAAAGATAAGTTTAAAGGATACCCTTTATCGCGTTATATGGTGCCACGGTGCCAACAGTGTCCGACTTAGCAAAGGCAACACTTAATTATTGAAATCCTATTTACATTATAATGAAATACGCGGCAGAATGCCCTTCGGCAGAAGGCTCTGAAATGATATGTACAGACGAATCCGGTTAATTTGCCAAGTTCTTTTGTGCTATTAAGTGGATTATGCATTTATCCGAAATTAGTATTAACACACATATAAAGCACAGCTGAAGACAAAAGTAGTGTTTAATGTTGTTGGATGCTATCTAGTAATTGTTTTTCTAAGCGAAAAAATGTGTCCATGTCTGTGCCTTCACATTGCAAACATGACCGAATCCGATCAAGAGCGTTTAACACTTCTTTGTTTTTGCCTGGGCAATGAGAAATTTGAACTGTGCATTTAGCAAACAAATCCTTAAACATCGATGATTGCAAAGTACACATGTAAATTCGTGATCGCACACGGTAAAAAAATCTGCTGCAAAATCAAGAAATTCTGCAATGCTGCAAGATCCAACTTTGCTAAGATGAAAAATGCCGCCTCAAAGTGATCAAATAAAATAATAAATCTTGCAGTATTTTCTACAGTGCACTACGTGCCCCCACTGCGCTCGTAATTGACGTCTTTTTTGTCAAAGACTGATTTTTGTCACTTCATTATGCAACTAACACTTTCGTTAATCCAATAAATAGCTCGGTAGTACTAAACAGGCATAGTAGGCATAGTCTAGTTTAAGCAGGTTTATTCACACACTGACTTCCCAGTAACAATTTTATTTTGCTGCTCTTGGAATTGATGGTAAATAAATAATACTTTTTCCAGGATCAATAACAATCTTAAACCAATGCCTGCTTTATGCCAGCTATTACTGACTTAGGCGTATGTGCATCTACCATACTATTACCATGTCTATCACGCCTGTACAATGCCCACTATGCCTATTTGTAACCACCCTAAACAGCTTTCTATTTCTATGGAATTAAACGGATTATGCATTAAGCCCATACGCGATTAACTGAACTATTTTGTTAGAAAAAGATTATACAATTATCTAATAAGTAGGACTGCGGGATTTAAAGATTACCGTATTTGCCGGTGTATAAGTCGACTCGTTGTATAAGTCGACCCCCTAAAATTCGACGGAAATTTACGATTTTATGATATATCCTTTGTATAATTTCATGACTCGGTGTATAAGTCGAGGTCGATTTTTTTAGGTCGATTTTTGATCGAAAAAGGTCGACTTATACACCGGCAAATACGGTAATTAATCGTTAATTTACTTCAACGTCTAATTTTCTGTTTAACTATTAATCGGATTTAACTTTAATTTTTAGCCCATCTTGATTAATGTATAAGAATTCAGGAAACAATAGTAATAACGGTAAAATGGCGATAAAGAATCAATTTATTAAATATAAACTTATATCAATATTTGAAAGAAAAAACGCTTACTTCGTTTCCGGCTATTAACTGAATTGTAATTGAAGTACATGAAGAATAAATTTGTCAATCAATATTAGTGCAGAAGTTTTGATTTAATCGAAAATAACTATCAATTAATCGTTAATTTATTAAAAGTTAACTATTAAAACTACATTAATCGTTACCACCCCTACTAATATGCAATTAATCAGATTTGTCTGTACATAAGGCGAGACTAGCAATGAAACCCTTAGTAAAAAAGAAGAGGGTGTTCCTAATTCAGTGTTCTCTTTAAACGCAAAAAAGTGCGAAATCATGTCCGACGGGTTCGCAGTTAAAAGTCAACAGTGCGTAAAATGTCCGGCGGTTTTTGGAATTTTGTTTGCAAAATCTTCAACCAACTGTTTAATGCGTGGGAGACAGTTGAAAGGAACCAAAGTTAGGACCGACACTTTAATAGAGCAGTGCAACGTTGTAGGCAAAAATCGTGCGACTGTGACCCAAAGCGAGTGACCTCAACTCAAATATCGCGCGCGACATTGCCACATGTTTTTTGTATTTCAAATTGTCTCACGCAATTAACCTAAAGCAAGATCAAAATTTCAAACTTTTTCAGTTACAGCATGAGTAAGAATCGGTTGGGAAAGGTTCAGGAAATTTGGAAAATTGTTGCTTGGAAATAGGTTTCCTCTGAAGATGAAAGGTAAAGTCTATGGTTGTTGTGTAAAATCAGCAATACTATATGGAAGTGAGACATGGTGTCTAAAAGAAAATGAAAAAGCAATTTTAAGGAAAATGGAGAGAGCTACGGTGAAAGCCATGTGCGGTCAGAAAGAGGTAGATAGGAAGACGACCGAAGAACAGATGGACATGTTGGGGTTGAAAGAAACTATAGACCGGTTAGCAACAGCGAATGGAGTTAGATGGTATGGACATGTGCTGAGAAGGGATGGTGATAGTGTTTTGAGGGTTGCTCTGAATCTCGAAGTGAGTGGCAAGAGAAAGCGAGGACGACCAAAGAAGACCTGGAAGAGGAGACAGAGAAGATTGGTTTGAAGAAGGAGAATGCCCTGAGACGAGACAAGTGGAGGCACGGAGTGCGAGCAATTGCAGAAGGAATGGGGTAAATCCGGCCATCTCTGTTAAAGGGACAACACCGGATAAAAACTGAATCACTACTACTTCCCAGCCGATTTTAGTCGTACCTAAACAGCAGTAATAGCAAGCAGCTCTCAAACTTCAGCTTTAACACATGACATTATTTTTCGTTGGAAGTTTGAAAGATTGGTTAAATTCTATGTGATTTCTTTACGCTCTACGAGGTGCATTCAATAAGTTTCCAGACTTTTTTTGTACAGGCATTTATAATTGCCGTAAACTCGAGATATTTCAGTATGTTGTTACTATACTCCTTATGAGATGACTGACCAATTTTTTCTTGTTTAGGTGCAAATTTATAGCTACAGTAGGAATTAGAGTACACCTTACTAAATCCTGATTGTCACAGCTGGTGAATTTCAAAAATGCAATCTGGACGTGAGGACACATTAGAAGAACGATATGCGATCAAGTTCTGTTTTAAACTTGGAAAAACTGCCACGGAAACGTATGGTATGCTTCAGACTGCTTATGGACCATCTTGCATGAATCGATCATCAGTTTTTCAGTGACACAAAAGATTCAAGGAAGGCAGGGAGTCCGTGAGGGATGATGAGAGATGTGGGAGGAGTAGGGAAGTCAGAACATCAGAGATGATTGGCCAAATAAACGATTTCATGAATAGGGACCGTCGTGTTTCTATAGAGCATGCATGGGCAACCTACTGCCCGCGGGCCAAATCTGGCTCGCCAAGGCTTCTCATCCGGCCTGCCAATAAATTTTCTAGGGCTGTAGGCCTAAGTAATATATCAATATTCATTTATTTATATCAATATAGGTATACATTTTTTATGGATATCCCTGTGCAAACAAAATTGAAAACACATTGCATGTAAAATAGCATTACATGAATACAATCCAAACCCCACAAAAATATGTACCTAATTACACTTAAAATCACAATTACGGCTCCGGCCCTGAGTCAAGTTTCAAATGCACATTTTGGCCCCCAGTGACAAAAGGTTGCCCATGCATGCTATAGAGACACTAAGCGCACAGTTTAATGTCAGTGTGGGAGCTGTACACATAATCATTCGTGAGGAACTGAAGATGCGGAAGATTTGTGCGAAGTTTGTCCCAAGAGTGCTCTGGGAAGATCAGAGAGAAAGACGTTGCAATGACAGCAAGGAGATGGTCGAGCTCATTAATTCAGATCCCCAAGTTCTTGATGCCCTGGTAACCTGCAATGAAAGCTGGATCTATTGTTATGACCCAGAGACCAAGAGACAGAGTTCCCAGTGGAAGCATGCTGGATCTCCCAGACCCAAGAAGGCCAGACAGAGCAAGTCCACCCAGAAACTTATGATGATCCCTTTTTTTGACAGCATGGGCTTAATCTACATTCACTGGGTTCCCACTGAAATCACAGTCAACAAGGAGTACTATATTGAAGTTTTAAGAGAGTTCAGGAAGAGATTCCGTCGGAAGAGGCCAGAACTCTTCGAATCAGGTCAGTGGCATTTCCATCAGGACAATGCCCCAGTCCACAACTCCATCCTCATCACAAGACCCAGATGGGCATCAAGACGGTTCCTCATCCTCCCTACAGCCCGGACCTTGCTCCCTGCGACTTTTGGCTATTCCCAAAGCTCAAGGAAAACCTCAGAGGCAATTGTTATTTCACAATTGAGGACATGAAAGAGGCTGTGACGAGGGTCCTAAACACGCTCACACAAGAAGACTTCCAGGGGGCTTTCCAGAAGTTGTTGGAACGGTACAACAAGTGCATTGATGTCGGAGGAGAATACTTTGAAGGGGACTAGAGTTTTTTGTGTGTACGGTTAATAAAAGTGTCCATACCAAAAAAGTCTGGAAACTTATTGAATGCACCTCGAAGCTCTAACTTCAATCGTTTTTGTTAAGATAAAAAGCACTCAACTTTTGGTTTCAATTTAGCACAAAAACACTATTTTTTGAGAAAATGGTTCAGTTTTTATACATTACAAATAACCTTCTGTCGCTTGCCATTGGTAAATAAAAAAGCAGTGGCTATTTTGCCATCGACGACAATTTACCCTCAGAGACTATTTTGCCGTGAGTTATTTGTGATCGGTCAATCTAAATGCCGTACTAAACATGTGATTTTTGGTCGTTTCTGATTGGTCAACTTTAAAAACCAACTAAAAAAAATTTGCACCTCCAGGTCTCTCCCCCATCTTGTACACTCCCTTCCAGTGTACAGTGCCCTATACATTTACATACCGAGCATGCCCCTTCAGTGTACACTGCCTATCTGGAATGCCCTGCCAGCTGAAATTTGAACCCGCAACCATGGTATCTCAAGACCAGCGCACTACCCACTACACCACAGTGTCACTGGTGTAATTGTAGCTAATACGGCTATATAAACACACGTGAATGATTACGGCAAAATAGATTCCAAGGGCAAATTGCCGTCAACGACGAAATAGCCACTGCCAAATAAAAAACATGACTTCTCACCAATTTTAGTTTTTATCCCCTTTCAGAAATATACTTTTTTCATAAAATGAAAGGATTGAAGATTTTAGTAAGCATGTAACTGCCGGTGCAAGTGCAAAATTGCTGAACGAGCCATTACACCAGCCTTAGCAACACATGTTGAAGGCATAAAAATAGATATTTCTGGTAGCTTACTGCTATTTATTCAGTGTATACGCTAATCTAACATTGCATACTGCAAAGTTTACCAATAATGTTGGTTTGCGTGTAAAGGTACCTTTTGTTTTTTCATCAGACCTATTTTGTTTGATTATGACACTCTTTATCTAGTTCAGTGCTTTTGAAGCGTTTTTGGCATATGGCCCAATTTTGAAACGCACGGAAAGCATGTGCCCTGGTTATATATTTTTCTCATTCTTTCAAGCGGCCTCATAAAGTTATCGAAGTAAATTTCAAGGATGTTGTTCACATTAAGAAAGTTTATTAATTTCACTCTATGTTAAGGCTAAATAAAATACTGATCCAATGAAGACCATGGTTCACTGATTGAAAATCATTGAACTAGACGACAATCTGTCACAAATGATCTTTTATTTTTTAATCTGATTATGTTGCCAGCTTGCAAGTTGCATCTTGATCACTCTGCTGCGTCTCTTACTCATAAACTCTAGATAACTGCATGTCAAAGGCCTTGGAAGATGACCCCATAACAAATCCGAACAACAATTGAATGAGCAAGTTATTCTCCCCAGCCTCAGACTCCCCAGCCCTGAATATATCAACCCCAAAATGTTCACGAACAAGTCGCTTATTGGTAAATATAATGCAGCAGTGAAATACCTGGCCATTTCTCTTTAATGAATTGATTTTGGTTAAATTGTCTCTCACATTTACAGCCTTTGCAACAGTGAGTTTTTGCAGTCGCGCCTCTCAATGAAACCTGAAGTTTTATGTGCAGTAACAAATTTAGTATTTCAATTTTTTTTCTGAATTAAAAGGTGCCTTTAACTAGCAAATACTGGTGTCCAAAATGTTTTTCCTTTGGTTAACTTTTGAATGTTTGTCACAATGTTAAAATTTTACTTATCAAATATTTGCAACCTTTTTTCACGGCTTTGACAAATGGTTAATTAAAACTCAATGAGAACCAAAAAGATATTTAGCTAGCTATAATACTGCGACTCCCAAAGTAGGTTCCATAAACAAGCTTCAAAAATGCCTCAAACCTATTATTTCCCACAATACCTTGCCAATTAATGACACTTCACTGTTTTTTTTGGCACATAGGACAAAAACTTCTAGAAAATCAACCAGTTTTGTTTTCCTTGCATGGTTTGTGAAATTAGTTGACAAGACTCGGGTAAAATTTGTTGTCGCTTATCATTAATTTTCAGAGATAAGCTTTACAAATAACGCAAGATGCACACTCTACTACCACTACAGTTAGTTTTCTTCTTTTAAGTTGGGTGGCTTCGGCCATCAAAACTCCGATTTGAGATAAAAAGTTTACGTGCATCTGCAAAACTCTGCTGGTTAATTGATTGCAATAGAGAAATGTAAGTTGTTTACTTATTTATCACAGTCAAGTAACAATAAACATTCTTGGTCATAATCATGGCAACTTACTTATCATATAAGTCCCATTTCTCAGGCTGCACGTAGGCAAAGGATTAATTTTATTTATGTGCATTGTTAACCTGCAATTCCTAAGTGCTGACAAATTACTGTTGCAAAGGCTGTAAATTTGAGACACAAAATTTATTCATTAAAGTAAAATACCCGGGTACTTCACTGCCACATTATATTAACCAATAAGCTACCTGTTTGTGAACATTTAGGGGTTAATACATTGTCACTGAAGCACATTGTCACAGTTTTGTCTCTCCTTTTCCTGCAAATTTTAAAAACTTGCTCATACAATTGTTGTTCGGATTTGTTATGGGGTCATCTTCCAAGGTCTTTGACATGCAGTTATCTAGAGTTCATGAGTAAGAGAGACAGCAGAGTGATCAAGATGCAACTTGCAAGCTGGCAACGTAATCAGATTAAAAAATAAAAGATCATTTGTGACAGATTGTCGTCTAGTTCAATGATTTTCAATCAGTGAACCATGGTCTTCACTGGATCAGTATTTTATTTAGCCTTAACATAAAGTGAAATTGGAAAACTTTCTTAATGACTTATTTATATATGTTATGTGGACAACACCCTTGAAATTTACTTCGATAACTTTATGAGGCCGCTTGAAAGAATGAGAAAAATATACAACCAGGGCACATGCTCTTCGTGTGTTTCAAAATTAGGCCATATGCCAAAAACGCTTCAAAAGCACTGAACTGGATAAAGAGTGTCATAATCAAACAAAATAGGTCTGATGAAAAAACAAAAGGTACCTTTACACGCAAACCAACGTTACTGGTAAACTTTGCAGTATGCAATGTTAGATTAGCGTATACACTGAATAAATAGCAGTAAGCTACCAGAAATATCTATTTTTATGCCTTCAACATGTGTTGCTAAGGCTGGTGTAATGGCTCGTTCAGCAATGTCTGCCAAAACTTCTCCGGGGGTTTTTATACATTTGCTACCAATTTTGCTCTTGAACTGGCAGTTACACTCACTAAAATCTTAGAAGGAACACTGGTGCTATAATGAAGCCTGGGAAAAAATGATTAGCTGCAACTAATAATCCACAAGAAGCCAAGTGCATGATTTGTATTAGAACCTTTAAAATTGCAATATGGGTGATATAGCTATTAAACATATAACTTTTTATAGTAACAAAAGCAACTTCAATGCTTCATTCTCCCATGCCTAACTAAAAAAATTTTTGTTAAAGCCAATGTATTGCTTCAGAAGTGACTCAAATAGGGTAGTTATAAACAGGCATAGTATCCTGCAGTTTTTAATGTGAAATCTCCTATTGCATTTGCTCAATGCTTAAGCTAAATTCATAAATGAAAAAAGTTTTTGGAATGGAAAAAAGTAATGCTTTGCTTTATTGGTGCAAATGGTTTTCAATCACACATCTTCCTTACTACCCCTAATCCTGTACTATGCATGTTTAGTACTAGTACAGATTCAAACAGACCATGCAGTTCAACACATTCATTCCTTTAACTCCCTTGATTGTAGCTTGAAATTGAATTTTAAACTTTACCAAAATTCCATACCAGCAGGAAAGATATCTTATGCTAAAAGCAAATTAATTATATTGACTCTTTTGTAAATGCTGATGAAAGCACAGATGGAATGTTTAAATGTTTGAAAAAGTTGAGACAATTTGCAGTTTGACTGGGGCAGAGTTTTTTGTTTCAGTGCAGATAATGCAAATTGCAATTTTGGAGTATCTTTATACACTAACATTTACACACTAAATGACAGTGTTCTTAAGGCTAATTATAATGCGCACATTTCACATAATACAGTGAAAAGCACAATGGAAAACTTTAATGTATACGTAGAAAATATTGTCTCAAAGATGTAAGGTTAGTTTTTGGTATCAAATTAAGATCATGATATACATAAAAATTTTTCAGCTATTAAGTTTAGGCAGTGGCTATTTTGCCATTGACGGCAATTTACCCTCAGAGACTATTTTGCCGTGAGTTATTTGCAATCGGTCAATCTAAATGCCGTACTAAACATGTGACTTTTGGTCGTTTCTGATTGGTCAATTTTAAAAACCAACTAAAAAAAATTTGCACCTCCAGGTCTCTATCCCCCACCTTGTACACTCCCTTCCAGTGTATACTGCCCCATACATTTACATACCAGGCCTGCCCCTTTGGTGTACATCGTCTTTCTTGTAATGCCCTGCCAGCTGAGATTCGAACCCACAACCATGGTATCTCAAGACCAGCGCACTACCCACTACACCAGTTTCACTGGTGTAATAATAGCAAATACAACTGTATAAACACATGTGAATAATTACGGCAAAATAGATTCCAAGGGCAAATAGCCATCGACGGCAAAATAGCCACTGCCTTAAGTTTAACAATTGAAATATTTAGATACTGATGAAGCTAAAGATAGTTAAAGACTTTAAAACTTTTTTTTATTTCTGTCATCATATGCAAAAAATAGAACAAATTTTGATAAAAATTTAACATTTATCAAATTATGAAATCCAAGTTCTCTGGGCATTATATTTTTCAAGTCTCAGAAAGTAGCAGAATATTTGAAGCTAGAAAAAAAGCTTAAGCTGAACTTTTTGATGAAGTAGCATCAAATTAAAAAAACTTCAACACTCTCAAAAACTCTTAACTCTTAGCACCATAGTTATAAATAGGCGTAGTGATGATAACTAGAGCCTTTAATGTGAAATCTTATTGCACCCCTTTAATGCTTAAATCTAAACTTATAAAATTAGTTTTTTTGAAAGGAAAGAGGTAAGGCTTCTGTATATTGGTGTGACTGGTTTTTGATCGCACACCTCCCATACTATGTCTGCTTATAACCACCTCTCTTTGTAAGCTTCAAAACAGCACAAAGTAGTGATTTATTTTGAAATCTGTGGACTTTACATGCATCAAAGTTTTCAAAAGTTTCTTCTGTACCATCAATTCCCGAAACATCATCTCTCACAATAAATCTCACTATGTAATTGATATTAGTTTGATGTCAGCTAGATGGTGAGATAAAAAAAACCAAGAAATTTACACACAGGGTGGGCCAAAAGTAGGTATACAGTTATTAAAATATTTTTTATATGCTTTGAAGTTACATGCAATGTACTTTATGTTACTTGTTAAGTAGCACAAACCTTGTTTATTTTTTAGATAATAATTCTAACTTGAATTTACATTAGTTTTCTAGCTGGTTGGAAGGTAGTACAGTTTTGTAAATCTTGATTATTTTAGGTTTAATGGCAAATAATTTAAATGAAGAGCAAAGGAAATGGGTGTCAGAGTGTTTTGGACAGGTGTGAAGAATGTTGCAATGTTGGCAGAGAAGATTTTGAGCACTTAAGAGATTAAACAGTTTTGTCTAAGGTATAACTGGCATTCTTGAAGTTTAAAAGTGCCTAAATGAGAACTACAAACTCACTTTTTAAACCTAAACCCTACTTTTAATAACTGCATCTCTACTTTTGGCCCACCCTGTATATATCAATATAAAAATTATTGCATGAAATTTGCTAAAAACATCAAAGATGATACAAATTATCTGAAGGCTGCAAAAAGCAAAGCCAAATAGTTTGGTAGATTAGAATATTTTGATTTAAGTAAAATAATCGTCTACTTATTTTCGTTTTTGTATTTTTTATTAGGGTAAAAAAAATGTAATTTTTAACTTTATTTTACATTGGCAATTAGGTAATCCTGTACTTTAGCGCGGTAAATTTAAAAAAATATATTTTTTGCACTAAAGTACAGGATTACCTAAATTATTTTTGTTTTTAAAAGAAAGGCAGTGCACACTCCCTTTAGTGTGCACTGTAGCGTACATTCACATACTGGCTCTGCCCCTTTCGGTGTACACTGCCTTTCTACGAATCGCATTGAAAATATGTGGATGCGCGCTAAAAGGAAATTAAGACGCCAGTTTGGAACGAGTTTTTAATTTACCGTGCTAAAGTACAAGATTACCGGCAATTACACAGTTATAGGAACTGAGAATTAGAACTTGTGAACTAAATAAATCAAAATAAAAGTTTTATTTCTATCACTCTAGCTTAACAGATTTGGCAACTCAAAACCTAACCCAAACTCGTGCCGGGGGTTTTTTGTTTCAGTAGAATCCAAGTTTATGAAATATTTTCCACGTTTTAGTTTCTTCTAAATTATTTTACTAAATTACTCTAAAGTGCTTGCAAAAATAAAACTATTTACATGGGTGAAATTTGTCAATTGAATCGAGCTGAATTGAGTTTTGTGAATAATTGTACTTTTAGGATTTCTGAAATTGTTTTTTTTTCTACTTTAGTGCTGCTTACGAAGAGTAAACTAGAAAGCACAACTGAAATTCAAGATTACGGGCAATTACATGACTTTTAGCCAACATACCTCCATAACAATTCTTCCAGCAGGTTGACCACCAACAGTCATATCAAAAAAAACTCTTGGTCGTGACATTTTTTGATGCAAAAATACTCTTTAAATATAACAATTCTGTAACAAAAGCAAAACGTGATCCTTCCTACCGTCAACTTTTCTTGCACTGGTCAATTGCTCACATGAAAGAGTGTTGAAAAACACATGGCTAATCTGCAACAAACATGTCACGTGGTAATTTTTAAAATTCATCCGCTCATAAATTTCTACGACAGTATTTATCCAAGTAAGCAACTTTTAAAAAACTTAATCTTTAAGAAATATGTATACAAACTTTTCGAAAACTGCATAGTATACGCCAGACCAATTTTTATTTTATTGTGTTTCATGGCGGAATAGATCATATTTCAAACTGAGTTTCACACCTTTCAAGCGTGACATTTTGATTCCGCGCCAAAACCAAGAAAATTGATTAATCTTTAACTGCACTTATAAGCTGGGTGTGTATTAATCATTGATATGAGTAATAACTGCCCGCACAAGTAAAAATATTATGGGGGCTTCTGCTGATCACGAATCAAACAGTTCCGGTAGCAGTCATTACTAATCAATAAATCAATTATTCATTGTATTTTTGGCAAAATCAGCGAAAAACCGAAACAACTTGACCAACGCGTTGGGGTAGTGGTTAAAGCAGGGGTGGGCAAAATACGGCCCGCGGGCCGCATGCGGCCCTCGAGAGCATTCTGTGCGACCCGCGAACACTTGTTGAAACTACGTCATGTAAAAATTAAAATGACAAGGGGAGGAACGCTCGCCGTATTAAGAGCCAAAAACTGTAGAAGCCATCAGAAAGAGCGCAATTGTTGGCTCCCACTGACGCATTTTTCGTCTAAGCAAAAAGCATTGACCTTTTTTTTTTGAGACACCACTGCTCTTGTGCATAGGCGAAGCTAGGGGGGGCCAAAGGGGCCATGGCCCCCCCCTGAATTTTAAGTCAAATTACAAAGCAGTATCAAAAAAATAAAAACATAAATTTTTTTGCGCCTTTGCAGTAGGCTACATTAGAGTTTATTGTTGACTTTTAGCAAGGGGGTGGGTCGGGCGTGACTTTTTAAGTTTTTGAACTTTCAAATGTTATCAAACAAGATGTGTACGTTTTACACACTAAATATCGCCGAAGTTTTTCTTCTATGTCGCAGTCGAGTGATGAATTGATAATCCAAGTTATGATAACTGCAAGAAATAAGCGTCTCGCTGAGCGCTTCCTTGTTTTGTTGCAATGCGGACCACCACAAAGACGTCGCTTCTTTTATCAGAACGTTCAACCTACCAGTGAGTATGGTTTCCTTGAAATTCCTTAAATAGTGCGTTTTACGTCACAATTGAAGTTGAACTATTAAAGCCGTTCTTGATAAAATTACGTTAGATCAGCAAAATTGCATTCGCATTTTCTCGGTTTTGTACAGCAATTTTTATAGCAGCGACGAGCAGTCCCGTAGCACTCCAACTTCGGGCCCCCCCCAAAGTAAGCGCAAGAGCCCCTGCGCACAGGTCATATCACTTTAGAGGTGTAAAATTGAAAAGCTGCATTAAGAAAATACACCACAATTTGTACATAAGTAAACAGGCTAATGTCAGAATAAAGCATGCCGATACCGAAGGTGCAAGTCATAAAAAATTCGGCACCGATGCCAGAGTTCAGTAGGACATTTATGCAGACACTGCGAAACGAAAGCAATGACACTGAAAAACATGAAAAAGTTATAAAAACACAGTATCATTTAAATAGTCTGGAGCGAACCTTTTTGTTCGCAAATGCTGTTATGACATTGTCATAATCAAGAGATCGGGCGCAGTCATTTTCGATTGACAACATGGCTAATGAAGATAGTCTACTGTCTGTCATAGACGTTCTATTAAAAGTTTTGATCAGTTTCAATTTGCTGAAGCTTCTTTCAGCGCTAGCAACAGTCACGGGGCAAGTTAGTAAGATTCGAAGTGCGATGTACACATTCGGATACAATTCAAATAAATGAGTCTTTAGAAGATAGTTCAGAAAGTCTTGAGCCGTATTGAGATTGCGTTTTTTTTGTAAAATTAAAACAAACCGCTGTAGCTCAGCGCTCATTTCATCAGAATCAATGTCACCGAACTTTTTTTGGAACTCTTTACAGCAAGTAAGAAGAGCATTTTCTTGTTGCACAAGCAAAAGTTTGTCTCGTGTGTACAAAAACGAAAAGGCGGAAGAAACCTCACGTAACAAATTAAAGCGCTCCTTTATTGACATAATAGCCTGGTCTACTAATGGATAGAAAAAGTTGCTTTTAAATTTCAGTTCAGGAGTAGCTCGTTGTTCCTCTTCACCTTGGTAATCAAACAATCTTCTTTTCTTTCCACTTCTTGACGGAGGAAAAGAAGGATCAATATCCAATTCCTGTGCTATTTCAACAGCAGATGTTGTGGCACTGTCATAACCCGTTGTGCGATAGTTTTGCAAAAACTTTTCAGTTGCCTGGATTTCCGTTTTCATTGTATGAAGGGAGACTCCATACGATTGAAGAATCTTGCTTGCTTTATTGACTTGGAATAGGATATCATACCAAATAAACACCGACAAAAGAAAACTCCATTTTGATAAATGAGCTATCAACGATTTTCTTTCTGAGGCAGCTCTTCCATCTTTTCTTTCTATGGAAATGGCTTCCAAGTCTTTCAGTGCCAGCAACACCTCTTTTAAATTGTATCGAAGAGGTTTGATGCATTTAATTCTGCTTTCCCAACGAGTATCAGATTGTGACTTTATGGACAGCTCCACATGTTTCTTCAAAATTTCCCAACGCTGAGCAGAGGAAGAAAACAGCACATACAACTTTGTAAGTACTCCAAAAAATGTCAATGCTTCCGTCGATCAATTAGCACTGTCAACAACAACTAAGTTAAGGGTATGGTTTGCACAGGGCACGTAAACAGCTTTGGGATTGATGTCTAGCATTCTTGCTTGGACCCCAGAATGTTTTCCTTTCATGTTAGCACCATTATCATATGACTGACCTCGACAATCAGACAATTCGAGTTGCAGTTCGGTCGCTTTTTCTAAGAAAGCGTCCAACAAGCCTTTCCCAGTACTGTCACTTATTCTCAAGTAGCCAAAAAATGTTTCTTTAACAACAGCAGCTTCTTCATTACATAGTACATAACGGAGAATGACAGACATTTGTTCATGATGTGACATATCTGGAGTGCAGTCTAAAATTATAGAAAAATATTTTGCCAATTTCAATTGCTGTAAATTTTCTTTTTCAACTTCTGTCGCTAGCAATTCAATTAGTTCATTTTGTATGGTAGGACTCAAATAGTGATCTTTAGTGTTTTTATTCTTGATTCTGTCTTGAAGCTCTTTTAGGATCGGATCTTTTCTTGCCAAAAGCTCAAATATACCCAGAAAATTTCCATTGTGAGGAGATCCTAAGACTTCTTCAGATCCTCTAAAAGCAAGATTCCTTTCCGATAGAAACAAGGCAATGTCGATAAGTCTCTCTAAAACATTTCTCCAAAAACGTCTTTCATTGAAAAAAATATTCATCTCGCGTTTGTCGATAGTGGATGAATTTCTTATCCCTTCAGCTAGCAACATCCATTGACTGCAGCATTCTTGGTGGGAAATGCCGTTTACATGGTCTTTCAGTTTTTTCGAAAAACCCTCCCATGTATTTATACCACTACAAAAGGGGCTTAGTGTTTTTCCAAATAGCTTACAACAAAAGCAAAAAACTTGATCTGATTCCCCAGAATAAACTAGCCACGACCGTAAAACACTTTCACCATTAGGTAACACACGTTTATAATGGTTGGAGGAAAAACGTCGCCTTGGAGTTGTGTTATTATATGGAAAATTCATTATTAGTTGATGTGGTCCACGCTTTACTATATCACATCGTTGAGCATCAGAAATACTTTCAGGCCATTTACATGGGTCATCAGGGATAGGGGTAAATTGAGATTCAGTTATTTTTGATATTGAAGGTTGCGTATTGGCAGGTAAATCACAACTTACATTTTCTGGAAATTCACAATCACTTTGATGCTGATCGTCATAGTCTTCTTTTTCTTGTACACTATAGTTTTCTTCATCCCTCTCGGTACTAGTGCCAGGTCTACTCTGCTCAGTAGTCTTGAAAAAATCTGTCATCTTGGGCAATTTCGCTACAGCATCTCGAGCAGTGGCTGCTTCTTTTCTCTTTTGAGCACCACTTTTTGAACGTTTCATTCTATACAATGTCAATAAAATACTTTATCTGCACTCTGCAGTGTATATATATATTGTCCCGGTATTTCTAGCCAAACAGAATTCCAGACCATTCTATGATTGTTGCGTAACAACGGCATTGTTACGTCAATCGAATATTCAAGATTCTACCAGAAAATCAATCGAAATATTCTAGATTCTGCGAGATAAAATGACGTTGCATTCACTTATGATGTCACAAGCCAATTTCTTCCTACAGTTTAAATCGGTTGTAAACAAGTCTGCTGAAGTGAAAACAGTCACGTAGCCAAAAAGCAATTTCAGACTAACTTGGGCCCCCAAAGTTGGCCTGGGCCCCCCCCAATTGGGGGGTTTGGGGGGCGGCTGCTACGTCTCTGGCGACGAGCGTAGTTCACGAAGGGCAAAGTGCCGTTATAAGTAAATGACGTCACATTAAAAGTTGCAAAATTTGGCCCCCCTCTCAATTTTTTTCTGGCTATGCCCTTGCTCTTGCGCTCTGTAATACAACATTGTTAGAACATGTCGCAGAATTTTAAGCTTACGCATTCTCTTTCATTCCATGCAGCTGTACAAAATTATCAGCACTGGCCTTCGACGACTCTTAAATGGTCAATGCGGCCCTTCGACTAAAAAGTTTGCCCACCACTGGGTTAGAGCGTCCGCTTCGCAGCCGGTAGACCTGGGGTTCATTCCCTTTGTCGAGTCGTACCGAAAGACTTAAAAAAAATGGTATCTCTAGCTTCCCTGCTTGGTGCTCGGCATTTATAGGAGGTTGTAGAAAACAAGCCGGCAAGTTCGCTTGTTGTGTCCTTGGGCAAGGCACTTAACGGACGCCTCCGCCTTTATGTGGAAGACAGGTGGCCCAGACACTTCAAAAATGGCAACTCCCAAGCGAGTGCGGACGTCCCGTCCAAAATATAGCGATACAATTTGCTTTCTCGTGAATGGAGGATAAACATGAAACAAACAAAAGCTCGCTTGTTGTGTTCTTGGGCAAGGCACTTAACGGGACGCCCCACCTTTACGTGGAAGACAGGTGACCCGGAAATAGCAACTCCCTAGTGAGTGCGGACTTACCGTCCAAAACATAGCGATACATCGCTTTCTCGTGAATGGAGGATAAATATGGCAAATAAAAAATAAAATTTGACAGCAGTCCACAAAAAAGGAAAAGATGGCAAAACGATTTACAGTACGTTAATAAGAAGGCTGCATGTGACGTCACACATTTCGCGCCAAAAGAACTGGCTGACCAAAAGCTCTAATTTATACTGGAGAGGTATAGGGCGAACACCAACTTTTGGGGTTATTTTGAAAACTAATGAAAAATTAATTAAAATTTGGAATGAATTATTGCTAGTTGGATTCTCGGAAACAAATAAATTTGACCAAAAGCAATTTGGTTGAGATTTGATCTTTCAGTTAGCTAGTATAAGCCTAGCACAGTGTGCTAATTTTTAAAAAATGCCCCTAAGAGAAGTGCTATCAAACTACCATTTGCTCCTCACTTAAAAATAAACTACACCAATTAGATGCCAGTCGGTACATTAGCAAAACCAACCATTATTTGATCATTACTACCGGTACGGTAAGCTTGCCGACAAGTTTACTTGTTGTGTCCATGAGCAAGGCATTTAACGGCATGCTTCCATCTTTATGTAGCAAACAGGTGGTGGGGCCAAGCAGTCTACCCGTCGCGGTGGCCCAGTGTGACGAAATACATGCAAATAGAGCATGAGCTTATACGCATGAATAAATAAATCGGTACCGTAATTTTTACATTACTCTTGGTCCAGCAGCCAAGGTAATAGCCCAAACAATTGTTTAAGGAGTAGTTAAGGTCACACAATTACATCTGACATATCAATATGACTGGCCTGCAATTACTATTGACAAAAAACTTCAATGAATTACTGATTTTATCGAACAATAACTAATCCAGCATATGACAAACCGTACAGAAGTCTGCCCTGTCATTTAGGTTACAGTATAACTTAAGTTTTCAACTTTTCAGAATGCTTATGCCACGAGACATAGGTACTGTATAAGTTACACATTACAATTAACTTAAACTCAGCATTCCGAAAACACGCTGATTAATCGAATATGAAACCCTCACAGAAGCTGGCTACAAATAAGCCTGCATGTTTAGCCCATAAAATTAGCCCGACTGTTAGCAATAACAAGCAAACCTTAGCACCTCTTATCTTACTTTGACCTTAGATTCATTCCTTAACATCAGTAAAACAACATATTTAACGTTCATTTAACAACTGTCACATTTTTTCATTTGATTTGCAAAAAACGATATCACTCCAATTCAATGCAAAATCTCTGAATCTGGTCAGCCAGATTTTTCGAAAGCGCATTTTGATGACGTTTGATCACGTGCGTGCAACCTTCCTATTGATGCATGTGAAAAAAATTTTGTTTAAATTTGAAGGCAGTGGCATTGCCATCGCACATATAAAGTATCATTCAACTA
Source organism: Trididemnum clinides (assembly GCA_963675345.1). NCBI lineage: Eukaryota > Metazoa > Chordata > Ascidiacea > Aplousobranchia > Didemnidae > Trididemnum > Trididemnum clinides. Next base: position 45,104,452 of record OY776285.1, on the reverse strand, counting down.
AAAACACACTCGATGTTGTAACTCCAACAGCAAAGTCTGCCAGGTGCTACACCTTGCCCAAGGGTAACCTGGGAGTATTGACAGCTAAGAAACAACTTCTTTATGTCTCAAGACATAAAAACCCTGTCGCTGGTTGTAATTTTAAGTCATACATTTAGGATTAAATCAAGCATTTTGGATTTTAGCTTTATGAAAAAAGAAGTTATTGTGGGTTGGTAGTACAGGTACGGTACCGGTATGGTATCACCAGTTAAATTATTCGAATAAAATTTTACCATCTCAATTATTTAATTAATTGATTCGATTTAGAGTGACATTAATGGATGAAAATAACTTATTGCCTAAACTTATATGCAATGATGTAGTTTCAGTTTAATATTTCTTTTGAAATGATCGTTCTTGGTATGGTGTTCTCATTTAACCGTCACAACCTTCGGAGATTCCACCTAAAAACAGAAAAAAAGGAACACAGAAACCAAGATGCTGCAAAAAAACAATATCACGAGCAGTTTCATTTGCTAAATGTGAATTTCAAATGGATTAAGTATTCATAAGGTAATAAAGAACTGCCTTGACTGGTTGACAAAAGATTTTAAAGATTTTATTTCTCTTAATGCTGAGGGAAGCTTATTTCATTGCACAAGACCTCAGTGTTTGAATGATTCCTGGGTTGTTTTATTTCTCCAAAATTTAGAAAATACCTTAGCTATCGATCGTGACCTAGCAGTAGCGCAATTTTCATAGCTTGATGGAAGAAGTTACTAAATGCATCTAGTAGCATGTTATTAAAATATTTGTGCATAAATTTAACTATCTTTAATAAGCAGTTTGTTCTATGGTCAAAATGGTGTGAGTTTTCATAACTGCTTTTATGTCATCTTTTTTGGCATAAAAAGCTAATCGAATCACTTTATCTGTTGTGTTTTGTAGTCTGTGAATCAGTGATTTGTCTGAAACACCAGGAAGAAATACAGTAGTGAGAGTGACTTTGAATCATGCTATAACAGAGCAATTAAAGTGATTTTAGATTAAGATAGGTTTTTACTTTTTGTATTGTGCCACTGCCTGCTCTAATTTTTTCAGCAGCAATTCCATGTGAGATTTTCAGGTTAGATGTTCGTGAATTGTTACATCTAAAAATTCAATTTATGTCACCTTATCTATCGCATTGACGTTTAGCTTGATTTGATGATTGGTTGGGACTGGAGGGCTATCACCAGTTTTAAAAGTTATGACTTTATTTTTTTGGTGTTTGAAGTGAGCTTGTTTGCAGTGAGCTAGGAATCAACTTCATGTAATTCCTCATTTGCCTTTTCAAACAGTTCAGTTTATGAAACACCTTATGCTTAGTGAATAAGCTTGTATCATCAGCAAGCATAATAGTTTGACCAGAATTGAGACATTTTGGAAGATCATTCACATAAATCATAAAAGAATAATGGTCCAAGAATTGACCCTTGCGGAATGCCCAAGTTAATCAATGGAGAAGATGATAGTATCCCATTAATTTCTGTTTGTAAAGATTGATTATCTAAATAACTTTTAATCAATTTATATGGTAATCCCCTAACTCCATAGTGCTATAATTTGTAAGGTAAGATGTTATTATCAGTTGTGTCAAAATCCTTTGAGAGATCGAACAAAACACCCACAATATACATTTTTTTAATGGCTCTTTTTTAGGAAATTTGATAAGTCAAAATAAATTAAATATTGCAGGTATTTTTCTTTGATGGAGTATATTGATTTTACGTTGTTGAATATAAAAATTTATGTGTAACTGCACATTTGTTACACTAATTACAACATCTAGGCCTATTGTATTCAGAGAAAGCTCCTAAGTAATTAAGGGGAGCGAAACATTAAGTTTATGAATATAATTGTCAAAAAAGAATTTATTTCTGTGTATGAGGTCAAAGTAAAGTTGTGGTTTTTGAAAACGTTTAATGTTGGCCCAGAGAGGGATTTCGTTGAAATCTACATTTCTTGAGAATTTCAAATAGAAAAAAAAACATTTTTTTTGAATATGCAAATTTTATGCAAATTAACCCCCCAACTGGGGGGGTAGTTGTCTTCAAAATTAAAGAGGTACCCTCACCTCAAAGATCACTACAGATTTTATTTTCTACCAATTTTTTAGAAATGGTCGCAAAATGACGCTAAGGAAATAAGCTTTCAAGGTACATCAATCAAAACTTACCTAAAAGCCTAGGTTTTCTACAATTTGCAATTTTCTGAGGCACATGACTTTTTTTTGACCGGTACCGACCGGTACCAAATTTTGGTAGTTAATTTCAGTACCCAAAATATGATCAGTTATTATCTGCTACAGGTTAGCCTAAACCATGTAACATTATGTATTTTTGAACAGGGAATTTCTTCAAGATTCACAAAATATCAAGTTTAAATAGAATATGCTGTCACTGATAATGAAACAGCCGCTTGTTTACACCCTTCCCATTTCTTGAGAAACATGGGGGATACAGCAAACTTTGATTTCGAGAAGCCAAACTTCTGCTAGCTTTTAAACTTGTATTTCAATCTTTGTCTCCTTGGAATCTTGATACAAAATGACGACTTTATTGGTGAAACATTTGCAATTTTATTTTATGTTTTTATAGGGTGTAGTTTTTGTAAAAATTATAATTTAGTGAAGGTATGTCAAAAAATTTTTGGGGGTTTTGAACTGACATGATGTACAGTACTCATTTTTGATCAGTAAATAAGTTATCATATACCACTTAGTCTACACTATTTAAAGCTATATATTGCTGGAAAGCAAATTTCCTAAGCTTTCAAATGAGACCGGTATTTAACAACACACCATATTTTTTACGCACTAAATTTACTTTTATCTACTTACCATTCAAATTTGTTTGGGGGGGTTTTGAGACCCCTAAAAAATTTGGAAATTTAAAAACGTAAAATTTATTATTATCGCTTGACATTTTGTCAAATGATGCCCCAAAAGAGTAGTTTTCAGGTTGTGTCAATGATAAAGGGTTTGGCTATGTGGAAAAGATGTAATCTGAATTTGATTTTAGTGTAGTTGGCACGTGCTGAGAATTTGGCCGATTTTGTCGTCTGCAACTGGGTTGTTGGTCATTTTAACCCGTTTTGGGTATAAAAATCCAAGAATTAGGGCACAAATTATACATCATGCGATGCGCGAGGAAATAAGCATGATCTTTTGAAATTTTTATGAAAATCGGATGAAAAATAATGTCACAAATCGATTTTTTAGTAAACTAATTTTGTAACTTAATTTAAAAAATTTGAGGTAAACACTGAAAACACGAGATCATCAGTCGATGATCGCGGGAGCGAAAGAGTTAAAGCCAAATTTTCATTGCAATTTTTGGAAATTCTGTATTTTTGTTGGAAAAGAACAATAGATTATTGAACACCTTATTGAATTACTTGAAATTTGTTTTACATAAAACAATATACGACAGGCTTATTTTTTAGCAAGTACATTTGATATTGATACTCAATACATTATTGTTGACCAGAGGTGGTCAGTAACGAAGTAGTTCTATTTAAATAAACCACTTAAGCAGGATTTTTAGTAACCAGCAGGCAGCTACTTACTTGAGCAGTTTTATTTTCACTTCTAATTTTACGTGAGCAAATTCAGCAGGAAGTAGGCGGCAAAAATTTTATGTCTGATGAATTGGAATGCGGTACGTTTGTGTAGCAAACGGCTTTGAGTTTTAATTTACTAAAAATTTTTCGTTGAAGCAGGCCATTCATAAAATCCTAAAATTTTAATGTGAATTTATTGAAGTTGTTCGGAATTACTATTGGATTTCAAGATGCTTTACTTCTTTGACAAAGTAGGTCATTTTTTTTAATTCAAATTTTAAAAGTCAACTGATAGGCCAACAGTGTAATGGTATCAGGGTAAAGTGAGATGAATTGTTATCAGTTACCGTGTTGTTATATCTTTTCACTTTGAAAAATTGCTTGGGCCCGAAGTAAATTCAAACATTCTCCAGTGTATAGGGGTTTGCAGAGTGTTATCTTTTCATGCATACTTTAGTTTATTCACAAAAAACATCTACTGTCCTTCTGAAGGCAGCAGCTAAGCGGCGATTGCCCTCCCAAAAATTTGACAAAAGTCTTGTTTTGGCGGAATTCTTTGGTGGTCTCCAAAAAGATAATTATGTAAGCTTAAACGTCAGCAAATATTTTCAAAATTTGCTTAGTACAATTAGTTCTTACCACAATTATACCAAGTCTCTTGGCATGACAAAAAAAGGTTATCACAAAAATTATGATCCAAGATATACAAATTTTGTCTCTCATTCCTTACAAACTTTCAACTGACAACGCGATTTGACTCTGAATTTTGTACGATAAGATTTGAATAAAAAAAAGATTAAATTTTTTTATTATTTAGAAGTAAAAGAACTTTAGTCTCACTGAGTCGCTCCATGTTTGATCAAGTTAAACATTAACGTAGGCTACGTTTCATCAAAAGCATTAGATAACAATAAAAAAAATAATCAAATAGACTTACAAAAAATGGTAACTGGTTGAATTAGGCCAAAGTTAGTATACTGCGTTGTACCATTTAGGTCTAGATCAACGGATCTCAACTTGGATGGTGGACCTATTATTTGGCATTTTATGCACGCTAAAAAGTAAGATCATTTTTTTTTCTGCCGTAGTTTGTATTGCAATAGCGCATTCCGAAAGTGTCACCCAAAATAAAAAAGTTTATTCAAAAACAAAGCTTCAAACTAATTCACAAAATGTTTTCAAACTAAAACTCACAAAATCTAAATTAAAGTAACCCCATTAAAAGATTTTGAAAATACTGTCACTACTTTCACAGAGTGTCTTCTTCAGTAAACCCTTTTTTATAGTGACATCACTGCATCCACCTTACGTATAAACTTTTTACTTGATCGGTAATCTGAATTAAGCTACTTATTGCCTCTTAGAAAAAGAAGTTTGTACCTTTAGAAACTCTTTTCATATCTTATGTAGTGCCGACAGTATTAACTGAAAACCTCAGTTTAAAGAGATCAAGACAACACTGCCAATATGAAAAGCTACTTTTTACTTTTACTACTTGAGTAGTTTTATTATTACTTTTTTGCTTTTGCTCAAGTAAAAATACCTATCATTACTTTTGATTTTTACTTTAGTATTGTTTTAAATGAGTGATAATACCTTTACTCAAGTCGATTTTAGGCTACTTCGATCAAATATCCATCCGATGAACATGGAATGAAAAAAAGACTTGTTAAAATAACAAAAATTTGGTGAACTTGTGCTTGCTGATATAAAAAGCAATTTTCTAGAAACTTTTGAACACAAAGCTGAGCATTTTTTTTAAGAATTCTTGCTTGAAAATATACGTAGGTCCTACAGCTTTCTTTTTTGTTAAATATTACTTAATTCTTTCACTTATTGAAACGTTTTATATTTATGAGAATTTCTATATTCTATATTTATGAATTTTAATATTTATAAGATAACAGCTTTGATAGACTTTTTAGAGTAATCTCCACCCTTCTCTTTTACGACTTGTTTCAGGAAAAACACTGCACAACTTGGTGATGAAACTGTATCAAACAAGTGAACAGTCATGCAAAACACCAAAGCTTGTTTCTTCAAATTACTGTTTTCCCACCATAACAACGGAGAGCATTGCGATCTTCGGGCCGCGTTTTTACGTGGTGGAACATGCTACGGATATTGGCAACAATAGCCACCTTTTCATTTCTGAAATGAGTTTGTTCGCCAACAAGGCTGTTCGTAAGGTCGGGTTCTTGCAACAGGGATTTATTCAAAGACTGGCCGAGATATTCAGCAGTACAGTCAAACACAATGCGTAGTTTGTTTGGCTTTTTTTGGTTTAATACAAAATGACGTGGCACATATCAAATTATTTTGCCTTTGTTAACTATTATATCATGCACAAGTTCAGCGTGTCTTTCGCTGATGTATATTTTGCATCTTCCGTGCATACCGTGACTGCAATTCATCCTTCTTTTTGAACCTTGATTTCAATGGGTCTAAACGTTTTTTGGCGATTTTTCGGTTGTCAGGCAACTTAGTCCGGAATTTATACTCGCTATTATAAAGGCAACTAAAAGTAATTATTGGTCAACTTCACTGTGTTTTTCATTTTCTCGTAAGCAACTCGATCCTCACTGAAATGGCTCATAATAAGCGTGCCATTCGCAACAAACTCGGCTGGTAAATAGGAGTCTGAATCATGCGCAGCGCTTTGTTGTTGAAAGCTTATCGAGATTCTTTCCCTTTCACGATAACTCAGGACATTATTACTCATTGCTGGGCCGCCCATTGTCCAACCAAACATAGTTTCTACAGCATCAGGGCTATAGTCTCCCATATCGACGCTCTGGATGCATAATTGCCCTTCAATTATCAACACGGACAAGCAGACCAATGTTTTTATCACTATTGCAAGAAAAATCCACATCCCAGAAATCACCTTGTTAAATCAATTTTCCGTGTTTAGGAATCAAATCCGGTTTAAATGGCAATTGGTCAACTGTCATTGCTTTCCACCAAGAGGTCACATTTTTGCCATCAACAGAGCTAACTGTAAGTGTCACTTCCATTCCTTTGCCTGGTTCGGTTCTGGTCTCAGTTGAAAAAGGCTTCACCGATTTACTTTTCATAGGCCCACGCAATCCCAGTTCATCTGCAAGTCGTTTTTCACCAAATGTCATTTCTGAACCCGAGCCTAGCACGGAATGAGTCTGCGCAGTTTTGAGGTCAGCTTTAATTAATACAGGAAGAGTCATCACATGCGGTCTCGCTAGTTCTCTTCCTTCATTTGGCTCGTCTACAGCAGCTAACAGAGTGATTGTCGCTGTATTACGAGCCGGTTCACCAACTGTAGGCCTAGTGTCAGCAATTTTGTGCTTGTGCAATAAAGTATGGTGGCTATCTTTACTACCACAGTTATCAACACAACATTTCTCACTTGATGGACAGTCCTTTGACTTGGGATCTTTTTCAACACTTTTAAAGCAACAGCCGCATTTTGAATAAATTCTACTCATCCGTAACGAGACAGACTCTTCGCACTTTGATAATTTATGTGACCTTTTATAAAATGGGCAGACATTTTTCAACGAAGAGCTACTTGATCTGCTTGACTTTTTTAGCAGCCGCAAAATAGACATCCTTTTTTTTCAAGAGAAACGCGATCGCATCGTGATCGCTCCGACCACTACAGCACACCAAAATCAGAATTTGCCAATTCGGTTTGATATGCCGCAGTGTCCACAAAATCGTCCAAGTTAGCTTTACGGCCAAAACATTTACCAACATTGTGCCAATGCTCAATTCATTTACCTTGTAAAAATTCTGGTAACTTCATCGGAAGTTGCTTCAAAGTTGCCATAGAGTTTAGGGAAGTACAGCGCTCTACATCTTGAAGTTGAGACTTCGCTCGTTGCATCGTCGGTGACATTTTATTCAAAGCGCTCAAGTCGCGTGTTTAAACTTTCTCAAGATTCATTAGCGAATTTTCGCAGAAAGTTGTAATAATTTTCGTCTTCCATACAATTTGTACAAGTGATGCCAAGCCAATTCAAAAGAGTTTTCAAAAACCGAAGAGTGCTCAATTCGCTGTCTCACATCGCGAGTGCACAACTGCAGAAAATAGGTAAACCTAGTTTCTTCTAAAATTATTTTTGACCTGACATGAGAACGAAACGTTTTCTCAAATGAATGGTTATTCTGAGGATCACCATCAGATTGCATCAGTTCTGGTCTTGGTGATAAGTATTTTCCCAACTGTTCTGCTGCTACTCTTTCCGGAAGGAGAACATTTCTAGGGACTAAGATTTCATTAGCGATTGGCCGACCTTTTCTGCATCAGCTAAGATTGATGAATTTGGCGCCGTTTTCCCCGAAGTTATATGCGATATTTTTGGCCATTTTTGCCTGAAATTCTCGATCGTCGTCAACAAGCCCAGATGGGGAGATGATGACATTTTCACATTCATCTCTCAGCTCAGGTTTATGACTAATGCAAGCATCCCGCTCTCAAGTGTAAAATCAATCAAAAATTTATCAAATTCGTGAACATTAATCCAACAACTCACCGGATTTTCAATTTCACGGAAGTCACGTCCATCGCTCTCAGATAATCGCTTCTCCATTGTAGCAACCGAGTTTTCATTCCAAGCTTTCACTTCTTCTACAGCAAGATACAAGTTTTGCCATTTTTTTTTCAGACGCAATTCTTGTCCATAGCTTTGGCTATCCGTGCAACGTCTTCTGCCTTCCCATAAGCATCAGCAGCAGCGTGTTTGTCACGAATTTTCTGTATTTCAGCCGCTTTTGCAAATTTGGCCAGCTTCACTTTTACAGCCGTTTTCTTGCGCTTGAAACTAACAAAAGACTTCGACGTTCAGGATCCAAAGAACTTAATTTCATTTTGCAAACTACGGAATTTCAGAATAGATTGACATACTTTTATGTAAACTATTCTTTATCGGCCAAATAAAACATGGGGTGCAATCCGCTTTTTGTAAATATCCTGAAACGCGTGCTCGTGACGAATAACCACGACCAACAACATAATAGTGATCCAATTTTCAATTGAAAACAGAGAGACAATTGAAAACAGAAATTGAAAACGTGCAAAGGATCACTAGAACACGGGAATACCAACACACACACGAACACGGTTTGTCTGCAAGAAATGAAACGTGCGTAAGCCAATAGCAACGCTAAGCGCGATTTATGAATTAGACTCAATCAAAGGGTATTTGCAACAGTTAATCAAATCATGCCTTACGTGCGTTTCGTATTGCTAAAACAATTTAGAGTCGTTTATACTATGCAGCATATAAGTTAAAAACACAATTTCGCATACTGAACTATTTCCAAAAGGCTATCATTTGCCAGCAGATTGCAATCAAATCAACAATCTTCACTTTCAGACAGCCTAAAGCTGTTACCGATACCAACATAATAGTCTAAATATTTAGTCACGTTAGTACTGAATAACGTTTCATAACATAGACACTAACAAATACCAACACGTAAATTTCAAACGCATATCAGCCGATTTAACTCTGTTTACTCTAAACTCAATTCCACAGTAATATGACGTGGGATGTTGATAAGACAATGTAAGTCATTGGTTTGCATTCATGATAACAAAGGCAAAGCAGCATAAGAAAAGATCCTATAGCGAAAACAAACCACAAAATTCCTATAGCCATTTCTATTTACAGTTATAACAGAAAAACTTGTAACAGCTCTATTTAACGAGTGATGTTTGTAGCAAAACATAAAAATTACTTGATAACAACTAAGATCAATTCTCATTGAATGAAAATAGGTTTTCGAGTTATATTCGTAGTTTTGGCTTGTTTAGCAAAGGCTTCTCACCCTGATAGCACCCAACAAAACCTTTTTCACTTAAAAAGTCGCAAATTAATAACTAATATTTGGCCTGGTATATGCTTGTTTCGTTAATAAACAAAGACTATTTTAGCAGCAAACGATCTTACAGGGTGCAACTAAGATTTTAACGTTCAAAAGCTAAGGGCTATTAGGGCGCTTTTTCAGCTGCGCTGCCAACAGCTCGCGTAATTTTTAGATTTAAAAAAAAGTTGGTTCCCTATTTTGTTTGTATTATTGGCGACTGAAATACTATTAAATAAGTAAATTGATTTTCCTAAACCGGGGAGATACTAATACATCTATATGTGATTCAATTATTTTTTAGTCTACTAAACAGAATGATTGTGCGAACATTTATTTAATTTTTAGTGATCGTTATAAGTCGTTTTGATCGCATTGAAACTGTTAGCGCAAATTTTTAAATAGACCTCGTTTTCTCAGGCGCAAATGCTTGGCACTTCATTACTTGATTGAGAATTGTATGCGTTAATCAAACCACAATAAAATCTGTTATTTATTTTTGCCTGTTATTGTTTTCGGTGGGGTCAGGTCTTGAGTCCGATATCCAGGAGCGGATTAACAGTAGGTGCGACCATTACAACGCAAAAAATGTCCCAGGATGCAGAAGACGTGAGAAAACACACGAATCATGATTGCATAAACTATCAGGTCACCTCATAAATTCTGTCCAATTTTTATTTTTTTAACATTGAAGGAAACATACGGTATTGAATATTTTATTATGTGTAATGGAGTTAAATATTATTTTTATGTTTAGATGCATTTAAACTGATTAAATTTTATTTTACAGAACAATAAAATTAAAATTTCTTGATTAAAACCCTGCTAACATCGAAGCACCCAAGAATCAATAAAAGCACATAATGCTTTATGTCGTGAGTTCGTTATTGCTATTGGGTAATATTCTTCAATTGCCGTTAGTTCGTTAGTCTATTATACAGTATTATTTCTCGATAAATTTCCTCACTCGGTATGACAGTCAATAAATATACGAATATATATATATAGGCACACGAATCACGTGACACGATAAAGCAATGGAGTTTTGATAAGGTTGATGTGAAAGCAATGCAATTTCCTATACCAAATGTCAACATTGATATTTAAGACCAGGTACAGGAAATACTGATGGTGATGTTAAAAATGAAGCCAAATACAAATTAGATTACGGTCAACACAAAGCAAAGCAAAACCAAATACGCACGCAACCACAACAAGTTTGAGAACGGAAACTCAGCAGCTGAAGCGGCTAGAAACATTCACTCAGTTTATGGGAAGGAATGAGTGAATGAAAGAACTTGCAGAAGATAGTTTACGAAATTTAGAAGTGGAGATTTCATCTTCTGCAAGTTCTTTCATTCACACATTCCCTTCCAGAAACTGAGTAAATGTTTCTAGCCGCTTCAGCAGCTGAGTTTCCGTTTTTGAACTCAAAAAGCTTTTAATTAAAAATTTTGCCTACTAGAGTTAATTTCCAAAAAATATAGATCTTAGAAGAGATCCGCACCTGGCCTGCGCTATCATCCGGTTGAGCCAACGTGGCTCGTCTTTAAAAATGCTTTGTATTCCCTTAATTCAAGCAATATAACCAGACGAACTGTTGAGGCGAATTCGTTATACTGAATTCTGCAATCATCATTTTTTGTTGGTGCTGGCTTGTGAATTTTGCTGTTTCAATGGCTGTGAAGATGCTACACATAGATGCAGCGATGGAGCTGGTTTCATCAGTGGCGAAAGACTTCTTAAAATATTCTTATACACCTGTAAGCCTAAACATGAAAGTTAACATAAAAGTTGGTCATTCACTAGGAGCGAAGTCGCTTTTGCACGTGTTTCATTGAGAGGTGCAGTGTTAAAGCAATACTACTCTCGCCAATAGTGTCCAGTACTGCCATATTTAATTTATGTTTGAATTTACAGCTTTAGTTTGGCCAGATGAAGTCCCCAAGAAGGGATGAAAAGCTTAAAAAAAGATTTAATTTTGTGTAAAACACCTGTCAATGGCTGGCATGAGAGATCCTGGTATGGATTAAAGGTAGTTGAGAATGCTGATGAGGCATCACCATATTTAAAAATTTGAAGTTTTAGCATTCTATAAAATTGCATGATTAACAAATATGCTCTTTGGGCTTCAATTGAATCAAAAAGGGGTGGTGGGAGTGTGTTGTGTGGGGTATTGTAGAAAATAAGCATACGGCTGTTGAGGGTCAGTAACCGGAAACAATGTTGTCCCGAGTTGTTATTTTGTGTCACACTGGCTGTGCTGACATTCTAGTCATATACTATCTCTGCATGCTTATTCTTGCGTAATGTGGTTGAGACATTGAAGTACCTATGTGATATAGGTCGAAACCGTTGCCCTTGTATGAGTAATGCAGATAATGCAGCAATGAATCGATGGCATGAACTAAAATTGCCCAAAAGAAAATATTTGAATTTTATGTGAGAAGCACTGTGAATGGACTAGCCTACAATATGCTAGTACAGATTTAATTTTTAGTGGTAAACCTGTCGATGGCAGCGATGTGAGAAGCTGGTGTAGGTTAAGGAAAGTTGAAAATGTTGGTGAGGCATCACCATATTTAGAAACCATATAATTCTAGTTGGCTATTTCGGTACATTAGAAGAAAAAGTTGCTAATTCTAATTTAATTCAAAAAAGCTAAAAGTCTCTAATTCAAATCAAATTTGAAAAATCCCTAATTTCAATTCGAATCTAATTTCTGAAAAATTCCGGACCGAAGAGTCTGGTCCAAAAAATGTGAAGAACTTTTTTTATTCAGGATCATCCGATTTTGCGAAAAGCTTGGCAGAAAATCGGGTTCGAAATTAGGTGAGAAAAACTCGTCCACCGTTTCTTTTTTTTTAATTATAGTTAAAAATCTAAGAATTAATGCTGTGCATTTGATTTCCAATAACTTGAACGCTATTAATTTTATCATAACCAAAAGTATATAATTAGATTAAAAAATATATTCTGCATCCATCTGAGAAAATGCAGAATCGCTATTGTAAGCAGTTTAAAAGTTGTTTGTTGCCAAAGTGCTAGGCTCGAATCGACCCCCCCACCTCCCGGAAATGGAAAGCAAAAAATTCCAATCGATATAAGGTTAATGTCTGGTTACGTGTTGAGCGTGCATTTATATTTCAATGGTAAATGTCTGTTTTTGTCGGGGAGAGGTGAGGCGGTAAAGTGTGTTTGAGGGAGAGAATTCAAGCAGTCCATGGAGAATGATTTGGTCTGTGATCGTGGATGTCGTGTGTTCGAGCCATCGTTTGATGCTTTTACATATGAATAATATTTACGTCGCCTTTCACCGTTATCAACAATTAAATTTTATTTTCGTGATTCACTCTGGCAACGCAGGTATTATGCATATGCAGCTATGTATTGTTTGTAACGTAATTTCGGTTAGGTTGATTATTGCAAAAAGCGCGATCCAAACAAAGAGAAAGAGATATTTACTATTACCATTCGAACAATACCGCAATATTTGGAGAATGCAATGATTCTGCAATAGTAGAGACAAATGTAGTCAGTTAACCATTATCATCAATAACTATGTATGCTACTTCATATACGAAATAAATATGTATTTGATTTATTGGTGTTTGTTTAAATAACGTCAGATCAATCAACTTCCATAAATTCTAATTATAAATCATGCAATTTCCTAAAATGCTAAAACTTCAAATTTCTAAGTATGGTGATGCCTCATCAGCATTCTCAATTTCCCTCAATCCACACCAGCATCTTACCTGCCAGCGATCCACAGGTCTCCCACACAAAATTTAATCTGTACTAGAAACTGTTGCTCTTCTATGAGGTCTACGTAGTAATGCAGCATTGGATCGATGGCATGATTTGAAATTCCCCCAGAAGGGCATACTTGAATTTTATACCTAAAACACTGTGGATGTACTACGATAGCCTACAATATGCTTTTACAGATTAAATTTTGTGTGGGAGACCTGTGGATGGCTGGCGTGTGAGATGCTAGTGTGGAATGAGGGAAGTTGAGGATGCAGGTAAAACATCGCCATATTTAGCATTTCTATTCGTCACCACATTGCCAAGTAGCAACGACAGATCAAATGCATATTTATTTCGTTTATGAAGTAATATATATAATGATGGATAACAATGAATATTTGACTGCACGCTGACTTGACCAATATTGAATTGTTTTGCTGTCTCAATACCTTGGTATTGTGTATCAGAATCGGAAATATCTCTCACCCGTTTCTGTTACTAAAAACAAGGAGGTAAATATTCAAAGTTGAAAGTGTGGGCGGGCAGAGCTATTTATTAGTTATGCCAGATAAAAAAAGATTAGTTCAGCTGGCCACATCGAAACATTTGTGAGAGCAGTAACCAAAAGTTGCTGAAAATGGGAGCCGTTGTCCCTGCCCCCCTAAATGTGATCATCATACTCTTCACCGGTGAGGTCTATCTGGAGGTTGCAGTGTCCGTTTTGCGAGCGGTAGACATGGGTTCAACCCCCTTGTTGAGTCACACCAACGGTTTTAAAAAACTGTATTTACAGCCAGGGATGTGGAAGCGGTTATTTTTTAACCGCTTCCGCTTCCACTAACAAAAAACGAAAAAACGACCATTGACAATTTTTTTTAACTTTTGTGGGTCTGTACCCTGCCTTCTCCTACACTTCATCATTTTGAGAAAACAAAAACCTTCATTCATTGCTATTACTTTACCTACTTCGCTTGAGCTAATTGATCCGAACTACTCTGTGTTTCTTTTTCTCAGATATTAGAACTCGTGTTAAATGTAGAACAGTGCTTTTCAATCTTTTTGTCATTGAGGAACCACTAATGCACTTTCGCGTTTGTCAAGGAACCCCCACCAACAAAAATTTAGAAATCTCGAATTGCTTTCAAGAAAATCAAATATTTCGTTACTACAATTCAAAAAATAATTAAACACTTCAGCAAACAGACAGTTATTACAAGTTCCATCGCTACTTACAACTACTTTTACAACAGTTAACTTAATGCTTCTCAGATCTAAACCGTATGACCACATATTACAGCTCTCGACAATAACTCTCGACGACCTGTCGTCACAACAACAAATTACACCGTATAGCGCTGATTTTCCCTCTCTATCCTCAACTAACTCTGACTTTGAGTTAACTTTAACTCTAGTCATCATTACGGACTTTCTGCCCGCCCCCAAAACACGTGTTGTCTCCGATCTTTTTTGGATAGTGAAACCCGAAATTTCTTTCGTATATTTAGTATATACCGGTACACGTAAAGCGAGCAAAATTGAACTGCACCAATCAACAGCCGCCTCAATGTGGTGGCGCGGTCCCCAACCCCATTTGAGTTGGGTTAAAATGGCTGTTGGCCTTTCCGAGGGTCCAAATTACCCCGGGCACTCCTCTCACACAAAGCATTTTTTCGCCGTGCAGCCCCCTGAACGACCGCAGAAGGGTAGCACGCAGCCTCTTTAAAATCGGCCTGTCTTCTCTCTACTCCTGCCCTTTTCTTGCCCGTCTTCTCATTCTTCTCCTTCTCCTGATAAGCGGCAACGTTCATCCTAACCCTTGTCCCGTCTTTCCCTGTTTGTTCAGTGTGCGCTGGAAATGTGACCCGGCGGGGTAGGTCAGTGCAATGTTGCACATGCTCTAACTGGGTTCATTCAAAGTGCTCACTACTTTCCTTTTCTAGATTCAGAACTCTTGGCAGCTCTCACTCCTGGAGCTGCCCTCTCTGCTGCCCCCTGCTTTTTTTGGAGCTGCTACACCTATCAGTACTGTGATTTCCTCCTCGGACTTCTCCGGCTGGTATACCTCCACTGCTCAATCTGGCCCCCTTCTGCTAATGCAGCACTCGCAACCCACCCTCGCCTTCAAACCTCTTATCCTTTTTCCGGCCGCTTTGTATCTTCTCTCTCTGCACCCTCACCACCGCCTCATGCTCCTGGTTGCTTCTCTTTACCTCCTGCTTCCTCTTCCTCTCCCTGACTCCCTCAGGGGGCTTCAATGGAATACTGGGGGCTCGGAGCCAGAAGCACTGAACTGCTACACTTTATTTCGTCTCATCCCGTTGACTTAATTGTATCCAGGAATCTAACCTTAATTTATCTTCCTTTTTCCGGATTCCTGGATTCTCTGCTCTGCGATCCAATAGCACCCACTCCCGATCCAACATTTTTTCTACTGATGTCACAGACGCTAGCGGCCGCGTCATCATTTTCGTCAGGCAGAGTTTTCCTTTTCTGAGCTTTCTACCTCCTCTTATTCTTCTCTTGGCCCCTACTCTGATTATGTAGAGGTCAACATCTCTCTAAACGACTCCACCTCGCTCTCATTTCTTAATGTTTATGCTCTCCCGCTATTCGCTCTTCTCCGAAGAATAACAGAACCAATTTCTTTTCTTCCTCTACTCTTCCTTCCTAGGTGAAAGCGGAAGCGGTAGAGTTTTCACGCTTCCGCTTCCACAGAACAAGGATCGCTTACAGCTTCGGCTTCCACATCCCTGCTTACAGCATTCCCACTTGACGCTCAGCACGAAAGGGATGGCGAGAAAAAATACGGCAATTTGGTTTGTTGTGTCCTTGAGAAAGACACTAAGCCGGATTCCTCCCTCTTTATGCAGCAGATAGGTGGTGGGGCCGACGGTTTTCCCGCCGCATCTTTTCAATCTAGCTAAAGACTAGCAAACAGACCATTAGCACTACTCATGAAAAAATAAATGCACTTACTCTTCGATGCAGACGGGCTTAACTTACATGAGACTTATCGATAGCATTTTACAAACTTTGTTCTATTATTTCCAAGTTGAAGTTGGGGCCGACATGATCATAATTTTCACGATTACAGATATTTACTATTTAGTTATAAATCTATATCACGACTCTGGACTTTTTTTCTTAAATATATCTGTGACATCAAGTACTTTGGTTGCGTCTATTTTCCCTCATGCCGATCAGTGGCGCAGCCAGGATTTCCTAAAGAGGAAATCAAAGTTTTTTGAACAAGGCAGATAGATTTTTGGTTGTTTGTTACGGACAAACTTGAGCAACTTTGCATAAGGTTGACCGAATTCGCGTATCTTTCTTCGGTACAGTGCGTTGCGTTACGTACGCAATTTCTTCTGGAACTACACAACGCAACTAGACAAAACCAGACGCATAAATTCGCAATATTATGTTTAGCTTGTACACCACAGGCAGTAGGGTAAACGTATGTGGTAGACATATAGCCTTGTGTGGCTGATAAATAAAACCAACACCTATCTAAAATAGACTGAAGATGGACAATGCAGTCTTAGCTTCTTCTGCTAAAAGTTAGAGAATAGTGTAATGTGGTTGTTGCAAATTCTTTCCTTTAAGGCGCTTTGGCGACGCCTTATTCGCACCAAACTACGGCTGCTACGACTTGATTGTTGATATTACGTATTTATTTCTGCAACGCGTCTCGTATTGGCTTCCTCTCAATATCTCCAGACGTTGACTCGAACAAATGTTATTTAGATATAAATAAGGTTAAAAGATAAATGATTCAAAATAATGACGATACTTGAACTCCAAGAGCGAAAGTTGGGTGGGGAGGACGGTTCAAACACGCGGTGTTACGAGACAGTACAAGACGGTTTCACAAACAATATCGCGCCAAACTTCTATCAAACAATTATAGCAACACACTTTATTATTACCAACTTCATCTTATTCAAATAGATTGGTTAAGTTTTCGACTTTAACTTACTAAACACCTAATCTAGTCTACATACAACAGCCAGCTCTTTTGGCTTACTATTAAAATTACAAAACAACGGTACAGTGAAAAAACGAATTTTGCGCTGTGCTTGAACGATCACGTGATCGTGTGATCAACAAAAGGCAGCCAATTTAATTTTATGACGGCTTACAAAAAATTTTGCGGTAACAACAGAATAAATATCCAACAGTGGTGCCATACCAATTCCTTCAATTGAAGCAGGTCGAACGTCAACGCATATTCATCTGAAGAGTAACAATGGACTGGATAAAAGGATGAAATTCAAATACAGTAGATTCCGCTTAATTGGTCCGCCGGTTAATCGGGTCAGCCGTTTGATTGGGCCAAATTGTTAGGAACAAAATCCAATCAAAGATAATGCACTACATTAAATCCGCATAATCGGGCCACAATTGTAGTCAGACATACACTGGTTTACTTGCAAAACCGCCTTTGTAATGTAATAAAACTCAATATCACAAAGCCAACTATGTTATGTAACAATTGAAAAATACAGGCGCAAATTATTTTGTCATTTCATGCCCTTGGACATGGTAATTGTTGTGTTTTGTTGCAAATTGTGTGAAGTCCCAAGCAGAGATGCCACAAAAAGAATTAACAATTGCTGAAAGGGTTGTTGTCCTAAGAAGAATTAGAGAGCAGCCTCCAAACATTAGTCATCGCCAGCTAGCTGAGATAACTGGTGTTTCAAGGACAACCCTGGCACAGATACTGCAAGACTTCGGATAATCGAGTCAGTCGCTTAATCAGGCCAAATGGTGCTTATCCCAATGTGACCTGATTAAGCGGAATCTACTGTACATCAAAAAATTGGTTGCCAATAGCCTTACCACGCTTATTGTTCACTACAACTCTGATGAGCTGAGTAAACAGTTGTTCATTCATAAATTTGTGCGTGGAAGAAAAGCAAACTTTTGCCAGTTTCATTATTGGATAAATATCACTAACAAAATTCTGTGACCTGATCTCAGATTCGCAGCTGCAAGGACAACATGTCTTCTTTCGTGGTTATTGTTGTACGGAATAGACGGAGTCAAGATGCAATGTGGCAGGAAAGCGCGTTGATATCCTACTTTTTGACTAATTCAATAATTTGTTTTAATATTTTCTCCAAATTTAAAAAAATACAAGACTAAGATTGCATACCACTACATTGTTTTGTTAATCCACTATTCACCCAAAAGGATATTTAACCATTAGAATTCTTCCCACCAGGCAACTATAATTGATTGCCCCAAAGTCACACACTCATTAATCGCCTTCGGTTTGTAGTGAACGGTACCACAGCCCAAGTGGGGTAGTTTAAGCGTGACCACGATTTAAGTAAATGCAACTTTATCAACTACTGATCATAAAACATCTAGGCTACTGAGAGATTCTATGCTCAAAATGACTTGTTCTATGGAAGACTAAGTAAAACATACTGTAGCACCTTAACGCAAGAATGTGAAATGATGAGGCAAAACAAGATTTGAAGACACTGTAATAGAGGCAGTATTTTAGTCAACATTGGTAATATTTTTCCCTTCTGTTAAATTTACAGGCGACGAAATTACAGAGACAAGATGTATTAATAACTTTCTGGCTTGAAATGATGCCAAAAACGACATAGGTTACATTTTAGCTTCCACGTAAATAAAATCATTCTGAATGTACTCGTTTGTCGAAAGCCGTTCCTGGCTATCAATGAGCTCACGGAGATAAACCGTTTCCTACCACAATCGGCTAGGCAAGACCGGTTATATTAACTATTGTTAGAAGGTAAAATTTGAGAAGTTTTAGAACAAGTAGGCTACTTTTCCAAGAGTCAAGAACATGATCTTCCAACACAGGGATTCTAAAAACCTATTTGACCGTGTAGCCTTTTGCAAAACCTAGATGCGTGGCGTACCACAAAATGCTTATTCCCATCTCAATTTGAAGATCAAGTTTATGAGCGATTGTTTTGCTATTTTGTTGCATATTCTTCGTGGAAACCGCTGTTTCTGTCTTTTTTCAGCTTGAAACACCTTTGTCAAAATCTTTGCCACTGCGAGAAGCTTGGTGCTGTTGATTACCCGACCCCATCCGAGTGATGGATGCAAGGCGGAAGACCATTCTCGCGCGCATTCTTGGCTTTTTCTCGCACACCCCAGTTTGAGAACCCATAAAAGACGTAGTTCAACATGACAAGTGTCGATGTATCATGCCCGCAATTACTTAGAAGTCTATTGCTCATATTCAAGAGTGCCGAGGGCAACGGTTACACCATAAACAAAAATAGCAGAAATATAAGGGGCATAGTAAGCCTGTTTAGTATTACGCTACAAACCTGAAGAAAAAACGTGGTAGACTGGCTGCTTATGCGAGAATCCCGGTCAAAATTGACTCATGTAAAAACAATAAAGCAAAGTATTTGTTTTAAGTGAAAGCATACATGTGAGCAAGATTTTTGTAACTCTGTTTGATGTAATTATTAATAAAAATATATACATGTGAAACTATCACATACCGATGCTCCGCGTTATCCGGCACAGCCTGGTTTTCACGTAAAGGGCTTGCGATTAGACTGCGTTTAGCGTCGGCTAAATACCGCTTGAATGCAGCGATAAGGATATACAGTAGCTCCAAGCGACGATGCATACGAATTTCCGACTCCGCCAAACTCGCACATTGTAGTCTGTTGCAAAGCTAAGGAGGCATCTTCGAACAAAACCTAGAGCTTCCGCGTTATTCAAATACTATTATAAATAACCCCAAATTTTTCAAAACATATTTATGTGAGGAGGCCGAAATTCTTAGCTATTGCTTGATGTTTTCACCTAGTAATGAAGCGGCCGAACACTAAATCGATTCCAAAAAATCTTTTTATCCGAGCCCATTAAGGCAGTTTGGTTATCGGTATCATTATCATTTGTACTTACGCTAAAAGACTTTCAGCAATCAACATACTTTGACTTCAGAAATTTTCACAGTAAATATGCAACAGTTAAAAAATCATGATACATTCACATATGAAGTAGGCCTAGTTTAAAGAAAAAAACAGGCGTCGACGTCAGTTGCGAGATGTAGAAGGAATGGGTATGCCTTCCACTCCACGATAGTACAGCAATTTCTTTCAACGTTTAACAGCGGATTTTGCGTCTCGCCTGTCACTTACAATTGCCGATACTGTTGTAGCCTACGCCACCAGCAATTCTTGAATCAGTCGGTAAGTAATCAAAACTAATCCGTATCTCACGTTGTTTCCGGAGAATCAATAATTGGATCTACCTCTATATGCAATAACTTTAAACATGCTAAAAGCAATGCTGGTAGTAAGATTCGAACCCAAAACTACACCAACCAATCGAACGGTCATTAGCTTACAAGTGTTCGTCTTGTTGGTTGTGAGTTCGAATCCCACTCACAACATGGTCTTTGACATGCTGAGAGTTATTACATCTACAGGAAGATTCAATCATTAAATTTCGTAATACATAAAAACAATTGTAAGACTTCGATTGGTTTAAGCAAAAAGCTGGTAGCAGCCATGTCACATTTACAAGGAAACATAAAGCTATGAAGCAAGTGATAAAAATGAAAATTGAAGTAGAAAATTAAGAGCTGTAATTAAGCTTCAAAGTTCAAAAGCAAAATGTTACAAAGTCTCGCCTAGTTTGAAGCTTGTTCCACCATCTATTGAATACATACGTAAAAAATTTTTCTATAACAAGGGGCTAAACGTAAATTTCATCAAGAAGCGGACTCGACATGGAAGACTCTTTGCAATATGCAAGAAGCAACAGGCCAAAATATTAATTAGGTTTTACTCATGCATTAATATCTTTGGAATTGCAAATGGTATGCAAAATATTTGAACCAGTAATCATTGCTACTTTTGAAGTATAAATTTTGAGAGTCATCCATCCCAATTTAAAAATTGTTGCATACAAAAACAGTAGGCAACAAGAGGCTACAGTAACAATTTTTCAATATAAATTAGATTTTTGAAATATACAACTTTAGCAGAGAGGTAAAACATTTTAAAATCCACCCTATTGTTAAAGCAAGCAACTTTAATAAATTCGTAAAACATCTTAAAATTCGAACGTTTTCGACTTTCATAAAGCCCTTTTCAAGAATTAAATCTGTAAATGTGACGTCATAAATTAAAATAATCAACGATAATTGCAAATAATACACATTATGAAGATGTAGCACTTCTAAGGGCTATAATAACGTAGCCAACTTTAAAATAAGTATTAGCTGAGAGAGATCGGATGCAAAAACCTTTAACCTTTTTTGTACTATTTGAAATTATCGTTATTTTAATTTATTCCGTCATGTTTACAGATTTAATTCTTGAAAAGGGCTTTGTGAAAGTCGAAAACGTTCGAATTTTAAGTTGTTTCACGAATAAAAATGACTATTTATTTATTAAAGTTGCTTGCTTCAACAACAGTGTGGATTTAAAAATTTTTGAAATAATTTTCAAATAAGGCGGGTGGAACAGACCTATGCCTACAACCTGCGATTTTACAAACAAGCACAGCAGATGACGATAGTAAAAATATTCACTCACAAGACCAGCAACGAAATACCGCTTTAGATCTTTTTGTCTGGGAGAATATATTAAATTACCTCCAACACATTGTGCCATCACTGGAGGATAAAATTACACTTATTTTGCAGTGTGATTATGACATCGAATGACGTAAAAACCTTTGGAGTTAAACTTTATTACAGCACAATTGCATTGAAATCTGGCGCAAGATTTTCAAAAAAAGGGATTGGGTGGATGAAGGATAAGCGAGTATGTCTGTAAAAAACAGATGGCTGTCCAAGTCTTTATTTTGTTTGAGGCAAAGTAACATGCCAAAAAGAAAGAGCCTTATCTCCCAAAATACATTTCTGGTTCAAATACTGCAAGCTCAATGTATTTGTGCAACACTTTAACCATGGAAACAAAATTATGACCATCCATCGTAGCAAACCAATATTTTATAAAGCAACTTTAGTTTGAGAAACAATTGACTTGTTACACGCAATTAAATACACAAAAATAGACATTGTCACTCTACGTTTACCACCAATATTCATTTGCTATTTGATGGTAAAAAGACAAATCTCTTTTTGATAGGAATAAAAAAATAGTTAAGCTCGAGTATACGTAGCATCAATTTGTTTGAGCTGAGGAAGCATCGCCATCAATCTTCGACGATATTGAGTGGCGGCGTCTGTTTGCAGTGGATTTCTTTCCAGGTAAACAGTCTCTAATTTGCTTAGCTTTACAAGATGATCAATGTCTTTCCAGTCAAAGATTTCATTGTCATTTGCCTAAACGAAACAATGCCCGTGAACAATGTGACAAAGCTGCCTGATAAAATCTTATATTCATCAAAAGCAGTTGGCTCTGTTGCGAGCTTATCGAAACATCAGTGTTTTGCTCAAAATATGCCAGGAAAACTGTTTTTTGTATAATGTAATAGCACTCCTAGCAATTTGATTTTGTTCCAGGAACGATTTGAAAGGAAGCTGTAGTACCTTAGAAGTCTTTTACAATGCGACAGCTAAATTATAAGCAACAGTAACAGAGTGACCTAACTCTAGTTGTATGAGGACGTACGTGTACCACTCTTTTTCCTTAATACGGAGGTCAGTTCACACCACAAACCCAGTCAAGATCAGGCTAGGGGAAAGCAGCAGTCCATTTTGAACTAATGTGAAGGCAAATTACTGATTTGTAACCCCAACAAGGTGGATTGTTATTGGTGGGTAAAAGTAGCCTTTGACGTCGAGGATAGAGGTGAAAGCCATTAAAAACTGGTAGAGGAACACCAGGAAGCTTTAGAAACTACAAACCATAAGCAAAGACTTTCGGAGATAGTAATACAAGTTGTTCTTTGTAAAACTGTAAGCGTTTTCAAAGCAATCAAACGTACCCTAGCAGGCTAGTCACATCCTTGTGCAGCAAATATGGTACAAAATATTTGTAATATTAAGTAGACCACAAAAAATGCCCGCAATACGCCTTTATTATTTTTCTTTTGCTTTCCTAAAAAGTTTCTTAACTCTTTCGCTCCCGCGATCATCGATTGATGATCTCGTGTTTTCAGTGTTTACCTCAAATTTGTTTAAATTGAGTTACAAAGTTAGTTTAATAAAAAATCGATTTGTGACTTTATTTTTCATCCGATTTTCATAAAATTTTCAAAAGATCACGCTTATTTTCTCACGCATCGGAAGATGTATAATTTGTGCCCTAAATCTTGGATTTTTATACCCAAAAACGGTTAAAAACACCAACAACCCAGTTGCAGACGACAAAATCTGCCAAATTCTCAGCACGTGTCAACTACACTAAAATCAAATTCAGATTACATCTTTACCACAACGCCAAACTCTTTATCATTAACACAGTCTGAAAACTACTCTTTTGGGGCATCATTTGGCAAAATTTCAAGCGACAATAATAAATTTTACTTATTTGAATTTCCAAATTTTTTAGGGGTCTCAAAACCCCCCAAACAAATTTGAGTGATAAGTAGATAAAAGTAAATTTACTGCGTAAAAAATATGATATATTGCTAAATATTGGTCTCATTTGAAAGCTTAGGAAATTTGCTTTCCGGCAATATATAACTTTAAATAGTTTAGACTAAGTGGTATATGATATTTACTGATTAAAAATGAGTACTGTACATTATGTCAGTTCCAAACCCCCAAAAATTTTCGATTTATCTTCACTAAATCATAATTTTTAGAAAAACTACACCCTATAAAAACATAAAATAAATTGCAAATGTTTCACCACTAAAGTGGTCATTTTGTATCAAATTTCCAAAGAGACAAAGACTGAAATACAAGTTTAAAAGCTGGCACAAGTTTGGCTTCTCTAAATCAAAGTTTGCTGTATCCCCCTTGTTTCTCAAGAAATGGGAAGGGTGTAAACAAGCAGCTGTTTCATTGTCAGTGACAGCATATTCTATTTAAACTTGATATTTTGTGAATCTTGAAGAAATTCCCTGTTCAAAAATACATAATGTTACATGGTTTAGGCTAACCTCTAGCAGATAATAACTGATCATATTTTAGGTACTGAATTTAACTACCAAAATTTGGTACCGGTCGGTACCGGTCAAAAAAAAGGTGATGTGCCTCAGAAAATTGCAAATTGTAGAAAACCTAGGCTTTTAGGTAAGTTTTGATTGATGTACCTTGAAAGCTTATTTCCTTAGCATCATTTTGCGACCATTTCTAAAAAAATTGGTTGAAAATAAAATCTGTAGTGATCTTTGAGGTGAGGGTACCTCTTTAATTTTGAAGACAACTACCCCCCAGTTGGGGGGGGGGTTCATTTGCATAAAATTTGCATATTCAAAAAAAATTTTTTTTTCTATTTGAAATCCTCAAGAAATGTAGATTTCAACGATATATCACACTTAATGTAGAAGTAGACAGCTGAGTAATGATTTACAAACAAACTTGAGATACATAATTATGATTAATTATGATTGATTATGACAGTTTTTCGCGCTGCCACCTTACGGACATTTTTTTTCGCTATTTTCGCGGGAGCAAAAGAGTTAAACCCCAAACTGAAAGCTAATTTTCGAAAATTTGTCGCAGACATCACTTTTGATTGCTTTAAGCACAACAGTTAAGTGTTTCTTTACCCAAAATTCTTCCAGCTCTGAGAGATGTGACAGATTTTCTATTTTTTTGATTTTATTTCCAGCCACATCAAGCGTCTGCAGCTTGACCTGAAAAGTAAGCACAGTGAGAACTATTGAAACCGACTTTCTGAAAAAATGGCGTAGAAAAACACATCTTTTTCACTAGAAAGTATGCATAAATCTCGGCAAATAAGAGTGAAAACATCAACGTTTTTTAGTAAACCAATCAAACCACATCGATTGCAGAAGCAGGAAGTTAGTAAAATAATTCGTTACTTTTTATTAGACTTTTTTCAGAGCACTTTACAACTTCTAGTGCAAACTCTTCTGTAGACAGTTAGCCACAGCTGGCGCTAAAAAGTCCCCGTCAGCGAAAGTGGGTGGTAAGAAGTCATAAACATCTATTTTTCGATGACATGATCTTAGCAGTAAAACAAAGAGCAAGTTTTCAAATCCGCTATTTTGTTGACAGCTGACAAAGTAATTTCAAGCAAAATCTCTGCCACCATACAAGGGACACACTGCCATTAAGTAATTCTACCAAGGGCATAACAAAGATGCAACGCGGGAATTGAACTCAAAAGATCACGATTTCAAGTAAATGCCTTACATGCAGAGCTACAATTGCTAAAACAAAAAGTAAATCGCCGTAGAAATGAGTTGCATTGTTGCTGAAGCATTCCTTACATTAGCTTGAATTCCATCAAGCTTCTCGATCCCATTATGACTGAGGTAAAGCTGCTCCAAATTGACAAGGCATTCCAAGCCACATATTACAGTAATTCTGTTGCTCATGAGCGCTAGAATTTTGAGCTTGGTAAGGGAGCTAAGATTTGCCATCTTGGTGATTTTGTTTTTTCCAAGATACAGTTCCTCTAAATTCACAAGAGCATCCAGATTTGTAATTTCCTAAAAAGTAATCGGCAACTTTGTTATGTATTTATCTTCCGGTCAAAAGAAAAACTTTTACGTTTCTAAACAGAAGTTTTTCTCAGGCCCGCTTTGGGGTCACCTGGATCCAGCAAAACAATTACACCGTCATTACCTTGAAGTTTTCTTTGTAAACTCCGAAAAATCGTGCAACTTCTCACGCTTCACCAAACTAGTATAATGAAGCCGCTCACCGAGCATGTCGCAAAAGGCAGCCATTAGCTACCGGTCTAATTAGGTAGTCCGCTTTGTTGGTGGTGAGGCTACCAGTCTGCAATTTGCATTCATGACTAGTCTGCAACAGAATGCAGCTCTCTCATAGCCTGATTTATATAAAGTTTGTAATGTGGAGCGGAATACAACCGTTTCCGCGTCTCCATTCCAAGGAAGACGAGGGTATACACAACATGACTAACGGAAGTCACTAACAAGTAGTAGTGAAATTAAGATGAATTAAATGGCGATTGATTGCACCAACGCCATGATCAGTGTTATTCGGTTCAAAGAATAACATTTATCAGTATATCCTTCCGTAAAAGAGTTACTTTCACAAGTTACTCAAATCAGCGGCGAATCATGTGGAAGGCTTGCAAACCGAACGTTTCGGCTCATCCCATAGACTTCATAAGGAAGTTAAAGTATACACGCCTCCACTTAAACTTGTTTGAGGTATGTATAATGATTTTTACCTTTCAATTGAAGTAAAAATATGTCAATTTTGATGAGGTTCATATGTGCCGAAAGCTTTCCACAGTGATATACAAATGTCGACAAAACTAAACTGCTGATTTTGGAAATTTTGTGGTATTTGCTTTTGAAGTGCTCCAAAATGTGTTTTTCTACAAACTTCAGAAAATAATGGCCATCCTAATGTTGGCGTTTAATTCAGTGGCACAAATCGATGTGCGTACAATGTTCGCACAATTGATTTTTAAGATGACCGTTGTTAAATGATTGCACAGCATTTTCAAAATCAAACTCACTCGAATTCGGTTATCACCAAGTTCCAACATGGTAAGCATCGTCAAATGATCTAGATTCTGAATTTTTGTTAACTTGTTCGACAGTAAATATACTTTTTTTAAACCTAAGAGCTTCTCCAAGCCTTCGATCGTCCGAAATAAATTAAATGACAAATCAAGACACCTAAAAAGCAATACACAACGCTAAAAAATCTATATCATATAACCAGGGTCACCATCTCTCTCTAGCACAAATAAAAACATGCAAATGAAGAACGATGCTTTCGCCATATGCTTAAAGATTTTCAAGCCTAATTTAAAGCTGGTTTTCATTAAGCGTAGACTGCAGGCGTTGCGCGAAAAATTCTTTGTTTCTCTATTTAGTTTCATGCGCGGAGCGAGCGCGCATAAAGCGAGCACATAGCGAGCGTGGACCAGACTTCATGGCTGTGAAGAGCCTGAAGGCATTGAAACTCTAAATCAGGGGTTCTTAACCGGGGGTACCTGTACCCCTTGGGGGTACGAACAACCAAATCAGGGGGTACGAGATGAGGAGTCAGAATACCAGTTATTTTGAACTATTTGCTAAAAATTAATGTTTAATATTTTAAACTTGGACCAATTGTGTAAAAACGGGCCGTATTGATGCTGACGATGACGTAAGTCTCCAAATATTTACTGTTTAACACACATGGTATATTTTACAAGTTTTATAATGAGTAGAATTTCCGAAACCTTCTTTCACATATGTGCAGTGTGCATTTCTGAAGGTTTTTTGTCATAAGAGAGAGCTATGGTGACATAATAAATAGCTTCTTGTTTGTCCCAACAGAAATGGTTTTGAACTGTGATTTCATACTAAGGCTTGGTAGGTAACTAAGCAATACTATTTTTGTTGTTCTGTTAAGAGTTCAAGCTCAATTAATATTTAGATTTGCAGTTGAATTGAGTTATCGTATAATTGACTAAACAATTTAACCAAAAATAGTTATGTCTAAAAAACGTAAGTGGAGCGAAGACTATGTCAAGCATGGTTTCACCTGCTTGACAGAAACAGATGGAACTGAAAGACCGCAGTGTATATTGTGCAGCAAAGTACTTTCGAATGCTAACCTGAAACCTTCAAGACTTAAGGAACATTTCGATAATCGTCACGGGGGTGCAAAGTCGGGAAATGATTTAAATACTTTGAAAATCAAAAGGATACGCTTTGATCAGAGTGGTACCTTAGAAAAGCATGGATTTTCGCCAATAGGTAAACCACTTTTGCATGCATCTTATAAAGTTGCTTTTCTGTGTGCCAGAAAAAACAAGCCACACACAGTAGCAGAAGAGTTGGTGAAACCTTGCGCAATGGAAATGGCAAAATTATTACTCGGGGTAGAAGCGGAAAAAAAGCTAAGTTTAGTGCCGTTATCAAATGACATCATAAGCTCCAGGATTCGTGATATGAGTGAAGACATCTTGCAACAGGTCGTTGCAGATGTCAAAGCCAGTCCTATTAAAGTTAGTCTTCAGTTGGATGAGTCAACAGACGTCAGTTCGTGCAGTCAGTTATTGGTATTTGTACGATATGTGAAAGAAAAAGAAGTGGTGGAAGAGTTTTTATTTTGTACACCACTGAAAACAACCACAAAAGCAGTGGATGTATTTAATATTGTAAAGGAGTTCTTTTTAAACCACGAAATGTCTCTTGACATGGTTGGCTCACTTTGCACCGATGGAGCGCCCGCCATGCTTGGAAATAAATCCGGCTTTGCTTCCCGTGTAAAAGAGGAGGTTCCTCACATTACAGTCACACATTGTATGCTACATCGCCATGCTCTTGTAGCCAAGTCATTGCCAGAAAAATTGAAGAAGGTGTTATCGATTGCTGTGAGTGTAGTCAACTACATCAGAGGAAATGCCTTGAATCATCGTCTGTTTAAAGCTTTTTGTAACGAAGTTGGAGCTAAGCACAGCATACTTCTCTATCATACCGAGGTGAGATGGCTTTCCCGAGGCCGAGTTCTCACTCGTGTTTTTGAACTGCGCAAAGAAATTGAGATGTTTCTCAAACAGCGGGGTAGCAGTCTAGTAGTGCATTTTGAAAGTGAGGATTTCATTTTGCCCTGGCCTACTTGTCAGATATATTCACCCACTTAAACGACTTGAACACTTCCATCCAAGGTAAAGGAATAAACATGATCACTGGCAGAGAAAAGATATCCGCCTTTACTAGCAAACTTTCAATCTGGAAAAATCGTATTGATTGTGGAAACTACGCGAATTTTCCTAAACTTGATGAAGTTTCCGCTTCTACGACATCACTGCCGGAGCATACTATGATGCAAATAAAAGAACATTTGCAGGTGCTTAGTCAGTCTTTCGAAGGATATTTCCATCATGGAGATATATCTGATTCACATGGATGGATACAGGACCCATTTCTTTTCACTCTAGATTTGATGGATGAAAATGACCAAAAGAAAGATGACCTTGTTGAAATGAGAGCCAGTAAGAAAATCAAGATGGAGTTTGATTCCATGCATTTAGCTACCTTCTGGTGTGCACAACTCGAAATGTTTCCACAATTAGCAGAAAGTGCTTTGAATATTCTTGTGCCCTTTGCAACAACCTATCTCTGTGAAAGCGGATTCTCAACTCTTGTTAGCATAAAAACCAAGCCAAGAAATCGTTTGGACCCGGAAGATGATATGCGTGTGGCTATCACAAAAAAGGAACCACGTTTCAAGCTGATCATTGAAAAAATGCAACAACAAAAAAGCCATTAGCAATAAATATTTCAATGCCTAATTTCGTTTTTCGTTGTGAGCAACATTACGATTAATAAAAATCAGACGGTTAATAACGGTCAATTTACGTTTGACTCTTATACACCGATAACATGCTACATTGTGTTTTACTTTATTGTTAGATTGGATAAGCCTTATCCGATAAGTGGTACGAAAACGTTTCACAAAATTTTGAGGGGTACGAGCGCCAAAAAGGTTAAGAAACACTGCTCTAAATATTGTTCCCTGTGCAGATGCATTTGAAAACAAATAAACATTAGTTTTACAAAATACGTCGTCCTGATCGAATACGATCATTTTCATAGTACGTCATTATTTATATATGCATAATGCAGTATATCGTTATGCATCATCATTTATTAAGTATATCAAAATTTATGTAGTACATCACCATTATATTTGTGTATAATGGCTAAATTTAGTACGATGTATTCTGTCTAATCTATCTTTTCGATTAGACATGAGGCAGCATAGGGTAATGGTGTGTCTTTGACCCTGTAACAAGTAATAGCTATACATTTAGAAAGCACAAACACAATATTGGTCTGAAGATTCACACCGACATAAATCACAAGCATTATATTGAAAACAATTTACAGAGTATTGCAAATAATGTACCAAACCCAATTTGACAAGACCATTCCTGGACGTGATTATTGATTATGTAGTAGTAGAGCAAGGCAGGTTATTAAGCTCAACATGAAACTTACAATACTAGCATAAGATGGCGACTAAATCTTAAGGCGTACTTCTTTTTCATCAGTAGATTTCAATATACAAATCACTCACTCTAACAAAGTCAAAGAATCAAGGTTTTCAATTTTCTTCAAACGATTGTCATAGAGGTCAAGATTAGTGAGGGTAGATGCAAGGCAGCTTAGACCTTCGATTTTTTTGATTAAATTATTTCGCAAACACAACTCCTCAACTTTCTTCAATCGATCAAACCCAGAAATAACTCCAAGTCGGCAATGCTCAAGGTCCACAAACTAAAATTATTGACAGAAATTAAGACAAACATCAATGCAGCTGTGTAGCTGGTTATAAACCTCAACTTTCTGATCATACGACTTAGACATAGGAAGGTTTTATGCTTACACATAAATTTTGACCCATTTTGGAGTTACGAATACCCTAAACAAAGTAATTCCACAAGGTAATTCAAAAATCTCCATACAAATGATACAAATGCACAAACTATTTATTGTTTGCTTATATTTTCTAATTCTATTATTTTTTGTTTTTAGGTACCCTTAAGATGTTATTGACCAAACAACAAAAAATTGAAATCATATTGATTCCTGGAATTAGTCACAAGATTGCTGAAGAATTTAACAGAAAACATAGAACCAGCATAGCATTGCTGTTAAGCGAAAATGGTAACTTTCCAGCATATTTCCAGCAAGACGGTGTCCCGCCCCATTATGGTAATCAAGTGCGACAATACTTGAATCAAATACTTCCAGATGCATGGATTGGTAGACGTAGACCAGTTGAATGGCTTTCTAGATCCCCTGATTTGACCCCTCTTGATTTCTATCTTTGGGGTCATTTGAAAGCTATGGTGTATCAAGAAAATATAAGAGACATAAACCATTTGAAGGACCGGATTATCAACTCATTTGCACAAATATCTCCAGATGTGTTATTGCGAGTTCACAGTGAGTGGGTTGAACGTATCATGATGTGTATTCAAAACAATGGTGGCCACATTGAGCCAGTCATTTAATAAAATTTTTTTATACTAATAAAAAAACATTTTCTATGTGTGGAGACTTTTTGAATAACCCTGTGCACTTCACACTGCAGCCAACAGACAGAGAGTTGTTCTCAAGTGTTCTTTTCAATGGCAAAATCCAAAATTTACAATTGCTTTAAACACGCATCTTTTCAACTGCAAGACCAGTCACTTATCTTGCTGAGCATACAAGTGTTGGCAATATAGTGAGATGGAAGACAGCATTGTACTAATGGCAACAATCAGACAATCACCTAAATGCTGGAGATGATGGTACTATGGTGTCCTTATCACAGCACACTTTTTCTGCTTGATGAATTTATAACAAGCAGTAAATTTATTGTCAGCATTATCAAGTCCCCTAAGTGAAATCTAAAGTATTGAAAATGAAAGTAACGAGAAGGGCTGTTTAGGCTGTCATAAGCTTAGTGTCATCATTAGTGTGCTAAAAACCTGCAGGAAAAAAAGATGTAAACAATCAAAATAATGACAAATTACAGTAGCTTCTGGATCAAGCATCTTTTGATGATTAAAATTCTCGTCAACTTTTTCATCTGGCTTCCTTGGTTTGGGGGAACTTTCAGGATCAGAATCTATTTCATCAACCTAAAAAAACAAACCAAGCAAAATTATAACACAGATTGCTCGTGTATAGCGCTAGATATCTGAACTTCTAAATTCAAATACAAGTGAGGACACAGATCATTTACGTTTTCATAAAAGTGCACCAGCTGTTGTATAGAAAACACACACGTAAACATAAAGTTGGTGTGTACCTTAACTCATTAAAGCCCAAATTTTTTTTCGTGCTACATTTAGCAGAGCATATCAATTTCCTTACAAAAGGATTTGGGGCATTTTTTCAAATTTATCTGACAAAGTGAAATTTATGCGTGTTTTTAGAAAAAGTTCCAAATGGGGTTCATGAGCAGCAACAAAAACAGAATTATTGATGTCCTGTTTAGTGATATTTTTACCCTAAAACATGAATCAAGTGCATAGAGAAATGAAAAAAGCACCATTTTATATGCCAAACATTGTAAACCTCGCACCTAATTGGCAAAGCAACATATGAGCGAAAGGGGCATTAACAATTTATTAAAATGAATATGCAAGGAAACAATAACGAGTATACCATCCAACCAATTTAGACAAGACCATCACTGGACGCGTTTTGTTCTTTTGGATTCATCAGCAGGGCCCATCCCATCACAAGCAGAAGCAACCCACTCATAAACGTTATCCTTTTTTTTTAAGGATAACGTCTATGAGTGGGTTACTTTTGCTTGTGACGGACCCTGCTGATGAATCCAAAAGAAAAAAACGCATCCAGGGATGGTCTTGTCTAAATTGGTTGGATGGTAAGCTCATTATTGTTTCCTTGCATATTCATTTTAATAAATTGTTAATGCCCCTTTCGCTCGTATGCTGCTTTACCAATTAGGTGCAAGGTTTACAATTTCCATCTTTGCCTATCATTTTCAAACATATTCAGAAAAGCTAAAGCACTATATCGTGTGACTCACAATATTAGAAATTCATTA
Source organism: Trididemnum clinides (assembly GCA_963675345.1). NCBI lineage: Eukaryota > Metazoa > Chordata > Ascidiacea > Aplousobranchia > Didemnidae > Trididemnum > Trididemnum clinides. The sequence goes on along the minus strand of OY776285.1, from coordinate 45,071,649 downwards.
ATGCAATGCATGCAAGAAAAATTTCGCATGCAGCCCAACATTGCATTTTATGCACTGCTTTTGCAAGATAGCACATTTCCCTCGCTTTCCCCTAATTGTGCATTCCAAGGCATATCTGCTTGCTCCTTTGCACTTCTGGAAAATGCAATTGCACATTTTGGTGAGTGGACAACTGGAGTTTTAAGGGTTATACTAATGAAATTTTCATGGACATGCAAACTGTTCTTTGCCTGAATTCTAGCAGTGGGATTTCTTTGCTTGTCATTCAGTGCAGCACATGAGCATTTACAGTAGTCACATCAATCATGCTTGAGAAGAATAGACAATACTACTTTTTGCTTGAATCTAGATTCTGTACTTGTTGGTTAACCAGCCATGACTGTTAAAATTTGCAATGCACTTTGCCTGATCCAGGGGTCTTGTTTTCTATTTTGCCTGTTCTAATCTCTTTACGTTTTACAATGGCAGTGTGCCTGGATGATTACACTAATTTTGACATTGGCACCATTTTTCCTCACGACAGCAAGCATTTCACAGTTGAAGTTTATTCAATAGCCATGAATGCCTCGATCCTACTTCTACAAATTGTCACCAGTTGAGAGGTATTTGTTGGTGTGACTGATGCTAACCATACCAAAACCTGAAATGCTTCTTTTTTAAAACTTCCGTTGGGTCTAAACTTGTGAAAAAGTTGTCACAATAAAAAATGTGGTCATTAGGGCGGTTACTTTCACAATCATATTGAAGACAACTAATGATCCCAGTATTTGAATTGGCGATTCTGTGCCTTTTTCTTCCTTTATACAAGTTGATATTGTAGTAGCAGCCTGTATCAGAGTTTTCCTTTTTAGACCCGTAATTATTTTTTCTTGAAAAACTATTACCCATCTAATTCTTAAATTTCAAATAAAAATATCTGAGCAGGGTAGAAAAGCAGTCTAAGAGGTTTTAGTTTGAAAGTGAATGAAAAAGAAAACATTCACATGGGCTAATTTATCTGGTTTAGATACTGCTTTTGACCATGATCTCCAAATGAGGATTATCATAACACATGAATGCAGCTGTGCTAATTTTTTACACTTTAATGTTTTTGGTAGAAGTAGAATGCTAACTGTCCTTGGTGCAAACTAACTCTGAAAAAGATTGACAAAAATTGTGAAAAAAAGCAGTTGATGACCACAAGATGTCAGAAAAAATGGCAACCACATCAGATTTTCGATGTAAAAACACCCAGTATTTGGTAATATAACTGTTGTTGGTATAGATAAAAAGATAATTACATAGCAAACATAACTGTTGGATACACAGATCATTTGTTTTAGTAGTTGACAGAATATGGGGCAATATGTGTCTGATGCTTGTTTGGGGACCACGGGCATTAATGAGTTAAAAATCACTAACTTGGAAAAACGTTAGACAAAAGAAAACTGGTTACAAACACAACCAATAAAAAAGTATAGCACATTTTGAAATGACTGTAATAATTGGACCGGCGGCAAAGGATCTTTTAGGTCATATAGCCATGCAATAACAACTTTCTTTGTGAGATTGATTCAAACATTGTTAAGAGAGAGAGAACCAGTTTTTAAAATCTGGTTTTGTTTGCGTTAATGCAGGTTGCCGCATTCACCTCCTACCCTTTGATAGTTTGCAAACACCATCACACCACTTTATTCTGACAGGGGCATCCTCGCTTTACATGAAAATAATTAGTAGTACAAAAAAAAACCATGCAGGTTTTACATGTAAATTAACTCAACATTATTGAATTAGGTGAAGATCAGTTAAGTACTTCTTAACAAATTTTGGGTGTGACTTTCATATGAATTGTTTTGAGGATCTGCAAATAATGAACACTTTACCTAATTTCATATCTGCATAAACTCCAGGTTTTAACTCTATGGTAATTTATTGATATTGAGAAAAAAGTATTGTAAAGTATGAAAGGAAAAATTTTGCAAATGTTCTTAGATTTGCTAAGTGAACATTTAAAGTAAAATGAAAATAATTAACATACTAATACGAAAGCTAATTTGCAGTCTATTTAAGCATAAATGTAACTGCTTGTAGTCAATACATACATTTAACTTTTAAAATGTTAAATATGTGGCTAATATCTTAAAAATAGTGTTTTCAATAAATTTATGACAACTTGCCTACAAGCTGAAGATTCAGAGCACCGCCTCATACATTACTTAACTTGCTAAGAATATTACTTTTACCAAAGCGCAGAATTCAGCTCCTTTGATAACAGCTGCCTTAGAAAACGTTGCTATATTTTTAAAGAAGAGTACCATTATTTTGCAAACATGTGTCTTGGCATTAAGTTGGGTTGTGCCCAAATATATAAACAGTAAATTTGCGACACAGTTGATTCAAAGAAGATTACGTAATGAGACAATGCAGAATGATGCCAATCAGTCCCACCTACAACTTAGACATCTTTGTTTGCAAAATTGCCAACTGTTTTGAGTATGATTCAAAGTTCCCCAACTCACTGTTTATCTTGTGTTTGGTAGGTTAAAGATTCTCATTTGATTTAAGGTAAATTCTTAAGCTATGGTTCATATCTGAATTAAATACTTGTGGTGACTACAAAATTAGATGAAATAGAGTTAAAGCAAGTAGCTGTTATCACAGAAAAGTTGCTACTTCCATGAAATACCAACTGCTCAATCACAGACAGCACTAGCATACAGAAAGGTTGACAAAGATTTACTGAAATATAGAACTAATGGCAAGATTACAAAAATTCATAGTCTACTGCAGTGATTCCAAACCAGTGCTCCACGAGGCTCTCTCAAATGGTCCACCAACAGGTCCTTCTATGAAACCGAATTACTTATGATTAATGCTTATTCAAAAAATTCTACGGGAGTTATTCTGTCAATTTTCAACAATATGTATTATTGCATTTATTTTTGTAACAATGCTGATGTACATTGTACAGTCAAGGCTACCTGCTAGTTGGCTCAGTTCAGAGCTTATGAATTAGGCAACGATTGTCAACATGAGTTAAATTCGAATTCTAGTATGTCTTGTTTTCTTGCATTACACTTGTGGCCTGTAATTCTTATTAAACCTCTCAGTATTATAGACATTTCAGCTTGAACTAAACTAATTGTCAAATAACGTAATATGTTAAAAAGGTGGAATGAAAATTACTTTAAATTTGGCTTCACCAAAAAGATTGGAAGAGATGGGTCAGAGAAAGCACAATGCATTTCTTGCGATCAAGTTCTTACAAATAAGAGTTTAAAACCAAGCAAACTGAAAATACATTTTGCAACACATTGCAGATCAGCAGTTTATGGTACTAAAACTTTGAAAGAAAAGCAAACCCGTTATAATCAAAAAGGCACTCTTCCACAGTAGCACAAAACAAACACCATCATGCAAAAACCAATGTTACAGGCATTGCATAGAGCTGCTTACTTGATTGCGAAGAGTAAAAAATCACATCGCATTGGTGAGAACCTTATAAAACCTTGCCTCATGCAAGTGGCTGAAATTATGTTGGGAAACAAAAACATAACAAAACCAAATAAGACATCTACGTCAAACAACACTGCAAAAGGTGTATCAAGGACCTGAGCAGCAACATTTTGCTCAAGTTATGCATGTTATAAAGAGCAGCACTTTCCGCATAGCTTTGCAATTGAATGAGTCAACTGACGTTGTATGTATTAGTCAACCATTGATATTCAAATGCTCGTATGTACAAAAAAGAAAAATTAAAACTTGAGCTAAAGGAAGAATTTTTGTTCTGTGAGAGTCTCCAAACTACAGCAGCTGTGACAGATGTCATGAATTTTATCAAAGATTTTTTTGGAAAACACTACATTCTTGTTGAAAAAATTGGGTATGTGAGTATCGACAGTGCACCAGCTATGCTTGGCTGTAAATTAGGGTTTGTGGCACAGCAAAAAAGACCAATCCAAACTTAATCATAATCCACTGCGTATCAAACTGATATGCATTGATGAGCAAAACGCTTTCTGACAACTTGATGAAAGTGATGGATTCTGTAGTTCATATTGTAAATTTTATTCAAGGGAGAGTGACAAATCATAGGCTGTTCAAGTGCTTATGTGAAGAGATGGAAGCTGAGCACACTATTTTTCTCTTCCATAATAATGTGCAATGGCTAAGTCGGCACAATGGTGTAGTGGTGAGAGCATCCCCATCGCAGTCAGTAAACCTGGGGTTTATTCCCTATGTCGAGTTATACCAAAAGACTTTAAAAAATGGTATTCACATCTTCCCTGCTTGGTGCTCAGCATAAAAAAAGGGATAGTGTGGAGAACAAGCCAGCAAGCTAGCTTGTTGTGTCCTTGGGCAAGGCACTTAATGAGATGCCTCCACCTTTATATGCCAGACAGGTGGCCCGCCCAGTACTTCACCAGATTACAATTGTGAAGGTGCTAACCAAGCATGTCATAAAAGACGACTCTTGGGTACCCAACAGTGGCAGTCCACCTTGTTGGTGGTGGGGCTACCAGTCACTGAAGACTAGTTCGAAATGGGGTGCTATCTTTCCCCTAGCCTAATTTCAATTAGGTTGACAGCATGAACCTGAATTGCCGTTCATGCCGTTCCTCCATCCCAAGGAAGAGGAGAGGTAACCACAAACAAACAAGTTGTGGGAAAGTGCTCAACTGACTGTTTGAACTATGCTATGAATAGTTTACATTTTTAAAAAGTAATGAGAAGAAGCCAGTTTATGCCACTCATTTGGAGTCTCATAAATTTTTGTTTCTCTTGGCATATCTTTTGCAGCATTAAATGATTTTGGTATCTCTCTTCAAGGGTGAGGATCAAACACCATATTATCAGTAGATAAAATTACAGCGTTCAAGTGGAAACTAGACTTGTGGTTGAAACAAGTTGCAAAAGGTAGTTCCCATCTATTTTCTAAATTCATTGAGCTTCCAGAAAGGATGCAAGTAGACAAACATGTACTTAGCAACATTGAAGATCACATAACATTGCTGAGATCAAAATTTGATTATATTTTTTGAGCTGGGTACAAAATCCATTCTTGGCCAATATGAATGACGTGGAGGAAAACTTCCAAGAAAAATTGTTGATCTGAAGGCATCTGGGACTGCAAATATGTTCACCGCAAGCAGTTTAACCAAATTCTGGCTGTCCCAAACTGAAGTGTATAAACACATTAGCAGAATTGCTTTGAACAATCTTCTTCCATTTGCTACAACATAACTGTGTGAACAAGAATTTGAAGGTGTGAAACCAGTTGAAATCAGTCAATAACCAAATGAGAGTGTGTCTTGCAAATATTGATCTTCAATTTGAATTGTTAGTTGAAAACCTTCAGATGCAACAAAGTCATTAAACATTGATTGAGAGTGGCAGTTTGTACTGTCTAGGATAAATTGTATTGTTAATGTAATTAACTCAAATGTCATTGAGTTTTGTAGCGTTACAGCTTATATGTAGGAAGGTTGGAGATATTGGTAACAAACGATATAGATTATCTTTTAGTGATCCACGAATTCAAAAAGGTTGGTAATCACTGGTCAACTGTAAGGAAATATGTAATCTGTAAACCACAAGAATCATAGAAGTGCATATAAAACAAGAAATTGGTGAATTAGAGAAAATACAGAAAAACTACCAATTAAAGTATGTTACAAAAAATGCAGAAAAACGAAAATTTATGGAAGTAGATAAAAACTATAAATTTAACTACCCAATAGCATGAAACAGAATTGAACCAACTATGCATTCCTGTTAATAAATTACTAATATGTTCTGAAGAATAGCCATTTGATTTTTGCAAGTTTCTACATATCTGCAATTTCTGTAACTCCCTTGGTGATTTCTTATATGCTATATATTATAGTGTACCCCTTAATCATCATGATTTAGACAGCAACCTAAAAAATTTTAGAAGCTGAGAATATAGAACTACATGTATTTCTGTAGCAAAGTCCTTATTTTCTGCCCACAAATGCTTACCTTTGACAATGAATTTTTGTGTTAGTTTCCAGTAATCAATAAGAAATATGAAATGTGATCAATCAAATTTTAACCAATAATCATTAGAAAGTGGCATGTTACCCAAGGAAACTATGTTGCCATCACCATTCATGTTATCTAAATCAGCATCTTTGCTACAAATCTGGTAATGATGCTGTGGTGTTGTGGATCATGCAGCTGCTCTCAAATGCAATGATTATGAGTTTGAATCTTTGCTGGCAGGATACTTAGACAAGGGCAGTGTTTATTGGAGGGGAGGCCTGGTATTTGAATGTACAGGAGACCGTACAGTGTAGGGGAAGGTACCTTGAGGATACAATTTTTTAATTTGTCATTGAAATTGACCAATGATAAATGAACAAAAGCACATGTTTGATATGTCATTAAAATTCACTAATCACAAATGTCTGACAGTAAAATAGCCTCTAAGGGTAAAATTCCATCGACAGCAAAATAGCTACTGCCTAATCAACAAAAATTAAAATATATTCGAGGTAAAAACACCTCAAAAGTCTGTTTCACCAATGGTGGGCCACCTTAGGTGAAACAGCACCTCTTGATGAGCCACCTTAAGTGAATCAGACTGTTGAGGTGCTTTTAGCTTTTTTAATGCTCCGACTTGGACATTGAGCTTTCTGCTGTCAAATTGACCAATTTCATAACCAATAAAAAATACAAATCATAACAAGACAAATTTTACCTGACAACCAGCTTCTTCTATGGCTGCCATTTTCTGATTTTCAAATATTTAGACTAGTGTATCTGAATATGACCACTTGCCCAGAAACTGTGATTCAGGGTACTATAGCAATGGTATCATGCACTGTCCCGCAGTTACAAAAGTGTATGTATAATACAAGATCAGAAATCAATATCACCAGATATATATACTGAAATAAAAAGAAACCAAAATGTCAAAGATCACAAAAGGTGTTGGAAAGAATTTGCTGACCAATGGTCATTGTTGATTTGATTAATTTGTGGTTCAGAGAGAGGGTTGAGATTTTGGTAAGATTAAGGTTATACATCAAGCTAATCTGTGAAATTTCTGGGTTTTTGTGGTATCCAAAGAAAAAACAAAAAAAGCAAAAATATACCTTACACATAAGATGATTTTAAGAATTCAAGGCTAGCTGTGTCCTACAATACAAAGTATATGTATTATTTAGGCAGTGGCTATTTCACCGTCGATGGCAATTTGCCCTTGGATACTATTTTGCAATTATCATTCACGTGTGTTTATATAGCCAAATTTGCTATCATTACACCAGTGACACCGTGGTGTAGTGGATAGAGCGCTGGTCTTGAGATACCATGGTTGTGGGTTCGAATCTCAGCTGGCCAGGGCTTTAAAAGAAAGGCAGTGTACACTGAAGGGGCAGGCCCGGTATGTTAATGTACGGGGCAGTAAACACTGCAAGGGAGTGTACATGGTGGGGGATAGAGACCTGGGGGTGCAAAATTTTTTATTTGGATTTTAAAATTGACCAATCAAAAGCAACCAAAAGTCACATGTTTAGTATGTCATTAAGATTGACCAATCACAAATAACTCACGGCAAAATAGTCTCTGAGGGTAAATTGCCATCGACAACAAAATAGCCACTGCCTATTATCTACATGGCTGGCCAAGCTTCAGGAATAGACAATTGTTTTCGTACAGCTAAAGCATTTTGAAAAACATCCCTGCACATCTCTGCATAACTCAAAGAGCATAAGCCTACAATAGAAAGGTTGCACGCACATGATCAAACGCCATGAAAACGTGCTTTTGAAAAAAGTGGCTGACCACTTTCAGTGATTTTGCATTAAATTGAATTGAAGTGATATTGTTTTGGCAGTGGCTATTTTGCAGTGGACGGCAATTTGCCCTCAGAGACTATTTTGCCGTGAGTTATTTGTGATTAGTCAATCTTAATGACATACTAAACATGCGACTTTTGGTCGTTTCTGATTGGTCAATTTTAAAAACCAAAAAAAAAAATTTTGCACCCCAGGTCTCTATCCCCCACCCTGTACACTCCCTTGCAGTGTACACTGCCCCATACATTTACATACCAGGCCTGCCCCTTCAGTGTACACTGCCTTTCTTTTAAAGCCCTGGCCAGCTGAGATTCAAACCCACAACCATGGTATCTCAAGACCAGCGCTCTATCCACTACACCACAGTGTCACTGGTGTAATGATAGCAAATTTGGCTATATAAACACACGTGAATGATCATGGCAAAATAGATTCCAAGGGCAAATTGCCGTCGACGGTGAAATAGCCACTGCCTATTGTTTTTTTCAAATCAAAGGAATAAACGCGACAGTTTTCAAATGAACGTTAATATCTTGTTTCACTGGTGTTAAGGAATGAATCTAAAGTCAAAGTAAGATAAGAGGTGCTAAGGTTTACTTGTTATTGCTACTAGTTGGGCTAAACAAGCAGGTGTATTTGTAGCCAGCTTCTGTGAGTTTCATATTTGATTAATCAACGTGTTTGGAAGTGTTGAGTTTAATTTAATTGTAGGCAGTGGCTATTTTGCCGTCGACGGCAATTTGCCCTCAGAGACTATTTTGCCGGGAGTTATTTGTGATGGGTCAATCTTAATGACATACTAAACATGTGACTTTTGGTCGCCTCTGATTGGTCAATTTTAAAAACCAATTAAAAAAAATTTGCACCCCAGGTCTCTATCCCCCACCCTGTACACTCCATTGCAGTGTACACTGCCCTGTACATTTACATACCGGGCCTGCCCCTTCAGTGTACACTGCCTTTCTTTTAAAGCCCTGGCCAGCTGAGATTCGAACCCACAACCATGGTATCTCAAGACCAGCGCTCTATCCACTACACCATAGAGTCACTGGTGTGATTATAGCAAATTTGGCTATATAAACACACGTGAATGATCACGGGCAAAATAGATTCCAAGGGCAAATTGCCGTCAACGGCAAAATAGCCACTGCCTTAATTGTAACGTATAACATATACAGTATATTTAGTTGCATAAGCATACTGAAAAGTTGAAAACCTACGATAAATTATACTGTTGCCTAAATGACAGGGCAGACTTATGTGGCATTTGTCATATGCTGGATGAGTAATTATTGGACAAAAGTAGTAATTTTTTGTGAAAAGTGCTTGCAGACCAGTCGTATTAATATAGCAGATGCAATTTTGTGAACGTAACCACTCCTTAAACAATTTTTCAGACTATTGCCTTGGCTGCTAAACCAAGGGTAATTAAAAAACTTATGGCATCGATTTATTTATCCATGTGTATGAGCTCATGCTCTGTTTGCATGTCTTTCGTCGCACTGGGCCACTATGACGGGCAGACTGCTTGGCCCCACCACCTATTTGCCACATAAAGATGGAGGTATGCCGTTAAGTGCCTTGCCCAAGGACACAACAAGCAAGCTTACGGTACCAGCAGTAATGATCAGAAAATGATAAAGATAATCAACCTTTTCTTAGGAGCAGTTTTTTTTTAATTGGCACACAGTACTAAGTTAAGACTAGCCAACTGAAAAACCTAATCTCAACCAAATCGTTTTTGATCAAATTTATTTGTTTCCGAGGATCCAACTGGTAATAATTCATTCCAATTTTTAATTAATTTCTCAATAGTTTTCAAAATAACCCCAAAAGTTGGTGTTCGCCCCAGGGATGTGGAAGCGGTTATTCTTCGACCGATTCCGCTTCCACACCCATCACTTCCGCTTCCACACCCATCACTTCCGCTTCCACCAACAAAAAATGAGAAAAAAACCGTTGACAACTTTTTTAACTTTTGTGGCCCTGTAGCCTGCCTTCTCCTACACTTTATCATTTTGAGGGGACAAAAACCTTCATTTATTGCAATTACGTTACCTACTTCGCTTGAGCTTATTGTTCCAAACTATTCTGTGTTTCTTTTATTTAGATATTGAAGGTCGTGTTGAATGTAGAACAGTGCTTTCATTCGATCAGGTCACCTCCTCTGACCTCCTCCCCCACAATGACTTTGACATACCTACTCTTTTTCATCGCTCCTCTGGCTGTCGCTCCTACCCTGACATCTCCTTTGCTCTTTTCTCTCTTGCCCTATCTTGCTCCTGGGAGGTGCTTCAGAACCTTTGTTCTAATCACTTACCAATTCTACTAACCGTCCCTCTTTCTCCGGTCTTTCGCCCCAACAAACGTCTCCTTTTGTTACATTTTCGGAAAGCTCCTTGGAATGACTTTGCTTTTTACTTTGACTCTCACTGTCCTTCTGCAGAGGAATACTCGTCTCTTTTTCTTTCCTTTACTGCTGTTCTCTTTACCTCTCTGACACTGAATGCCCTTCTTACGATCTGGTGCTCTAGACAGACGACTCTATTCCGTTCCCTTTTGGCAAAGACGGCTCTGGCGTACTTGCCAACTGCTCTCTGTGGCATCGAAGTCATCCTTTCCTTCTCAGCAGGCACATTATGCTCACGTTTTTCTGCTGAAGTCTGTGCCATTCTGCAAGCTCTTTGCTAGTCTCGGCAGCACCAACAAGTCTGCCATTTCTCTTCTCTTCTCCTATTATCTGACTATCGCTCTGTTCTTACCGTCCTATTCTCTCCTTCATCTTTCCCTTTACCTAAATCTCTGTCAGAAACTGTTTTCTCTCTTCTCCAGTTCTATCAAGCTACAATGGGTCCCCGGACACTCGTTTCTTCCGGACGACGACGCGGCTGATGAGCTGGCCAGATTGGAAGCGCTACTTACGCCCTCCGCAATCCCTTGTAGTCACTCTTCTCTTATCTCTGGTATCCACTCTTCTCTTTTCTCGGAATGGAGGCGTACTGTTTCATCGAAATTCTTCGACACACAGGTTCCCTCGATTTCCACCGAGGAACTTGTGCTTCTACGTCATGCTCGCTGTGTTCTCTCTGTCTTCGCTGCAACGAACACAGCCTTCTGTTAAGCTCCTATCTCTCTAGGATTGGCAGAATCGAAAATCCTTCCTGCAGCGCTCGCTGACACCCGGCCCAGAACCCTTCTCATCTTGTTCTGCACCACAGGCGTAGCCAGGGGGGGTCAAAGGGGCCATAGCCCCCCAGAATTTTAAGTCAAATTACAAAGCAGTATCAAAAAAATAAAAACATAAATTTTTTGCGCCTCTGCAGATACATCAGAGTTTATTGTTGACTTTTCGCAAGGGGGTGGGTCGGGCGTGACTTTTAAGTTTTTAAACTTTTAAATGTTATCAAACAAGATGTGTACGTTTTACACACTAAATATCGCCAAAGTTTTCTTCTATGTCACAGTCGAGTGATAAATTGATAATACAAGTTATGGTAATTGCAAGAAATAAGCGTTTCGCTGAGCGCTTTCTTGCTTTATTGCGATGTGGACTACCACAAAGACGTCGCTTCTTTTATCAGAACGTTCACCCAACCAGTGGGAGTGGTTTCTTTGAAATTCCTTAAATAGTGCGTTATAGGCTACAATTAAAGTTGAATTATTAAAGCCGTTCTCGATAAAACTGCATTAGATCAGTGAAATCGCATTCGCACTTTCTCAGTTTTGTACAGCAATTTTTGTAGTAGCGACGAACGTTAGTTCATGAAAGGCAAAATGCTGTTATAAGTAAATGACGTCACATTAAAAGTTGCAAAATTTGGCCCACTCTCAATTTTTTTCTGGCTACGCCCTTGTTGTGCATTGTCCAGCTACGAACTCTTTGCGTCTCTTGCTCTTTGGCAGTTTTCTGTCTCACTACGACCTCTGTCCCAGGCCTGGGGAGTTTCCCGGCTTCTGGGGCTCCATGGTCTTCCGCCATCAACCTATCTCTCAGAAGGGGTCGGGTAACAGCAACAACAGCAAAACTGAAATTGCAGACGCACTATTACGTTACAAAGAAAGTTGGGAAATTCAGACGTTTCTAAAGTTGTAAACAGAATTTTACGTCACAATCTGCAACTTGCTATCCTAAGATTTCAAGACTATTTATATACACGGCATACCACTACATATAAGAAATCAATACCGGTATACTGACATAAGAAATAAATACTAGTAATAAACGAAGAATCTTCGTGGTCCCCTCACGAAACCCTTAAAACTCACCAAACACAACTGCACGTTTTGCGAAACCCCTGTTGAAGAGCACTGATGTGGAATGATCAAGTTGTTTCCGCCGTGAAAATAATTTTTTTATTGTTTTCAATCCCTAACCAGATTAGTTAAGTTTAATCAAATCATCATTTTATTAGCTAGGCTACGTTTCATTGTCCAAACTATCTTTTTCTTACCCATAATCGATATAAAATGTGATGCTAGTTACACTTTTTCTTGTTCTCTCGCACTACTGATATTGGACGTTCGTTTAGACTTATTGTGCAACTTCACCGTTCAATCCACATTGGAAAATGGACAAAACTTTTTCGCCAAGTTACTCTTCAAGTTAAATAACCTATGTGGAAGCGGAAGCGGTAGATTTTTCGCGCTTCTGCTTCTGCTTCCACAGAAAAAGGGCCGCTTTCACCGTTTTCACATTCCTGGTTCGCCCTATACCTTTCCAGCATAAATCACAGCTTTTTGTCAGCCACTTTTCTTGGCACGAAATGTGTGACCTCTTAGGCGACCTTCTTTTTTTTGTAATTGATATATTTTTGAAATAGAATCTATAGCCTACTATAAAGCAACGATTTTTTCTTTTTCTGTTTTTGTTTACTAATCTTGAGCCACTGGGCGTACAAATATTAAAGTGCATGCGATTGATCGCTACCACAGGGTTATTTTCGTGATGAGTCAATGGCGACAGATCTATACTAAAAAGTTAATTTTTGCTTTATTCCTTCGTTCGCTTTAACTCCTCTGAAACTATCAAACACATAAACATGTAACTTGGTACGATTGATTACAACCCCAGGTTAATTGTCACCACTCCAATGGGTTTAAAACGTTATGATGACGTCACAATCAAAGATAATTTTTCAAAACTCGCTGTTTTTGGCAGAAGAAGACCATTTTGATCCTAAAATAAACCAGCACTCGACTTGCCATTTCCAAAAATAGTTTCCTTCTTTACAATCCATGTTGCCGTTATAATTACCAATTAATTAGGTAAATAGTTTTCTTTAATTTCTTGACAAATGCGTACTGTATAAACGCAGTCGATGCCTCTTTAGGGAGATATTAAAAACATAATTCCCAAAACACAGTTTTTATTAATTCTAGATTATTGGGAAAGCTATTAGCGATTTTGTGTGTAATTGTCTTTTCATGCTTAACTCTTCCTAAACTACTAGACATGCAAAGTCTTAACTTGGCATTATTTATTACCATGCCAAGGTGAGGGTCAATAGAAGGTAGATAACATCATGATGATGTCACAATTGAAGATAGATTTTAACTCGGCTAAGGTGAAGGCATGACCTGCGGGAGTAAAGTTGCACCATATTAGAGAGAGATTTTATATGCTTTGGTCGATAATAGCTTTGCAGAACTACCAGGATCAAACCTAAAAATTTTGTAAAAAAGCAAGGACAATGTTAACTCCCCTGGTCACGCCAAACAGGAAAAAACAAACATGCGACATAGTGTGTAGCCAGCAGGGACTTGAGAAAGTTTACGGGACGATCAAAAGTAAACAACGTCACTATGTGAAATCGCACCAGATGGAAGACATTTCGGCTATTTTGCTCAATTAAATCTTGAAAACTGGATGTGCAGAAAAGTCATTAACTTTTTGTTACTGTTCACACAACTAGCAGATGGGTGAAGCCGATGAAGCTGGGTGAACGAATTTTGTTAACTCTGACGTCACTGATGGGGGTATGGCAATCTCAGCAACTTCAACTATAAACCACAAGTAGAAAGTCGCCAACAACACCTGGCTTTATGTATGGATCGCTATTTACGTTCAGTAGCTATTGTGATAGAAGTGACTAGTCGCCACATAAAGTGCACTCATTTAAACTTGGATTACAGTCAGATGCCTGCCGTTGCGCTACAATCGAGACCCCTACAAAGAAGCTACATCTTCCACGATGTAACGATGTAATTGGACGGCAGCGTCTTCAGTCAAGCAGCACAAGCCGTCGCCGAGCTCTAACGTCAAGACCGCCTTCCAATTGAAGTTTTGGTGAGAACCTCACTTACTTCGGCGGGCAAGCCTCACTCTCTCAATGTTGGCGAGCAAGGCATGTTGCGACCTCAGCAACTTCCTTCCTTCTTACGCACGTCTCTACCAGCTGCGCATGCTTGAGAAGGGGAATTGTGTAGCAACCTCAGCAACTTCAACTATAAACCACAAGTAGAAAGTCGCCAACAACACCTGGCTTTATGTATGGATCGCTATCTACGTTCAGTAGCTATTGTGATAGAAGTGACTAGTCGCCACATGGAATGCACTCATTTTAACTTGGATTACAGTCAGATGCCTGCCGTTTCCCCACAAAGGGCCCTGCAGGCGAAGCCGGCAAATAGTTCTTTCTGCAATGTTTATGTCGGTTGGCTTTTCATGTTTTCTGCTGCTTTTAAAGGTGTAAATTTTGATTTGCCATTGGAGTATAACAACTGAAATTAGTGTGAACGAGATGATTGCAAATTTAGGCTACCGTTGCGCTAGATGGCTGAAGAGAGATAAAGCAAAAACAATCGCTTTTGGATGTTTCATTTGTGTCAGGATTGATGTTTTTGGGCTCAACAAAAGGCAGGATATAATTTATTTGTTTAAACCAAGGGTTTTCAACCTTTATTCTCTCATTTACCCTTTGGCAAATTTCAAAAGTAAAGTTCACCCCCCCAAATTTTTTTTATATTTTTATTTTTACAAATGCCTTTTGTAGAAGGTAAAAGTGTGAATTTTTTGCAAACAAAATTTACCCCCAAGGCAGGTCAAATTCACCCTCGAGGGGTAAACTTACCCCTGGTAAAGAACCCCTTGTTTGAACAAAACTATATCGTTTTCAGACATGTCGTTGCATCACAATTTTGGAAAAGAACAGCAGCTCCAGGGCATGATCTTCTTTTTTTGGAATAACATGCTGATTGTTTTGCAGGAAAATCTTTCCGGGTCGTCGATGCTGCCATAGAACTCTTGAATCAGAGGAGCTACTTTCTATTTCCTCTAATCTTTCCTTGACAACTATTTTGTATTTCTTATGACTTTATTTAATCAGTAGATAAAAATGATTGCTAATACAGTGATGGGTTGCAGTCTTATTTGAACAACAGCGTGGTAGACTTAGTGACCAGGAAGCTATCAGGTATTAAAGTAAATCATAAACGTAAATTTACCTAAGTTGATTCACGTTTATACAAATTATACTGGATGTAACCCTAACAACATTTGCGCCAACTTGAATTCAACACACGTCGCAGCGTTTTTTTACTGCGCTGCTTTGTGTTCCGAACAAAGAAAGTCAAATAGACTGCACAAGGGAGATTGTAATTTAATAGTTCTGATAAAATAATTTATATATTTGTGAGATGTTGCGGCAGTAGTCCATTATTGATTATAAAGATTAGGTCACCGGCAACTTGGTTAGGAGAAAAAAATCTTACAAATGACACCGTTCTAAAATCACAATAGTCCTTTCTGTTTGTTTTGTTTCGCATGTGAAAGAATGTTTTTTGATTGTTAAAAGTTGTTGAAACCTGGTGCGACTGAAAAATATAAAACTTCAACTTTTGTAGTTTGAAAGATATACACTAAAGTCATAGGGGTAACTAGATGAAAACTTCACATGAAGACAAAAAAGAGAAAGCAAAATCTTTTATGCTAGATCAAAATTTATAGAGGCCTTTTTTTTATAGCTTCTGGAGAGCCCACAGGATTTTGATAAGAACGATTGGTATCAAGCAATTTTAACAATATTTGTTGATGTCAAGCTTATTCAGGGCTGTTGAAGAACCAGAGCTTGTGGGATTAGAACCAGTAGCCAAACAAGTTATATTTTATTTAAAAACTTGAGGCTTGTTATCCCCCTTTTTTGAATCAAAGCAATTCTTGGAAATTAACTTAGTGAAAGCAGATTTTTTCCTTCTTTCGAATGGAAATTCTTTTTGGGAGATAAAACTTTTGAAACTTTGCCTAAAATCTTTAACAACTCATTGTCTTGTCAGACAATATGTAGGGAAGACATAGGTGTGGGAGGAAGAGAGCAATGTAGGCGACAGCTGAGGTAACTTCAAAAAATTTAAGGCAAATCTGATTTTCAGGAAATCGTTGGAGGAATTTTACCTAAAAATGATGTGTTTTTTGAAAACTGTTTTTCAAAAGTTCGAAAACATCGACTTCAAAAAAGAGGTCTTCACTCTTGAGTTGATACGCAAATAGGTTAATGCCAAGGAAAAAGTTTTTTTTTTTGATTTTTCGGGCTAAATATTTTCGCCTCTTTATTAATAAATCTACGCCCCAACGCCAATGGTGGAAAAATGAAACACACTGCAAAAAGTCAAACCCTCTAGAACATTTGAATGTAGTTCTGAAACTAATCACTCTTACAAACCAAAAAATCTCACAACAGCACATCTCGCTGATAGCACCTGACTGCACCATGCCTAGTTAGTATTTAACAGAAGCAGTGGCATATTTAAAAATAAATTTGGAGGGGCTGAGAATGTTGTAAAGTTGAAGACATTTTGCTTGGAGAGCGACATTTTGAAATTAAGCATTTTGCCCAATTTGGCCTCCAAACAGTCGCTAAGATATTTTTTTTGCTCACTTTGATATTAAAACAGACATGAACACTTTAGTCTTTCTACATTTTGCGTACTGTCATTCCGTATGGTGGAGGCATCGCTCTAATACATCACTGAATAAAATGATCAATTTGTTTTCAAAATTCGAACCAAAAATTGCTCAATTCAAAAAAGAATTTGCAAAATATACGAATTTGAAGTTGTTCCTAATTCTATCAGATCTCATACCAAGTTTACAGACGTTCAGCTTTTGGTCTCCACTTTAGTAAAATTTATCACTACTCAAGTAGCGTTATTACCCTCGAAATTTACTTGCGTGAAAGCAGTAAAGAATAAAACTACTCATGTAAGTAGCTCTAAAAAACCTGTTTAACTAAAGTACTTAAGTAGGTTTTTTAGTAATGAAAGCAGAACTTTTTAGGAACTTTAAGTAGCTTTTATAAGTAGAACTATGGTAGAGATTTATTGCAAAGTTCAAGAAAACTAGTAAGTTGTTATGTTGCCATAGAAAAAGAATATTGCTATTTAAGGTTTAATCATGCATGCAAGAGAAAAGTTGTATTGCCCTCACCAATTAAATCGTGAAGTGGTTTCCAATTAACTAGTAAATTTGGATGGGAGTTTCTGAATCTTCGAATAAATGAATCTTATAAAAAAAATTGGACGCGCTATAATACTAGTTGAGAAGATCAATTTTCAATTAAACAGCAAATAAAATCCCGAATACTTCAATGGCCTGACGAAGTATTCGAATCATAAAAAAGTAAAGTTTCTTCAAAAAACGAATACATTTACAACCAAAAACTGAGACAGCTTATTCCCAGAGAGCGAGAAACATAGAGCTTTAAATAAAATTGGGTTAAGATCTTATCCTTGCGTTCGCTTACCAATACTCGGTAATCACTTCTGAAACAGAGGAAAAAATTTGCGATTGCACCATCAAAAATTCCTGTTTTGGATATTATAGCGGAGTTGAAT
The DNA here is from genome assembly GCA_963675345.1 of Trididemnum clinides. NCBI lineage: Eukaryota > Metazoa > Chordata > Ascidiacea > Aplousobranchia > Didemnidae > Trididemnum > Trididemnum clinides. The sequence continues at coordinate 45,054,016 of OY776285.1, read as the reverse complement.
TAGGTCTAAGCCAAGTTAACTTTGCCAACAAGTGTTTGATTGATTCAGCGCGATCTAAAGTGGTGGAAATCCTGAAGAGAGCCAAACCACCAAAACCAAATCTATCAAAGGCCAAAAAGCGCGCGATGGAAGAATTGAAGCAACATAACGACATCGTAATCCTTAACCCTGATAAAGGTAACAACACTGTAGTAATGGACAAACCGGAATATGATAAAAAAAATTTAGGGTTGTTTTCTGATTCTGCAACATACCAAGTAATTTAAAAAAATCCAATCTGTGCTATTAAAAAGCGTTCAAATTGTTTCATCTGGAAGTTGTACAAAAATGACGACATTTCCTCATATATGTATAAAACTTTACGTAGCAGTGATTCAGCTTTGCCAAGAATATATGGACTTCCAAAAATTCATAAATCCAATGTTCCTCTTCGTCCTATTGTTTCCTTCATTGGTACAGCTACCTACCAGCTTGCCAAATTCCTCAAGCAAGTTCTTGTTTCCTTAATTGGAAACACCCAATACACTCTCAAGAATTCCTCTGAATTTGTAAAATTGATTTCATCAATTAAACTTGGGAAATTTAAATCAGAAGTTTCGTTTGATGTGGTGGGTTTGTTTACTTTGCTTTCATTTAAAGTCGCCAAAATCATTGTGGTTAGTCGAGTCGGAGATGATTGCACCGTGGGAGTTAGAACAAGCCTTACAGTGCCAGAACTCATCGAAGCATTAGATAACTGCTTGCAATCAGCGTTTTTTGAGTACAATGACTTCATTTATAAACAGATTTTTGGTTGTCCGATGGGCTCTCCTTTGTCACCAACAATAGCAAATATGGTTTTGGAAGAGATTGAACAAACAGCTTTAAACATGTACTTAAAACCTCCGTCTTTATGGATAATTATGTAGATGACGCGTATGCTATAATGGAAAAACTGAGGTTGAGTTCTTTCATAACTACTTAAATACAATATCTACTTCAATAAGGTTCACTAAAGATTTAGAAAAATTAGTACAATTAGCCTTTTCGGACGGAAGCGTACAACAGTTGAAAGATGGATCCCTTGCAACAAGCATATATAGGAAACCAACTCACACGGACAGGTTTCTTCAATATTCTTCTCATCACCCTGTTAATCTAAAGGTTAGTGTGGCTCGTACATTATTCTCCGGAGCCAACAGAATCACATCAAATAAAGAAAAAAAGATCGAAGAGTTCCATCAAATAGCAAAAACCTTAAAGAATAACGGATTTCCGAGTAGCAAATGCAGTTTCAAGAAATACTTGCAAAATCATAGTATCACAAGAACAGAAAAACTGAAACGGTTTGCTTCGATTCCCTACGTACAAAGTGTCTCCGAGCCTATTAGCCAAATTTTGGCTCAAGTTGGTATTGGAGTGGCTTTAAAACCACACCACACGTTGTCTTTGTTGTTTCGTAAACCTAAAGATGCTATTAGTTTTGAGCAAAAGCGTGGCGTGGAGTGTCAAAATTCTTGCTGGGATTGCAATGCTGTGTATGTAGGTGAAACAGGGCGTAGTGTTAGAACCAGAAAACGGGAACATGTTGATGCGTTCAGGACTTTTATCACTAAAAAGTCAGCGCTGAGTCAACGAGTCATGGATTTCGATTATATAATAGATTGGGATAATGTCAAAATACTGAAGTCAGAATCACATGCATACAGGCGTCGCGTTGGGGAATGTTTTTTGACAAATCAAAAAGCTCGTTCATGTAATGTAATTAATCGTAATAATGGTGCAGTTTCCTGCTGTTTATGGTGTGTTTATCGCCAATAAATAATCTCTTATGTATTTTACAACACTTTTTACTTGTGCCCACCCCTGGATCTGTGATGTAACAATGTTTTTGTTATTACATAATTGCCTACCCTACTGGTAAATAATATTTAGTGTTTAGTAATACAGGTTGTCTTTATATTTTTATGTTGTACAGTTTATATGTTACACCAGTAAAATCTACCGTTTTCTGAAGAAGCTCCCCGGTAACCAAGAGGAGCGAAACGCCAGATTGAACAATAAATTTGTCATAAGAACAACTTGATCTGGTTGTAATATCATCACACTCGACAAACGAGAAATGCCTGCTATATTTGGAGCAGCTTCGTTACTGACCAGCTCTGGTAAGGAGCAAAACACTGCTAAGAAATGATAAAAGCAAATAAAAAGCTTAAAATGAAATGTAAAATCATGCCATATTAGTGGCGTCACCCAATCGCCCTGGAGCGGATGATTTGTTGAGCTATAGACCCTTTCAAAAGGACACCGTTGATATATAGGAACTTTGGTGACTTTTCGAAACTAAAAAGCGGTCAACCACATAAACAAAATTTTACTCTATGTAAAAACACCCGATAATAGCCAAAGAGGCAAACTAAGTTGTTCATATTTGTTTTTTGCATCTGTGCACAAGAGACCTACCTTGCACTGCTTGAAAACTTACCATCAGAAAAAAGCTTGTTGGCTCTTTCTAATTTGAAAGGTAACAACAAGCTTGCATTGATGATTGGCTTATGTAAAACGCGTTGTTGAAAAAGAGTATTTACTATATCCTGAGATTTTATCTCAACCTCTGAGAAACAGGCTCTTGCTAATGAGTTTACTGCTAAGATAGTTAGCATAATCAGTATTGAGTTGGCGGTAAATGTTGTGTTCTTATTAAAAATTCAACGTTTTTTTGGCACAAAAGAGATGCAGCAATTGATCTGACTTCTTTGAAAAACTATTTGGCAGGTCGCTCCGCTTTGAGCATTTTAAGTTCACTGTCAACTTTTTGCTATTTCATTCACTTATTTTGACAAAAATGGTTCTGCGATAATTTAAGCTATCCAGCTACAATAAACCTATTTAGCATTCGGTACTTGACACGTAACAACAAGGAAACACAACTAAAATCGGTAAATTAACTCAATTTAAGTTTAGCTATTTTGCTAAGCTGTCTCAGTAGCTTGATCCTACTCGGACAGATCATAAATGCAGGAATATTGACAAACAAAATATTGAACAGTGCTAAACTGTGACGTAACACTCAACAAACGTCAATAAGATTGATTAACCAGCACGGTGGCGCACTGATTAGACTAGATCGCAATCGATCAACCTGGACTCGATTTCCTTGTCGAGTCATACGAATAGACTTAAAAATTGTATTCAGAGCTTCTTGCTCGGTGCTCAGCACGAAAGGAGTAAGGTGGAGAAAAAGCCGACAAATTCTCTTGTTGTGTTTTTGGGCCAGGTTCTTAACAGGATACCTCCATTTTTATATAGCTGGCAGGTGGCGGGGCTACGCAGTACCTGTCGCAGTGGTCCTTATGATGACAGCCCCCACATTGAGCATGCGCTCGTACAAAAAAAAACATAAATTGATTGTTTGTGTATCAGAATAAATCTTATACTGTGGTTGATTGAGAAATCTACACCAACATTTGGCGGGGCAGACCAAAAGCTCCATCAGGCCAGATTTGATCCGAGGACAGTTGTATGCCAATGTTTGAACTTGACACTTTATTAGGTCTTCAAAAACGCTCTTTGTTGTTAATTTGTTTTGGAAGCACATGTATTTTAGCTTGTGGTTTTATTATTAAATTACTGTCTTTACCCGGTTTTGAAGAAAGAGGTGTTTTTAAAAGGGGAGAAGGAGATCTTTTGCCCCTAAACTCTGATTGATATTTTGAATGCAACAAAGTATTATACTGTATAGAGGGACCAAAAATATAGAAGCAGTAAAAAGAATACGACAGCAGAAGCCCGAACACGAAAATGATTAGTTTCCGCAATGTAGCACGGTCTACATTTTTGCTCTTCAAACTTTTTTCATCACGACCCACTTTGCACTGCCAGATTTTTTCGCGACCCCTAGGGACTAAGATAAAAATAAAATAAAATTTAATAATACAGAAAATATTAAATAAAAAACAATAAAATTGACAATACCTTTAATGAGACCAATGTGCTTGCATATTCTCCACAAAAAAATCGAATCTTGGCTCTATTTCGGTGATGTCGGGTCTCAGTACTGGTTTCAAATCTTTCAAATTTGATTGATATTTTGTTTTAACATAAGTTAGTGTCGAAAAAGATTTTTCAGACAGATAAATGGAGGCGAAAAGAAGAAGAGCAATTTCGGCTAGTTCTGACAATAATGGATATTCTGTTTTCACACTAACTCAAAAGGAGCTTAAACTTTTTTTGAAAAGTTTACTTTCAAATTAAAATCACTGGAGAGTTCTGAAAATTCTTGTTGCGCTTTCAGTGCGCAAATACTTGTTTACAGAATAGTATGTAACCTTAAAACTTTTTCTTTTTTACTTTGACGATTTTATAAAATCTAGAACGAAAATGGATGTGATTTAGGAAACAAAGAATGTTAATGGCTAAGTAACATTTCAGCAAAAAATATAAGGACACTACCAGTCAAACAGCAAATTCTTGTTGACATCGGATATACGTACATCGTTACAACAGATTCTACAAGCAGGCACCCATTTTTTGAATACCTGTAAATTGCGAATATTTAAACATTTTGAATAAATACTATAACAAAAATGACTATGAATAATGAACTAAAAGTTGTCGATTTCTAATAGGGTATTACAACAATATTTTTGCATGAAAGAAATTGCAATCATGCATCGAGAAGCAATGAACTCCGTGTTGCCATCTGCTATAGATAAACTAAAATTATAGCATTAGGTTATTTATTTTCAATTTTGCAAGTAATTTTCATGCCACGGCAAACAATTAAAAACAGAATCACTTTGCAAATGCTACGTCACCAGCACAATAATATAAAGCCGCTCCTTCTGGCAAGAAACTGAATGGAAACGAAACAAGAACTAAATACAGTACTATACGCTCAACCACTCAACGATCAGGAGGCAATCAGCCACTTACGTTTGAAAGTCGTTCTTTGCCAGCAACAAACAGAACCTAAACGTGTCAGCAGCTGCTGCAACTCGAATGCGTTAGGAACTAATGCAACCAAAACATCACGTAAAACGGATTTTCTCATTTGTTTAAAATGTTTTCTTGTCAGTACTTTCATATAGTTCTTGAAACATCTCGCATCCCCATTGAGCCCTTTCGCGACCCATCGGGGGGGGGGGGGGGGGGGGGTCGGGACCCCAGTTTGAAGAGCCCTGGTGTACATAACGTATTTAAGGAAAATTAGCAGCAAACGTCTCCCTAAAAAATTAATAAAAAAACAATTAGCTTGTGATGAATATTTATTTGGCTTTGAGCAAAAAGCCAAAGTTTAACTTTCTTAGTAATTTTTTTTCTTTGTTACTGTTTATTGTTTTTCATTACCGTTTATTATTTTTTTTATGTTGTGTGGGTGTACGGGACCGGCGATGTTTCTATTTTATTTTAAACATTTTCGTGATTCACTGACAAAGGGAAACAAGCATTTTAAAAAAAGAATTAAAATAAAATTTAACCCTATTTGGTCAGATTTTTGGTTTCGCTCCAAAAATTTTTTGCTCTTTTTAGTGAGAGATATGCTGTACTAGTGTACTTTCTCACATTGGACTGACATTGCACAGACTCTTAAGCAAATATTTTTCAACTTCCGTTTTTTTTAATGTTGCAGATCTGCAACACCTGACACTTGATCGTTTCAACTTGCACTCAAATCGATTTGGTCTGAGAGAAAAAAACAGGGCGATAGTTGAACGAAGCGCAGCCACAGCGTTTTAAATGTAGCAGGTTTGATTATGGTGACATTTAATGCAAAAGCTAAACGCATGTTGAATGAAACTAAAAAGATTCAAACGTTGCAAATCTGATGCAAATGACCATATAAGGTTAAATGGTTTTTCAGCGCCGGAAAATATCTTAGCAATGGCGGGATACATTCTGTTTCATATATGCCGGTTTCTTTTTCCGCATTATATTAGTAGTAATACCGATAGCCAATGAAAAGCCAATGAATACTATTTTTAAAGTCTTTAGTATGTCTCGACACTGAGCCCACGTCCACCGATTACGAAGAGGGCGCTCTCACCTAGCCCCGCACAACAACTTACAGCAATAAAAGGGCCACATCAAGGTAATACTTTTGTTGCTGGCTGCATGCCGACACTTTCAGACGAGGCCCCACCACTTTTTGTTTCTGTTCCAATTTTTTTAAAAGCCAACTTCCATTGATTGCGTTTTGATTCTAATTTCGATTACATAACTTTTTTTCTTTCTTAAAGGTCAACATGAGTTGTTGATTTTGTCCCCACTTTCAAGTCGATGACGTTTCTTTTCTTGTGTTTTTTTTGGAAGCCAAATTTATGCAGAGGTAAGCGGGTTGAAACAAAAGGTCGTGTGCGACTCGCAATCAGTATGTTGTTCAGGCCTGCTTTAACCACAACACCGCTGCAAACGTAGGGAACGAAGTAAATCCACTCTATGCGCTTTCAACTCAGCCTGAAGGCATTTATTTGAAAAACCGGTCGATCCACCTCTGCATTTCTAATGTGCTTTCAACTGAATTTTATAACATTTTAAGACAAAAGCGTTCGCTTTTTGTTATCAAAGCTAGCAATTAACCCGATCATAGTTCATTTGTAATCTTCAGTCGTAATAACTGGTTCGAGTCTCAATTCGGCCAACTGAAAGGGTGAAAGAAATAAAGCCAATAGCATAGAAAATAATCGTTGTAGTCAGCAGCGTGAGCGAGGGATGTGCAAGCTTTTTTGCAGGCAAGTCACTTTTACTGAACCGGATGAAACTGTAGGCTTGACGTGGACCCATTTCAAGACCGCTTTTTTTAAGATCAACCTTAACAAGATAGGATTTTCAAACTGAAGACCATTTTCATGTTGGATGATCAAGCTCCGAACTTGGCCACAACTCGGGGCCAAACCTCACTTGATAGTCCGCAATTTACACATCCTGGCGTAAGTAATAAGTGGCGATCTTCATAAAACGAGTCAGAAAATTTTGACAAACGATGAATCACAAAATGCCGATGCAATTTTTAAAAAACTTGCTTTCCTTCAAACAAAATACATCACTACTAAATGCGCGTTAGACTCAAGTTTTTTGAGATAAACTGCAATAGTTGCTGAGCACCAGAGCATTTTCAAATCATAACTAACTTAATCCAACACTGTTTTATACTTCATTGCTGTGTAGTCGCGTCGCCAGTATGAAGGGGCACCAGGCTACGTCCTATCTCTTTAATTTTTTAACATTTACAGGATAATTTAGCGAGTATTTGCAGCAAAACCAACTATACACATTGTCGTCGCTCTCATTTCAAACATTACTTTTATTTATGTGTTGAAATATTTTTCAAAGCGCTGTAATTTGGCAAAAAACGTGCAAAAAGCTTAACCAAGTGATTTGTCGATTACAAAAAAAGAAACTTAAATGCTTTTAAAAGCATTTGCTGCATCTTCTTTTTGAATGCCTAATTGTTCTATCATGAATGTTGTACTCTAAGTTCTCTAAGAATTCTTTTTTGAATGCTTGATTATTCTATCATGAATCTGCGTTCTCTTAAAGATCTCCAAATCATGAATTCACGTCCCTCGATAATCTAATTGCGTCATTATTACGTCAACACATCACGCTCGCTTTCTCAAAGTGTTTTAAGTTCACTGAATAGTAATTCAATCAATCAATCAATCAATTCTGTTTTGTTTTTGTAACACACCCCAAACCAATCCACTACAATAAATTAAAATGAATAATAATGATCAGAATGGTACACGAAAAACCAAAGTAAACAGATTAAAATGGAGGAAGAGAGATTATAAGTGCGAAACTCAAGAAAGGCTTATAGTTAGTTATTTTGCGAAGCAGAAATGAAAAGAAACGCAAAAATCTTGACCATAGAGAAATTCCCAGGACAACGTCTTGCATTGCTCAGTTTGATGCAGTTTCTACGATCTTACACATGCTTAATAAATATCGCTCTAGATTGGATTATTCACGCTAACGAGTTCAAGCTCCGTTTGCTAATCTGTAGTCAGGCTGAACCAGCGTGACGGGCAGGCTATTTGGGCACCCAAAAGTGCGGAAAGAACTCCAGGGGTATCAATATATTCAAGCTCGGATGTTTTGATGACTGGAATCTTTTTAGGAGGCAATTTGTTTTAGAAGTCCAGCATTCCAGATCAAATTGATGTCTTAATTAAAGGTCAAAATTTGCTTCCCCTTCCATCTTCACAAAGCACACATTTGGCGTGGTCCTGATTGCCCCACCACCTGTCTGCTTCGTGAATGTGGAAATCCCGATGAATACTGGCAGAAAGGACACATAAAGAATAATGGAACTGGTTTTTGGTTTTGCCTTCAAGACGGAAAAAAGGGGGGTGGGTGCACGACACAATGTCTTTCTCCAAGATTTGCTAACGCCCTTAGGTGTTTTTCCTCAGTTTTGGTAAAGCAATGGTAGACTGGTAGCGTTTAACAGCAAAAATACTGCACTCTTAAAGAAAAGTGGTTTTACTATTTGAATGACATCCACTTTTTCAAGCATCTATATAGGTGGCTATTTGCGCATTTCCAAAATGCCAAAACATTTTGAAAAAATCTAAATGAATGCATAAATTGTTTGGCTTGCCATGCATTTTTTTCTGGCTACTCGACTGTTGGAAGCAAGAGATTTATGAATGCCATTTTAAAAATTTCTTGTTTGACTTTGCAAGGAAATGAAACTGCCTTTTGCAGTCAGCAGAGCGATAGCTATCACCATCTAGCAAAGATTTTTACGCTTCTGTGTGCTTTAGATGGTGACTTTTAGGCAAAGAATGAGATATGAACACATTATTGCTCTTCTGTGGATGGTAACAAGTGGCGCAAATGGAACTTTTACAAGAGTGGGAAACACGTATATGAAAAGTAAGAATGGCTCATAAATGTTTTTAAACAAGATTGTAATTAATCACAAATGGAAAGTAAGTGTTCCGCTAACATTTTTTAACTACAAGAGGAATCAAAAATTGTGCTAGATAGTAAATAGAAGTCGTTGTGTTGTACTATGCCTATTTTTCTGTGTAACATTTGTTGCATAACACTATTTTTCAGTGCCGGACTCATGTTGCTCTGTTCAGCCAGGAGAGTATGAAGCTGGTTGTGACATGACGTCATTGCATGCAACAGAGCGTGTCCAACTTGCCTACAGCCCAGGCTTTCCAAATCCTTTTCCCATTGGAAGAATGTGCATGTGGAGGTAGTGATTTTTTTTTATGTTTTGCTCTTTTCTGACAACCGAACAAATAGACCGAGAAACCCAAAGTCTAAAGAGACGAAAGTAGTTTATGGCATGTTTAACTGCAATTACTTGCATCGCCAAAACAATTGTTTTTGCCATGACCGGGTGAATTTATTGTGAGATATCATTTTCCTCATCTAGACCTTACTCTTGAGTCTAAGTGCCAAACAAAAAATTTGTCTATGGTGTCTTTAAAATTTTAAATATAATTCGTCTAGGAAACTGAACACACATTCGTCAACTACAAAACGGACACTCTACATCAGGGGTCACCAACCTTTTTTGAACCGAAGGCTACTTTCTGATTACTGATCATGGCGAGGGCTATCAGTTAGATCAGGGTTCCCGAACTTTTTGCTTCGTAAACCCTTTTTTGCGAATCTGCGTTTTTGCGGACCTCAATTATATGTGACATTTTTTTGTCGCCACTACTTACAATAAAAGTAATAATTAAAATACGTATACAATTTTGCATAATTCATCAATTCTTGGGGCTATTTGTGACAAACAAACCCGTAGGTCAGATTCGACATTCAGCCTGGATCTATAGTTTGTCTTCATAAATGCCCTGACCCCTAAATGGAGGTGTTCTTCCAAAAAAAAAGGTCAACTCCTGTATTGCTGTCGCGATTGTGTCACTCGCGGTACTATTCATCGTCAGGCTAGAGTTATCTTTCATAATTTCGCTGAAGTAAATTTCCGAGGACCTTTTGCTAACCGGGACAGACGTCTAAATCGGGACGCATGATAGGTCTAGCTATGCTGGTTGAATGAATGCCCAACTGGGATTCTTTTACAAATCCACCAGCCAGTTTTTAAAAAATTTTAAGATATTTTTAAAACAGATTGGCGGGTGACTCATATCGTCTTCACGGGCAATTCATATTGTCCTCGTGGGCGACTTGGCGTCCGAGGACATACGGTTGGTAACCCTTGCTCAACATGCTGCACGGCTACGCCTGTAATGACCGCAAGTAGAAAAGCAATAAACGGCTCGCCATAACGGTCGGTTGCTTTACGAATGTAATTATGGACACTAATCTACCAAGTCCGTCTTACTTGCTTTTGCAAGCTTTTTACTCTTGTCAGTTTAACCTTTCACTGACGGTGATTCTAGTTCGTGAAGCACTTAGATAGTTAAAACGCGTTTTCGGGACTTGATCAAAATGTCTCAATTCCAACAAAATATTAAAGCAACGATAAGCAGTTTTCTTCCTCTCACTCAAAAAACTTTAAAATTTGAAAACTTAAACTAAAAGAGGCAAAATTTCCAGCTTGTGCACACCTCACTATTGGAGGTAAAAAGCAAGTTTTGTACCCTGAGCCTGAACTGATGTTTGAGATATTTCCCAGTCTCGTAGAACAGTGACCGAAGCACTAAGCCTAAAATAAATGTCCGCTCCTGTGCTGGGCTCATCTGTATCATCATGCAGCTTACATTGCTTGCGATTTTCTTTTTATAACTTACTGCTGGTTGCATTTCACCAAGGAGAAGAAATCATCGCAACGTTTTTTTCGCGAAGGCATAACAAAACAGTCATCATGCGGTTTGAACGCATGAACATTCGAACGTTTTCGCCACCAAACGGCGCTACATACCACTTGACCACATTGTAGCCTGATAAACATCAGCTAATGTCGTTTTCAGTGTTCAGTGCCAAGCTGGTTACCAAGTTCGTTTGGAATTTCGTGACTTCTACTTGATTGGTCCAGATAAAAATGGAGAATGTACCGATCAATACGTGATGGTTGAAAGCCCGCTAACAGGACTCTCCATGGGCAGATTTTGTGGCAATTCAGGGCTACCTACTATTGTTACTCCAGGTAGGATGATTAATGAAGTAAACGACTACAAATTGGTAAACCTAGTGTCCAGAAGTGGTCAGTATTATTTGAAAATCTACTTGAGTAAAATTATTGTTACCTAGTCAAAGCAATACTAAAGTAAAAGTAAAAATTAATGATAGGTATTTTTACATGAGCAGAAGTAAATAAGTATTTTAATGTAGCTTTGAAAAAAGCTGTTTGAGCCATAAGCTTTTTGTGATGCTCTCATCAATGACAATATCGCGTCAAAAGGGAAGATCTAGAACCTATAGTGAGTAAGTGTTTTATGTGATTAATTTGGACGTTAGGCAATCCAAGGATAGCGCTAATATTGTAAAGCGCGCCAAAGAAAGGTTTCGCAATAGCAAAATGCTAAAGAAAGCAAAGCAAGAGGCCAAATACGAACGCCGCGATTATCGAAAGAGTTTGAGAGTGTAAACAAATTCTTTCTGTCTGCATGACACCGGGCGTCGGGTCTTGACATACGCAGCCTCTAAGAGATCAAGATGGAAAAATCATCAAAATCTGTTCGGAAGCCCTGTATGACCAGTCTGATTCTCAACCAATCATTCCAAAAGACGTGTTTGTTGAATTGATGAAGAGCGCTACATCCTCGGTTGAGTTCGGCTTTAATAACACTACGTACAAGCAAACAGACGGAGTAGCTATGGGATCACCACTTGGTCCGGCTTTGGCCAACATCTTTGTTGGATGTTGTAAAGAAAAGTTATTTTCTCAAACGCAGAAGCCTCCAACATACTTCAGACATGTTGACAACACGTTTGCCATCCTCGATCACGAAGCTGAAGCAGATGAATTTCCAACCAAACTCAACTGCCTTCATCTATCCCTCAGGTTCGCCTTTGAAAAAGAGAAAGACAAATGTCAAGTGTTTCTTGATGTTTACGTCAAAAGAACAGGTATTGGCTTTGAAATCAGTGTATACGGGAAACCCACTTTCACTGGCCAGTATTTGCGTTGGGAGTTCTTCGGTCCTCTCAAACGTAAAATAAGTCTAATATCTACATTGGTGCATCGAGCTCTAATGATTTGCACCAAGCGTAGACTCAATGGAGAAATAGAAGGGATTAAGAAATTACTGGACAATGGCTATCCTAAAAACGTCATCAACGCTCAGATCGCCAAGAAAATCGCTCGGTTTTCCACTCTTAAGCGATTCGGCCCTGAAAAGTGCCCGGTGTACTTGAGGGCCTCTTAAATAGGTAAGCCATCCACAAACTTGGAAAAAGAAGCCAAAACCGCCGCGGAAAGCTGCTATGGTTCTGTCAGCACTCGCTTGGTCTAAGCGCATGCTGTCTGTGGCCCGCAAGTATGTTCTACCTACGACTCAGAAAAGTTGTATAACATATGAATATAAGTGCCACTGTGATAGTCGGTACGTAAGGCGGACATCTCAACGACTACAGGAGTGCATCAAGCAACATGTTCCGCAATGGTTAAGACAACAATTGACCCGTCCAAGCCGATCTCAACCACACAGTTCGAGCAAACGAAACGACACCTAACCGGACTGTGACTCTGCCATTGGTCAACGTCTTTTAGAAAATGATCAATGTGCATTAAACTATGATACAAGCAGTTTTAAATCCTCGCCGCAGAACGCAGCTCTTTCCATCTTAATCTCTTAGAGGCCGCCCGGTGTTATGCAGACAGAAAGAATTTGTTTACACTCTCAAACTCTTTCGATAATCGCGGCGTTCGTATTTGGCCTCTTGCTTTGCTTTCTTTAGCATTTCGCTATTGCGAAACCTTTCTTTGGCGCGCTTTACAATATTAGCGCTATCCTTGGATTGCCTAACGTCCAAATTAATCACATAAAACACTTACTCACTATAGGTTCTAGATCTTCCCTTTTGACGCGATATTGTCATTGATGAGAGCATCACAAAAAGCTTATGGCTCAAACAGCTTTTTTCAAAGCTACATTAAAATTCTGTATCACCAACAAGATTTTTGTTCAATAAGTATTCGAAAATCAAAGTACACTGTATTTGAGTAGCGAAAGTAGAAAGCAGTTTAATTTTTTTAGCAGTTTTGTCCTGTATCTTTTTAGTTTTTACACCTGTGGATCTCAATTGTGGATGCTTACACCACATAAAATAAGAGATAAATTTATAAAAATGCAACTCTCAACCAATTTACAGCTTAATTTATATCGCCAACAACAAGTCAACGGTTCAGGTGTATGGTGCAGGCAATAACGCTAATACAAAAAGGAGTCCACCCCGCGAGATACTACGATAGAGGGTGACATTATCTTTAGAAGACTCTCAAAAGATAATCTCTTTTGATTTTGATTATTTTTCTGTTCTGAAAAACACTTTGTACATTTGTTTTAAGATTTTTATGTGAAGCAACTTTTTTATTTCGGGGTGATACTTTTGGAATTCATGCCGAGTGTTACAAATCATAGCAGGATGGAGATCAAAAAAAATTTTTTTTCTTTTAGGGATTGCGTGTTGCCAAATAATTAGTCGAAATCAGCTGATCTAGATTTAAATGATACAATATAGTATAAACACGTTAGCCTAATTCTAGTAATTACTACTTTTTTTTGTAGGTCTATTTTAGTGGTTCTAAACCTTTACAATATGTCACCTCCTTCTTCCTATTTGAAATTATTCTTTACCCTCTTCACATTCATTTTAATAGCAACACGACGAATGCAAACAGTAAAAAACCTTAATTACGTTTCGTGTAATGCCAATAGCAATACTGCTGTTGCAATTTATGAGAAAATAAGAAAATTTTTGATTCCGTGCTCAACAATGAAAACGACATATCATATTCCACAAAGCGCCACAGTTTTCCTCTTTTTGTTGATAACAACCATGGTAACAAACCGGTCTCGCATAAATTCAACTTCTTCTATAAGTCTTTGCTTATCTCCCTCAATATGTAATTTTAACTCCTCACCGAAAACGAATAATGAAATCTTGACCCTCCATAGTAAGGTCCAGGTGTAAAAAAGAGTACGTTAAGACTCTTTTTGGTTTAGACCTAATTCTATTACTCTAGTAATAGCGAACATATCATTTATTCGTGTTCAACTAGATGGAATATTATTCCATTATTTTAAAGACAATGAGAGTGTCTTTGACTTGTCCTGTCCCTGTATGCAGTGGTTGATTTATGGTGAGGCAAGTAAGGCAGCTGCCTTGAAACGTTCTGTTTAGAGCCCTTTTTTTGGAAAATAAGCAGCCCTCTTTCCAGACATATCATATCTAAAATTTTAGTGTAAAAGTCTTGGATTTCCAAAAAGTAGGTTTGCAGACTTAAATTCGGATTAAAAATAAGCCATTTCACCTTTCAAAATAGCGGTAACCTCCATAAAAAAGGTTTTCGTGGAGAACTTGAGCAGTTAGGGGGGCCCCTCATGAATTCTTGCCTCCGGCAACAAAAATTCTAAAATCATCACTGCCTGTATTCTCATTGATTCTTCATGGTGATGAGTTTTATGGATAATTTTGATATTTAGGATTCAAAAAAATCAGACGTAATTACTACAAGAAAAATTCAAAATGATAGTAAATAATGGCAAAGGTCAGCTCCCTGACTTTTTCAAATATTTTCTCTGTTTTTGTTTATTTCAATTCTCCAAAACTACCGCCTAGCGTTCTTGTAGTTTGTTAACTTTGTAGATTTACTGCTACGAGCTCAAGCAAACATTATTTTTTGTTACAGGAAACTTAGCGGTGATCAAATTATTTTCCCAAGTTCCAATGTCTTCAGAAAGCTTCCGCGGATTTGTCTTCGTTTTTCGAGAAACTCTTGAAGCTCCTAATCCAGAAAGTAAGTTGTCCACGGCAATGACTGAGCTCGTTATGTTGTTCATCCTACAACCCAGAAGTTTCGAGTTCAAATCTCGCTTATTTTCTGCAATGCTTTGCTGTTAGGTCGAAATCCATGTGGACAGATAACGGAAATTTTACTACTTGGTTGCAACGCTTGTGAGAGACAACGGAACTGAAAAAAGAACAACTTATCTCATCAAACTCGAGGAACGCAGAGTTTGAGAGGCTGTGAAAAAGGCCTTCAAATAAGCATTCATCCCATCAAGCAGTTGCGCCTGTGCAAGCCTCATGAGAACTGCGAAAGCTTTAGCTTGAAGGCCAACGGCCATTATGCCGGGCCATGCGGAGTGCAGCGTAATGCTCTGAGCCGTGAACTTGCTGACTTCCGACTATAAGTTTGATTTCACTTTATTGAATTAAGCTCCCGACAGCTTTAGAATTTAATATCGTGGGTGTTTTGACGCTTTTTAACAGTTACGGTTTTTAGCACCAAGAAATAGTTTATAATCAAGAATATTTTTTAGTTTTACATTTCATTCTTCACATTCTTCTATTGTTGAACAACAAGCGGTATATTGGGGCAAAAGTCTTTTTTATGACTTGACAAGGGCATCGAATCCACATCTACTGTCTGCAAACCGAACGTTCTCACGACTACACCAGTGCGCCACCAAGTGTGATTCTAAATTTGGTCTAGTTATTGCCGCAAAAATTTACCTTCAGCAACTTCGACAACAGCAAACAATAACTCGTCATATACGCTTTGTTATTGCGTTCTTATATAGTGCGACCTGCAAATTGGATAAACCATGGACAATTTTCCGTCAGTCCTCGAGCTATTGCAATGAGATTGGCAAAAATTAAACCGACGAATATTCCTTCTCCTAACCGAAAAAAGAAACCAACTCCAAAGTAAGTAAATGAAGCTTTACCTGGTGCGATTGCAGCGGTCAAAGCTTCCGGTTTTCAATGACAGGCAAGGGTTAATTTCCTGATGGAATCACATCAAACACTTTAAAAATTGCGTGTACCTATCAGAGTTGAACGGAGTTGTCAATTTGAGGGTTCGCATCCAATCCTAATTCTAACGCACAACTCCTGAATGCCGATCCAGTTCCTGTTGGGCTTAAAGAACCGAATCCGAATCCTGGTCCGATTTCGATAGAACAACTTTAAAGTTTTTTACTTTATGTTTTGCATCCACCTGCAGTTATAGTAAAATAAACAGCAGTAGTATTTACCACTTCGATCCTGACCTGAATCAGATAATCTTGAAAAATTGCACTCCATATCCAATCCTGTATCCAAATTTTTTCTGCAATCTTGCCAGATTCGACTCCTGAAATCCTGACCCTGGCCACCTCTGGCACGGATCTACTGCTTGACGCTCCGCAAAAGAAGAAATGTGGAAAACGAATCAAGTTTATTGGGTCATGATTGAAAAATGTGCTGACGCTAGAAGAACCGTTGTAGTAAAAAGCCCAAAAACTCTCATGATATTGTTGTCTTCAAAGAAAACTTTAGTTTTTTTCCATTTAGATTCTTTTCAAGCGCATGCCGAAAGTTTTATTTGTTTCTTTAATTTTACTCATATACGGTGCAACTTACTAACAATGCATATCCTTGCAGATTTTGAAATAATTGTTTGCTGCAAGATTTAACACTTTTTATGCTTCTACTGGAATTAATTCTTACCAACAAAATCTTGGGTAAAAAAACTGACTTAAATCAAAAATTAATGCAACCTCTCTTCCGTTCCTGATAACATGTTAAAAAGTTTCTTATAACCTGAAAAGATAACTGAACCCTGATTTACCGTTTGCGAAGCAGACGCTCTAACATCTATATCATCGTGTCGGCGCGATGGCGTAGTTGTTAGAGCATCCGCTTCGCAGTTGGTAGACCTGGGGTTCAATTTCCCAAGTCGAGTCACACCAAAAAACCTTAAAAAATGGTATTTACAGCTTCTCTGCTTTGCGCTCAGCACAAAAGGGACAGTGTGGAGAACAAGCTGCGCAAGCTTGCTTTTGTGTCCTTAGGCAAGGCACTCAATGAAATGCTGCCATCTTTATGTAGCAAATAGGTGGTGGGGTCGAGCAGTCTACCCGCCGTGGTGGTTCAGGCTGACTAAAACCATGCAAACAGAGCACTAGCTCATACGCATCAATAAATAAATTGTGTCGAAAAATTTACAAGACAAACTGGGATACGTTTAGGCATCAAGGAGGGGTAAATCATCGAGGTATCGCTACAAATAGCCATGTAAGGTCACTGAACCAGTCGCCAATATCAAACGGACAAAACAATTAAAACAGTCCCTTACCAAACCCCCAAATTTCTACACCAATCAACAACCACCTCCAAGTAATGTTGTTGCTCCCGATCCCTCTAGGTTTAGCCGAAATCGCCGTTGGCCTCCTCGAGTTGCCAAATATCCCGGGCACTTTCCACACCGAATATTTTTTGTGGTGCTGCCCTCTGATGGAACGCAGAAGAGCAGCCTGCACTCTCTTAAAAATCGTTCTTGCTCTCTCTCTCTCTCTCTCTCGCCTACTTAGTTTTCTTCTACTTCTGATAAGCGCCAACGTCTATTTCAACCCTGGTCCATCCTTCCTTGCTCTGAGTGTGCCGGCTTTGTGACCTGGAGGTGCAAGTCAGAACAACGTTGTACCTTCCTCAATTGAGTGCATTTAAGATGCGTTCTTCCTTTCCTCCACACACTTCAACTCCTTTCCTAGCCTTTACTTATGGATATGCCCTTCTTGATGCATCTCGGTTTCCCTTTAGGGTTCTCGGTGCACCACTACTATGTCATTTTCTAAGAGTCCTCCAGCACGTATATTTCCACTGTAGATTGCAACCCTGCCAACCTTCTCTGCAAATGCAGCTTTCCCTTCTCACCATTGCATTTCCTAGACTCTGTCCTGTCCCTAACTCCTCTATTGGAATCTTTCCTTCTTCCTTTACTTCCAGTGCTTCGTCGCCTCCTGCTTCTTTTACCTCTCCTGACTCGCTCAGAGTTATTCAATGAAAGGCAGAAGGGCCTAATGTCAAAAGTATAGAACTTGATTACTTTGCCTCGCCCTTTTATGATAATCTTATCTGTATCCAGGAATACAATCTCAACCTCTCCACATCTTTCAGGACCTTTAGATTGCTCATCAATCTGATTGCACTCACTTCTGGTTTAGCTCTCTTTAGCAAGATGACCCGCACGCTGGTAGTAGAGCCGTTATTTTCGTGAAACAGCTCTTTCGTTTTTTGTTCCTACAACTTTCTCTGTCTCATTGTTTGTCCCCTACTCTGACTACACGAAAATCAAAATTTTTTTGAAAAATTTTTCTTCTCTCTCTTTCCAAAAAGTCTACGCTCCTTGTGTTCGATCCTCTTCTGCGGATAGTAGAACCGACTTCTTCTCTGTCTCTGTACTTCTTTCCTCCACAAATTTTTTGATCCTGGAGGACTTTAGTTGGAACTCAAAAGGTACTTCAGACCTTCGAAAGAATAAAGCATTCGATTGGGTCATCTTCTCTGATCTCCTTCGCATTAATGTCCATGACACCCCTACTTATTCTTTGTCGCTCCTCCGGCTATCTCTTCTCCCCTGAAATCTTATTCCTCTCCTACTCCTGGGAAGGCTTCAGAACTTTAACCCTGATCAACTCTCAATTATCTTTATTGTTCCTCTTTCTCCACTTTGCCGTTCCAAAGAGCGTCCTTTCTTCTTCAATTTCCAAAAAGCTCGTTGAAATGGCTTTGCTCTTCACATCGATTCACACTGTTCTTCCGTAGAAAAATATTCCTCTCTTTCTCTTGCCTCTGCTTTTGCCTTTTATCTCTTTGGGACTGAATGCGACCAAACCTTCCATTTCTTTCGGCTACGTCACTCGCCAACCTTAAACCGAGTGATTTGCTGAAGTAAAAGAAGCGGTAAAAGAAAGACGTCAAGTTTTTGCTTCCGCACACAGAGCGATGATCAGCAACAGGCTTGCATCTCAGCCCCTCAGCATTCCTCGCCTGTCAACGTTAAACCAAAGCTAAAGCATGGCATGAAACATACTTCTCCCTATCATTCTTCTGTATCTGATCCCACCCAAATCAGTCGAGATTCGGAAGTTACTTGTCGGAGGTCCTCCAGGTTTTCATTTCTGAAAAATTTCACTTCTTTTTCTGCTCTTCTCCCATCTTTAGTGAATTTCTTGCAGCACTTTTTCTCTTTCACTTCCCTTGGCGCAGGCCAAGTTGCCTATCTTATGCTGAAAGATCCCCCTCGTTTCTGCATAGACCTTCGTCTTTAGATCTTTTATTTCTCTTGGTCTTTGCATTTCTTTTCCTTCCGTCTGAAGTCTTCCCCTATTATTCCTATTCACAAGATAAGAAAAATTCATGACCCTCCGCTTTATTCTCGATTTATTTCTCTCACATCTTGCGTTTTAAAACTATTTGAGCGCATATTTTTATCCCGTCTACTCTTCTTTCTGGAGTCAGAAAATTCTTTCCGAAAATTGGCATACTAGTAGTAGTAGTACTGTAAATTTTGGCAACAAATATTGTTTGATGTAATTTTGTATTTATCTATCAAACGATTACTAGAAACAGAAAATTTACCGAGAAAAGTGAAGACAAACTACTTTTCTTGCAACATAATTGTATTTCCTTGAATATTGTTTTGCGCCAATACACAGCACTATTGATGCTCAGTATTCAATCGTTATTTAGGTAAACCAGATGGCTCAAACTTTTTTCATGGTACCTAACGAGGGCCTTATGGGAATAGTCAAGCCTTAGAAACAAACTACGCAGTTAGTAATACAGGAACTTTTGGATAAACTAGGAGAGGTAAAGAACCTCTACCATTATCTTTAATAAAAGCTTGTGATAGGTTTTGAAACTTTATAATTGTTTTTGTTTATATAGGAGTAACGACGTGAATGTTACCAAAACTAAAAAAATGACTAAAATCCGTCCACTTTTCCGCTCGTGTGATAGTGATGTTTACACTGTCGTTTCATTATTCTTCTAGCACACTGCTATGCAGATGCCAAAGGGCGATGGCTATGACGTCAGGAGAAGGTTATGTAATCTAATAGGAATGAGCGGAGCATCAACATAGCTTGCCTGTAAATAGCTTGCTTTCTGCAATATTTGGCCGCCTAAAAAGAGTGTAGCATTAGATTGTGTATGTTGGCACCAGGCTGTAGCCTATAGATTATCAACTCTTTGCGGTTCATTGCAGAACGAAAATCACTTCTGTGCCTGATGGTGATATGGATGAAAAGTCAGAAGACAAAGAAGAAAGTTCAAAGAATCCGAACAAAAATAGAAAAACCAAAGTCCCAAACTTCGCCAGACCAGGTAATGCAGGGTTTTTGGGAGCAGTTCAGAGAGCTTTCGCTTCTTTCACGTAAATATACAAAAATTTCCAAAGCCATGTTTTTTCAGAATTTGACACAAAAACATCTAAACTAATGAATCAAGGATTATCGTTGTAACCACTTGATAATTTCAATAAAAGACTGTTTAGAAATGCTTTCTTTTTGCCTTTTACTCCAGCATTTTTGAAGTTTCCAGCCAGTACGCTGTTCCTTGAACCTACACTTAATTTAATTTTTGATTTGCATTCAGATGCTTAAACTAAAGAATGGTAGAAGAAAAAAGGAAATAGGTCTATATCTCAGTCATCATACGGAAAACACTTTTGATAAACGCTTCAATGACCAAAACGCTGATTAAATTATTACAAAGCAATTATTCTTTGCCTAGGTATCAACAAAAGACCGAATATTTATGGAGAGAATCAGAACAGAGACATAAAAGTAACAAGTAGGTGCTGGCAACCTAGGCTGTATTTATTGGAATTAAAGATTACAAAAATGAAATCATATTTTTAGATCGACTCAAAGAGTCTTCTGGTCTTCCTCTTCGGTTGGAGATTTTCATTGCAATTGGTGTTGGGGGTGTCTGTGTCCTCGCCCTCTTCATTTTAATCGCGTGCAAAGTAAATCAAGTCGTCACGAGAAAAAATCAAGCTCGATCTATTCAGCAACATCAGATCAACTTGCAGACCTTTGAAAAAGGCAAGTTAGTTTGGGTGGTGATTGACAACCTTGGAGAGACACAATGAAAGGGTTATACGACCTTTCCTAACAAGCATTAAAAATCTTCCAAAGAGTTAAAAATCATTACAGTTATGGGTAGGAAGACAATAAGTCGCTAGGGCGTTGAGGCGAACCCAAGCTCGATACCAAATTTTTTGAGGGTCAGAATCAGTGGCATACGAAAATAGATTTTACTAGAAATGATTGTTGAGGCCATTTTTGAATTAAAAACCTTTTTTTTGAGATCAACTTTATGAAAGCAACTTTTCTGTTGTTTTTTGGCATGACGACCTGGAGTATTGTCTTGAAATAACTTCTTGAATACAAATTTTGGGTTTTTTTTTGAGTGAGTGCGGAGACCCAGCAGTGTACTCTATCAAACTCCAAAACTTATCACGGGGCTCCCAAAAAATTCCTTAGCCGGGCGGGTACGCTTGGATTTTTCTCTCAAAGCTACTGGTGATTAGTACTGTTGTTTATTTTATTTTCGCAAAAAGATTGTGAGAGGAAACAAAACGAAATCTCTGCAACTACAACAGAAATAAGCTAGACGGAAAATGATATATATTAAAGCGTGCAAATCTGTATGCAGTAAAACTAATATAAATTCAGATCAAAGCATGACCCTCGACCCAACCCACACAAGATTTGTTGTTTGGAATATAAATTCAAATCAAAGCACGATCCTCGATCCAATCATACAATATTTGTTTGGAGGTGGCGGATCTCTTGAAAATGGTCATTCTTCTTTCAGTATATGAAAGGAATGCCAAGATATTTTACTCAATGAATCCACCTCAAAACCATTAGCACATTATCGCGTTACGACTAAACGTTTAGTCGAGCAATGCTGTCATAAACAACCTCAGTATAAAAACAAGAGTTAAAGTTAATAGCGTTAAACCTATTATGCTTACTTATGGTGCACCATTTGTAAAATAACTTTTTGCAATTTTGCTCGGGAAAATTGGCGATTATTTTGCGCATCTTTTTGCAAGTGAATTTTTTG
This sequence comes from Trididemnum clinides, assembly GCA_963675345.1. Taxonomy (NCBI): domain Eukaryota; kingdom Metazoa; phylum Chordata; class Ascidiacea; order Aplousobranchia; family Didemnidae; genus Trididemnum; species Trididemnum clinides. The sequence goes on along the minus strand of OY776285.1, from coordinate 45,032,035 downwards.
TGTACACATAAAACAAATAACATTTCTTTGCTAAACGTTTTTTGCGCTCATAGTTTGCTTGACTGAACAAAATTACATAGACATAGCAAGGCATCTTTAGGTTTTTTGCGCGCATCTTTTTGCATAGCAACGAACATTGGCATAGTAACGTGGGGATTGAAAAATAAATAAAGTTTAAAGAGAATACCCAATGAAAATCGCATTTTTTATTTACCGCAAGTATTTTGATTTAATGGCGACTAAAATATTGAAATAGAGTTTTAAGCTTATACATGTAGTTTGTGAGTACGCCTGTACTATGCTTGTTTGGTGCCACCCTCTAAATACGCTTGATTACCGCACCCTAATAAAATACTGATAACTTTGCGGTGATAAGCTTTAGGTCAAGTGTGACAAATTGGCTTATTGTAAAATGCACGTTTCGAGATATTATGTCATTATGCCAAAACTTCTTGTTTATCACCACTCTCAAGCCAGCTACGTATTTGCATCTTTCACCAGGGAAAAGTTCATGACGATCGGCTGTGTGCAGAATAATTTGTGTTATAGACTTCCGTTGGAGTCGCCAGCTTTGCTGGAACATTGCATTTCTGCCACAACCTCTATAAAGGAGCCGCAAAATCTGACGTAAAATGTGTTTTTCTCGACGATATATTACAAATTGTTCAATAAAGTTATTTGTTATAGAGACAGAAGAATCAAAAAGAAACGTTGGACCGTGTCAATCTCCTCCATTAGAAGGAGCTTTGAACAAGAAATTCGCGTTGCCATCAGTTCCCGCTGCTGAATCCTACGCTCCTACTGCGAGTAATGATCTATCATTACCTCCAAGCTATTTTTCCGCTTCTGGAGGCCACCCTTACTACTCTGCAAATGCTTCGACATTGCCGGCTCCTGGAAGCAGCAATCCTATTCCCCATCCGTCCAATACACTTTCAGCCGGATTATATCCTGATCACGGAATGCAAAAACTAGATGCTTATTCGCTAACTCAATCAACAACACCCTCAAATGGAAATCAAATGCTCTTATACGACCCAAATTCTGGTGTTTTTTACCAACCACCTGAAGCATACCACCAACCACACCCGATGTCTTCTTTACCGCAACTCGGTGCAGAACTATCATTTCAAAATCCAGCACCACCTCACCACAGTGACTATGATACAACTAGCGAATCAAGTTGGTCGTCTGACTATTCAGAGGACAGAGTTAAGAAAAGTAAATCAGCGAAAAAAAAAAGACAAAAACGACCATCAGCACCAAAAAGAAAAAAACGAAAACGTAGAAAAAGAAAAAGATGAATATTAACATCCTAATTAAAAGCAAGTTGACGATGATTGCCTCTTTCTTCTATGTTACAAAGAAAGAGTGTAAAACGACGCACCGAAGCCATACGACGCCAACTCCATCAAGAGAATTGGAACATGACGATTGGGTTTGGGAAAAGCGGCAGCAATTTCGAACCAGTCATAGGTAGTCCCACAACCAATACAGCGACTGTCATTGCTAGCAATCCGACTGACATTTAGTGTAGTAACTGGGTTTAAGAGTGTTGTAAAAATTTTGAGAACTGCCAATGCAGTCTGAAAAGGTCGCTCAAATAAAGCAAAAACATTGAAGAATACAAGAGTAGTACATTGTGTGGTTTTATATGAGTTTCGTACTCAGAATCTGCAATAGCAAACTAAAACAATATCAGATGCCAGCGATTGAAGTTAGTGCGTAACTGCACACAGTGAATTCTGCTTTGTTCTATCTGGTTTTGTCGGTGCAGTTGGTAACCAACAGTCGGCCGGAGGTCAACCAACGTACTGATCTGACTTGTTTGGTTGAAATGATGTACACTGTTTGCCGTCATTTAATTCGTTCCAAATGAACTTTGGAAAGATTTATTTTTTCATTAGGTGATACCCATAGATACCTCAGAATTTCGTCAGCATGTTTCTCCATTTCAGGCCTTTTACTCATAGTCGTATCTGAGAGAGAGGGCTGATCTTTGTGCCTTACTCTTCAGATAGACAAAAAAATAGACTTAATGACACTGGTATACGACCCGAATAAGGGCCTTGCTTAGGACTTGCTTTGGGAGGGGTTCGGGGGGGAAGATTACATCGAAGCATTTTTCAATACTTTTTAATTACCCGAAAAGACATAAATCTTTCTTTATACAAAATACAAAAGGGCATCAAATTTGTGCGCAGGGGCTAATGCTCATGCCAAGCTATGCTAGACTACTGTAATTACCTTTTTCATGCTGGGTGTCAGGCAAGAAAACCATGATCGATATTTATCAAAAGTCTTTGAAGTCACCCGGGAAAAGTTTGAGTTAGGAACCTACTGCATTTGAAATGAACTCTTTAACTACTACGTCCTATGCAAGCAATTACTTTATTGTTTATTCAAACTCAGATAAAAGCAAGTTTTTGGCATTTTGCGGCTGTACGAACGGCTTTTTCCTGAGTGACGATACAAAGCGAAACCTCATCACTTTGCACTGGTACTCATGAAAATGTTTGTTATCGACAAATGTAAAAATATTCGCCGCATTTAGGACAACATAAAAATGTGCCAAACCTTTTTCGACTAGGACCTGGAGTAGGGAACGGGATCAATTCATTAATGAAAGAATCAGGAGTTACTTTCGTTTATCTTTCTTACACAAGATTACATATCTAGGCTCAATTTGTTGTTCCGTTATTCAAAATCATTAAACTAGTTGTTCCGGGCAGCGGGATAAAGGATAATATGAGATGCAATTGCTTTTTGTCAAATTTTTCTCTTGTCCTATATTGAATGCTGATGACATCATGATGAGCGAATAGTCCGACTTCACAAGCTCATCAGCTTTTCCAGCTGCGCACCTGGTATTGGGAGGTGTAAAATAGAAGAGTGTAGTCTGAGTGATCTGAAATTGCCATCAACACAACTTTTGCACAACAGAGCTGTGGTGTAGTGGTTAGAGCATCCCTTTTGCAGCAGTAGACCTAAGTTTAATTTCTGTATGCCCTTACATTAAAGACTACAAGAATAGTATTTGCAGATCTGCTGTATTGCCTTCGGCAATAGAGGTAATATGTAGGGTGAAGTATGAAACTGAATTTATTGAGTCGTGGTTGTTGATTGAGGAGTATGATTGGCATCATCGACCTGAATACGTAGCCGATGTTGGTGCCAAACCAACAGCAACAACATTTACATGTCCCGTCTGCTAAAAGCTCTAATATGAAAGTCATTAATCCGAAACCAAGCATTTAATGCCCGCATGGGGATGGTTTAGCTAGACTGTAACCAATCTATATTTTTTATTTTGGAGTGGCCCAGCTTAAATTTGAACTATACCCATTGAAACTAATTATTTTCGAATGAATTATTTGCGTAGCGCTGATTAAACTTGAAAAAGTGTATCTCATCTATATGACTATATCATAAGGTGATAATCCAGTCACAACAAAAATCGAATCAATATAAGCGCTCGTCAAACATTTTTGATATTTTTGTGGGCCATGTTGGCGTAATTTAATAATAACAACCACAACGAAGCTATCACACTTACAAAAAGACGAAATCTCTACATCAGTGAACAAACAGTATGTGAAACAAATTACAATTTGGGGTAATTTTTGACGTTTGAAAACGGAGAAACTTTATGTAGGTTGACATTCAAATTAGCCTCAAAGTTGTTTTTGTTAAAAAAATGAAATTTTAATGAGTCGGAAAAAAAGCCAATAATAATGACTTAAGTCAGGGGCGCACAACCTTTTTACCACAGGAAGCCACATCATTGACTTTATTCACTCATGGCCACCAGTGAGTAAACAGGAGATTTTTCTGCTTGCGTAAAAGCAAAGACAATTTTTGTTTTGAAAAAGTTTCCAATCTGAACCAAAATTTCTGCTGAATTTGAAGTTTTTTGTTCATATATAGGTAAAGAGCTTTTTTTGAAGATCAACTTCAAATCAAATTTGAGAATTATGTGCAATGCCACCGGTAGTTTATCTCTGACCTACCCGCTTTGGTGGAGATTAAAAGGTTCTCCTCAATGCCAAAACAATAAAAATGATGCTCCAATTTTGCACCTCGTAAAACAAATCACAATAGTGTGAAAAAATCATCTCAAGTGCAAAAATGCGAAGCGCAACACAAAACGCTACAAAACAATAAACAAAAAAGGCGATGTAACCACTAATAAACGCGTCATAAAAAGCATGGAGTAAAACAACAACTTCAAAGTTCTGTATCGCCAACAAAACGTTTGAATGAACAATAGTATGTGTAACATCTGAAACTGATTTACCGTAGAGCAACGATGATGTTTTCAAACCGCACTTGGATCAACGGTAGCACTTTTTTAGAGAATCCTAAAGTAAGAATTCGCAAATATAATTCTTGCTATATTTAAAAAAAGTCACTTTTCATAATTTCAACAGACTGCTAAGTTTTTTTCTGTTGTTTAACCTTTTTTCAAGCCATTCTCAAACACGAGTTTGATTACACAAAACAATGTTTAATCAAGTGTTTAATATGTAAATCAAGTTAAATACCATGCAAATATTCTTGTTTTATCTCAAAGGTGCTTATCAGCGCATGCCTGGCAATAAGTTTCCTCGTCTTCAAGGATAAAGCCTTCTCCTTCCAAAGGAGTGCTGCATTTGATGCATTGAAAGCATCGTAAGTGCCAGTTGAAGTCCTCGAAAGCAATCATTTGAGCTTCACCAATGCCTGTAACAAGACAAGTTTTGTAAAAAAAAAATTCAAGGTGGAATCAAGTCGAGCACTAGAAATCGTGAGGTGGCAATCAAGCTTTTGATAAGAATAGTTTTTAACCCAAAAAACAGTTTTATCGACCGGTAAACAATGCTGGCACTTTTGAATAGGCAAGTAAACCACAAGCCCACTACCTGATGGCCACAGTGAAGTGGTCAAATAGCGGATCGGTCACGCTGTGACAACAAAATACAATGCATTTTAATGTATAACAAAAGATTTAAAGCTTCGAGTTGTGATACAAGGATAGTCGAAAAACGGGCCTCACGTTGACAGATCGATCTTGTCACTGACAGATAGATGTGACTTCAATTTTTGGCCAGTCTACACTGAGTTCAAAAATAGCCGCATCTACAAATCAGTTGCGAGGGGGCAATTTGCTCTAACCTATATTGCAAGCAGTCGCTGGATTAGTCCGTAATCAAACTATTTAGTTTATAAAAGTGATCACAGTTTATCACATCACATGTTGCTGCATAAATAGAATAAAAGATTGGATCTTCCTCAAAATCTTAAAAATCCGCTTATGTCAAAAACAATGGTGGAAGTGAGATTCAAACTTTCGTCTACACTAACAAGTCGAAGGATGATCATTGGCCACACACGTATCAACCACTCCCCGCACTGTTTTAACATGATGGCAAATTAATCCAGAGGTAGATCCAATCATAAATGCTCTTAATACAGTACTGTGAGAAAGGAGCTGCTTTTACCTGGAGGTCTTGTAAAAAACTTTACTGAAGTAGTTATTCCCTATTGAAAGCAACCTCACAAATATCCCACCCGATATTGCTTGATTGCATTTCAAGCATTTCTTTGCGAACTTCTTGGAGTGACAATCAACACAATAAGGCTGATCTTCATGAGAGACAAGTTTAAGACCTCCAAGCTCCATTTCACAACCGCTGCATCTCAAGCAGGAAGAATGATAAGGGTTGTCACGGTAAGAGACACCATCTTGCTTGATAATCTGGAAGATAAATTGTAAATAGCGATGGATGTCGAAACAAAAAAATACAGTTGTATAACAATTACTTCGGCCATAATGCTTATCTTTATCTTTTGATTATGGAAAACCTTTGCCATTACACATTAAATCACTTACGCCCAGTTTCGCTTCAGAGTGCCAGTACTAAACCTAAAAAATGCATGTCTAGCACAAATAATGCAGCTCTCAAAGGATATTATCTTTGCCAAAAGCACAACAAAGCAGAAGTAATGCGGATTTCGAATTCGCAAACTCTCTATTGCGAACCAATGCCTAACTAAAACTATTAAACCTTTTCGAGACTGTTGGGTAATTTTGATCCCAAGTATTGGTTCTTCTGTACTGGTGCCTCAATTTTGCATTAAAATGACATTGGGATGGGATATTTCAGTCTTTTCAGTGTAGTTGGTGTTGCTTCTGATCTGTATTTTCCGCCAAGCTCTGTTACGGTTGACTGCACACAGTATGTTCAGTTGGTTGTGGGGCACGTTTGAAGGTCTATTGGGGTTAGTCCTGCAAATTTGGGGGGTAGAATTGTCGAGTTGGCTTTTGTTGAGTCAGTGTAATTTTTTTGTTTGTAGCAAAAGCTAGTAAGAAGTATGTATGCAATATTGTGCTGATATTTTTTATAAATTAGGTTTTTATGGTTTGGGACATATTTGTTCCTACAGTATCTAACATTGGGCCAAATTTTTCTCAACAGTACAGGTTGACTGTATATAGGCATTTCATGATGGCTAGTAACGTGATAAATGAACTACCCAGCATAAGGAGAAAAATATTGGGAACAATGGCTGTTTTTTCGTTCAAAAAATTATCTGGTGACATTATTGGCTGTGTACGCAATGAATACTGCTGGGAAATGACACTAAACCGGAATGTGACTCCGCCATTGGTCAGCATCTTTTAGATAATGATCGATGCGCATTAAACTATGATGATAAGCGGTTTTCAATCCTTGCCGCAGCGCGCAGCTCTTTCCATCTCAATCTTTTAGAGGCTACTTATATCAAGACCCGACGCCCGGTGTTATGCAGAAAGAAAGAGTTTGTTTACACTCTCAAACTCTTTCGATAATCGTAGCATTTGGCCTCCTGCCGCGCCCTCTTTAACTTTCGCAATTTGCGAAATCTTTCTTTCGCGCGCTTTGCAATACAAACGCAATCATTGGCCAGTCTTGATTACGTAACATCCAAATTATTCACATAAAAGACTCATTCACTCTAGATCTTCCCTTTTGACGCGATACCGCCACTGATGAGAGCGTCACGAAAAGCTTATGGCTAAAACAGCTTTTTTCAAAGCTATATGGAAATTTTTATCCCAACGACGTGCACCTTTCAAAATGATTTGTTTCAATTTCGTCTCAAATGGGCTAAAAAATGAAACTCCAGCAACGTATTCTCTATTTTAAATGCTCCATTGCAACCAAACAGAAAACGGTCTTACCTTCTTGCATCTGGTGCATTTGTTTGCCAGTTTTGTTTCGTAGCAATCTCCGCAGTAATATCCATCATCCTTCTCAACAAAACTCTTCTTTCCAATCAGCGAGCCGCACGAAGTACAACAGAAACACTTTTCGTGATAACTCTTCCCTTTATACTCCATCCTTTTCACACCTAAATGACGTACAACCATTGACGGTTCAAAAGCCTGCTCGAAAAAATTTCACAGAGGTTGTCTAAAGTACATGATTCCTGCACGAGAAATGAAATAATTCGGTTTTACTTTTTTGACGCTTTTTACCTGCAATGGTTGTTTAATCTCACGACATTTTAATTACGATTGATTTATTTTTGCACAGTTCATAATCTCGTTTTTGGCATTACCCCTATTGTCTAACGTCAAGCAGGAGATCTGTGAATTCCCTTTTTAAAGTCGCTGGTGTAACTTGTCAAGAAAGCGAACACAAGTCTATCGACTGCGCAGCGGTCAATTTAACTATTACACCATTTACTGTAGTTCCTATAAGTTCATAAAGTGGTTGCCAGTTCACTTCGCAAGAATTCATTAACGGGTAAAGGACAACTTAATTGAACTACTTGAAAACTCACGACGATATTTTGTTACCACTTAGTTACCATTACGTAGAGAACTTGAGAGCAGTCGGCATTTTGAGGTAATGATTACAGCATTCTCTAAGCAGTCCGAAAACTTTGGTTCGATTTCCTCATCGGGCCATACCAAAGACTTTAAAAACAGTATTTACAGCTTTCCTTCTATGTCATAAACACTAAAGAAGGACAGTGAGAATAAGGCCGGCAGCTCCGCTTGTTGTGTCTCTTTCATACTGATGTGGCAGACAGGTGGCGCTGACGAGCAGTTTATCCGTCATAGGGTCCTTTAACTCAAGACTAGCAAACAAAGCCTAAGTTCATATGCATGAGCTATAAATAAAGCTCTAGCTCAAACGAAGGCAATAGAAATTGACATGTATGCTTTCATTCAATTATTGAATCATCTTGCGACATTTGTTTTGTTTGATATCGTTATCAATGACGCACCCGGAATTACTGTTATAAATACAGCAACAAGACAAAGTAATTGATTTTTATTAATTTACGAATAGTCCCTGGTTAAGTTAAGTACCTGGTTTGAACGACAGTTTGCATGTTGTGCATTTGGGAGAAAATTTGTCTTCAAAGCATTGAGCACAAATGAATTTAGAGTCCCGAAAAATGAATTTTTGGCCAGTTAGAGACTTTACACATCCAGAACAAGTAAAACAACCGTCGTGGAAGTGAAAATTTTTATACGATATATCCTAGAAAAGAATTCTGTTTAAATAAAAGGTTTGATGATGGTTCATAAATAATCTGAAACGCCTCATTGTGCATGTTAGTGCTGTCCTATTTTCCAGTCAAACTTTGTAGCTGTTCATAGTTGATGTTACTAAAAAGAATGACCAAACGAGCGGAAAGCTTGGGACTATGAGAAATAGTCCCAAGAGTATGGGGTCTGCAGCCTTCCGAAAATGTCAAATCCGTCAGTGCAAACCATAATTGAAACTCAAAAAGAGAGTTTAAAAAGGAAACAAAGGTTCCGCTGGGTAATGCAGCATGCAAAATGACTTCCAAGCTCTGAATTAGCAAAATTCGACTGCAAGTACTACGGTAAATTTGTGGTACCGCAATGACGACTTTCTCCTTGCTTTGTTTAAATGGTTCGGTCAAGAAAGCGAAATAGACAACGTGGCGCGAAATCAAGCTTTCAGCTCAGCTTTTGCGTTTCCAAAGTTCAAAACGTAGCCTCACATCCTGCATTGCCAAGCAAGCCGTTTTTGCTTTCAGGTTCACAGTTTGGGTTCAAATCGTGACTGGCGCCGACCACTCAGACATGTGTGAGCACGGCATGAAGGACTAAAACAGCTTAAGATTTTATGCAATCTCCGATACTACCTGTTCGTCTTGCTTGCGATGCGTTGCATATGTTCTAGTCATTTTATATATCTTTATTAGCAAAAATACTACAGCCTGTTTCGCCGTTAAGGCTCCTCAGGTATTTCTGCAAAAAAACGAAAAATGAACCCAAAACAAACAAAGAATGCAGTTCTTTGTTTGTTTTCGGTTCATTTTTCGTTTTTTTGCAGAAATACCTGAGGAGCCTTAACGGCGAAACAGGCTGTAGTATTTTTGGTAATAAGGATATATCAATTTGCTCTAACTGTTTTCGTTATTGAGCACTCTTAAATATTTTACCGAGTTTATTATATTTATTTCTAGTCATTTTATATATTTTCCCTAGGCGCGAAAGACTGTGCCGTGTCGTAATAAGAACTCTCTTGAACTTTAACGCTTAAGCGTGAACGCAAGTCCGGTAGGCACGATATGGTAATTGTTGTTAATATATAATGGCACACCAGTCTTATAAGGTGATTTAAGTTTGTGTGCGACATGGAATCTCTGGAGATATCAAACTAGTTTCCTGAAGGAAAGTGGTCACACGAATGTCAAAAATTACTTACATCATCAAATTAAACCTTTCAATGCTCTTGCATTGACAGAAAGCATTGCTAATCAAAGAATCAACATGAGCATGATTTCTTTACAAAAAAATAGACATACACGCTACATCAGCATTTTTTCATAAATCATTCTTCAGCTCTGCTTCTGCCAATCAAGCAGAAGTAAGAAACTTGACCTTGCGAAGTTGCTGCACATTTAAAACAGAAGAGGCAATACAATCTCGGACAAAATGAATAATATTTAAGGTTGTGGAGTTGTATAAATCTTCTAAAGAAAAAACAGTTGGCTGCAATTAATTTTACTTGAAACAAAGGGCTGCATGAGTAGCCAGAAAAGATATTGGAGAGGGTCACCGCTTACCAAATTATGTTAACAATACTTTGCGCTGTATTAAGAGAAATTTTATAGTAATCTTCAAAAATAGTGGTGGTCATCCACGACTTTAAAAAAAATAAGGGAGATGGCTCTTTCCGTTCCTTCCCCTTGCTACGTTCAGGGCTGCAGCCTGTAAACATAAATCTTTCCGCCTGCATTTATCATTAGGAAAGCAGCGAAACAAGTTCATCGCCTATCAACATCACTTCAAAAAAAAAAGAGAAGTAAAAACCAGTCTATGAAATGCTTATCAAGGAGGAAAATCTTACGCAACAAGGAAAGAATAGATGCAATGTAGAAAAACCAGTGTAAGTAGCATCATTGCTTTTCTCTCAAATAAAACTGCCACGATTTTGCGATTGTGAGACCACTTCGTCAAATGAAGTGCCCGTCCTGGTCTTTTTAGTATAATTTTGAAACATCGCTTGTTGAAATCGATGCTTTTATACTTCTTTCTGAAGTAAAAAGCCTTTTTTTTCGAGGTCAACTACATGAAATCAAATTTTTAGGCTTTGTGACTTTACTCCATCTTTGCTCAATTTTGCCACATTTGGTGTTAATTTATCCCATTTCCGTTTTCCAAAATAATACATAAGCCAAAAATTCTCAGGTTAAACCCAGTATAGTAATTAAGCAGAAGATGATGTAGATCCTAGTGCTCAATACTGCTATTGCAAAAAAGGGCCTAACTCCTGACTTAACATTTTTGCACTTGCGTTAAGTTGCTCCTTGGGTGGGTCTTCGTTGAAAACTAATCAACAGAACCACAAATCTTTCGAGAACGCCACACAACTGTAGCTCTTCTCATCACAATCTCAAACCACAAATTTTGGTTAACCACAAATTCACCAAATTATGAAAATAATTTGAAAATAATCAATCCACGCAAGCAAACATTCAAAGCATAAAAAGAAGCATAAAATAAAATAGATAAAAATATTGCGTGAATTCTGCACTACCTCGATCTTAAATATTAAGTCCAGAGAAAAGTTGTTACGCATAAAGTTATAAAGAAACGATTTAAACGGTTACTTCAGATTTCTAGTCAAGGCCTTCAGGTGATAGTTTTGAACTGAGGAGTAACGGGCGGAGTGCCCCATTGTTGGCAGGTCCCATTGTTGGCAGGTCCTTAACCTCAAAAACACCCAAAGTAAAAATTCATTTTTTGACACCTTCAGAAAGCTTTGCCGAAAGTTCACATGAGTGAATGTAACCTGAGCAATAAACAAAAATACGTTTTTGGGCGAAGGTTGAGGCTGAAGCAAATGCCATGATGTACATATTTATAGAGGGGGGGACTTCAAATTGGAAGAGCTTTGGGAATAACAAAACCATTTACATGTTTAACGTGTGATTTGCTGGCCAAAAATAAATGTCGGCCAACTCAATAAATAACTGGCAAAATACCTTTCCTCCCAGTGAAACCTACTCTATACTTGTTATGATTGAACTTTGGCACTTCAGCAAACCAGCAGTAACATTAGCAGTTATTTAAATCATGGTAAAACCGCATTTTGATTGATATTTCATCCAGCTTATCACAAAGTAACACCACAAAACCTGGTGTTAGCGATTACAGTAGAATGTGATACATGCTACGATATCTTAAACAACTGGCGGCATTTCATTTTCTATGCTATACCAAAGCTTTTTCATGTCAAGAATGTTCCCTTGAGTCAAACTAGCTAGCTACATTCTTCAAACATGATAGATGACCTCAAGTTCACATTCAATCAGCTGCTATAGCATTTCAACAACGATTAACTGAATTACAAAATGCTAAAATATTGTTGCAGCAAATGTCAAATAAATCTGACAGTTTGTTGTTTTCACACAATTCGAATGCTCACGGCATCGAAACGCATGTTGTCCTGCTCATAGGCGTAGCCAGGGGGGGCCAAAGGGGCCATGGCCCCCCCAGAATTTTAAGTCAAATTACAAAACAGTATCAAAACACAATTTTTTTTGCGCCTCTGAAGGTACATTAAAGTTTATTGTTAACTTTTAGCAAGGGGGTGGGTCCGGCGTGACTTTTTAAGTTTTTAAACTTTCAAATGTTATCAAACAAGATGTGTACATTTTACACACTAAATATCGCCGAAGTTTTTCTTCTATGTTGCAGTCGAGTGATGAATTGATAATCTAAGTGATAGTAATTGCAAGAAATAAGGGTCTTGCTGAGCGCTTTCTTGCTTTATTGCGATGCGGACTACTACAAAGACGTTGCTTCTTTTATCAGAACGTTTAACCTATCAGTGGGAGTGGTTTCCTTGATATTCGTTAAATAGTGCGTTTTACGTCACAATTGAAGTTGAACTATTAAAGCCGTTCTTGATAAAACTATATTAGAGCAGTGAAATCGCATTCGCACTTTCTCAGTTTTGTACAGCAATTTTTATAGTAGCGACGAGCGTAGTTCACGGAAGGCAAAATGCCGTTATAAGTAAATGACGTCACATTAAAAGTTGTAAAATTTGGCCCCCTCTCAATTTTTTTCTGGCTACGCCCTTGGTCCTGCTAAACAAACTTTCATCTTAACACGGCACTGCCAAAATTAACTTTTTTTGTTTGCCATATTTATCCTCCATTCACGAGAAAGCAAATTGTATCGCTATGATTTGGACGGGACGTCCGCATTCGCTTGGGAGTTGCCATTTCCGAGGTGTCTTGGCTACCTGTCTTCCACATAAAGGTGGAGGCGTCCCGTTAAGTGCCTTGCCCAAGGACACAACACACGAACTTGCCGGCTTGTCCTCCACAACCTCTCCTATATTTCGAGCGCCAGGCAGGGAAGCTGTGGATACCATTTATTAAAGTCTTTTGGTGTGACTCGACAAGGGATTGAACCCCAAGTCTACCGACTGCGAAGCGGACGCTCTAAACACTACGCCATCGCGTCCACTACGCATTTTCACCCCGTCTCTCAAAAGGAAATTTTCAGTATGGCCGTGCCGTTTTTAAAACTATCCATATATCATCAGCATATTCGTGCCCTTGAAGTACAACATGCTGTAGGCACGAAATTAGCCAAATGAAAAGCAATATCCACACATATTGCTAAGCAAAATAATATAGCTTGTGCATTATGTAGCCTGTTTATTGAAACGATACTCTATGTGAAAGTTATGAATTTTTATCTCTCCGGTAAAATAAATTCCATCTAATTTATATTCTGAGATAATATGTAGCCCAGAAAAGCAAGATCAATGCCAATGCAAACGAACATGTCAAAGCATTCACTTTAATTTTGGTTTCTAAGAATGACACTCTGTAATACCAAAAATTAAAGATAATCATCAATCAATATTACCTCGCATCAGCGAGGTGGAAAAATACAATAAGACTCATTGAAATGTCCCTCCACACGGAAATCTTTAGTAAAAGGCGAAAGATTTATGCAGTGTAGAGAGACCAGAGTACTGGCATGTGACCACATAGTGGATTTATATGCAACACATGACTTTCCATTTGTGGTCTGAAACAGCAAGCAAAACCCATTAAACATGCTTCGACTCTAGATGTCAGCCAACTGAGAAACACATATAGAGTTTGTCTAAGCAATCTGTAACAGCTCACATCAAATTCGTTGGCATACAGGTGACAGAATATTGTAGAATGAGTTCACAATTGTATATCGTGATTGATCCGAAAAAAAACTGCTATCCTAATTTGGTTTTTGATATGAGTCTGGATGGATATTTCACATATAAGACATTAACCTCGCCATGAAAACTGTGTGATTCAAACATCCATGAAGGTTTTTGCCTGTTTGCTCTTAGGAAAAAAGCATTGCGCTAATTGTAAACTTAAATATTTGACAAGTAAATTATAAAAAAGTTTTACTGTAAAATCGTATTTCAAGCTCTGCTCATATTTGTGGGCACGCGATGGGTATCAGAAGCAAGCATGTTGCAAAACAAAAAAGATGGGTACAGGCTCATAAAAAATGTGGCTTACGAATTATGCGATACGTTCATAAACGCACTACGTGTACTATTCATGTTATTTGTTTTCTGTGCAATAAAACAAATTTAACCCAATCCATTTTTTGTTTTCTACTTTGAAGCCGAAATTTCACAACAGTACAAAAGAGTAATCAATGATAACTTTTGTTTAGTACATGCGTGTCGGAATATTTTCTGTAGGCAGAAGTCAATCTCTTCTCAAGCTAGACCAGGAATAAATAGAATTTTCAAACTACAACAGTAAAGAACTTTTGTTTAAATTTTCAAAGAACTGGCGTGAGTGTTGCCACTTCTTCCCTTCCTGTACTCATAAGAAAATTATGCCTCGCCTTAACGAGGTGGAAAAATACAATAAGACTCATTGAAATGTCCCTCCACACGGAAATCTTTAGTAAAAGGCGAAAGATTTATGCAGTGTAGAGAGACCAGAGTAATGTTGCTCTTCGCAGAAAGTGTTCTTATTTACTTGTAAATACTTTTTATTTGTGGTCCCAAACCTCAGTGTAGTCGAAAAAATTGACGTCATTTATGCTTTGAATTTTTCATGCAAAGTTGATGTCCATACCAAATGTTTCTCAACATTGCAGGACACACCGGTGGGTTCAAATTCTTATAATGTCAAAATTCTTAAGCTAACAGGAGTAGGTGATTAATCGGATAACATAATTATATTCTTTCTTTGCACTTTCGTAAAATGAAATTAATTCTGTGCAAAACACCCAATAAATAAATTTTTTGATACGCATCCGACTTAAATACAACACCTATTAAAAATAGTTGCTTAAACAACTCGCGACGAGTATACGCAATAGTTGCTGCTGCGTTAATATTCAATTAGGTCTTCTTAAATATCTGCCAAAATCTCCGCTTAGGATCGAAATCCCTGCCTGAAAAATCTGCTCCGATCTGGGTCTGAAGACCAATGAGGCCGCGAGTAGTTTAACGAAAAGCATGCTGTGAAAACAATAAGACGCAAGAAATATATCTGACTCGTCTACCTTTGTTCCAGTGGCAATGATCTTGGAGCAGGTATGGCAGGTGTTGCAAAACAAATTCTCGTAGCACTCAACGCAAAACTTCTGTGATTTCTGAAAAAAAACATTTCTGTTCAAAATTTCGTATGCATCTTTCCAGGGACATCTTGTCTTTTCAATTAAACATCATGTATCTTTGATACTGTTCAACCGCAGTACAACCGGCTTTCAGCACCAGGCAAGTTAGGTTTCATAATTGGGGTATTCCATTTTAAAAATTACCCCTGTTCCTAAACACCAAGCGTTTTGTTTGTCATTCATCTGATCAAACCAATTGCTTTTAGTAATACGAGTTGTTTGCACTAAATACATTACTGCAATTAAAAAGTTTCAAAAAGTGCTGTTTTTAATTTCCATGCGCTATAACCTAAGAATTGCTATCTCTTTCCGGACAAAAGTGACCAGCAAACTTCAAAAGCACTTATTCACGTTTTCTTACGAGCCACGAAGTGAAATTCCTTTAAAAGAGGGTCTACAACTGGATTGCTGAACGGCATCTATTTGTGGTCTGCGAAAAAGTTTTAAGGGCCAGCCAAAATTGAAAAAAATTTAACAGAATCCGTATTTTATGTAAAAAGTGCAAAAGTAATTTATTTTCACAAACCTAACAAAAAGAAGAAATGCATTTTATGTGTATAAGCTTGCGCTCTGTTTCTTTGTTTTCAATCAGACAGAGTCATTACGATGGGTAGACTGTTGGACCTCACGGCCAGCTTATCACTAAATGGTGGAAAATTCCGGTTTAGGGCGTTTTCCAAGAGCATAACAAGCACACTTGCCCGATGTTTTTCACACTACATCTCTTTCGTCCTCAGCGCCAAACAGGAAAACTGTGAATAACATTTTTTAATTGTCGGTAGATTTTACTGTGATTGCTGATCGTAATAGAAGGCAAATGCATTCTGGTCATGCCTTTGAGGAAAAACATTAGACGTCCATGACTTTCATGAAATTCTGCTTAGGAGTTCGAAGCTCAAAAAGTTTTCGCGTAGCTGAACCAGCAGCTGCATGGCAGCAGCGCTATTTTTCACGAGGACAGTTCACGCTCTTTTTCCTAAAAATTTATTCGCTTCAGCAACAAGCGATGCTGAAATCTAGGTAAGCCACAAATCAGAATATAAGAGCAAAAATATCGTTTTATCTACAAAAAGTACCGTACACTCCTCTTAAAAATTGAAAAGTATAAACGTCCACAGTAGTCGGATAACATTAAAACGAGAAAAATTCTGTGAAATTTTGCCGATTGATTGGTGCCTAATTTTAAAAACTAAATATTCCAGAGCACAAAAGTCAAAAGTTTGAATTAGATTCGTATTTCTAATCATTGTCAAACGTCAAAACACTAATATCAACCAAAGAAAATCTGTAAAATTTGTTTCGGAATTCAACATTTTATTTTTTGTCACAGGAGCATGAAAGGTTATTCATATTTTTCGGTTCAGAAACTTTTGCTGGAGCGATTCTAGGAGAAGAGATTGAAATCAAATGTAACATACGGTGTTCTGTGCGAGTGTAAATCAAGTCAAGCATTAAATCATTTGATATTTATTTTAACTTTGAAAAAAGATGTTTTGCCAAAACCTTTTGTGATGCACTCATAAGCGGTGGTAACATGTCAGGTGTGAGTAAGACTAACTCAACACCTTTAAAAAAATAGCGGATTCTCAGCGCAAAACTTGCCGCCCTATCAGTTAAAAAACTTATTGAGGAAGGTTAGCGTACTTTATGCTGTGAAGCTTTTTTTTGTCCTGCACAAAGCCGCAAACAATTTGTCAACTTTATTACCAACCTGTATTAAATATTGTCTTCCCATTAAACTCACATGACACTTGCTACAATCAGGGACATTTCCACTTCTATCCAGTTTAATGCTCATGATTCAATTTTTACAAAGAGTAGCACAGCAACTAAGTTTACAGCTAAACACTAAACAGCTGTTAAACATGAAACAAGATGAAAAGAATGGATTGACACTGCGATATCACTGGGATTGCACAAATACAGGGTAGTGAAGCCAATACAACTTTATGTTTCATTACAGCTACATCTCTCCTCAAGTTAAAATTATTTCTATGGTTTCTGAAAGACAACGATGACGTCATCAACTATGACGTCACAAAACGATATGTGACGGTTACATAGAGAAAAAGAGGGGAGGTGCAGGATCTTTCTTTTTGGCTGAACTCTCCGCTTGTGGCTGCTATCTTTCGATGAAGAATTATGTTTTAAAATAAATTTGTTGCCCCACTTTAATTTAATTACTTAGAATGTATATATAGTTAACACAATTACAGCTCAATCATTGAATATACTTGATGTTTCCAGGCAGCTGCAACGGCATCTCATGACGTTGTTTCACAACCATAACTACAGTTTTTGCGTTACTATATCTTACCAAGCCAATGTAATACATCTATGAGACTCGACGTACCGCTACTCCACGCCTCCACAGTAATATGAAAAAATGTATGCAGTGTAGGTATACCAGAACAACACTTTATTGTCATATAGGAAATTTATTTGCAGTAAATGACTTTAAATTTGTGGCCTAAAACATCAATAGAACGGTGAAAGCGGACGAGTGCCCTCTCTACTGTTGACAAGAGCTTGGTGCCCTGGCTGACAGGAATATGCTGCCCGGCCATCTATCGGACTGCCTTCTTAAATTAAACATCTTCTCCATGCAAAGAAGAACTCACGGTTTATTCGGCATCATAAAGTTTAAAATTCGTCTAAAAATATAAAGGCTTACAATTTTTCCAACCTGAACAAAAAATGAGAGAAATCACATCCTATTTGTTTACTTTTTGTTATGCTTTTCTTTGTGACCGACTAAGAACAACAACGATTGTTCAGTTTTGTTAAATGTGAAACAACCATGGCTGCTACAGGCAACTGAACATTATTTTTATCTTTTCTATTAAGATGTTCGAAATGGGATACACTTTAAAAAGTTTTATCCTATATCTATTTGTAAGACGGATTAGAGCTGGAGCAAGCAGATATTTTATAGCTCCGGCCCCAGCTCCTACTCTGATAAATTTGATCAGATTAGCTCCTACTCCGTTAAATTTGACAGATCAGCTCCTGCTCCCATTTACTGGCTTCGTAACTCCACCTGCCCTGCCCTAATCATGACAACCATTTAATTTATTGAAAATAATACTAAGCAATTCGAGCGGAATGTTAAAACTTGGAACCTACAAATCATGTTTAGACAATCGTAACTGCTTCGCGTAACTATCGCTGCAATAGATAAAAAATGCAAAAATCTCCTGCTCACGAACATGAAAAATCTGGAGAAAGAAACATAGACAAAATTTACTTAGTCATTACTAAGATGTGTCCTAGCGAAGAAACACTGGAGCTGTAAAGGACCAACATACCGTATGATACTTTATTTCATTCCAGCTGAGTTTAATTTTTATTCTGAAACATGGAGTTTTTTCGCGCCAGGGCATATTTTAATAATGATTGATACAAGTTTGTTCTATATTTCATCCCACATTACTCCTATCGCTGAGCTTTGAGCAGGAGATTAGCAGACGCCATTTTTAAAGTCTGTGGTTAGGCTCTCTTAGGCTATGATGTAGTTTTTTCATGCTTTTTGACTGCAACAGCTTTTTAGCTCCATGACCGGTTTTCATAGTGTTTCAGTAATTTCGTTTTCATATTTCGACCGTCACATTACCTTAATTGTTGAGAGCCGAGTGGGAGGTTTGTGAACATTATTTTAAAGTCTTTATCATGACTCGATAAAAAATTGAACCCACGTCTACCAACCACGAAGCGAAAGCTCTAACCACCGCACTGCAATAACAGTCAAACATCAGTAACACAACTGTTCTATGCAGTTTAACTAAGGAAAGCCAATACGTGATTGCCGCTACAGGCGAATGCAAACGCTATGGTTTTTTACAGAGACAAGTAAAATGTGCTGCAAGACAACGCCCTCCACCATTTTGTAAGAAATCATCGCCCCGCCTTAACAAAAAATAAATCAGTTACGACTTACTACAATGCTTGTCCACTCGCATTTTCGCAGTACTGATCCACAGCCACACAAAATGCATTTAAGATATCTGTATACGCAACAAAACACTTTCTACGTTGGTCCAAAATGTCGATAAGGTAAACAACTACGTCATGACTTTTAACCACAAAATATCTCATTTATTTTCAGCGTTAAAGCAGATAACTATTGGTACATGCAGCATTTAGTGCGCTCACATTTACCCTCTCTTAAATTTTTGGAGTAACCAAATACAAAAAACACATCAAGATTTGGAAAAACCCTTAAATATTTGTTGTACTCCTGCGTTGGGTGTAAAATTTGATGTCCGAACGTTCCGAGGCAAAACCTTCCAAAGCGTCAGTTATAACCTTAAATGCTGCCCTCCATCAATAAGTTGCACATTGAATGCAATCCCAATGTGGTTTTGGCATCACTGTGACTTGGTATACAGTGCCGGCAAAAAAATCTTTACATTGACTAAATGTCTTTGCAAAAGATTTTAGAATTTACGTCTTTTATTGCACATAAGATATAATTGCAATCAGTATTTTGTCATCTCGTTCTTAAATTTGATGATTGTTGGGCATGGTAGTCTTTTTGGCATGGAATTAGCAAAGATGGCAAAGTAGGGGGTACAGTGTTACTCAGAGTTTTTTCAGCTCCTGCTGCAATTCAATAATATTGCTTGGTCGCGTCTCTTAAATCTTGTTTTTTAAAGAAATTTCAGGTATTTCCAATTGGATTTAGATCTGGTGAATTACCAGGCCGCTCCAAAACATGAATGTTATGGCTGTTAAGAAATCTGTCACAATCTTCGACGTGTGAGCTGGGGCACCACCATGCGTGAAGTAATTACACTGATGAGTTCTCCAGAACGCGAGAAGATACTCTTTAAAATGTTGATATATATGTTTCTTTTCATTGTTACATTTTTGGAGGCAAGTACAAACCAGCCCGGCCCAGATTTCCACTGAAAGCTCCCCGCACCATTACACTGCCAGGGTGTTTTAAGGTTTTAACCGTAAATTTTGAGTCATACCGTGATTCACTACTCGGATGATGCATAAGCGTTGGGATTCATCTTGCCAACGTAAAAGTGCTCTCATCACTTTTCTCCATTCTGCGGCTGTCCAATGTCGATATTTCTTGCAAAAATTGAGCTTTTTTTCTTCAATGCTGCATTGAGCATGGGCTTCTCGGCTGCACATCGACATGGGAGATTAAGATCTTTTTGGATACATGACAAATTGTCCTGGTGGAGACATTCTGTAGAAGCACTGGGTGCTTGTTTTTTTAAATTCAACAGTAGTTGTAGACGAATATGATGTTCGTTCACGCTTCAAAATCTTATCCGTTTTTGGCGAGGTCTTCTTAGGTGCGCCTGAGCCCAACTTCCTCTTCATTATCATCCTGGGTGGTAATAACGTAGCCGATCTTTTTAATTGATAAATTGCCTCTCTTAAAACCCCAATATCTCTGGCTACAGCAATCACAGAATGTCCCTTCTGTAACAATGTCAAGGCGCGAGACTTTTCTGCCATTTGCATCTTCTTTCCACCCATTTTAGTGTCTAAGATAAATTTTTCAAGACCTCAAAATTTCATAAAAATAAAAAATTTTGTCCAATTTCACCGACCTACTATTCACCAAGCGCTAAAACTACACGAAGCTAGTAGAACAATGGCTATGCGGCGAAGCATACCCAGATAGTAGCTTATGACATAAATGTAAACGTTATTGTGATGCAATGTTTTTGGCCGCAACAGTAAGTCAAATACACGTGCTTCTTTTTCACGTAATGCTTTTTTTGCCGAATAAATGGAAAGAATTTTTTGCCGGCACTATAGTTGATCGCAAGGGCGTCCACTTGAAGTGGGAAGACCGCCCCTTTTCTAGTGGCGCCATTGCTTGATTGTAGCGCTTAAAAATTGCTTGCACCAAACTGGCAATACTGGAAACTCTGTTTGAGTCAGCTGTCGCTCAGTTGAGGAGCAAGACAAATAGTTTTAAACCCGAATGCTAAGCTTATTAGCACACGCCAATTCAGCTTTGCCATGTCGCGTGCAAGACATCGTTCAGAACGTTCAACCAAAGATCTTACGATGACAAGTCTCCAGTTCAACCTATGGCGTCACGCTGCCAACAAAAATGATCAAATGAAATACAGATGACATAATAATTATTATAATGCATCAAAAATTACAGTTGTAATTAGTGCAACAATACAAAAACAAATTCTCCATTGAAAACCTGATTTTACTCGAAACGTTATGCTTTTCTTTGATAAAACAACTTTTAGATCGAAAAACAAATCAGAACAATTGGTTTAGCAAAGCGAAAATAAATTTTTGTAAAAAAGACGAGCATTTTAAAAAGTTCGTCACTCAGTTCCACTTTCTTAAGTTATAAAATAATCTTTTCCTTGGAAAACATTTTTTTTTCTCTACTATTGCGCTGAACTGAATTAGCGTACTGAATTTTCAACACTATTGCTTGAAAGCCTTATTGGGAAAACTATAGTATTTCGATTCTTTCGGAGACCTCTCTTCTAAAAAATCATTTACGTTTTCTCGGTCTACTTTTTCTGAGGCGTTTTGTACAACGACCCAAGGCAATCCTCAGCTTTATGCTTTGCATCAAACTCACTGCTGCTGCTAGTAAAATTATATAAAACAAAATAAAGCAAGTTGTTCGTTCAAAGATACTGACATCGTCCAAAAGAGCAAAAAATTTACAGCTATCCTACCCATCTTTAGTAACTTGCCAAAACAGCTCTTTTTCAAATCTATATCAGAGCTGTATCACTAAGAAATTATTTAGGTAAACTGTCTATTGACCGGAGGCTAAAAATAATTTATCGGAAGATGCAAACCTTCTCTTAAAAAAATGGAACAAAAATTATGGTTTTGAAGGGAAAGCGATCAATTAAATTTGCGGCATTATAAACGATCAGTGTTGCTAATTCATTTCATGATCATAATGTACTTCTTAACAAAAAAGTGAACGCCTTTGAGCAAGTAGACTATATGCATTCATGTAACCAGAGAAGAGGGAGGGGTAAAGGGTTCATGTCCCCGAAATTTTTTAAACTGGATTAAGGTAACAACTATTTTCAAAGCAAAATGACGGCGATACGTCGATGCCAAAAAGGGTCGGTCATGTAAAAAAAGGAAAATGGTTCTCAACAAACCCTTGATTTCCAAAAAAGAAGGTCATCAACCAAATTGATGAACAGAGTGGCCGCAAGACATATTTTTCATCCCTACAATTTTTTATTCTGACTATCCTAATATTTGCTAATGTGTAAAGTGGCGGATCCAGGGAGGAAATATAACCTTTTATCAGACTTTCGAAGTCTTTATGCGTGAGTTTATTTTCTGGTTTTTGACTCCAAAAACTATACTTTTATTTAGACTTTTCACCCTCTCCACCAAAACTTTCTGGATGCGCTACCGGCTGTGCATCTATCCTATCTTGATCCAACAAACTGATAACCCGTTGCGCTGTAAAGTGCATTTTACCCGATGCAGCAAATGTACTTTGATTTTACCGCATTCACTGCTAATCACTAATCTTTGCATCATAAAACTTCACTTAAACAAGCGCGCCTTTGGATTGCGTATACAATGTACTCGAACTCAAATCCCAACCCATAAACACTCTAATGAAATCAATACGCCGGGAAATTTATTGTGCTGCAGGCTGACATAAAATCAAATTGACTGAACATACACCACAGCCTTGCTAAAGTGTAAATGAGCAAAGCAAGCTTGAAGAAAAAATGCTAATTTTCAAACCTAAGCACGGTATTGCATTATGGCATGTTAATTTCGTCATAACTATGCCAGCGGTAAGTTGATTACATCATCGCAACAGTTATTTCCGGCATATATCTTGCAAAAACTTTATAAACATTTTCTTTTGCTGAAAAGTTTCTGTTAGCTTTCAGGAAAGAGGATATGACTCGGCTTTGCTAAATTATCTTAAGTGGTTTGAAGTAATGATTTGATTACGGAAGAAATTATTAAACAATAACAAATACGATAACGAGTAATAACAAGTAACGTATTAAACAATGCTTTTGTAGAAGGGACCAACAAGTGCCCAGAATACCTTTTCTCTGCTTAAAATATCAAAACACGAAGTATGATTAATATTGCATAAGTGCATAGCATAGAGGTGAGGCATACGAAAGGGGTCGTATCCCTAAAATTCTTACACTCGATTGCGGTACTGAGCAATTTGCAAATACTGTTTGTTTCAAATTCCCCTCAAGCTTAGAATAACATTTAGTTTTTTATCATCAAAAAACAGAATTGGTTAATTTATTAGAATAAAATCAACAATTGGCAATCAAACCAATTTCATGCAAGTGAGATTGGATTTCCTGAAAAACTAAAAACGTGAATTGAAACATTAAAATTTAGGTCAATTTTTCTATTGAATATCAAAAAGTTCTGGAAAAATATGGTCATCTCCTCAAATATTTTTTCTTACTTTTTGGATACGCCTTTAGATAAGTTCCGGTACGCCGATGAGCCTATAGCATATTGTTCTTGACAAGTATTTCTGCTTAAAATAGCTACCGGTGCTAAATAATTTCAACATCGCGATATAAAATTTCAACGCTCCAAAGATCTAAAACCACTAAAACAGCCGGCCCTGCCGATAAATACTTCTCCATTCTTTGATCTTTCAAAATATATTCTGAACTTTTGGAGTTATTGATTGCTATTAGCTAACGTTTTTTGGCGTCTTTCAAATATAGACACCAAATCACAATTATTAAAGCTTTGCTGAATTGATCTCTGTTCATCCTGCTCCTAGTGCTAACACGGCTGCCGCGTAAAAGCGTTTGCTTACCATCATGTGAAGTAGCGATTTTGAAACCAGGAGTTAGCCTACTGTTTTCCTGTGATAAAAGTACAAACGCATTTAACTCAACAACTCTTAATACGCTATCAGCATGATAAAAAATCTTCACCCCCATTAAGGTAAAATATCAAAATAAGGGGTTGGGGTTAGTCGCATCAACTTATTAGGCTGCTGTTAATGGTGTAAGAATTATAAATTCATGCACCTGCAGTCACAGCGTAACGCTACGCCGTGATTACAAATGATTGTGAAATAGTATAAATAGACTATAAAATTTGGGAGTGTCCTTCCTAATTGTTCCTTTTTTTTTCCATTGAATATAACAAAGAAATTCACTGATCATCATGATTTTTCTGAAAACATCATGCTGATGCTTGCCTTCTGACTTTTTCAAAAACATTATTTGCTTTCCTCATGGCTTGATAATTCTAAGCCAAGCCATTAATCGATATAACTTTTTACCTGCTAAACATTGATTGTAACTGCAGTGTTTGTGCAGTTGCTGTTTGGCCAGTATATTGTGTTACATACTGCAGCGATATTTCAATGAATGTAAGCCGTTTGTCAATAAATGAGAAAAAAACGTAGAAAAAAATTCCTAAATTGACTAACACTGTCCACCAAGTAAATATTTATCGCCAAATAATTTCGCCTCTTTTCTTTATTTGCTGTTGGGATAGAATATGCCGCGATGTTATTAGCTAATATAGCTTACTATGATCAACCTATCAATGCCTATAACCACAAAAGTGGATCAATATCAAAGTGATCTTATTGTACTCAGGTTATTAAACACGAAAAAGGAATGCATTCACTAAAAGATGAAAAATAATATTTTGTCCCTAGAATAGACTTTTTAATGAGAAAATCGCTTTTGACGTAACCTTCAAATTATTATGTGATCACAATAACTTCATAATTGTCTTGTTTTTACAGTATAATAGGAGTGGTAAAGTCAAAACAAGTTGTAAATTGTTTTATTGAATTTTAAAATGCTTGAATTAAACAAGCAAGCACACTTAAATATGTAAAAGGTAATGCCTTTGAATGGTTTAATCTCACAAAGCCAAATGAACAAGTAGTGTATAGCAGCCTATGAAAATACCTGAACCGGATTTATTACACACATCGTAGTTCGAACCAAAGCCATGAAAAAATCTTGGAAAAGACGCGATTCGTCAGTACAGCAAGTTGCTCAAATGCTTATATTTAGTCACAATTAAAGCAGTTGAAATTGGAATTTTCCTCAATTATGCGCAAGAAATCAAAATAGTTTAGTTTTAAGCACTGCTAAGTGTCCCTCAATTAAACTGATTATTATTATCCACAAGGCTGCGCCAAACTTGTATAATTTAAGTAGTAGATATATGAGCATTGAGAAACGTTGTCTTGTTTTCAATACAACCCATATTCATCATGCATTCAGGTAATCTGATTTGTTTGGCACGGTGGTTCAAAAACGTTTTTTCACGTGAATACTAAGGCCCAAAATTATTTGAAAACCGACAAAGATCACTTTTAGCTACCAAGCGGATAAACACTGGTGACATTGAAATCATTTTATTGCTCTTTGTTATTTGCTTTTCGTTGATTAATAGGTTTTGATGCTATGATTACCACATAATTTTGGCATTATTAAATTATTATTCCGATAATCAAATTTAAAATCGTAACTTCAAACGAAAGGTATATTTTACAATGTGTATCTTATGTCAATCACTTTGGCAGCAACAGACTATGTGGCCCCTCAACAGAGATATATCACAACCGTTAAAGTCAAACAGTTGAACGTTCGAATCTCGTATTAGACGGGTATTTATTCAGTAGTTAATGACTAAATGGTTTGGTTTGCCTGATTTTTATGACGTTTTGCAAAGTTGTTTTCCATCAAAAAATATCGCTAAAATGTTAATTTTTAGACTAATTTACAGACATCTAGGGAGTTGCATATAAAGCCTATATCCCAAAAGCACAGTGTGCAATAAAATTGTTGCAATTCGGTTCATATCAACAAGATGATCAGACCACATGCTCCCAATCAAACCCTATTACCAAAAATTGCCTTTAAGCCAAAAACCTATTGGTGACATACGCAACTTAGTTGGCAATTAGGCTTTCCATTTGCTTTAAACTTTTTCCAAATTACAGGAGCAAACTCAAATTCACGATCATTCCATAGTTTAGCTGTCAAAAGCGACCTACAGTATATTTACACGCAAAATATTTTAATTGGTTGTCATGCCTTTAAAAAACAGTTATTCTTCTTATGCAGTAAATAAAAAATTCAAAATTTTGCACCTTTTTACAGCAACAATTAACAAGCACCGAGACAATAACTCAGCCTAAGTGACTTTCCGTAGAAGAGCATAAAGACTGTAGCTCGCATGCTTGTCTTTTAAATTACGGTAGTCTTAAAAGTTACGGCAAAATCAAACTATCATAAAAAGATTGGCCGTATAGTTACCGCAAAAACCAAGCTGTTAAAAAAAGATGGGATGTGCAGCCTACGTTGACCAGTGCCCTAACATTCATAGAGCTATACAGCTACTTGGGATCTTTTGTAGAAAGCCCCTGCCACTAATGTAAAAATGCGAGGTTTGAGAAAAACACCCGCGCCACGTTTTAAGTGCTGCAGATTTTACGGTCAGGGCTAGGACAAAATATTAGTTGACATTGCTGAATTCCATCAATGAATAAAAATTTAACTGGATAAGAGTGGTGGCAGGGGCTTTCTACAAAAGATCCGCTACTTGTTTTAGTCAAACTACTACGTTGGAGCAGAGATGCAAAAATCAGGAAAAAATACCGGAAAAAACAAGTTATGCGTAATTTGTTAACAAAAGAACCTCCTTAACTACACATTTCTTTTGATCATTTTACGTCATGTTTAATAAGCGATTATATGACGTAGCAACCGATACAAACCCGTAATGACGCATCAACAGCAAATATTAGCTTATCTGATTTCTTCAAAGCGCAAAAGAAAACAAAAACGCCACGAATAACAAAATGCTTTCAAAATGCAAAGCGTTTGATCTTTCACAATCGTTGCTAAAGTTGAAGTTTTGATAATCAGCTGAAAAACCTGTTTGAAATACGATTGTCCCAAAAAAGAAAATGTCGATATACATTAATTCATTTCAGAAAACGCTCGTGGCTTAGTCTAGATCAGGGGTCGCCAAACTATGGCCCGCGGGGCCCTTTGTTATCAATTGAAAAACAAATGTATAGCGCAGTGTTTTCTTGATAAAGCCACTTCCATCCAATCATTTTGATAGCGAAAAGCATATTTGTGACAGCGAGAGAGGTGATGATCTTTTTTAAGGATTATCAATTTTTCGGGCAACATTTCACGATCTCCTACGTTACTTTCTACAGTTAACTTTGGCCCACGGCTCTTTAATATATCCGCAATGTGAACCTCCGTGAAAAAAGTTTGGAGACTCCTGGACCAGATTGATGAGATAATTACATTGCTCCTAAATTCGTTTCTAGGATCTTGACGGGTAAACTGAATTAAAACTAGATAAACCCAATTTTCTACATTGCGAGGCCTCAGTTTTCAAGGGCCCCTTATTAAGATGCGACTATTATTTATTGGCCCTCCGAAGGCCCATCTTGTGTTACGAATAGAGCAACTATAAAACTTTAACGAAATAAGCTTACACGGTGTATTTAGGGGAAGCGGATTGAGGAGAGGAGTCGAAATCCCATCCCTGTTCCTTAAAGATCATTTTATTCTGCTTCAAAACATTACCTTGTTCTATAGACCATTTTCCAACCGTATTTCCTCCTTTTCAAGACCGCAAATAAGACGGAGGCTGGAGGAGTTCAAATCTATCAAGAAATGCGTAAA
The DNA here is from genome assembly GCA_963675345.1 of Trididemnum clinides. NCBI lineage: Eukaryota > Metazoa > Chordata > Ascidiacea > Aplousobranchia > Didemnidae > Trididemnum > Trididemnum clinides. The sequence goes on along the minus strand of OY776285.1, from coordinate 45,004,195 downwards.
AGCTTCTTTTAGTACTTAGTTTAGGTCCCTCAAGTGTGAAGTTAAATGCGTAGTTATAAATTTAAAGCCTCTTACCAACGATGGATTCTAACCGCACTGACGAGACTTGATAGATCGAAACAGTATGCACTGTCTGCAGCTATTCACTTGTGTGGATTTCTTTCAGCGATTTTATCTTTCTTACACCTGCATAGCGTGGTGCGTTGAATAACTTTTCATCAATTTCTTCACACCCTTCATCTGACACAAATACGACTTCGATCAGTATTTTGAATAAATGAAAACAAAAAATTTGTGGCAGTGTAAAAACTTGCTAAACGTCCAGCAAGCACAGTATAAATAAAAAAAGCACGTTTTCTGAACTGCGCACCGCGTACGAAAACAAAATTACTTAAGTTTTTCCTGTCAAACATTGAAAAGTGTGCCATTTTAAACGCAAACAAAAGTTAAGATCGAAATAATGTCTGATCAAAACACGCTACAATTAGACTACTTTTGCTTCAACCTACAGCAATGGTTTGAAGCAGGGATATGCAAATTACAGCCCGCGATAGAATGTGATTTGCAGCCCGCCTCCACTGATTGATCACACAAAATGAAAAAGATTTTCAGTTTAAAATTTCCGCCCTGCTGCGATAGATCTCTGAAAAAAAGTTTTGAAAAGTTTTCGCGCCTGGCCTGTATCAACTGGTTATCAAAGTATAACTGACCTACTTAAAAAAGTCTGTTTCCTCTGGTTTAGGGCGTTACCAGATCTTCGGCTAATTTTTGGAAAAAGTGGTGAAGGGGCCTGGAGCGATTACTTTTTCCCTTGTTCGACACGCGCTATGTTTACAATCATGTCAGGATGAAGCGGTTATGAAGTTAATAAGTTTACACCGGATTTTGAAATAAACATATGTTACCTCATAAAGGTAATTAACAGCTTGATTTACGATGTAATCAATGTCACAAATTCCATTATTGTCTGCTGTCGTAAAGCATAGCGTAGAGTAAGTAAATTTGCTGTTCCGCGTTTAATTGTGGCGTTGCTATGAGTAACTCGATATATTAGCTTACAACACCACATTTGCTTGCCTTTTATCTTTTAGCTAGTAATCCTCGACCAATGGAAATAAGATTGCCTAAGTGGCCATTTGGAAGCAATCACACAGGCTTCTACTGAACAAAACCTTATGAAAATTTTAATAAGCCAATTGCGCCGAGTTCGTAGATCCGTTTCTGCTTTCATTTTTGTTCAAAACGGTTTCGACAACTGGCATAAGCAAGTTAAATGACCGCTACCTTAAACAGATTAATTGACCAATAACGAGTCAGCGTTGAGGGGATCCGTAGTTCTTATCTTCTGTTTTCAGGGAAATGCTATTGTCGCTATTGCCCTTTTTCTAGTATAATTTGCGTTCAGATCTGCTTTGAAGTTGCCAGTTTTTACCCAGTGCATTTAAACTACAAACGCTGCAACCCAGCTGAAAAATTGCTGCTGCCTTCGTAGTAGGTTACCCAGTACCGGATTTAGGTATGTGGAGGCCCCTGGGCACTAGGCCATCTGAACGTCCCTAGTCGCATGCTTGAAGCTAAGGTCATGATGCGACCGAAAGAAAAACGACCACATTGCAAGGAATAAAGGAATAACAACGGCTCCAAAAAACGCGTTGACTAAGAATGATCAGTCAAAACAGGGGGAGCGGAAAATTTGGTGGCATTACGATCTCTGAGTTACTTGCTTGCGACTTCGGAAAAGCAACACAGCGCCAGTGCGAAGTGAAACTTAATTGTTTAGTTCAAAAGCAGTTTCCAAATCGGAAAGAGCAAGAAATAATAGCCCAAATATAAACTCAAAGTTAACGATTGACTGGCCAAGAAAAATCAAATCCAAGCAAATATCAATCTAAATTACAGTAGGATACCAGTATAACACATGAAAAGTTATCAATAGAAACTATAACACAGGGCCGAATTAGAAATCACGATTCACCGTTGAAAGAGCGAAATTATCGTTTCGAAAAGTCGTATTACCACTTACCAACTACACTAATGCTAGCACAGTAGCATGAATAATGAATCACAAAAAAGATCACAAATTTACAGTATAAGCAATAAGAAATTGGCATAATAAATGAGCAAATGGAAAAGTATACCGGCTATTGATTAAGTTTTGTTAGATGAAATAGAAAAATTGCACAAAAATGATCATCAACATCATACTGTACCGTAGAACAATCCATTGCAATCTGTCAATAACCCATGACCGGTTTCGATCATATTAAATCAGATCAGGCGTGTGAAAAAGAACACACAATAATAAAAATGCGTTATACACAAACAAATTTGCCTTTGTGTGGAAAAAATGATGCAATGCAAAGTAATGCAATGAAGAAATACCTATATCAAAGGGGTCAAAGTAAGGACACACACACACACACACAAGATATGGACAAAAAGTCACAACGGTAAGCCCTAGTAGGGGTGTGAGATCATTGTAGTGGGTGCTAGTTGCTAGTTTACATTGCATATATACCGATCTCCAGATGGCACATTTGATCATGGAAACCATTTGCTTCGCAGCGAATTCTCTGAAGCTCATTGTCACTCCTGTGACAAAATATCTCTTGGGCTAAATTATCTCCTAGACCTCACAAAAATTCTTGTGTAGGTGAAGGTCTTGTAAATAGAGCTAGTGTCCAAATTGATTCACTACCGTTATCTGCGACATCTGTGATGTCACAATACAGCTAATTTTTTTCGTAGTGATCGTCACCAAGTGCGTGGTGTGTAGTTGGAGCTTTATGTTAAGTATTTGTTCATATTTATCCTCCATTCACGAGAAAGCGAATTGTATCGCTATATTTTGGACGGGACGTCCGCACTCGCTTGGGAGTTGCCATTTTTTGCTAGTTTTCATTGGGCGTAAATTGTAGGCGTAGCGTGAAAAATTCTTTAAATAGAGAAAAAAAGAATTTTTCACGCTACGCCTACTGCAATGTACGCCTAGTGGAAACCTGCCTTTAGTCGGATGTGATTAGAACATGCAGAATAAAAATTGAAAAATGTGTTTTCTTGATGTTTTTGGGTAATTTGAAGGTATTTTAGTGCAGCTTCTGATTAGTCTGTAGAGCCATTTGACCGCTGTAACAATATGTTAGGTAGAAGAATATTAGAATAGTTAAATATGAAATTGAATTGCAAGTTTAATGCCGACAGTATAGCTATCATCTCTACAACTTAGACAGAAAATCTTCTTATGCTTAAAAAGTTATTATCAATACAAAAATTTTGTTGGTGGTAATATAGCTTTGAAAAAAACTGTTTGAGCCATAAGCTTTTCGTGACGCTCTTATCAGTGACGGTATCGCGTCAAAAGGGAAGATACAGTAGAGTGAATAAGTGTGTTTATGTGAATAATTTGGACGTCAGGCAATCAAGACAAGCCAATGATAGAGCTAGTATTGTATAACGCGCCAAAGAAAAACTTCGCAATAGCAAAATGCCAGAGAAAGCGCAACAAAAGGCCAAATAAGAACGCCACGATTATCGAAAGAGTTTGAGAGTGTAAAGTGTAAGCAAACTCTTTCTGTCTGCATAACACCGGGCATCGGGTTTTGATATAAGCAGCCTCTAAGAGCTTAAGATGGAAAGAGCTACGTGCTGCAGCGAGGATTGAAAATCGCTTGTTATCATAGTTTAATGCACATCTAAAAGATGTTGACCAATGGCAGAGCCACAACCCGGTTTAGTGTCGTTTCGTTTGCTCGATCTGTGTGGTTGAGATCGGCGTGTACGAGTCAATTGCTGTCTTAACCATTGCTGAACATGTTGCTTGATGCGATCCTGAAGTCGTTGAGATGTTCGCCCTGCGTACCGACTATCACAGTGGCACTTATATTCATATATGACAAAACTTTTCTGAGTGGTAGGTAGAACATACTTGCGGGCCACAGACAGCATGCACTTAGACGTAAAAACCAAGCGGTTTCTGACGGAATCATAGCAGCTTTCCACGGCGGTTTTGACTTCTTCCAAGTTTGTGGAGCGCTTGCTTATCCAAGGAACTCTCAAGTACACCGGCCACTTTTCAGGGCCGAATCGCTTAAGGGTGGAAAACCGAGCGATTTTCTTGGCGATCTGAGCGTTTATGACGTTTTCAGCATGGCCATTGTCCAGTAATATTTTCTTGATTCGTTCTATTTCTCAATTGAGTCTACGCTTGGTGCAAATCATTAGGACTTGATGCCCTAATGTAGATATTAGACTTATTTTACGTTTGAGAGGACTAAAGAACTCCCAACGCAAGTATTGGCCGGTGAAAGTGGGTTTCCCGTATACACTGATCTCAAATCCAACGTCTGTTCTTTCGACGTAAACATTAAGAAACAGTAGACATTTCTCTTTTTCAAAGATGAATCTGAGGGATGGATGAAAGTAGTTGAGTTTGGTCAGAAATTCATCTGCTTCAGCTTCGTGATCGAAGATGGCAAACATGTCGTCAACATATCTGAAGTACGTTGGAAGCTTCTGCGTTTGAGAAAATAACTTTTTTTCATAATATCCAACAAAGATGTTAGCCAAAGCCGGACCAAGTGGTGATCCCATAGCTACTCCGTCTGTTTGTTTGTACATAGTATTATTAAAGTTAAACTCAACCGAGGATGTAGAGCTCTTCATCAATTCAACAAATACGTCTTTTGGAATGATTGGTTGGGAATCAGACTGGTCAAAGAAGGCTTCCGAACTTATTTTGATGCTTTCATCAAGGAGAACGTTGGGGAACAAGCTGGACACATCAAAAGAACACATGAAGACATTAGGGTCGATGTCAAGATTTTGCATGGTCTTAGCAAACGTAACGAATCTGAAATGCAATGTGACGAAAACCGCTCCAACACGGGTTGTAATAAGCCAGCCAATCACTTGCCAAGTTTACGATGAAACGAACCTGTCATAGACAGTATAGGGCGAAGTGGAGTGCCTTCGTTGTGTGCTTTCGGCAAACCATACATTCGAGGTCTTTGCGATCCAATTGGTCGTATTGCTTCATACAGTATATCCACTTCAGCATAAAATTGGCTTTCACTGAGTCAAGCAACCGCTTCTGAAGGCGCAATTCAATGCCGGTTGTGTTGTCATTGCTAGAGACCGGACCAAGTCTTTTGAATTTCCCTTGATCATCAAGAATCTTGTTCATTTTATCAACGTAGTCGCTTTTGTTTAAATAAACAACGCCGGAGCATTTGTTAGGTTTAGTGATAATGATATCATCATTCTTTTGTAAGCTGTTGATTGTACGAAAGCACTCTTTGTGCATTGCGAAGTCACGTGAATCTATGGTGCTGTCACAGTACAAATGAGCAAGGTCGGCGAGTCGAGCTTTCAAAGCAGTGAGTTCTTCAACAGAACTGGCACTGTGATGTAAAAGCTGTGCTCACAGTGATTCAAATTCGGCGAAGATTTCTTCTTTGTACAAATACCTGGGTGTCGACCCAAAGTTGAGACCATGTGACAGCACCAAGCTTCCAGTGTCAGACAAGACGTAATCTGAAAGATTCAAACATGCCTTATAGTATCACCGAGAGCACTGACGAAACGGTCACGTTTGAGTGAAGCAAGCAATCGCTCGTTTTTGATCTTGGATTTTGGTTCTGTTCGTTCATCAAGTAGTGCCAGATATCTGCAGAATCTGATTGTGTCGAAGAATGTCAGAAATTCGCGGGCCGCCCGCCAATGTGATTGGTTAATTGTTCGTAATTTTCTTGATTGCTTTGTTAGCTTTTCATCATTATCTGTTAGAAAAGCGCGTTTCATCTCTGGGCTGTGCCTGGCTCGTGATCGTTCAATACGAGCCACGATGTACTTATGGGCAACTCTTTTAGATATGCATGCCTTGAGAAAGGTGCAGAGAACTTAAGAGTTCTGATTTTTCCTCTAGTCCTCACCACATTGTTTAAAACAGCTATTTTCTGTTCAGTGTACCGAAAGCGAAAGTACACAAAAATCTTGTTGGTGGTACAGAATTTTAATATAGCTTTGAAAAAACTGTTTGAGCCATAAGCTTTACGTGACGTTCTTATCAGTGGCGGTAACGCGTCAAAAGGGAAGATCTGGAGTGAATAAACACTTATTCATTCTAGATAAAACACTTATTCAATCTAGATCTTTTATGTCTGTTCAGTGCAGTTGCGTGCTGCGGCGAGGATTGAAAACCGCTTATTATCATGGTTTAATGCACATTAATCACTTTCAAAAAGACGTTGACCAATGGTGGAGTCACAATCCGGTTTGGTGTCATTTCGCTTGCACGATCTGTGTGGTTGAGATCGGCGTGGACAGGTCAATTGCTATCTTAACCACTGCGGTCTCTTCTAGACCTGTCAGGTCTCTTCAGTGCAGTTGGTGACCGACAAGAAGCTAGAGGTTTTAAATAAAGCATAGCTTAGACCGCCACATCTGTGGGACATATACTAGGTCCACTGTAGTGGATGCTCTGTCAGTACTCTGCGAAGCCGTATCACTCGTGAATAAGTGGCGATTGTCGCAGGTGCAGTGAGTTTAACAACTGCTACAACAATAGTGCTGTCACAGCACAGTGGTCATAAGCTCTTATAGTAATACATGAGGCCGATTTTGGTCAATCAAGCAAAAGTGAAATATCCGCACAAATGTTGTAAAAAAGCTGTAATTTAGTTAGAATCTCCCTTAATAAAAAATCGTTCCCTCGTCTTTGAGCCTATATGGTGAATAATTATCCAACTAAGTAGTCGGGCACCACAAGAGCGGAGAGTAAGCAAAATGATCTTTTTAAATTAGCACTGCTTTATAAGTAAAGTTGAGGTGCAAGCCATAGTTTGAACACCAAAAGTTTTCCTGTGATCGAAGGAAGAAGGACGTATTCTAGATCTTTGAAACTAGCAGGGTCGTTGAGAGATTAGCACGGGCCCAGTACCAACATTAATTCCGGGCCCCTTTTAACAAGGAACTGGTAAACTGGAGTTATTGGGTTTTCTCCCATTACAAATAGATAAGTGTTTGGCATAATTGCTCAGAAATTGCTTTCCTTTCTGTGCTTTTTTTTTAGCTCCACGCCAATACGAATAAGACATCGCTGTCTGGCTAGATCTTTGATACACAGTTAACTTAGTAAGTCAAAAAGCAAAATGTGAACTACATGCAAAGCATCATTATCAAAAAATGAAAAATGATTTTTTTTTGGTCAGGATTTGGTGGCCCCCTAAACTGCATGAACCCTAAGTCTTCTGTCCCTTCTCATAAGCTAGGCAGCAGAGAATTGGGTACGGTACGAAATTGTGATATGGTACGGTTAAATTTCAAAGAAAAGTTCGATTGGCTACAAAATTACATAGCCTACGATATTTTCTGGCATACTAGGCCTACGATACGTTACGGAAATACAGTGGTATTTTTTCTGTACTGTACCGTACTCTTCCCGGAGGCCTGATCTAAAGTCTCCAAAAGGCTTGCTTTGTTCAACCAGAAGTCACGCAATGTTCCAGTTTTACATCAGCAACAAAAATTGCATTATTATAGCGCAAAGTGTAATTAATTGCAACAAGTTTGATCTTACTTGAGTTTATTGCCCTAGAACCAGGGATTGTGTACAATACGATGCATTTAAATATTAAAGGAAAGTATTGCGGAAGCCTCGCTTTGTATTTTATTTTGTGACTTTAATGGTTCAGTAAGTGCGGTTTCCATGCTTTACTGAAACTACGTAGGCCATTTTTTAATGAAGTACGGAATTACGTTACGAAATTTTTTTGGAAGCACGGAAAACCATTCCGTACCCTAATCTCCTGCTCTGCAGAAGTTCTCTCTGTGAGTAAAATTTAGTCCTCTTGCGTACCGGCGCGATAGTATAGTGGTTGGAGTGTCCGCTTCGCAGTGGGTAGACCTGGGATTCATTCCATAAGTCGAGTCATACCAAAAGACTTTAAAAAATGTTATTCACAGCTTCCCTGCTTAGCGGTCAGCACGTAGGGATAGTGTGAAAAACAAGCCGGTAAGCCTGCTTTTTTTATTTGCCATATTTAACTTCCATTCAGGAGAAAGCAAATTGTATCGCTATATTTTGGACAGGATGTTCGCACTCGCTTGGGAGTTGCCATTTCCGAGGTGTCTGGGCCACCTGTCTTCCACATAAAGGTGGAGGCGTCCCGTTAAGTGCCTTGCCCAAGGACACAACACACGAACTTCCCGGTTTGTTCTCCACAACCTCTCTTAGTGCAGAGCGTCAAGCAGGGAAGCTGTGGATACCATTTTTAAAGTCTTTTGGTGTGCCTCGACAAGGGGATTGAACTCCAGGTCTACCGACTACGAAGTGGACGCTCTAACCACTACGCCAGGGGTTGGGAACCTTTTTGGCTGAAGCAGACATGAATGTTACATATTTTCACTTGTATTTTCGTAAGAGCCAGATAATACAACTTCTGAATTTACTCAATACTAATATGTACATTCTTCTGCTTTTACTCAAAGCCTACAATGTCTGAATTTACGGTTAAAACGACTTCTGATGGTGCATGTTGTTGCTGATGGCCATGTTGTTGCTGATGGTTGATACTTGGTTAGAATAAGTTTCATACAGGCGTTGAGGCTTACATCTGTTAAACGAGATCGTAGGTTTGTCTTGATGTTTTTCAAGTGTGAGAACGACTGCTCACATGCATTCGATGAGCCAAACATGGTCAATACAGCAATATACACTCTCTGCAGTGTGTGGTATGTGACAGAAAGAGCGTTCCAAGTTTTAAGAATTAACTGGTCTGCGGGTTGGAACTTTTTCATTTCTGTCCGCTTCTATTTGATCGCGAGCTCTGCTTGCTGTCGTGCAAGTATTTCCAAATGTTCATTTAGTGGCTTGAACTTGTTTACCCATTCGTCTGAAACCTTCAGGTCAGCAACTTCTAACTCAAAATTTCTGATGGAAACACCAGGGATATAACTCAAGTCGACTTCGTTCACTGCACACTCATGTGTACGAGTGATAAACTTATAAAGATTAGTGCGCTAACGAAATTCTTCGAAGCGCACTTTAAATGACTGCAGGAGATTTGATGTGAAGCCAACTAGCTGCTAGAGATCAAGATATTGAATGGGATTACTTACTGTGAATGCATTTTTAAATTTTTTCAATCTTTCAAAATGTTACAGACGACCTGTTTCAAGATCCCCAATAAACAAATCCAGCTTGTTTTCAAATGCACAAAAAGTTTGTTGAAGGGATAAGATTGTATTTTCAATGCCTTGCATTTTTACATTAAGCTGGTTTAAATGTTCAGTTATGTCCACAAGATAGTAGAATTTCCGGAGCCAGTCAGGATTGGTTAGCACAGGATGCATAACGTTTTTTATTTCGAGAAAAGGCCGTATTTCACTACAGCATGTTGAAAAACGGCTGAGCACTTTCCCTCCTGACAACCAACGTACATTGCTGTGCAAAACTAGACCGGGATAATTATTCCCAGCTTCATCCATCAGTGTTTTAAACTGATGATCATTTAAAGCTCGGGCAGCAATAATCTTAATCACCGAGGTGACCACATCTATCACTTCACCAAACTGCTTGCCACACAATTGAGCACAAAGCGCTTCTTGATGCAGAATACAATGAAAATTTGGGATAGGTCTATTTTCATGTCCACGAAGACGCGCTACAAACCCTTTGTTTTTTCCGATCATACAAGGAGCTCCGTCAGTGCACATTGAAACAAACTTATCCTTCGGCATATTTTTTTCTTTAGCGAACTCAATAAAAGACCTAAAGAAATCTTCTCCTCTTATTGTTCCTTTCATTGAACTACAAGACTTTCCTCACATCGTGTGTCACCGACAACATATCTTTCAATTTCACTGAATCGGAATAAATGACTTAGGTCTGTAGACTGATCCAAAGAGAGAGAAAACAATGCCTCTGCATTAATGTCCTTTAATTGTGTTTCCTCCACTTGATCGTGAACAGTTCTTGCTGACAGAGGCATGTCTTTAATTCTTTTGATTATTTTATCTTTATTTGAAAAGTCCTCAAAAAGTTCATTAGCCACATCAAGCATAAATATTTTGGCATACTCGCCATCTGTGAATGGTTTTCCGCTCTTCACTATCGCTAAAGAAACAGCAAAGCTAGCTGAATTGCAATCACCTTGCTGGGCCCATGCACAAAGTTGCTGCTCACTCGCTTTCACTTCGCTTAATAATTCCAAGCATGCTTTCTTCGTGCTGTCCCCATCTGGATATTTAGATGCAAACGTTGCATGGCATGTGTCAAAATGCCGCTTTACATTCGACCGTTTCACCGATGAAATTTGAGCATTGCGTATTAGACATACCGCAAAACCTGTTCTCTCAACAAAGGCAAATTCCTCCGTCCATTCATGCTTAAATGTACGGTACTCATCATCTTTATTTCCTTTAGGCATCTGTGTAATGCTCTAAAAATTAGCTTTGCTAGCCTAAAAATATATTAGATATTTATAAATATTTTTAAATATTTACAAATAGTACTGCTAAATAGCAACTCTCCCAAAAACAATTCGATGTACAAAAAGTACACCAGTTAACTTCGCTCCGTTACAGAACGGAACTGCTAGGAAGCTTCAATTGGAAAATCTTGATGAACAAGTTTAAACGACCAAAATAACTTACGCATATAAATTATAGAATGATTTTTATTTTTGGTAACAATTGTCGAAGGTTACGAATAACAATTAACGAATTTTACAAATAAACGAAAAAACTGTTAGCTTTAGTATTGCCAGATTGGCAAGTTTTCCACCAAATTTGGCTGACTTTTTGGATAATTTGGCTATAAAAGAGTTTGAAATCTGGCAACAATAGTCAGCGTAGGTTTATCTTGGAGCCAGATGCCGTCACCAAAAGAGCCACATCTGGCTCGCAAGCCATAGGTTTCCGACCCCTGCACTTAGCCATCGCGTCGGTCGGTTCTTGTTGTGCCCTTGGGCAAGGCACTTAACGGGATGCATCCATCTTCATGTGGCAAACAGGTGGTGGGGCCAAGCAGTGTTGCCAGTTCTGCGGTAAAACGGTGGAATTGGGCTAGTTTTGATTAGGCGTTGCGGGATAAATTTAGTGGTCGCGGATTGCGGTTTTTGGGCTATTTTTAGCCATCCCGTTCAGCTACTTTGGGCTAGTTTTTGGAGTGACAACAACTGAAAAAGTGTCAGACATCGGTGTGTTATATGGAGGTCGATACCGCGGCTGCCGTATTTTCGAAAATGAAACAGCTTGAAAACGGACTCAACGATATTATCACCGAAAACTGCCCTTCAGTTTAGTGAAAATGACACCACCTGGGAGTTGATGACCTTTTTTTTTTGGAGATCACCGTCTCACCGAAGGAAAAACTACCAAAACAATCACAGCAACAGCAGTGTTGACCCGTCTTTTTGAAAAGTATACAGACGCACAGGCTGACTTGTCTATGGCCATCGATGGGAGACCAAATACTGTGCTGATGCCGGGCTTGGACTGTTCTCCCAACGGCTCTGTATGAACTAACTTTGCAAATTTTTACAAATTTGCGGCAAAATTTTTAGTAGGCAAGCATTGGGCTATTTTGGGCAAGTTTTTAGATAGCATTTCCACGGAAAACTTGAAGAAAATCTGGCAACACTGGGGCCAAGTAGTCTACGCCGTGGTGGTAGCCCAATCAGACGAAAGACATGCAAACGAGCTCATACGCATAACTAAAAAGTCCTCTTGCGCCATTTCGTGAGAAGTCTTTAGCAATCTGTAAATACGCACTACGATCTTCAATGCTAATTGCTGAATAGTTACTAGCAATAAGGAGCAACTCTGCAGCAAGGCCTTGTGTAAAAATGGAGTGTTTTCGTTCTAGGCGTATACTGTCCAACGACAATCTAGCTTTCATTTCCCAGATAGGTTTTTTTCAGTAACTAACTACTCAGTTGTGAGGTTAACAATTGAAAAGGTTTGACTTGGCTTTCTTGTACAATCTATTTTTGTGCCAATACATGTAAGTAATCCTCCGCCAATCTCCATGTAGTTTTTCTCAGCGATTTGACTTCATACAGCGTAGTCTCTTGAAAACATGACGCAAAGACTTCATAAACAATTTCCCACAAAATTGAGTGATATTGTGGTAAATTAAGTGATCTCGTGTTGTTTTGTTGGGAGTTTAAGTATATATAGGGTGACCATATTTTCATTACCAAAAAGGAGGACATTTTTTGATAATAATTATTATCAGCCTTACAAGTTGTCCTGCAAGGCTGGGAAAATTTTTCTGGACATTTGTTGGATACTGACCGCTTTTGATAATTATATTTTGATAATTAGTACCGTACAAATACAGCAATTTATTTTTTAATTTATTGTGTCAATGAACAAAAAAATGTAAATCGGACAGCTTTTTTGTGCTTTGAACTGTCTGCATGCATGTCTAGGCTAAGTTTGCCTTTATTTGCTACAGAAACAAAAGTTGCGTAGCCACAAGTAATGCATTCTGCTTCCAACTCACCTCGTCCTTTTCTAAAAAATGGATACTTGTGCAGTAAACTTTGATTTTCTTTTTGGCATATCGCATTTATTTTAGCTTTTTGTTTTATTTTTCAAAAATCACAGCAATGATAATTATAAACAGTTCAACTAAAAATATTGTTTGATTTTTTAAACTAAAATAAATATGTACCGAAATGGTTTCTTTGAAATTAGGTCAATCGACCAGAACAACAAAGCAAAATTTATCTCCGTATCTCCGCTGCGTAAAATACAAGAAATGCAGTTTGGAAACTTATCGGTTTTTGTACCGTTTTCCATGTAATCTTACTCTTAGCTAATATCCAGTGACATAATGTTTTAACCCTTCCGGTCCTATGTCGCCTCTCAGGCGACAAGGTTTATTTTAAAAGTCTCTGAACTTCTTAGCTACTCCTGACATCTGTTTGCTTTTCAAGCGTTATGAGCTTTACTAATCCGCCAAAAAGAAGGTGTTCGACACCATAGAGACCTCTGTATTAGTAATTATAATACCGTGGTTATGGGTTACATAATTTCCCAGAATCTCTTGATTAATTATTAAAAAAAAGTTGGACCTGGCTAAAACCTAAGGCTCCCAAAAATAGGACCGGAAAGGGTTAATCACAGGCCAACGTAAAAACTGAATTTTTGAACGACTTTGGATGACCAAATTAGTTTTTATTAAAAAGGAGGACAAAAAAGGCATTTTTAAACATCCTCGGAAAACCAATTACTTTTTACCAAAAAGGAGGACATGTCCTCCAAAAAGAAGACGTATGGTCACCCTAAGTAAATATAGCTTTAAATTACACCCCTACAGCGAACCGAACAATTAGCCCCTACTGAGAAGCACCGGTAGTAGACGTTATAACCGGGCTTCCTACAGACTAGGCTACTTCTAAAACCCTCCTTTGTTGTATCGTCTTTCTTTGGTCTTTGCCCTGTGGTTAAATAAGGCCACATGTTTGACTTACATATATAGCAGGTGCATCTGCTCGTATATATACAGTGACCACGTGTATTTTCGCAATTCTTGTCAAAACGTGAACGAGGCTGTAGCGCAACGGCAGGCACCTGGCTGAAGTCCGGCGTCAAAAGAGTGCACTCCATATGGCGACTAGTCACTTCTATCATGATAGCTACTTTCGTAGATTCTGTTCGGTTTATATAAGTTATTAACATTGCTGTTGGTAACTTTCGGTGTGTGGTTTATAACATCTTCGTGCTCATACGACTCTTAGTAGCTAAATCTCATTGTCGCGATAGCTGCGCATATATGCATCGAAGTTGCAGTGGCTGCAACAAGGCGAAACGAGAAGTGATCTTTCGTTTAATCTAATTATGCTTCGGATTTCTTTTTGGACCTGAGTGTTGGTTCCCCAGCTTGATTGTTATTAAGGCTGTGTGGTAGCCTTTATCGCTGTGAATTTTCGTTCTGCGCACGCTGGGAGGAGCTGCCCATATTTGTAAATAAAAAACTGCAAGAAAGCTTCAACCGTTTCCTGTTTTTTGTTTGACAAAGCAGAAAGGATCCGTAGAGCTAAAATTACTACCTTTACGAAGCAACTTTACTGGTTCAGTGCTAATCAACGACGGTATGCTTGGCGCGCAAATCAAAGAGTTGAAACCTGGTGCTACCGCACCAGGTATCATTTCGTTTACCCTCGATCTTGTTCAAACTGGATTTCTTGGGAGGTAGTAGGTAGTCAAACTTTGATATCTTCATCCAATGTTTCTAGACCAAGTAGTTGAGGCAGGGTTATGAACTGACGTTGATCAGGTTAATGACTACAAAAAGGTCGCTAACGGCTCTAGGACGTTGAAAAGTTAGGCTTTCAGCTTGGAAAACAGCAAATGCTAATCGAACTGCAATGGATTTAGGTAAGCTAGGCCATGTGCTCTTAGTAAAAAGAGGAAGGGTGTCCTTTATATTACCTATAACTGGGTAGGCCTGTAAAAAGACAACTAAACCTGTACCAATAAATTACTGGTAATTATTTTTTATAATTTATCTGTTTATGTAATTCCATTCAATCTTCCACTTATTGCACTGGAAGTATCGATTGCAAATGGCACAGGTTCTCAAAAGACATAAACGATCAGGCTAAGGAGTTCTGCACAATTAGCCAGGGATGCAGTACTAAAAAAGAGAAGTGTGGGAATGCGCAATTAGTGTGGGGATACAGAGCAGAAATACCGTATACATCTTCCAGTCAGGTTAGTGTGAAACAAAAGAACGCCATTACCATGCACTTCCACACCACTACACTGCTACACCCCTGCTTGTAACTATGAACTTGAACCATACAATACCATTTTAAAGAGCATTCCTAAATAAAATGTTTGCCCCTGTTTTAAATCTTTCCATTTGAAAAACTGACCCAAATTGTATATTGTTAGCTGGTAAGAATTATAAATAGCTGGCTAGAACTGCAGTTACATGATCGATCAGGACATTAATTGTAGATATTTGTTTAGTCTTGTAAAGTAACAGAATAAACTGAATGATATTACAAACCAGCTAATTCCTATTCCATCATGGAGAATCAAAATCTTCACAAAAGAACTATTGATAAAAGAGAAATGGTAATTTATGGTGTTAGGCCAACTTTGTATAACGTCTTGTTTCAATAAAATACACTGATAGTTGTGTAAGAGAGAGAGTGCTAGTTTATAGTTTTATATATTCTTCAGTCATGAAAACGCTTTTGGTGGTTATACTTAATAAACATTGGATCATACTTGCTTTAGAGTTGCCAATACTGCTGGCATTGAACATCCCTACCATATGCAGTGTAACCAATGAAACATGTGAAAACAAATTTTTGTAAAATATATCTGTCAAAGTTGCAGGAACTCCAGCATTGTGAAGTTTAAACACATGATCATTGCCACCATAAATTTTGCTGCCACCCACCTGACCACACTACTAATAATCTAAAACAACAGTAATTGTGATCAATTTTTTGTAACCAGATGTTACAAATATATAGGTCTGTCTAAGCATATACCTTCAGTTGTACCATATTTCTGGGATTATATGAACTAACTTTTGAACTGTTTTCGAGATATTTAGGTGGATTTGGTGACTGTAAAGAATTATATGTGTTATAAGGGCAACACTAAAATGTGTATTCATGGGAATATAGAAATATAGAAAAAATGCCAACTAAATTACAGAAATTTAAAGAAATGCTTAGCTTACTCAACCTAATTACTTAGTTTTATCGAATTGGTTGGTTATGCTTTTAGTTCTGTTAACTTCTGTGAATTTACAAACTTCTTGAGTTGTTAGTATTTCAGAAAGGCAGGTATTCTTTTTTGGAATGAATTTCTGTATTTCTCTAATTTTGTGTTTGATATGAATTTCCTTATTTCTGCTATTTCTGTTATTTAGTTGTTTTTTTTCTTATAAATGTGTTCATCTAGATTTTCGTATTTTAGTTAGATCTGTTATATGGTTACTTGCTGTCTCACAAATCGTCCATTTCATGAGTGTAGTAAGTTGTTAGCATTACGCAGCATGCCAGAGAACATAATATACTATATTGAAATATTTTTTTAGGATAAAAATGCTGAGTCATCACAGTCAAGAATGGAATCTTTGGCTTCACTCCCTTCTAATTCTCAGGATCAAACTCCTGAATTTATGAAAGAAGCTTTAAAAGTAACAAATCTTAAGCAAGTTGCTATTTTACCATTAATGAAAATATACACCCAGAGGCTCTTTTGTTGTACACAATTACTGTGTCTTAAATAAGCACATTTGCTGTGTAGCACATAGTGATGCTGTGGCACAATGGACAGTATTGCTGCATTTGAATGTCATGGTTTGGTGCTTAATTTGTTGCTAGCAGCAGTGTACACTGGGGGTGGACATGTAAATATAACGGGAAGTGTACCCTGAGGATTAATTTTTTGTCCAGTCAAATTTTTATGAAGTGATAGAAGTTGACCAATCACAAACGACTAAAAGAATACGTTTTTAATGTGTGGTAGAAGCCGACCAATCACAGGCATTCAATGGCAAATCAGTTTACCAGTGTAAAATCTGTCCACAGCAAGATAGCCACTGCCAAATTTTAAAATACATAGTTCTAGAACATTTCTAACTTACTCCTATTAGCATCATATATAACACTGAATGCTCTAGCAGTGAAATTAGCTTAAGTAAAAAGTAAATGATTTTTTTCTTTTTTCGCTGCACTTCTTTTGTGTTAATCTAAAAGGTTTCAATGTGATCTAGACTACTTAGAAGTAAAAACACTTTGATGTTGGTTCACCTTAAAAACACAGTCTGAAAATGAATTTTTCAAAAAGTTGTGGATATAAGGATTACCATAAATGTGATGAAAAGTATGAGCATGAGAACCTTGAATCTGCTTTTAAAGCTAACGTTTTTCTGTGATAACGTAAGTAGTGAGCCTTTTAACATTAATCGAGGATTCAGCTACCAACTCCATTACAACATATCCACGTAGTTGTTGTAAGAATGAATTGCAGACAGGATTATTTGGTCTCCATAGAAGCCTCGTGGTCCGCGTTCCTTACCAGATAATGCTACAATTGAGTAACTGCTTTTCGTGATATACCCAGAATCATAAAAAGATAGATCCACCAGCTTTGTGTGTGAAACGCAGCTGATCGAAAAGTTCTGTGTTTGATGAAGATTGCATTCGTATTTTATATTTATCAGTTTTGTTTTTTAAGGAAAATTTGAGCATTGTCTTAATTTTCCAGGACATGACGCCTCGCTGGAGAAATTGGTGGATCCGAACCTGGTACACTATTTTAATGATAGCAATGTTTTCTATGACAGTCTACTTTGGAACGTTTGCTCTTTTAATCATGGTACATTAAAGCATTCTTAGTGAACAGCTTTAGCTTTCTAAACTCAAGAGTTTTACCAAATCATCTTTTGTAGGTAGTTGTAATTCAAGTGAAGTGCTTTCACGAAATTATTGGCATTGGGTACCATGTAAGTACAATAGTGCATCATGTTTAGTTGCATTATTTTCTCTATTTTAAAGCGACAAACATACCATTTTTGAATGGCGATATTAATATGGAGCACAATTGCTAGATTTTCGTGTTAGTATGTTTATTTAAAATCCAAACTTGTTTATGTTAAAAATAAATTCAAGAAAAACCATAAATAAGGCAGAAACGAACTTGTAACATAAGACAGCAGAATATGAGTGAAAAAATTAATGTATCAATGTTTAGGTTTGCAAGTCATATGATTTACCTTTGTTTCGATCTTTAAGTTGGTATTTTTTGCTATGTGCCAACTATTTCTTTTATGGAGAATCACTTGGTGGCTACTTTGGTGTTTTTACGCACAAAGAGGTGGGTTGCGTTATTTGGAGTTCATTTGCTTTTACTTACCCAAATGAAGTGTCTCAGCAAATCAAATTCAGTCTTATTGAATTGTGGTCGACATTGTAATCTGATCGACTTCGTGTTAAACTTTTAGTCAGACATCTGCTTAATCAGCGCTCACGCATTGCTTTGCATTGTTACCGTACAGCATGTTGGAGCGCCGGAATTCTAATACAGACATAATCGGTTAATCGCATATCCAATTTGTCAGACATTTTTATGCGATATATACGTTTCAGCGATTTGCTCTAGAAAAAAGGTTTTTTTTGAACAGACGCTGCATGATTGACTTCAACTGCCCGTTCGCAATTTTTTTAAAACTAAAACAATTCATTACACATAGCAGTGCATCACTAGTAATTGCTTAAATAGCGCGACTTCTGTTTAGCAGAAATGCGCAGAAAATAGCTGCTCGCTATTCGAGGTAGCCTAGTTTAAATCGTTTTATTCCTAGATAATGACGTTGTAATGACCTCTTTTTGCACGACAGATATGCTGAAGTCAATTGCATTGCAAATATTTTGTTTGACAATTAGATAATTACGTTTTAGTGATCTCTTTTTGCACGACACAAGTGTTGAAGTCAATTGCATTGCGATTATTTTGTCTGTTCTTGTGCAGCGAGGAGTTCAGCAGTGAAATCGACCGCGCATTAAGTTACCTCGTCACTAAGCACCATGACCTACAAACGTTGATAGTTTTTCCGCGCTCACTTCCTTTGTTTTGCGAACGTTTGTCTAAAGAAAATATGCAATTAAGCGAACGAAAGTAGCAACTGGGGAAAAAATCTATGCGATTATCTGGTTTACTCTATTAAGTGGTATGCGATTAACTGATGTTTTTACTCAATGGTAGATAGGATTGGTTCGGGATTTCAGATTTGCATGCAATAAAACGATATATACGTTTAAGCGCAATGCAATTGACTTCAATCAGTTTTGTTTTTTTAAGGAAATTAACCGATTTTGTCTGTAGTACTATTAACCGATTTTGTAATTTATTTTCACCGTACTACTGACAAAATCGGTTAATGTCATTACAGTGAACCCTCGTTTATCGCGGGGGATACGTTCCAAAAATAACCCGCGATAGGTGGAATCCGCGAAGTAGTCAGCTTTATTTTTTACTGTTATTTTACAATGCAATACTGTACTGCAGAATAAAACAAAAAACAAAACCTCTTTTCAGGCCCAAAATGTGTTTAAGAAATAGAAATATTAACGTATATATCAACTTTTTTCACTTTTTTCAACTTTTTTCACTTCTAGACAACAGTAAAGCCCCTGAGCCAATCAGGATTCACTGTAAAAAAAGCACTGTAAAAAATTCCGCGAAGCAGCGAAGCCGCGATAGGTGAAGCGCGATATAGCGAGGGATCACTGTAACTGATTTTGTCTGTAGTACGGTGAGAATGAAGTGGTCTGTGACTCCATGTCAAACGTTTGATTTGCCGCCAGTGTTCCTTTTAAACGCGAAAAACATGCGCATGCGTTAAAACATGTCCGGCGGATTCGCAGTTTAAATTCAACGATGCGTAAAGAAGTTTGGCGATATTTGGTAATTTTTTCAGTTGGTTAAGATTTTTGCAATTGCTAGCAAAATGTTCAACCACCTGTTTATTTGCGTGGGAAACCGTGAATAGGAATCCGAGATTGGACCAACGCTTTTTTAGGGCAGTGCAACGCCTCACGTAAACAGCGCTCGGCTGTGACGCAACATTGAGTCACGGCAACTTAAATATCTTTTGTATAACAAATTGTCTCTCAAGCAATAAGCATAAAGTAAATCAAAAAGTTTTTTTTACTTTTCCCGGTCAATTTCAATCGTTGCTATTGAATAATAATAGCAAAGAGCTCTTAAACTTTAGTTTAACTCAAGACATCAATATTCGACGAAAGTTTGAAACTGGAACTGGTTAAAATGTAAATATTTTCTTTACGCGTCAATGCCAATTTTAATCGCCCTTGATAAGATAAAAAAAAAGCTCTGAGATCTCAGCTTCAGTTTAGCACGAAAAACACCATTTTTTAAGGAAATGGTTCAGTTTTTGTTAATCACAAATTAATAACTTTCTCGCACTTGGCAATTATAAAAACCAAAAGTAAAAAAGAATACGACTTCTAACCAATTTTAGTTTTAAATACCCCCAAAATGTTTTTTAAATAAAATGTAGCTGACAGCTATGTGCAGTGATTGCTTATGAGTCATGATTGAATTGAGCCCCGATATGTGAAGAAAAAATGTGGATTCTACTTCTAGTTTCTCGATCTCTTTGAAAATGTTTATATTAAAATGTAGCCTTTTTTAAGTCAATTGCTTGAAAGGTAATTTGTAATTCAGTAGAATTTGCCTATAACTTTAGGGGATTGTAAAAAATTGGCGTTCCCGATTGACCATCCCGAAACTGTCTGTTGATTCAACATTGAGGTGTAACATCTGATCACGTTTACTGGTGTAAATAAAAATCACCGGTCAAAACTCACAGAAAGTTGTGCACTGCGCAAGAAAACCTTCCTTTAAAGTTTAAAGCGTAATTGTGCGCGCGTGGCTATTGCAGTCTAACATCAGCCTGTGGTCAGTGGCGTCGGGTAAAGTAGGCAGTGTCCCCCAAAATTTTTTTCCGGGAAAGGCAGCCCCCTCGCAAATGCTGTGAAACTATGTGGTTTTCGATGAAAAACTGCTGCAAAAAAATAGGCCTGTTTTTTTACAGTAAGCGCCTCTAAGTGACACCCTGTAGTTTTATGCGTAGTTAAAAATATCAGTTTTTCAATTTTTTACTCGACTTAGTTGCGTTTACCAAACTCGCGCATATTTCTTTGTGGTTTTCAATGTCTTAACGTTTAGTCATTGGACTGAGGGAAACGTTACGGTGCTGTCACGTTACGTCAGACACTTAGCTGCCTTCGAAAAAATTTTCACCAAGTATTTCGCCGCGGTCGATTGGTAACCGATTTGTAATTGGTATTTGTAATCTATTAGTTATTATTATGTCATTGAAGCGTAACGTCACAGTTTGCCTCTTCCCCCCCCCGGAAGTTTTGAAAACTCTGCGTTTACGCTCATACAATTGTTGTTCGGACTTGTTTTTAGTTCATCTTTAAAGATCTTTGATACACAGTTAACTCCAGTTCCTGCTGCGAAAGACGAAGCAGAGTAAACAAGCTACAACTCGCAAGCGGACATCTTAATCGAATGAAAAAATAAAGATCAATTGTGACAGATGATGATGGCCTAGATCAGATATTTTCAATGGGTGCACCACAGTCTTTACAGGGCCAGTACTTCATTTACCCTTCACATCAAGTGAAATTGGAAAATTTTTTTACGACTTGCTTTTATATTTTATTTGGACAACACCCCTGAAATTTACTTTGATAACTTTTTTGAGGTCGCCGGTGCAATCGA
Source organism: Trididemnum clinides (assembly GCA_963675345.1). Taxonomy (NCBI): domain Eukaryota; kingdom Metazoa; phylum Chordata; class Ascidiacea; order Aplousobranchia; family Didemnidae; genus Trididemnum; species Trididemnum clinides. Next base: position 44,982,901 of record OY776285.1, on the reverse strand, counting down.
GAAAAATATATGATCGGGCCACATGCCTCTGTGCGTTTCGAAAATGGGCCACATGCCCAAAATGGTTGAAAAGCCATAAACTAGGTTAAAAATGCCATAATAGAAAAAATACGTCTGAGGGAAAAACAAGGGGTGCGGTTACACGCAAACCAATGTTTTAGGCAAACTTTAAAAGTATTCGAAATGTTGGAATTTTGCAGGGACTGGGGGAAACGTTACGTTATTATTGGCAAGTTGACGCCATGAATGAAGCCTTTAGACTAATTGTACTGTACAAGATATGCCTGGAAACAGTGCGCGGGTAGCTTGCAAATTGCTATTGCGTTGCTGTCACGTTACGTCATACACCTAGCTGCCTTCGAAAAAATTTTGATCGAAGGCCCGAGATATGAATTGGGGTACACGACATCTTCGTTAGCTTAGCGTATAGACTGAACACCAGTAGGCTACCTGTAACATCTTTTTTTAAAACTTAAAAATACATTACTTAGGCTGGTGTAGCGGGTTGTTCAGCAATGTCCACCACAATTTTTGGTTTTCGTACATTTGCTAGCAATTTTGACTTGTGCCGGCGGTTACGCACTGACCAAAGACTTCTAAACCAAGGACATGCAGGCGCTAGTTTCAGATCAACCTAGCGAAGGCTACTGTATTTTCTATTTATGCGCAGAGCCAATAAAAGCTTATTGTTACATCATAGAGCAGACCTTGTCTGATCTACAATGCAAACTATGCTGGTAGGTTCATTTAAATTTTGTAAGCGTGTATTGTACCGAGAAAGGTGAATCCTAGCCTGATGTATCTAGTCTGGTTCTAGTTTTGTTATATGTAAAAAGATTAATAAGAAATACAGTTTAATGATTTTGTAAATTACATGAGAACAGCATTAAATTTACTGCAAACTGAGCAAAGTTAGGTGGAGTGTCAAAACTGGTTGGCGATCTCAAACGGATAGGCAAGTTTCAAGTAGGCCTATTTACTGGGGCTCGTAAAGAGAAAGCCGTATGCCGTACCTACCGGTATTATTTTGCTGAGCTTAAACTTATTTTTTAAAATTTGTTGTGGTTGGGGCGAGCGCTGATAGGATGACGTTAGAGTTAAAGTAAGGGTTAGGGGGGCAAAGGTTAAGAAAACAATTAATCGAAATTGCATACGGTTTTCTCTTAACCACACCCCTATCGCCGCAAGGAAAAAGGTTAGAATCCATTGGAAAATCAACTAATATTTTCGACCAAATTCCATTCTACACTATTTTATCTCTGCAAGATTATTCAAAATATATAAAAAAATAAATAGATTTATTATTTATTTTTTAAATATATGATAGGCAAGGACGATATGCTAATCAGAGATGGAACCGGTCGGGATTTTCGTGACCCGAACGCAACCGGCAACGCCATTCTCCGACCGGCCGGTTGACCGGCAGATAAAAGCAATGTTCTGACCGGTAATCGACCGTTTTTTTAGGGGGTGTCAAAGCAACGGCGTCGCTACAAGGGGTCGTAAAACGTAGTGTTACTTCAAAGCTATCAAAATTTCACAGAAAATCTAGGTGACCTCCAAAAAAAGGTCTTCAACTGTCGACAACTGAACTTTTTTCCCATCATTCTCGGAACTGAATAATGACAATTGAACTTGCAATGCATATTGACCACTTCCTTCAATTTTTACAAACTTGCTCACACTAAGAAATCGCACTGTTAAATAACTTTTGAAACAAAACATTGCATAAAATGGCTTTAAATGATATGTTTTATACTGTCAAAAAACAAAAGGTTTCGACCGGTCGGTCAGGACCGGTTAAAGTTTCCGATCCGACTGGCAACCGGTGCCGCTCGACCCGACCGGTTTTCATCTCAGAGGCCAAATCTTAGCAGTCAACAAAATGATTGAATAAAATTTTTGTTGATCTTCAATTCATACTATTTTGCACCTTGTAACCGGGAGTTGGGGCAATGTACTGACAACAGTTTAGGCTGCATGTAGCTTTGTGAGAAATATATCGATATATAATTTTTTCTTTTTTCGAAGAGCATTTATTTTCGTAATTATGCCGAACAAATGTGGAATTGTGAATTGTAGAGGAAACTACAACCTTTTGTCAAAACGTAGAATATTCAAACTTCCCAGCCTTGATCCTGAGAGGCAGAGGTGGCTTGCTGTGATTCCTCCTCGCAAAGACTTTGATATTGCAAATGCCAAATCTTTTTTCGTTTGTGAGAAGCATTGGCCCCAAAATCCTCCAATGAAGAAACTGCCAGGTGGAACAACAAGACCAGCTGTTGCACCAAGCATTTTTGATGTACCTGCTGCATGCCTGCCGATTCCCCAAGCTCCTCCTCGCCCAGCAAAACAAGTAGACAAGCAACTTGAGGTTTTCATGGCCAGAGACAGGATCAAGTCGTTTAGTGACTTTGTACCAGACAAGAAAATTAACAAGGACTATGACAATGTTGTGATTACCAGAAGATCTGACAGGTGTGCTTTTCTTTTCATGTCGCCTGACTTTTGTGATTGCGAAATGACTGTTCTTGTTGAAAACAAATCAACACTGTGTTCTCCCCTTACGTGTTTTGCATACAAGAGTGGAGTTCGCGTGCCACTAGGGACTATATTGAACCCCAATAATGGCCTCAGTTCCTATTCGCAGTTTTATGCTGTTGTACATACTTGCTTAAACTACAAAATCCCCCTGGATAAAGTGTTGATGAAAGTAGTTACTGTACTTCAGGCTCAAGAAACCGAAGACAAAAATAAGGCAAAAAAATTGGATTTTATCGTCAATAACCTGAAGCTTCTAGTTAACAAAAATTTTACTGTCAAAGACTACTGCTTTGCTGTGGGATCGTTTCCACACTGCAATTATGAAGTTCTCCGTGAGTATCTAGTTTTGCCAAGTAGGAGAAAAGTGCAAGCCGTCGTTTCTTCAGTGAATGTGAGGGACATTTTATCAAAGACGTTTGCCAAACTTCAAAAACCTCAACAGAAAAATGTCGTTCTCTTAGTTGACGAGATAAAGATTCGGCCAACAGTAGCCTTCTTCGGAGGACTCCTCAGTGGCATGGCCAAGAATGACCACGACGCAAAGGCCACTTCAATGCTTTGCGTCATGTCCAAGTGCCTTCATCGAGGCCCCAGCATCATGGTATCTGTCACACCTGTCCATAAATTGACCCCTTCCTTTCAGTTTGAGGTGGTGAAGCAGGCTGCCATGGTTGTAGAACAGGCTGGAGGCACTGTCCTTGGGTCCATCACAGACAACCACAAGATCAACCAGCTCTACTGTAAGATGTTTTTGATCGTTCATCAGAGTCTGATTACCCTGCCACTGCTACTCATCCTTTAGATGACACACGGAATTGGTACCTACTGTTTGACACAGTGCATCTACTGAAGTGCATAAGAAACAACTGGATATCAGGTGAGTCCACATGTATTATTCTTGATTTGTGGTTTGTAACATATTCATACAAATCTTGAAAAAAAATTTGGCAAAAAATTTTTTTATTTGAAAGAACAATCTTTAGTTATAACTTAATTGACAAGTAACAATAATAACAATTCGGTTATTTTTTTCTTTAATCTTTAATTGTGTTGGTATTCACGCCTTGGACTGCGTTTTGCTGTATATAGGCATGTCTGTATGTGAGAGTTTTTTTTTTACGCAATGAGTAGTTTTTATAATTTTGATTGTTCTTGATAACATATTTAATTATTATTATCTATTCAAGGACATCTAAAACCTTTTATCTATTTGGGTTTAGAGGTCCTTGTAGCTATTATACTATTATGATTTATAAACAATTAAGTATCAACAGCAAACAATTATTAGCCTACTCCTGATTTTACTTAAGATAACGGAGGAAAAGCTCTTACAAATTATTTCTAGATGTAGTTGATACGTGAAAAAGTTTTTGTTTACCCAGTGACAGAAAAAAAACTGAATACTGCAGCACCATAAAAAAAAATGTCAGCATGAGATGATTTTACTGTTTGTCCTTTTTTTTTCAGAGGCCTGTCAGAAGATGACTTTCGACAATCAAGTCACTGGTTCCTTCAGCGATGTCAGAAAGCTATATGATGCTGAGAAGGCAAACCTCTTGAAAACTTCTCCCCTAACAGATGCTGCTGTTCGACCTTCAAAGCTTCAACTGCAGAATGTCCAGCACGTGTTGAAAGTTTTCTACGACAAAGTTGAAGCTGCCCTCAGACTCCAGAAGTGTGGCGACACAGCCGACTTTATTCAATTTGTGCTTAATTGGCGGAATGTTGTGAATGTGTCGTCAAAACATCAAGAAGCGAGGCTCAATGATCCGCATCGGCGCGTTCTGGACCACACCTCTACCAACCTGTCCGACTATCAACGGATCTTTCAGAGAGCTCCTTCTGGGCACGGAAAAGGCAGAAAGCAGTGTGTAACCCATGACACTAAGAAAGCACTTGTGCAGACCATGCAAGGCCTGACTTCCATTTGTGCACACCTCCTGAACCATGCTGGCTTCCAGTATGTACTTCTTCGGGAGCTGCAAAGTGACAGGATAGAGGGTGAATTTTCCGTGTACAGGCAGTCGACGGGTGCAAATGATTTTATGACTTCTGGGGATGTTTTGACTGCATGCAAAAAACGCCTGGCTAGTCATGCCGCTTCTTACCTGGAGACCTTGGACGTGAATGGGGAGACCAAGGCTCACACGTGTGTTACCACTGCCATTGATGTTGAGGACGCCACCTTCATTGAGGATTGCACTGAGCCTTCACTCTCCATACATGAGGAAAGCAGTGCAGTCTATGTGGCAGGGTGGCTGGAAAAAAAGTGTGAGGAACACCTGATCTTCAATGAGGAGGATGAACTGGTGTCATTAGAAATCAGTGCCTTCATCTCCGAAGTTTCACGAGGCTCCCTGAAAATTCCCCATCAAACCACTTTTGACCTTGTGCGGTGTGGACTTGCCTTCATCACCAAAGCCAGACACAGGGCCTGCTGCTGCAGAAGACTCATGATGATTCTGCAAGTGATGGAGGAGTACAATAGCCTGAACACCTGTGACAAGCTCCGACGACACTTGGCAAATGTACTTTTGAAAGGTCTGCATAACTTGGAGAAGGACCAGCAAAAGAACTCCGTCCTACTCTAGACATCAATCAAGAAGGCGCGCTTGTCAAATTAAGTTTATAACCAACTCGTGAATGTAATTTGATAACGTGTATAAATTTTTATGTCATTTTAAATTCTTATGTCTATTTAGCGCTATATGGCATATTTCAGATATTTCACGCTCGGGTCGTTCTGTGGGCATGTTATCACATATTTAGATATTTACCCCCTTAAATATGCATTTTAACGTTGTAATGTTTTTGTTTGAAGCAATTATGAGCCAATCATTAATTGATTTCAGTAGTACAATAGCAATTTTACAGTGAAGGTGATGGCCTTCGCTAGCAAAGGCTGGACATAGGCAATGCGCGTCCTTGTTTTAGATGTCCTTGGCACTGACTAAAATCTTAGAGGGAACACTGGTCGCCGCTTTACATTTTCACATATGGGTGATGTTTGCGTTACCAGTGCCCATGAGCCAAAGTTAGATTTTGTTGTTATGAATTCCACGGCAGCGCGGATGTTATGCATGTGCGATACGATTGTTGTCAAATACAATGTATATTATATTGTTCTGTATTGGCTACCGGCATGACAAAGCGCTGAAAAGCAAGTTCAGCGGCAGGCTGTATTCTGTATTCATTCCAAGCCTGATATTGTCTAAGTAATATGCAATAAATAGTTTTGCAAATACGCAAGTTGGTAATTGTTAACGTTATTGACTACAACATAGTCAGATCGGAGTCCATGGGTAACTAATTGTCACTTCAAGTCAAAGCATGTGGCACATGGTCAAGCGCAACAGGGGGTTTGTTTCCAAGCTTATACTTTGATTTGTAAGCTGTGTCTTAGGTCGACCACAAACTTTAAGATTAATGCCACTTATCAGTTTTTTAAATTCTACGTTTGTATTATTTTTGATAATTTTGTTTAGCTTTGATCATTTTGACGCAAGGCCCTGCTATCACAATAATATCTGCATTTTTTTGGCAGTCGTGGTTGCTGCGCCTGTGGCATAAATGTTGATGTTGGCATTGCTGCAAACTCAAAAGCTGGTTTGAACACAAGTTGTTCGGTATGTAACTTAATTTATCGTTTCTGGGGATAAAAATCTAATTAGCTAACTAAATTTGAGATTGTCTTTCGATAAAAGTGCTAAGATTTTACTTGATTTTTAGGAATCTTTAATGTTGCTATCGAAATACCATCGGATGATTTCTTATTTATTGTACTTAGCTGGACTTATAATGTTTATTTTGAGCTTAATAAAGACTCATTATCGCTTGCAGTTTTATATGGTAAGTACAAGTAGCGTAATATTTACACTGTACTGCATTATTGAAAAACGTCTTGGGTAAATAGGTATAGCAACATGAACCGGCTACATAGAAACTAATTCTGTTTAATTGGAATGGTATCTATACGCTTCAACATGCTACATTGTGTTCGAATTGACCAAGAATTATCCGTTATCCGTTCGCATTGACCAAGAGTTATCCGTTAACGATAACTTGGTAATATTTATTAGCGTTCATTAATGTAACACAAGAAAAAGTTCCAAATTAGTTAATTTTCTTCCTTGAACCGCTACTTTTTTTTTATGAAATCGAAATAGCCGCGGAATGAAATTTTGGAATGAAATTGATGCAATTGTGAAACATAAACATTTCCCTTTAATCAAAAAGTATTGGGCTACAATGCACACTTCAATGTTTTATAAATCTCTTGATTTGAGGGTTTACAAAATGTGCGAGTGCTTTCCTTTTGGTTGGTTGGTTGGTGTACCCCTCCTCTTCCGTGGGATGGAGGTGTGGCGCGAACAGCGATCCAGGTTCACGCCATCAACCTAATTGAATTAGGCTGCTAGGGGAAAGGTGGCAGTCCATTTCGAACCATTCGTGAATGCAAATTGCCGACTGGTAGTCCCACCACCAACAAGGTGGACTGCCATTGGTGGGTACCCATAAGTCGTCTCTTACGACATGCTTGGTGAGCAGCTTCACTATTCTAACTTGGTGAAGCACAGATAAGTACTTTCCTCGTTTGTTGTTTTTTTCGGAACACTGTATTATAATTGTGTAGCAAATATACACTCGAGAGGTGTAGAGTGAGTGTCTGCGTGTTATCATCGTTTTCTTTGTTTTGGGTTTTTGCTTTAGTGTTTGGCTCTGCACTTCGTGCTCACTTTTGAAGTGATACTTGTGGACTGACTGGATTTTAGAAAGAAGTATTTTACTTGAAAACCGAGTTACTTTCTGATTTTCAACATCACATTGGGTTGTTATTTTTGCTCTACGTTCGTTAAGATCTTTTGTATGAGCGATTAAACGTGAAAGAAAAAGAAATTTCCTGCGTAACGCACGATGAAACAGATGGCAAGCTGTTATTTAATCATCATTATTATTCCCTTGAACACAAACCTTGATATATTTTTTTCAGTTCAGTTGGACCCACTTAACCTTGCTTATTATTGTGACACAATCGCACTTACTCATGCAGAACCTGATGGAGGGTTTAGTGTGGGGCTTGCTGCCTATGTCAATGGTGATATGCAATGACTGCATGGCGTATATGTTTGGATTTTTCTTCGGAAAAACACCTTTAATAAAAGTTAGTTTTTGTGATGCAATATGCATAAAGCGTAGCCGTATAATCTTCCTTGTCACAATTAGCGAAGTTTTGAAATGTTAAAATATAATGCTTTGTTGACTTTTGTTTTAATGCTGAGCTTATTAAAAGATCCCAATTGCAAATATTCCCTTTAGCTGTCACCAAAGAAAACTTGGGAAGGATTTATCGGTGGCTGTATTTCAACAATTGTATTTGGTTGGTTTGTGAGTATTTGAAATTACGATTGCTATTATACCATCTTCACTTGTTTGTTATTCGCAGTTCAGCGCTTACTTATGTCAATTTTCATCACTGACTTGCCCCACAATAATATCTTCGAACTTCACGACCACCGTTGATTGCAAACCTGCTGCCATCTTTCAACTACATGAATATGCAGTTCCTGTGATAGTTAAGTTGGTAAGCTTAAAGCCCATTTGTTGCATACTAGTAATTGTCAATAGTTTGACGAAACTTTTTTATGTGATTTTTGTTTGTGTCTTGCCAGTACTAGTACACATTCGACAGACTGAAGGTGTATTTTTTCAAAATACGCGAAAATGCGACGCAAAGAAGATAGCACCACAGATGCACTGTAGCATCACATGTGGTCCAGGAATCTGCTAAGAACTGTTCGCCCTGGTTAAAAATAATTACCAGCTTGTTAAAACGTTCGCGATATTTTGTTAAATTTTTTAGCCTGCGAAACTGTCTTTTGTTTGATAAGTAAAGTGTATAAAACATTTTTAGAGACCTTTAGTCAATTACTTTATTGATATTCCTTCGGGTCAAAAACAATTTTTTGATGGTATTATAGCATTTAGTATGGGCCTACCTTGATCGTAGGCTTCGGCATTATTGGATAATCTGAATCATGCAAATCACGAGCACCTTTTTATGTTGTTGGCTCAACAATTCCTAGTGCACAGGTTTAAAGCGCATTTGAAGTTGTACAATCCGGCAAATTGTCAATTTTCACAAAATGCAGGTTTCAGGCAGGAGGCTTAAAATATTATTTACATTGCTCTCAGGATCTCGTACCGACAGATTGAACGTAAGCACTTTATCTGGCAGCATCATGTGCACTGCGATGCCACATAACTCACTCTAGTGCAGTCAACTTGGCGACCTGAAGGACTTTTTTTACAAAATATTAATATAATCCTTGGGTTACCGGTGAATGCTAGAACGCTCTTGATTTCCGCTGACAACACCACGAAGATATAAACGGTACTCCTTCAGAAATTGAGTGTATCTCTGCTTGAAAGTAGTTTAGGACCAAGTCACATTTATACTCTTCGTTTTATTTCACTGTTTAGAAATTGTAGACATAAACCTCTTACGTGATTTAAACCGCTTTACACAATCTCATTGCATTACAGAGATAACAAGTCTTAAAACTTGATGAGTTTTTGCTGAATTACAACAGCTCGGACATTCTCGTAGCGTAGTTTTGGACCTTTGCTATTTTGAAACACTGATATATTAGAACTATTGGCTAATAGAACTTTTATGCCTTTCCACCACAAAACTTCGCAATGAAGCAGGTAAAGCTGCTTCAAAGCTCTCTTCTCAAGGTAGAACGTAGAACCGAAACCAATATTGAACTTCCGACTGCACTATCGCAAGGCCAGTGTCTTGATGGATCATCTTTGTTTGAGAATCATGAAACAATTGTTCTGATTCAACCCTGTTTTATAGATCGGCGTGAAGATTGATTCTGTGTACTTCTTTCCATTCCAACTTCACTCATTAGCTATTTCTACTTTTGCCTCTTTAATCGCTCCTTTTGGTGGATTTTTCGCTAGTGGTTTTAAACGGGCTTTTAAGATTAAAGTAAGAGGTTACATTGTTTTATATTTTTGTCATTAACAATATTTGCGTCATAAACTTTTTGTGATGCCTCGTTACATGGCAAGAATTAATGATGTTGTTCAGGATTTCGGAGACACCATCCCTGGACACGGCGGATTTATGGATAGGTTTGATTGTCAATATCTAATGGGCACGTTTGTTAATGTGTACGTGCACACGTTCATCAGGTGAGACGTCTTTTTATCAGCTTATTTAATCACGAAAACGCAGCGACTCTGGTTTCGTTGTAAACTCCTTCGTCGTGCGCTTGGAAAAGGCACTGTTCAATAATTTCTTTAGCTTGGTAAATTGTACGTAGCAGGAAATTCATAAAAAGCAACGCGGAAATAAATTATAATGACCTACAAGAAAACGTGAAAATTGTCAAGCAAAGTTTTAACATTGACATTGTAATCATCATAGCTGAATCACGAACGAGTGGGGAAATCATTGCCTGAGTGATTCCTGATGTGTCGTGCTTTTTAGAAAGGCATTTTACAGCTGTTCCACCTGTGTGGTTGCAATACTAGCAACTAAAAAGCATGTCAAAACAAGTTTTATGTGTAACCGAAACATTTTTCCGTGACTAAAAAAATAGAGCTGTGTTTAACAAACTTTTTGTCTGTTGGTACAGTAAAAAAGCTTGGCAAATTTTGCGGCACAACAGCCACATGGATCTATTCATATTGGTCACGAGGAGCATTACAGGTGACAGCGAGAAAGGCGATAACCTTTTTTTTTCGGGCAACATAACACGATCTCAGACGTTATCGACCATTACTTCACGGCAGCATTTATTCAATTTTGGCTAAAAACGTGTAAATATTAAGTATTTAAAAAAACCCGCGGCACCTCTACAAATCTTTCACGGCACGCAGTTTGGGAAACACTGGAATCGAGTGATGATTTTCAAATTGGAGTTCACAGACCACTGGGGGTCTATGAAAGATTTTCAAGGGGTCTCTAGTTACCTTGTGGTATGAGTCGCTTAAGAGGCGCCGTAAGTTGCGATTTAGCGACTAGCTGTGGCTCTATATAACACGTACACAGTAGTTAAAATTACTGCGAGCAGTCGTCTCTGTTTTCCGAATTAATTCATCAAGCAATGCATTATTATGAAGCAAAACTTTTGAAAAGCTACTAGCAGTAAAACTTTTGCGGATTTATTAGATATTAAAATCAAATGAGTTTGCGATATATGTAGAGTCTGATGCACATTTACCACAACATGCAAACAGCAAGGTGTTTATCATATTCAAATGCTAAACGTAATGTATCGCACATCTTTAGAATATGTCATTTCCGTTTTTGTGGTTTGTTGGCATCATTTAGCTGTTCAAATTACAGATGTAATATGTCTTATTCATCGCTCTTAGTCATGAAGAGCATTTCATGCATCGCCTGTTCACGTAGCTCACAACAATTTTCATCTCATTTTATTTTGTTCGGCTACCCACTTTTCACCCAACTCTGTAAGTGGCAACTGATAGTGTAAACACATGATCTCAATGTTAGCCGAGGGATGCTGCCCGACTTAGCTCTCCATTCTCCCACCATGCACCATCCGGAAAAGGGTCTGCTTACAACGACAGCCCAACTCTAATAGTATATCATTAGCAGATTGAAAGTGAGCATTGCAAGGCATAGGGTAATAAGGAAACCTTGTCCTATGAGATATGCGTGTAACGGCTTAAAAATTTTACTGTTGCTAAAAAAAATTACTTCAAAACTCTTCTAGACCTATTGCGTTTTCAATCAAGTGAAAATAATTAGCAAATGAGAAGAAAATCAAGCAGCAAATAAAGAGATCTCGTTTTTTACCATATGAAGGGCGCGGGGTGCACGATTGCGCAAATGATATTTAATCTGTGGTAACTACGATGGTAATTACGGTTAAGTGTGTTTCTTCTAGCAGGCAGCCACCAATTCCAAAGATTTTTCAAACGAGGCATCAACTAATAACCAGTGAAAACCAAGACACTTGGAATTTTTCTAAATTGGGCGTTATTGGGGTAAAAGTAATGTGGAAACGGGCGCATGTATGGTAAAGTTAAAGCGATTATTTCTTTTTTTCGTTAGAGGTCACCCACGAAAACTACAGTAATTATTTCGCTTGATATCTAAGCCAAAAAGGCGATGGTACGTCACAATGCCCCTCCTGAATACAACGCGTGTAGCATCGCTAAACATTGACGTAGTATCGATCACACTTGTTTTGTTTTGTTACATTGATTGATTTTGAACATAAAGGTGAGATGCTGTTGGCGGTGAAAAGCACGGGTGAATTCAGAATGAGGACACAAGGTTCAGCTTTCCATGGTATGAGTAAAAACGTTTTTTCAAAAGCATCTGATGCTTTTTTTTCGAACATCAAATCGGTTCCAAGTTATGCGACACCAATTTCTAAAGCAAGAGTTCTTAAAGTGGGGGGGTGGAGGGGTCACGATCGAGCCACAATGCCATCGCTCCCCTTTAAAAAAATTATAATCGGCGTTTTGAAAAGCTTAAATCTCCAAAATCAAGGTCTTAACGTTTTTTTGGAGAGCAAACATGGGAAAATGACCGCTATGAAAGCATTGATCTAAGAATAAAAGGCTTGCAACGAATTAAGGGGCACGTCTTTTTGTTGGCATTGTCAAGAGGGCGCGTCTCAAAGTTTTACGAGAGCCCTGTGCAAAAAAGTTGTTACTTATGCGGATAATGCGGAGTCGCTTCGATAAATTGGTTTTCACTCTATAAGTTGGCAACATTGTCCGTTAAGTTGGGCGGCCGTTTGCAATGACAATAATCGTGCGTTGTTGTTGTTTACCCGACCTTTTCCGAGGGATGGGGGCATGGCGGAAGACCATGGAGCCCCAGAAGCCGAGCAACTCCCCAGGGTCTGGCCCAGAGGTCGTAAAGAGATAGAGAGTCGCCAAAGAGTGAGCGGCGCAAAGAGTCCGTAGCTGGACAGTGCAGAATGAGATGAGAGGTGTCCTGGGACGAGTGTCCACAGGCGCTGCAGGAAGGATTCTCAGTTCTGCCAATCCTAGAGAGATAAGAACCTAAAAGAAGGCTATGCCCGTTGCAGCGAAGACAAGAGAGGACACAGCGAGTATGACGAGGGAGCACAAGTTCCTCGGTGGAAATTCTGCAAGTGAGAAAGGAGAGCAAAAGGACGAATGAGTCTCCTCCGAGCACGTGGCTCGGCGGAGCTCAGAGAGGTAGCCTCTGGCTCTGCTGCGCAGAACCTTTGGCTGAGAAACGGAAAAGTGAGATCTCAGGTAGGCGGCATAGACCGAGGCCGATTCTCTGGGAGAAGAACAGTTAGGAAAGTTAGGAGAGGAGGAAGACGAGGAAGGAGAGCCAGCGATAGAGCGAAGAAGAGAGTGTACAGATTTAGGGTTAAACTTAGGTGAGAGAGAAGAGCAAGTCGTCTGCCATGCCTCAGCCTTGGCGATGACTGACGGGGCGCGTCGAGAAGCGGAGATGTAAGCCTGGCGATCTTCATCACCTCTGTGAGCGGGAGCGAAAGCCCTGCGTCTTTCACCAACCGCATCATCCACCTCAGGAGACTACCAGGCTTTAGGAGGGCGTTTGATGCGGCCGAAAGGAATGGAAGATTTGGCCGCATTCAAAGTCAGAGTGGTAAAGAGAGCAGCAGCAGAGGAAAGAGAAAGAGACGAGTATTTCTCTGCTGAAGGACAGTGAGAGTGAAAATAAGAGGCAAAGCCACCCCAGCGAGCTTCCTGAAAATTGAAGGAAGAGGCGAAAGACGGAGAGAGAGGGATAGATAGAAGAATTGGTAGATGGTCAGAACCAAGGTCCTGTAGCACCTCCCAGGAGCAGGAAAAGGCAAGAGAGGAGGGAGCAAAGGAGATGTCAGGGGAAGAGCGACTGCCAGAGGAGCGATGGAGAAGGGTGGGTGTGTCAGGGTCATTGAGGGGAGGAGGTCAGAGGAGATGACCCAGTCGAATACTTCCTCCCCGTGGGGGTCGAAGGTACCTCTTGAGTCCTGGAGGGGGTGATTGCAATTGAAGTCCCCCAGAATGAAGAGATTTCTGGAGGAGGTAAGGATGGAGGGAGAAAAGGAGTCGGTTCTGCCATCCGTTGGGGAGGAGCGAATAGGGGGGGCATACACATTGAGAGCGAAGAGGAGTTAAGAGAGATGTTGATCCCTACATAATCAGAGTAAGGATCAAGCGAAGAAAGAGAGGTGGTAGAAAGTTTAGAAAAAGATAGGCCCTGCCTGACGAAAATGACAACGCCGCCGCTAGCGTGCGTGGTATCGGAGGAGAGAATGCCAGACCGGGAGTGGGTGCGATCAGAACGCTGAGCAGAGAATCCGGAAAGAGGAAGAGGAGTTAAGATTAAATTCCTGAATGCAGATAAGGTCGACAGGATGGGACGAAAGAAAGTGAAGTAGTTTAGTGCTCCTGGCTCGAAGACCTCCAGCATTCCATTGAAGAACCCTGAGAGAGTCAGGGGGGAGAGAAGGCAGGAGGTGCAGAAGGATAGCCAGGAGCGAGGGACGATGGTGGGAGGGAAGAGGGAGGAGATATATAATGGGCAGATGGGGGATAGGAGGTTTGGAGTCGAGGGTGGGGCGAGAGTGCAGCATTAGCAGAGGGGGTCAGATTCCACAGTGGAAGTATACGTGTCGGAGGAGTCCGAGGAGGGGGGAGTCACAGTGTTACGGCAGAGGGGGGCAGCTCCAAGAGTGAGAGCTGCCAAGAGCTCTGAATTTAGATAAAGAAAGTTGTGAGCACCTTAGATGGACCCATTTGGAGCAAGCGCAGCATTGCACTGACTTGCCCCGCCAGGTCACATTTCCAGCACACACAGAGCAGGAAAAGATGGGGCCAGGGTTGGGATGAACGTTACCGCTCACCAAGAGAAGGAGGAGAATGAGGAGACGAAGAAGGGCAAGAGAGGGGCAGGAGAAAAGAAAAAGAGAAAACAGGCGACCGATTTTAAAGATGCTGTGTGCTGCCCTTCTGCGGTCGTTCAGGGGGCAGCATAGCGAAAAAATGAAGGGGAGTGCCCAGGGTACCTGGGACCTTCGGGAAGGCCAACAGCCATTTCGACCCAACCCAAACGGGGCCGGGGACCGCACCACCACGTTGAGGCGGCTGTTGATTGGTGCAGATAATCGTGCGTTCGTATCTCAAGATGAATGCGATACTGAGACAGAAAGGCGGAAGTTTTTCCTGTTTGAGCGCAGCACTTGTTTTTTCTGTTTGAGTGCAGTGCTTGTTACTGGCATCAGGGCTGGGGAGCTGGCCTCATACAGACCAGGCTCCAGCTACGGAGCTAGCAATTTTTAAATCTATGGCTCCTGCTCCAGCTCCGGAGCCAGTGTTTAGATTCATGTGGAGCCAGCTCCAGTCAAGTTTTTAAGGTTTTACTAATGTAGTCAAATGCAATATATTTTTAGCCATGAATTTTACCGATAATATAGCTATATGGTAAAGGAATATCCAAAAATAGTTATGAAGTAGCAATGGTTTTTAGATAAACACTCTGATCAGTGAACATAAAATTGAAATGCATCTGAAAAATCAGTGGAATTTCAGTACTACAGCTACATCTTCTCTATAATTGGATAGGAGCTGGAGCTACCAAAAATTTTGATGATTCCAGCTCCAGCTCCGGTTCCACTAACATCTGAAAATAAAGCTCCTGCTCCTTCAAAAAATTCCAGCTTCCTGGCTCCCAGCTCCAGGTCCGGCTCCCCAGCCCTGACTGGCATCTTCTGTGCCGACAGTGCTGGTGACTTCGAAACACAACAATGTGCTATAGTCCAGTGCTACTAAAACTTTTGACTGGTGCACCTATTTTACTTGTTTGAAATAGTGGAGAAACCCAATCAGTTATACATCGAGAAATTTTGAAACGGTATTGGCGACCTTTTTTCGGAGATGAGTTGGTGATGGAGTTCGCAACAACAAGAACAAACTTTGTGCCTAAAAAACTATAGGTTGCTATGGAACCCGTGAAATTCCTGTTGCATCCTTAATGGTCCGCTGACGTAGTTTAAAAACCACGAAAGCTAGCATTATTGGCAAATGATCTTCATACCATAAGACGAAAATAACTAGTATAACATTTCGGTTGATTTTACTTTAGATTACCATCTGCGCAGAGCATTCTGCCTTTAGTGTTTGCGCTGTCTGTTGAAGATCAAATTGAAGTGTATCACAATTTAAAGGCTGATCTCGGAAGAAAGGTAAATATGTGAAGACTAGATTGGTTGTGTGAAACACAGTTTGTATTTGTATGCACGCCTGCATCAGCTGAATATTGAACGTTCGTGGCAAAAAACGACTTTGCTAAGTTGATGATTAGTGTCGTAGGTGCATGAGACAATAATTAAGTTTTATAAAGGTGCAGGTCTGGTGAGAAGGTTTCAAGTTAGAATCTCACTCGCACCTAAACTTTAATACTTGCTATATGTACATTTTTTGTGCGTGTGAACTGGGAAGTTTGCGGCTTTGACCAACTTCTTAGCTATCAAAAATATTTTGATGACTTGGAAAAATATTTAACATGTAGGATTAGAGCCTATGCACGTATCTACTTTTGGCGTTGGCTTTAAACCCACAGCAAAGTGCTTACGCAGCTGGAAAATTGGCCATAGGCCGTATATTTTTGAATAGCAAAATTACAAACGTGCTGCTTTAAAAGTAAACATTCAGTTGAGTTCCTTGTCTACGAGAATAAGCTCCACTTAGTCATCTTGCTTGAAAGCGCGAAATGTGGAAACTTTACAAAACAGATGAATTCCAGCGCCCATTTGAGGAGTGCCAATGAAAAATCTAGCAAAAACTTAGTATAGGCCTAGCTGTAACGATTATTTTTTGCTGTAGGGTTTGATATAAAACATCGGATTTGAATTTCTCGAGAAAAACTACGTTCATTGTGATTCACTGGCTATTCTATGCTCAAAATGAATATGCAACTCACCGTCTCTTGTGCTTTCTATTGTATTGCAGTGTTAATATCTCCACTGTGCAAATTCATTTTATTGCTGCTAGCTTTTAAATTTTTTTTCTTTACGCCTCAGTAAATTTATGCACCGGTACATAGATCAACTACTTTTGAAATTCACTTCAAAGTCGCTGGTGCTGCGGGCGCACTACATTTTTTCCTTAAAAAAGGAACAGGAAATATCCTTAAGCCCATCCTGCAAGATGACTAGCCATTAAAGTAATAAACTTAAATTTAGTTAGCTTCAAAAACATATGTCTTCGAACTTTCAAAAATATTTTGTTACTTTTTTACAGCTTTTCGCTCGCTATTGCCGATTTGTTTTTGCTACGAAATTCAGTGGTAGAATTTAGTTAGCTTCAATATTTTGTAAAGCATTGAATTCTATTTTGTATGTAAAGATGTTGCACGTCTTTCATCTTCATAAATTGCATATTTTCAAAGCTATTTGATTGCTATTACCCATGTAGTAATAAACGATGTATTCAACGATTCTTTCATGGTTGCCCGTGCTTCACCGGGTTAAAACCAGGAATGTGGAAGCGGTTATTTTTCAAACGCTTCCGCTTCCACACCTATCGCTTCCGCTTCCACCAACAAAAAATGAGAAAACAACCGTTGACAATTTTTTAAACTTTTGTGGGTCTGTAGCCTGCCTTCTTCTACACTTTATCATTTTGAGGGGACAAAAACCTTCATTTATTGCAATTACTTTACCTACTTCGCTTGAGCTTATTGTTCCGAACTACTCTGTGTTTCTTTTATTTAGATATTAGAAGTCGTGTTGAATTTAGAACAGTGCTTTCATTTGGTCGGGTCACCTCCTCTGACTTCCACCCCCACAATGACTTTGACATACCTACTCTTCTTCATCGCTCCTACCCTGGTATCTCTTTTCTCTCTCGCCCTATCTTGCTCCTGGGAGGTCCTTCAGAACCTGTGTTCTAATCACCTACCAATTCTACTAACCGTCCCTTTTTTTCCGGTCTTTCTCCCCAACGAACGTCTCCCTTCCTTGAATATTCGAAAAGCTCGTCAAGATGACTTTGCTTTTTACTTTGACTCTCACTATCCTTCTGCAGAGGAATACTCGTCTCTTTTTCTTTCCTTTGCTGCTGTTCTCTTTACTTCTGTGACACTGAATGCCCTTCTTACGATCTGGTATTCCGGACAGACGGCTCTGTTCCTTTCCCTTTTGGCAAAGACGGCTCTGACGTACTTGCCAACTGCTCTCTCTGTGGCATCGAGGCCACCCTTTCCTTCTCAGCAGGCCCAGTATGCTCAAGTTTTTCCGCTGAAGCCTGCGCCATTCTGCAAGCTCTTTGCTAGTCTCGGCAGCACCAACAAGTCTGCCATTTCTCTTCTCTTCTATTATCTGACTCTCGCCCTGTCCTCGCCACCCTGTCCTCTCCTTCATCTTTCCCTTTACCTCAATCTCTGTCAGAAACTGTTTTCTCTTTTCTCCAGTTCTATCAAGCTACAATGGGTCCCCGGACACTCGTTTCTTCCGGACGACGACGCGGCTGATGAGCTGGCCAGACGGGGAGCGCTACTTGTTCCCTCAGCAATCCCTTGTAGCCACTCTTCTCTTATCTCTGGTATCCACTCTTCTCGGACTGGAGGCATACTGTCTCATCGAAATTCTTCGACTCACAGGTTCCCTCGATTTCCACCAAGGAACTTGTGCTTTTACGTCATGCTCGCTGTGTTTTCTCTGTCTTCGCTGCAACGGACACAGCCTTCTGTTAAGCTCCTATCTCTCTAGGATTGGCAAAATCAAAAATCCTTCCTGCAGCGCTTGCGGATACCCGTCCCAGGACACCTCTCATCTCATTGTGCACTGTCCAACTACGGACTCTTTGCGCCGCTCGCTCTTTGGCAATTTTCTGTCTCTTTACAACCTCTGTCTCAGGCCCAGGGGAGTTTCCCGACTTCTGGGGCTCCATGGTCTTCCGCCATCAACCCATCCCTCGGAAGGGGTCTGGTAACAACAGCAAAACTGAAATTGCAGACGCACTACTACGTTACAAAGGGAGTTAGCGAATTCAGACGTTCCTAAAGTTGTAAACAGAATTACGTCACAATCTGCAACTTGCTATCCTAAGATTTCGATACTATTTATACACACAGAACACCACTACATAAAAAAAATCAGTACCGGTATACTGAAATAAGAAATAAATACTAGTAATAAACGAAAAATCTTCGTGGTCCCCTCACGGAACCCTTAAAACTCACGTAACACAACTGCATGTCTCGCAAAACCCCTGTTGAAGAGCACTAATGTGGAACGATCAAGTTGTTCCCGTCGTGAAAAATTTCTTTTTCAACCCCCTAACCAAGGTTAGTTAAGTTTAATCAAATCATCATTTTATTAGCTACGTTTCATTGTCCAAACTACCTTTTTCTTACCCACAATCGATATAAAATGTGATGCTAGTTATACTTTTTCTTGTTCTCTCGCGCTACTGATATCGCACGATCGTTCAGACTTATTGTGCAACTTCACCGTTCAATCCACATTGGGAAATGGACAAAACGTTTTCGCCAAGTTACTCTTCAAGTCAAATAACCTATGCGGAAGCGGTAGAATTTTCGCGCTTCTGCTTCCGCAGAAAAAGGACCGCTTCCACGTCCCTGGTTAGAACAGTGAAGCGGCTCACCCAGCATGTCGTAAAAGGAGACTTTTGGGTACTTTCCGGTGGCAGTGCGGCTACCAGACTAATTTGCATTCATGAATAATTCGAAATGGAATGCCACTTTCCCCTAGCCTAATCTCCATTAGGTTTGCGTTGTGAATCAGAGTTATCGGTTCAGGCCGTGCCTCCATCCCAACGAAGAGGGGTAAACACGCATGCTTTCATAGCTGCTGATTATCAGAAATATTTAATAGGCCGTCATTTCCAATGAGGAATTGATAAAATTGTTTTGTTCGATGTTCAACGTAACTGTGGCTTGGTCTTAGCAAAGTATATTATTGCGTGAAGAGAATTAATGATTGGATCTGCATTTAAAACAGTAGTTTCAAACTAGTACTGGCAATTCAAGAAGTAAAATTAGTTACAGTAACCACGAAGATGGAATGCCAGACTCCGGTTACGTCATGTTCTGCATCACGGGGCGTTAAGTTTTGACGGGCCGCATAAAGGCTATTTTTTAGTTTTACTTATCGAAGTCCGTGCGTACTGACCATTGCTAGGATGAAGGCCTTTTTTGAAGATTAACTTTATGAAGTCCATTGTTTTAAAAGCATGCGAGATTAAGACCTTTTTTGTCGTAAATTAGCATTATATACTCGAATATTGTTGCAGACAGTTTTAAGGCGACTAGTCGCGAGTCGCATTTTGGGCGCCCCTGCTTTACACCTAGAAGCCTATAAAGATTGTTTGACTCGTAGGTATGAATGTGAGATCGAATCCCACTGCCGACATTGTTTTTAACATGCTGAGAGTGAGACCGGATGTACCGAGATAGGACCTAGCGATAGATCAAAGCATTAATCCTGTTGGTATTAATGTGATACAAATCAACCGCGATCACTTTGATAGAAAACAAGCATATCGGTCAACAGGACCATTTGTCAACTGCTAATATTTTTGCTACAGCAAACTGCACCTACTTCGCAAATTTATTTAGTTGCTCCAAATCTCCAACGCTACCTAGACAAGTGACCGATTGCGCCACCTGTTTGCATTTGTTTCTTCTGTATCTTATGACAGTGTAGTGGTTACGCGCGTATTTGGTTTTGCTTTGCTTTGTGTTGGTCGTAATTTAATTTGTATTTGGCTTCATTTTTAATATCACCATCAGTATTTCCTATACCAAATGTTGACGTTGATATTTAACACCAGGTATGGGAAATACTGATGGTGATATTAAAAATGAAGCCAAATACAAATTAAATTACGACCAACACAAAGCAAAGCAAAACCAAATACGCGCGTAACCACTACAACAGTACTTACTACACAAAGTTTGTGTATAGCATGCCCGTATTATTTTTGAAAATAACAATTACATACATAAAATATGAGAAATTGTGTACATTTATACACGATTTGACAAGTTCATCGACCATACATGAAACAAAGACATAGGTGGCTGAAATTAATACAAGAATTGTCAATCAATGATAGACTAAGTAGGTGTCCAGACAATTAAGGGTCGAATTTAGTGAAGTGCCTTATTAACATAAACGTTATATTTAATTTTAAAGTCGAATTTGGTTAAATGTCATAGTTACATACACGTTATATTTAATTTTTTTGAACTGTCGCAGAACCGACTAAGTAGCACAAAGGCAATTCTTTCAGTTGACAAAATTAAAAAAAGAAAGCGTACTGTAACAACTCTTACTCCATTAGTTTCCAACCGGTGTGAAGTTCTCCAGTTGGAGGAATTTCTAGATTGCTGGATTCACAAGTTAGAACAAAATTCAGAATTGCTCCATGGATTTTTTTGTAATGCGTTGTTGTCTGTTGTTATGAATGTGCTAAAACAATCGAACTTATTCTGTTTCTACATATTTTAGTGGTAGTACGCAAGTTATATTTTTGAATTCGTGAAAAGGTCCAGGGATAACAGGTTTCAGAAACGCACACGGCATGTATTGAAAAAGGTTGGAAACTTGCTCCTAATCTGTAGAAAATTGTTCGAAACACAAATAATTAATTTGAGACATCACTTAATGTAGTTCGGTGAAGACAGGATTGAATGTTATTGGCTACTCAGCCATCTTCAAAACATAGTCAAGACACGCGTAAAGTCAGGGTCGCAGTTTCAGCATAACAAGACAGTTGCTTTTCAGTCTTAAGGCGACATGGCGTCATATTTTAGATTAAAATATTTTTGACAAAACTGATCTGCTTATACGGCATTGGCACATACATTTCATGCAAAATACAAACAACACCAAAAATACAAACATATTTACTAAAGGTAGTTCAAAGGAAACTTGAAAACTCCACTTAGTGTCTGTCGTGAAATTTTCATGTTCTTACTGATACACACGGTTTAAAATTAAAATATGCCAGACAATGCAGTTATCAAATGCAGAAACTGCGGCAGCATTTTTTACTCTCAAAAATGAACGAATTACTCTTCAACTGCAGAGTAAAATGTTTAGTCCTAACCACTTTGTTTCGTTGCTATACAAACTTAAAGCACTACTACTTTTAGGTAACGATTGAATAAGCGTAAGTCATATACGGCGACATTAAATGGCAAGATAGGGTATAAATAGGATTGAAACACAAAATACAGGTTATACGACTAGAATAACACTTAACAATATATTATGATTTTTATGAGCTAAGTGATGATGAGTAAAAAACCAGGATCAAGTAAGTATGCAGCTACCAGAAAGCCAGATTAAAGTAAACTGGACATTTGTGAATATTCTACTACCAGATCACCTGTTCTCAATGAATTTTGCAACTGCTGCAGAAAGAAACCCGTTTCAGCACACTTAGGTATTATAGTTTGTGACACCATCAGATAGGAGAAGTGCCTCCTCAATAAAGAAAATGTTTCCCAAAAATCAAATGTTGAGAATACCCTTGAAAAGTTTCCCCTCTTCGAGGGTATTCTCAGTATAATGTCAATCAAAGTGGGCTGTCTCATACTTAATAGGGCCATTTTCGGCATATTTCACGAAAAACTTTGATTGGGTAGATCATGTACACTTAGCTGCAAATTAAGAAGTTCTTTCTTGCACCTACAAATGAGAACCACAGTAATATACCACCAGCCCGGTAAAGTCACACTTATCCGACTCTCGTTTTTACACATCACCCTTCAATCACAAACGACAATTGGCAATATGAAAACTGAGTAAATACTTGTAACAGTATAAAAACACAAAGCAATGTATGACATAATTGTTTCAATTTACGGCGTTATACGTTCTGATGCAGTGACTGTCCATCACCAACAGCTTGCTATTGCACCAGGCTTTTGCAATAAAGGTTTACAGCAGCTTTGAAGCTCAATTCAAGTTATGACCGTGTCGGAAAGTTTGGGTCATGGGTTCTTAACCTTTATTCTCTTATTTACCTCTTTGGCAAATTTCAAAAGTAAAATTTACCCCCAAAATTTTTTTATATTTTAACTTTTACAAATTACTATTGTAATAGGTAAGTGTGAATTTTTTTCTAACAAAATCTACCCCCGGTTAAGAACCCCTGGTTTAGGTGCTTGTCTAATTCTAAGTGCTCAACAGTCACCATAAGTTTATTTTGGTGGAGTCTATTTGCTGTAAGATGCAACAAGAATTACTAATGGTCACTTTTGCATTTTTAGGTTTTTGCATTGTAGGGGCAGAGAAATCCATTTAGTTAAAGTTGTTGTGGTAAAAAATTGCATTATTTAAAAACTGCTATTGGTCAGCAAAATAACACAAGGCAATCTGTAATCATTTACTTAGTAGTTTTAGCCGTTTAAGTGAACCACAAGTAAATTTTGATCGAATTCAAAATTAATGAGGTGTCCTAGTTGAGTGATATTACTCAACCACATATATAATTTTAATTGGTATAAAAAGGATCGCGAAATGTTTTACCCCAGCAATTGTTCTAAATGCCAACAAGTAGTTATTTGATCGTCATCACAGAATGGTTAATCGTCATCATCAAAAGCAGGGGTGGGCAACTTTTTTTGCAGGCAGGGCAATTTTTAACTTCTTGACTATTTTGCGGGCCAGTCAAATTTTTTGCAGATCAACGCTTTCAAAGCAACATAACTACATTTTCAAACCAGTTACCTTTCACAATTGGTGTACACACGAAAAATTTCAAAAATTTGGCATAAATGTTCCTTTGAAAGCATTGATCTTAAGAAAAATCTTTAACACATTTGCAATCCTTTCCACAAGCCGCAGGTTGAACACCCCTCATCAAAAGAACCATACATTTTATTAGGAAAATTTTGTCACCAAAACGAAAGTAATTCAAGCGCTGTAGTCTTTTCTAACATTATATACACGGCAGGTAAATTAGTACAAATAGAAAGTACGTATACAAAACGCGTCTATTAAAACAAATAATATGCAAACTCAGATGTCTTAAAAACAATCTTCTCTTCTTTCCTCTAAAGCTACATACAGACACTTTATTGAAAATAAAATTAGCCTAAAGCAGCGTTTGAAATGCAGCAAACTGACACAGCTTTGAAGTCAGTTTTGAGTATGATGTAACACGTGCATACAAGCCTAGATTCACGCTTAAAGCCGCCATTTACCTGCCCAAGTGAAATCCTTAGCTAGCCTTTGTTAAATAACGTTTCTGCAAACTACCATCTAATGTCTAATCCCAATCTGAGTCGTCATCGTCATCATCATAGGATTCAGATTCCGAATCCGTCAAAAGTATAGCGATCCTACGTGCAAGAATCGACGCCACATCATTACCCTCTAAGAAGTTAGAAGATGTCTTCTCTTGTTGTTCAACCTTCTTTAAATCTTGACCTACAAACATCAAATTTTTAGATTT
Source organism: Trididemnum clinides (assembly GCA_963675345.1). Lineage (NCBI taxonomy): Eukaryota > Metazoa > Chordata > Ascidiacea > Aplousobranchia > Didemnidae > Trididemnum > Trididemnum clinides. The sequence goes on along the minus strand of OY776285.1, from coordinate 44,958,886 downwards.
CGAACTTGATTTTAATTACCCAAATTGCTACTTTAAAAACTTCTTTGTATTGGCAAGATCTTTTATTTTTGAAGTAGCATTTCAGATTAAGAGCCTCTCATTAAACCGTTTGGCTAGGCTTCAGTTAGACTGCGCCACCACGACGGCAAGACTACTTGGCCCCACCACCTGTCTGCCACAAAAAGACGGAGGCATCCCGTCAAAAGTCTTGCTCAAGCAAACAACAATAAAGTACGCCGGCTTGTTCTCCACGCTATTCCTTTGGTGCTGAGTGCCAATCGATTTGGGAAATGAAGCCCAGGTCTACCGAATACGAAGCGGACGCTCGAACTACTACGTCATCGCGCCGGTTACTTAAAAGACTTCATTCAACATTGCTAGGAAAAAACAAAAACAAGTTTGTATTGTAATGAAGACGTTTGTAGTTTTTAATTTCTTGAAAATATTTCGCTCGGATTAATTTGTCATGACGTGGCCAAAAGATTCAGTACATTTTTTAAATCTCACTTTGTAGTGTTAGATAAGATACTCATTATTGTAAAACTTGAACATCAGCAATTTCCTGAGTTTTTCTCACAACTGCTGCTCAATGACTGCATGGTTTATGCTACGTTGCACTCTGGACAAAGGTCCGTTGCAAGTCACCACTCGGCCAAAGGTTGTCAGAGTTGTTATTTTTGGTAGCAAATTGTTACCTTTTGTTTGCAAGTTTGAAATTCGTTATGACGCAACCACAAGTTGTTACTGATTCACTTGATTATTAACATATATTTCAGTTTTAATGATTCAGAATTGTAAATTATACAGAGCAAGAACTATTTGTAAAATAGTATATAAAGTCATAATATTACAGTTGAGACGGTTTTAAAATAGTTTGAACATGTTCTTTTTTCTTATAAAAATGTTTTGTTTTGGGCCAGCCACGAATGGCGCTTGCACTGCCAGTGCCGGTCAGCCATGCCAGTCACTAGTGAAATGTGCGTGTGCGTTTCTAGTTATTCATTGTGCTTTTTAACCCTATTTTACCAGGAGTTCGACAAGAAAGTTATTTGACGAAACACATGTTTTTTGTTAATTATATTAAAATAATGACTTTATTTTAAAAATTTGTTACCTTTTCAATCAATTTGTTACTTTTTGACCATGGTATTTATTTTTTGAAATATTCTGCTGGCAACCCTGCACGTGGTACAAATGCTCTGGGTCGACGATTTTAACACCTACAAAGCCGGCCCAAAAGCAAGGATTTATGCACTCTAATTAAAACCCGGCATTAATAAAACATGCCGGCACCCTCACCACTGACAAAGCAGACTGTCGTTGAAGGTGTCGAAAAGTCGGTTCATATATGCTGCTTAATCTCTGGGAGAATAGCTTTACTATTCTAACCAAGTGAAGCACGTGCACACACAAGGTGTTTGATGTTACTCCTTCATTTACCTCGTTCCAATTCTACTCTAATCCAATTCATGCTGATTTTTTTTGATGTTTTCTTTTCCCTATGCAGTACAGAAAAAATGATCGATTGATTGTTGAGTAACCGCAAAAATTTTCTCCGTGACCAAAGACTAAATGCGCTATAACTTACTCGGTGTATTAATGGTTTAAAAGGCAAGCGTATCTACAACAAAATTGTATCTCTAAAACGTTAAAACGCATGTTAACATTAACTTACCCAGTCGAATAGCTTGAAGAAGCTCACTTCTCGAATCAGCAACCGGTGGCGGTCTTTCCCTGTCTTGTACTTTAGTCAGGCGAACATTAGCTAGTGATTTAGCAAATTCGCTTTGATTAGCTGGAGGAGTGTCTGCCAAAAAAAACGTTTAAACATTACCATAGCACATTTCACATTAGTCAGGCAAACATTAGCTAGTGATTTAGCACATTTACATTGCAATTTCACGTTTTTACATTACCATGAACAATTTCACAGCACTGCATGAACTGCTATATCTCATCAGCGCACCTGGGCGACAGATGCACAGATGATAACCACATCTATTGATGTGGTAATCCGTAAGTTAAATATTTTCTACTTCTAGTAAAACCTGTTATTCTAAAACAAATTCAACCTGTCCGTAAATACAATATATTCCAGGCAAGATCATTTAAGCAGATATTCACCACTACACACACACTTACAACACTTCCACTCCAGCTAATCATAGAAGTAAGGATTATTAAATGTGGCAAACACAAAAAAATGAAAATAAACTGTGAACGAAAACGTCAATTTCAAGTTTTTTTTTTCATAGCTATATTGCATGCAGCTGTAGACGTACAAAACTTCCAAAACATTTCGAATGGTGTTACTCCAAACTCTTTGTAAAAATCATCTTCAATGTTTAGTTCTACCACTCTGTTATTGCCAACCAGAGGCGAAGATGTAATTTAAGTTTTAACTGCAAATCAAAGAGATTAAACCACTTAAATTATGCTCACCGGGACTCTCTGGTTCTGAAATTGGAGGAGGCGGAGGTGGGGGCGGAAGAGCAAGCAAATCTTCTTGAGGGGGCGGAGGAGCTGGGGGAAGAATGGTATCTGGAGCCACGCCGGTAGGGATCGGTGAAAGCGATTGAGGGATGCCAGCAAAATGAGATGGAATTGGTGGGGTGGGTGGTATAGGAGAAATCGCTCTTGGAGGAGATGGAGGAGGGGGCAGAGATATCGGAGCAGGGTAACGCGGTAGTTCTGTAAATTCTTGAGGTGGCGGTGGCGGCTCAGGGAGGTCAGTGTACTGTGGAGGAGGGTCATGATATTTGGGAGGGGGAGGAGGCCTCTTTGATAAAGTTGGGGAACAGCTTTGAATACTGTTGTCAGTAATAACTTCGTTGTATTTTGGTATCATTGGAGGAGAGGCTGTGCTATAGCCAGTAGAGGTAGAAAGATCAGATCTAAAAATGTAAAGCGGAGTATTGAAATATATTTTTTCCATTGCAGAAAGACACTATTCCACTCAAACTCAGAACATGGCATTTATCAGTTAAATATTTTACTGCATATTGATATTTGACCTCAATTGGCCGGCAGCGTCACCTAAACTACGCAAAAACCACGAAATTTAACTTTAATTGATCTACCGGTTTTGTTGTTTTAGTACTATTAAACTTTTGTTTTTAATCAGTTGAATTACTAACTAATCTCTAGGAATGTTATCGTTATTATCGATTAGAAAAAGCGAACTGTAAAACTTGATTGCATATTTGACATTACAGCGAAATTACAAACAGCCGTACCACGTAGATAAGCCATAAAAACAGAGATTGACAACGTGGCTCAGCATGATAAGACGTTGCAGTGCAATCGTGAGATTGCGGGTTCGATGCCGTTGATAGAGTCATTGTGTGTTTAGCAAAGTTACTTTAAGGAAATTTTTCATACTTGATTTTCTTGAAAATACACTGAGCCAGCAATAGCCTACACTTTGATACGGATCTGAACGCTGTTGGTCAATGTCTATTTGAATATTTGGTGATCTGACCACAGGATAATAACCCATAAAAAACTTAGTAAGAACAACAGCAACGTTGTCGAGTGGGTCGACGCACCACTTGTGGCGACAATGATCGAGCGTTCGAATCTCACATCGGCCGCCTTGTTACGATTCACGGCAATTTTCTCTGCTTGATTGCACTGCTTACGTTTAGAAATATTGGCGACTTCGAAGCAGGTCTGAACATAAGTTGCGCGAGCATAACTGAAGACAGATTTTACAGTGACTGGAAGATAAAAAATGTTGCTTGTAACGAAGAAAATGTCATTGAAAAAATGGGCAAAAAAGCTTTTTGGTTGAAGCATGATTTAAATTTCGCTTAAAAATAATTAATGCTCTTTTTGGTACTCTACACTATCGGCACAAAATTGAAACTTACGGCGTTCTGCTTAGTACAGGTGGTTTTCGTACTTGAAATTGCTCCGGAGTACGAGTTCTTGATATACTAGGAGCATCGACAAACTCAACTCCTTGTTTAATTTGAGCAGCTCTGATTTTTGTAAACGGAACAGCTGCTTTTACTTTTCGTTCTCTGTGAGTTGGGTTCAGTTTGCGCTGTAAAGTATAATTTCACATTATAGTGTTGCTTAAAAAAGCAGCATCGTTTTACACCACCCTTTCTATACTCACGCTGGTAGATCTTTCTGATGCGGCGTATATTCATCGCCTACCGCCAGTTTGTGGCTAGTAAGTGAGCTATTCAATAATAAATGTCTTTTCTGTCGTATGCAAATGGCGCTTTTGGAAAATTTGAAGGCTGAACTGAATGCTATTACAGCCTAGCCTAGGGGTGGGCAAACTTTTTAGCCTGAGGGCCGCATCGACCATTTTTCGGGTGGTCGAGGGCCAGGGCTTGTTGTCTCGGACAGCTGCTTGCTGTAAAAGAAATTGCATTAGCTCAAAATTTCGCGAAATGTCCTCGCAATGTGGTATCTCAGGGCGCAAAAACGGTGGTGTCTCTAAAAAAAAAAAGTTATCGCATTTTCGTAGACGGTAAATGCGTGGTTGGGGCATGGACATCGCCGCTTTTGCGCCTTTTCAATCCCCCTGTCGTATTTATTTTAATATGGCAAAGTTTCAAAACGTGTTCGCGGGCCGCACAGAGTGCTCTCGAGGGCCGCATGCGGCCCGCGGGCCGTAGTTTGCTCACCCCTAGCCTAGCCTATACTGAAGCACAGCTCCCGACTAATCCAAATAAAAGAAAGAGTTAAGCTGCGCTCGGCTTCACTTCATCCGGTCCTCCAATGACCAGGGGTGACCAAAATTTTTCACTAAAGGGCCAAATTCGCGACTGCCTGGCCACTGGAGGGCCGGATGAAGTGCGATTTACGCAATCTACGCAAAAATATGTTGTCAAAATGTATTATAGTACAATAACAACAATAAAATCACACCGCATGTTCAAGGTGTTTGGCGGGCCAGATTAACCTGGTTGGTTGGCTGGATGCAGCCCATGTGCCTTAGTTTGGCCACCCCTGGTGTAGGCCAAGCTTAAAAACGACAACTTCTCCACGACACAATGGCGGCTTCAATTTAAAAATACATGTGAAAGTAAATGTTTCCTAATCATTTAGGTCAGGGGTGTCAATCTGGCGGCCCACGGGCCACACCCAGCCCGCCATGCCCCATTTTGTCGGCTGCGTCATGCTATTTTTCTGAAGGGCAAAACAGAGCAATTAGGTGTTCCAGCACACTAAACCACTGATCCAAATAAAAAATAGAGGTCTTAATGTTAACTTTGAATGAAAAACAGGAAAAATGTTCCTTTGAAGAACGATCTCAAAAAAAAAAATTTTCACCTTCTTTCTGTGTGAAAAACGCCCCATCCCTAGCTGCCGTAGTATACCTTACGATTGTATCTTGATTTACAATTTGCATTATAATCTGGCCTGCGTAAAATCTAAGGGTGTTGTGGCCCACACCACTGAATGAGTTTGAAACTGAATCTAACATCTAAGAAAACATAGGAAAAAAGTGTTGGTAAAACAGAACTATACCATAGCTTTTTTCAAAGCTTTTTTTTATACAAAAAAAAGTAATCGTTTGCTTGCAAGGAAAGGTCACGAAGATCTTAGCTTTTTATAACTTACACAGTGCAGTTTGAGCACCATAAACATATACAGCGCTGATATCTACAATGCCTGTTGCACAGAAACAAATTTCTAAAACTGGCATACCAAGTAACGCATATAGAATTATTAAATGCCAATCGTTAAAATTCATAAAACACGAGCAAGTAAAAAACGTTACCACAGATACTTAACGGCGCTAAAAGCAGTAAGTGAATAAACCTGTCTACAAATGTGTCTTGCGGTAAAAGTGACCATAATTTATTTAAATATGTAATACTGCAAAAGAGAATTAATAGGCAACCATTTAACAATTCTCCTGGTGCAGTAACACTATTAAGTTGTAAGATATTTGTGGTTGAAGCTAATTTCCACGCGCTACTTTACAATATTAAAAGATATATCGATGCGACAGTTTTAATTTAATTTTCTAATCAACTAAACATCGATTTGTAACTAGAGAAGCCGCAAAGTATTTTCTGGATGCCCTGACGACAATGTTTACTGATATATCTTTAGTGTTTATCCTTTATTAAGGTATATACTTTCTTAAAACACTTTTCTTTTAATAGAGTGTCGCAGCAGAAGCCCTAGGAAGTCCTCCTAAACTCATGATTTACAAACATTTTTTGTACAGAAGCCAAGTGGTTTGTAGTCATCAAGAGCGGAAAAGGGGTCGCATAACGTATGAATGCATTGAACGAGTCTAAAGCTAGAAACCATTGCACCAGATAAACCGTCACCTTTTAATCAATTATTGCAGCAGTGAAACAATAAAACTAAATTTTAAACTAGGCTTAAAAAATGCAATTGGAAAAATATAAATAAAGGCTGATTGCTTAAAACTAAAACTTAGCTTAAACAAATAGTAATTAAAAGTCTTAAAAATTGCGTCCGTGCAATCGAAGGTTCATGAATTATGGACACATGCACAATTAAGAAAGAAAATGAAAATTCTAAAGCATGTTCACGAAATTGCACCATCAATAATGCAAGGCAAAGATTTGTATATTCTTTTTGTTCTAGCTAAAAAAATCTGTTTGCTTTCAGATTTAAAACATTTTTTACTTGCTGAAACACCAGCTGCACTTTGTGACATACGACCCAATCCTATTTCTTCCAAATATGATTTCCAACCGAAAAAATTTTGATTTTCTAAAGCAAATACTAACCCTACCCTTGCTTTCAAGCTTCAGCAGAGTATCGAGAAGCAAACAACATGCGGCGCAGTGTTTAAGATTTGACATCAGTAACAACTGTCATGCCAGCAATGAAAACGTCACTTTCCATCGAAATATTTTACAACAGACGTACCACAACATTGTAAATTTATAAAACGAAACATAATCATCATCACAAACCATTGATACTGAATAGCTGATAAGTAAACTCGATTTCTCAGCAATAATTTGTCGCCTACCTTTATTTTTTGATGCAGTGAGTCCTGTTACTACATAATCACTTTCCCACAACAATCAAGATTTTTCCAATAAATTTTCAGCGACTCTGTTTGTCATGCGAATGAGATCGTTGTTCGTTTACAAACAGACATGGAAGCTGTGACTACCGTAGCTCGTTCAAGGTTCAACTCAGGGGAGTCAAACTCAATCAGTGCTGGGGACCTACCGCAGCCTACTTCCCTAGACTATTATGTAAAATTTAGATAATGATACCATCGATAATACTGCAGATAGGGACGGGCATTTCACAATTTTGAACCTTCTGAATCCAATTCCTAATTTGATTTGAATCTTAAATCCCCATTTTTTTCTAGAACATAGTTCGAACCGAAATAAATTGCTATTAAAACAAAGTTGCGAACGCGTGATGCAAATACGATAACTTTTAAGTCATTATTTCAACACAAACGGCACGTTATCCAGTTGCACTGTAAAGTTTCTACAACCCAAGCAATTTCTGATTGGGGTGGGAGCTGCTTTACATTCTCGTCGTTCACCCTGAGCAGTTAGTAAACTGGCGAAATTTGCAGCAACTTGACAATCTCATTTCATCTCAATTTCTGATTTTATACTGGCAGGTTGTTTGCCAGTTTTTTCCTTTCTCGAAATACGCAGTTGGCAAGTAGTAGAAGCATGCACAGTTAAGGTAGCAGTTTTCTCTGTTTATGAAACACTTACGCTGCGCCATTGAATTGTTACGAAAAAATCTCTCTTTCTTAAAACTTATTTGACATGCAGAAGATGCGTGCCCATTTGTAATGTTAGTAAAGTAAGTTGCGTAACTTAATGAGCGTGAGCGTTTGTTTGATGGTTTACTGTGCAAGAATACAAAATTGTTCTACTTTGCCATCACCTAAATAGCATGACGCAGGCCACAAAGTGGGACATGGCGGACCGGATTGGACAATTCTGGTTTAACAATTTGCAAACTGCACAAACGACGTCTATTAAATATTTAAATTATGTAAAGGTTGTACAGACTACTTACTTCCCGTTTTCGTTGGCCTCTTCTTCTCTCCTTCGCGTCTCTCATTTCTTTTTGCATTGCATCTCTCCACAAATTGAAAAAATAATCAGGGTCGGTGTAAATTTTTAATGCGTCCCGACCGTCGTCTCTAAAACAAAAAACAAATATAAACAGATGGAAGGTGCCAACTCATCGACGAAACATTCTAATGCGATTTAGCACTGCTTAAAGAGCATCAAGCAATCAAGTATAATTCTTGATATCTTCAAGCTGTTCATTTACAACCATTTCCTTTTAATGGATCATTTCGCCGTGGATCGCAATTAAAATATTTCTTAATGGATTTAAATTAGCTTAAACGTGAAAGCTAATAATATTGGACAATAAACATGCTTCAAAACTCATTTTGCGGAAAAATTAAACTGCATTTTTGATTTTTTCTGTAATAAGCTACTTCGAAAGATTTGTGGGAAAGTTGATTCTCGGTCCTATCTATTACATTTTTGAAGATACAGGTAATCATTTTAAAATCTTTGGGCCCACAGATAATTATTTCTTAAGAATTAAATTCAAGAAAATTACGTCACAATCAACTTAAAGTTTTGACTTTTCCGCCAAAACTTTCCAAAATTTTTGTATACGTCTCAAATTCTTTCCGGGAGTCGTAGGTTAGAAACTATTGCTCCAAACAAAGTTATGCTATTTGTCACATCTGTTAGTCTAATCAAACACAAAAGCGTTTGCAAACTAGGCTGGTTATTTACATAACTGTCAAAAAAAAATTGCAAGAACTATCATTGTCAGAAACACTCCAAAAATGCAAATAGCGTGGCCTATAAGTGACCACCTGTCAACAAAATGAACATTTCCAAAGCGTTGTACTTTGGTTGAAGTATGAGCTCAAGGTGTGCTTGAAACAAAAGACAAAATTATAACCAGAGATATGAATTACTACTGCAACAAAATCGGCTGTTGTTACATTCATAAAATTTTGCTTTGATTCTACAAAATCAAACTTTTACCAAACATTTATAATTAACATAAAATGTCAAGTTTAATTATTCACATGTACGATTACATCCTTCATATAGCTACAACGACTCAAATAAATAATGACGCTTTTTAAATCATTTGCCAAAATAAAAATAACTGTCTGACATTGCCAGCATAATAAAAAATGTCGCAAAAACTGAAAAGTTAAAAATAATAAACCAATTGAGCCAGACCATTTTTAGTCAACATTTGAACTAAAACACTAATCTCGCGATTTGACATTGTTTTTTAAGCAAGATCATTTTGAATGAGTGAGGGAATATTCAATAATAAATTTCGATAAAGAGGTTCTACTCTTCTAATACCTCGAAGTAGCAAAAATTAGCAAAGGCGTACAGATGCTAAACATTTTACATCAAACCTGAAAGTCTGCGACTCATCAACTAAGGTCCACATTGAAAAATCAAAATAACACGATAACACTAAAACTTCAAAATTTGTATACCGTATTTTTTGTAACAGAAGCGGCGGCTACTAATTTGTTTCTTGCACTACTTTGTTTGGCTTCGAATCAAGGGCGGCTTCTATTATTCTTCCAATCATATCATGCAACAGGCCATTTTTAAGGCAGAAGAAAATAACAAAAAATCGGAAAACCAAGTACAAATAACGAATAAATCTCAATAGAATGCTTCGCAATAATCCGATAGCCTTAAATGTCCTGGCTTTAATGTAATTCATTGGACAGAAAGTAGGAGAACCAAAAACAAATAAATCTTTGTTTTCTGTTGTCCAATTTTCGCCAACAAAGTGTACTTGCAGATACCTCCACTGAAAAAACTGACCCCAATATTAATGACTTCGTTAATAATAATAATGAAATTAACATAGGCCTACCATAGGTATGATCTTACCCGTCGTGTACAATAAAATACGTTAACAGTCTTCGCTTGTGTTATTGCACATGTATGCAAAATGACCTTAAGAACGGTAGCACGGTACAATAATTTTTTATCAATATTTTGAGCGGCTCCTAAATCGAGGGTGGCTTCTATTGTTTTTTCAATATTTTGTGAGGCTTCCAATCGAGAGCAGCTTCTAAGCAACTGCAGCTTTTAGCCGAATGTGTTAAAAATGCATCACAAGCTGATTCTTTCAATTCGTGGAATAGCCATTAACCCCTGAACATTTCTCACCTGAATCGATTTAGATTTTGTAAAGGTGGAGGCTTATCGGCAGACATGTAAATGGCCTTCAATGTATTTAACAGCGTTTCACGGGATACCACTTGTTGGTCAGTCTTCATGCTTGACCGAAATGCTTTCCTCATGTTGATATCATGCAGGGATACTAAAGACAGTTTATTACACAATTGGAAATCTAGAGAATGTAATTTTAAATAGGAAAAATAGGGAGGGAACAACCATTTCCAAAATGTGTAGAAATCAAACGTAGTCGAGTATTTATTTCCTTGAAAATCATTTTAAAGAGCCATTTTCCTGCTTATCTACGTTTCTAAAATGGCCGCTTAGAAGTGATAGTTTGAGCGGCTTTAAGAGACATGGGCTTAAGGGAGATAAGCTAATCAAAATATTACTTCTTCCAAAAAGAGGCCTCCGACAACAGATTGTTCCAAAAAGAAAATTTTAAACCAGTTTGAAAGGAAAGACGTCATCTACACAAAACCTTACAACGAATAATACACTTTTGTTCTTACAAATGACAAAAAAGAAAAATGTACTTCAAACATTAACAACGCAAATTAGCTGTACTAATGCCAGCTAGTTCATGCCAAAAGTTAAGGAAAAAAAGTAATTTCACATTACATGCCATAATCACCAGTGAGGCAACAACAGAAGTAAAAACTTTTGAATCTCACTAATCACACACATAAAGTATGTTTAAAAAACAAGCAATAAAATTAACTGCCATGTAAAAATAGGCATGAAATCACAATAAATAAAATCACTCGATATTATTTGTCACCACATGCCGTCAGTATTTTAACTTTCTGTTTAATTAAATCTCGTCAGTGGCAACTATTAATTGGCAAAATTACTACTACTAATATCAGAGTTAACTGTGAGCACCATGCAAATCATTATCATGCAGAATTTGAATTTATTTGTAAGTAAATATTTGATTTAATTGTAGACATACTATTGCTTGATAATTCCACTTTCTGTAGTTTCCTGTGTAGTGTGTAAATATTGTAAGCTCTATAATGCAGTTAAGGCCCTATTGCATTCAAAAAACTTTAAGTTGGGTTACTGACTAATACAACGTAGAGTTAAATAATCTAGGAAAATACAACGACAGCACCCACTTAATTGTATTAGCTATCCAAACGTTTTATGTCATCAAAGATCAGCAAATACGTTACTGCTATGGGAAATTTTTTCGTCTACTTAATAAAAAACTAAAATCAAACTAATGAAACTGCTGGAATAAAGAATTTGTTTTGTCTATTCATTACAACACCATTTTGATTTTCTTCTCTTCCCAAGCTCTTTATTATTGCTAGATCTCAATGCTTGGGTCCGTTTAAGTATGATTTTACAAAGCTGTTAAAAATGATATAAACACCTTCTTCCACTGTAGAATCAAGCCGTGTAACCTTCTCAGAAAGCTTGTCAATCCTCCCTTGAAGGTTATTTGCCCTCGAATAAAATGCATTTGCTTCGTTGAACAGTTCTCCAAACATGTCTTCAGCATGAACAGAAAGGGATGAAAGTTGAAGAATAACACCTAAAAAATTAAGCTTAATCAAACAGACTCTAATCATAAATTCTACAGTTCAATTTACAGCTAATTTTTACAAACTAACAAAAGTTTTCTGGGAGGACAGTACATACAAAACCGACTTTACGACTGAATAGGTTTCAAATTGTAGCACAGCTACAAAATCAGCACTTGCTTTCTTGCAAAAGTACAGGTACTGATATTTTTGCTAAAAAAGTTACTTGACTTTTCAACACTTTCAGTGATAGCAAAAATTGTTATGTGTAATGCAAATGGTAATAAAAATAGTAGAAACAACAATTTGACCTTCTTTTGAAATAATAACAACTGATGGCAGAATAAAGCGTATTAAAATCAATATGTAGTGCTCTGAACTGTTATCAGACAGACTTGTATAGGTTTTATATAATATCTTTACATTTACAGTCATTAGCAAAAACAAGGATAGTTTATCATAGGCGGCGGGTTTTCATAATATTTGGGTAGGCGAAACTGTGACGTCACGCACTGGTGACGTAATAAGTCGCGTAACCAACTCAGTAAACGAACTGCCACCAATTTAGATCACCAGAGGTGAAAGATCGAACTACTTTTGAAAATTGCAAATGGCTTCATACCTCCATTTCAATCAATTTTACATCAAAATAGTGGGCCCAGGTAACAAAATAGCCTCCATATATAACCAAATATGTTTACTTGATTAACGGGGGCTTTCTCCCCCCCCCCAGTAACAATTTTGGGAGGGCGGCGCCCCTGTAATCAACAGTAAAGCAGCTAAACTAAAAAGTTGGCAAATGCTATACTTTAAAAAAGACTTCAGTCTTGTAGCATCAACAAACATTCAGATTTTTAAAAAATACTCGTGTATCAATAAACCAACCATTTTGAAAACACACCAGATAATTTTGCAACAAAAATACCAACCTATTTTATAGCAAGGACAAAACTTTCTCAATAAACCTGCAAACTGAATGAAGTTGCAATCTACGCCAACACAGCAAAAAAAGCGCTCCACTGATCTCTTTTGAAGCAGAAGCCTTTGTGATAAGCATGTTTGCCACTATCAAAGAGAAATGTGTTTAAAAGAAAAAAGTTCTCGAGTAGAGATCAAACCGATAAGAACAAAAGTAAAAAATACGACCTAAAGAGCTTAGTTGTAACAGTATCGTAACGTAATACATTTAACTCTTCTGCATTGAATAGTTACCATTTTGTTTCACTCTTAAATGATCTTACGTCATGACCTTGAAGTCTTCTCACTGCTCACTGCATTCGCATTTAGTTGTTTTGTAACTACAACTATGCATGATCCTTAAGTTAATGCGTTGACTACATAAATAAAGTTGTGTTACTTCTTTCCCTCAGGCTTGCCAACTTGGCATAAACAAAAATTTGTTTTTGACTAAGCATCAAGACAGTCAACTTTCTAAGTCCGACCAAATGTATACCCACATCCATTACTTTTTATGTAGTGAAAGTTTTATCATCATTGATTTCAGGCACACTCAACTAACATAAAAACCTCAAAGAAAGAGCATTTTCTGTATTATATAATCATGAATTTATTTACAGATTCTTGATTTATTAAGTAAGCATAAACCTAAACAAAATTCACATTTGCTAAATAACTTGACATAAAGCTAATTCATCATCAATAACTGAATTGTTTGTATTCAGGAAGAACTCCTGCACGGAAATTATATACATTTATTGATCAACAGAAGTTTAAATCAGGCCAAAACTATTAAAGATCTTATTTCTCAAACCATAGCTCCAGCTTCAGTGCACTTTATTGCCAGCTGCTCCAGCTCCTTTACTGCATTTCATTTTACTCACGTTTGTAAAATTTGAAATTACTGGCAAAGCCTTTCCATTATTAAAGCTTTAAACAGCTCACAAAGTAATCAATGGCAGAGAAAGTTAGAGACACCATTTTCTGTTGCATAAACGATTTCTTAATAAACTATACAACAACTGAAAACAACCACTAAAAAAATGGCTTCTAAACGAAGTGTTGAGAGCTAATGATGTCTTGTTAACAACTACCCCCAACTCCAACTCCTTAAAAGTATATAGCAAAACTGCAGTTCCAAGCTATAGTTTGAATTACACTGAGTGTTCTATATACAGTAGGTGTATAATCAATCACCATTTCATTGCCTAAGATGCAATGCAGCATTTAAATAAGCATATTTGCTATATTTATGGCAGTGATGCTGTGGTGCAGTGGATAGTACAGCTGCCTTGAAATGTGATGGCTACGAGTTCAATTCGTTGTTAGTAGGGTACTCAGATAAAGGCAGTGTACACTTCAAGGGGCCTGGTATGTGAATGTATGGGAGGTGCACCGTGAGTATACTGGGGATACAACTTCTTTTTAATTTATCACAGAAATTGACCATTCTGAAACGACCAGAATTCATGTGTTTAACGCATCAATAACATTGATCTATCACAAAAGTCTGATGGAAAAATAGCTTCCAACAGTAAAATGCTGTTAATGGCAAAATAACGGCAAGTGCTGTAAACTTAAGGGTGAGTTTAAAATGAAAACAGTTATTCATATTTAAATTTAATGCTAACCTCAACATAAACTCTAACAAAATATAAAACGTTTTGAACAAACATATGAATAACATCAAACCAAGAAACAACTTAACAGAAAGTAACAAAATGAATGGTAAACCATTTTTAAAATCTAGTATTTTTACGTACAAAATTGAGCTGAAGAACAGAGTACAATATTTATTGCCAATTTTGACATTAGTCAGCAATTAGAGTTTCTATCCCCAGACCAAAGCACTTCATATCTTCATTTTAAATGTGCGATCTTTTGCAAAATTAAGTACTTTAATTACTTCAACATATGTATACTATCTATAAGTTCTATTCCATATTTTATCCAGCAATGCAGTACCACAAAACTGTGGTTTTACTCAACAAAATCAATAAAGTTATTACCTGATAATGAGTTGTTGATGACACATTCTAATTCATCTACCACACCATCAGGAATTTGGTGTTGACATAAAGATGAAGGTTCCACTAATCGCTTAATTAGAGGCATGGTGACTATTAACTTTGTCTAATTATCACATCCCACACCATATTAACAAATGTTACTGCTTAGATCAGCTTATACTGCAACAGTCGGTATACAGCATGAACTGTGCAACTGCAATTCGCATTTAAACACCTAAAAACATTTCTATAGTTTAATACAGGGTGCCTGCTAAAAACCACTACATTTTTTAAGCATCTGTCAAAAACTGACATTTCACTCAATTTGGTAGCACTTCAAACGATTCTCCTTTTTGAATGTTATATACAGTCCTTTTTAAAATCTTGATAAGTTCTCTTGATATTTCATGTTGACTACTATGCCGTCAACTTTTGTTGACAGGAGACATGAAGAGATCCAGTACAGCTTCCTTAATAAAAGAATCCAGACATGTAGCAGCTCCTGCACTTGGCTTATGCTTTCCAGCAGCAACCGGTCTGTTAATTTTAAATAAACCAGCAACTGCAGAAAATTGGTGTCAAGTAATTTCTCTAAAGAAATTGGGAAGGATCTCTGCAGACCTCTTTAATCCCCATGTTGGATTTTCAGTCTTAAACAAACTATCACAACTTGTTGCAAATTCAACAACTGTGGCATTTTGAGATGAACAAATAAGTCGAGATGTTGTTTGCTCATGCCTGCTACAATGTAATTGTTGGAACAAACAATCAGTTTTGGGTCTGATCTTAATATAGGGGTGGGCAAACTTTTTAGCCGGAGGGCCGCATTGACCATTTTTCGGGTGGTCGAGGGCCAGGGCTTGTTGTCTCGCACAGCTGCATGCTATAGAAGAAATTGCATTAGCTCACAATTTTGCGAAATGTTCTGGCAATGTGGTATCTCAGCGCGCAAAAACGGTGGTTTCTCTAAAAAAAAAAAAAGGTCATCACTTTTTCATAGATGGTTAATGCGTGATTGGGGGCAATTGTAGGCTCTGACGCATTTTCCGTCTAAGGGAGAGGCGGTTACCTTTTTTTAAGGACACCGTCGCTTTTGCGCCTCGTCAATTCCCTTGTCGTATTTATTTCAAAACGACAAAGTTTTAAAAAGTGTTTGCGGGCTGCACAGAATGCTCTCGAGGGCCGCATGCGGCCCGCGGGACGTAGTTTGCCCACCCCTATCTTAATGGCTAACAAGAAAATAAGTCGAGATGGTGGCAATCAAGACAGTATTTGTTGAGAGATTGCATGAATAAATAAGTGTAATGTATGAATACCACATAAAATCAAATTTACCAGTTTTTTACCAGGTGATCTGTACATTCAAAATCAAGAAAAATAGCTACATATGTTATTTTGCGCTTCTTAACTACAATCAATATATTTTTTAGAACCAAAACAACTTTTCAATCACTACTGAGTAAATTTTACATTTTATTTTCTAAAACATTTCCACAATTATTTCTATTGATAAGTGCCAGGCAAGAGATCTAAAAACACTATTTTGAAGTTTTTGCTGTGACTTGACTGAGAAGCATTGATAATGTTTGTTGCATAGAGGTAAGTCACAGTTCATTTTTTTTTATTTTTTGCCATATTTATCTCCATTCATGAGTAAGTGAATTGTATCGCTATGTTTTTGGACTTGCTTGGGAGGTAGGTCTGCACTTGCTTGGGAGTTGCTATTCCCAAAGTATCTGGGCCACCTGTCTTCCACATAAAGGTGGGGTGTCTTATTAAGTGCCTTGCCCAAGGACACAACAAGCGAACTTGCTGGCTTGTTCTCCACAACCTTATAGTATGAGTAACATTGTAAATAGGTAAGTTAAATCTGCTGGTCATGTACAAAATACACAAAGAATTGGAAAAAAAGCAGTCATCTTTTGTGCTTACAGACTTCCAAACAGCAGCAATCCACTCACCAATAAATGTCATCATAATTGGTAAAACCATTGCTTGAATGGTGATTCTGATCCGTAAATTCTTCATTGTGCATAATTAATAGTTAGGCAGTGGCTATTTCGCCGTCGACAACTATTTGCCCTTGGAATCTATTTTGCCGTAATCATTCATGTGTGTTTATATAGCCGTATTTGCTACAATTACGCCAGTGACACTGTGGTGTAGTGGATAGTGCGCTGGTCTTGAGACACCATGGTTGCAGGTTTGAATCTCAGCTGGCAGGGCATTAAAAGAAAGACAGTGCAGACTGAAGGGGTAGGCCCGATATGTAAATGTATGGGGCAGTGTACACTGGAAGGGAATGTACAGGGTGGGGGATAGAGACCTGGGGGTGCAAAATTTTTTTAATTGGTTTTTAAAATTGACCAATCAGAAACGACCAAAAGTCACATGTTTATTACGTCATTTAGATTGACCAATCACAAATAACTCAGGGCAAAATAGTCTCTGAGGGTAAATTGCCGGTGACGGCAAAATAGCCATTGCCAAATAGTTAAGGGTTAGTTTACATTGCATGACCATACATGTACTACTTAAAAGACTTACTTTGATTGGCTTGTTTTGGCTTAAACAGTGAGTTTAACTTTAATAACATTCAGCAATTTTGCTCGGTCTTGTCTATCAAATTAAGCTTGCAGTTTTTCAATGATAAATTTGGAACTTTTATCTTTCTAAGTTTCTGTGCTGCAGTGACCTTACTGTAGTTTAGCCTAATAAATTTTAAATGAACAGAAAACCTTGAAATTAGCAAACTCATTTTACGCAGTTACTGATTTACTACTTTAGTTTTTCAGACAGAAGCCAACTATATGTTGTGCAACACTTAAATATGGACCTAAGAATTATGCAGTTATGGAAATGCAAAAAGAACACCAAGCCTAACTGAATTACGGCAATCACAGATCTACAAAATTCAGGGACAAACTGGCTATGCACAATAAATCCACTGTTTTAAATAATTGTGCCAACTGTTAGCAAGTGTCTTGACTTTAAAAGTGTAAGGCTCTTGGATGCTTTCAGTTCTGTGGCCTTTCAGTACACCAGCACTTATTATTTTAGAGCAATGTTTCGTTTTCTTGTTGAATCTAATGGTAAAAAATTCCACAATCTTTAGGTATACTACTAAAACACAGAAATTCCATAAGCTAGCCCAAACTCGAACTGTAATTCTAACTCTCACACTAACTTTAACCCTAACTCAAACGAAGAGGTCGCCTTGCTTTAAACCCAACCCTAACCGAGGTGATCAACAACCGGAGCAGGAGCGGATTTGTTGTTGTTGTTATTGTGATTACCCCTCCTCTTCTTCGGGATGGAAATACGGCACGAACAGCAATTCAGGTTTATGCCGGCAACCTAACTGAAATTAGGCTATGGAAAGATGGCAGCCCATTTCCAACCAGTCATGAGTGACTGGTAGCTCCACCATCAAGAAGGCGGATTGCCACTGGTGGGTAACCAAGAGTCGCCTTTTACCACATGCTGGATTAGCAACTTCACAGTTGTAACTCGGTGAAGTACTGGTAGGCCACCTGTCTGCCGCATAAAGGTGGAGGCGTCCCACTAAGTGCCTTGCCCAAGGACACAACAAGCAAGCTTGCCGGAGCGGAGTCGGACTCGGAGTTTAGCAATTTTGGCCGGAGTCGGACCAGGAGCTGGAGTTACAATAGCCTCTATAAAACCGGGCCAGGAGGCGGAGCCGGAGTTGGGTTAAGTGTCAGCCTCTGTTGGACACTGAGGTTCAGCAAGACTAAAGTCAACCTTGGCAACAACTTATTTTTGGGCCAAATCGAATAGAATTCACTGCTGAGTTTAGCTTTAGTCCATCTAGTACCAGTAGGTAGTCCTCTGTAGTCCAAGCGCTGTCAATCAGCCATTGGTACGCAATGTTGATTTTTCTGATTAGAGTTTGTCAAGCAGAGAGCCACAGATAAGAAGGAAGCCGTTTTGAGTGACAGTTGTGATGCAGTATCACAATACCCTTGTTTATCAAATAGTCTACACGTTTGTGTCATATCTTGGCTACAACCCTCAGTTCAGCTACCCGTAGTTAATTAACATGATTAGGCCAAGATTTATAACTGCGTGAAGGACTGGGCATTGTGTGATTTACAGGATTTATTAAAGCAAGTTAAGCTACCGTTATTAATATCAGGTTACCCAAAACCGGTATAATATAAAGGCCTATGCAGTTGATAGGGAACAGCTGCCCTGGTACGGTAACCTGCTGGCTCAGCACCAGCAGACTACTAAACTGCTAAACAGAAATCTAGGGCTTATTTCAGATGTCCAGACCAAAGGCCTACTAGACATTAGAATGCTAGCATATAGTTTTGGCAAGGCACTAGCCAGTAACAAAACTTAACAGTCCATGCTGGTTTATGAAAATCTGGCAGTCTGACTCAGTTTGCATAGAAATTTTAGGCCAGAACACAAGTATGTATTGCTTGTAATAGGCTATGTCTGATAAGACTAGGCTATTGCAGTATCAATAGGCCTACCAGTAAAGTGATTGGAAAGTAACAACTTCCAAATTTCAAAATCCAGCCTACCAGCAGTTTTGGCTTTTAATAAAGAAAAGTTTTACTGTATTCTTTGATTCCGAATTTGTAGAATGTACTGTAGTATGTAAGGCTTTGTTTGCTCTTACATGGCTTTACATAGCAATTCGGTTTTAAAATTACTTAAAAAAGAAAAGGTTTTTTGTAAAGTGTGTCAGGCAACAAAAGTGATGTTTGGAAACATTTTTCCCTTCATTTTTTTAAGGCAGTGGCCATTTTGCTGTCGACGGCAATTTACCCTCAGAGACTATTTTGCCGTGAGTTGTTTGTGATTGGTCAATCTTAATGACGTACTAAACATGTGGCTTTTGGTCGTTTCTGATTGGTCAATTTAAAAAACCAAAAAAAAAAATTTTGCACCCCCAGGTCTCTATCCCCCACCCTGCACACTCCCTTGCAGTGTACACTGCCCTGTACATTTACATACCGGGCCTGCCCCTTCAGTGTACACTGTCTTTCTTTTAAAGCCCTGGCCAGCTGAGATTCGAACCCGATACCTTGGCATCTCAAGACCAGCGCTCTATCCACTACACCACAGAGTCACTGATGCGATAATAGCAAATTTGGCTATATAAACAGACGTGAATGATCACGGCAAAATAGATTCCAAGGGCAAATAGTCGTCGACGGCAAAATAGCCACTGCCTTTTTTTAATGGTTATTCTACTGTTATATACTGGACAATATACTGGTTTTGTTTTATGCTGTTTTTGCAAAAATACATTAAAACATAATAGAACAACAAGTGGAACCATGTGACCCATTGCTTGGAAAATCTAAGCAATCAACATTCTCGCCAGACCACATCAAGACCTATTACTGCTTTTTTTAAGACACTACAACAATTGTCTCAGACTGATCAAAAGAAATTACTTGATGCATCAACGGAATATATTGTGCGAGACATTAGGTCTTTCAAAGCTGTAAAAGATCCTGGATTCAGAAATATGGCTGACTACTTAGTTCAGCTTGATGCAAAATATAGACATTTTGTTGTAAACAAAGCCTGCCATCCCAGCACACTTTTAAACGACATGCTATTTAAAAGGCTTGATGAAAAACAAAAAAAGGTAATTAATCATTTTCAATCAGCTATAAAAAGAAATGGATATGTGGGCATTACCACAGACATGTGGACTAATTATAATGGTCGGTCTTACTTGTCTTTAACCTTTTATTTTGTTGAAGATAGCTTTTTGTATCATGGTGTGCTAGCAGTTGACCATTATGTAAGTAACATTAAAAGTGGAAAAAACATTTGGGAAGCAATTGTCAAGTTTTTTGATGAAAAAGGGGTTACATTACATGCATTGACTTAGCATAGTGTATTTGTTTCTGGCAGTGGAAATAATGTGATTCTTGCATTGAATGATTTCAAGCGAATTTCTTGTGCATGCCATATTCTGGCTACCTTGTTGTCAAACACATTGCAAATCAAATCCTTGAGTAGGTGTTGCTTTCCTTTAGATGTTCGTGATCCTTCCCTTCAGTTAGTAAATAAAATCAAGAGCAACATTTCTGCCATTAGGTCCATTACCACATATGTCAAACAGTCTTGTCTCAATAAGAAGCTCAAAAGAAGCTTAAAGCAAAGTAATGAAACTCCCTGGAAAACAATTTTGTACATGCTAAAATCTTGTGATGAAAACAAAGATGATGTTGAAATGATTTTAGATTTGAAAAGACAAGGCCATTTGTTGTTAGACATAGATATCTTAGTTATATCAGACTTGATAAAGTTTTTAAAACCTTTTGAAGAAGCTACAAAAGCCTTAGAAGGTGATCAGTGGCCGAAATTGCAAAAAGTGTATCTTTGCTTTCTGAATTGAAACGAAACCTGATAAAAATGTCAACAGATTCTAATGTGCTATCATTTCTCAGAAAAAGAGGCTTGCACTGTTTGGAAGAAAAGTTTGAAAATTTGGATTTTCATTTGTTGGCTCTATTTTTTAATCCAAAGTTTAAGTCTTTAAGATCCCCAGATCTGACCAATGATGACAAAAAAGAATTCATGATTTGGCAAGATCGCTATTGTCGGAAATTGTTTTGCTCCCATCAGTTGTTTATATTGACAAAGAACATTCTTATGGAAAACCAAGCAAAAAATCCAAAACACCTGCGTTGGAGGATGAATTTTTTATTGGCAATGTGATGACAATAAAATTGCAGAAAAAGAAGATGAAGTTAGCGAGTATCTTTCTACTGTGTTTTCAAAACCAAAATGTGATGAATGATTGTGTCACAGAAAATGAGTTCAACATTTTACAGTTTTGAGATAATGCCACCAAATTGCGATTTCCAGCGTTAAGTCGCATGGCTGTAGGACTCTTTTAAGTGTTCCAGCTTCAAGTGCAGCAAGTGAAAGAGCTTTTAGCACAAGTGGCAACATATTGGAAACGAGCCATAGAAGCCTGTCTGCTTCTGCAGTCAGTAGCTTGGTGGTATTGAATGATACCTGCCAAGATTAAAATGAAAAACTTGTTAAAGTAATTTGGAACCCACTCTTACTTTTAGCTTCTTTACCATCAGTATAATGCAAACGTAAATCCATTTTTCAGCTATTTTTTGTGATATAAGCTGCAATTAATGTATCGTACAGAATGACTTATCTAAGATGCTAACATGTTGCAGGAAATAAGTTTTTCTGATTTAAAGTTAGTGATTTTAGTCAGGAATATTGAACAGGTGTTGAGCTACAACAAAATGCATTGATATTAATATTACTGTTAAGTAGATGAGAGAAAAGAGTACTGCTTGTACTTTCAATAATATTTTTACAAAATTTTGAATTTTCAAAAAAAAGTGTAATTACAATTGCAAGCTTATAATCTTTAAAAGCTGTATCAAGCAATACTTCACAGACGGTACTTTGTTTCTAAAAAAGCAACTTTGCAGTGTTAGATACAACAGTGACATTCTGTTCAAGTTACCATTCCAAAATATTGTTACATTTAATTAAATGTAACTTGTGTTATACAGTGCAGTTGATTCATTTATATCAGATAAGTTTGTGCGTTTTGGGATTTTTAGTTTTAGTGTAGATTAATGATGTTGCAGTTTTTTTCTTTGCTAGAAACTGAGAGAGAGAGTGTTGCTGTTGCCTGTTCTTAGTGAACTACATATTTTTTACAAAAATAATTTTGTAAATGTTTCAACTTCAGAAGAAACACTAATTTTTGTAGTGATAGTGAGTTACGAGGTGCATTCAATAAGTTTCCAGACTTTTTTGTACAGGCATTTATAATTGCCGTAAACTTGAGATATTTCAGTATGTTGTTACTATGGTCGAGCTCATTAATTCAGATCCCCAAGTTCTTGATGCCCTGGTAACCTGCGATGAAAGCTGGATCTATTGTTATGACCCAGAGACCAAGAGACAGAGTTCCCAGTGGAAGCATGCTGGATCTCCCAGACCCAAGAAGGCCAGACAGAGCAAGTCCACCCAGAAACTCATGATGATCCCTTTTTTTGACAGCATGGGCATAATCTACATTCACTGGGTTCCCACTGGAATCACAGTCAACAAGGAGTACTATATTGAAGTTTTAAGGGAGTTCAGAAAGAGATTCCGTCGGAAGAGGCCAGAACTCTTCGAATCAGGTCAGTGGCATTTACATCAGGACAATGCCCCAGTCCACAACTCCATCCTCGTCACAGACTATTTGACCCAGATGGGCATCAAGACGGTTCCCCATCCTCCCTACAGCCCAGACCTTGCTCCCTGCGACTTTTGGCTATTCCCAAAGCTCAAGGAAAACCTCAGAGGCAATCGTTATTCCACAATTGAAGACATGAAAGAGGCTGTGACGAGGGTCCTAAACACGCTCACACAAGAAGACTTCCAGGGGGCTTTCCAGAAGTTGTTGGAACGGTACAACAAGTGCATTGATGTCGGAGGAGAATACTTTGAAGGGGACTAGAGTTTTTTGTGTGTACGGTTGATAAAAGTGTCCATACTAAAAAGGTCTGGAAACTTATTGAATGCACCTCGTAGTTACCATTTTCAAGACTTAATGTAAATTCGATTTGCAATGCTACAAACCCCGTAATGTTTTCAAAAAAGCTGCTTTTGTATTTCATTGGAGTGACCAATCATTTTTATGCTTCTTTAGTATTTTATTGCATTGGCTCATCATTTTTGGTTATTTTAAATGATGTGGGTTATGTTGTATTGTTCAGTTGTTCATGTGATTAAGCATTTTGGATTTTCAGTTTTTTGAGAGAGTAGTGATCTATTATTATTTTGTTGGTAACTGACAAAAGCAAATGCTGCACCATGTTCTTGCAACAATATTTTTGCAAAGATATGGAAATTTTTAGTGGTAGAGAAAAGACTGAATCCAATATTGAGCAGACGATCTTTCTAAAATCTGAATAGTAAGTTGATAGTGTTAAGCAATATTTCAAACCCAGCGATCTATTGTCAAAAAAGTAGCTTCAGTATCTTATTGTGAAGTATTAATAATTTGAAATTAAACAGTTAAGCTATTGTAGCCTGTTATTTTAAGTGAAATGTGACCTGTATCGTGCAGGAATTTTCGGGTTTTCAGTTTTTGTAATTGAACAGTGATCTGCTGTTACCAAACACCAGTATCGCTATACTCTAAGCCAGTGTTTCCCAACGTGGGCGGTATCGCCCCCTTGGGGGCGTTGGAGACTTGCAAGGGGGCGCTGTGAGCAATTTCTTATTTGAGGGGGCGCTGAACACACATAAGGGGGGCGTTATAAAAATGCTTATAAAAAATAAAATAATAATATATAAAATACATTACATACTACAATTCTACGTGTTATCACAAGAAACAATTGTACAGAAGAATATATAATCTACTGTATTTTTCCAATTTCTACCTCGTTTTGCTGCGTCTGCTGTATGTAGGCAATAGGCACCAATCAGTTCATTACAGTTCAGTTGCTTACACTCTTAGTTAGACCCCGTGTGTTCGTGACGGTGGCATATGTGTGTAATATTGTCACAAAATATCATATTAATTCGTTAGATTTCTTGTCATTGCTCGCTTTTCTGCTGATGCTTTTGTTTTTGTATATTTCGTATTGTTAAATGCATTGCTAGCAAGATTAGTCTTAGCCTACTACAGCTGCCTTTTTTCTTTGCAAAAACATGTACGCTTTTATGACGTAACAATCCAGCTTGTTCGCTTGTTCGAGTAACCTCTAAATTTTGACGCTATTTATAGTCATTCGCTATAACTAATTTACTAGAGCTTTCTTTTGTTCTAGCATTTTTGCTTTAGTTTTATTTGGAAATCTGGAAGTTTCTTGGGTCATGTGATAATTTTCGATAAATATCGTAGCTGCGCATGAAAAAAAACACATAGAGAGGGATGGGAAGTGAAAAGAGGTGAAAAATGGAAAAGTATTATCGCATTTGTTAATAGCCTATCGTTGTTGAAGAATTTGAAGCGGTTATTTTAAGCAATAGTGCTTGTACATTGAAATCGATACTGAAGTGAAATATTTTTGTTGTGAAAAGTCAAAAACTGTTAAAGCTGTGATATAACATTGTTGAATTTAAAAAGAAGCGTAATTAATCTAACTGGAAGAGACGTTAGATTGTTAAAAAATTACTTAAATTAAAAGAAGCAATAGGGCAAAAGAGTTTGTCCTTAATAAATTGAGAGTTTTAAGTAAAGCTACGCATAGAATTTCGACTTACCTTGAAGCCTACGTGAAGCGTATTTCAGACACAATCTAAGAGTAATATATTTTAGCCAAAATAAATAAGACGTCACACACGCCCTAACCACCCCCTGTTAAGGTTTGTGACAAATATGTTGCTCGTGCTTTTATTCACATAGAATTAGTAAATTAGTTTTGGACTTAAATAATATTTACAAACATTATAGAACCTATTGGACATTTGTGAACATTTTCAAAATATCATTTTTACATTTAGTTAATGAGAATTTTAACCAAGGAATATACATGAATAAGCAAATTTTAACTGAGCTACGGCATTAGTAAATTTACAAATTTTGGTGCTATTTAACCAAATTTTGTGTATCTTTTTAAAATTAATGCATAAATATTATTAATACTACAAGAATAATTGTTCAAAAATAATAAATAATTTTTCAATTTATTTATTTCGAGGACTTTTCCATTTTTAAAATACTATTCACAGACGTAAATTTAAATTTTAAATTGATCTTGTGATATTCACACAGAATTAATATATTTTCAATATATTGAATACTATTAACTTGTTCAAAAAAGATCTTTTTCATATTTTAAAAATCAAACAGCTATTATTTATAGACAATTTAAATAACATTATTAGTAATAATGTTACTATTGGTTATGTATCTAATTATGTCGCTATCACTACGGTCACGTATTGTATCAATGTTTTGTATAACTGTTAAACTTATTTTCAGTAAATATATTTAACCATAATAATGACAGATAACACGCTCAAAAAAAAGTGCAGACAATATAACGTGGAATATCTTAAGTATGGATTTATCAGTTCTCCTAATAATAAACAACTGCCGATGTGTCTTCTATGTCAAAAAGTGTTCACCAATGAGGCAATGAAGCCATCCAGACTTTCTGAGCACTTTAAAAAGATCCATCCTGGCAATGAGAAAAAACCTTTGTCATACTTTCAAACATTGCGAAATAAATTTGAGAACAGAAATACCATATCTTTTTTTGCGACGAAGCAGTCACAAAAAAATGACGATGGACTTATTTGTTCCTACAATATCTCCAAAATGATTGCTAAGTCAGGAAAACCTCACATAATTGGAGAGCAACTTATTTTGCCAGCGATAGAGGAAGTTTTGCGTACAGTAGCGCATCATGCTTCACCCAGTACAATAACGAAAGCAATTCCACTTAGTAATAATACTGTACAGAGAAGGATTGACGAAATGGCGTCGAATATAGAAGAAACATTGTGTGGCATACTTAAAACTCAAAAATTTGGCTTACAGCTTGATGAGTCTACACTACCAGGTAATGAGGCACTTCTTTTGGCATATGCTCGTTTTATTAAAGATGAGAATGTTGCACAGGAACTGCTGTTTGCGAAAGAACTCGAAACGGATACTAGAGGTGTATCTATTTTTAACGTAGTTAATCAGTTCTTTAAAGACAAAAATATCCCCATGAACAATATTGTTGCTTGTGCAACAGACGGTGCTCCTGCATTAACAGGTAAATACAAAGGTTTCCTTGCATGCTTAAAGAAAGCTGTACCATGCGTTTTTACAGTACATTGCGTAATTCATCGGCAACATCTCGTTGCCCGAAACTTGAGTGAACAGCTTCATAAATCTCTTAATGCTGTTATTAAATCAGTAAATAGAATAAAGTCTCAACCCCTAAATTCCCGGATGTTTGGACAACTTTGTAACAGCAACGATGAAGAATTTGATCGTCTTTTATTGCACACTGAAGTGAGGTGGCTGTCAAAAGGAAATTGTTTAAAACGATTCTACTCTCTTTTCAAGAGCGTGGTGCAGTTTCTCAATGAAAATAATTGTGATGAATTGAGCGATTATCTCTTAGCACACAAAAGAGACATTGCCTATTTGGTAGATTTATTCACCATATTCAACGACCTTAATTTGCAATTGCAAGGTAGTAATTTAAATCTTATTCAAGCAAGTTCTAAGATTTGTACATTTATAAATAAGCTAATCTTATTCAAGAATAATATTGGCCGCCGGAATCTAACTCAATTTCAGACACTTAATGAACTAGAATCGATAGAAAATGATAATTGTGATGGCTCAAATCTGTCGGATGATCACCTCTTGATCTATTGCGATCATTTAGAAACGCTGCACAAGGATATGAGCTGTAGATACCAAGATATTGTAAACATGAAGGTACCGGACTGGTTTCTACAACCATTTACAGATAGCTGTATGAATGAAACAGATATTGAAATACAAGAAGAGTTGATTGCTTTAAAAAATGACTTCGAATTGAAACCTCTCTTCAAGCAATCATATCAACAATTTTGGTTACAAAAAGAAATCCCTGAAAGATATCCTAAGTTGTGGGAAGAAGTTAAAATTTATTTCATAGCATTTCCAACTACATACTTGGCTGAACAAGGATTTAGTGTTGTCACTCAGCTACTGACGAAACAAAGAAATCGATTGCAAATCGCTGAAAGAGGAGACTTAAGGTTGATTTTGAGTAATATTGAACCGAGAATAAGAGAATTAGCATGCAAACACCAAATTCAGCCGTCACATTAAATATAGCAACTGAGATTAGATAGGATAAAGTTAAAGAATCAATTTTTTTCAGTGAAACTTAGTTTTTAGTAAATTTTTTTTTTCAAGGCGTAATTTTATGTTATTTTATTTATTCGTTCGTTGTTTTAAATTAGTTGGAACTTCCGCTTTTTAGTTATTACTGATTGAGGTTGTGTTTTTGATTCGTTTGTTGCTTTTAGTGTTAAGCGTTTTGAATGGGCATTTTTTTATTTTTGATGGAAATACAATATGTATATTTTATTGACATTCTTTTGTTTCTCCTTAATTCGTGCAATCAACATATTGCTAGCTGCTAGCTTACTAAATATACATTCATAAGATATTAGTGACGATTAGTAAGTAATTTTATTTTCAAAACGTGCGTAGTAATTTGTGCATAACATTTGAAAGTTGGGGGGCGGTATGAATTTTTTTTAAGAACAAGGGGGCGCTATAATAAAAAAGGTTGGGAAACACTGCTCTAAGCCAATTACATTTGGTCGAAACATGATGTTTCATTTTGTTGTTTTTGAGATTTGATTGTAAAATAATTGTGCCTTAATTAGCTACTAGGTAAGAATGGCATTAGGTTAAAGCTACGATATTGCACTTCTCCTGTAGCCTTAATTGAATCTAGTTGAAGAGAGCAACCAAGCTTAATGAGTTGAAGTAAGCAAGCTTAATTGAATGAAACATTTTGAGTGCAGGTGAGCAAATTAGTTCAGCAATTTTTTACAAGTTTAGCCAAGAAATTAGAAAATCATATCGTTCTTATTCAAAGCCAGAAAATGCCTATTGTATACTGTGACTTTCTAGTAGTGATTCAGTTTCCATCCGGTGTTGTCCCTTCAGCAGAGATGGCCGGATTTACCCCATGCATGGGGATTTATTGGAGCGAAATTTTTCTACAGGGAGCATGCCCTTGCTTACCCCCAACCTCAGTTTTCTGACATGAGTAATTTTATCCTTGGTGTATGACTCTAGTCCTCTTGGTATTACTTCAGACTACAACCCGCCACAGTGTTTTATATGCCTTAAGACATAAAGGAGCTCTTAGATGTCATTGCTCCTAGGTCAACTGTGGGCAAAGTAGCCTAAAGTATGTGATAGCATCCCTCTCCTGTTAGGGTTACAGCATGACACAGTTCACGACAGTTTTCTTGTTTTTAATGTATTTGCGGTATTTTATGTATACAGTAGAGGCCCTATGTATTTTTATCTTTTTCTCGTGTGTATCACTATTTGGCAGCGTGGTTACAGGTGTGATGGCCATGCTACTATCTTAAAGGCTATTTCATTTCATTTAGGCCTATATGTTTTAACGTATATCGTTTTGCTCTCGTCTCTTTGTTTTGTCCACTGCGGTCGAATTTGATTTTCATTTCGCTCTAATTTGGATAAAAATAAAATGAAAATGTTTCTAATTATTGGGAAAGGGCAGGTTAGTTGATACATCAGCTGCAATAGCTAATAGAAATATTACAGAAATGAATTAGTGCCGCCTAATGATAAAGAATGTTAAAATTTCGTTGTAAGCAAATTAAATGGATATTTAATAAAATTTAAGGCATGAAAACGTGAAAAGTAGTAAAATTGTATATTTTTCTAGTCACGCATATTGTTTTTTTTTGTATGCTAAAATGCATGCACAAATCTGTAATTTGTTCAAGTAGTAGTCTATTTAGCAAGGTGTTAGTTCTTGCAAAAGATTTTAGCAAATTGTTTAGTGAACGGCGGAGAAACTTTTAAAAATTGCGCTGCGGAGGATAGTTGATATAGCACGGGTTAGGTTGGCCTATAAGCCGTTTCAGCTGTATGACAAATATTCTATTTTTTGTTTTTGTAAGTCAGAATTGTTAGTAATTAGTATTGCTTAGAAAATAAACTTCGTTCAACGTTCTCAAGTGCTTTGATATGGTTACTAAAGTGCAAAATATCAACAATGATGGCTAAACGCTCTGTGGGGTCGTCAGCTCAAAATAAGAGAGGTTACAAATAAATAGGCGAAGTAACTTCAGACAAAATCTCGATGGGATGTAGTGGCAAGTCACAACCAGGAACGCAAGTTGTTTTAGGTGTTACAACGTGAGAGCTTTTTCAGCACTACATAATAGATGCTTAACTTAGTCCAATTATTTTTAGTGGCTATAGGCTGCTTTGAGTGTGTGAGTCAAGAGTCGAGTTGATTACATTGTTTATAGACCGCTTGGCGGCAAAGCCTATAAGGTAACAACCTATAACAAGAGTCTCTAAAGAGGGTCTGGAGGTGTTTTTACCCAGAAAGTTTTGTAGAATTAGAATTGATTTGGAGCAATCTGGCATATTTCTTGCGGGAAGTTTTCTGCCAAATTGGAAACAAAATTGATAAATAAAACTAGGGTAACTGAGCCTGTTGTGTAGAAATTGACATTCGCGTGAAATTTAGATAGAGTTGTAGCAAATTTAGATAGCTTTTTCAGTGATTAAATCTGGTCCGGTTTGACCTAGAATAGACTGTGGAAAATCTCTTGTACTGTATATCTAACCAGTTTAGATTTAACCACTAACTATTTTGGAATTGGAAGGATGCACTGGAAAGTAAGGGTTTAAAGGTCAACACTAGAAAAACAAAATTGATGGTAAGCGGGTCGGAAGGCGAACTATTCAAAAGCAAGATAGATCCATGTGGAGTTTGTGGGAGGAGTCATGGCCAATTCAGTGTTGTGCACAAAATGTGAAAACTGGGTTCATATCAGCTGTGCTAAAATAAAGAGAGCTACCGCTAGGTTGGCAATGCATTTTGTTTGCTTGAAATGTAAAGGAATAATGGAAGGGACGATGGATTCGATCGAGAAGTTGTGTGATGATGTGGAGACAGTGAATGGATTTTGTTATTTGGGAGACAGACTAAATGCTAGTGGTGATTGTGAAGCAGCAGTCACAGCAAATTAAGAATCGGTTGGGTAAGATTCAGGGTGTGTGGAGAGTTAAGGCTTGGAAATAGGTTTCCTCTGAGGATGAAATGTAAAGTCTATCGTTGTTGTATAAGATCAGCAATACTGTGTGGAAGTGAGACGTGGTGTTTAAAAGAAAATGAAAAAGCAATTTTGAGGAGAACGGAGAGAGCTATGGTGAGAGCCATGTGCGGTCAAAAAGTTGTAGACAGGAAGACGACTGAAGAACAGATAGACATGTTGGGATTGAAGGAAACTATAGACTGGTTGGCAACAGCGAATAGAATTAGATGTTATGGACATGTAGGCCTACTGAGGAGGGTTGACGATAGTGTTTTGAGGGTTGCTCTGAATCTTGAAGTAAGTGGCAAGAGAAAGCGAGGACGACCGAAGAAGACCTGGAAGAAGCAAGTGAAAGAGAAAACAGAGAAGATTGGTTTGAAAAAGGAGGATGCCCTGAGACGAGACAAGTGGTGGGACGGTGTGCGAGCAATTGGAGAAGGAATGGGGTGAATCCGGCCATCTCTGCTAAAGGGACAACGCTGGATAAAAACTGAATAACTACAACTACTATCTATTGCCATCATTTTCCACCTCAAATGACGGATCCCTGCTTTCGGACATCTTATTTTTACAAAATAACAGAGCGATGACTTGCAAAAATGAATCACTGACTCTGCCCTACGCTAAATCATCGTAGCTAAATTACTGAAAAGCTGTTCTTTTTACGTATATAGTTATGTATTGGTGA
The DNA here is from genome assembly GCA_963675345.1 of Trididemnum clinides. Taxonomy (NCBI): domain Eukaryota; kingdom Metazoa; phylum Chordata; class Ascidiacea; order Aplousobranchia; family Didemnidae; genus Trididemnum; species Trididemnum clinides. The sequence goes on along the minus strand of OY776285.1, from coordinate 44,927,718 downwards.
CAAAACAACGCAATGAACATTTGGAAATTTCGAATGATTTAGTCACGAAAAGTGGTATCTGCACTACACCGTAATTACAAATCACAAGTCTACAAAGTCATGTCTTTCCCGGATCACCCCGATGGCATAAAACTTTAAGCTATGTGAATTTTCAAAATAATTTTCTTACTTCAAAAACTACAGGGTCCATCCCCTTCCCCATCACAAAACTCACTAGATCTCTTCAAATGACTGAAAGGGTCTTAAGCAGAAGTGAAGAACAAGTCCATCTCATTTCCCCCGTGGCGCTGCCCGTGTGTGGGGTAACTTCATTGTATCAACTAACCTTCTTTGTCGTTTGAGCTATTCGTTCTGAGCATTGTGCAGGAAGATGAACATACACTGTGTGAGCGCTCATGCTCTGTTTGCGAGTGTTCAGTTAGACTAGGCCACCACGACAGGTAGACTGCTTGGCCACACGACCTGTCTGCCACGTAAAGATGGAGGCATCCCATTAAGTGCCTTGCTCAAGTACACAACAAGCAAGCTTATCGGCTTGTTCTCCACACTATCCCTATCGTGCTCAGCGCCAAGCTGTGAATACCATCTGTTAAAGTCGTTTGGTTTGACTCGTATAAACCCATATCAACTATCTTGTTCTTCCCCTATCGCTAAAATGCATAAGGGACGTACAGCCTAACAAAAAGTAACAATTAAAATAACTGAAAGAACTAACAACAGATTAATAGGGCATAACCTAACCTAAGATACGGGGTGCAAACGCTAAATACACGTACCGTACATTCGAACACGCCCACACCCAGTCCCGTAGCACTTCAACTTCGGGCCCCCCCCAAAGTAAGCGCAAGAGCCCCAGCGCACAGGTCATATCACTTTAGAGGTGTAAAATTGAAAAGCTGCATTAAGAAAATACACCACAATTTGTACATAAGTAAACAGGCTAATGTCAGAATAAAGCATGCCGATACCGAAGGTGCAAGTCATAAAAAATTCGGCACCGATGCCAGAGTTCAGTAGGACATTTATGCAGACACTGCGAAACGAAAGCAATGACACTGAAAAACATGAAAAAGTTATAAAAACACAGTATCATTTAAATAGTCTAGAGTGAACCTTTTTGTTCGCAAATGCTGTTATGACATTGTCATAATCAAGAGATCGGGCGCAGTCATTTTCGATTGACAACATGGCTAATGAAGATAGTCTACTGTCTGTCATAGACGTTCTATTAAAAGTTTTGATCAGTTTCAATTTGCTGAAGCTTCTTTCAGCGCTAGCAACAGTCACGGGGCAAGTTAGTAAGATTCGAAGTGCGATGTACACATTCGGATACAATTCAAATAAATGAGTCTTTAGAAGATAGTTCAGAAAGTCTTGAGCCGTATTGAGATTGCGTTTTTTTTGTAAAATTAAAACAAACCGCTGTAGCTCAGCGCTCATTTCATCAGAATCAATGTCACCGAACTTTTTTTGGAACTCTTTACAGCAAGTAAGAAGAGCATTTTCTTGTTGCACAAGCAAAAGTTTGTCTCGTGTGTACAAAAACGAAAAGGCGGAAGAAACCTCACGTAACAAATTAAAGCGCTCCTTTATTGACATAATAGCCTGGTCTACTAATGGATAGAAAAAGTTGCTTTTAAATTTCAGTTCAGGAGTAGCTCGTTGTTCCTCTTCACCTTGGTAATCAAACAATCTTCTTTTCTTTCCACTTCTTGACGGAGGAAAAGAAGGATCAATATCCAATTCCTGTGCTATTTCAACAGCAGATGTTGCGGCACTGTCATAACCCGTTGTGCGATAGTTTTGCAAAAACTTTTTAGTTGCCTGGATTTCCGTTTCCATTGTATGAAGGGAGACTCCATACGATTGAAGAATCTTGCTTGCTTTATTGACTTGGAATAGGATATCATACCAAATAAACACCGACAAAAGAAAACTCCATTTTGATAAATGAGCTATCAACGATTTTGTTTCTGAGGCAGCTCTTCCATCTTTTCTTTCTATGGAAATGGCTTCCAAGTCTTTCAGTGCCAGCAACACCTATTTTAAATTGTATCGAAGAGGTTTGATGCATTTAATTCTGCTTTCCCAACGAGTATCAGATTGTGACTTTATGGACAGCTCCACATGTTTCTTCAAAATTTCCCAACGCTGAGCAGAGGAAGAAAACAGCACATACAACCTTGTAAGTACTCCAAAAAATGTCAATGCTTCCGTCGATCAATTAGCACTGTCAACAACAACTAAGTTAAGGGTATGGTTTGCACAGGGCACGTAAACAGCTTTGGGATTGATGTCTAGCATTCTTGCTTGGACCCCAGAATGTTTTCCTTTCATGTTAGCACCATTATCATATGACTGACCTCGACAATCAGACAATTCGAGTTGCAGTTCGGTCGCTTTTTCTGAGAAAGCGTCCAACAAGCCTTTCCCAGTACTGTCACTTATTCCCAAGTAGCCAAAAAATGTTTCTTTAACAACAGCAGCTTCTTCATTACATAGTACATAACGGAGAATGACAGACATTTGTTCATGATGTGACATATCTGGAGTGCAGTCCAAAATTATAGAAAAATATTTTGCCAATTTCAATTGCTGTAAATTTTCTTTTTCAACTTCTGTCGCTAGCAATTCAATTAGTTCATTTTGTATGGTAGGACTCAAATAGTGATCTTTAGTGTTTTTATTCTTGATTCTGTCTTGAAGCTCTTTTAGGATCGGATCTCTTCTTGCCAAAAGCTCAAATATACCCAGAAAATTTCCATTGTGAGGAGATCCTAAGACTTCTTGAGATCCTCTAAAAGCAAGATTCCTTTCCGATAGAAACAAGGCAATGTCGATAAGTCTCTCTAAAACATTTCTCCAAAAACGTCTTTCATTGAAAAAAATATTCATCTCGCGTTTGTCGATAGTGGATGAATTTCTTATCCCTTCAGCTAGCAACATCCATTGACTGCAGCATTCTTGGTGGGAAATGCCGTTTTCATGGTCTTTCAGTTTTTTTGAAAAACCCTCCCATGTATTTATACCACTACAAAAGGGGCTTAGTGTTTTTCCAAATAGCTTACAACAAAAGCAAAAAACTTGATCTGATTCCCCAGAATAAACTAGCCACGACCGTGAAACACTTTCACCATTAGGTAACACACGTTTATAATGGTTGGAGGAAAAACGTCGCCTTGGAGTTGTGTTATTATATGGAAAATTCATTATTAGTTGATGTGGTCCACGCTTTACTATATCACATCGTTGAGCATCAGAAATACTTTCAGGCCATTTACATGGGTCATCAGGGATAGAGGTAAATTGAGATTCAGTTATTTTTGATATTGAAGGTTGCGTATTGGCAGGTAAATCACAACTTACATTTTCTGGAAATTCACAATCACTTTGATGCTGATCGTCATAGTCTTCTTTTTCTTGTACACTGTAGTTTTCTTCATCCCTCTCGGTACTAGTGCCAGGTCTACTCTGCTCAGTAATCTTGAAAAAATCAGTCATCTTGGGCAATTTCGCTACAGCATCTCGAGCAGTGGCTGCTTCTTTTCTCTTTTGAGCACCACTTTTTGAACGTTTCATTCATACAATGTCAATAAAATACTTTATCTGCACTCTGCAGTGTATATATATTGTCCCGGTATTTATAGCCAAACAGAATTCCAGACCATTCTATGATTGTTGCGTAACAACGGCATTGTTACGTCAATCGAATATTCAAGATTCTACCAGAAAATCAATCGAAATATTCTAGATTCTGCGAGATAAAATGACGTTGCATTCACTTATGATGTCACAAGCCAATTTCTTCCTACAGTTTAAATCGGTTGTAAACAAGTCTGCTAAACTGAAAATAGTCACGTAGCCAAAAAGCAATTTCAGACTAACTTGGGCCCCCAAAGTTGGCCTGGGCCCCCCCAATTGGGGGGGTTGGGGGGCGGCTGCTACGTCTCTGCCCACACCAACAACCCGGTGAGGACACTGAAGAGTCAGTTGATTAATTACACCACTGCTGCTGCCATCGACCGCTTAGCCAACAATTATTTTTAAAAATCTGTTTTGCTTTTGAATTGCACGTATATGTGATACCGAAGTCTTAGGTGTTCGGGTCCTATAAAGGGCTCAAACCGGCTCTATGTTTTATTGTTGTTTTATTCTTTCGATAAAACGTTTGTTATTTTTAAAAATCGTTAAAACATGGTGTAACTCGATAGGACAAATGCTCTTGCACTTTTAGAAAAAAAAATTCGATTTTTATGATATTTAAAATGTGGTGCGAAAGTTGCAGTTGCACTTTGCAGGTTTAAAAACAGTTTCAAAATTTGTGGTTGCGCTTTGCGAATTTACGAATTCGGCGGCGGAATTTTCGGTAGTGCTTTAAAGGTGTTTAAAACCTTACAAACAACTGTATAGAGAACGTTACGATAATGATCTCAAGGGAACAGATTTCAACCAGCACTGAATTCAAATAATTGACGATTTGTGTTTTGCGCCACTGCCAATGTTCTGGTTCTTTGAGAAAAGAAAAAAATGCAATATAAAATTACGCGAGACTATCCCAAATTATAACCTTCAGTTTCAAATCACAGGACTAATCCCAATAGGTGGTGCAGGAGGGGTCATCGTATAAGTTCCTGGACATTGCTGTGACTACGGCTGCGTTTGCACATAGCGGTTTTCACAGACATGAATGCAGAACGTAACTAAAGTTTCCTGACAACAAGTCAAAGTGCACAGCTACATCCCTTTGTATAAAATGATATCGAAGAAATGAAAATTTACCAAAGCACATAAAGGATTATTTTTGTTTGTTAGCTGCACCAGTTTGCTTCTATGACTAGTATTTGAATTGTACTGCATTTTTTGCAGCTTCACCTCTAGCGAAGTTTGGAGACTGAAGAATACTTTTATTGTGAAAGAGCTTTCAACCGCTCATTGTAGACGAAGGTTTTGATTTTCTTGTAGTTTTGTAATTTTTGAATGACTTTTGGTGATTGTTTTTCTAGTGGCTTAATCGTGCAAATTCCAACGTCGCCAACTGCTTACAGCTTTTACAATCTAAGAATTCAAATTTTCAAAAAATTCTTCATTTTCGATTTGGTTTGAAAGTGCGAAAATTCGTACGGTAAAAAGTCGATCTTGAATAAAAAAATCTTATTTAAGGTCTAAATTTTTTTCAAACATAAATGAGCCGCGGATCTCACCAAAAGAAAAAAAGAATTTTGCTTACGATTTGGATTAAAAATCACAGAAGCGGGCCACGACTTAATTTGCAGATAAAGAGCCATGGACGTAAAAAGATTGAGAAATACTGTGTAAAATCATTGTTGAAATTCATTACGAGAAATCATTAACATGATCAGTGTCTTCACATTGCTAAATACAGCGGTACCTCGGTTTCCGAATGAAATTCGTTCCTGAAGGCCGTTCAAAAACCGAAAAGTTCGAAAACCGAAACAATTTTTCCAAAAGAATCAAAGTAAAACGGAATAATCCAAAGTAAAATGGAAAAAATTGTCCTGACCCCGGATGATAATTGCTTAGTTAAACTTTTACAGTACAACAGTATTTTATATACAAGTTCGCATACAACAGCAAAAGTAAATATACTACCAGGAATCTACCCGTGAAGTAACTTGCTCGAAGCGATCCAGGTTGATAATCATATAATAGATAAAATCAAGGTACACTAGATCAGCTGAGCTACTTTATCATAAGAAATATCGATTTCGCCTTATACAGGCATTTTCAATTTCTATGTAAAACGAAAATACAAAATGCATAAACCAACTTACCGTAATTATAAAATAAGAAAACAGAACTAACTATCTTACACTGGTTGGAAATTGAAATGCAAAGCTAATAATATTTCGTGAACTTATTTATATGAACGGGAAATAAACTAAACTAAGGGGGTGGACTAACTACTCACTTGAACAAAACACTACATAATGCTATTCCTCGACTAAAACTAAACAGACGATATAGTACCAAACCAAAGGCATAAAAGAGAAAAAAAACTGAAACTTGTTATTCGCTCATAGCCAGTTACTACGCAATAAGATAAAAGGCTCAAAAAAGCCTTTTATCTTATTACTCAGCAACTAGCCATGAGCGAGTAACAAGTCATAAACAAGAAAAAATGATAAGAGACATACAACATAAATCATTTAATAGCTGGCAAAATCATAGTTTGTAGGTTTATAGACGCTCCAAGTTTATGAAACCATTTATCTTCACATATATCTAACACATCAAATGGTGGTTCTTCAACAAATATAACAGAAAAACACTGTGACAAATTAGGACGGCGTGCTAACAAAAGATTGTGATTAGATTTATAATGTTGCAGGAGAGCGGTACTATCGTTTTGGGTCGAGATATCAAATTTTTTCCAAGTGTGTCTATGGTTATTCCATCTAACCGAAAATTTATTTTTTGTCTGTCCAACGTATTGAGCATTACAATTTACACAATTAGCAACATAAATACCATAATTTCTACAATTTAACGATTGGTTAAGTTTAACTTGTCTGTTGTTTTTTTCGCATTTAATATAATTTACACTCTTTACCATGCATTCATATTTGCTAAATTTTCCACAAAGGGCGCAATTGCCACACGGGCTTGATGAACCAAGTTTTAAAATCTTTTGTTGTTTGTGGGCTAAAGTTTTGTATTTCGTTAATGTATTTGCCAGACATGCTGGTCTTTTGTATATAACATTGGCTTCTGGTTTTATGGAGCGTTCTTTATCGGTAAGTTGTAGAAATTGTGGAAAGCCTGTTGCCCATGGAACCGGATTCTTTTCTGTTTGTTTTTTCTGATTGTTAGGTCCAAATCTTTCTGTCCAAGTGCTTACTTTTTGAATCATGTTCTGTGTCACTTTTTTATTAAACCCGGAGCTTAAGCACTTATCTTTTAATTCGTTTATGCTATTTAGGTAGTCTTCTTGTCTTTCGTTTAATCTGCGTAATCTCACTGCTTCACTAAAAATGATACCTTTAAAGATGTGAAGTGGATGGTATGAGTTTCCGTGTAAAAACGTACGTCCTGCTGCTGTTGGTTTTGTAAAATTTTTTGTTACGAAACCAATTGGGTCATCTTCTTCAATTTGGTGAAATACATCTAAAAATTCTACACCTTGTCCAGTTTGCCTGTTGTTCACCTCGCGAAACGTTAGGGTCAAGCCATTATTTTGAAAAATATTGGTTAAAGCTGTTTGTATAGATTTAGTGTTATTAAATCCGAATGAAATAAAGAAAATATCATCAATGTATCGTCTAAATAATTCTGTCCGTTTTAAATTACCACTAATTTGTTCAATTATAAAATGCATTACAATATTAGCCAAGGAAACGGAATGATTGTCTCCTGTAACTATGCCAGTTTTTTGTTTATAAAATTTTTTTCCAAATTGAGTAATAACATTTTCCAAACAAAACATCACCATTTCAACTATACTTATTATAGCTTTTTGACTATAAGGACTGACCACTTGTAATGCTTTTTTCAGAGATTGTCCAACAAGGTTTCTTGATATAGTAGGATACAATGCAGTTACATCTGCTGCGACTAAATGCAATGATTCTGTTTGTTTTGGCTTTTTCATTTGATTCGTTTTCCATTTTGTTAATACTTTCAAATAGTTTTTGCTATCTTGACAATATTCATCAATTTGAGTTTGACAAAATTTGACACTAATGGGTTGTAGAATATACTCTAAAAATGCAGTAAGTTCGCATACAAACCAATGAAAATCATTACAGTAAATCAAAAAAGATAAATACAACTGAATAGAAAATAAAGGTGCACAGTATATACCATGTAAGTAAATAAGACAACTTCATTCATCTTTACGTGTGCTGAGAAGTCTTGATGGCGCAAGTGGAGAGTAGAGGGAAGGTGGAAGGGAAGAGATGTCATTGTTCTAAAAGAAAAATATCCCATGCACTAACGTCACGTCACCGCCACATGCTCAGTCATTCAGTGATCACGTGCTACCCGCGTGCTATTGTTGACTTGTTTGGAAACAGAGTTAAGGTACGACCACCGAAGCTATCTTTGGTTCTAAATTTTATTCGGCAACCGATTTGTTCCAAATAGGAGGCCTTCGACAACCGACTTTCCACTGTATAATGCATTGCACCGTTTTGGCTGAGATGTGATGGATTATGGATCGCTCTTTTTTCAACCCATGACTGATGGCTAATGTGTTGAAAAGAAATGCTAAATGCAGTTCAGTTAAGAAGAGAAGCACAACACGGCTATCCATCACGGCATTCACCTCAGATAACGTTCACGTTTAGTCAGGGCAGCTACGTGTCACCGATGTTCGAGAACCGAAACTTTGTTCGGAAACTGAGGTATTTTCAGCCAGCAATTTCGTTCAAAAACCGAATTGTTCGAATTCGGAGACGTTCGAAAACCGAGGTTTGACTGTATCATGAATTATTAATAATGACATGCAGTGAAAAGTAAATTGAGCAAAGTGGCTGCTTCTAAATTGTTTATCAAACTGGTAGCCCTTTGCTTTAATCAGCACCCAGAAACTAGCTCGAGTTTTCAAAAAGGTTGGTGACCCCTGCTTTATAGACTAATTTGTGCGAGCACAATTTGCATGTACTAGCGACTACTTGTTGGTATTTTGTGGAAAATGTCATAAACAGCTAAACGGCGGGTTCCATACTTTGATTGTTTTACCAAACAAAAGAGATTTAAATGTTTGACGTTGGCTACATTTGAAATTCTTAAAAAATAGGCAAGTGCAAATAGGTTTTAGAATTTTTTAAACTCTCAAAACTTTTAAATTTGACAGCTATACTATGTGGTATAGAACTGATTTTTACCAGCTTTTTGAAAAATGTATACTGTTACGTACGAATTGAGGCTTTCATCATAAAAGCAAATGTAGTTATGAGGCCAGCTTATGTAGTTACAATCTTCTGGTAAAGTACCAATAAACGTTTTCTGTGTTGAAAAATTCAGGCCAATAAGTTGAATAGATGAAAGCTAAGTTCTTGATCAAATTTAGATGTAAAATAGCACACGTTTGGCTTACTTTCCCTGGTATAAAGGGGCAAAGAAAGGCGACCCCTTGCTGCAGCCAAAACGTGTTTTGTAACATCAAAAACATCACAAGTTTTCATCCTTAAAAAAATACAAATGCTTAACTTATGACCTGCTTGTAACTAGGAAACTAATACTTTTTTTGAAGAAGGAAGACTGTCTCACTGGAATTAACATTTTTGAAAAGCTTGGACCATGACATAGGTAGTGTCTAAAGCGGGTACATATGGACGGGAAATTTTTTGAGAGACTCGATTCTTTTTGGGAAAATTGTTTAAGACTTCTAAAAAGATCATTGTTTTGTCTCGTGAATTTGTAGAGTGATTTGTCATGTGTCTTAAAAATTTAAATCACCTTTTACGACTTTTTTGATATAAGATATCATAATAACACTACTTTTTTAAGTATCACTTAATTCATTAGTGCCTACACGTCCATACATGGAACTAAAAAATGGGTATTTTAAATTTTGAATTTCTTGCTTCAGACTGCTGATAATCAATTATTGCTTTTCCTAGTGTTAAAACAACAATAAAATACCTAAATTACCCAGTACTAAATTTTAGAAATAAAGTTTTTTACCAAATGCCATTTAGGGTGCTCCATTTGAGTTAGTTATGTAATCTGGCCTTGATATCTAGTCTGTGACTCACAAATCTGCCAATGTAGCATTGTTTTTGGCTATCTGTTTAGTTTTGAAAAATCTAAAAATATATACAGCTAAGCGCCAAAAATCAAATATTGCACTTTTTGGTTATTTTGTTGGTTGTTTATAAGTCATAAATTAAATGAGCCCCTGTATGGTCGCTTGGGCACTTGTTTGAGCAACAGGTGCAAAGTAATGAATGGTATAGTTAACTTTTTGTTGGAGTTTTTTGGCCAACTATTAATAAATGATTGCATTTGTTGTACAGGGTGGCCACAAAGTCACGCACCAATGTTAATATTTATTTTTATTAATATTATTAGACAGCAAAGAACACAGCGGTCCCAAGATAATGGTTTGGTGTGGTTTGTACATGTCGAGCATTTGTAATCCTTGTAAAGAACTTTGAATTTGAATAAATGTTACTACTATAACTTTTTTAATTAACATTGGTGCGTGACTTTGTGGCCACCCTGTATTTACGTAAATTCACATAAAAATAGCAATTTCAAATTTCGAAACAAAACTAAAAAGGTAAGTATATTTCATATTTTTGGAAAAATGAAAAACCTTTTAATAAAACGTAATTATTTATTGATTTTCTTTTACTTTTTATAAGAAAACTAAACTTGACCGTTCACACAATTTTGGCCAGTTTAAAATAGTTCTATCCCTATAGACGACAAATACTGTGCTTATTCTTCCGAATAGGTGTGGCAACGTGAGTGATGAAGACCGTGCAATCAAAGATCGCGATTTCAAACACAACAACAATATTGGTAAAGATATCCTGTCTTTGAGGGGCAAATTGGTGGTCGGCTTCAGTGAAAATAATAGCAAAAACGCATTTTTTCATTTGACATCAATCCAAGCTCTTGTCGATTGAGAGAAGATCAATAAGAATGAAGGCAGTCATGATATTCAAAGTGAGCAAAAAAGGCGTCAGCAAACACTGTCCAACTACATATCATACAGAATGACGCCAATGTGATCTTGGATCGCTCTCTAGCGGTTTAAAACGCACCGAAATTAAAACAGTTTTGAAATATTTATTGCTGTGAAGTACAATTTTTATTCGTTTTTTTCTTTTCGAAAAATGTGAGAAAAAAGCAATTTGTTTTCATTTGTAAAAGTAATTCTTAGGATACAGTAGGTCTATAATCGTGTTTATTGGTGCTCTTTCTAGCTGACGCAATATGATCATTGTTGAATGCGTCACAAAAAGCTTAAAGCCAAACAGTTTTCGAAGTTTCTTTGTATTTTTTTTGAAATTGTATTGTTTTATGCACCTTACACCAGCGTAACTTTATTTTTTTACGCTTAAAATTCCATCAAGCTAGATTTTTCAAATCACAGCAAGCGTCGTGTGAATGCCCAACCGTGCCTCCAGGGACAAATCATTTGCTGCCTACCTGAAATAGGTATTTAAAAAAATTTTTTTAACGTTGATATTTAACCTAAAAAAACCTTTCATGTGGATTTTCTTAAACCTACTAAATTGTTGACTTCATGGCTTGACCATCAATGCATGCATAAAGTCTCTAGTATTTTGAATACTGGTATTTCTTTGCAGTGTAAGCTAAACGTTGCCAGTATCAAGTTTCTTGATCGTTATCTAATTGAGTTTGTTTAGAGCGGAAAATGCTTCGAGATTATATTACAAGTTCCAACATATACGGATTCCTTTTTATAAATTATGGAGCACGAAAAATGAAACAACTAGGTCTACAAATCTTTACTAGATTGCACCTGAATTACATTGAAAATAGTTGAAAGGCCTATGCAAACGTTTTCAATAATTTATTAGTTAAGCTGTAAATCCTTTCACTAATGACCAAGCAGCTCTATTTCACCAAATTCGGAATGGAAAATTAATGGTACTCGCAGGTCCCCGAGTCAGTCGCTTATCGAAACAATTACAAAGCCCCTGAATTTGATGACTGAGTTTGTCAAACCGCAAATTGCAAGCCGCATGTGGCTTTTTGAACTCTAAGATAAAAACAAGATGCTATTTGATAATTGCTTGCATGTGAGCTTTTTAATGAAGTCCCCCAACGACTATGTCAAAATTGATTGTTGGTGTTCTGCTTGATCTTTGGATGTTGTAAATAAATTCAATTCTTTAAAGCCTACAACAACGTTATCCAAGTTTGAACATGTTTTTACTTCCGCGGTATTTGTTTTTTTTTTAGTGTTAATTTTCTTCCAAACAAACCTTTTGTAAGATATATCTATAGCAATAAGCTTCTGCTCGTTTGCATTTTGTGTTTGTCCATTGCAAATACTTCCAACATCACCTTGCGAAATTAATTTTGTTTACCAAACTTCTACCTACCCACAATGATTTATTTAGTTGGTTGATGTTGTTTTGTCGTCTGCTTCCAAATCAAGTTATCTTAAAATGCATTTCTTACAAAAATAGGAACGGTTTTTTATCAAAAACAATGTTTAAACAGCCTGGGGTTAAAGCACAAAACAACTAATTGGGCTGCTAAAAAATGTTAGCAAAGGAGAGTGCTAATTTTGTTCATGACCCAATTTTCAATCAACAATTTGTCTTCGGTTCTTTCCATGCCGAAAAATCAAAATCAGCTTGAAATGTCGTCCGACATATCTTCCGATAAAGCGTAAATAAGCAGATTAAGAATTTATAATTTATTTCTAATCTTTATTATGCGGAAGCAAGTGTAAGTCAATAGGTGGTTACCGATGTGTGTCATAACCACAACCAGATTTTATGCACTTTTTACAAGGTAAGTTATTTATCTCGTATGGTATAAGCAATAAAAGGAATTTTATAAGTAATCAAAGCTATTTCATTACGTTAAAAAGCTATATGCAATAGGTGAAAAAAATAGCAACAATTTTACATTGCATGAACTTGTACCAATATCCAATACAAATATCAACAGAAAAAAATTATCTTCGACGTCATCTACTCAAGCTTTAATTGCAGACTATCATAACCAATGGGTACTTATCGAAAATACGTAGCATTTTTCAGTGATCAAAAATAACAGTACCTATCAAAAAAATTAATTTTTTTCGAAATCTATTAAAAAACTTCGCTATTTCTTCGATGAATTCGGATTGTTTTCGGAACATAATTGAGCAAGCCTCTTTATTTAAATCGTCTTTTGTCCAGGAATTCACGAACAGCTAAAACAAAAGTTAAATTTAGTGGTGTTACTAGAGCATGCAGAGGATTGCAAACCAGAAAGGTTTATGTCCTAAAATGGCATTTTGAAAAAAATAAATTTAAACGATTCGTTTATTTTTTAATTTCCTATTGCAAACCAGTAAAAATTTCGACTTATACCTTTGTAGTTTTTCTGAATTAAGATGCTTTGACTGAAATTATAGGCATAAGCGTGTTTCTGCACAAAGATTTGTCCAAGGTGTATGACTTAAAACTACAACCGGCGACAGGGTTTATGTGCTTTGAGACGTAAAGGAGCTGTCTCTTAGCTATCGTTGCTCCCAGGTCACCCTTGGGCAAGGTGTAGCACATGAAAGCCTCCCCTGTTAGGGTTACAACATGACAGTTTTTTTTGTCTTTAACAAATTCAGCAGCACCTTGTACATACTGTATAATATGCTTTTTTTCGTTTGTTTTTATTTATCTGATATCTTACAGGTGCGGTGGCCATGCCATTATTTTCAAATTTAAACTAAATTTTTTTCATGAGCATGTATTAACGTATATCGTTTTACCATCGTCTCCCTTTTTTGTCCACTGCTGTCAAATTTATTTTCTATATATGCTGATTTGGGCAAAAATAAAATGATTGATTGATCACATGATTGAAATGTGAACGAGCACAATAACTCAAATTTGGTATTTTTGGACATATACTTTTCTGGCTTTCAACCTTCGATCTAGCATCTGAGGAACGACCTAGAAAAGTGCCATCTCAATATTGAAAAGTTCTCTGTAAAAGGTTTTCAACCAAATTTTACTCCATTGTCGTAAATGCTCTCTAAAAGTACGCATTCATATATCTAAAATAAGCTGTCATTAATTGGCAACTGCAACATTGAAAGTGCTCACCCAGTAGTGTGGTCCCTGAGCAGAGAATAGCAATAACAATATAGACTTTTTCTCGAACGCATAGCAATGTACTAACGCCACACTGGAGAGCAATACCAACGGAAGTAAGCATGTTAAAAATGGTTAGAGAGACTTCCTTGTTTTTAAACTTCTCACTGCCATATAAACCTATAAAATAAAGCATCAATACTAAGCAATAGGCATAAAGTCTGAATGATTACAAGGCTAATCTAGGCTGTGTACAAAAATAGACAAGTAGGTCAAATATAAGGCTATTTTCGCCACAAGACTTCATTTTACATAAAAGAAATGTGGCACGTGCAGCAGCGCTTGTGTCAAAAAGGAAAATGGAGATCTGTTCTACAAAACTACACGAATAGGGAAAAGTCGCATCACAATCTGATAATTAGGGCCACTCTCGTCGTAAGTGCATCTGGATCCTTAATGAGTTACATTCTGCAATGCGGAGTAAATAGACCAAAAAGAAAATGTAAATGGTGACTTGATATATCATATGTCAATCTTTTACGGTAGCAGATAATGAATCTTCAACGCTCTCACTGTTTAATATAATGCTCCATAGTGCGGAGAAGTTACCGAAAAGACCGAAAAACAAATAAACAATCCATGTTGTTTCTGGCGATGGAGTCCAGAATAGAAAAGCAACAAAACTTCCAAGTTGCAATAAAAAAGCTATTAAGATTAATGTTGTTCTTCCAAAACCGTTGCAGAATCGCCCAACAACAGCACAACAAACAATGAATGCACTTGAATAAGAGATAACACACGTGCCAACCTAAAAAAAAGCTTTCTTCAGTTCTGAAAAGCAGATTTTGGTGGCTGCCATGACTTTTTAATAAAAGGAATCATATTTTCACCAAACATTTTATCCATGTGTTGAAGCTCATACTCTCGTGACAAGTCACACTGGGCCAAAAGTCTAGTACATTGCTTGATTCGGGCGCGAACCTTTTCCACAACGATAAAGGTACTCTCTTGAGTGTCTTACTCAAGGTCACATCAAGCGAACTTGCCGCTTTTTTTCGCACTCTTCCTTTCATGCCAATTATCAAGCAGGAAACCTGTGAATACCGTTTTGTCTTTGATGTGATCCGAATAAGGAATTAAACCCTAGCTCACCGATTGCGAAGCGGACGGACTACAAGGGTATCTAGAACTAGTACTGATTGTCGTAGGTATCCTTTACCTACTAGTACATCTCCGCATCTAATTCATCTCCGTAACATACGTAAGTACTATGGTAATCAAACTACCATACTGTAGTTTCTTTGTCTGTTACTTCGGTTTGTCATGACAGCAATATTGGCCAAAAAATCTATTGAATAAACTTCCGGTTATCAGAGTTACGCCCCAGACTCTATGCTGCATTGAAAATGATTATTGAGCACCGTCGAATAAAGCCTTGAAATAAAAACATAATATATTTACATTAACAAACCGTTTTGGTTTGTCTGTTTACTTATTACTCATTTTATTAAAATACTAGCAGATTTCCCCGTCGTTGATCGGGTAAAATGTAAAGACTGATTAAATTTTTACAATGAATAACCATATTTTAATATTGGTTGAATAAATATAGCCTCGTAGCCCCCCATAGACGATTCTGATCGAAATCAAAATACCGTACTTGGCTTCCCTGGAAAAAGTTATATAAGATTCATATGTTTGTTGTATCTAAATGTCTCCAGTTTTATTTCTATAGCGGACAGAAAGACAGACAGACAAACTTTGAGTTTTATATATATAGATTTTTAGCCGGCTTTGCCGGCGTCGCCCGTCAGAGACCCTCCATCAGTAATGTCCAGGTTTAGTATTTCGATTCAACCGGCCAAGCCGGCTTCACCCATCCAGCTGTTGTGTGAGCAGTAGCGAAAAGTTAATGAATTCTATGCACTTTCACAATTCTTGTACACGGAATTGTGATTATCATATTCTTTTAATCATGACTGGCAATGCTCACAAAGAATCTTGCCACAAATTATGACAATTAATACTTGTGAGGGAGCAGGGATTGTATATACGTAATCAAAACTGATTGTAGCGTCAAAACTGAGCTTGGTTTTCTTGATTCCCCATAAAATAAATTTGTAAGAATTGCCAGTTTTCATTCTCTTCTGGTAAAAGACTTCCAATTCTATGATAAACTTGACCTTGAACTTTGAAAGTTGGCATAAATCCCCCTTGTGTAACAAATTTAGCTCCAAAAGATGTCATTTGAAATGCTGAGTTATACTTTTGAATATGCTGAAGAAAATGTTTTGAGTCAGAAGTGGAGCCGGTAAGAAGATTTTTTAAAGGTTGTGGTGGTTCTTGAAACGTTGCCAATTGAACTTTACCGTTAGAACAGCACACACCAGGAGGTTCATTATCCCATTTTTTAGCTCTGCAATAATTGCAGACCTTAGACATAGAACCAATAGTGATTACTTCTTCAGCTGCATAATCATGTTTTGGATCATAATGAAATGCACCTTATTTCCATTGCCTTGTAGTAAATGGTTGAAACCTCAATTCACGTTGCCTGCTCCTACTTCTCAAAAGTCTTATTTGACGGTTTTCTTGTGATTCCTGCTGTCGAGATATAGCAGGTCTCTCAGCATCAATCTGTCTCCTGGTTTGTTGTTGTTCTTGAGATTCCCGCTGCCTGGATATAGCATGCCTATGGGCATCAACTTGTCTTCTGCTTTGCCTCTGTTTCGGATGCTCTTGCTACATGTTTTCTTCGTGGATCTGCAGATTTTCCAAATTTAAGGGTCTTCTTAGCAGGCATCTCAATGTTTTTCTTGTTCTTGAGATTCCCGCTGCCTGGATATGGCATGCCTATGGGCATAAACTTGTCTTCTGCTTTGCCTCTTGATCAACGACGGCTAAATTCCCTAAAAGTACAGTCTTGCCCATAACCATCAAATTTGAATTTTTATTTGTCACAAATTTTTTTCTGTTTGTGGTACCTAACAAAAACTTTAGACAACTCTAGTATTTTAATATTGGTTGAATAAATATAGCCTCGTAGCCCCCCCATAGACGATTCTGATCGAAATCAAAATACCGTACTTGGCTTCCCTGGAAAAAGTTATATAAGATTCATATGTTTATTTGTATCTAAATGTCTCCAGTTTTATTTCTATAGCGGACAGACAGACAGACAGACAAACTTTGAGTTTTATATATATAGATAGTTGATGTTAATTACCAATCGATAAGAGTGCAAGACTTGTGGCAACTTTTGTACACAGTTTTAAAGTTGTTGGGAAATGTTTCTTTTGTTTGTAGCATATTTGGTGTTTGTCATATATTTTAACCCACCGATCGCGGAATAACCTTTGTAGTTGTGCACAGAACATCGTGGTGTTTGGCACCATTCAGGAAGTTGCCGGTGCTGCTGGACAAAGTGCATTTCCAACAGAAGATTGTAAATGAACAAAGAAAATTTCCGCAAAGCACCTTTTCTTGGAACACAACATCGCAGCCAGCGTGAGATTCGAACTCATTACTATGATCAAGATGAAATTACCAAGGACTTTCATTCCCCTTTACTTCCTTGATGATGACTTACAAATACATTACCAATTTTGGTTATCCTTTTATTGCTTGAAGCAAATATGCATTGGGCTATTTTTGGGTAAAAAATAAATTTTGATGATTACAAACTGAACTAAGTAAAAACTTGTGTCTGTAATAAGTACTAAAAAAATCAATCTTGTATCTTCGCAACCAGCCATTTACACAGTTGTTAAACCTATCTCGATCTCCTATTGCAGCAGTAAACTAGTCAAGCTCAGTTGCGAACTCTGATTGGAATAGAAATTAAAGTTAGATTTCGGTTTTGTATGAGCTCTTATGCTTCCTCAACTTTATTCAATAAAACTACCAAGATCCTTTGTTAAATGTTTGGAGTTCGGACAAGTTGATCATGAAAACATCCACTTTTTTTACCCGTAGGATCATCCGCCAGCATTAAAAGAACGTTTTTCCCAAGGGCACTGCTTGGCAACGTGGTCAAATGGGCAAGAGCGCCGTTTGTGGTGACCACAGTCATCTGCTGAAACCTCGCGAGGGCTAAGTTTTTGTTTATCGGGAAAAAGCGTTTTGGGATACTTCGTCTGCTTGGTAGCTTTTGTTTGCAATTCACTGTACAGCGGTACAGGTAACTCTGAAGCAAGTGTGAACACAATCATGTTTTTGTCAACTAATAAAAGGTTTTTTGTGATGAAAGAATAAAAATATACGACAAAAAAAAATTAATGGTTACTGAACCAAACTGCTATGTTTTTGTGATTGAAGTGCAAAAAAGAATTCAACGTGTTAGTGTTCCTGAGATGCATGGTTCTTTCATAGACAAACTAACGTAGCTGGATTTCTTGTTGTTTGAAATATGAAATATGATACTCATGGCAGTTACCGTTCATTATTTTCTTGGTGAAGGCAGTCTATAGTATTGTTTTTCTAACGTTTTCAAAGTTTACAAGACATGTCAAGTAATTGCACCAGAACGGGACAAGACAGACATGTATTCTCGGCCGAAATTCTGTTTCTTTATCAATTTAAAGTTTTGAGATTTGAAGAATCTAGCTCTTGAAATCTTTAAGACCTTTTATAAAGAGAAAATTCCTAAAACTGGAAAGGATCTTTTTTAAAATGTAGGTAAACATCACTTTTTGTTCCTTTACCAATTCAAAATTCTGATTGTGTTTCTGCTACCAACATAACTGATCACTTACCTGGTTTACGCCCAACATACAAGAAGCATACGCTCTCGTTACTTCTGCGTACAAAAAGCCATTTGTGTAACCGAAACCGATCGTGATTGGTGTAATAAGCAATTGCCGACATTGAACCAGCTGAAAAAAGGTGTCTTTCAAAGCAAGAAGGGATATATCAAAACTCTAAAAAACAGGATTTACTGCTGCCTTTAAAATACTGTACAAAAACAACCGAATTAGATTTTTTCCTCTATAGAAAATTTAAATAACTAATTTCTTAACAACACTATGTATAAGCTCAGCGTTGTGACAAAAGGTTAAGCTGTTCAGTTTTAAGATTGAATTTTAATGATATCGAATATTGAATTTTAATAATTCTGATAGATATAAAGCTGTTCAGTTTTTATGATGAATTCTGCAAAGCAAAAAAGCTAATGATTACAATATGCGTTTAATTTATGCCTTTATGCAGCATTTTAGGTCACTTAGTAAAACTTAATCTTGTTGTTTGCATTTTGCATTGCACGAACAGAAGGATATAAGGCTTCCTTCTGCAACAAAAGTTTCTTCTGATACCGACATATCTTTGCACCAAAGCAACGAACCCCTTTTTACATTTACGCGAAAGTAATGGTGACTCAACGGCGTAACGCACGTTTCGGAATCTCGGTGGGGTCTCAATGGGTATCACTGTGATCTCGAAGTCATTTGCAACGAGTCGCTTTTGTTTACCAAACGGTCCAAAAATCTCAATTTGTTGAAAGCGATTCCGCTTCAATAGTTGGCGAATTCTATGCTACTTTACAGCAACTTAAAAACTCGCATTAAAAGTTTTCAATGTTGAAAATTTTTAAAATATTAAAATTGAAGAGTTGAAAATTAAAAATGCAGAAAATTTTGAAGGCATACTTTTGAATTGCAGTGAAGTTGCATTGAATTTGCCGACTATTGAGGAGGAATTGGTTTCAATTTTCTGGCAAAGTCGCGGCGACTGTTTTGCGAATTTATTACAACATCATTGTGACGCGTGGAGAATCGATTGTGACATCCCAGGGATTAAAAAAAATTGATGCAAGCAAGTGGTAAGTGATAACTACAGAAAAATGGTGGAGAGATGCAAGAAAAAGCCATAACACCAACGTGAAAGAACGAAGGCAACAACGCTGAAATTATTAAAAGAAAATATGTATAGGACTATAGAGGATGAGAAATGCCATTACGCGTCAAGGAAAGCTTGCACCCTGACAAACCAATTCACCTTGGACCAAGGATCAGAACTTACTGGAATGGTACCGCCAAATCCTTGTCTCTATAAAAAAAAAAAAGCTAAAGTCCTTCAAAGATTCACAAGCAAAAGAGAGCCTCCTGGTAGAAAAGGTGTAAATAATGAAACCAGTGGTGTAATTAAAGGGAAATAAAGGGCAATGCATTCCAAATGGTACGACAAGTCATTTAAAAAGGTGATCTCAAAGAAGGAAATGATTTTCATGCATGTTTGGAGAGCAATATAGGCAACTTTCTTGCTTTCAGAACGTTGATTTTCCAACCAAAGTATTTATGCTTGCTTGAAGAGCAAAGTTGGCCAGATTTTTACTTTTAAAAAGTTTATCTCCCTGAATCCTCTGCTCTTCCCCCAAAATGAGACTGCTTGATAGTATGATCCGAGTTTACTTAAAGCTCGGCCGACTCTCCTCTCCAGAAAAAAGAAATTGTGTCCAAATACGCGACTGATTAGATTTACCATGTTCTTGTAACCAGTCAACGTTTTGTAGTTATACAGTCACTAGGGCGTGGTCATTGAGACCAAGAGAATATATTAACATTTCGAGACGACAACTGTCACAGCAACAGCGTGTTTGCTTTGATGCTGTAGCTGGGCATGCCGGTCTCTCTGCCTTCCTCTCGAATTGTTACTCTTGCAGCAATAAGTTTTTATGTCACTTCTACTGACTAGAACGAATATTTGAATTGGCAAAAGTGATACAAAAAAAGTGTAGGCAACATTAACCAGGGCTAATAAGATAACAAATGGTTGAAACCTCTTGTAGTTGTGATACAATAGGCCTCTATTGTACCGACGGCGAATGCAAATGTGCTTGCTGTCGAGTACAACTACATGAACTTTTCCAGGCAAAATCTAATAAGATTGGCCAAGTTTGGAAGTAATAGACATTCGACTCCAAAAAAGCTCTTGAAATTTTTTGCCTTCCAAATTACATTTCGCAACGTTCTGAAAGCAAGAAATTGTCTATATTGCTCTCCAGATCAGCAATACTGTATGGAAGTGAGACATGGTGTCTAAAAGAAAATGAAAAAGCAATTTTAAGGAGAACGGAGAGAGCTATGGTGAGAGCGATGTGCGGTCAGAAAGTTGTAGACAGAAAGACGACTGAAGAACAGATGGATATGTTAGGATTGAAGGAAACGATAGACCGGTTATCAACAGCAAATGGAGTTAGATGGTATGGACATGTACTGAGGAGGGATGACGATAGTGTTTTGAGGGTTGCTCTGAATCTTGAAGTGACTGGCAAGAGAAAGCGAGGACGACCGAAGAAGACCTGGAAGAAGCAAGTGGAAGAGGAGACAGAGAAAGTTGGTTTGAAGAAGGAGGATGCTCTGAGACGAGATAAGTGGAGGGACGGAGTGCGAGCAATTGCAGAAGGAATGGGGTAAATCCGGCCATCTCTGCTAAAGGGAAAACACCGGATAAAACTGAATAACTACTACTACTACTACTACTACATAATAACTAGGAGTAAATTGACCAATTGACTAAATAAGTATTGATTAAATAGTAAAGTGACTTCAACCAATGCGGCACAAAAACCATGGCTTTACCTAACCACCTTTTCCGATTTCTTCGCTGACCTTTTGTGTTCCTTGTCAGGAATTAATGCAGCATTTGCCTATGCAGCTATTTTTCCACCACAGCAACTAAGAGCGTTTCCAAATAGGAAGTTTTCAGAAAAACTGATTGAAAATTAAAGAACAAAAGAGCTGTAGAAGTGAACCCCAGCTCGCGCTGTAACAAAAATCTTCTCAACTTGCGATGCTCGAAATCATTCGCAATAGCTTCGCAAATGTTCTGCGACCCTAAGGCGAAGGTGTCTTAAATTAACCTCGCCATGGAGCCTCTACTAAATTCGCTCAAGAGTAGAAGGGGAAAACATTATGTACTGTACTAAATCAAATTATTGGTTTCTCACAAATCACTGGTTTCTTACGAGAGTGCAGACAAGAAAGATGCTTACTGAAACCTCCTCCCCCTTTAGCCATACCATCTACTGTTTCGAGAAGCAGGCGAAAACGTTTTGTAATATAACCTATAAATTCTGTATCATGTAAGGTGTTTTAAAACCTTAGAGTTTCTAGGCCACACCCCCTCTCCTTTTCTGGGTCTCTGGATGCACATCTGGTTCCATACTGTCAGTTTTCTTTTAGAAGTACAATATAGGAAAAATGGTCAAGGCTTATCATAAACAATTAAGCAAAAAAATATATTTCAAGACTTTGTATCTCATCGTATGCCGTTTTTGAACTTTGATTATTGTGTTGACATCAAGAAAAATTACTCTATTGATTAAATAGGTTTGTCACACCCAGGCTTTTCACGACGGGATTTGTCTTACTAGGGACTATTTCATCAAATCCATAGGCCTATTGAAAAATATACATAAGTTTAATAGCTATTCTCGACGCTACACATTTTGCTTATTAAAAAAGCAACTTCACTTTTTCCATATTCTTTGCAACTTTACTTTTTTTTGACTTACCTTTTCATATTTTTTCACTTTTGTATCTTTCATTTCTTCGTTATCGGTACTATTGGTACTGTTTAGAATATCCAACGGCATATCTGACATCAAACACACATGTAAAAGTGTTCCAATAATCATGAGTAATAAACAACAGCCAATCAATACGTATATAACTACTGGATTTCGAGGTACGTACTGATCAATGTTGTCACTTGTAATATTGGGATCTTGACAATCATTTAGCCCACAGTGAGCAATATTTCTTGCTTTGTTTTCCTTATCGTCAGTTGTATTCACAACAAAACGACTTTTCGATGACTTTACGGTATTGTTTATCAAAATATTGGTTTTCGTTTCATTCAAAGATGATGGCACAAAATGAAATATAAAAAAAACAAAGGTATTTCCTAAAATCTGCAACAAAGTTTTGAGAAAAAATTGTTAAAGTTGTCTACGAACTAGTTGAATCCACTCTCTAATATATTCAAAACCTTTATCTATGCTTTAGGCTTATCAAAAGTTTTGCAGAGCTAAAATAATCACCACTGACTTTACTCAAATGTAGGCTCAATAAGGTCAGTAACGGCAATGTTAATATGAAAGCGAAAATCACCTCGTTGTTAAATTTCAGAAACTTCATAGCTTTACAAAGTACACATTCAACTAAAAATCAGGCTCTGCACAGAAATTGCTTAAAAAGCAGTGAAACCCATCACTGAAAGGTGAGTGCTAAACATTTTTCTGGCGCAAGCAGAAGAAAAAAACCAAAAATGCTTGACCATGTAAACCTTAACAGCCTATTTCTTTTTTGGATCAAACAAATGAACCATGTTTGTTGATTCTTGAACGAACTTACTGTTGTTAGCCCAATCTTTTGAGTGTAAGTCATAGCGTGAGATAATAGTGAACCAAAAGTGAGGCCTTTAGACAAGTGTTTGTTTGTAAAAAAGCAATTGTCAAAAATAATAGGGTGAAGAGTCCAGAATCATAGAACAGACCAGCATGAGATAAAAAAATTTCCTGAGTGGGTTTACCACAGTCGCTTCACAAAGAATTGTCTCTTCTGCCAATTACAAAAAAATAGAATATTCCCTAAACGTGGTAGTAGGTCCTTGAACGCGATGGAGTGGATCAAAACGGTTTTAGATTTTCATCGAAATTCCATCAAACACCATTGGTATTTGTTGGAATGGCTTCCGCAATTCTTATTGTTACATCGCATCAGCAAAGCCTGGTTTGAAAGCGAGTGTGCAATGGTAGACCTACATTGAATCTGCACGTCTGTGTTTGCGAAATGCGAAAAAAGAACGTAAAATTGAAATATCAACAAAAGTTTCATATACCCCAGCTCAGGGGCGTACCCAGGAGTAAGTGTATATCAATTTCTTTGTGAACTTTTCATAGCCCACGATTTGCCGTTAAGTTCAATGCTTTATTTTGTGATTCATTTACTCAAATTTTTGACTATGACGTAACAGACGAAAACAAGCATGCTAGGAGAGAAATAAATGAACAGACCAATCACGGTTGCGAGTTCTGGCGTGTTGGCACCGATTTACCGCAGTTAATATAAAAAATCGTACAGGTCCAGCACCATTAAGATGCAAGGCCGTTGAGAGAACAGTCCGGGCCCGGTACCAACATTAATTCCAGGCCCCCTTTAACAAGGATCTGGTAAAGCACGACAATTTTCTGAGAGAAGAATCGTGGCTGAAATTGCCTGCACCGCGAGGCAAAACATCCATGGACGTAGCGATTAGGACGCGGTAACCTTTTTTTTTCGGAGATCAAATCCAAACACTTGCTAATTTCGATCTCATTATCGGTGGAAGTTTCCTGAACAAGTCTAAATAGCAAAACCAACACAAAACACGTGACAACCAAAACCAATCCGCCTTGCGTTTGACAACAGCGCGGGCCCACTAAAGGAATCCAGGCCTGGGTACCTCTGTACCCTTTTGCCCCCCACCCCCTCCTTCTCAACGGTCATGCTAAGATAGAATAATAAGATGATAGTTCAAGTAAGTTATTCAAAAAAGGACTTCAGACAAGTAGTTTATCACAGGAACTTTAGTGAAAGATACAAAGGGCCTAAGCTACTGTATAACCAGGCATTAACCTAGGCTAAAAGCAATAGCCTAGCTGCTAGCGATTAAAATATAGCAGGCTAGCTGGTTTACTTGACCACTAGACCAGTATATAGCATAGGCTACCGGTATCAGATTGGTGGCGTAGCGAACTGAAATAAGTTTCCTACAAAACTTTAACATTATTTTTCTTTACCAGTTGTAAGCGCAAGAAACAAGTTGTTTATATGTTTTAAGGTAGGGTTGCCATAGGTCCGGAAAATTCCGGATATGTCCGGAATTCAGGTATTCTGTCAGAAAATTATTTTTAAATTTGCTCAAATGTCCGGAATTTTTGTAATTAAGCAACAGAAAAAGCAGTTAACAAAAAATTGCAATATTAGATTGGGGTTGCCATACGTTAGGATTTTCCCGGACATGTCCGAGATTTTAGTGTACAAGTGAACTAGTAACAACTTTTGGTAGCGTCGCAACAAAAGTAACAAATTTCAAACTTGCCAGCCAAAGGTAACAACTTTTTTACCAAAAGTTACAACTCTTCCAATACTTAAAAGAGCGAACGGTTGTGTCCGGAATTTTGCCTCATCAGATATGGTAACCCTACTTTAAGGGGCCTGCAGAATTAAAAAAAAAGCCTTGAGGCATATTTGAAACCTAATCAGCGTCAAAGTGCATGCGGAAAATACTTTCGTTCTTGCGTAAACAAAACACAAAATTAAGGTTGTACTGTTATAGGCTGTTTGGTTAACCATTTTTGGAGGAGTTGGAGTCGTGCGATTTTGGCTGCGCCTCCACAACCTTGTTTCGTACATCAGTTACATACAACATCATAATTCATAAGCAAACTTCAATCTCAAGGTAGTGTTGCTTTATCAAGATAGTGCTGCAATCTCAGCCTATAGTCGACTAAAATAAAAGCACAAGCTTATTGAAAAATACCAAAATGTAAAGTTGTAGTTGCAGCTTAGCAACTTTAGTTTATGTTTTTTTTCATAATTCACATTGTGTGAAGAAAACAGTACTGGAATAAGCTTAATGTACCGCTCCGGTATGATATAAGACAATATAAATCTTTAGCACAATAATAACGTGCTTCTAGGTTGCTTTTAAGTTAAATAGTGATGTTGGTGATCACTCTACTGTAATATTAAAAGAATTTGGTCCTAAAAGAGTTTGTGCGTTTGCTCTCGCTACCGTGTTGCGGCAAAACGACAGCCTCCCATGCTAATGTTTTTTTAAAAAAGTTGACAAAGCAAGTGCCTGATTTGTTGCATTCTCTTCAGAATGATCATCAAGTAAGCCTGTGCCTACTGCTTGCAGTCCCTCATCTCCAATGCATTGCCTCCGAGTTCTAGGGATATAGTACATCTTTCAATTCCTCTTTCATATGTTTGATGGAAGTTATCAAAAAATGCTACTGTACAGATTTATTAAGCTAATGCTGGTTGCACCAAGTTGATTTTTTCAGCGGAAGGGAACTATATGGGTGTAACTTGATTGCTTGTGTGTGTGTGCGTTTTGTTTTTATTTTGACTTTTTTTATGTCATGGACTATTGGAGTTCGAGATAAGTAAACTGTAGCGTTAAACTGCAGCATTGGGCAGACGCAGCAAACTACCGAAGGCCTACCTAAAGTGATATTAGGAAACTCAAATTATTTAATGCTGGAATGTACGGAAACGCACATATTGGGAGGCGATGCCCAGCATAACCTGATACAAGCGAAAAAGCTTGTCCCATCAAAAAGTTTCAAAATTGAATTGCGGTCTCCCTTCTGGTACGCCCCTGCAGCTATTTCTTATAGATAAACTTTTGAAAACGTGATCAAGCGAGTTAAAATGCCGTGGAAAAATAGAGTCATTTGAAGTTTCATGCATTTGTCGGTAATGAGAGGTAAACTAATATAAAAGATAATCAAAAAATATTAAAGAGTCTAATAAAAGAAAAATTGGTTTCGACTATGTCGGTGTAACGAACCAGAAGAGCAATAAGATATTTCTGCATAAAAGAACAGTTGCCAAAGTAATCATGCCAGTCCTTTCGTTTCCTTCGCTGAAGCAGTTATTTGTGTAAAAAAACGAGAAGTATAGCTTTGTGTGTGTCTGCAGCTATTCTACGAGTCTTGAAATATGAAATTCAATTCTAACGAACACATGACAATGTGCATTCCTAAATGAGCAATTTTATCAAATACTGAAAACATGTAACAAAGCGCTCTTCCAACGCAAGGGGTGTGCAAACGTTTCTGCGGGCGGGCCAATTTCTTTTTGGAAAATAGCCTTAAAACTGCGGAATTTTTAAACTGAAGATCTTTTTTATTATTTTGGGTCTTCAGACGTAGGCCACATGTGACATCCTTTTGCAGGCCGCACAATTTCACTTTGAGAGCCGCTATGGACTTGCGGGCCGCAGTTTGCACACCATTGCTTTAAACAGCTCTTGCGTTTTCATAAAATGTAGTAACGTACCTGGTTGAATTGAACGATTCCAAATCCAAGGCCACAGAATTTCATAATGCATTCCTGAGCAGATTTAGAAGAATAAATGGTATAAACTTTTCCATAATAAACCAATACGATATATAGTATCAACCAATAAAAGCCTTCGCCATAGCCAGCTAATATCCCACCAATAATCAATGTAGTACGATCTGAAAGATAAATATTTGCAAGTTTTGTAATATCGAATAGAGCTAAAATGCAGCCCAAATAAAACCATTGCAATCACAATGTTTAACAAAAACAACGGAGCCAAAGACTTAGCAATGATTTTCTTTGTGTGCACGCATCGTACCAGACTCATTTGTCTCTGGATAAGAGGTTTCCCATAAAAAATTTAAAATCAACCAAAACATTGATGTGTCGATGATGCAACAGAGCAATAGCAATATGTCCAAACAAACAAAATAAATGCTAAGTAAAGAAATTATTAGCTTTGTTGTTTTTGTTAAATATTTGACGTAAATTTTATCATATTGCCAGGAACTGTAAATGATTTTGAAAAGTCCTCTCCGCCAGTCACCTAAGTTTTCATCAATCTTTTGCTTGCTATACAAGCAAGTAATTAAAAATGAATCGATTTTAAAGACTGCATAAATCGGTTTTTCAAGAAGTGTCCAAAAATACAGCGTTTTACGGAACAAAAACAGAACAGGGGTATAGATAATACCCGATATCGATGCCCTAAACAATGATGCAGTTACTTTAAACAAAAATGGTATTGTAACTCTGGCAGTTTGTCATTTGTTTTTGCATTTCTTCAATTGTCAAGCTGATATTTAAAAATGTTAGCATAGCTTATAAAATAACTCTACATAAAGTATAGCTGCGTATAAACTCCACATTTGCATGAAGCTAAATCAAATTGAATAACAAGTATTATCACTATAAGCACATAAATAACGCTCCAGCTAGCCATGTCTCGAACAATGGATACATTGAGACGTACTTACTAGGATAAATGTTTGCACAGACGTAGACGATGTAACAAATTTCCGCTGATATCAGTACTTTTTTCACGCCAAATAGACGCAGCAAAAAAGGTGCAAACAACAAGCAGCAAACAATGCTCGTACAATAGGTAACCGTCACTGCAACTGACCCTAAAATGCACGTTTGCTACTGATCAAAAATATCGTAGTAATATTTATTTTAGTGTTACATTCGAGGATAAGTGTTTGTCCCGGGAGAATAACAAGACTTGAAATAACTGATAAAACATTGTTAATTTAAATGTGACGAATGCATTTACAAACAAAACAAAAAGAAAAATTAAAACCACAAAATAAATTTACTACATCCTGGAATTTTATTTAAACTTGCTTCAACCGAAAATGGATTTTAACTTCTAAAGGAGCGCGAAATTATGGCGCTGCTTTATCTACCAAAAGACATTTTTAGGTAAACTAAAATTGCCAGGTCGCCTAAAACTCGGACAAAAACGATAAATTGCTCCAAGTTCATCTACTGCGTCAGATGGCCAAAAAATCATGTAAACTCTAACTTTTTCGTCTGAATTCGGCTAATTTTATTGGCCTTTGAAAAGTGTTGGTTTAACAGCAAAAAGCAAGCTTGTTCATTCAGTTAACGTCTTTAACGCAGCGGCGCTAGCTCTGTTCAGATTTTTCAACGTCCATCAACAATCAAAAATTGTAAAGGTAGCCGCTATCTGAGCTTTGGGTTGTTTGTGCGTGATCAACAATTTTCGAGTCAGCGTTGTCTGCTTTCTGCGGCATTAAGCAGCGCACAATTGTTTAACGGCTCTGTTGTGCAGTTGGTGTTAAAACGCTAGGGCAGAATCCACCATTGAGAGGTAATATTGGTCGCTTCTCCTGGCCGTATTGGCCTGCAAACTTTTTTTATGAAGGCTCAAATGCATCTTGCAATCATTGCTGAGGGCCTATCCAGCATTGTCGGAATTTAACCGAGACAAAGATCTGAGACAAATTTTGAAAACTGACCACAACTTGTCTGTTAAAGATCATTTTTTGGTGATCACCTTTTTACTGCATGATAATGGTGATGACCCCTTTTTGGAAATCAACTGCAAAAAATTGTTTAAATTTTTAGATTGATAATTTTTGCTTTTACACCTCACTTACCCCACAATTGCAAACTATGTCCCGGTTTTTGATAGGTATCAATAGGCCTACAATTGGTTTGCGACTTTCACTTCCTTGTATTACGTCCTTGGAGTAGCTAAAGGGAGGTGAGAACAGAAAGATTTCCAGTTCTTAAACCGCCAGGGTGAAAGTTAGATATTAAGGCTGTTCGGTTAATCTTCAAATGAGCTGGAAAAAAATCAACTGTTCCCAAAATATTTTTCGTGAACTTGTTTTTCTTGCTCCCGGAAAAGTCACTTTTTCGAATCAAATGGGCCAATTCGGGTAAATTGCCATTGTCAGACCTGCAAAATGACTTAGGCGGTTTTCAAGGTTTATTTGTTTGTAAGCTTTCTTTCCTGTTCCATAATCATTGGTGTGTATTAGAATGTCGTGTGCCGTCGTTTAATTTCCGGTTACATTTGAATGGCCAGTGTATTGCTGAACCTTAAGTAAAACATTTTAATTTCTTGTTCCAACGTTACCTAAACTGACCAAAATCCTTTCAAATTACGTGGCAGCTCTGATGCCCTCAGCCTTGTCTCGAATCTGCGCCCTTACAAATCTTTACATGTTTGAAGAAAATTGTGAAAAAAGGAGACTTTTGGAAATAATGCTTAGACAGATCATACCCCAAATGCTGTAGAACAATGCCGATTTGAATTTTTGAAAATATTCAAGAGCTTTAAGCACATGCAATAGAAACCGCTGAAATAGAATTGCTGTGCTTAGCGGTTTTGTGATAAATTACCTCGTCATGCTTTTATTGCATTTACAAGGGAATAACTATAGTCATGACGAAAAGGAAAACTATTCTTATTAATTATTTCCAATTACAATACGTAATCTGTGCGCACGTTTTTGTTTAATTAACTCCGCTCTGGTACCACAAAAAAAGTCATGGCAATGGTATCTTGAGGTCTATAAGACCCCAGCAATGAAATGCGCTATCAACAGCAGAATAAACGCTCAGTGTCAGTGGTTATTTGTGAAAGACGTAACAGAGTACTCAGTGCATAAATATTTTACTGCGTGGTAGTAACATTTACTTCAAGTAAATGTGTGCTTTTTGTCTTTTGATCTTGCACAAATGCAACTTTTCTTGCACAGTAATGAACAATGTTGGGTAATTTTTCGTACAGTATGAAGAGATTCTGGAAAAATCCAGTAACTGAAAGTGATTTGCTTCACATTTCCAAGTGTTTGAGATGTCATCAACCTGCGCTTAGAATGAGGAACGATTAACGGTACCATGGGGTCGATATGGCGCCAAACTCATGAAATGTAAAATTTTAACAGAAGCAAGCGATAAAAACAAAGTTGCTGGAGTACACACGTTTTGTAAAAACAAAGAAAGAAAATAGAAAACATCAGTGAATCGCAATAGCTTATCGTTTGCAGCATATAGCGTTGCAAATACGGATGTGGTAATATTGATCCATCGTACCACAGTAGGGTTAAATAAATGAGATGCTCGCATGCAATAAAACTGCAGCCTGGAATCGTGAACCGATTTCGCAACCAGGTGACATTTTAGTGTAATTACGTAACTTGGTTATAATACTTAAGTCACGTGCTTCCGATGATCAAGAATCCGAGTGCTTTGTATACTTGAAATTGCACTATGTAAGCAAAATTTTTAATAAGGTCGGTCTACGCACTACATGTTTTTGTCCGATTTCAATTGTTTTTTTAGTTGTTTGAAAGTCCAATTTTGTCAACACCGTAGGCTACGTACCAAATACCTATAGGTTTTTGCGGACAAAAACGCTTAAAACGATTTTTTGGCAAAGCCGGAATTTCACACAGCAAGATAAAGTGTGTGTCATCGTATAAATATTGAAGCGGATAAACATTTATGCACAAAAACGCACGAGAGCAAAAAACGTACAAAACCGGACAAAAAGCGACAAATCCAGAAAAAAACATTCAAAAATGTATATTGTGTAGAACCACCTTTAGCAGTTTTATTATTTCGGAGCTTTAATGCCAATGATTGCTTGGTGGAATATTTTCAACCAAGCAAGATGTGCAAACCATCAAGAATTTACGGGGAGGAAAGTCAACGGGTTCGACCCTCTCTCAATTTGTATGAAAATTATAATAATTTGAGGATGGTTGAATAATGCTGATAACATATTTTTTTTTCGTTTTTACTTCAGCGATTGAGAAAATATCGTACCGCAGGCTTGTAGGTCTTTTTATGAAATCGGATGTTGTGGTTGTTAACTTGCCGTGCATCTCCTTCAAAAGTAGATAAACGACTACACAATCACCGATAGAAGAAAATCTTTAAGTTTTCATTTCCAAGGACTCGAGAGAAATTTAAACAAAGCTTAGACTATTGTGTTTACAACTACAAATGAAAAATGTTTTTCGGAATTCTCAGTAATTGGTAACACGTGTTTTAAACTGAAGATACCAAGCCAATCAGTACATGTGGAATTGATGGAAGCGAGACCTTCATTCCTATATCTACGCCCTTGTATACATAAGCAAACGACTTACCTAATCCTGCTTCAACATTTATGCTCGTTTGAAGCACGTAGCACGAGCTGTAGCCGCTTAAAAGAAGTACCGCCGCAATGCAGATGATGATACATTTTTTTTGTATTTCAAATCTTTTCTGTTTGAATTCAATCTTGTTTTCGACGAAACACTTATCTTCTGACGACATTTTCTTTTGAGAATATTTTTATTGCATGTTGTTTTGCGCAATAGACTCTCAAATTGCAAACTGGCAGTTTTATGTACTGTGACCTGAGTTTTCAAGAATAGATAATCTCCGTGGTGCCTTTTTCTAATTATGCGTAGTTTATTTTGTTTCACAACAACACTATTCAAACACTTACTTCATATTTCTCGATAACACGCGTTTGGCTTCATAGATTATTCAAGTTTATGCCAAGAGTGCAATGGTATTTTTGTAACTACAACTGCATGAAAGGGACCCCATGAGATCGCTACAACAATACTCTGTGTTTGCGTATTGCTTCAGTTAAGCTAAAAAGAAAACTTGGCATTATTCATACATGATGGTATAACTTCGTGCATATTAGGACGTAGCAAGAATAGAAAAAAGGTTCCCGAACCCTTAAAATAATGAAATACATAGTCCAAAGTCAAATTTCTGGTCAAAAAAGTTTTGTTAGCCTCATTTTGTACCGGTATTTGGATATAACGAACTTTACATGGAGCCTACTGGCGAATTTTGATTAGATTTTTGCAGTGTGGCGACGAAATGGCAGCACCTGAAGTGAAATTTTTTTATGCTTTGTTTTATTACTCCTTGTGCTGGGCTAGAAATAACCAACCAGGTCTATTTTGAAGTCTTGCTGTGATCACATCTGGACTAGAACCAAGACTCAGTTTGTTTGTTTTCAACAATAATTTTTCCAATCCGGGGTTCTTGGGCGTAGTTGAAGCTCCAAAGCACCTTAAACTCTTCAGTAAGATAGAGGTTACAGTTTACGCGTTGGTGTAAAGAAATTTTGGAAAAAAAAATTGTTACACTTGTTTTAAAAAATTTTCTACAATAAGTCCTGTCAAAATTTAGTTGGTTAGTGAGCACTTATTTGTGTATTTATACCGATTACCTTTTTCACTTTCCCCACCACACCCCAACCCGAAACCTCATTAGCCGCCACAAAAATGCTATCTGCGCTGACAAAAAGAACAAACGTTTAAGAAGCCGATTTATCGAGAAAGATTTATCAAAAAAACAATTTAGGTACAATCGCACAACATAGGCAAGCGTAGTTTTCTGCTTTGTTGAATAATGGGGTCATAGCTCAACAGTTTTCACAAGTGGACCGGAGGCGCTTTAGGTACAAGGTGCATTCAATAAGTTTCCAGACTTTTTTGGTATGGACACTTTTATTAACCGTACACACAAAAAACTCTAGTCCCCTTCAAAGTATTCTCCTCCGACATCAATGCACTTGTTGTACCGTTCCAACAACTTCTGGAAAGCCCCCTGGAAGTCTTCTTGTGTGAGCGTGTTTAGGACCCTCGTCACAGCCTCTTTCATGTCCTCAATTGTGGAATAACGATTGCCTCTGAGGTTTTCCTTGAGCTTTGGGAATAGCCAAAAGTCGCAGGGAGCAAGGTCCGGGCTGTAGGGAGGATGGAGAACCGTCTTGATGCCCATCTGGGTCAAATAGTCTGTGACGAGGATGGAGTTGTGGACTGGGGCATTGTCCTGATGGAAATGCCACTGACCTGATTCGAAGAGTTCTGGCCTCTTCCGACGGAATCTCTTCCTGAACTCCCTTAAAACTTCAATATAGTACTCCTTGTTGACTGTGATTCCAGTGGGAACCCAGTGAATGTAGATTATGCCCATGCTGTCAAAAAAAGGGATCATCATGAGTTTCTGGGTGGACTTGCTCTGTCTGGCCTTCTTGGGTCTGGGAGATCCAGCATGCTTCCACTGGGAACTCTGTCTCTTGGTCTCTGGGTCATAACAATAGATCCAGCTTTCATCGCAGGTTACCAGGGCATCAAGAACTTGGGGATCGGAAGTAATGAGCTCGACCATCTCCTTGCTGTCATTGCAACGTCTTTCTCTCTGATCTTCCCGGAGCACTCTTGGGACGAACTTCGCGCAAATCTTCCGCATCTTCAGTTCCTCACGAATGATTATGTGTACAGCTCCCACACTGACATTAAACTGTGCGCTTAGTGTCTCTATAGAAACACGACGGTCCCTATTCATGAAATCGTTTATTTGGCCAATCATCTCTGATGTTCTGACTTCCCTACTCCTCCCACATCTCTCATCATCCCTCAAGGACTCCCTGCCTTCCTTGAATCTCTTGTGCCACTGAAAAACTGATGATCGATTCATGCAAGATGGTCCATAAGCAGTCTGAAGCATACCATACGTTTCCGTGGCAGTTTTTCCAAGTTTAAAACAGAACTTGATCGCATATCGTTCTTCTAATGTGTCCTCACGTCCAGATTATATTTTTGAAATTCACCAGCTGTGACAATCAGGATTTAGTAAGGTGTACTCTAATTCCTACTGTAGCTATAAATTTGCACCTAAACAAGAAAAAATTGGTCAATCATCTCATAAGGAGTATAGTAACAACATACTGAAATATCTTGAGTTTACGGCAATTATAAATGCCTGTACAAAAAAAGTCTGGAAACTTATTGAATGCACCTCGTATATTGGACGTTTGCAGCTCGTGCAAAGGAATCACTTTTTCTGTTTGCTACGTTTTCTAAGTAGATCTTGCATCTTTTCCTCTTTGCGACAACTTGATCTTGACGTTGGACGTTGATAATGGCAAATTTTTTTTAGCTCCTCTAACCCTGGCTTTATCCCTTCGCTCATCAGAAAAAGCTTTCTTTTGTGGCAGTTGCTGCTTTCGTATTCCGGAAGTATTTCTGAAAAAAGACAAATAAATTGTAACGTGCTACATTAAAACAATACTCATCAAATAACACTCATAAACAATAATGCAGTGTACAAAGTCGGCAAATAATTTGCGATTTGCTAATTTCAACCTTATGGGACTTATGAAAAAAACGAAAAAAATTGATGCCGACCATTGTTGAAAGGCTGTAAAAGCAATGATACCAACACCAACAAATCTAAAAGTTCATCGCACATGCTTTGAGATTATACAAAACTTTTCCAAAAAAATGCACCGCTGCTGCACTTTGCAGAATCCTTCTAATATTTGCAAAACTCTCTTATTCTTTGTTTTCCTGATGAGCTCTACAAGGGCGAAACTAGGTAGTCGCAAATTATTTGCCAACTGTGTACACTGCATTATTATTTACGAGTGTTATTTCATGAATATTGGTTTCCTCCACAGATAGCATCCGGCTGCTTTGGTTAGATCCCCTGTTTGGGTGTATCATAAAAATGATTTTAACGTTTCATACAACTATTTGCTAAATTAGTGAGGCGGCAAAAAGTAGAACATGCTATCTCCTAGACTTCTAATTCACGGATTAATTTCCAATCATTCTATCCACGTCATCTACATCACTCTTAGTTGTGTTGTAAGGGAAAATAACTTCCGGTTTTTTGGGGGAATCAAATTGATCAAATGAACTAGTGTTACGTGATGAAAACACCATCAGCAATGCTTTGTTCTTTCTCGATTTGAGTGACAACAATTCAACGAGTGTTTGATCAACAGTGATGAACAACAATTAGCTGGAGTAAGGCTCTCGATTGTGATGACTATGTTCTATTATAGATATTTCTTCTCTATGCGTCCTTGCTGCACCTTGCAAAGTTAAGTTTCGTTTTCTCAATTCTCATGCAAGAGACAGGTTTGTAAAAAAAGTTGTCAGAACTTGAAAGTGTGTTTACTAAACATGTATTGATCTGCCTCTAAATGGATACAGCTCTTCATCAACAGTTACGTAGTCATTGTGTATGGAGCATTTCTGACTATTGGTCACGAGGTCATCAAGCAATAGACCTGTAGCTGCAATTCGATCATTTTGAAGTCTCACCCTTCGTATTGCTCTGTTGTCAAAGCATGATATTCTACAAATGTCTTCAAACCGATCGTGTGCCATTGTATTACCAAATATTGGACTTTCACCAAATGGACTCCACAACTTGCAAACACTCTCATTATTATCTGTAAAAAGTTCACAAAAAATATTTAGACTAACATATATTTCCATTTTCATGGACGCAACAGCTTTCTGTTCGTTTTCATTTACTTTTCTGTGTTATCAATTTGTTTTGTGTTATCAATTTCTATCGGCACGATGGTGTAGTGGTTAGAGCGTCCGCTTTGCAGTCGGTAGACTTGGGGTTCATTCTCCTTGTCTTGTCTTGTCAAATGGTATCCACAGCTTCCCTGCTTGGCGCTCGGCATTTAGGGGAGATTGTGGAGAACAAGCCGGCAAGTTCGCTTGTTGTGTCCTTGGGCAAGGCACTTAAAGGGACGCCCCCGCCTTTATGTGGAAGACAGGCGGCCCAGATATCTCGGAAATGGCAATTCCCAAGCGAGTGCGGACTTCCCGTCCAAAATATAGCGATACAATTCGCTTTCTCGTGAATGGAGGATAAATATGAACAATACAAATACAATTTCAGAAATAGTTGCATCCTGTACGCTTTGGTCGTGTATGCATTTCAAACTAGATACCATGTCGAGAATTCTCAGCGTGGCATAGGCCTAGGCTGTAATCCCGCTCTTCTGTTGCATAATATTTGCACTGTGCCCTCTCCCAGCATATGTTGGCACGGTCTTTATCCAACGTTCATCTGAAAATGAAACCTAAGATATTTCATATTTTTTGTTGTTTTCATTGATATCATTTTCGGTTTCCTAGCTTCATCTGTAAAATCAACAGCTGATATTTCCTCTGCAATGTCGGACAACACGTCTTTTTTTTCATGTTCTTCTTGTTGATCATTTCAAAATGGAAGCATACCTTCTGTCTCATTCTGCTCCTCTTCATCTTTGTCAGTAATTTGCAGCAGCCACTCCAGCAACAGTATATTGCCTATGCATGCCCTTACTTTGCAACAACACTGCGCACAAAAAATGTGGAAACTGCCAGAAATTCAAGCAATAATACATCTAGTTAAAAAAAGAAAGTTTTACTGAGTAGATGTAGTACTGGCCAGCGCATTCGAAATATAATTATCAAGTAGTTACGCAGTTTGTTTGTTCAACATAACTCCAGAAAGCACTTAAATTTTACTCAACACGGGCAATAAGGCAATCAAACATTCGCGTGAACACAATAATTTATGCTATGCCATATTTGGTAATGAATGACCAAATTGTAATGCTATTTGTAATGCACATTTATGACTAACACTATATATATATATATATATATAACCTTTATTTAAGTAAGGCTCTAGTAAACTAAAACACAGCACATCTAAATCGAAATGAAATAAAGTAAATTGTTAATAATCCTTGACTTATTTGACAGACTTTTGAACAGAATGCTTCTACCACTTCAACTCCATTACTTTACAAAAGACAGTTTAAGTTACGCAACATGCAAGCACTTAGTTACACAAAACACCTCTAAGCAATTTACATAAACGATCTGGCACACCAAAATTACACAATTGAATTGGAATGGTTCTGAATTCAAGTCTTGGGTTCAATTCTTAGAAGCGTTAAACATATAATACATAACAAAAATGTGAAAACTGCCAGAAATTCAAGCAATAATACATCTAGTTAAAAAAAGAAAGTTTTACTGAGTAGATGTAGTACTGACCAGCGCAATCGAAATATAATTATCAAGTAGTTACGCAGTTTGTTTGTTCAACATAACTCCAGAAAGCACTTAAATTTTACTCAACACGGGCAATAAGGCAATCAAACATTCGCGTGAACACAATAATTTATGCTATGCCATATTTGGTAATGAATGACCAAACACGACATTAACATTAACATGAACACACCTCTCAAAAATAAAAATCAGGAAATTTTGAGCCGATTGATGAAAAACTCCAGAAACTAGGTTTAGCGAAATACTGCGAGAGATCTCACAGGCCCTTCTATGCACTTTAGCATTAAGCGGCTAATGCTTAGCTTTATTACCCTCAAAATCAAAAACGAATAATCTTGTTATTGTATTAAATAATTTTATGAAATGCTAGATGTTCGCAAATTTCTAGATATGGTTATACCTCACCAGTTAGTCATTCTGCTGTGTTTTATATAAATAAAATCCAAATATGCTGTACTGGGCAATTTTACATCACGCCATCGATCCATTGTTGCAATACTTCACAAACTTCATACAAGTGGAACGGTTTCAACATATATCACATAGGCACTTCACATGTATAACCGCATTACACTAGAATTAACATGCAGGGATAGCACATGAGTATAATGACAGCACATTACAGTAAGTATGGCATAAAATAACAATACGGGACAACGTTGTTTCGGGTTACTGCCCCTTATTACTCGTTTGCTTATTTTCTGCAACACCCTGTGCAAAACACTCCCGCCAACCCTTTTTGTTCAATAAAGGACCAAAGTTCATATTGTAAATCATGCAATTTTATGGATATTTTATGCAATAAATACTTCATATTTAGAAGTTCGAAATATGGTCAAAAATAAAATTACGATAATTTGCTTTCTGCTCTCCAAAATGTTTGACTGGACATCTCCATGTGCTATATGCATCAGATTGTGATCTGGCATTAAACGAGTCTCACAATTTCGTGGGATTGATGTAAATATTGTTACAATATTGGCAATATCTAACGCTTTAAATCTGTAGTTTTGCGTAGCCGTGCGCAATTTAAACCTGTGTTGTGTCGTTGTTATGTTTGTCGCACTTGTAGCATCATTATCAGTAATAATGATTGGATTTGGCAAGGTCAATCCTCAAGCGACGCGCCGGTAACTGCCTTCTTGTCACACTTTACATCATTCTCAAAGTAGACACGCAACAGGAAGGGATTAACAAAGTGCCAGTGCATTTGAGTTAGAACTATCACAAACGAAGCTCATAGGTTCCAACGTAGAAGAAAGTTGGTTGAGTTGTTCCCTTTGTTGATTGTTATCGTGTTGAAACTGTGGTAAAGAAGAAGGTACTTGGGGATTAAAATAGTTTGAAACCGCCAACAACGCCAACGACGCCAACGCCACTGCACCAATCAATAGCCGCCTCAACGTGGTGGTGCGGTCCCCAGCCCCGTTTGGGTTGGGTCAAAATGGCTGTTGGCCTTCCCGAGGGTCCCAGTTACCCTGGGCACTCCCCTTTATTTTTTCGCTATGCTGCCCCCTGAACGACCGCAGAAGGGCAGCTCACAGCTTCTTCAAAATCGATCGCCTATTTTCTCTTTCTCTCTTCTCCTGCCCTTCTCTTGCCCTTCTTCGTCTTCTCATTCTTTTCTTTCTCTTGGTGAGCGGTAACATTCATCCCAATCCTGGCCCCATCTTTCCTTGGTCAGTATGCGCTGGAAATGTGACCTGGCGGGGTAAGTCAGTGCAATGCTGCACCTGCTCCAAATGGGTCCATCTAAGGTGCTCACAACTTTCCTTCTCAAAATTTAGAACTCTTGGCAGCTCTCATTCTTAGAGCCGCCCCCTGCTGTGTCCCCATTCGTAACATTGTGACCTTCTCCTCCGACTCCTTCGAAATGTATACCTCCACTGTACAATCTAGCCCCCTCTGCTAATGCTGCACTCTTGCCCCACCCTCGTCTCCAAACCTCTTCTCTCCCATCTGCCCATTTTGTATCTTTTCCCTTCTCCTTCACCACCGTTTCTTGCTCCTGGCTGTCCTTCTTCACCTCCTGCCTCCTTTCCCCCTGACTCTCTAACGGTTTTTCAATGGAATGCAGGAGGTCTTCGAGCCAGGAGCACTAAAATACTTCACTTTCTGCTTTCTGATTGCACCCACTCCCGGTCTGGCATTCTCTCTCGTCATGCCACGTACGCTAGAGGCGGCGTCATCATTTTTGTCAGGCAGGGCCTATCTTTTTCTGAACTTTCTACTTCCTCTCTTTTTTCTCTTGATCCCTACTCCGATTATGTAAGGGTCAACATCTCTCTTAACAACTCCTCCTCGGTGTCATTTCTTAATGTGTACGCCCCTCCTATTCGCTTTTTCCCGAAGGATAGCAGAATTGACTCTTTTTCTCCCTCCATTCTTTTCTCCTCCAGAAATCTCTTCATTCTAGGGGGACTTGAACCACCATCACCCTCTCTGGGACTCAAGAGATACTTCCTACCCCCGCGCGAAGGAAGTATTCGACTGGGTCATCTCATCCCCCCTCAATGAACCTGATACACCCACCCTTTTACATGGCTCATCTGGCAGTCGCTCCTCTCCTGACATTTCCTTTGCTCCTTCCTCTCTTGCTCTTTCTTGCTCCTGGGAGGTGCTTCAGGACCTGGGTTTTGAACACTTACCAATTCTTCTATCTGTCTCTCTCTATCCGATCTTTCGCCCCAACGAGCGTCCCATTCCTTTAACTTTTAGAAAGCTCGCTGGGATGACTTTGACTCCCACTGTTCTTCTGCCGAGGAATACTCGTCTCTTTCTCTTCCCTCTACTGCTGCTCTTTTTACCTCTCTGGCACTGAATGCGGCCAAATCTTCCTATTCTTTTGGCCGCATCAAACGCCATCCTAAAGCCTGGTGGCCTGCCGAGGTGGAAGGTGCGGTTAGTGAAAGACGCAAGGTTTTCGCTGTCGTTCACAGAAGTGATGAAGATCACCAGGCTTACATCTCCGCTTCTCGACGCGCTTCGTCAGTCATCGCCAATGCCATGGCTCAGGCATGGCAAACGACTTGCTCTTCTTTTTCATCCAAATCAAACCCAAAAACTGTATACTCTCTTCTTCGCTCTGTCGCTGGCTCTCCTTCGTCGTCTTCCTCCTCTCCTAATTTTCCCAACTGTTCTTTTCTCAGCGAATCGGCTTCGGCCTATGCCGCTTACCTGAGATCCCACTTTTCCGTTTCACATCCTAAGGCCCTGCGTAGCAGCGCCAGAGGCTACCTTTCTAAACTCCGCCGAACCACGTGCCCCGAGGAGTCTCACTTGTCCCTCTCCTCTCCTTTCTCTTCTATTGAATTTCTTGCGGCTGCCTTCAAACTCTCCTTCTCCACTGCCACTGGCCCGAAAAAGTTGCCTATCCCATGCTAAAGCACCTTCCTCGCTCTGGCATGGACTTTTTTCTCCACATTTTCAATCTCTTCTGGACTTTGCATTCCTTTTCTTCCATCTGGAAGACATCTTCCATTATTCCCATCCACAAGATGGGAAAGCCTCTCGACTCTCCTGTTTCCTTCCGGCCTATCTCTCTCAACTCCTGCGTATCAAAACTTTTTGAACGCATCATTCTATCCCGTCTACTCTTCTTTCTGGAATCTAATTCCATTCTCTCTCGCCGCCAGGCCGGTTTTCACCCTGCATGGTCTACTCTAGATCAAATTCTGCTACTTTTTCAGTCCATTTCGGATGGGTTTAACAAATCCAGGCCGGGCTCTCGGACGATCCTGTCTACTATCGATTTCTCTAAAGCTTTTGACTCTGTCTGGCACCCCTCCTTGCTTTGCTCGTTGGACTCAATCTTTCCTTTCTGACAGGCGCGCTTGCGTGGTTTATCAAAATCACAAAAGTCGCTCCTTTCGAGTCTGTTGATTTGTTCCGCAAGGATCCGTTCTTGGCCTTATTCTTTTCTCTCTCTTCATCAATGAGCTTCCGATTTCTCTGCCTTTTTTCGGCAGCTGCTCTCTTTACGCAGACGACGTGACCATTTGGTCCTCCTCCCCTTCGGTCCCCACTGCGGTGAAGGCCACACAACAAACTCTGTTTCGATTGGAGGGCTGGTCTGACTACTGGTGTCTTCCTCTCAATCCGAGCAAACGTGAGGCCTCCTTCTTCTCAGTGGATCCCCACCAAGCTAACCTCCAGCCCAACTTCTTCTTACTCGGCTGCCGCCTCCGTTTCAATCCATCTCCAATCTTTCTTGGAGTCTCCTTCGAACGCATTCTTTCCTTTTTTAAACACGTATCTTCGCTGAAGGCTAAGTTTGTCCCACGTCTCAAGGCTTTACGCTGTATCTCTGCTTCCTCATGGGGTCCCTCCAAGGAGTACCTCTATCTTTTGTATAAAGCTTTTCTTCGGCCTCTCTTCATTTATTTTTCACCCGGATGGTTTCCTTTCTTAAGCGTTACCAATTTCACTAAATTGGAACGCCTCCACCGAGCGGCCAGTCGCGCCATCACCGGTTGCCTCTCGTCCTCCCCTATCCCACTTCTTCTCTCCGAGGCTTCTCTACCTCCCCTACGAGTCACCCTGACTCATTTCACACTTTCATCTTATGAGCGGGCTCTTTGTCTCCCAACCTCCTTTCCTATTTCAGGTTTGGCCAGACTTGGAGATCTATAAAATCAAGACTCTGCAGATCGTCCTGGATAGCTTTTGCGTCCACTCACGCTCATGCTTTCTTCTACTTCTCCTAGGAAGGTTCTTCTTGCTTGCCCCCATCTTTCTTCCTTGGAATCTGCCTTCCTTTACTGTGGAGTCCACCCTTTCCTCTTTATGCTCTCGCTCTAATCCCTCTCTCTCTCGCCAAGGTGCGGCTCTTGCCTACCTTGATTCTCTCCTCCCTCATGATCTGGTACTCTGGACTGACGGCTCTGTTCCTTTCCCTTTTGGCAAGGGCGACTCCGGTATTCTAGCCAACTGCTCTCTCTGTGGCTCTGAGACCACTCGTTCCTTTTCGGCAGGCCCAGTATGTTCAAGTTTTTCCGCTGAAGCCTGCGCCATTCTGCACGCTCTTTGCTGGCCTCGGCAGCATCAACAAGTCTGCCACTTCTCTTCTTCTCTCTGACTCTCGTTCTGTCCTCGCCACTCTGTCCTCTCCTCCATCTTTCCTTCTAGCTCAAACTCCCTGCCAGATGTGGCAGGAACTATCTTCTCTCTTCCCTTTTTCTATCAGGCTACAATGGGTCCTTGGACACTTGTTTCTCCCGGGGAACGACGCGGCTGATGAGCTGGCCAGACGGAGAGCGCTACTTGCACCCTCCGCAATCCCTTGTAGACTCCTTCCTCTTATTTCTCGTATCTATTCTTGTCTTTTTTCGGACTGAAGGCATACTGTCTCATATAAATTCTTTGACACACAGGTTCCCTCGATTTCTACCGAGGAACTTGTGCTCCCTCGTCATGCTTGCTGTGTCCTCTCTCGTCTACGCTGCAATGGACATAGCCTTCTGTTAAGTTCTTATCTCTCTAGGATTGGCAGAATCGAAAATTCTTTCTGTATCGCCTGCGGACACTCGTCCCAGGTCACCTCTTATCTCTTTCTGCACTGTCCAGCTACGGACTCTTTGCGCCGCTTACTCTTTGGCGACTCTCTGTCTCTCTACGACCTCTGGTCCAGGCCCTTGGGAGTTGCCCGGCTTCTGGGGCACCATGGTCTTCCGCGATGCCCTATTCCCTTGGAAGAGGTCAGGCAATCAACAACAACAGCAACAACGCCACCGCCACCGACGCCAGTGACGCCGCCGTCGTTGTCTGCCCTCGCTACGCCAATTCATCTGTTTTTCATTCTGCTTATCACGTTCATTATCTCCATTTTCAGTTTTG
Organism: Trididemnum clinides; assembly: GCA_963675345.1. Lineage (NCBI taxonomy): Eukaryota > Metazoa > Chordata > Ascidiacea > Aplousobranchia > Didemnidae > Trididemnum > Trididemnum clinides. The sequence continues at coordinate 44,884,701 of OY776285.1, read as the reverse complement.
CGTATAATCAATAAAATTTTATCAAAGAATTTGTCCAAGAAAGTCAGACAACAACAGCTTGGCAAAAGGAAAAGCGCGTTTCATCTATTTACCTCTTCAGCTTCAAGGCGATTTGTCTCGGGTTCGGAGACTACCTCAAGGGTCTCTACACAACGAGCTCGTTACAAATTATTACTTGACATTAGATTGGAGCCTAAACCATCCCATCCCCATAACTCAAAATCGGTTTCAGGACAACTTTACCTTAAAAAAAGAACTTCAATGCGTAATTTGGCGTATGAAGTCCAAGCAGTCGCTTATACAAATAATATCTATAGTCAAGGCCAGTTTTAAGCCTATTAAACAAGTTTTATCAAATTGGACCCGCTCCTTAGAGAAGGTTCCGTGTCACCGGTGATAAAATTACTGTTTGAAGACTTCTCTTTAATCTAAGAAGAAAAAAAACTGTGCTGAAAACGTAAAATCAAGAATGAAAATTTCTTATTCCTCACATAAATAATTTATTACGCATACTATGTTAACATAAAGGGTCGTTATGTAATTTCTATCTCTACCAACAACCAAAAGGGTATGTCTTTCAACCGAAAGAGTAATAAAAGTGTGTGTGTTCGTCTGTATTTAGGTTAATCTATACGTTAAAAACACGTCATCTCTCATTTTTTATAAGTGCCGTACTTTCACTTTGACTTATATTGCATAAAGACTGTTCTTTTTACGTGATTTGTGAGTATCAATACTCTTTGTATGTTATGCAGTTGACTCCACGAAATAACTCCAACTCCGTATCAAGCGCTTTGGGATTTAATAAGCGGCGAAATTTAAAACCGATGCCGCAAAAAGTAAAGTTGAATGAACAGAAAATAAGTAGGGAAAGATGAGGTAAGCTGAAGTGGTAGGTAAGTTGCACCGCTCTTTACCCAGCATGAAAAAAATCAAAAATAAAAGTTTTTCGCCATCTTTCTTTCGCTACTTGGAAATCCGTCATCTGCGACTAGTGAACAGTTTCAGATTTTTCTAAACTAACTCGTTAGGTTTGAAAGTAGGCTATTGAGTTGTGAAAGTGAAATGTGGAAACAAAAACTTAAGCGTTTGTTAGGGCCAGTTTACAGAACAACTTTTTGAGAACTAGTTGCCATGGGAAGGAGATTTCATAAAGTTTTGTACCTCGTCTTTCTAAATGTATAAGTCTGACTAGTTTTTGCAGGAATATAGTAAATATTTTGGTGACAACATGTGGGGCAAATTGAACGACAAATTGTGGGGAAAGTTGAACCACGATTGTCAAGATACTTCCTCTTCTATATATTACTGGAACTACAGTACTAACAGGCAAAAAAAATTTGTCTGTTCAATAGATCTAAATCATTGGAACGTCAATTGACGTTTTTTGAGGTAATGTACTCTGATATTTGATCAAGACTAACTTAAATACTGGTAATTTGTGCTGACTTGAGAACTTGCCATGTATTTGGCGTTATGTTCTTAATGTATATAATTGAAAACTTCAATACACTATATTATACATTGTGTTTGTTTCAGGTTTACGCAATAGCACTGTTATATTGCTTTTACTTATTCTTATTACTGACTTCTAAACGTGGTTCAACTTACCCCAGATCAGGGGTTCTCAACCTTTATTCTCTCATTTACCCCTTGGAAAATTTCAAAAGTAAAATTTACCCCCAAATTTTTTTTTTATATTTTCTCGTCTAGAAATGCCTATTGTAATAGGTAAAAGTGTGAATTTTTTGCTAACAAAATTTACCCCGGGTTAAGAACCCCTGCCCTAGATGGTGGTTCAACTTAGCCCACCCCTGGAGTAAGTTGAATCAAAAATTTTCAAAATTTGCGTTCATATTGTTAAAAAGTCTCAAGTTGAAGCAAAAAGTAATTCACACAAAAAGATGGCTGAGATCTTGTAGCACAATGCCTGAAAATTTGTAGATGATAGCTCCAAAATTTGGTGAGCGATGGTAATCAATCGAAAATTTGGTTCAACTTAATTCATCTTCCCCTTTAGTCTGTGGTGGATTTAGGGCGATGAGAGTAAGGCAGTTGCCTCAGACAACAGTCGCTGCACAAAGGGTTGCCTATTCTGCCGATTCTAAAGAAATAGAAAATTTCGTAAACGTGGTGGTATGGTAGCCGATCGCGATGAAGTGAATCAAAACGGTGGTAGATTTTTATCAAAATTCCACAAAACACCATTTGTATTTGTTGGAATGGCTTCCGCAATTCTACGTGTTACGTCGCATCAGCACAAGTCTGATTCAAGCTGGTGTGTAAAGGTACAGCTGCACTGAAGCAGCACGTCTGAGCCTGCGAAACGCCAGACAAAAGTACGTAAAATCGAGATATCAACAAGAGTTCCCAGCTATTCCTTACATACAAACTTTCGACAACGCGATCAAGCGAGTTAAAATGCCGTGGAAAAATAGAGTCATTTGAAGTTTCATGCATTTGTCTGTAATGAAAGGTAAACAAATATAAAAGATCATTAAACGATATTAAAGAATCTAACAAAAGAAAAATTGGTTTCGACTATGTCGATGTAACGAACCAGAAGAGCAATAAGATATTTCTGCATAAAAGAACAGTTGCCAAAGTAATCATGCCAGTCCTTTCGTTTCCTTCGCTGAAATAGCTTTGTGTGCATCTGTAACTATTCTACGAGTCTAGAAATATGAAATTGAATCCTAACGAATACATAACAATCTGCACTCCTAAATGAGCAATTTGATCAAATACTGAAAACATGTAACAAAGCGCTCTTCCAACGCAAGAGGTGTGCAAACGTTTCTGCGGGCGGGCCAATTTCAATTAACCTGAAACCAGATGCGGACCCTTTCTAGTACCTCCGTGTTTTACTTTTTGTAGATTAGCCTTAAAACTGCGGAGTTTTCAAACTGAAGATCTTTTTTGATTTGGGTCTTCAGACGTAGACCACATGTGACATCCTTTGACTGGCCGGACAGTTGCACTTCGAGGGCCGCAATGGATCCACGGGCCGCAGTTTGCACACCATTGCTCTAAACAGCTCTTGCGTTTTCATAAAATGTAGTAACGTACCTGGTTGAATTGAACGATTCCAAATCCAAGGTCACAGAATTTTATAATATGTTGTTTGTTTGTTTGTTTGTGATTACCCCTCCTCTTCCTCAGGATGGAGGTACGGCATGAACGGCAATTCAGCTTCATGCCGTCAACCTAATTGAAATTAGGTTAGGGGAAAGATGGCAGCCCATTTCGAACCAGTTTTGAGTGACTGGTAGCCCCACCACCAACAAGACGGACTGCTACTGGTGGGTACCCAAGAGTCGTCTGACATGCTGGGTTAGCAACTTCACAATTGTAATCCGGTGAAGTACGGGAGGGCCACCTGTCTGCCACATAAAGATGGAGGCGTCCCGTTAAGTGTCTTGCCCAAGGACACAACAAGCAAGCTTGCCGGCTTGTTCTCCACACTATCCCTTTATATGCTGAGCGCCAAGCAGGGAAGCTGTGGATACCATTTTTTAAAGTCTTTTGGTATGACTCGACTTAGGGAATGAACCCCAGGTATACCGATTACGAGGCGGACGCTCTCACCACTACACCATCGCGCCGGTATGTTCGTAATTTATAGCCTACTTGTATGAACATAGTTTAATACGTCAGTGTTAAAAAAATTGTCAAACTAATGTTTTGTAAGACTTTTTTTTAGCAGTTTGCTGATGTCAACTACTTTTTTCTTAGGAATTGTATTTAAGAACAAATTTAAAATAGAGCTATGACTTCAAAGCGTAGGAGTTGTGCAATGATCCAGATGTATTCTGCTACATTTGTGGAGAGTATATGAAAAAAGAGCATCGTTTCAATGGGCAAGATTTTACGAAAAGAGCGTACGAAGCATACTTTGGCATGAAGCTGGGGGATCAAGACAAGCAATGGGCTCCTCACAAAGTGTGTAAAAATTGCACTGATACTCTTCGCCTTTGGACTCAAGGTAAAGTAAAAGCAATGCGATTCGGAGTGCCTATGGTTTGGAGAAGTCCCAAGAACCACCATGACGATTGCTATTTTTGCATGGTGAACATGTCAGGATGGAACCGCCACAAAAAGAATTCGTGGTATTATCCTGACCAAGAGTCTGCAAGGCGGCCGGTGCCGCATTGCGAGGAAGTACCCATTCCAGTTTTTTCTTCTTTGCCAAAGCTTGTTTCGAATAATGACTTGTTTGCAGAACAGAAGAGGTAAACAGCGATGACAGTAATTACAGCGACAGTATGTCTGATACAACTGCAGAATGGCAAAGTAAGGTAAAGCTTTTTAGCCAGAGCCAACTCAATGACCTAGTTAGAGACTTAGCTTTATCAAAAAAGGCTTCTGAGGTTTTGGCTTCTCGTCTCAGTGAACATGGCATTCTTGATTCCAAGACCAAAATAACGTTCTACCGTCACAGGGATGAAGCGCTTAGTGCTTATTTTACTAAAAAAGATAACTTTGTGTTTTGCGAAAACGTCAAAGGCCTTCTTACAGCAATGGGTATTCCCCAATACAAACCGGGTGAGTGGCGTCTGTTTATAGACAGCTCTAAACAAAGCTTAAAGTGTGTTCTGCTACACAATGAAAGTACCTATGCTGGTGTCCCTATTGGTCATTCGGTAACTTTGAAAGAGAGCTACTCAACTGTACAAATGGTCTTGCAGAAGCTGTGCTGCAACGAGCATAAGTGGGCAATATGTGTGGACTTAAAAATGGTCAACATTTTATTGGGATAGCAAGCCGGCTATGTAAAGTACCCGTGCTTTCTTTGTCTCTGGGACAGTAGAGCTGATGATCAATACTGGCAGAGAAAGAATTGACCCGCACGTGAAGAGCTCGTGATAGGGGAGAACAACTTGATAAACGAGCCATTGGTGGACCGTGATAGCATTCTTCTTCCACCCTTGCATATTAAGTTGAGCTTAATGAAACAATTTGTCAAAGCATTAGACAAGAATGGCGATTGCTTCAGGTACATCCCCAGCAGATTTCCTGGTACGAGTTATGAGAAAGTTAGAGTTGGAATCTTTGACAGACCACAAATCCGAACACTAATAAGAGATCCAGCCTTTGTTTTGCACATGACAGTAGTTGAATCTGCAGCCTGGTGCTCACATGTTTCCGTGGTAAAAGAGTTCTTGGAAAAAACAAAGGCAGACTGTTACCAGGACATAGTGAAACAGATGCTGACAAACTTTCAAGCCCTTGGGGCCAGAATGAGCATAAAAATTCATTACTTATTCGGCCACCTTGGCCGATTCCCAGAAAACCTTGGTGAAGTAAGCGAAGAACAGGGTGAAAGGTTTCATCAGGCCATTAAGAATATGGAAATGAGGTACCAAGGTCGATGGGACTCTCGTATGATGTCTGACTATTGCTGGAGCCTTATGCGGGATGGCAACCAGCAAAATTACAAGCCTGAATCATATAAACGTGCCTTTCAACAAATGGATTGACCTAACATGGACTGTTGAGGGTAAACCTTGTTTTGTTTGCGCTGACATAAAATTTTAGTGCCATTAGTTATTGAATTTTAACAGACTGTCTCTTCTGTTAAAGTTAACAGGCATCTACTGTGTGTACACATTTCATAAGCGTTACCTTGAACAGTTACAGTGCCGTTCATGTCTAATGCATGGCTTGTTTGGAATGTAACTTTTATGTAAAACCAACTTTATTGTTTATTCTGTCAACAATATCTACTTAAGTAGCTTATGTGCGCTCCAAATCACGATCGGCTGTATCTAATGCAATCTACAGTAATCTGTAATGCAATACGCAGTTATCAGTAAGCGCTAATGCGAAAAAAATTTCGCTATATCTCAAAAACTAGAGCCAATTCGAAAAAACTAAGAGCATATTTGGGTTCAGCGACCTTGATATATCCTGAAATAATTTTCACATTCAGTGACTTTTGAAAAAAAAAATTTTTTTGTTGACCAGTGTAATCAATGTACTTCGATTTGGAAAATAAATATTTGCAAGTTTTATAAAATTGAATACGTGTAAGAGAGCTAAAATGCAGCTTAAATAAAACTATTACAATCAGAAATTTGAACAGAAACAACGGAGCCGAAAATTCAGCAATCATTTTGTTTGTTTGTACGTTTCGTACCAGACTCATTTGTCTCTGGATGATAAGCTTCCTATAAAAGATTTAAAATAAAATGAAAAACTAATATACTGATGACGCATCAGAGCAATAGCAATACTTCCAATCAAACAAAATGAATGCTAAGGAAAAAAATTATTAACCTTGTTGTTTTTGTTAAATATTTGTCGTAAATCTCATCAATTTGCTGCAACTCATCGCGATTGACTTTGAAAAGTTCGCTCCGCCAGTCATTTAATTTTTCATCAATCTTTTGCTTGCTGCACAAACAAGCAATTAAAAATGAGTTGATTTCAAAGGCTGCAAAAATTGGCTGCTTAAGGGGATCTAAAAATACGGTGTTTTACGAAACAAAAATGGAAAAGGGTATAAAAATCAATACATTAAATTATGATGTTATTCTCGATGAAGACCAGTCTACAGGTCTTGATGCAGTTACTTCAAAACAAAAAACTTAACATTACTTAGGTATTTCTTCCATATCTTCTACGCATTTATTCAATTGTAAATCTGATATTCAGAAACGTCAGCATAACTTATTAAATAACTCCAAATAAAGTATAGCTGTGTATAAACGCTGCTTTTGCATAAAACTAAACCAAATTAAATAACAAGCGTTATCATTGTAACCACATAAATTTTGCTCCAGCTAGTCATATCTATAACAATGGATACATTCAGGCGTACTTACTGGAACGAATGTTTGCACAGACGTAGACGATGCCATAAATTTTTGTTAATATCAGTACTTTTTTCACGCCAATTAGGCGCAGTAAAAAAAGTGCAAACAACAAGCAGCAAACGATGCTCGTACAATAGGTAACCGTGATTGTAACTGAAAATAAAGTGTATGACTGCTATATGTCAAAAAATTGTTATAATACTCATTTTAGATTTATATTCGGACACAACAATGGGTTTTGGGAGGATAAAAAGACTGGAAATTACCTTCAAAGTGTGGTCAAATTAAATGTGCCCATTGCATTTTCGACAAAACAAATAAGAACCACAACATATATTTACAAAATCCCATAATTTCGTTTAGACCTGTTTTATTCAAAAATGGATTTTAGCTTCCGAAGATGCAGAAAATTTTCTTTCTGCTAATTTTGCCAAGAGATATTATTCGGCAGACCTCAGTTGCAAGGTGGCCTACATCTCGGACAAAAAACAATAAATTGCCCTAATTTCATCTACAGTGTCCAACGGCTAGCAAATCTTTCGGACACTAAATTTTTTGTTCGAATTTTATCGGCCTCTGAAAAGTGTTAGTTTAACAACAACGGAGCGAGCTTGTTCTTCCAGTTAGTGACGCGCAGGTGGTCCAGCTCCGTTCAGATTTGCTTGCGTCCATCTACAGTCAAAAGCTGTAACGGTAGCCACTATCTGAGCGCTGGTTGTTTGTGCGTGATCAACAAATGTTGAGTCAGCGCTATCTGTTGTTTGTGACGTTGAGCATTGCATATTATATCGGCGTTATTGTGCAGTTGGTGTAAAGACGTTACAGTCAGAATTCATGATTCAGCCTTAATATTGTTCGCTTCTCCAGTTCACAATGGTCTGCAAACTTGTTTTTTGTGGAGGCCCGAATCCATCATTCACTGCTGAAGGCCAACCCAGCATTGTAGGAATTTTACTGAGACAAAATCTGAAACAAACTGTGAAAATTGGCCACAGCTTGTTAGCTGAGAATCATTTTTTTGGTGATCATCTTTATAAGGGTGAGTTTTTTGATTTTTCGAAAAATGTTTTGTTCAAATAGATAACTTACTGATGCCTTTTAAGAGCGATAATCATTTTTTGGAGATTAATTTTTAAAAATTTTTTTGATTTTTAGAGTTAATTATCTTCGTTTTTACACATCACTTTGCTCACAATTACAAGCTATGTTTGGCCCTGTTATAAATGTTAACTTACCAAACCAACAATGGGGTTGCAGCCTACAGGTTGCTGATCACTGTCCAACCGTGCCTGAATAATATAAAAATAGAATCAAAATATACCTACCGAGCTTTAAAGTGAATTATGGATCAACTTTCACTTCATAATGTATTACGTTCTTAGAGAAGCTGAAGGGAGATGGGAATGGAAGATTTTCCAATGCACAGATAAACAGTGTAAAAGTTAGATATCAAGACTTATAGGCTAAAGTTTTGAATGAGCTGGAAAAAAGAATCAAATGTCTCCAAAATATATTTTCATGGATTTCTTTTACTTGTGCTGGAAAACGTCCTTTCTCAAATCAATCCAGCCAAATTGGAAGAATTGCAATTGCCATACCTGCAAAGTGACCAAGAGTCTTTTTTCAGCGATCATCAGTTGGTAAGATTTTCTTTCCTATTTCACCATATTCTGTATGTGCTATAATATTATGCGCCAAGACTTAATTTTTTGCTAAACACAGAGACGTAGCAGCCGCCCCCCAAACCCCCCAATTGGGGGGGCCCAGGCCAACTTTGGGGGCCCAAGTTAGTCTGAAATTGCTTTTTGGCTACGTGACTATTTTCAGTTCAGCAGACTTGTTTACAACCGATTTAAACTGTAGGAAGAAATTGGCTTGTGACATCATAAGTGAATGCAACGTCATTTTATCTCGCAGAATCTAGAATATTTCGATTGATTTTCTGGTAGAATCTTGAATATTCGATTGACGTAACAATGCCTTTGTTACGCAACAATCATCAAATGGTCTGGAATTCTGTTTGGCTATAAATACCGGGACAATATATATACACTGCAGAGTGCAGATAAAGTATTTTATTGACATTGTATAGAATGAAACGTTCAAAAAGTGGTGCTCAAAAGAGAAAAGAAGCAGCCACTGCTCGAGATGCTGTAGCGAAATTGCCCAAGATGACAGATTTTTTCAAGATTACTGAGCAGAGTAGACCTGGCACTAGTACCGAGAGGGATGAAGAAAACTATAGTGTACAAGAAAAAGAAGACTATGACGATCAGCATCAAAGTGATTGTGAATTTCCAGAAAATGTAAGTTGTGATTTACCTGCCAATACGCAACCTTCAATATCAAAAATAACTGAATCTCAATTTACCCCTATCCCTGATGACCCATGTAAATGGCCTGAAAGTATTTCTGATGCTCAACGATGTGATATAGTAAAGCGTAGACCACATGAACTAATAATGAATTTTCCATATAATAACACAACTCCAAGGCGACGTTTTTCCTCCAACCATTATAAACGTGTGTTACCTAATGGTGAAAGTGTTTCACGGTCGTGGCTAGTTTATTCTGGGGAATCAGATCAAGTTTTTTGCTTTTGTTGTAAGCTATTTGGAAAAACACTAAGCCCCTTTTGTAGTGGTATAAATACATGGGAGGGTTTTTCGAAAAAACTGAAAGACCATGAAAACGGCATTTCCCACCAAGAATGCTGCAGTCAATGGATGTTGCTAGCTGAAGGGATAAGAAATTCATCCACTATCGACAAACGCGAGATGAATATTTTTTTCAATGAAAGACGTTTTTGGAGAAATGTTTTAGAGAGACTTATCGACATTGCCTTGTTTCTATCGGAAAGGAATCTTGCTTTTAGAGGATCTGAAGAAGTCTTAGGATCTCCTCACAATGGAAATTTTCTGGGTATATTTGAGCTTTTGGCAAGAAGAGATCCGATCCTAAAAGAGCTTCAAGACAGAATCAAGAATAAAAACACTAAAGATCACTATTTGAGTCCTACCATACAAAATGAACTAATTGAATTGCTAGCGACAGAAGTTGAAAAAGAAAATTTACAGCAATTGAAATTGGCAAAATATTTTTCTATAATTTTGGACTGCACTCCAGATATGTCACATCATGAACAAATGTCTGTCATTCTCCGTTATGTACTATGTAATGAAGAAGCTGCTGTTGTTAAAGAAACATTTTTTGGCTACTTGAGCATAAGTGACAGTACTGGGAAAGGCTTGTTGGACGCTTTCTTAGAAAAAGCGACCGAACTGCAACTCGAATTGTCTGATTGTTGAGGTCAGTCATATGATAATGGTGCTAACATGAAAGGAAAACATTCTGGGGTCCAAGCAAGAATGTTAGACATCAATCCCAAAGCTGTTTACGTGCCCTGTGCAAACCATACCCTTAACTTAGTTGTTGTTGACAGTGCTAATTGATCGACGGAAGCATTGACATTTTTTGGAGTACTTACAAGGTTGTATGTGCTGTTTTCTTCCTCTGCTCAGCGTTGGGAAATTTTGAAGAAACATGTGGAGCTGTCCATAAAGTCACAATCTGATACTCGTTGGGAAAGCAGAATTAAATGCATCAAACCTCTTCGATACAATTTAAAAGAGGTGTTGCTGGCACTGAAAGACTTGGAAGCCATTTCCATAGAAAGAAAAGATGGAAGAGCTGCCTCAGAAACAAAATCGTTGATAGCTCATTTATCAAAATGGAGTTTTCTTTTGTCGGTGTTTATTTGGTATGATATCCTATTCCAAGTCAATAAAGCAAGCAAGATTCTTCAATCGTATGGAGTCTCCTTCATACAATGGAAACGGAAATCCAGGCAACTGAAAAGGTTTTGCAAAACTATCGTACAACGGGTTATGACAGTGCCGCAACATCTGCTGTTGAAATAGCACAGGAATTGGATATTGATCCTTCTTTTCCTCCGTCAAGAAGTGGAAAGAAAAGAAGATTGTTTGATTACCAAGGTAAAGAGGAACAACGAGCTACTCCTGAACTGAAATTTAAAAGCAACTTTTTCTATCCATTAGTAGACCAGGCTATTATGTCAATAAAGGAGCGCTTTAATTTGTTACGTGAGGTTTCTTTTGCCTTTTCGTTTTTCTACACACGAGACAAACTTTTGCTTGTGCAACAAGAAAATGCTCTTCTTACTTGCTGTAAAGAGTTCCAAAAAAAGTTCGGTGACATTGATTCTGATGAAATGAGCGCTGAGCTACAGCGGTTTGTTTTAATTTTACAAAAAAAACGCAATCTCAATACGGCTCAAGACTTTCTGAACTATCTTCTAAAGACTCATTTATTTGAATTGTATCCGAATGTGTACATCGCACTTCGAATCTTACTAACTTGCCCCGTGACTGTTGCCAGCGCTGAAAGAAGCTTCAGCAAATTGAAACTGATCAAAACTTTTAATAGAACGTCTATGACAGACGGTAGACTATCTTCATTAGCCATGTTGTCAATCGAAAATGACTGCGCCCGATCTCTTGATTATGACAATGTCATAACAGCATTTGCGAACAAAAAGGTTCGCTCCAGACTATTTAAATGATACTATGTTTTTATAACTTTTTCATGTTTTTCAGTGTCATTGCTTTCGTTTCGCAGTGTCTGCATAAATGTCCTACAGAACTCTGGCATCGGTGCCGAATTTTTTATGACTTGCACCTTCGGTATCGGCATGCTTTATTCTGACATTAGCCTGTTTACTTATGTACAAATTGTGGTGTATTTTCTTAATGCAGCTTTTCAATTTTACACCTCTAAAGTGATATGACCTGTGCGCAGGGGCTCTTGCGCTTACTTTGGGGGGGGCCCGAAGTTGGAGTGCTACGGGACTGGCTAAACATGAATTGCAAGTGTAATGCTAAACCTTAGGTAACACATTTTAACTTTTTGCGTTTATCTTCCCTAAAATCTGTGGCCCTTTAAGCCACACTTTCTACAAAAATGAGTTAGCACCCTGACACCATTACTTTTACTCTATATTTGATTCACAAATTTTTTCAGCGATTGAAATTGAGTGAGTAAAATGTTATGACAATTTTTCCACATATTGCTGATAATCCATTTCACATTTTCCGTGCATAAACCTGATTACCCACAAATCAAGATGGCGCTTTTGCAAAGTGCTAAAGGAAGACCGAAAAGAAAGCATAAACTTCCGCAAAATGCTGTACTAGAGCTAGTTGATAATAGTAAGTTTATAATTCTCTTAAGTTATACCTCTTGGCATGATATGTGCTGAAAGTGTGTAGCATGTTAGGTATATTTGGTATGAAAAGTGCTGTTCTAAGTGGTTCTGTCTATGACCGTGCTGAATTGTCTGGAATTCTAGATCTACCTCTGAATAAGGTTGCTTTTGCAATGGAACCTTGGTTTAGTCTAAGTAAGGATATAAATGGAAGGTGTATTTTGTCAAAACTCAGAATGGGGTCTCAAATTAGCTGTAGAAACAGATCGACATAAGATAGTATCAATACATGCCGGTTCTGGGACACTTACCCTCCGCGGACACTTACCCTCCGCGGACACTTACTCCCGGTTGCATACATCCGGTTAGGGTTAAGGCTGGGCACTCTAACCCTAACTTCAACCTTAACCCTAACCCTAATTCTAACTCTAACCCTAATCCTAACCCAAGAGACCGGGGATAATTGTCCTGATACCACACATACCAGCCGACAGTTTGCACTCAATATGACTAGCATAAGAAGGAAATGAGTACCATTTTTTAATAGACTGCTCTGTTGGCCAAGTAGGTTGATCGAGAGTATTATAGTTTCATCTCAGTTAGCTTTGTGATTTTAAGGGAAGTGGCGACACATCTAAATTTAAATTCTTGATAATGGGTGGTAATTGTTTGAATATTTTGCGTCACATTTTCACTTATTTAAAAGCGTTATTTTTTTGGCTGTTTAGTGTTCAAATAAAAATTCAGTAAATTAGTACTCACAATCTGGTCAGGCTGATTTAATTCCTATTTTGGGTTTGCGTTAATATCATCTGGCCACATTAATTATAACAAATCAGATGATGTTAATATGGTCTTTGAACAGGGAAGTCATGCACCAGCTTGCTCATTCGACAGCGTTTTAAAGTAATTGTTTAGAGCTTTGATGATTTTCCTCTTTCTTTTTTCGTATTGATACACGTACGAAAGTTATATCTCATACGAGTACCGCTGTCTAGAGTCTAGACCGTTAGTGTTGCGTTAGAGTTTGCTTTAGCGCCGCTATTGTTGTGAACTAGCGACAATATTAGCCGGCGTTACTTTTTGTGTACAATAGCGCCAGAGGAAGCTGCTCTAATTTTTTCAAAAGCATTTGCCGCTAGCGCTAAGCCTGCCTCTTGTCAAAATACAAATATTGTCTTAAAAGTGAAAAGCGTTCAAAGATCACAGGCTGCCGCAGAGCATCTTCCGAAGACGAATTTTTGCAAAGAACGTTTGCGAAGTATTCACGAAAAGACTGCAGCAGTAAAAAGCTATTAGGCAATCTTTTCACGGAGAGACACAAGTCTCAAAGCAAATCGATTGCTAAGTTGCTCTCTTATGCGACATTAAGCAGGTTATTTGTGAAATATAACACCGCCATACTTTCCAGGGCAACAGTGGGACGCCTGTTTTCATTAGGGAAAGATGTGCTGAAGCAAAAACGATCTGGACTTAACGATCAATGGTGAATATATTAGGTGGGGCAAGTGAACCACTTGCCTCAAGCCTCCCCTTTTTGATGGACTCTCTTTATGGCTTTACAAATTGTCATAAAACTTTATCAGCCTTTGGAAAAGAATATACCTCTACGTTCTAACTATCTTTTTTATCATCCTGAAACTTGTAAGCTTGAAATTAAAGGCGTTAAACACAAGCGTTTTTAAAAACAGCGTAGTCAACGCAAAATCAATAAAACTGAAAATGTTGAAAACAAGACAGTACAGTATATTGAAGTTTCCCTGACGACATACTGTATAAGATATCTGCAGAAATAACCCAATATTAGCCAATGGAGTTGCTGGTTAGTAAATCTTAGACGCTGAGGGGGCTTGATGAAATCTTGCCAAGGCCCCTAAATCCATCACTGTCAGCGATAAAGATTTTGAGATGCTCATTTTTTTTGAAATAAGTGTGTTTTGATAAATATTTGTTTTTGTGTTGATTTTGCGACAACTAGTACATTTGTTGGTGTTATCTCTAGTTTGCTAGTATGTTCTCAGCTGGACGGAGAAAAAGCGACTGTTTTCTTTTTTCCTTAGTCACATTTTGAGTGAGATTCGAATTTGCGACCACTGCTTTTTGCGCATTAGCGAAATAGGCCGCTGGATTTTGGAAAGGACTAACGTTAGCGTTTATCGCGTAAAAGTTAAGAGTGTTTATCGGATTGCGGCCTATTTCATCAGTTTTGAACACAGTACCCAATACAGCTGCACAAGGTTTGTGAATTCAGAATTCAGATACATTTATTTGCAAGGTCACCACACCTTCAGCTGCTGGTCTCTGGATTTAGGCACTAAGCCTTCTTTATGTAGAGTGCAAACAGTCACATTCACATACAACCGGATGTACATCTACATTTCTGGTTAGCTCTTGGCATTTTGTTGAAGCTCAATCTGCCTCATAAATACTTCTATCAAACTTTTGTCCTACGAAATATCAGAGGCCCAGCAGACATGTCGGATTTGTGTTCCTGATGAAACCAAGGTTTTCCAGTTACGGCCCGATGGACCCTTATGTCCTAGAAAGTACTTTTTATTTGTTTACCGTGTTATGTTGGTAAAAATCTGTTACGTGTTGTTTTTTTATTACGTCACTGTAAAGTTAGCAGTGTGCAAATACATCCTATTTGTTAAAAAGTAAAGAAAAAAGAGCTTGAAAAGAGGAACGATTGACAATAAAAAGAATAGATCTAATGAATTTCAGTAAGCTATTTAAAATAATGCAACTCATAAAATCTATCATAGCAAAATTGGGTTGCAAATGATGATCAAAAATCAGTTATAAGCATGAAAAGAGCATGATTCAATTTTTAATCATCTTCCACTCTTTTATGAAAACGTGATATATGCGTTTTCTAACCTGAGTTATTCCATTTCCTATTTTAAAATATAACAGCAGAATCAAGACCTAAAGTTGACCTCAACTTTGAGAAAACTCATTTAGAAATGGACCTATGGCATTCACATTTCAGATAACTGATAACTGGCAGTCCCGTGTGTAATCTGTCGACCCATTATAGTAGTTCAAGCTGGTTAGATGTACACAATGTTTAACTCAGGGTGCTACAACTTCTTTTTTAGACCGAATAGATTAGAAATGTAAGGATATTTATCAGGCCGCAAAGGTGCTTAACTATATGCAGTTTATCTTAAATACGTACAAGGTATTTTGAGATTGTTATATCTTTGGAAAATAAGGTTGCATTTAAATATTAAGCGACTACAGTGTAGCCCGCAGGCCACCAGTTGGACCACCCTGGTTTAACTAATACGTTTTATTTTTATTCTTTGTTTTAGCTACTTTTTACTTTTTTCATATGGACTATGGCCTTAAAGTCTCTTCCAATGATGGTTGAACCTTTGTTACAAATTGAGCTTAACTTGAATGATAAAACCAAAATAATTTGCCTAATAATTTTTTCAGTTCGTAAACTTGATATGTGGGTTATCAGGTTTATAAACGGAAAATAAAAAATAATCATATCAGTTTTTAAAATTTGCTTGATAACTTTGTTCGTGTTGATGTTTATCAACTGAAAAAACTCACAAATAATTTTGTAAACACACTTCACATAATAAAAAAAAAATTGAAACTCATTCTACAGCTGCATTTGTGTTATTCAGCCCTTTAAAGTTAACTGCATTTTTCTCAGTTTGATTGTTGTGCAGGTTATCAGGTTCATGCATGGGGCATGGGTCCGAATATTAGACTGATGCTGTTGAAAATTCTTTCAGATTACTTGGCGACTGAGGTCAACAAAGTGATCTCAAGTCTGCGCATTTGTGACCTATCAAATTTTTGAAGAAAATTGAGGAAAAAAAAGGAAAATTTTGGAAATAATGTTTTAGATGGATCATACTCCAAATACTCTAGAACAGATGTCGGCAACCTGCGGCTCTTTCCTCCTTACACTGCGGCTCCGGAGTGGCTTGGGAAAAACTTACTTTTAAAAAAGTATTTACGTGTATTTCATTTGTGTTACTTATTTTTTAAGTGTTTTAGTTCTTAATTGGAAGATTATTGTGATCTTGAAATATTAAATACTTAGATATTAATAAAAAAGTATATTTTATTGTTTTTTGTTGCGACTTTTAACCCCAACAAGGCCAGATATGGAGAAATGTAAGAAAAGAAAAATATCTGAGGAAAACAGAATATTTAATGATGCTTGAGCTGGCTCATTTGCATTTACCTCTAACGAGAATGGCCTACCGATATGCCTAATTTGTGGAGAAAAACTGGCCAACAATAAACGGTCAAATGTCGCAAGACATTTCAATAATACACACAAAGCCTTTGCTGAAAAATATCCTGAGGGAGAAGAGAAAAAAAAGCTGTTAAGGAACTGATGCGGAAGGCTGATCTGACGAAGAATCAATTCAAGAAGTGGTTGAAATCTGCAAATTCAACTAAATATGCAAGTTTTGTGGCCGCTCAGGAAATAGTCAGGCATGGGAAACCGTTCACCGATGGAGAATATGTGAAAGAATCTTTTCTTAAGATTTCAGAAAACCTATTTGGGGACTTTAAAAACAAGTGTGAAATTGTTCCGAAAATCAGCGAGATGCCTCTCTCTGCGAAGACAGTCAAAGACAGAACGATTAAAATGGCAGAAAATATCACAAAACAGCAAATTAAAGACATCAATTCAGCTGCAACCTACTCAATAGCTTGTGATGTGTTCAAAGACAAAAATGATATCGAACAAATAGCGCTGTTCTGTCGATATGTTAATTCTGCTGGGCCACAGGAAGAAATGGTTGAGCTGATACCACTAAAATACCAGACACGTGGAGAGGACGTCTGTGAGGCTGTTTTTGAGTGTTTACGAGCCAAAGACATAAAAACAACCCACCTGGTGTCAGTAGCTACCGATGGGGCACCGAGTATGACTGGAGCGCACAAGAGCTTTGTGGCCTTGCTGCAGAAGTCACTGAATAGAAAACTGCTGAGCTTTCATTGTATCCTGCACCAAGAGGCATTGTGCGCGCAAACTTTCCCTCCAGAATGCACAGAGGTCATGAATGTTGTTATTCAGATTGTCAGTAAAATAATGGCAAAGGGTTTAAAATATCGCCAGTTCTGTGCGTTACTTGATGAGGTTGAGAGCACGTACTATGATTTGCTGCTGCACAACAGAGTCCGGTGGCTGTCCAGAGGAGAGGTGCTGAAACGTTTTGCTGCATGTCTGGAAGAGATTAAAACTTTCATGAGTAGCAAAGGACTCTTCTTTCCTGAGCTGGAACAGCCAGAGTGGCTGGAAAAGCAGCACTTCATGGTGGACATGACAGCACACCTGAACACAACTCTTCAGGGGAGAGGACCAACAGCGCTACACATGCTGGAGGAGGTGTTGGCGTTTGAGCGCAAACTGACAGTTTTAGCCAGATATTAGCAGAGAGGCACACTGTCTCACTTTCCCACTTTAAGGGAGTTCAAACAAGATCAAGAGCTGATCAATTTAGAGTATTTGCAGTCTGCAATCACCACAATGCAGGCGTCGTTTGAAAAACAATTCCGTGAGTTCAGAGAGGAAAAAAACACATTGTCCTTCCCCATCACTCCCCTCAACATCAATCCATCCCTGCTTGACGTGGCTGCATTTGCAGGTATAAGTAGGGTTACCATATCTGGAGAAGCAAAAATCGGGACAATGGATGGCCACTTTGCACGGGATCAAATTTATGGGCCTTTCAAATTTTTTTTTAACAAAATCGGGACGCTCAAATTCAGCCCCAGACTTGATTTAGGAGGGAGAGGACGAGCTTCCAAAAGAATAAAAAAAGGGGGCAGAGATCTCCAAAAAAAAAAAGGTCATTGCCTGTTTGCCTGCACGTTCTGTGTGATTTTTAGGCCGAAAATTGCACAACACGTGCGGCCAAACAGGCTATGTCCTTTTTTTTTTTTTTGGAGATCTCTGCCCATCTCAAAATGTCCTGCCTGACCGCGACTGACGTTTGCATTGCCGTAGATCAAACTGTTCTGTTTGACTGAACCAAAAGGCGGGATTTTTGATGAAAAAAGCGGGACAAGGCCTAAAAAAGCGGGACGTATGGTAACCCTAGGTATAAGTCAACCTGATCTGGAGTTGGAGTTGGCTGACATAGCTGACAAAGACATGTGGGTATCCAAGTTTAAACGCTTAGCATATGATCTTGAAGATGTTGCCCGTCAGAAGGCCACTCTTGCTCAGAATCACAAATGGAGTGACATTGAGAACCTTCCAAGACCAGACAAACTTGTGTTTGAAACATGGACTGCTATCCCCGACACCTTCATGAACATGAAAAAATATGCCTTTGGAGTCCTTTCGATCTTCGGATCCACATATGCATGTGAGCAGCTATTCTCCACCATGAACTACATTAAAAACTAACACCATTCACGCCTCACAGATGACAGCTTACAGTCCTGCGTAAAGATGAAAGTGACTTCGTACAGCCCCGATTTGCAGACGCTGTGTGCAGAGGTGCAGAAGCAGAAGTCCCATTAACGCCGAACGATGCCGCACATACCCCGAAACCCAAAGGCGAAATAAGGATAACGGCTCACGGCATTTTTTTGTTTTTGTTTGCTGTATGGATTGTTTAAGTTCAGCTTTTTAATTTATTTGAAAGAGACATTCGGACATTGTTATTATTTTTCAAGAACTAAGAATGTTAAAATATGTTCATTACGAATAAAATTTAATTTTCTCTGTAGCACTTCGTGGATTTCATAAGCAACACACTATAGTTGTTTATACAAAGTGTAAAGGTAGGTCAAAAAAGCAATATGCAGTATTTTCTTTATAGCCCATCTTCAAAAGGGTAGTCAAATCTGTAATAAGCGTATGTATCTTTTTTTTTGGATAAATGCGTCTTTTCCCCATTTTAGATGTCAAAAAGTATTTGCGGCTCTCAGTAAGTTTTATTTTGTGGAAACCGGATTCAAATGGCTCTTTCGGTGTTAAAGGTTGCGGACCCCTGCTCTAGAACAATCCAAATTCGAATTTTTGAAAATATTGGACAAATTTAAATAGGTGCAATAGAATTGCCGCGGTTTTCAGTTTTGTGATAAATTACATCGTGATGCTTTTATCGCATTTGCAAGAGAATAATTATAATCATACGGTCAAGCACAACTATAGTTGTTTATTATTCCCAATTACAAAATGTAATCATTGCACACGTTTATATTTTATTGCCCTTGCTTTGATGTCATCAAAAAAATCACGATAAATGGTACCTTGCGGTTGATATGCCACCACCACTAAAATACGCTTCCAACCACAGAGCAAACGCGCAATATATCGTCAATCAGTGTTTCTGTGTAGAATATCGTAACAGAGTACTCAATACACAAATGATTTACTTTTACCTCAAACAACAGGCCATCGCACTGTATTCTTTGCAAATGGTGTTGTGACATTTACTGCAGATAAATCTGTCAATCCTTATCCTTTGATCTTGAATAATTATAGCATCTCTTGCGCCGTGATTTACAATGTCAGCTGAATTTTTTTGTACAGTAGGAGGAGATCTGGAAAAATCAGTGGCTGCGATTCATTTACTTCACATTTTGAGACGTTTGAGACGTCATCAATCTGCGCTTTGCTTGAGGAATGATTAATGATACCATGGAAGCGATATGATCCCAAATTCAATTAATTAATTAAATTAAATGAACTGTAAATTATATAGAAGTAAGCAGTAAAAACAAGCTTGTTGGAAAACACACATTTTGTAAGAACAAACAAAGAAAACAGAAGACAAGAGCGCATCACAATAGCTTATTGTTTGCAACCTGTAGCATTGCAACTACGGATGAAGTCATATTGACCCATCGTACCAGAGCAAGGTTAATTATAAAAAGATGCTCGCATGCAATGAAATTGTAGTTTAGATTCGTAAACTGATTTTAATCACGCATCGTTTCAATGTAATTACGTCACCTAATCACAACTACACTAGTAATGTGCCAGCCATATCAAGGATCCGGGAGTATTATGAACTTGAACTTGTACAACATAAACAAAATTTTTATTAAGGTCTGTCTACGCAGTATACGTTTTCGTGCGGTTTTGATTGTTTTTTGCTCACATGCATTTTTGTACTAAAATTATTATCCACTTGCATCTTTATAATTGTGATACTTTAAAGTTTACAGCATATGTAGTTGTTCGAATATCCGATTTTGTTCATAAAGTATGTACCAAACACGTGTACGCGCTTGCGGACCAAAACGGTCAAAAAGATTTTTGTTGACAAAACCAGATGTTCATACAACAAGGTATAGTGTTTAATACCATATAAATATCCCAAGCGGATAAACATTTGCGCACAAAAATGTATGAGAGCTAAAAACGTAATAAACCCAACAAAAAACTTATAAATCTGGACAAAAACCGTTTAAAAATGTACGCTTTGTACAAGCACTTTTCGCCATTTTCTATTTCGAAGCTTTACTGTCATAATTCCTTGGTGGAATATTGAACAAGGCATGATGTGGAAGCAGCTAAGATAGTAAGAGGAGAAAAATGAAAGAGTTTAACCACTCATCAATTTGTATGGAAATCACAGTATTTTGAAGATGTTTGAATAATGCTGATTGTTAGATGATTTTGTTTCAAAAGTCACTTCAGCAATCGAGAGAATATCGTGCCTCATGCTTATGAGGCCTTTTTACGAAAGTCGGATGTTGCGATTGTTAACTGGCGGACTCGGATATTCTTAAATGGACTGCAGTTTTTGAATATTTTAGGCATGTCTTTAATTAAAAATGTTTTTCTCCTAAATTTTAGCCTATCTCTGAAAACACTTTTGGAAGTTAATTTAATATGAGCAAAACATTCTTTATTGGCATCTATATTTGACTCTAGTAGCACACTGTAGTATTTCCAAAAAGCGTGAAACAATTAGGGGAAAGCTTTACTCTTGTGCTTCCTATTATCCCACATCCACGCCATGCATTTCCCTAGAAAGTAGGTAAACACATTAAAAAAGCTCTTAGATTTTCATTACCAAGAACTTCCGGGAAATTTATACAAAACTTAGGCTATTGTGTTTACAACTAGAAATGAAAAACAATATTTTTTTCAAATTTTCAGTAATTGGTGATACATGTACGTGTTTTTAACATACGTGCTTTTAAGATACCAAGGCATTAGGTGTACGTAGAAGTGAGGGAAGCTAGACTTTTATTTCTATATCTATAGTCTTACATGCACAAGCAAACGACTTTCCTAATTCTGCCTCAACATTTATGCTCGTTTGAATCATGTAGCACAAGCTGCAACGGCCCACAAGAAGTACAGCAGCAATACAGATGATGACACATTTTTTCTGTATTTAAAATCTTTTCTGTTTGAATTCTCTCTTGTTTTCGACAAAACAATCATCTTCAAAAGACGTCATCTTTTGAGAAAATTTTATTGCATGTTGTTTTGTGCAATGATAATATTCTGACAACAACAACTAGACTCTCAAGTTACAAACTGGCAGCTTTATTGCACTCTGATCTAAGTTTTCAAGAGTAGATAATCTCAGCGGTACCTTTCATTAAAAAGCCTTTATGAATATATGCATTATATTTAGATTAACTTTTCTTTAAAACCGTAAATGGCGACTCCAAATTGCTTTTGGTCTTTGAACATTCATGGTGTAATCAATTGCTTGACAATTTTTACAATTTAAAAATTCAGTTTCAAATTTTACAGTTGCGCTTTAATAGTTAAAAAAATGGTTGCAAAATTTCCGATTCCGCTTTGTAGCTTTAAAAATTTACTTGCTGAATTTTCAGTTGCAACTTTGGAGGCGGAATTTGAGGTTATGCTTTAATGTTTTAAAAATTCAGTTGTAAATTTGCGCTGTGGTTCATTGTATTTTTCCCAGTGCTCGATTCGTCTTAGTGTGAAGCCAATAGTCTACAAAAAGTCGAGTAAGTTGAAGTATCGTTTGTTGTAACGACAATCAAAAGATCATGCGTTTAAACCTTACAACCACTGTAAAGCAGCTTACAATGATATCCTCAAGGGAGGAGGTTTTAACAAGCACGGAACTTGTTAACCTATTCAAATACCTTGCAAAAATGTGGAAACTCTAATATCTTGGTTTACTCTAGATAATTTTTGCTTTGCGTCAATGATAATGTTCTGCGACTTTGAAAAAAAAATGCTACAAAGAATTAAGCGAGATCATTCCAAAATCAAACCTTCAATTTCAGATCACATCACTGATCTCAATAGATGGGGGCTGGAGGGGTCATCGTACAAGTGCCAGGACATTGCTGTGTCTAAGTTTTCTGACACTAAGGCAAAGCGCACAGCTATAAACCTTTATTTAAAATGATATCTAAACGATAAAAATTTACCGAAACATATGAAACGTTAATTTTGTTATGTTAGCAACACCAGTCTGCCTCGATGACCAGCATTTGAATTATAATATACCTTTCACACACTGAAACTTCTCTTCTTGCTTAGTTTGAGGACCGAAGCTACTATATAACCTACGGTATCTTTCTTTCCAGTATAAAATGCAATGGGTATAAACTAAGCACTATTGCTTTATAGACTAGCTTGTGCCGGCACAATCTATATGTACATGTACATTCGACTGCTTGTTTATATTTTGTAGGAAATGTCGTAAACCACTAAACGTCATTTTACTATTCGATTTTTGTGCCAAATAAAAGAGATAGCAATGTTTGATGTTGGCTACATTCGAACTTTTTGAAGAATAGGCAATTGCACATAGGTTTTAAGATTTGTTTTAACGCTCAAAACTTTGAAGCTCGATATCCATACTATGTGGTATAGAACTGATTTTTAGCAGTTTTTGTAAAATGTATATGTACGAATCAAGGGGTTTCATCGCCAAGGCTAAGTTAGTTTTGCGGGCGACTTATCTGGTTACGATCTTTTGGAAAAGTACCAATGAACATTTCCTGCATTGGAAAACGCAGGCTAATAGGTTGAATAGGTGAAAACTATGTTCTTGATCAAATTTAGATGTAACATAGTACACTGAAAAGGACAATGGAAGACGACCCCTTGCTGCAGTCAAAACGTGGTTTGTAACATCAAAAATATTACAAATTTTCATTGTTACTTAATTAAAAAGATTCAAATGTTCAACTCATGGCATACTTGCATCCAAAAAGCTAACTAATATTTACTTTTTGAGAAGGAAAAGGGTGGCACTATTATTAACATTTTTGAAAAGCTTGGACCATGATATTTAGTAGCGTCTAAAGCGGGTACTTAGGGACCGGGAATTTTTCAATGGACCCGATTCTTTTTGGATGTCTTATTTTGGGACATCCAAAAAAGATCATAGTACTGTTTTGTGAATTTTTGATGTGATTTTTCACTTATTTTTAAAATTTGAATCACCTCATAAAGAATTTTTCAGCATAAGATATTGCAGCGACAACAGATTTTGAAGTATTGCTAATTCATACAGCTTTATGACTTGAGCATTAATGTATGCATAAAGTCTTGCGTATTTTGAATGCTGGTATTTCAATGAAGTGTAAGCTAAACTTTGCTAATAAAAAGTTTCATGATCGCTCGCTAATTAAGTTGACCCGCTACAGAAACGTATTGAACGGAAAATATTGTGAGCATATATTGCCAGTTCCAACATGTAGCTTATGTGAATCAACTTAGCGGACGAATCTTTACTAGATTGTACCTGAATTAGACCAAAACGTGTTCAAGAAATAGACTGAATGGTCAAGATATATGTTTTCAATAATTTTCATTGCTTTATTAGTTCAGATTTAAATCCTCTCACTAATAAAGCAGTTCTATTTCTTCAGATTTGGAAAGGGGAAATCAATGGTACTAACCGGCTCCCCAGTCAGTCGCTTACAACTGATTGAAGCAACAACATAGCCCATGAATTTGATAACTGACGTCGCCAAACCGCGGATCGCAAGCTGCATGTGGCTTTTTGAACTCAAAGATAAAAACAAGATGTTATTTGATAACTTTAATACATCATTAGAGGCCATATATACTAAAAGCCAAAAATGAATATGCAACATATAGCCGATAAATGAAACTTGTAAATTTTGTAATTTGCGATATACATGCATTTAAACTTTTTAATGAAGTCCTTCATCGACAACACCAACATTGGTGATTGTCCTGCTTGATCTTTGGATATTTTAGATTATTTCTATTCCCAAAGTTTACAACAATGTTATCCAAGGTTGAACTTGTTTTTACTTCCACTGTATTTGTGTTTTTGTTAGTAGTAGTTTTCTTCTAAACAAATCTTTCGTAGGATATATCGGCAGCAATAAGCTTCTGCTCGCTTTTATTTTGTGTTGTACGATTGTAAAGATACTCACAACATCACCTTGCGGAATTAATTTTGTTTACCAAACTTCAACCTACGCAAAATGATGTATTTAGCTTGTTGACGTTGTTTTGCAGTTCGCTTTCACATCAAGTTATCTTAAAATGCATTTCATACAAAAAATATTGATGAATTTTAATCGAAAGTGCTATTCGAACAGTCTGGGGCTTACCCACAAAACAACTGAGTAAGCTGCGGAAAAAAGAGAGCACTTTTGTTATGACCCAATTTTAATCAACAATTTGTCTTCGGTTCTTTCCAGACAAAAAATCAAAGTCAGCTTAAAATGCCGTCGGAGAACTTTTCCGAAAAACTGTAAATAAGCAGATTAAGAATTTATTTCTAACCTTTATTATGCAGAAGCAAAATAAGTGGTTACCAATGTGTGTCACAACCACTACCAGCTTTTGTGCACTCTTTACAAGGCAGGTTTATTTGTCCCGTATGGTTTTAGCAGTAAAAAGAGTTGTATAAAGAATCAAAGCAAAACTATTTCAATAAAGCAAAAAGCTACACACAATAGGTGAAAAAAACAGCAATAGTTTTACATTGCGTGAACTTGCACCACCATCTAATGCAAATATCAACAGAAAAAAATTGATTCTCCACATCAGCTACTCAAGCTTTAATTGTAGACTAGCATAACCAATTGGTACTTAATAAAAGTATCATAAAATTAGCAATTCCAACAAATACATAACGATGTGCATTCTTGAATAAATGATTTTATCCTATACTGAAAGCATGTGACAAAGCGCTCTTCCAAGGCAGGGCTGTGCGAACTTTTCTGCGGGCAGGCCAATTTAATTTAATCGGATGATACCGTAGACAAGATGCGGACTGTTAAAATACCTCCGTTTTATCTTTTTGGAGATAAGCCTTAAAAATGCGGGTTTTTAAACCGAAAATCTTTTTTATTTGGGGTCTACAGACGTAAGCCGCATGTGGCATCCTTCCGCTGGCCGCACAATTTCACATCAAAGGCCGCAATTGATCCGCGACCCGCAGTTTGATCACTATTGCTCTAAACAGTTTTTCGTTTTTATAAAAACGTAGTAACGTACCTGGTTGAATAACGATTCCAAATCCAATGCTACAGAACTTCAGAATACATTTATGAGTGGGCTTAGAAGAATAACTAGTGTGCAATTTTCCATGATAAATCAATACCATATTCGTTATTAACTAATAAAAGCCTTCGCCATAGGGCCTGCCAATAATCCACCAACAACACAGGCCAACAAAAAATTTTTGTCATATAAGGTGAAAGCGATTTGGAGGTAAATTGGGGGTGCTGACTTCAAAAATGACGTTATTTTTTTGCAGATTGGTTCTAGTTTTCGAGATATTTTGAATTTTTATTGATTTTTTACCGTAATTAGAACTACTTTTAAATGGACATTGATATGGGGCTGGTCAATGAATAAAATGTGTTTTTAATGTAAATGATCTAAATTGGTCTGACATGAATGATTATTGAGCCAAAGCACGCAAAGCTGTTATTTCACGGAATGAATAAAGCATGCTATATAGTAAACGCGCAATGTCTAACATTATAAAAAACTTCAAAAAATTGTTTCAATCCAACATTTGCAAAACACAGCATCTGTAACAAACAGTTACATGGGGGATGTTCATAGACTTAAAGAAACATTAACTGGCATGTCACATTGGATTTTAACTGTTCATCTGAAGAAAAGTTTGCTTATATGATTTCCGGCTATGGCTTTGTTCACTACAATCGCGGATCAATGTCCAGTAATAATCGGCCATTATGTGAGAATCCCAACAATCATGGTATCTTTCTTCCATCGTCCTAATGTCTTGATGGAACCTCTCGCCTTGTCCCTCGCTAACATCACCAAAATTCTATAGGAAATAGTCTAGATGGCTAAACAGATAGTGAAGTTTGATGCTCATCCTTGCACAAAGAGCTTGAAAGTTTTGGAGCATCACTTTCACAAAGTTCTGCTGGTTGGTAGCTTTTGTGTTACCTAGAAACTCTCGTATCACTGAGACATTAGAGCACCAAGCAGCCCTCTCAGCCACTGTTATACGGGCAGTGAAGTTTTGATCTTGCATCAGTTGGCGAATTTGGGGTCCATCAAAAATACCTGCTTTAAGTGTTTCCATGCTGAGACCAGGAAAGGGTTTTGGCAATATAATTGAAACAATCACCACCTTTACTAAGAGCCTTCACAAATTGTTTCATCAGACCCAACTTTATGTGAAGCGGAGGCGGAATAATGCGATCCCGATCAACCAGCGGTTCATTTATATTTTTATCGCGTACTGCAAGATCTTCTCGTGCCGGCCAATCCTTCTTTACTCAGTGCTGATCAGTAGCGCAACTGCATCAGCAACAGAGCTCTCTTGGTAAAATCTCTTACATTGAATCGGTACTTTGCCATCATATATTCATCCCAAATGTAGCAAAATACGTCTAGATTGTTTTGGCATTGCTTTCGCTTAGTGCTCATCTCTACTACTTTCTCATATACAGCTTTATTCAAGACAATCTAACTGAATTTTTCAGCAAATAAATATATAGTACCCATCTAAATGTAGTTTAATTTGTTTAGCAACAACACTACTCAAACACACACTACACCTTTCTCGATAACGCGTAATTGACTTGGTGGATTGTACAGGTTTATACCAAGAGTGCATGGTATTTTTAGTACGTGCAACTGCATGAAAGGAACTACGACACCCTACATCAGTACTCTATGTATTGCTTTAGTTAAGCTAAAGGAAAAACTTGGCATTATTAATATTTGATTGTACAACTTCATAAATTCGTGCATAAAAAGACTTAGCAAGAATGGAGAAAAGGTCACCGAACCCTTTCAATGGTAAAATAATTATTCCAAAGTGAAATTCCTTGTCAAAGATAAATTTTTTTGTGCTTGTTTTTTATCGGTATTTAACTGGATGTTACCAACTCTGCATGAGAGCCTCCTGGATAATTTCAATTAGATTTTGCTTTAATTCATTGCACCTCCTGCTCCGCTGGAATTAACCAAGTAAGTCTATTGCACTATTTTAACATCTAGCTGTGATCACACCTGGACTAGAACTAAGACTCGGTTTATTTGTTTTCAACGATGACTTTTACGATATGGGGTCCTTGGGCGTGGTTGAAGCTCCAAAGCACCTCAAATTGTGCAAGCAGCGCAGAACTTTTGCTGCAAGAAAGTTGTTATATTTGTTTTTAAAAAATACTATATTTTAAATTTCGCCTAAATTTCGTTGGTTTATTTATTTATTTACTCTTTTTTACTGTGTATTTATCCGGGTTCCTTCTTTTTTAACTCTCCCACCGCTCACCTACAACCTGGACAGCCAACGCACAAATTCTATCAGTGCTAATAATCTTAACAAACAATTAAGAAGCCAGTTTATCAGGATAGATTTACTGAAAAGAACAATTTAGCTACATCACACGACGTAGACAAGCATAGTTTTCCACATTGTTGACTGATAAGTTAATATAATTTAGCACTTTTCACAGACAAACTGATAGCTCATGCAACAAGAATCAGTTTTTTTTCTCTAGGTTTTCTGAACAAACCTTGGATTTTTTCCTCTTTGTGACAACCGGATCCTGATGGTAGACATTGTCAAATGATGAAGGCAACCTTTGTTTAACTCCTCTAAAGTTGGCAGAGAGCTCTTGTTGGCGATGTATGACGTGCTCTTGTCACAACAACTGGTATGTTTATAGACAACATTCGAGCAGAGAAGAACGGGTAGAGAAAATTTAAGGTTTCAAAATAATCCCATTTTTCAACTTTGAATTTCCTCTATCCGCCATTCTCTGCTCGAATGTTGTCTCATATACCAGTTTTTGTGACAAGAGCACGTCATACATCGGTATGACGACTAGACAACTATTCGTCAGAATTAAAAACCATCTTTCCAAGAACTTAAGTTCATCTAACTCTGCCATCAGATCTCATCGCGGTCAGTGCAAAGCCTGTAGCGAAACAATGCCAGCAGAGCAAAACTTCACATAATTAAAAAAGTCCCGTTTTAACATTGAAACCGAGCTAATGGAAACGCTGCTAATCAAACGCTTTAAGCCATCCTTAAACATAAAACTCGGCCATTCGCAAGGAGCGAAATCGCTTCTGCATGCCTTTCATTGAGAGGTACAGTGCTAAAACCTTACCAAATTAGTCAATAATCTTCAGTAATTCAATATCATATTGAATTTAATTTTGGACTTCAAGATTTATCTAGCCTTGAAAAAGTCCACGAGAGGGGAAGATAAGCTTCGGTGTATTATGTTATACAGTATTTAATTTTTCTTACGTTGATTTAATTATGTTCAATAAAGTATTATTATGGATTTTTGTTTGGCTGATCAAAACTTGAAGCATATCTGAGTATAGTTTCCACTCAGTCGTCCCACGATATCTATATCATTCTTAGTTTTGTTGTAGTGGAGAATAACTTCAGGTATTTTAGTGGGATCGGATTGGTCAATTGAACTATTGTTATGTGCTGAAGATACCATCAGCACTATTTTGTTTTTTCTCGCTTTGTACAGCAACAACTAAATGAAAGTTCAAACAGCAGTAGTGAAAAACAATTTGCTGGATTACAGCTCTCGATTGTGATGACTTTGTACTGCGAAAACGTTTCTCGTCTATGCGATCTTGTTACTCGTAGCAAAGTGAAGTTTCGTTTCCTCAATGCTCCTGCAAGAGACAGACTTGTAAAAAAGTTGCCAGTGGTGACATTTCTGACTACCGGGACGTATAGGTCGCATTCATTAATATTTGTTCTTCTAAATTGCGTAATCCAAGACCAGCTGTAGGGTCCTTTACTGTGTATTTTGATGTGTAAGAAACGTAATTAGATTGGGAGTCGGCTGACACCCGGAACTTCAAATTAAACTAAGCGGGTTTACAAGGCATGTATTGGATCAGCTGCAGTAAAGCTTTCGATTGTGATGCTTTCGCACTTCTAAACGCATTCATTGTTGCACGTGGCAGATTCAAGATTTGTTTCCTCAATTCTTATGCAAGGGACAGGCTTGTAAAAAATTTGTCGGTGGTGAAATTTGTGCCCTTCTGGACGAGCAGATCGCAGTTGTTGCTAATTGCTCTTCTAAACTGCGAAATCCTGGATCAGCTGTTGGGTCTTTTACTGTGTATTTTTATGTGCAGGTAATGTAATACGATTGAGAGTCGGCTGACACCCAGAACTTCAAATTAAACTAAATAGTTTACTAGACATGTATAGAATGTATGGGCATCTTTTCTTAACGAACAGCTCTTCATCATCAGTTACGCACTCATTGTACACGGAACATTTCTTACTATTGGTGACGAGGTCATCAAACAATAAACTAGTAGATGCTATTCGATCGTTTCAATATTTGTTGTTGTTGTTGTTACCCGACCCCTTTCAAGGGATGAGGGCATTGCGGAAGACCATGGAGCCCCACAAGCCGGGCGACTCCCAAGGGTCTGGACCAGAGGCCGTAGAGAAACAGAGAGTCGCCAAAGAGTGAGCTGCGCAAAGACTCCGTAGCTGGACAGTGCAGAATGAGAGGAAAAATGTCCTGATACGAGTGTCTGCAGGCGCTGCAGGAAGGATTCTCGATTTTTCCAATCCTAGAGAGATAAGAACTTATTCGGAGGCTGTGTCCGTTGCAGCGTAGACGAGAGAGGACGCAGCAAGCGTGACAAGGGAGCACAACTTTCTCGGTGGAAATCGAGGAAGCCTCTGGGTAGAAGAATTTAGATGAGACAGTACGCCTTCAGTCCGAGAAAAAAGAAAAGTGGATACAAGAGGTAAGAGGAGACAGTACTACAAGTGATTGCAGAGGGAGGACGTAGCGCTGCCTGTCTGTCCAGCTCATCAGCGGCGTCGTTCCCCGGGAGAAACGAGTGTTCAGGGACCCATTATAGCCTGATAGAACAAGGGAAGAGAGAAGACAGTTCCTGCCAAATCTGCCACAGAGCTTTAGGTAAAAGGAAAGACTGTGGAGAGGACAGGGTGGTAAGGACAGAGCGAGAGTCAGACAGGAAGAGAAGAGAAATGGCAGACTTGTTGGTGCTGCCGAGACCAGCAAAGAGCTTGCAGAATGGCGCAGGTTTCAGCAGAAAAACTTGCCTGCTGAAAAGGAAAGAGTGGCCTCAGTGCCACAGAGAGAGCAGTTGGCAAGTACGCCAGAGCCGGCTTTGCCAAAAGGAAAAGGAACAGAGCCGTCAGTACAGAGTACCAGATCGTGAGGTGGGAGAGACTTTAGGTGAGGAAAAGCAGAGCGAGAAAGAGCGGGATCAAAGCAGGAGCATGAACAGGAAAGAGTGGACTCCAAAGTAAAGGAAGGCAGACTCCAAGGAGGAAAGAAAGGGCAAGCAAGAAGTGCCTTCTCTAGGGGAAGTAGAAGAAAGCACGAGCAGGTGAGTGGACGCAAAAGCTCTTCAGGACAATCTGCAGAGTCTTGATTTCACTCCATGTCTGGCCAAACTTAAAATGGGAAAGGAGGTTGGAAGACAAAGATCCCGCTCATAAGATGAAAGGGTAAAATGAATCAGAGTGACTCGTAGGGAAGGTAAAGAAGCCTTGGAGAGAAGTGGGATAGGAGAGGATGAGAGGCAGCCGGTGATGGCACGACTAATCGCTCAATAAAGGTGTTCCAATTTGGTTTCGTTGGTAACGCTTAAAAAAGGAAACCATCCGAGTGAAGCATATGTCAGAAAGGGCCGAAGAAAAGCTTTATACAGAACAGAGAGGGACTCCTTAGAGGGGCCCCATGAGGAAACAGAGATACAGCGTAAAGCCTTGAGACGAGGGACAAACTTGACCTTCAGCGAAGATACATGTGTAAAAAAGGAAAGAGTGCGGTCGAAGGTGACCGCAAGAAAAGTTGGAGTGGAATTGAAACGGAGGCGTGAGCCGAGTAGGAGGAGGTTGGGCTGGAGGTGAGCTTGGTGGGGATCCACTGAGAAGAAGGAGGCCTCACATTTGCCCGGATTGAGAGGAAGACACCAGTAGTTAGACCAACGCTTCAATTGAAGCAGAGCTTGTTGTGTGGCCTTCACCGCAGTGGGGATCAAGGGAGAGAAGGACCAAATGGTCAGATTGTCAGCGTAGCGAGAGCAGCTGACGGAAGAAGATGGAAAAGCAGGGAGGTCATGGATGAAAAGAGAGAAAAGTACAGGGCCAAGAACGGATTCTTGCGGAACACCTCAACGGACTCGAAAGGAACGACTTTTGTAATTTTGATAAACCACGCAAACGCGCCTGTCAAAGAGGAAAGATTGAGTCCAACGAGCAAAGCAAGAAGGGAGGCGAGCCGAAATTGTGGAAAAGGGCGGGATGCCAGACAGAGTCAAAAGCTTCGGAGAAATCAATAGTTGAGAGGATCGTCCGAGATCCCGGCCTGGGTTTGTTTAACCCATCCGAAATGGACTGAGAACGATAATAAATTTGATCTGGAGTAAACCTACAGGGCGGAAACCGGCCTGGCGGGGAGAGAAAATGGAGTTAGATTCCAGAAAGAAAAGTAGACGGGATTGAATGATGCGTTCAAAAAGCTTTGAGACGCAGGAGGTGAGAGAGATAGACCAAAAGGAAACAGGAGAGTCAAGAGGCTTTTCCATTTTGTAGATGGCAAAAATAGAAGATGTCTTCTCGATAGACGGAAAGGAATGCAAAGTCCAAAAGAGATTGAAAGTGTGAAAAAGAAAATCCATGCCAGAGCGAGGAAGATGCTTTAGCATGGAACAGGCAACTTTGTCTGGGCCAGTGGCAGTGGACCAGGGAAGGTTGGAGGCAGCCGCAAAAAATTCAGCGGGGGAGAAAAGAGAGCAAAAGGACGAGTGAGACTCCTCTGAGCATGTAGCTCGGCGGAGCTCGGAAAGGTAGCCTCTGGATATGCTACGCAAGGTCTTTGGCTGAGAGATAGAAAAGTAGGATCTCAGGTAAGCTCGAAGACCGAAGCCGACTCCCTGTGAGAGGAACGGTTGGGGAAGCTAGAAGGGGAGAAAGATGAGGAAAAAGAGCCAGCGACAGACCGAAGAAGAAAATATACAGATTTAGGGTTTGAATTGGGCGAGAGAGAAGAGCAAGTCGTCTGCCATGCCTCAGCCTCAGCTTTGGCGATGACGGACAAAGCACGTCGGGAAGTGGAGATGTAACCCTGGCGATCTTTATCACTCCTGTGAGCGCAGCGAAAACCTTGTGCCTTTCACTAACCGCTTCTTCCACTTCAACGGACCACCAGGCTTTAGGATGGCGTTTGATTCGGTCGGAAGGAATGGAAAATTTGGCCACATTCAGTGCCAGAGAAGTAAAGAGAACAGCAGCAGAGGAAAGGGAAAGAGTATTCCTCTGCAGAAAGACAGTGGTAGTTAAAGTAAAAGGCAAAGTCATCCCATCGAGCATTCTGAAAACTGAAGAAAAGGGGGCGCTCGTTGGGGCGAAAGACCAAAGAGAGAAGGACGGATAGAAGAATTTGTAGGTGATCATAGCCCAGGTTCTGAAGCACCTCCCAGGAGCAAGAAAGGACGAGAGAAGAAGGAGCAAAGGAAATGCCGGGGAAGTAGCGACTGCCAGAGGAGCAATGAAGAAGGGTAGGTATGTCAGGGTTATTGAAGAGGAGGAGGTCAGAAGTGATGACTTGGTTGAATACTTCCTCCCCACGGGGGTCTAAAGTACCTCTTTGTCACGAATAAGTAAATTTGCGTTGAAAGAATAGTTTTTATATGAGTATAGTAGTTGTAATCTGTTGTTTTATTTTGCAGTGATCGTTTTATTTGTAAATCTGAATTGTCTAAAGCCCAAAACTTCCTAGACTGTTTTCAAAAAAGACCTTTTTTTCTTT
Organism: Trididemnum clinides; assembly: GCA_963675345.1. NCBI lineage: Eukaryota > Metazoa > Chordata > Ascidiacea > Aplousobranchia > Didemnidae > Trididemnum > Trididemnum clinides. The sequence continues at coordinate 44,851,446 of OY776285.1, read as the reverse complement.
CACATTTATAAATAGATTTGTAACTCACAGCCTTTTCTGACGTCACAATAGTTGATTACGTGACAAAGTTTTCTAGTGTATTCCAGTGATTCTTGTTTCTTCTCGAAGATTTTTCTTTTTTTATTATTACCGATTACGCAATTTATTAGCGGTGTTTTTCCCGTGTTACGTGATGTTCTAGCAATTTCTAGATTATTTTCCAGTCGTATACATAAGGTAGCGGGATTTTCATTCATTTAGAGTGTAATGCAGAGTGTAATTCTAAGTATAGTTCAGAGCGAGATGGTAGAGTGTAGTTAAAAGGCGTTGTCTGAGGTGATTATTGTGACAGGAATCAAGCGATTATTTTGGTGGTTTTAGTTAGTCTCTGATATTTAATTATTAAAGTGTTTTAGTTCCGTGTTTTGGCAAGCAAGGGAATTCAAAGTTATAGAATGAATTGTGAATATATTTGTTCTGTTCTCGATCGAGAAGTGCGTGAGTTAAAGTATCTTAGTGGAAGCCAATCTTTTCCTAGCTATTAAGTTGCCACCAGACTTAATTATTCGAGTGATACTATACGTCGCCTCAATTTTACGAACAAAATTAAGATTGAGATAGAACAAAAATTCTATTGAAACGCGACACTCTTGAGTCCCAGAGGAGGTGATAGTAATTGAAGTTCCCCAAGAACGAAGAGACTTCTTGAAGAAGTAAGAATGGAAGGAGAAAAGGAGTCAGTTCTGCCATTCGTCGGAGAGGAGCGAATAGGGGAAGTGTAAACATTATGAAATGAGAGCAATGAGGAGTTGTTTAGAGAGATGTTGACTTTTACATAATCAGAGTTGGGGTCAAGGGAAGAAAGAGAGGAGGTAGAAAGATCCGAGAAAAATGAGCCCTGTCTGACAACAATGATGACGCCGCCCCTAGCGTGCGCGGCATGACGAGAGAGAATGCCAGACCTGGAGTGGGTGCGATTAGATCGCATAGCAGAGAATCCATGGATCCGCAAAGAGTAAGATGAGTTAATATTGGATTCCTGGATACAGGTAAGGTCAACAGGATGGGACGAAATAAAATGTAGCAGTTCAGTGCTGCTGGCTCGGAGACCGCCAGCATTCCATTAAAGAAGTCTGAGAGAGTCAGGGGGAAGAGGAAGAAGCCGGTGTAGAAGGACAGCCAGGAGCAAGAGGCGGAGGTGAGGAAGCAGAGGGAGAAGATACAAAATGGGCAGAAGGGGATAAGACGTTTGAAGGTGAGGGTCAGACGGAAGTGTAGCATTGGCAGTGGGGGCCCAGATTTAACAGTGGAGGTATACAGGTCGGAGGAGTCCGATGAGGAAGTCACAGTGTTACAAGTATGGACACAGCAGGGGGACAACTCCAGGAATGAGAGCTGCCAAGAGTTCTGAATTTGGAGAGGGAGAGTAGTGATCATTCAAAATGGACCCATTTGGAGCAGGTGCAATATTGCACTAACCTACTCCGCCAGGTCACATTTCCGCCGCATACTGAGCAGGGAAAGATGGGTCCAGGGTTGGAATGAACATTACCACTCATCAAGAAAAGAAGAAGAATGAGGAGGCGAATACGGGGAAGAGAAAGCCAGGAGAAGAGAGAAAACAGGTGACCGATTTTAAAAAGCTGTGTGCTGCCCTTCTGCAGTCGTTCAGGGAGCAGCACGGCGAAAAAATGAAGGGGAGTGCCGGGGCTTTCGGGAAGGCCAACAGCCATTTCGGCCCAACTCAAACGGGGTCGGGGGCCGCACCACCATGTTGAGGCGGCTGTTGATTGGTGCAGGTTTCAATATCTCGTCCTTTTTGTTGCTCTGTTGTCAAAGCGTAGCATCCTACGAATATCTTCAAACCAATCATGTGCCGTTGCGTTACCAAATATTGGTCTTCCAATCACTGGGCTCCACAACTCGCGAACACTTTCATTATCACCACTTCACAAAGAATATACAGACTAATAAATATTTCCTTTTCCAATGATAGATGCAACATTTTTCTATTCGTTTTCTTGTACTCTTCTGCCTTTGCGTTCGGTTTGGTAATAGTTGTGTCCAGTATGCTTTGTTCAAATATGCGTCGCCAACTAGATACCATCTCGAAAATTCTCAGCCTGGCATAGATCTAGGCTGTAATTTCGCTCTATTGTTGCATGATATTTGCACTATGTCTTCTCCCAGAATATGTTGGCACGGTTTCTACCCAACGTTTACCGGAAGGTGAGATCAAAGATATTTCATATTTTTTGATATCATTTTCGGTTTCCTAGCTTCATCTGTAAAATCAACAGCTGATATTTTCTCTGCAATGTCGGACAACATGTCTTTCATTTGATGCTCTTCTTGCTGTTCATTTTGAAACGAAGCATACCTTCTGTCTCACAAACCTCCGCTTCATCTATATCAGAAATTGTAGCAGCCACTCTTACAACAGTATGTCGCCTGTGCATGCCCTTATTTATCTACCACATTGCGCATAATAAATGTGGAAGCTGCCAGAAATCCAAGCAATAATAGATGAAAGAAGAAAGTTGTATTGAGTAGATTTATAACTAGCATTCACTGGTTGTGATAATCAAGTAATTACGATGTATAGTTGTGCAACGATTCTTCCGAAACCACTCCAATTTTACTCAGCACGAGTAAAAGTTTCAAGATATCTCAATAAGACAGTCAAACATTTGAGTGAACGTAATAATTCGTGCCTATGATAATGAATGACTAAACAACGACATTAATGCGATACGGACTACTAAGTATCGAAAGTCAACGTGTTTCCTACATGTCCGACAGCTTGCCATACAAATAATAGTAATTATTATTCATAAAAATCCAATAAGAATCTGAAATATCACTGTCATGCAATACTGAAAAGTAGGCTCGGGATTTTCTTGGTTTTGATTATTCTTTGTTTGAGATTTGTCGTGACAAAGTCCACTTATAAAAAGCTAGGAAATTTTGCTACAATTGATGAAAAACCTCTAGAAACTAAAGTTAAATCAGTTCTTGAAACTAGGTTTAACAAAAAACCATCGAGAATCTCTTAGACCCCTTTTTGCAGTCAAGTTTAAATGCAGTTAATGCTTAGCTAATTTAACTCAAATTAAGAATGAAAAATCTTGCTACAGTTTTATATAAGATCATAAATAAAATTGTAATAATTTGTCGCCCGCACTCCAAAATATCTCGCTGGTCAGTTGTGACCTTCGTGGTTGCTAGAAAAATAATTAATAATAGCCTAGGTAAAAATGTCATAAGGAGATCAATTAATAGTGCTCACTGCTATAGCCACCAGATTGTTGTCTGGCATAAAAACGAGCCTCAAAACTCTGGGGGATTGACAAGACTTGACATTAAATAGAAGACTTAACCCTCCATTCTCAAAACTCAACATCGAGCATGGGACAACTTTACCTTTATAAGAAGACTGCAATACGTGATTTGGTGTATGAAGTTTAAATAGTCGCTTATATGAATGATATCTCTACAGTCAGGACCGGTTTTAAACCTATTTGATAAATTTTACATATTGGGTCCCGCATCTTAAAGGGGCCTGTGCCAGCTACCATTTGAAGACTTTTCTGTTATCTATGAGAAATAAACCGCTTCATATAACGTAACATGAAGAATGAAAAATTATTGTTCCTCACTTAATTGATTATTATGCGAATCATATCAACAGAAAATTGTTCCTACGTTACTTCTATCAATATCAACAGCCGAGAGGGAATGTCTTCCAACCAATAGGATACCAAAACTGTCTGTTCATCTGCGTTTAGGTGAGTCTACAATAAAAACACATTTGTGTTTTCTTTACGTGATTCGTGTGTATCATTGCTCTTTGGATATGTTATGACTTTTTACGTATTTAAAGATATATTGTGCTGTAACAACATAATTTTACAAAACATTATTAGCCTATGGAAAAATAACTAAGCAGAAAGAGAGGACTAATCAGCCATTTAAATGACATTTAACAGTATGAATATTGTGCCGCGAGTCTCCGAAAAACGAAAAAAATGGTTGGCGAATGATTAGCTGATTCAAAATATACCGATTATTATTTATCCTGTTCCATGGATACTCATATCCTGTTTCATATTCATATATCGGGTGTGTACCAGAATAAGTGAACCGCTTTTTGTTTAGAATTTTTTTTGGTAATAATGAAATTGAATTTATTAAAATTTTACACGCGGAAGTTTTAAAATTTTACAACTCCTAAAATATTTATATGGCAAAAAGGTATACGTGTTGAGTATGTAGGCTTACTCTGTGAACAAAATCGGATATCCGAACAACTACATATGCAGTAAACTATAAAGTGTCATATAAAGATCCAAGCGGATGATAATTTGAGTACAAAAATTGATAAGAGCAAAAAACATTTAAAATCGGACGAAAACGTATACTGCGTAGAGCGACCTTATTAAAAATTTTGCTTATGCTGTACAAGTTTAAGTTTACAAAACTCCCGAATACTTGATTATCGCTGGCACGTGACAGGTGTAGTTATCACGTAGTGACGTAATTACATTAAAACGTTGCCTGACAACGAAATCAGTTCACGATTCGAAACTGCAATGTCAGTGCATGCGAGCATCTTTTTATAATTAACCTTGATCTGGTACGATGAGTGAATATGACCACATCCGTAGTTGCAATGCTATATGTTGCTATTGTGATGCGCTCTTGTCTTCTGTTTTCTTTTTTGTTCTGGCAAAATGTATGTTCTCGAACAACCTTCTTTTCAGTGCTTGCTTCTATTAAAATTTTACATTTCATTTGTTTGGGATCATATTGACCCCGTGGTATTATTAATTTTTCTTTAACCTAAGCGCAGATTGATGACGTCTTAAGCATTTCAAAATATGAAGCAATTCAATCGCAGCCTGTGGATTTTTCCAGATCTCGTCCTATTGTGCAAAAAATTCAGCCAACATTGTCCATCACGGCACAAGAGATGCCACATTTATCCAAAATCAAAGGATAAAAAGTACACATTCTTCTTCTTCTTCTTCTTCTTTCGGCTTCTCCCTATTCGGGGTCGCCACAGCGCGAAAGTATTTTCCACTTCTCCCGGTCGACTTCGTCTCCTTCCTTAGCTCCAACCCTTTCCATGTCTTCTCTTGCCAAATCCATCCACCTTCTCTTTGGCCTTCCTCTTTTCCTTCTACCTGGCACCGCCATCTCCATCATCGTTTTTCCCACGTAGCCTTCTTCTCTCCTTTTCACGTGGCCATACCAGAGTAGCCTTGCATTACGAAGTTTGTCTCCTAGCTTTGCAATCTTGGCAGTCCCTCTCACGTATTCGTTTCTTATTTTGTCCTTTCTTGTCACTCCCAGTGCCCATCTCACCATTTTCAACTCTGCAACTTCCATTTTTCCTACCTGTCTTTCCGTCATTGCCACCGTTTCCATTCCATAAAGCATGGCTGGTCTGACAACACTCTTGTACATTTTACCCTTAACTCTTGCTGATAATTTCCTGTCGCACAGAACTCCAGACACCTTCTTCCAATTTATCCAGCCTGCTTGGATCCTTCTCCTCACTTCTTCCTCACATCGTCCATCGCTACTAATTGTTGAACCCAGATATTTGAAATTTTTTGCTCTCTTTAGCTTTTCTCCTTGCAGCTTCAACTCTTCTCCATCATCCACATCCCCAACCTTCAAATACTCGGTCTTGCTTCGGCTCACTTTTAGGCCTCTTCTCTCCAGCGCATTTCTCCACATCTCCAGATCATCCTCTAGCTCCCTGCAATTTTGCCTAGACAGCACTATGTCGTCTGCAAACAGCATATCCCATGGTGCGTCCTTCCTGATGTCCTCCGTCAGCTTGTCCATGATGATGGCAAAAAGGAATGGGCTGAGTGCTGAGCCTTGGTGAAGTCCAACACCTACCTTGAATTCCTCAGTCAACCCTGCTGCACTTCTCACAGTTGTTGTCGCTCCGTCATACATGTCCTTAATAATCGTTACATAGCACTCTGATGTTTCAGCTAACCTCAAGCATTCCCACAGTTCCTCTCTGGGTACCCTGTCGTATGCCTTCTCCAAGTCAATAAAGGCACAGTGCACCGCCTTCTTCCCTTCATTCCACTTTTCCAACAGCATCCTCAAACAGAAGATTGCATCGGTGGTACTTCTTCCTGGCATGAACCCAAATTGTTGCTCACCAATCATCACCTCCTTTCTTATCCTTGCTTCTATTACCCTCTCCCACAGTTTCATAGAGTGACTCATCAACTTGATTCCTCGGTAGTTTCCACATTCTTTGATGTCTCCTTTGCCTTTGTACAAAGGTACAAGGACGCTCTTCCTCCATTCATCTGGCATCTTCTCCCCTTGTAGGAGTCTATTAAAAAAGTTCACTAGAAACTCCACACCTTTATTCCCTAAAGCGATCCATACTTCCACTGGTATGTCATCAGGTCCTTGCGCCTTTCCCTTCTTCATCTTCCTCAACCCAGTCCTGATTTCTTCTACAGATATATCTTCCACGTCCCTTTTTGTCTCTTCTGTTTTCATTTCTCTTCTCTCTCTAGGGTTTTCCTGGTTGAGTAGGTCGTCAAAATATTCCTTCCATCTCTGTTTCACTTTCTCTTCTTCCATCAGTATCTCTCCAGTGTTACTCTTGATTACTCTTACTTGCTGTACATCCTTGCTTTGTCTGTTTCTCTTTGCTTTGTCTGTTTATAAAAAGTACACATTCACCTGCAGTAAATGTGACAACACAATTTGCGAAGAATACAACGCGATGGCATATTGCTTGAGTTCGGACTAAATCATTTGTGTATTGAGTACTCTTTTACGATCTTCTACATAGAAACACTGATTGATCGTACACTGCGCATTTGCTCTGTGGTTGGAAGAGCATTTTAGTGCTGGTGGCATATCAACCGCAAGATCACATTATCGTGATTTTTCGATGATATCAGAGCAAGGGTAATTAAATATAAACGTGTGCACTGATTACATTTTGTAACTGGGAATAATAAACAGCAGTAGTTTTGTTTGACCGTATGATTATAATTATTCTCTTGCAAATGCAATAAAAGCATCACGATGCAATTTATCACAAAACTGAAAACTGCGGCAATTCTATTTCAGCGGTTTCCATTGCACTTGCTTGAATTTGTCGAACATTTTCAAAAATGCGAATCTGGATTGTTCTAAAGTATATGGGGTAGTGTGATCTATCTAAAACATTATTTCCAAAATTTCCCTTTTTTTCCTCAATTTTCTTCAAAAATTTAATGGGTCATAAATGCACACATTAGAAACCACTTTGTTGGCCTCACAGTTTTCAGGTAATCTGAGAGCATTTCCAACAATATCAGTCTAATATTCGGACATTTTAGGGAAAATGAACACAAAGAGTTAAGATGTGTTACCTAAGGTTTAGCATTACACTGGCAATTCATTTGCAAAAGGAAATTAAATCTTGGCTTATAATAGAATAATAATGAAAGTGTGAGGATTTTTTATTTAATTGAGTAGTCACACACGAGTGATAAGGAAGCACCAGACTCGTTTCGCCATTATTCCCGCTAGCAGGGAACCGAACCTTCCAGATGTACTCGCTGCTAAAACGAATCACGCAGTAGCCACTCGCGCCTTGGCTAAACAAACTACCTTATGCCTAGTGATGGTTTTACTAACTTTGAGATTGAATTACTTTCAAATAAAAAAACGTTTTCGATAAAAAACGCTTTGGTAGTCCTGGACTTTGTTGATGATGAGAATGTTCTTCCTCATGCCGTAATACGCAAAAACTTGCGCATTTCAAAAAGGTCAAAATTCCCGCTTTTCCTCAACGGCAAAGGATTGACATTTTGATAGGACAAACTAACTAAAAGTTGTTTACTTTTTTAGAGGAAAAAGAAGGTTGAAATGCCAGAGTACCCAGTTACGATCTGACTCGATTGGAACCTATTGCCAGCGGTGGTCGTATTGAAGAGGGATTGGACTCGCGTCAAATCTTTAAAGCAATAGTGAACGTTGATTGTGACGTACGCGAAAGTAAACAACTCAGACAAGAAACTACTGAGCTAAAAGCAACTTTACGACAAGTTGAACTGGAGAACGAAGAGACTCATCTCTCTAGTGGTGAGGAGTTTGCATGCTCTTTGGTAGAACCTAACGTTCAGATAAAGGATGGTCGCTACGAGATTCTAGTTCCCTTGAAAACTGAAATTTTTTAAAGAAATGCCCAATAATTTTACAAATGCCTAAGAGCGTAAGTGTCGTTGCGTCGGAAACCATTTGACGATCCTGCTTTAAACTGCACCCTTACGGACACATTTCAAGAGTTGCTTGCTGATGATTGGTTGACGCATGTGGAGAAGGTGAAAGTTGATGGGCCTCCTCGGTATTTACCTTCCTTTTTGAAAGAAAAGTCCCGTGGAGTATGAGATGGTGCAGCCACATATAGGGCATTTCTCTAAATCATGCTGTTCTGCCTGGAGTTAACCTTCTAAACAAATTGACTGACGTTTTGACTCGTTTTTGTTCGGGTGGATTTGCGTGTATGGCAGACTTAAACAAATGTTCCTTTCAAAGTTCCGTTTCAAAAGACCAATGAATCTCTTTCGTTTGGTCTGGTTTCAAGATAACGACATAAAACCCAGTGAGAGCCGAGTGTTTTGGTTCTCAAAACATGTCTGGCGGATGAACTCCAGTTTTACGTTGCCCTTCACGCTATTCAGCGCTTGATTGATGAAAACCCTACCAACGCAAGTCAATTGACTTTGAAAATTACTGAAAATAATCGATATATCAATGACCTGTCTATTGCTGCCGATTCCCTTGCTGATGTTGAGATTATTTCTCGAGAATCGACGTCATTGTTGGAAAGCAGAGGCTTTAAATTGCATAAGTGGTCAGTAAAGCATCTAGCTAAGTCGGTTTTGTTGAGTATCTCCAAATGCGATCTCGGCTCTAACATCCGAGAAATTGACCTTGGTTCAAACACTATGTCGAACTCTAAGGCGTTGAGTTTGATATGGGACGCGGAAAAGGACACTCATGGGGTACATTGTAATAAACCTTGACTATGCCAGCTAAACTCAGTTGTCGCGAAATGCTGCGCTTTCTTGCTGGCCAGTCGGGCCAACTGGTTTCTATCGCTCCATATCTCTTGTGAAGCAAATTGATTCTTCACCAGGATAACTGTGCTGGTATCGGCTGGGATGTTGAGCTTCCGGAAAATATTGTGATCGGTTGCAGTACGTTGCTTTGTCTGTTGAAGCCTGTTTCTAAGGTTCCGGTTCCACACTACTGCTTTGGGAGGACCGAAATCGAGACTGGAGATGACGAAAGCGTTAGCTACCAGCTGCATGGGTTTAAATGATGCTTCAAATGACTCCTTGTCGTGCGTGGTCTATCTGAGGCGCCTAATTGGGCGACATTCTTAAACGTCATCTTCGTGCGTGGCGAGTTGAAATTGAAGCAAATTCGACGATTTCTCGAAAAGAGTTAGAGGCGGCCGGGCTTTGCTCTGAGCTGGTGTTAACCGTGTTCATTTTGTTGCAATATTTATCTTGCAGCTTTCACTTGTGAACAAATTCACAAGTTGTGCTTAAATGGATCGTAAATTTGGACCTTCATCTTCCGCGATTTGTAATACGCCGTGTAGATACACCTCATGACTTCGGCTTGTGACTGGAATCATGTTCACACATCTTTGAATCCCGCTGATCTTTGTACACGCGAGGGCAGCGTGAAGAATTATGATTCCTATGTGTTATGGTTTGGACGACCTCGATTTCTTTTGCAGGGAGTTTTGAAACCCAAGCCTGTTATCTCCGCCGTGGTTGTTCGTAGTACCAGCATTGATGTAGATCTCTTGTCTCTTGAAAATAATACGTTCTTGGAACAGATGATTAAACGTGCACCCGATCTATACGCCTTAAAAAAGCGTGTGGCGTAACTTATTGCCTTCAAATAACATGTTGTCGCTAAATTGCAAAAACGTAATTTTTGTAAACCAAAACTTGATGCGCACTACTTGGATAACGCATTCATGGATGTTGTAAAATTTGTTCAAGGGTCCCATTTCGAGGCTGCAATTAAGTTTCTCCAAGAGAAGTTTTCAGATGCTTATGACTTGATTTTAAAATAAACTAGGCATCAACTTGACAGATATGGAGCCCTTCTGTCGTGTCTCTAAATTAGCGGAACCTGCGCCACTACGTGGATAATGACGTGATATTGCGTGTTGAGGGTCACCTTGAAAGCGCTGATCTCCCTGTGAATACTAAGGATCCTTTGATACTTCCTAGGAAACACCTACTAACTCGGTTAATTATTCTTGATAAACACGATAAAGTCGGACGTGCGGGCCTCTGTTACATGTTAATGCGTACGCTGCAGCGTTTTTGGATCGCGTACGAAATTTCGAGCACAAAGCGTTACCTAACGTGCTATGCGAAAAGCAACTGCTATTCGATAGCTGATGGCCGATCTGCTGACTTGTCGAGTAACTGTCACAAATAGACCCTTTAAGTTTTGCGGAGTAGATTATGTTGTACCGTATTTTTATCGCCAAAATCGCAGTAATTGCATATGTTGTGACTTGCTGTTTGTGTGTTGATGGACTCGTTGCATACATGTGAAAATCCTCACTAGTCTTGACTTGAATGAATTGTTACTTGCGTTTCCTGGATTTACAATTCTTCGAGGAGCAATTGACACCGATTATTCGGACAATAGCTCAACGTTTCGGGCTGCTGCTAATCGGCTTTGTTTGTTGCGGCTCTGTAATTCTCTTAGAAAGCGCAACATCAATTGCGTTAAAATCCCTCCATACTCTCCTAGTCAAATGGGCAGTTGGGAGAGTATGGTAAAATTATTCAAAGACGCATTTAATCGTGTTTTAGATCAGTCCCGACGTGAATCTTCACTTATAGAATTGCAGATCTTGACTTCATAGGTGGTGGGGATAATGAACAATCTGCCGCTTACTTCGCTTAGCGATAAACCAAATGACTTGGCCGTCATTACCCCTTCGTCATATCTTGGGAAAGTCTTGTCCCCAATACACCTTTAAATACCTTTCTTAATCGGGTAGCCTTGCAATGTGATTTCCATTACAATGTAGTCTTGGCTCGTAAATTTTTGCTTTGTTGGAAGCGAGGTTACTTTCCTACTCTACAGGGTAGAACCAAGTGGAGGGTTACTCGTAATAATATCTACACTGGCCAATTGATCCAGGTTGGAGATGCTAAAAACATCTCAAAACGTGAGGCTTACCGATGGGCCATGTACACCGTGTGTACCCTCAGTGGCGTAAAGGGAAAGAGTTAATCCGTAGAGCAACCGTTGCTGTGTTGAACTATTCCCGCCATGTTATCGCACCAACGCGTTATAAATAAGGATTTAGACCGAGTTCGCTGGGAGTCGATCTTATGCCCTGCGAACAGGACCCTTGTTACACATTTAATTTACTGCACTGAAGTTTGTTTCCAGTTATTTACCGACCTTGTCCTGCGCAAGAAAAAGCCTCAACAGAGCTCAAAAAAACGTCGCTTTAAGATTTACGTAATTATATATATAATGTTGGGTGACCATACGTCCTCTTTTTGGAGGACATGTCCTCCTTTTTGGTAAAAAGTAATTGGTCCTCCGAGGATGTTTAAAAATGCCTTTTTGTCCTCCTTTTTAATAAAAACTAATTTGGTCATCCAAAGTCGTTCAAAAATTCTCTTTTTACGTTTACCCTGTGATTAAAAAATTATGTCACTGCATATTAGTTCAAGTGATAACAAGTTTAACTGGTAAGGAATGATAAAAGGGAGTTTCCTAACGGTCTACCTCAGACCGACTGTTGCTTTAGGTTTGAAAGAGTAAGATTACATAAAAAACGGATCAAATACCAGTAAGTTTCCAAACTGCATTTCTTGTATTTTACTCAGCGGAGATACAGAAATAAATTTTGCTTTGTTGTTCTGGTCGATTGACCTAATTTCAAAGAAACCATTTCGGTACATATTTATCTTAGTTTAAAAAATCAAACAATATTTTCAGTTCAACTGTTTATAATTATCATTTCTGTGATTTTTGAAAGATAGAACAAAAAGCTAAAAACTAAATGCGGTTTGCCAAAAAAAAAATCAAAGTTTACCGAAGAAGTTCAACAGAAGTGTCCATTTTTTAGAAAAGGACGAGATGAGTTAGAAGCAGAATACATTACTTGTGACTCCGGAACTTTTGTTTCTGTAGCAAATAGAGGCAAAATTTAGCCTAGACATGCATGTAGACAGTTTAAAGCATAAAAAAGCTGTCCGATTTACATTTTCTTGTTCATTGGCATAATAAATTTAAAAAATGAACTGTTGTATTTGTACTAATTATCAAAATATAATTATCAAAAGCGGTCAGTGTCCAACAAATGTCCAGAACAATTTTCCCAGCCTTGCAGAACAGCTTGTAGGGCTGATTATAATTATAATCAAAAAATGTCCTCCTTTTTGGTAATGAAAATATGGTCACCCTAATATAATGAAAAGAAGTTACAATGAGTTTCGTTTTTGATTGGTTTGCTGTTAAATTAATTTGAAGGATAAGTCTCAGTCGACGATGCCGTGCTGGCCTGTTCAAAGTTTCATTGTGTTGCTGACAATACACTTTTTGAATTTTATTGCTTGATTTTATTTGGTTGGATAGGCAACAGCGCGGAGAAGATCCTGCCCGTCCGCCAGTGACACATGCAATAGAAGATTTATCTCCGTCAAAAGGTGAAACTTTATGAACCGGCACTAAACGAAATTAAACCAAACCAGTAAAATTAGTTTAGGAAAGCGCCAATTACGTGTTTTTGTTTATTTACAGAACTGATGATGAGATTGTGATTTTGAATTTCGAAACGTATATTCTCAATACACATCAAAAACTAGGAAAGTGATCATCAGCCAGGTAAGCTGCCTCAGTTATTTTAGATCCTTAAAGAGTCAAATATTTACACTAAAACAACTTAGCTTTGACAATTTTCCAACTGTTACATTTTTATCAAAGTCAAACTTTTCAAGAGTCTTGCGTATTTTTGCTGACATTGAGAAATGCCATAATTTTTAAAGACCATATTTTCAATGTCCACGATATTTAAGTTTCCCAAAGTAAATTTTTCTGTTTTGTGTAAAATATGCGCACTGCGGTAAGTTTTACCTACATCTTGTTTAATGTGCTAGTATTGCTATACAGAGAGAATGAGTTTATTTTAAAACTACTATGTGCATTATCTGCATAAAAAATAAGAAACTCTTTTTCAATCAAGTTGCAATATGCCCATATTGTTTTTTTAAACAATTGAACATTTGATCTGCACTTTCATTTGCATCCTCGAAAAAATCAATGATTTAATTTATTGTTGCATGTTTTATTGCTGAAGTATTGAAAACATACAGGGGCATTTTCATGTTTTTGTGATTGAAAGCATCAATTTGACGGCCAAAAAACAAAGAAAGGTCATGTTTTTTCGAATCGTCCATAACTGCTTCTAAGTGTTGCTACCTAGCACATCGACGACTGCTTCGGAAAAAGTCTCATTCCTCATTTGTTCTGGCATTACTTATTACAAGATATGGCAAATCAAACATGCAATTACGTTGCGAAAAAGTATAATTAGGCATATCGTACAATCACTAACATGTTTGGGGAGGTTTTATGCTGCGCTTTTTGTCTTTTTGGTCTCAGTAAAATCGGAGAAACATCGGCTTAATTTGAGTTTATTGAAAAAATTAGATTATTTTTCCTTAATATCTTCTGTTTCTTCAAAAGTTTGGGACAAAACAATGAGCATATTGCAGGCAACATTGTGTAAACACGTGTTTTCTTGTATCAGTGACTGTCCTGGGTAAAATAATGTCATAAAAAAGGAATGCTCTTTTGTAACAAGATTATTTTTTTATTTATTATAGTTTGTTACAACGAGTTGTAACTCTCTTATAAAACCTTAATATACATGGGTTTTGAATCACTTTAAATTCGAGTGAAGCAGTGTGAAAGTCTAAAAATAATTTTGGTTGGTTTCGGATCCGCAGCCTCCTGATTTCCGGTTAGATGCTGTATCACTTGAACTATAGAATATCAAGATTTGACTAACACAAGAGCAGCTTACTTCTGACAAGCAGAAAATTGGTTCGAATCCCACCGAAATCGTTTTTTAGCTTTATGCAATGCTCTCTTTAAGCACATGAGACCACAGAAATTGTCTTTAAAATAGCTAGCGTTTAACAACATTTGTAATCTTGATAATCTTCTACGCTTTGTAATTTACACGTTGATGTGCGCTGCAAAACTGCAAAAGAAAACTGCAAAAGAAATTGATGTGTGCTGCATACGGGAAGTAAGATGAAAAAGCCAAGGAACTCGTTTTGTGGGTACCTCAGTATAAATAAACGTATAAACTGGTATAAACTGTGGTGATCAGGAAATGATGCAGGATTTGGAAGGGTTAGAAATCTCGGTGAAAGAGGAAATATCTGGAAACGCTGTGGAAGTTAGAAGAAAAAGCGACAAAGTAATGGCAACTGTGCAAACTGTAGGTGGAGAAGTGATGCGAATAATATGTGCGTATGGGCCACAAAGCGGAAGACCAGACACAGAAAAAGTTCGTTTCTATGATAAAATGGCAAATGAGTGGGATCGGGAAGTTCTAGTGAAATCATTGCTTCTTTGGGGAATTTCAATGGACATGTTGGGAAACGTGCTGAGGGTTTTGAAGGTGTACATGGGGGAATGGTATTGATAAAAGAAATGCAGAAAGAGAAAGATTACTGGAGTTCTGTGATGAAAAAGAGCTGTGCTTGGCAAACACTTGGTTTTATAAGACAGGAAAAAGGAAAATCACTTATAGTGCTGGTGGATGTGAAACAGAAATTGATTTTGTGTTTGTGGGAGAAAAATATAGAAAGTATGTAAGGGATGGGAAAGTGATTCCATGGAAATTTCCGCACAGACTGGTGGTTGTAGATCTAGATAAAAAGGCTCTAAAAATGATTGCGAGAAAGCAACGGATCATAAGAAGAAAGATTTGGAAGCTGAATGAAAACCGAACAAGAGTAAGATTTTAAAAAAGAGTAAAAGAACTAGTGAGCACAGACGCTCCTGATTTGCGGAAAACTTTCAAGGATGGTGTTCTAAAGGCATGTGATGAAGTGCGTCGAAAGAAGAAGTCTAGGAGAGATCGAGGAGGCATGTGGTGGTGGAATGAAGAGGTAAAGGATACCATAGCAAGAAAGAAGGCTTCATTTAAAGAGCTGTGCAAGTTTTCATCAGAAGAAAATGAGACTCAATACAAACGCTCAAGAAATCGAACGAGAAAAATTGTTGCTAGAGCTATGAGAATGAAAGCTAATCAGGAGTTGATAAGTTATATCAGAATCCTAACAGTGTTTTCTACTTCCTTAGAAGAATGAAAAAGGAAGGGAAAGACGTGAAAGGAGGAAGGTGCTTAAGAGGAAGAGACAGACGATTGCGTTTTATTGAGGAAGATGGGGCAAACATTTGGAAGGAACACATCGAAAAAATCATGAATAAAGAAAACGAATGAGACCACATGGTGGAAACTGATGTAGTAGAAAGACTAGTGGAAAAAGTGGCTCGCCATGAAATTGTGGAAGCAATGCAAAAGATGAAAGCAGGAAAGGCAACTGGACCAACTGAAATAAGTGTGGAGACGATAATTTCAAGTGACGAAATTGGGGTCAAAATGATGATGAAACTGTGCCAGCGTGTATTAGATGGTAGAGGAATGCCTGATGAGTAGAAAACTAGTGTGATTGTGCCTATATTTAAAGGAAAAGGTGATGTGATGAGCTGTGGATTATACAGAGGAGTGAAACTGCTAGAACATGCAATGGAAATTGTTGAAAGGGTACTAGAGAGGCGAATACAAACACTAATCAATTTAAATAAAATGCAGTTTGGATTTACGCCAGGAAAAGGAACAGTGGATGCGATTTTCATCGTGAGGAGAATGCAGGAGGAATATGAAAAGAAGGACAAGAAGTTGAATATGCGTTTTGTTTACATGGAAAAAGCTTGTGATAGAGTGCCAAGAAAAGTGATGGAGTGGGCCATGAGAAAGAAGGGTCTATCAGAAGTAATGGTTTGGGCAGTTATGAGCTTGTATGATGGTGCAAAGACAAGAGTAAGGTGGGATATGCATATTTAGAGGAAGTCGAAGTAAAAATTGGTGTACATCAAGGATCTGTGCTGACGCCACTATTGTTTTTGCTATAGTTGTAAACGTTTTTATAGAAAATGCAAGAAGGGGTGTGGTTAATGAATTATAATATAGCTTTGAAAAAAGCTGTTTGAGCCATAAGCTTTTCGTGACGTTCTCATCAGTGGCGGTATCGCGTCAAAAGGGAAGATCTAGAGTGAATAAGTGTTTTATGTGAATAATTTGGACGTTACGCAATCAAGACAAGCCAATGATAGCGTTTGTATTGCAAAGCGCGCGAAAGAAAGATTTCGCAATTGCAAAAGTTAGAGAAGGCGCAGCAGGAGGCCAAATGCCACGATTATCGAAAGAGTTTGAGAGTGTAAACAAACTCTTTCTGTCTGCATAACACCGGGCGTCGGGTCTTGATATAAGTAGCCTCTAAAAGATTAAGATGGAAAGAGCTGCGCGCTGCGGCGAGGATTGAAAACCGCTTATCATCATAGTTTAATACGCATCGATCATTATCTAAAAGATGCTGACCAATGGCGGAGTCACAATCCGGTTTGGTGTCGGTTCGTTTGCACGATCTGTGTGGTTGAGATCCGCGTGGACGAGTCAATTGCTGTCTTAACCATTGCGGAACATGGAGTTTGTTTACACTCTCAAACTCTTTCGATAATCGTGGCATTTGGCCTCCTGCTGCGCCTTCTCTAACTTTTGCAATTGCGAAATCTTTCTTTCGCGCGCTTTGCAATACAAACGCTATCATTGGCTTGTCTTGATTGCGTAACGTCCAAATTATTCACATAAAACACTTGTTCACTCTAGATCTTCCCTTTTGACGCGATACCGCCACTGATGAGAGCGTCACGAAAAGCTTATGGCTCAAACAGCTTTTTTCAAAGCTATATTAAAATTTTGTACCACCAACAAGATTTTTGTTAATGAATTACTGTGTGCAGATGACCTTGTTCTCATGAGCGAAACCATGGAAGACTTAAAAGAAAAATTTTGGAATTGGAAGGATGCACTGGAAAGCAATAGTTTAACGGTCAACACCAGAAAAACAAAAGCGATGGTAAGCGGGTCGGAAGGAGAACTATTCAAAAGCAAAATAGATCAATGTGGAGTTTGTGGGAGGAGAGTCATGGTCAATTCAGTGTTGTGCACAAAATGTGGAAACTGGGTTTATGGCAGATATGCAAAAATAAATAGAGTTATCACTAGGTTGGCAATGTATTTTGTTTGCTTGAAATGTAAATGAATAATGGAAGAAACGGTGGATTCGATCGAGAAGTTTTTTGATGAAGTGGAGACAGTAAATGGATTTTGTTATTTGGGTTGTGAAGCGGCAGTTACGGCAAGAGTAAGAATTAGTTGGGTAAGATTCAGGAAATGTGGGGAGTTAGGGATTGGAAATAGGTTTCCTCTGCGAATGAAAGATAAAGTTTGTCGTTGTTGCGTAAGATCAGCTATACTCGATGAAAGTGAGGCATGGTGTCTAAAAGAAAATGAAAGAGCAATTTTAAGGAGAACAGAAAGAGCCATGTGCGGTCAAGAAGTTTTTGACAGAAAGACGACTGAAGAACAGATGGACACATTGAAGTTGGGAGAAACTATAGACCGGTAAGCAACAGCGAATGGTGTTAGATGGTATGGACAAGTGCTGAGGAGGGTTGACGATAGTGTTCTGAGGGTTGCTCTAGATCTAGAAGTGGCAAGAGAAAGCGAGGACGATAGAAAAAGACCTGGAAGAAGCAAGTGGAGGAAGAGACAGAAAAGATTAGTTTGAAGAAGGAAGATGCGCTCAATCGAGCAAAATGGAGAGACGGAGTGCAAGCAATTGCAAAAGGAATGGAGTGAATCAGGCCATCTCTGCTAAGGGGACAATACCGAATAAAAAACTGAATAACTGCTACTACTATGTTATAAAAGATCTTCATTCAACCGTATTTTGATCACGTTCTCCGGTAATTGAAGTGAGTGGCACATGATTGTCGAATCAATATTTGAACCCGTTCATTAGGCATGCACTCGACAAACGAATAATGCTTGTTATATTAAATGTTTGTATCGTTGTCATTTATCTTTGATACGACGTCAGATCTCGGTAAATTTCGTGAGTAACAGTTATTAAACACGCGATAGAGCTAGTTAAAAATTGCAAATTGGTGAGCTTAGTTCAAATTCAATTAGTTATTGATGCAAGCGTGCACAGTCATTACGTGAGGCAACAAGACACGACCTAGCTAAACAAAAAGCGGGCCACAGCAAACCACATGTACAAAAACAGTGACAGCTTCTGGGTCCATAAATCTACTATAAATAGATTGCAGTAGCAGGATCAATGCAAGAAATTGCGGGAACCAATTATAAAGATTGATGGCGGGGGCTCTGCTTTCTATTTCCATTTCCATGGCTAATTTCATAGTGTTGTTATGTAGTTTTTCTTAATGATATTCCAAAAACTTCCTAACGCTCTCATATCATTATTATTCTCTAAATGTATATGAATATCCATGGAACAAATAATTGGTATTTTCTGAACCAGCTGATCACTCGCCAACCATTTTATCGTTTTTCGGAGACGAGCGGCACAATGTTCATAACTGTTAAATGTCATTTGAATGGCTAATTAGCCCACTCAATCTGTTTAGTTATTTTTCCACACACTGATGGTTTGTAAAATTATGTTGTTACCGCACAATACATCCTTAAATATGTAACAAAACATAATATATCCAAAGAGCAATGATACACACGAATCACGTAAAAAAAACACAGTTTTTACATAATATACAAAAACTGAAAATATGCCACTTACGAAAACGAGAGAAAATGTGTTTTTATTGTAGACTAACCTAAACACAGACGCACACCACTTTCGATACCCTTTTGATTGGAAGACCTCCCTCTCGGCTATTGATTTTGATAGAAGGAACTTAAGGATAATTTTCCGTCAGTATGATTCACATAATAAATTAATTATGTGAGGAATGAAAATTTTTCATTCTTCATGTTACGTTTTCAGTAGTGGTTTATTCCTTTTAGATTACAGAAAAGTCTTCAAGCGGTATCTGGCACTTGGTCCCCTGAAAATGCGAGGCCTAATTTGATAAATTGGTCAAATAGGTTTAAAACCGGCACTGACTGAAGATATCATTCATTTAAGCAACTATATGAAATTGAACCAAAGAGCGGTGATGGGAAAGAGGGGTGGTGGGAGTGTTTTGTACAGAGTATTACAGAAAATAAGCATATGGCTGATGAGGGTCATAACCCGAAACAACGTTGTCCCGTGTTGTTATTTTGTGTCATACTGACTGCAATAGACTGACATTTTACTCAAATGCTATTCCTGCATGTTGATTCTGGCTCAATGCGGTTGAGACATGTGAAGTGCCTATGTGATATAGGTCAAAACCGTTGCCCTTGTATGAGGTCTACGCAAGAATGCAGCAATGGATCGATGGCGAGATCTGAAATTACCCAGAAGGGCATATTTGAATTTTATATTTGAACTTCATACGCCAAATCACGCAGTGTGGTCTTCATATAAAGGTACAGTTGTTACATACTTGACTTTGAGCTTTGGAAATGAAAGGGTGATAATAAAATAGTTCGCGAGTTGTGGAATCCAGTTAGTGAAGACCAATATTTGGTATCGCAATGGCACACGATCGGTTTGAAGACATTGGTAGGATGCTACGCTTTGACAACAAAGCGGCGTTTGCTGTGTGGTTGGAAGAGCATTTTAGTGCTGGTGGTATATCAACCGCAAGATCACATTATCGTGATTTTTCGATGATATCAGAGCAAGGGTAATTAAATATAAACGTGTGCACTGATTATATTTTGTAACTGGGAATAATAAACAGCAGTAGTTTTGTTTGACCGTATGATTATAATTATTCTCTTGCAAATGCGATAAAAGCATCACGAGTTAATTTATTACAAAATTAAAAACCGCGGCAATTCTATTTCAGCGGTTTCCATTGCACTTGCTTGAATTTGTCGAACATTTTCAAAAATGCGAATCTGGATTGTTCTAAAGTATATGGGGTAGTGTGATCTATCTAAAACATTATTTCCAAAATTTCCCTGTCCTTCCTCAATTTTCTTCAAAAATTTAATGGGTCATAAATGCACACATTAGAAACCACTTTGTTGGCCTCACAGTTTTCAGGTAATCTGAGAGCATTTCCAACAATATCAGTCTAATATTCGGACATTTTAAAGAAAAAAGATACAAAGAGTTAAGATGCGTTAGCTAGGATTTAGTATATACTGGCAATTCATTTGCAAAAGATAATTAAATCGGCACATAGTATTTGTTCTGCACATAATACCTGATTTGTTCTATTCTTTGGTTTGCGCGCTGTTCGAGTAATTAAGCGCACATTTTACGTTTCTGATTTTGCTTTAATCGTTTTACACGTTATTTAAATTGGTTGATTTTGTGTTAATTGCAATCAGTTTAGTTGGTTTAGTCAACACTTGTGTTCAGTTTAGTTAGTTAAATATATGGACCAATACTTTTGACCAATTGTAATGTCACCTGCCGCGAAGCTTCTGGGTCACTAATTGTACCGATTACCAATTGTGACGATCACCATTTTGAGTGACTGGCGATCGTACGTTGAAAACAAAGATTATTGTTAATGCTGGAACAAAATATTTCAACAAAAGCATGGATTCATATATTTAGTACATATATTTCATCAAATAGGTTTGTATATCTAATATATTTCATATATCTAATAGTTGGCATCCTACTTTCGAGGGAGATAAATGGCAAGGATGTGAGAAAATAGGAAGCACAAGAGCAAAGCTTTCCTCTAAATTGTTTTGCCCCTGTCGAAAATATTACGGTTTGCTTCTATCATCAAATGCAGATGCCAATGAAGAATGTGCTGCTCCTTTTAAATTAACTCCCAAAATATTTTGGATATTTATATGGTGTTGCACAGTGCCACTTGTTTTGTACATCTGGTTTTGTCAACAAAAATCTTTTTGAACGTTTTGTCGGCAAAATCGAATACGTTTTTGGTATGTAGGCTTACTCTGTGAACAAAATCGAATATCCGAACAACTACATATGCTGTAAACAATAAAGTGTCATATAAAGATCCAAGCGGATGATAATTTGAGTACAAAAATTGATAAGAGCAAAAAACATTTAAAATCGGACGAAAACGTATACTGCGTAGAGCGACCTTATTAAAAATTTTGCTTATGCTGTACAAGTTAGTGTTTACAAAACTCCCGGATACTTGATTATCGCTGGCACGTGACAGGTGTAGTTATCACGTAGTGACGTAATTACATTAAAACATTGCCTGGTAACGAAATCAGTTCACGATTCGAAACTGCAATGTCAGTGCATGCGAGCATCTTTATATAATTAACCTTGATCTGGTACGATGAGTGAATATGACCACATCCGTAGTTGCAATGCTATATGTTGCTATTGTGATGCGCTCTTGTCTTCTGTTTTCCTTTTTGTTCTGGCAAAATGTATGTTCTCGAACAACCTTCTTTTCAGTGCTTGCTTCTATTAAAATTTTACATTTCATTTGTTTGGGATCATATTGACCCCGTGGTATTATTAATTTTTCTTTAACCTAAGCGCAGATTGATGACGTCTTAAGCATTTCAAAATATGAAGCAATTCAATCGCAGCCTGTGGATTTTTCCAGATCTCGTCCTATTGTACAAAAAATTCAGCCAACATTGTCCATCACGGCACAAGAGATGCTACATTTATCCAAAATCAAAGGATAAAAAGTACACATTCACCTGCAGTAAACGTCACAACACAATTTGCAAAGAATACAACGCGATGGCATATTGCTTGAGTTCGGACTAAATCATTTGTGTGTTGAGCACTCTAATAAGATCTTCTACATAGAAACACTGATTGATCGTATAATGCGCGTTTGCTCTGTGGTTGGAAGAGCATTTTAGTGCTGGTGGCATATCAACCGCAAGATCACATTATCGTGATTTTTCGATGATATCAGAGCAAGGGTAATTAAATATAAACGTGTGCACTGATTATATTTTGTAACTGGGAATAATAAACAGCAGTAGTTTTGTTTGACCGTATGATTATAATTATTCTCTTGCAAATGCAATAAAAGCATCACGATGCAATTTATCACAAAACTGAAAACCGCGGCAATTCTATTTCAGCGGTTTCCATTGCACTTGCTTGAATTTGTCGAACATTTTCAAAAATGCGAATCTGGATTGTTCTAAAGTATATGGGGTAGTGTGATCTATCTAAAACATTATTTCCAAAATTTCCCTGTCCTTCCTCAATTTTCTTCAAAAATTTAATGGGTCATAAATGCACACATTAGAAACCACTTTGTTGGCCTCACAGTTTTCAGGTAATCTGAGAGCATTTCCAACAATATCAGTCTAATATTCGGACATTTTAAGGAAAAATAAATACAAAGAGTTAAGATGTGTTACCTAAGGTTTAGCATTACACTGGCAATTCATTTGCAAAAGAAAATTAAAGTCGGCGCATAATATTATAGCACACACAGAATATGATGAAACCCGAAAGAAAATTTTACCAACTAATGATTGCTAAAAACAGCCTTTTCGTCACTTTTCAGGTGTGACAATGACAATTCTCTCAAATTGGCTCAATTGATTTGAGAAAGGATGTTTTCCAGCGCAAGTAAAACAAATTCATGAAAATATATTTTGGAGAAACTTGATTTTTTTTACAGCTCATTCAAACGTTTAGATTATAAGTTTTGACGTTGAACTTTTAACACTGACTATCTGAGCATTGGAAAATCTTCCATCCTCATTTCCCTTTAGCTTCTCTAAAAACGTAATAAATTATGAAGTGAAAATTGATCCATAAGTCACCTTAAAGCTTTGTAGGTAAATTTTATCTTTATATTGTTCAGGCACAGTAGGCCTAGTAAGTTAACATTTTTTAGAGGGTCGTGCATAGCTAATAATTGCGGGCAAAGTGATGAGTAAAAGCAAAAATTATCAACTTTAAAAAATCTAACAATTTCTAAAATTATTTTTCAAAAAAAAAACCTGTAAAGATTATCTATTTAAATAAAACATTTTGCAAAAAGTCAAAAAACTTACTTTTTAAAAGATGATCACCAAAAAAATGATCTTCAGCTGAGAAGCTGTGGCCAATTATCGCAGTTTGTCTCAGATTTTGTCTCAAGTAAATTTCTTACAATGCTGGGTTTGCCTTCAGCAGTAAATGATGGATTCGGGCCTCCACAAAAAACAAGTTTGCAGACCATTGTGGACTGGAGAAGCGAACAATATTAATACTGGATCATGAATTCTGACTGTTACGTCTTACCACCAACTGCAGCACAACGCCATGCAATGTTCAACGTTGCAAATAATAAATAGCTCTGACTCAACATTTGTTGATCACGCACAAACAACCAGGGCTCAGATAGTGGCTACCGTCACAGCTTTTGACTGTATATGGACGCAAGCAAATCTAAACGGAGCTGGACCACCTGCGCGTCACTAACTGGAAGAACAAGCTCGCTCCGTTGTTGTTAAACTAACGCTTTTCAGAGGCCGATAAAATTCGAACAAAAAATTTAGTGTCCGAATGATTTGCTGGCCATCATATACTGTAGGTGAAATTGGGGCAATTTATTGCTTCTTGTCCGAGTTATAGGCCACCAGGCAAATGAGGTCGGCCTAATAAGGTCTCTTGATAAATAAAGCAGAGTCAAAATTTTCTGCAGTTTCAGAAGCTAAAATCCATCTTCAGATGAAAAAGACTTAAACGAAAGTGTAGCATTTTGTAAATTTATGTTGTGGTTCTGATTTGTTTTGTCGAAAATGTAAACAGTAAATTTAATTTAACCACGTCGTGCCAGGTATTTCAAATCTTTTTATCCTCCCGAAACCTATTATTGTATCCGATTATAAATCTAAAATAAGAACCATTACAATTTTTTGCTAAGTAGCAAACGTGTATTTTAGGGTCAGTTGCAATGATAGTTACCTACTCTACGAGTATCGTTTGCTGCTTGTTGTTTGCACCTTTCTTTCCGTGTCTGATTGATTGTATCGATTATCATTATTTGATTTAAACAAAAGAAAAATCATTCAAAACAAAATTACGAGGTGCATTCAATAAGTTTCCAGACTTTTTTGGTATGGACACTTTTATTAACCTTACATACAAAAAACTCTACTCCTCTTCAAAGTATTCTCCTCCGACATCAATGCACTTTTTGTACCGTTCCAACAACTTCTGGAAAGCCCCCTGGAAGTCTTCTTGTGTGAGCGTGTTTAGGACCCTCGTCACAGCCTCTTTCATGTCCTCAATTGTGGAATAACGATTGCCTCTGAGGTTTTCCTTGAGCTTTGGGAATAGCCAAAAGTCGCAGGGAGCAAGGTCCGGGCTATAGGGAGGATGAGGAACCGTCTTGATGCCCATCTGGGTCAAATAGTCTGTGACGAGGATGGAGTTGTGGACTGGGGCATTGTCCTGATGGAAATGCCACTGACCTGATTCGAAGAGTTCTGGCCTCTTCCGACGGAATCTCTTCCTGAACTCCCTTAAAACTTCAATATAGTACTCCTTGTTGACTGTGATTCCAGTGGGAACCCAGTAAATGTAGATTATGCCCATGCTGTCAAAAAAAGGGATCATCATGAGTTTCTGGGTGGACTTGCTCTGTCTGGCCTTATTGGGTCTGGGAGATCCAGCATGCTTCCACTGGGAACTCTGTCTCTTGGTCTCTGGGTTATAGCAATAGATCCAGCTTTCATCGCAGGTTACCAGGGCATCAAGAACTTGGGGATCGGAATTAATGAGCTCGAACATCTCCTTGCTTTCATTGCAACGTCTTTCTCTCTGATCTTCCAGGAGCACTCTTGGGACGAACTTTGCGCAAATCTTCCGAATCTTCAGTTCCTCACGAATGATTATGTGTACAGCTCCCACACTGACATTAAACTGTGCGCTTAGTGTCTCTATAGAAACACGACGGTCCCTATTCATGAAATCGTTTATTTGGCCAATCATCTCTAATGTTCTGACTTCCCTACTCCTCCCACATCTCTCATCATCCCTCACGGACTTCCTGCCTTCCTTGAATCTCTTGTGCCATTGAAAAACTGATGATCGATTCATGCAAGATGGTCCATAAGCAGT
The DNA here is from genome assembly GCA_963675345.1 of Trididemnum clinides. Classification (NCBI taxonomy): domain Eukaryota; kingdom Metazoa; phylum Chordata; class Ascidiacea; order Aplousobranchia; family Didemnidae; genus Trididemnum; species Trididemnum clinides. Next base: position 44,826,109 of record OY776285.1, on the reverse strand, counting down.
CTGAAGCATACCATACGTTTCCGTGGCAGTTTTTCCAAGTTTAAAACAGAACTTGATCGCATATCGTTCTTCTAATGTGTCCTCACGTCCAGATTGCATTTTTGAAATTCACCAGCTGTGACAATTAGGATTTAGTAAGGTGTACTCTAATTCCTACTGTAGCTATAAATTTGCACCTAAACAAGAAAAAATTGGTCAATCATCTCATAAGGAGTATAGTAACAACATACTGAAATATCTCGAGTTTACGGCAATTATAAATGCCTGTACAAAAAAAGTCTGGAAACTTATTGAATGCACCTCGTATTACTCAACAAAACTCTGCAACAATCATTTTTCAACCTAGTAAATTCGATTCCTGCATTTCTGATTAATTTTGTGTCCGTTCTATTGCAAATTTAAAACTGCAAATCAATGCCTAAAAACAAGACGAAAATTCAAAAAGTAAACAATTTTAAATAAAGACGCGTAAATTAACGAATGCAGATTACAAAACGTGTTGCAAATTATGAAACAATTACGATAACTAAAGATCCGAGTTCAGAACCGCTTCATAGCAGCCCCCAGAGGTGGAGTACGGGGAGTACTCAATCTCGAAGACTGATTTAGTGTGTAGAAAATACATAAAAGTAGCGAAAAATGAAAATTTGGTAAAATGTCTTAATTGTGTACATACGATAATATATCTTGTAACCTTTGCTTGTAGTGGTTTCGAACTTGCTTTTTATGTGTAAGAGCTTTTTTGAAGTTATTGATCACTTGATGCAACAGCGCACGTTTATTTGTATTCCTAATTTGTTCTATTCTTTGGTTTGCGCGTTGTTCGAGTCATTAAGCGCACACTTTAGGTTTCTGATTTTGCTTTAATCGTTTTACACGTTATTTAAATTGGTTGATTTTGTATTAATTGCAATCAGTTTAGTTGGTTTAGTTAACACTTGTGTTCAGTTTAGTTAGTTAAATATATGGACCAATACTTTTGTCAAAAAAAGCAATTGCAATGTCACCTGCCGCGAAGCTTCTGGGTCACTAATTGTACCGATTACCAATTGTGACGATCACCATTTTGAGTGACTGGCGATCGTAGGTTGAAAACAAAGATTACACTGGTCAACACATTTTTTGGTGCCCGAGGTTTCTAAGCTGATTCAGACTAATTTGGGGGTGCTGATTCGGACAATCATACTAATTTTCTCTCATCAGGTCAATTTTTTAAGATATTTGCTATTTTATGCCTGTTTTACCTTAAAATTAGGCGTATTTCTATATACACTGTAGCGTCATAATTACAATTGTAGGTTGTTGTTGTGATGTATGTAAATAATCATGACATCACAAACCTTAAAATAAAAGTCAAATTTGCTATACAAGGAGGTATGTAGTTGGTAAGAGATGGACACTGAGTAGCAGGTAGGCCTACAGATTGTCGCATATTTTTATTGATTTTTGGGTCAAAATAAAATTTATTTTTTTAATGTTAGGAATTCATTTATAAGTCAGACAGAAAATAAATAAGCTGGATTATTTTACTTGCGTTGCAGGTTTTTGGAGCAAAAATTAAGCATGGCTACATCCTCTCCTAGGCGACGTTGTTTAAACAATCCAAATGTTTTGCTATATTTGCGGGGAGCATACGTTGCAATCTAACAGGAAAAGGATCAGTGAATTTGTAAAGTGTGCTTATCTTGCTTACTTCAAAGTAATGCTGGGTGATCAAGATAAGGCATGGGCACCTCATATTGTATGCAAGCAATGTGTTGAGCATTCTCGACCAGTGGACAAAAAAGGATAGAAAGTCACTCTGGTTTGGTATTTCAATGGTCTGGCGTGAACCAACGCGACAGCGTAGTGGTTAGAGCGTCCGCTTCACAGTCCGTGGACTTGGAGTTCATTCCCCTTGTCGAGTCATACCAACAGACTTTAAAAAATGGTATCCACAGCTTCCCTGATTGGCGCTCGGCATTTATGAGATTTTGTGGAGAGCAAGCCGGCAAGTTCGTTTGTTGTGTCGTTGGGCAAGGCAGTTAACGGGACGGCCCACCTTTATGTGGAAGACAGGTGCCCCAGACACCTCGGAAAAAGCAACTCCCAAGCGAGTGCGGACATACTATCCAAAAACATAGCGATACAATTCACTTTCTCGTAAATGGGGGATAAATATGGCAAAAAACCGAAAAACCATTTCGATGACTGCTACCTACTGTGCAGTCAACACGAAGGGAATCAACAAGAAGAAGAATCCGTTGGTTTATCCAAACCTCGAGTCGCAATTAGCTCAATTTCACACTGCAATGAAATTCCTGTTCCAGTGTTTAAAGGCTTGTCCGAATTAGAATTGCCTGGTTTTGAAGAGGACCAAGCTCCGTTTTGTCCACCGACAGTAGTGAAAACACTGTTTCAGATGTCGGTTTTCCTCCTTCTTCACTACCACAGCTCTTTTCTCAAGAAGAACTTAATGATCGGACTTGAGATCTCAAACTTTCCAAAGAATCTTCTGAACTTCTAGCTTCAAGACTCAAAGAAAAAGTCTACTTCAGCTTGGAACTCTCATAACCTTCTATAGAAAATGCCATATTTCACTCAGGAAAACGACATAGTGTATTGTAACGACGTTGCCGGCCTGCTGCAGTAGCTTGGTGTCCAACAGTATGATCCTCAAAATTGTCACCTATTCATAGACAGTTCCAAAAGAAGTTTAAAATGTGTTCTTCTTCACAGTGGCAACTTATACGGATCAGTTCCTCTAGGCCATTCAACGACCCTCAAAGAAAAATATGATGAAATCAAATTTGGTCTGGAAAAAAGTTCATACAAACAACACCAATTGATCTTATGTGTCGATTTGAAAATGGTTGGGTTTCTCCTCGGGCTACAAGGTGGCTACACAAAATTTCCTTGCTTCTTGTGTTTGTAGGATAACAAGGCAAGAACAGAGCACTGGATAAAAAAGATTGACCTGCGCTCAGTGAGCTGATTCCTGACTCTCTCAATGTTTTGGCTCCTCCTTTGGTGGAGCGTTCCAAAATTGTGTTTCGTCCTCTTTACATAAAGCTTGGCATCATGAAACAGTTTGTAAAGGCTTTTGAGAAAGATGGCAACTGTTTCAAATATATTTGCATAAAATTTCCTGGCCTAACCATAGAGAAATTAAAAGCTGAAATTTTTGATGGACCCCAGATTCAAAAGTTAATAAATGACGCAAATTTCTGTAATTTTATGAATCCTGCAGAATTGAGTGTCTGTACGGCGTTTACGAATACAGTAAAATTCTTCTTGGGAAAAACAAAGGCGCCTAACTACAAAAAACTTGTTGAAATATTACTCAAAATTCTCCATCAACTGGGTTCATATATGAGCATCAAGTTACATTTTTTGCACAGCCATCTTGCCTGTTTTCCAGAAAATCTAGATAATGTGAGCGACCAGCAAGGGGAACACTTCCATCAAGATATCAGCGACATGGAAGTTCGCTATCAAAGTCGTTGGAATGCCACCATGCTTGCAGATTACTGTTGGTCTATCAAGCGCGATGATACTGGAACCTCCCATTCTAGAAAATCAGTAAAACGTCAATTTATGGCTGATGATGTCTATTCTTAGCATTTTTTTAGAACTTCAAGCTTTGATTGTGAATATTTTGGTGTGATTCCATGAATATGTGCCATAAAGTTACAAAAAAATATTGCTTCTTCGATTTGCCTGTCTTTATTGTAGCTACCGCTTTCCTACAGAGAGGGGTATACCATAGCAGAAAAACTAGACCTGATAGAGAAAAAGTGAGAGCATTTCTGGAATCAGCGCCCTCAAATTAGGTAAAAATAGTTAAAACATCTTAGGCACCATGACAAAAATTTTTTTTTGTTGGCCAGTGTTATTGTTAATGCTGGAACAAAATATTTCAACAAAAGCATGGATTTATATATTTAACAAGCAAACAAATTAGCGTCTTTTTTCTCCTAAAAGAAAAAACGGAGCTATTAAAAAATGTTCGCATCTCCTTTCCGGTATCATCCGATTAAATAAAATTGGCCCGCCCGCAGAAAAGTTTGCACACCCCTTGCCTCGGAAGAGTGCTTTGTTACATGTTTTCAGTATTCGTAAAAATCATTTTTTCAGGAATGCACATATTTGTACATGTTAGAATTGAATTGCTTATCTTTAGGCCTGTAGAATAACTGCAAAGGCGGACAAAGCTCTATATCTCTCATTATTTACTTAAATAACTGCTTCAGCGCAGAAAGAGAAGGATTGCCATGATTACTTTTAGAACTGCTCGTTTGCGGAGAACTATTTTATTGGTCTTCTGTTTCGTTGCACCGACGTAGTTTTGAAGAACTTTTTTAGGCGTAGTTGAACAACTCAGCCTCCCTTTACATTCAGATGGAGAGCTATGATCAAGTGTTAAGTCGCAGCTCCATAAAATTGAATTTTTTTGGAAAGGGCACTGTTTATATTTGTAGCCTCGGGGCCATAACCCTTTCTAATTTTTTTAGGCCTCGATGACGGGTGCATTCTGGCAGCCTTAGTCGTTAGTACGTCTTTCAGAAATGTCAGACAGAAACCGAACCTGCCAACCTGAAAGGGTAACCCCTCACCCCAACGTTCAGCCAGGGCCTATTACTCGGCAAACGATAAATGGGGTCTTACTCCATCACCGAATTTCGAAAGTGGCGCCACTAAGCAAACTGCAGATCACATTATATCTTCATGTCTCCTACATCATGTACCAAGAAGAACACCATGTCTGCAAGTTTTGAATGACGCAAATTTATGTTGGCTTTACACCACCACTGCCAGCATCTAATCTGGGCAGCGCAGCATCCCGGAGTGGTAAAAGAATAGACCCTCGGCCCTGGCCTTGATTTGTGCTGGCCCGGATTGAGTTTGAGTGCCTGGCCAAACCACGACGATGACGACGAACTTTTTGAGACTCTTCAATATTTTTTGATTATCTTTTATATTAGTTCACCTTTCTATACAGATAAATGCATAAAATTACAAATAACTTTATTTTTCCACGACATTTTAACTCGCTTAATCAAGTTGTCAAAAGTTTTGGAAACTGCATTGTATTTCCTACTAAAATGTAACACTTTTGCGTTCTTGTGTCTAATGTGGTCTATAATTTCACTTGTTTGCACAATGCGAGCATGTCATACATTTGTATGACTTTGCCCCACTTAGTCACTAGGGCCCAGAAAATTCAATTTGATTTACCGAAAAGCAAAATTGATTTATAAAAACGCTCACAGACATTAAAAACGAAGTGACAAATAGCATATACATTAATCTACCGAATCTACTGGATGTTTTTTAACTGCTAGAGCAGCGAATGATCTTTCGATCACCGAATCTTGCTACCGCAGATTTTGATTAACGCCACAAAGAGATTACTAATTGAATGAAACAGAATTTGTTTGTCGGAAATATATTTATTTGTTTTTTACTTTTTTTACTTTTACTTACTGTTTTTACTTTTACTTTTTTTGGACCAAATTTGGCATTTATAGAATAAGCGTACGTTGGGATGTTGAATCTTTGAATATTCTTACGAACTCACAAAAAACATATTTCTTTAAATAGAAACCCATTGCAAAACAAATTGTACATCTGTGGTCTTGGCGATTTTGAAGATAAACTGGAAATTTCTTAGAGAAAGAGTGATAAGATAGTTTTTTATTTGGTCAGAAATTTTGGCCCAGATTTTTTGACTCAAATAAGTTACTTGACTTTGGTTTTGCTTTAAGCGATATTGCGATAGGAAGTAATTTTTGTGGCATGATAGTCTAGTTGCATAGCTGACTATTTGTTTAATTTCGGTAAAATATTGTTTAAAAAATTCTGGCGGTTGATTATTATATAATTTATGCATCAATTTACCTATTTCGAGCTTAAATATTTTTGCAAAGAAAAACAGTTTAACTTGAGCTTCGTGATTACAGTTGTAGTTGTTCTTATCTTTGGTTGCATGTAGCATGTTTAAACTTTTATCATGGATTTTGTTTGATGGTTATAAATCAGTTTTATTTGCGTTACACCAAGTTAAGATGCCATACTGTAGAAAAGAATATGCTGAGCAATAATAGACCTTGAGAAGTACTTTTTTGTCTAGTAAAGATTGAAGCTTTTTTATTACTTCTCTTCAAACAAGATATCTTCTCGTTTCGTCACATCGAAACGACGTAACCCATTGCCAAACAACTTTGATCGAAACAAGAAAAATAGTAAACAGCGAACAAAAAGTTTTTCACTGTTTGCACCAAACGGGTAAAATCTGAAGGTCAAAATAAAAAACGCTCAAATGTTTGAAGTGACTACAAACTATCTCTGCTCTTAGATCGAAGGTACAAAAATGTCCGAAGCCACAAATGAAACTAGCGTAGGAAAATATTTCTCGTCATTTTACCAAACCTAAGTTATAACTAACGACTCACTGTAGCATCAAAGCACCAGCTCAAATCTAAATTGGCTCTTTCAAACTCTGATGATTTTAGATTGTTAAGAGGCAACAGGATACATGCATTTCTACACTTGTACTCAACTGCTTGAGCACTGAAGCTTAGAAATGTTAAATATTGATCTTATTACTGACTAAAAGTAACGGCAAAAATCCAAAAAGCAGCCTCAAGTTGAAGAACAAAATTAAAAAGATTAAGTTTGGTTAGTTGCTGATAAACATAATTTAAAGTAAGAGAGCAGTCCCCAAAATGCTACGCTTTTTTAAAAAATAGTCGTATAGCTTTTTAATTTTAACATTTGTTAGATGAAACATCGATTTTTTATCTACATGTGCAATGAAGTGAATCATCTGTACAATCGGTGTTCCGCCCTAAGCACTATCAACGCCAAATTTTCTCCTAGTTGAGAAGGCAGAAACTCAAGTGTTCTTTTAGTTTAATTATTGTTTAGAATTTAGATTACTGCACAAAGTAGTTACTTTGTTTTGCAGCACTCTTTACTAAAAGAAATTTGATTCAACATATTTTACAAAGAAAACCGTCGGTAAAGTTTTGTTCTTTCTGCTTTTTTATCATCTGATTTGTGTAACAAAGCTTCTTGGAATTATTTATTTTAACCGATTTCTCACAATAAAAAAGACTATTTTTTCTATTGTGATTGAGAAAAACAGTGGACGCCTTAGAGCTTCTCGTGTGCTATTGTGAAACAGCTTCCGTTTAGAGAGTCTGTAGTATCTCTGTTTCGTTGTAATGGTAAGTGACGGAATAATGTAGTGTGGTGCCACTTTGATGAAAACCGCAGCAGATCGCAGGTGTACTTACCACCGCTTTCATTTTTAAAACAAACGCAAATAATAAGGCCTACTTCGGATACTGCCTGTTAAAAAGCGTATTGATGTTGTACCGTTCTAACTTACTGGTATACCATTCTGGTTTATCAGCAACGCAATGGCAAGTATGAGAATCATAATAAGTAAAATGTATTGCTGGACTCCATGTTAGAAAAACTTTTGTGCGGTTATGTCGCAGACCTGACTGCTCTTAACTTCTAAGACATATTGATTACGTGTAGCAAAATGGAGCAGAATGCTGTGTTTTATTGTCAAATCTTGCAGGAGTTCGGAAAAGTTGTCCTCTGCACCACAAAAACCTCATCGGTGCAGTGGTACAGCAAGGGGCTGCTGTCAGCACTTGAGGAGAGCTGCCATTCTTGCGCGAGAAAGAGACAAAAATTGTAGCTGCGTCTGAACATAATATCCTAACACCGATATTTATTACTTGCTTGATCGAAGATGGGGTGGGCACACAGGTGAGGCAAAATCCACGATACGCCTCTGGGTGGGTGGAATCCACTCAAAGATAATGACTTAATGTAATTACTAAAACGCAACTGCTAGACTCCAGGATCCGGGTCATTTCGCCAACCCCCCCCCCCCCCCGCTCTTTCCTGCTGCCTTTATGCTGGGATCCAGAAACATACGCGCAGAGGCTTCAGGTCAGGGTATCATTACGAAACAGGTATAAGTATTAGGATTTCTGCTAAACAGCTCGTTGCTGTGAATATATCTGTTAATCAATTAATAGCGTATTGTCACAACTTCGAATTTATGGCCCCACGCTCGTAATAAAATGAAAGGATAAAATTTGTGAAATTTTCTGGTTTGTGGCTAAAAGTAATCTTAATTTAATAGTAAGAAAGTCGGTGTTAGAATGCATAGATTATGAAATCTAAAGGTTGGAGAAAATCAATCAAAACAAAAAACAGCGGTATAGTACGTTTATAATCGCACCTACTGAGAACAATTTCTTGAAAATGAGTTTTTAAATCAACTGAGTGATCTAATAAATGGCATTGGTGGAGAGAGATATCGCTATTTGCGTTATTCTGGAAGCAAGGCACATAGGTGCAGCAAAGGAAATAGAGGTCATAATTATCATAACTGGAGGGTCTGCACCAAATTGTGAAATAAACTTATAGGTAAAAAACTTATCTCTGTTAACACCATTGCGACGCCCACCCTCAGTTTTGACTTTGCGCCTCACACTTATTTAAAAAAACAGATGAGTGCGTAAGACCTCTCTTAATTCAAGAGTACGACAATCGGGCATAAAAGCGATGTCTCTATTTATGACAGTTTCTTGCTACCACTCACAGAAATGATTGTTTAGTAAAACTTACATTGCCGGATGAACCGATATTTCAAACATGATACAACCGACTCACAGCCATGCTGGCAGAGCCGGCTAGTATTTATTATAATTGTGCTATTCTGTCTACTTTTCTAGTTTGCTCTAATTTCTCCGAAAATACTGGGTGTACAAACACAAACTCGGCATGATTGATAAACACCACAGGCGAGTGTCATAAGAGGATTCATGACGTTGTAACTGAAGATAGATTTTCAAAACTCGCATTTCTTGATGGAGGAAAGCGTTTTTCATAAATAAAAGCCAGCATCCAACTCACCAGCTTCAAAAAATTTTATTCTTTTTGGAACCAACATGACGTCAGAATTAACCATTGATCGCAAAATTTGTTTTTTCCTATCTCGAAAAGTACTGACAATACAAACGCGGTTGGAAGCTTTTTTTGGGTGATATTAACAATTAAGATGCTTCCGATAAAATTGATTCTCTAATAATAATCTAATCTTTATTGACGATGCAACAACTAATTTAGCTCGTAGACGTTTTTTTTTAACATCCGTTTTATACTTTTTCATCGGTGCAGTGGCTTAGCAAAGGCGTTTTACGAAGGGCGTTTTAGGACTTTTTTCCTTGAACGCTTCAATAAAGCTCTGTTTTGTTAAACTACTGTCGGGCACCACTTGAGTGAAACAGCAGCAGGCAGCAGCTGTACTTTTTCTCATCTGTTGAATCTCTGTCATTTTGAAAGCAAACGTAAATAGTAAAATCGGTTTCTGATATACCGCCTGATAAAGTTGAACGATGTATTACTGTAATAACATAGCGGTTTGAATTTTTTCGTAATGCATTCAACATTTAATAATAAAAATGCTGAATAAGAACAAATTTGCCATTTGGTGCAAGAAAAAAAGATGCAATAAACAACAATATGATACAGCAATACCTATATCATGCGGGTCTCATTTAAGGACATACACACACATGACATGGACAACAAGTCACATTGGTAAGCCCTAATAGAGGTAAGATCATTGTAAATCATTTTACAAGATATAAAGATTGCTAGGTAGTAGTTTTTAGGCGATCTCCAATTAACAGAGATCTGCCTCCAGCATCACACTACATAAAAATAGAAAATTTTGTTCAAAAGTGATCGCCAACATCATACAGCATCACACAGCAATCGATTACATCATGTCAATTACTCACGACCAGTTTTATTATTGAGTTTTAAAAATTCAGCATTTTTATCATTGATTGTTTCTTACACCCGCCTGATGAGACCCAATAAGATCAAAACCGGTCGCTGGTTATTGACATGATGTGATAGATTAATGTATGGTACCGTGTGATGTTGGTGTTCGTTTTTGAGCAAAATTTTCTATTTTACCTTAGTGTGATTCTGGAGGCAGATCCCTCTTAATAGGAGATTGCTTTGAAAATTGCTACCTAGGATCCAGCAACCTTTATATCTTAGAAAATGTAAATGTGCTTAGTTTGTTTTAGAATTTCATTGCTCATAGGTACCTTCTGATTTTTTAAATTTAATTTTCGAAAACAAAAATCAAAAAGATCTTGAAAAAAAGACCGAAAAAACTTGAAAAAGACGGAAAACATTGTTTTTCAGAATTATTTTAAGTTGAGCTTTAAGAAAAAGTTTTCAATTTCAAAAATGGTAGAAACATCGTTTTTAAGAAGTTTTCTCCATTACACATCACCGAGCTTATTTTTTGGTCTTGCCAAATGGTGACCTTTTGTATAGTTAAAAAATTTTTGTTGCTAAAGATGAAACAGAAGCTATTTAACCCCCACCCTCCTTTTTGTTGAGAGAAAGAAATTTTTAATTGCAACAAGATTATCTTTCAAAATGAGTAGAAATTCGTACTTTACGTCTATCTCGTTGGCAACTTGATATGTCTCGAGTCAATGAATCATCTAATCATGCAAAAGTGATACAAAAATTCCAAAAGATGCTGTTCTTTTTTTGACTGTAAATTGAGGAGGCCAAGCACGCAAATTTAGAACGATCTTGAAGCGTAGTAGAAAACGATGTAGGCCGAATCAATCAGAAGACGAAGACAGTAAGTCTGCACCGCTGTGTGAAATCATAGTCACCAAATATATAATTGTACTGGTCGAGTGAAAGTTTTTCTTGAAAATTGGTTTTTAGACCACCGCGTGATCAGATGCAACAGGCATAGCACTAGTGCATTCAGAAACTTTTAGTGAGTAAGGTAAAACGTCTTAAATTGGCGCATTACTACTGCAGATGAATTTCTTTGGTCTTTTTTTAAGCAACTGTTTGGAAGTCCAATTGTTTAAAAAGCATTCTTTTTCGCGACCAATACAAAGAAATAGGTTAATGAAACCAAGACTAAGAAAGGCTGTTGGCAGGGATGCATCCTCACACCCCCCTGGGTTCACCACTGAGTTTCAGCCTTTTTTGCTCTATTACGGTACCAAGGCACATTGATGCAGCCAAGGAACCTGGGGTTTCTAGTATCATTACCAGGGTGGTTGCACAAAGGCAAAAACAAGCCTACGACCAAACAACTTATTCCTGTATCTGAAAAGCAAAGACATCATTTCACCCACCACAGTTTTGACTTTGTCCCCCTATGCTTTTCGGAAGAAATGAATAAATTTTGTAAAATTATAGAAAGTTTGTGAGTAGAACCAGACTTAATTCAAAGTACCATCACGGCGATCGGGGTTAGGGATATAGGGGCGATGCTCCTATTTGCATGAAGCTGGCTTAGCCGACTGATCAGATATAACTGATTGGTAGCCTTGCTGAGCGACACTGACACAACCGGTTAGTTACAAATAACACAGGCAATCGCATTACGAAAAAGTATAAACCTCAAATAATCATCCGTTTACATGATTAAATACAAGCAATCATTCAGCTTTAAATTTTACTACGGAACACATATTTCAGCTATATGAAATAGCCGTCTTCAGTTTCTGCTAAAAGCACGAAAAAGAAAGTAAAAAATCTGTTAAAAGAAAGTAAAAACTTTGTAAGGGCATCAGGCACTAATTTTTGTTAACTATCGGTATAATACGTATGCTTAAGCAATATCTTACTAGTAGGCAGTTGTTTTAACATTAAAACATAAATAAAAATAAAGACTTAAAGATCTGATTCAATCTGAGTATGAAATGCTAAAATTATATTTTATGATAGACCCAATTTTCAAAGGAAAAAATAAAGATTTATCAAATCATGGAACTTAAAAGGCAGAATGATTGCCTGCATTTAATCATAAAAAGCAGAAATTCCCAATGAGGCGTCATGATGCTCTGGTGCGTCATTTTAAGGAAGTAAAGTCGTCGCAAGTTTACATCCTTAACGACAATTGCGTAATAGTTGGGAAAATGAAGCCCGCCAGAAAATTGAGAAATAGGCAAAAAAAAGCAAAAAATTTCCTGTAAAATCGTGATCTTTAAAAAAGGTTTCTTCACTTTGATTTGGACGCGAAAATGGTAAAATATGCACAAAGAAAAAATGGTCTTTAACTGACTTAGCCCATTTCTATACAAACCAAAGTGTAACGCTCATACTTAATGACATTTTTTGGAAATCAACTCAAGTATGCATAGTGTCCCTAAATCAACCAGCGTTGAATTGACCACCAATTTTTTCTTTGTTTTTGCGTTAATAGGTTTTTTTCAGTGCATTCTTTTTGTAGATAAATTTCTTTTGTGCGTCGTTTGACTTGACAGGCTTAATGCACAGGGAATACATACAAGTTGGAAACCATTGAAGTAAAAAATATAGATGCAGCCTCTGATAATCTTTAGCTGTAGCTGCTTAGTTTTGGATTAGTCAAAACCTTCGACTGGATCTTTGTTTACTAAAACTACTTTGGCAATGCATTACGGGCAAATCGTATATTCACTTGCGTTTTGAGGGTGGAGGTGGGAGTTATTATGACAAGTCCCATCCATTTCTACTTTTATGACAAAGCATAAAATCGGTTTAATTTTGGTTTATTCAAAAACCCAGATTACCTTGACTTCACGGCCTCTCTTCTCAAATGATTTCTATCAACGCTGTTGCATGCAATCGAAGGGGAGTACATGTACACATGTATTTGTGGTTATCCGTGGTTAAATGATGTGGTAATGGATGATTTTTTGTTACGTAATTGTTTTTCTTATTTGTAGCTACTGGTCACTAATGTCAGGTAAGTACAAAATCGATCTTTCCTTCTTCAGACAAATAATATTTTTAAGACCATAAGTAATGAATTGGTACTAATGGGGACATCGCCCCTACGCTACTAATCCTGATAGCAGTATGAGTATTTTGAAGGAAGAGAGGTCTTAGAAACTTTCCGTCATTTCACAAATTTTATCCGTTCCTTCAAATAAGTGTAGGAGAACAAACACAAAGTTACGAATGGGCGCCGTAATGGCTTTGGTTTTACGATTAAAAGAATCGGTTATTTGGTCGTATGCATATATCACGACTTGGTGCGATATCCCTGGTAAAAAATAATAAGCAGTAAAGAAACAAATATATCATTAGCGTAAATGATGTCCCTACTCCGGATCTTTCTGTTGCTTCTTATGTGGCACGCTTTCGAGTTGGAATTGCTAGCGGTAAGTGTATTGGCTTTCCTGCCTACAGCACAAAATAAAGATGACGCAGCCAAACACTTGATATTGAGCCAAGTAGCAATCCAAGTCAGTTAGTAAAAAGCAATCGAACTAACAATACCAAATAACCTTTTTATACCGAAGTGTAGCTGTCACAGTGAATTGATGACGCATTTAAGGTTGAGACACTTATAATCAATTATTCCCGACAAAAGTGAACACTAAGTGGAGGTAAAGAAATAATTCACTAGTAATATTACGCAAGGAATAAAACAATAAATCAATGATTTTTTTTAAATACCTTGTACTATTTGACAAAAGCTGGATTTGTTTACACACAGCCTATCATTTTAACTCTCAAAAAGGTTTCAACCGTGTTTTTATGGTCAACATTTTTTGAGAAAACAACTTCTACAATTAATCGGCAATCATGACGTCATTTTAAACAACATAGAAATGAAGTCGTTGGCAATCAGGAGAAAACAAAACGCAATGCCAGCCAAACGGTATGACAACACATTCAAAAAATTGATCCCAAAGAAATAAAATGTGATCATGTCTATTTTCATACGAATAAAAGTAAAATACTTTCAAAATGTTGACCTCAAAAAAAGATACTTATGCTTGTTTCAAGACCAATATTGGCAGGATTTTTACTGTTAAAAAGTTTATCCTCCTATTTCTCTGTCCTCCTCTTCCGCCAAATGAGATAGTGCTCATATATTCTATAAGATTGCATGATAATATGATTAAGTTTGCCCATTGTTCCCCTTTTCAAAACAAGAAATTGCTTTTAAGTACGCCACTGATTAGAAACATTATGCTCTTGTAAGTAGCTAACGTTTTGTAGCTATACAGACACCAGGGCGTGGCCAATAAGACAAAGAAACATGTTAAAATTGTAGAGCCCCTGGCTAAGTGTTACATGCCCTGTTGTCAGCATAAACGTACTTAGCAACTGAGCCTTCTCTCAATTGATACAATCAAAGATTTCAAAGCTTTTATTTGTTCATTTTATGAAGTGCATGAACATATGACTTAAAAGTTTTGGGGTAGATGAAGAGCTCCAAAGTGATTGCTGTGTATTTTTGGAAATAACCTATTAAACGTTTGGAACAGGACTTACGACTGTTTTGTCATTGGATGTCTATTTGTATGAAATAAAGCCTCTGACTGTGCGCATTTTGCTTGGTCCTGGCATAGGCAGCCAGGTAAAGAGGAAATTAACCTAAATGTAAAGCACAGTTAAGTTAGTACAATAGCAGGGCTCTGATCAGTAACGTCGAGGCTAAGACTTTTACCCAATGCGTAGTTGCGAGAATACTAACAAAAAGTAAAGTTTTTGGACAAAGTCACTTCTCGATCCCAAAACATTGTGGGGGTTCGGCATAGCCGCTATATTTCTGCCAAAGTTTTGAAGTACCTTGCATATTCTTAATTGCGGCATGTGCTTAGGGAGTGGACTTGTTCACATTTGAAATAGCCAATGATTTTACACACTTTTATCTGTTTATTTTGCCACTTACGCAAAAGCATAAATGTAAAGTGTTGGCGGAAGAAAAAGCCAAAGTGATCGTTGAATAATTTCAAAAAAAAGCTGGTAGATATTTGTCATACTACTAACAAATCTTTGCAATTCTATGCCTATTTGTGTGAACATCTCAGACTGAGCGCATATTGCTGGGTCCTGGCACAATCGCAGCTAGGGGAAGTGCAAACTGACACAAAATCAAGCACTTTCAAATAAGTTATTACATTAGCTTATGGTTTGATGGTATATTACATGGATCTGGGACCAAGGGCAACTGGAACCAAGGGCCTAGAATTTAATATCCATTCTAAGTTCTACTTTTGCCATCAGTGAGTTGAATGCCTCATCCGTGGGAGATTGAGTTTCCAAAAGAGCGCCAATGGAGCGAACCATTTGCTCTCAGGCGCCCCCATGTGGCGCCCCAGTCAAACTATCCCGCTGCATAGAAAATCGATTGATATTCTCTTGGTTCAATTTCTGTAATGACTCGCGTAAAATGCAGTCGCTCATACAAAGTTGGTCCCATTGTCACTGTAAATCTGTTTCGGATTCCTGCGCCTTGAGATAATTCGCCTTACTGCGCAAAGAAAGGAGTCGGAGGACAAGGAATGAGCAACGTTAACATGAAATGCTCGAGGCGTTAAACAAGTAAACACTTAAATGTATCTCTTTACTAAATGACGAGCTTGCTTGATTTGGAACGCTCCACAAAAGTCAATGCCAACACTGTAAAATGGTGGATGATTAAGTTGCAGTTAGCAATGGGTAAATCAGCCATTGATTGTTTACCCATCATGACATTTCGTTTCTTGCAAAACCCAAATTTTCCAATCGAACGACGAACTGCAGCGCTGCCCTTGACAATTTAATAGCGCTGGCGCACTAATTGTGGTAAAGATGTGGATAAATGTTGACATTTCTTTAAAATTTCACATGAAAATCATCAATTTGTTCAACTTTGCTGCATTTATTTAATGTGTCTTTGAGGTTAAGATAAGTCAGGCTAGCGACGCGACTGCACAAAAGCATGGTAACTTACCATTTCATTATTAGAAACCAGGTTTTTTGACCGACTGTTATGTTAATACTGTGACGTATGATTCTTCCTTAACAGGTGGCATATACGTTGATTCCTTTCGAAATAACAAAATAAAAACTATATGCGCAGCTTGCTGTCTGCTGCTTTTTTCATCTTTTTTCTCCTTTCTCGTATCAGACACGTTATGACACCACAGAGCGAGTTTGAAGCGTTCAAGAAAAAAATGAGAGGAAATATTCTTTAGAATGTTTAAAAATGCTTAAAAAAGTAATCTCCTGTAGCGTCATCATTTCAGCTTAGAACGTTAGAAATTTTTTATCAAAAGCATCTGGTTAATTTCTTCTGAAAAAGTTTTAATCGCCTCTCTACAGTTAGTAGTTTTTGAGAAAATACTCCGAACAAATTGTGCTATCAAGCGTTGGTTGCAGTGGTGTACATTTACTAAAATCATTGGTGGGACAAAATAAATTGGGTAAATAACTGAATACTGCAATTAACCTTCTCGAATGCAACGCCATTACTAGCAAAAATTAAACTTAATGGCATTAGGCAAAGCTTTTTAGCGCTAGGTTGAAGTGATGTTAAACGTTAGTTGAGCAAAGTTTGACGTAACAAAATTTTTTAAGCTTGTTCATAGCTTCATTGCAAGGTATCAACAGAATATGCAATTTTGTCAGCAAAAAATTACGTCAAAAAATAAATATTAATTAGTTACAGCACGGGTGTGTTACTTGCAGTCCGCGAAAAAGATTGCTAATGTGGCGGCGAAGAATCGGTCTACATCTAAAATGGTGGGAAAGACTTTTTTCTTTTTTGAGGGAAATGAGTACCATCAAAGCAATACTTATGCCAACCCTGTCTAATTTTACCTATATATACCAATTTTTTTAAGGAGTTTGGTTGGAAATTATTGTTACGTTGAATTGGAAAGTTTTGCATTCCAACGAAATAAAAGAGATCTTCATCGTCACTTAGGGTACACAAAAATTTTGATAAATCCTCAAAATATTCAAGAAGTTAGAAATTTGCCCGCTTGCGAAAATGGCTGTACAGCATCAATGTAGCCCAAAATATTCACGTAGTAGCTCAAGTTGAAAGATAAGCAATATATGTACTTGAAAAAGTTTTCTAAAATACTACGCCGGATTCCAGTTTTTCCAAAGAATTCTTTGGCCAGCTTATCTGAGTTGGGCATCCGCACTGCCCAATGGACAAATTTGACATGGGACTCAGAGTACTCTAAGAGTACGTCAGCGCTCTATGTTTACATTCCTAAGGTCAGCACAAAGCCTATTGGAATGAGTTTGACCAGAACAGCCTGGGTTAAACTCAATGGCCTGCGTAGTGGTGTTGGGCTTTTCTAATCGTTTATGCACAAATGGAGTCTCGCTTCTTCAACGATTGGGAGCGAGGTGCTAGTGAACACACTGCAGACTACATTATTTTAACATGTCCTGCATGTTGGGCTCCGCATGAAATAATGGGTCTGACAGTTTTGGATGACGCAACAAGGTGCTGGCTTAACTCCATCACTGCCAGCTTCTGATATGGGCAACACAGCAAGCTGGGGTGGTAAAAGGATAAACTCCTTTTTTTGTGTCTGACCTGGATCATAGATACCTTGCCATACAACGACGACGAATTAAATTTTTTTTAATGCGAAAATGACAACGGTGAAAACGAAACAAAAACAACCAAAAAAATATGAGCGATTCCATTAGAGATTATTTTGCAAGATATAACACAAGCACACTGCTCATTAGTCATTCACTTTACAACTAATTCTTTATATTAAAGATGTAGTCATTGTTTCTTCTCGGTTATTCGGACTGATTGCCCGCTTTAGGATTCTTTTTTGACAACCTGTACAAATTGATTGAATGAACAGCAGTTAGAACAACAAGCACAAACGCAACAGCATTTACCACTAAAAAGTTGTTGTGGTAATAATGTACACCAACGTAATATAATGGATATTGCAATGACGTAATTATTGCATTAACGAACCAAACCGCACCATACAAAACCCCAAAATACCTCATTGGAAAACATTGTATAATCAAAGCTGAAACGTTTCCCAATGTATAAGCGCTGGAAATGACGGATAAAAGAAATGTAGCATACTGAAGTTTCGGGGATGGGATCAAAATGAATGCAGAGCACAAGACAGACGAGCAATAACTAATGGCACAAACAACAGAAAGAACTCTATATTTCATTTGTTCTGGGGCCAATGTGTTTTTTTTCTGATAGTGCTTGGTCAGGAAATCAAAAACCAAACCATTGACTGGTGCGAATGCCAGCCCCGTAAACTGAATATACCCAAACAAACTTATGTAAAATCTAACTTCATTTTTATTGCTAGGCATCATATACTCAAGCCAACTGTTTAACTCTTCAACAAAAAAAGTTAATCGGAATTGTTGTACGCATACTGTAAAAGTGCCCAGAACAAAAATCGATGACAGCATTGATGCCTTTAACGACTTTTCAGAAGCTTTGTCACCATGGTCATCTGCAACTTCCGGTTCTTCCAAAAGAGGTGCCACTTCTTCAATTTTGTTGGTTTTGTTGCATAATTCCTTTATTCCAAAGTAAAAATTCTCTGAAACATCGTAAGGAAAAATTTTTTTCGGCATTAGAAAAAAGGTTCGAAGCAACATTAACAATCCAGTGAATGAAAGAAATATGAATATAGCTTTAAGAGATATTCCATCTTGATAGGCTGCTTTCATAAAAGCCGTTACACCTACACTTGCAATAACTGCTCCGTTTAACACGTTCAAAATTGTTCCTCTTGCTTTTGGGAAAAGATTTGCTGTTTGAATGTTGGTAGCAAACAAAAATAATCCGGTGATGCCAAGTGTAATGCCAGACGGATAAAGAATCCATGCAATTTCCCTGCTCGAAAACGCAATTGCCAAGCAACCAACAGTAAACAGTACAGAGGCAATTGATCTGATTACCCAGGTGCCCAAATAATCCAATATTACACCACCCACAACGTTGAGTAATGTTGAAGTTACTGTCATCAAAGTAAAAATTAGTTCCAGGTTGTATTGCTGACTTGGACAGATAAATATTGTTGAATTAGCATTGTCTGAAGCAGCAATTGATGTATTACCGGTACATGAGGAATTGAAGTAACCTTCGTTTGTCAAAATATAATCTAAGGAACTCCAACCAAAAATAATTCCGCTTGCCAAAACTGATTCTAGTATACCTGTTATGACCGTAAGATAAGCTTTGAAAGACATTGTGGTTATTTTGCAAAAACGTTTGTTGAAACTTGTAATCTTTTTAATTCAGTGTTTTCGATAAGTTGAACAACGAATCTTTCAACTCAATGGGACAAGTAATACTAATATATTTTATGAATTAGATAGATATCTTTACTGATATGGGTAAATTACAGTATGCTTTACTATTTATATAAAATGCGTTTGCGTTTTTCTTTTTTCTCTTGTGTACTACGTAACGTTAGTTTAATTGAATTTTCCCAACATTGGCACTGTTGTTAATAAAATCATTGACACAACGTCAAATACTGTTTAGTTTGATCACGATCGGTTATCTGATCACAATCGATTATCTCAAAACGTCTATTAGGTTGAAATTGCACTTGGTCATGCAATGGCAATCAAGCTATAAACTTTACCAATATTTATATCTTGAACAGATACAGATGTTAATTCGCAAAATATATTTACAAAATTTTTTACGTTTCGGTTCCTATGATAATAGGGCTGCAACATCAAAAGGCGGAAGAATGTAAAAGTAAATTAATGTCTAAACCGAATAACAGGGCTCAGTCAATAAGTGATGCAACTTTCTCAATTACTTGAGTGTTGTAGCAAGTTAAAACTTAACATCTGTTTTAGTGTTTTATGTGATCTTAAACTTCTGATTAAATGTCAATACGTTAGTTTTCGTTATATTGAGTCACGTAACTTTGGAAATTCATTGTCCTGGCTGGTGGGTGGTGATAAGAAGATGTCTTGTTTTTGGCATGTTTTAAAATAATTAGATTGTGCTCTGCAGACTATAAAAGGAAATCATTGTGAAGCAAGTGGCTTTTTTTAAGATGAATTTGCAACTGCTAAAACGCTGTATCAACATTTAGAATTACTGTTAAAAACTGGAGTTAGTTTTCGGTCATTGTGATTGGACAATTTAGTGAGTGCATTATTTGTACATTAGCATAAATTTAGTTAATATCTGTGCATGGATTTCGCTTTACATATAGAAAACCGTCACGACTACAATTACAGCCGCCACAGCCAAAATCGTAGTCATCAATCATCAAGTTTACAATCAAATCTGTGTCGGTATCATACTTAAACAATTACATTTCATTATTGGATGTTGGCGCGTTTTGAAACCAAGATGGCGGCAGGAAAAGATGCTGTAACATTGAGTGTTTTTCAGGCTATGGTACTGAAATTCTTTATCATAATTATGAATAGAGTTGTCGTTTAGATGTATAAAGAAGGGATTTATTTACAATTCCTACAATAGGGTTGTCAACTGTGACAAATTTTAAGAGAGGTCATCGATCAAAAATATTCTATTTGTTTTATTTAAGATCAAAGTGTATACACAAAGCAAACAAGCTATGATTTTACCTTTGTGCGAGCCTTCAATTTTTAAAATCATATTTCTTCTGATTTTTTGAAGATTTCAGCAACCATGGATCATGTTTTATTTTTTCCAAAAACTTCCGAAAATGCCTTTCGAGTTAAAGTAAAGTAGCCGGCATTCCCCAGCAGGGCTACCAATCAGTTTTGTCGTGTTAAAAATAACGATTCAGACGGCTGAGCCGGCTTTACCCGAAATAGCCTTTGCGATAGCAGTAACGAAAGTTGATATAGGTTGAGGCATCACTCCTATGCACCCAATCCCGATCATCATACTTAGAATCGAGACTGGTATTGCTCATAAACTATCCATCATTTTACAAATTCTATCGGTTCCTTCAAATAAAAATAGAAGGACTGAGCCAAAGTTGGTTGCATGAGCCGTAATGGTTTTCACAGTTACAAAAATAAGTCATTTAATGTAGGTTTATATGACGACTTGGTGCAACCACCCCCTCTTATAATGATATTTGTGACACCAATGTGCCTGGTTCCAGAATAGGGCAAACGAGGCCATACCACTCATTAAATACCTTGCATGCGATCAGCCTGTTGGTAAAATTTCCCATTTGTAAGCAAAAAATGCCCTGCATAGTGCAACTTTACGCAATGATAAAGATTTTTGTCAATAACTTCCATTCAGACTTTGGATTTCATAACCCATTCTCCTCCTGAGGCTTTGGGTTTCATAAAGCTCTCCAAATACTAACCTCCCTGTTCCAAAACCAAGATAGCGTTGCACACAAGCAGCCTATAATCTCACAAACTTTTTCCATTTCTTTAGTAAGTGCATGCGGGTTATTATGTTCCGTATGCCCCATAAATTGAAAAATTTTGGGGATCTCACTGCCATTGCTCCCAAATGCTCAACTAGTGATACTAAACTACCTGCTAAAATTATACGATTTGGAAGCTGATCCTATTCTAGCACAATTATGCTGTTTTACATGCAAACTGTTACTTTCAAGAACTTTCGCCTAGGCTATTGAATGGCCAGTCAGACAGTTTTTGCACTGTTTTGCAAATAAACGCTGATTTTTGGTTAATTTTGCATTTTGAATATCAGCCTATACGACACGAATTAAATAAACCTAGTTTATGTAATTTAGGCAAAACATATTTTTTACTATAAATATGCGTAAATTCCAGAATATTACGGAGGTAAAAAGGCAGTTATTCTGCAAATAGGCACGACAGTCACTATATACAGTATAATTTAGTACTTTTTAGCTATAAGTTCTTAGTCTTGTTTCTTTTGTGTTTGATCGATTTCATGATGTTAGAAGTTGCTTTTCGTTAAGATTCTACAACTCGCATGTAGTGCTGAAAGTTCTCTTTCTTTCTTTGCCATGCATAAAAAGTCTGCTCAAAGTTTGACCGATCTTTCCAAATTTTCATTCGTTGCTTTGAGGTGATAGAGTGAGTTAGCAGCTTCTTTGTGTGAAGCTTTATCTAGCCATTGTTCTTAAGGAATGCTCAGGAAATCTGGCGAAAAGCCAAGGATCATAAAAAATCCCCATGTTTATCAGGTGTCACAAAAAGTGCCAGATCTGTGATATTAATAATTACAGATGTTGTTGTTGTGATTACCCATCCTCTTCTTTGGGATGGAGATACGTCACGAACGGCCATTCAGGCTCATACCGTCAACCTAATTGAAATTAGGCTAAGGCCAATTTTCCCCTAATACTTACAGATCGTATGCCAAGTTTACCATAGTCTGTTCCAAAGGCACACGCAAACAGAAATTTAGCATTAACATCAGCATCCTTTGGCTATTCAAGGATTTTCTTAGCGAGTAGTTTCTTTTTGTGATTCTCTAGGGCAGGGGTCGGCAACCTTTTCATCGCAGTGTGTCAGTTTCCAAACAATATCATGATGTTAGCAACTTCGCTTGCCAAACATTTTATGTGTTTGGTTTGCACAGTCAACCACCTGATTTGAATAGTAAGCGGATAAGAGACAAATTCATTTAATTAAGTTTATTGGATAAGGTCAAATACAGTCAAAAGACTCGCTTTTTAATAAGATCCTTGTCCTTGCTTTTCCTTGCTCAGCTCAGTAATATTTGGACTAAATTTGGATACTTTCAGTTGAACACATAATTCCGAATGATCTTCCGTAACTCGGATGCGATAGACACTGAGAATAAACTTCATGTGCGAAAATATTTTTTTACACAAATAAGTGGATCCAAATGCAGACAACAAAGCTATTGCCTTACCGGCGCGATGGTGTAGTAGTTAGAGCGTCCTCTTCGCAGTTGGTAGACCTGGGGTTCATTCCCCAAGTCGAGTCATACCAAAAGACTTTAAAAAATGGTGTTGACAGCTTCCCTGCTTGGCGCTTAGCATAAAAAAGGAATTAGTGTGGAGAACAAGCCGGCAAGCTTGCTTGTTGTGTCCTTGGGCAAGGCACTTAATGGGACGCCCCCGCCTTTATGTGGCAGATAGGTGGCCTACCCGTACTTCACTGGGTTACAATTGTAAAGTTGCTAACCCAGCATGTCGCAAAAGACGACTCTTGGGTACCCAACAATGGCAGTCTGCCTTGTTGGTGGTGGGGCTACCAGTCACTCATGACTGGTTCGAAATGGGCTGCCATCTTTCCCTATGCTGATTTCAATTAGGTTGACGGCATGAACCTAAATTGCTGTTGGTGCCGTATCTCCATCCCGAGGAAGAGGAGGGGTAATCACAACAACAACAACAACAACAAGCTATTGCCATCTTCTTCAGACAGCTAAATTTCTCCGGAAAAAATTCCCAACATGTTAAAATGTTTTTTGCTTGTTTTCAATTGTTTCCAGCGATTTTTGCAAATTAACAAATTTCGATGTCTACAACAAATATGCTTTGCAATCGATCAGCTGCATCTGGAAGTCTTCAATATCCATCCGTGCAAATGCAGATAAGTTCAAGTCTTCGCTGCTCTCGGGCTTGCTGAGAAAAGAAAACAACGAACCAAAATGTTGAAAATTTTGAAATCTATTGTAAAATTAAAAAGTTAGATCCCTCATGTACATATCAATTTCAACTGCATTAACTTGGTGATCCATTGAGAAAGCCTTTAGATGTTTGAAGTAGCGAAAAGAGGTGGTTCGGATGTCCAGCCTGTAGACATCCAGTTTAGATACAATCCTTTCCATACTTCAAAAAGACACATCACTGTTTGTCCTGTACCTTGCAGACGAAGATTAAGTTCGTTTAGGTGTTGGTGATGTCAGCAAGAAACATCAGTTTTACAAGCCACTCTTCATCCTCCAGTTTCGGGTAGGCCATTCCTTGTTCTATCAAAAAGGCTCTTATCTCGATTAGACATTCCACGAACCTCAAGAGAACCTTACCGCGACTTAACTATTTGACACTGCTGTGTAGTGGCACATCATGGTATGCACTTTCCATCTATTCAAGCAAAGCTCGAAACTGTCTGTGTATTGTAGCAGAGTGCGTGCGACAAGGAAACCCACTATTTCCGTTACTCTCGACATTACATCATTAAGAGCAGAATTTGAAATCTTCGCACAAAGATTTTCTTGACGAATAATACAGTGTAACGTCATAACAGGGTGCCCGATCTTTTGCTCAAAAAGAGTAACAATTCCAAGGCGTTGTCACATCATAGCAGGTGCGCCGTTTCGTAACTGACAATATCTTCTTTATATCAATCTTTCTTTCCTCATAATTTTTGGTGAAAGTTTCAAGTATATTTTTTTAGTAATGCCATACATAGGTTTCAAGCAACAAAGTTCTTTATGTACCTCGCCGTTACTGCAGTACCTAGCTACATCTGCTAAACGTGAGTTGTCGTTTACATCTATGCTTTCATCAAGAGCTACGCTGAAAACATTCGCACCTTTTAACGCAATAGTTTGCTGCTCAGTTACATCGGTAGCCATGTCCGTGATATTGTCTCTCAACTGTCCCAGGAGAAATAGGCATAACCTTGATCCTCGAAATTATGGTGCATTTGTTTGGCAAATCATCAAACAACACTTCAGCACAATTAAGAAAGGCTCCCTTACTAACACCCCATTAGTAAATGGTTTTCCATTTTTACCAATGACCTCCAAGACTTTGTAGCTACTTTCAATTGTTCGATTTGTGCTGCGAATCACTTTCTTGAAAACGCTGCTTTGCTTTTTGTAGCGATATACTGCCGTTTTCAGAGATTCGATCTTCTCTGCATTGTCTTTGAAGTATTTCACATGCGTCGTTTCAAAATGTTGTTTTACACTTGATATTCGGCAAACGACGTTTTGACAACAAAGAGCCCACACAACTTGGTCGTCTCGAGAAACGAATCCGAAATCTGTCGTCCAGATCTCACATCTAATTTAAGTATCTAAGAAGAGGCCATTAAATCTGATTTCATAAGCCTAAATAGGTAAATTTTTAGGCAGAGAGGTTGTTTTAAAAATCAATTAGCAAACAAAAATAAGCAGGCAAACGTTTTATTAAAAACTGTCAAACGCTATCAGCCAGACGTTTAGGCCTCATCAGCAATATACATAACTAACACCACTGTTCAGCAATAACAGTAGATAAAACAAGCATTGCTACAACTATTGTTATAACTCAATATCAAAAAAATTAAGGCGTTTCATCACCACAATTTTATTCATCCTTGCGCTGTAGAACATCTTTGTATATTCTGATTCGTTTGTGCTAATGGGCACTCAATTTTTTCGCTCTCACAGCGAGCCAGTGGTGAGTGTGACTGGCAGAGCCACAACAGACATCGCCGACGTAGAAGTTGTCAAGTGAACTGCATGCTTGACTAATTTTAAGACTGCTGATTTTATGCAGTGCAGACAGTTTGAGTTTGTGAGTGCACCCCGCATGCTTATAATGTAGATTTCGCGTGCGCGTCAAACCACTTGGCGTGCCATGAAAAATCCTCTCGCGTGCCGTAAGTGGCACGCGTGCCAGAGGTTGCCGACCCCAGCTCTAGGGTAAAATCCCACATGGCTAGTGCAACCACATCTGGATGAACATATCATGTGTAATTTTGATAGACCGTGAGGGCTGAATTTGCGACTGGGGCATATATTGCAGCATGCGCTTGAATGTTGTGGATCGCCTCCAAGTCCAAAGCAGGAATAAATGTTGCAAGAGGGCATTGGAACCACCAGATGTTGTAGACAAATGTGCTAAAATTAACAATACGTAGCAATTTCTCAATTTATGCCTTGGCTAATATGCTAGGAGGAAGGCTGCTCTGAAAAAGTACATTCTTATAACAATACAGATGTTTTGCAAACGCTCTTGCCTTATGTACAGCTCCAGGTTTCAAAAAGTTGTGCTGGAAATTATCTTCAATGTATGCGTCCATAATGTCAAGTTATTCCTTGTAGTCCCCTTTCTCGTAAGCGTGTGTGCAACACAGAGATTCCGTATGAGTTATCGAACATTTTAGCTTGGGATGCTGGAAATTCTCCCAGTTTTGCTGGATTCTGAGTGTTTCGAACTCGTTTATTCTTATATTCGTGTGGCGTTGCATCAAAATTATTTCCCTGAACCGTTTGAAGATTGTGATTGTGATACATTCAATGAATATTTCAGTTCCCGTTTCAGAGTTCTTCGTGCGTTCACCTTGGTCAGTCATCTTCTTGATGTAGTTCTGTATAAATTGGTTGAATACAATCAGACTCATCATTACCTAGAGAAGTAATCTTAGAAGTACCAGGTGAGAAACTTTATGGTTCCGGTTATATATCATATTCCACAGTTGTTAGCATTCTGTTAGTGTCTTGCTCTGCCTTCTTTTTTAATTCTTCTTGTCGCCTTGCCTTCTCTATTGGCTTAGAATTTGTTTCTTTCTGTTCTCATCCAAACCACCAATAATGAATATTCGTTGTGTTTTCACATTTTGAAGAAATTCCTCACCTGCTTGTTCAAGTTTTGCCTTGGGGTCCCAACATGCCAATGTAGAATTTCGAAGTCAAAACTGTTAGGCTAATCTTCAATACATCTTTTCGCAATGTGCTAAGATCTTCTTTTTTCTATAATCTTGTTTAATGTTTTGCATGCAAGATACGGTTTTTAAGATCTTCTTATATACTTCATCAAAAAAAAAAAAAAAATTTGCTGTTGCATTGTTAGCTCAGCTTTAATTGTTGTAAGAGTTATTTTTATCAAAAGCACCTTGTTTATATCTCCCAAAAAAGCATTTAATCGCGTTTTTAAGATGAGTGGTTATTGAGAAAATACAGAGAGCAAATTGAGCAGTCAATAATTTCCTGTGACGTCATTTTAGATCTCAAAACGGTTTTCTTGTATTAAGAAATGCAGACCAAAATAATGATCTTTGAGTATGACGTCATGATAATGTCATGAACACCTTTAGGATACTTACCTCGAAGCGCTGTTCAATCGTGCCAAGTTTGATGTTTGTTTGCCCAGTGGTTTTTGGAAAAGTTAACACAGACGCACAGATAAAAACGTAGAAAGACACCCTGACAGCATTGCGTTTTTACTGTAGATTGACTATAGTCTTACTCACAAACTCTATATCTTTTCACAAAGTTTATCTGTTTCTTTCAAAAAGAGTAGTAGTACAAAGTCAATGTTAGAGATGGGCGCCGTAGGTTAACAGTTTTTGTTTTACTATTGCAGAAATTAATTAATTGATTGAAGGCTTATTTTACGAATTGGTGCGACACTCGTAGAAATAACATTTGTGACACTGATATCCTTTGCTGCATCTATGTATCTTGTTTCCGGAATAAAGCAAAAGGTGCAGAATTTTTGGGGCGAATCCGGGGAGAGATGTCGGGGTGCATTCACCCACAGCTTTTCTTGGTCTTGGTATCATGAACTTATTTGTTTGCATGTTTGTAAAAATATTTTTGCTTAAAGAATTGGACTTTGGAAAAGTTGATCAACAAGAAAAGACCTTCATTTTCAGTTTGAATTGATAATGAGTCAATTTACACAACTCACCCTCCCCATTAAAAGTTTTATGATTCGCTACTGCAAACTTGTATTTCTTGCATGAGATTACCCAATTGGTCTGATAACCCATTTTCAAGAAAAAAATTTTCCTTCATAAGTACAATTGTATATTTTGTGACCATATTTTCACACAGTCCTGTAAATCTTTAGTGATTTATTTTTTTCTATTGATTTAACCTCAAAACTTTAGTTTTTATAAACTATGCCCCTAATACCGATCTACCCACAAATAAATTAAAACCGTGTTTACTTATAAACAGCAAGTAATTGCGCAATCTTTAATGCTTCATTTGACTAAGTTCATACGAGCATGAATTCAAAGTGGTGGAACGATGCTGAGACGATTGATGCATTTATTGGAATTAAGTTACATGAGTATTAGCACTAAAAGCTTTGTCTTAATTATAGGTCTGGTTAAAAACTTTAAGCCTCTCGATGGTCGCATTATTTTTGCTCAGCACAAACCAAACCCAAACCAAGGAGTGATCTGGAGTCCAGCATCTATATTTCAGTGATTGCATGTCACAACAAGTCAGGTAACCACTTTAGTAGAAAACACACCGATTGGTTTTTAAAAGAAGAGAATAATATTTTTATCAATTTTACTTGATTTTACATTATAATTCGGATTTTGTTCCACTTTGCTACACCTAATAAAAATGTCTTAGGGGTTGAAAACACATACTGTAGATGCGCGGCATAACTGCACCACAAAGATATTGTAATGTGGAATTGAATTATTACGATCTCACACTTGTCGTTGCATTATTAAAAACCGGTTTTAAACCGACACATCAGTGCTGAAAAAAAAATATCATTTTACTTAAATACGTGTAGGCAGCATGTCGGTACAAATGGCTTTAGTATTTACGTTTGCTTTTTAAATGGCAATGGCTTAACAGTGGATATTTTGAACAATAGCTTTCTGGTCCTTTTTTTATTGAAGTGCTACTATAAATGATTATGACGTCATAAATTAATATGACGAGATCAAGCGTTTTTACAGCGTTTGACCAAAAAAGGAAAAAACCACGTTTAAAAAAATGCTAACAAATTTAATCGCTTATTGCATCGTCAATAAAGCTTTAATTGCTTGAACATTATTTTTATCACAAGAAGTTTGTCAATATCTTTCGAAAAAGCTTTTAATCGCTTTTCTACCCTCAGTACTTCTCGAGATCAGGAAGAAAACAAATTTTTCTATCAATCGTTGGTTGTAACGCCATCTTAGATCACAAACAAATGAAAATTTCTTGAAGTTGGAAAGTCGGATGCTGGCATTTGTTTGAGCAAAATGCAGCTTTCCTCCTTCAAGAAATGCGATTTTCGAAAAATCTGTTTTCAATTATGACGTCATCCATCCTCATATGTCTTTCGATCCGGAATGAAGATCAATCGTGTTTGCAAAATCAGTAGTTTCGGAGAAAGTAAAACAAACAGACAATCTGACAGAATTTCACTTTATAGTGAAGACTAGCCGGCTATGCCATCATCACCCGCAGGCTAATCGATAGATCTGTGGAGATTTAGAATATCAGTTCAGCCGGCTGCGCCAGTTTCATCCAACAGATAGTTGTGAAAACAGCAGGGCTGCGAAATCGAACACGAACTTGAACTCGAACTCGAAAGAACTCGATCTTTTTGACGAACTCGAACTCGAGCTTGAACTCAAAACTCAAAATTTTATGGGACTCGAATTCGAAAATATTTAAAGCTAGTTCGAGTTCATTTTCTTTTGTACAATATCATTACAACTAAATTTAAAAAGAATCAAATTATTGGAAATTAAGGATCTTATGCAGAAAGTAGACTTAAGCCAGAATTTTTCTGAGATTGTCTAAACCCAACTTAAGTCATTGATTTTGTATGCAAAAAAAGTTTTAGCGTTAAGCATGGCTTACTAATTGTAAAAGTCAGCTTCTTGTAAGTCACTATGGTAGATGGCTTAAATCGCTACTAATGTATGCAATGAGGGAAAGCCCTTGTTAGTGGATTGCTTTTGCTAAAGTTGGGCAGTGGTCTTCAAGTAGCTTAACCTTTTGAACCCTGCAGGCTGGAAAACCGGCCTTACTGAGAAGCCTTATAAACCCAAAAGGTCTGCCAACCGGCCCTTGAGTCTACCATCATTATCCTGTAAGCCAGTGTACCTGCCAGCAAATTATTGAAGTTGAGCTCACATCACTAGCACTTTTTGTTTATTTAATCTAGTAATAGAATAGTTTTGTTTATCGCCGGCATTCAAAGGGTACAAAAAAGAAACCAGGGTTCAAAGGGGTAAATTAGTAACAGCAAATCTTTTTGAAAACAACAACATCCATTTGTATCGCACCACAATAACGTACAGCGTGTTACCTGCTATCATGACACCACAAAATATATTATATTTTACGACAACTTCATAATCCCTTCATAATCTGGGCTTTCAATAACGGTAACGTCATAATACATTAAGCCAGGGTTTCAAACCAAACGTTTGAGTTTAGTTTCTGCTTACTACCGTCGTCGTCGTCGTTTGGCTAGGCACCCAAACTCAATCCGGGCCAGCACAAATCAAGACCAGGGCCGAGGGTTTATTCTTTCATCACCCCGGGCTTCTGCGCTGCCCAGATTAGATGCTGGCAGTGATGATGTTAAGCCAACATCGAGTTGCATCATCCAAAACCTGCAGACCTTGCGTTCTTCTTGGTACATGATGTAGGAGATATGAAGATGTAACGTGATCTGCAGTTTGCTCAGTGGCACCACATTCGCAATTCGGTGATGAAGCGAGACCCCATTTGTACATGGACGAGTGAAAACGCCCTACACCAGTCCGCAGGCGATTAAGCCTTACCGAAGATGTTCTGGGCAGACTCATTTCAAGTGGCTTTGAACTGACCCTGGGAATGAAAGCATGGATCTTTGAAGTGGATGCCTGCAAGGAAAGGCAAGTCCTACGTTGGTGTGGGACGCAAATCCAGTAACAATGCGAAAAGCATCATTAAGAATGCTGTCAATGAGGCGAATATGCGTACTATGACACCAAACTGGTACACAGTACTCAGCTGTGAAGTAGACCAACAAAAGAGTAGAGATGCGCAATGTCTTGGCACCTGCACCCCATTCGGATCCCACAAATCGCCTCAACAGCGCGAATCGGGTGGAGAGTCTTTTGCGCAAAGCCTCGAGGTGGTGACGGAAAGTGAGCCACCTATCCAGCTTTACCCCAACGTTGGGACTAGGAAGGGTGGCAATAGGTTGCCATTGTTGTAAACATTAAGCTCACGTTTGCCCTTTCTGTTGTTTAGGTGAAAGGCCACCGTCACCGTTTTCGTATTGCTGAGCTTCAGCCTCCAAGTCTGGAGATGAGCTGAAAGTGTAGTCATGTTTTGGCTTAGGGTGTCCTCAACAGCCTTCCATTCTCGAGAAGCATGCAGCAAAGCTAATTTATCACCATATGCATACTTCTGAGAAGTCATGGAATGCAGATCGTATGTGTAGATGTTGAAAAGGAGGGAACCAAGACCTATCCTTGTGGGAGGCCGTTTTGCAAACGTTTTAACCTGCTTTACTTGCTGTCACCAGTAGTGAGAGTGAGCTTCTATTCTGGACAAGTTCCATGATTATCCGGACTACGTGCTTATCCGGTAGAAGCCTAAGCAACTTGCAGGTGAGATTACGGTGCCAGACAGTGTCGTGAGCAGCTGTCAGATCGATAAACACGGCACCAGCCTTCTTCTTAGCCTCAAACTAATCCTCGATGTTTTGAGTAATCAAAACAGTCTGATCCACGGTTGACCTTCCCCGTCGGAACCCAACCTGCTCCCAAGGGAAAAGTGGGTCAACAATCGGTTCAACAGAGCGAGTACAAGCCTCTCGAGAATCTTGTAGGGGACGCAAACCAAGGAGATGGAACGATAGCTTTTCGGGTCTTCTACAGGCTCCTTGGGTTTAGGGATTGCCACTACTAGTGCTCTTCTCCAGAGTTTTGGAATTTTGAGATGGCGCGGGCAGGAAGAAAGAAAACCACACAACCAGGACTTCTGTGCAGCTTCAGCCTGGGTTATTAGCTCCGAGAAAATATAATCTGAGACTGGGGCTTTTCCTGGTTTCAGGTGTTTGAGGGCAGCAGCGAACACCGCAGAGGTAAAACTTTCAGAGATGTTGACTGAACTTGTTGGAGTGGCCCTCCAAAATCTGACACGTCTTGCAAGATGAGTCGAGATGACTCACGGTCCATACCCTCGTATCTGCCGTTCCTAATCAGCTGGGACGCAATAGCGTTAGCTGAGATGGCACAATGACGAGGGGAGCGCCATGATGGACCAGTTAGGCTGTACAATATACTCCACGTTTTTCGGCTATAGTGCGAAAAGTCAATAGTCTGAACTGCCTCGGACTATCGATCTCTGCGTTTCTTGTGGAGCCTGAGAAGCAGGGCAGTGGCAGCCCAGTTAGAGTCGCTTCCTTCAGGCAACTGCTGAAATGCACACTACAGGTTCTCGCACTCATCATCCCAACACAGTATGTGGTTATTTCGACGACCGTGTGGGATAGAATTTTTGGCTGCTGTTCTGATGACATTGCAGAAGTCCTGGTAGGCCAGATTCACATCCAGTGAATCTGGTGGTAACAAACTCTTGACAAGTTTGTTGGTTAATGCATTGTAGTGGCTCTAGTTGACCTTGCGGAAGTTCCATCGCTTAACAGGCTTGCTCGGAACAGGCAGAGCAAGTCTTGGTGAAACAATAAGCGAGGGTGGCTGTTGTGACCTAGGAAACTTCTCTCAGATGGCTACTCTCTATCGGCACTACTCGTTCTATAACCCCAGTTGACATGTGGACAATTAAAATCGCCAGCATAGAGAACGGGGTGAGGGAACACTGCGAGATCAGACGCTTGCAGTCGCGTAGATGGAGGTTTATAGACATTTACAATTCTACAACCATCAACGTCCACGCACAACCACTCAGTTTCCGATGTAGCTAGAGACTGACCAACAAGGGCCCATTTTATCTGGTCATGGACAAACGTGGCAAGGCAATGCTTCCTACTTAAAGAAGACCCAGCTAGTGTAAAGCCTGGTATTGTTAGCTTATCTGCACAAGTGCAGTGGGACTTCTGAAGTAGAATGACGAGTGCCTGATACTGCACGGCGAGATAATGAAATACATTCATCTTGCCTGCAGTGAGGCCTTCGATGTTCAGCTGCAATACTGTTGGCCTTCGGAACTTGTTGACTGTGTGCCCTGACAGGGGCACATCGCCCCGCCCTGAAAAGGGTGTGTACCGAGTAGTAGGCCCTGGCTGAACATCGGAGTGAGGGGTTACCCTTTCAGGTTGACAGTTTGGTTTCTCTCTGACATTTCTGAAAGACGTGCTAACGAGCCAGGCTGCGAGAAAGCGCCCGCCAACTGGGCCTGCATACCACCAAGCTTCCTTTGTAAGCCCGACTTGCACGAGCTCGGCTTAGGCTTAAGCTCGACCTGAACTAAGTCTGCTTTCTGCATGAAAACCTAAATGCTTTATGAAAACATTAAGGTCACTGAAAAGAATGCTCTAATTAGATTTTACAGTTTTGCAATGTAAACAGTCACAGTAAAGAATGGGTGACCTAATTGACAGTCAACTTTTTCTTCGTAAACAATAAGTCGCAGACATAGCCTTTGTTTTGATCAAAAGCGCATAATTAGGGCACCTACAATGATTCAATTGTAAGTTATTTTTCAATTTTCGCTTTCAATGCAAATTGACAATACACATATTACTTGGTAATGGCAACGACATTTGCTTATTAAAACAGATGTTTGAACATAAGTTTGAACGCGCAATTTTACTGCAAACGTGCTTAGGCTAAGTCAATCACTTTATTTTCTGAACTCGAAAGAACTTGATAAATTTTGACAGGACTCAAACTCGAACTTGAACTCGCAAAAATGAAAATGTCCAACTCGAACTTGAACTCGAGCTCGTAAAACAAGCTGAACTTGAATTCGAACTTAAACTTGATACAAAAATCGACCGAGTTTGCAGCCCTGAAGAACAGCAATAAAAAGTTAATGTTTTTGGACATGCTCATTTTTCGTTGCGGAATAAATCGCCATAGGCGTAGGAAGTGGGGGGTCCGGGGGGGCACTGGCCCCCCCTGCTTGTAAAATTTCGGGCAGTTTTTGATTTTTCGGGCAATTTGAGTAAGTGTCTTTATATTTTGCCCGAAAAATTTGTCACTGCAATAACATCTCCAAAAAAAAAAAAAAAAGGTCATCAGTTGTTTGTCCTCACGTTTGGTGACAGATTTAGGCCGAAAATGATGGAAAAGGTGCAGCGAAACAGGCGATGACCCTTTTTTTTTTTTTTTGGAGATGTTATTGCAGTGACAAATTTTTCGGGCAAAAATTTGGTGCCCCCCCATATTGGTTTGAACTCATACGCCCATGTAAATCGCCGTTTTTTGAAAAGGGAGGAGTAAAAAACATTGTGGGGTTGCAAATAGCCGCTATATTTTCCTCAAAGTTATTGAAGTCCCTGGCCTCGTCTTGCTTGCCCTGCTTTCAACATAAGCTTGCTAATGAAGAGAGCTTGTTCACAATTGAAACAGCAAACGTTTTTACATACTTTTACTTGTTATTTCATGAAGTTCACGGATTGCATAAATTCAAATTGTGGGAGGGCGCGGAAGTAATTGATGTGCATGTTCAGTAATAAGCCATTAAATATTAGGCCCACTACTTACAATGCTTTCATTTCTGTATGCGTGTTTGAGTGAGCAAAATCCTGTGGCTTGGTCCTGGCATAAACGCAGCTAGGGAAGAGAATATCGACATGAAGTCAAGCGCTTATAGTTAAGTAATTGCAATAGCAGGGCTTGCATCTGTGATGTCGAGGTTAAGAATGTCGTTTCCGCCGACTGTGCCGGCTTCATCCAACTGATATTTTTGAAAACAGTAATGAAAAGTTAATGTTTTTCTGACACAACCAATTCTCGTTCCAAAATAAAAATTACCCTTTTTTTAAAGGGAATCTACTAGAAAGCATAATAGTGGGTTGCACACAGCCTCTACATGTTCCCCAAAGTTTTTAGGTTCCTTGCAACTTCTTGCTTACCTGTTTCCAGCACATGTGTGCCTAGGAAGTGGACTTGTTCACAATTAAAATAACAAGTAATTTAAATGATTTTATCCGTTAATTTCACCCAGAGACGTAGCAGCCGCCCCCCAAACCCCCAATTGGGGGGGGCCCAGGCCAACTTTGGGGGCCCAAGTTAGTCTGAAATTGCTTTTTGGCTACGTGACTATTTTCAGTTCAGCAGACTTGTTTACAACCGATTTAAACTGTACGAAGAAATTGGCTTGTGACATCATAAGTGAATGCAACGTCATTTTATCTCGCAGAATCTAGAATATTTCGATTGATTTTCTGGTAGAATCTTGAATATTCAATTGACGTAACAATGCCGTTGTTACGCAACAATCATAGAATGGTCTGGAATTCTGTTTGGCTATAAATACCGGGACAATATATATACACTGCAGAGTGCAGATAAAGTATTTTATTGACATTGTATAGAATGAAACGTTCAAAAAGTGGTGCTCAAAAGAGAAAAGAAGCAGCCACTGCTCGAGATGCTGTAGCGAAATTGCCCAAGATGACAGATTTTTTCAAGATTACTGAGCAGAGTAGACTTGGCACTAGTACCGAGAGGGATGAAGAAAACTATAGTGTACAAGAAAAAGAAGACTATGACGATCAGCATCAAAGTGATTGTGAATTTCCAGAAAATGTAAGTTGTGATTTACCTGCCAATACGCAACCTTCAATATCAAAAATATCTGAATCTCAATTTACCCCTATCCCTGATGACCCATGTAAATGACCTGAAAGTATTTCTGATGCTCAACGATGTGATATAGTAAAGCGTGGACCACATCAACTAATAATGAATTTTCCATATAATAACACAACTCCAAGGCGACGTTTTTCCTCCAACTATTATAAACGTGTGTTACCTAATGGTGAAAGTGTTTCACGGTCGTGGCTAGTTTATTCTGGGGAATCAGATCAAGTTTTTTGCTTTTGTTGTAAGCTATTTGGAAAAACACTAAGCCCCTTTTGTAGTACATGGGAGGGTTTTTCGAAAAAACTGAAAGACCATGAAAACGGCATTTCCCACCAAGAATGCTGCAGTCAATGGATGTTGCTAGCTGAAGGGATAAGAAATTCATCCACTATCGACAAACGCGAGATGAATATTTTTTTCAATGAAAGACGTTTTTGGAGAAATGTTTTAGAGAGACTTATCGACATTGCCTTGTTTCTATCGGAAAGGAATCTTGCTTTTAGAGGATCTGAAGAAGTCTTAGGATCTCCTTACAATGGAAATTTTCTGGGTATATTTGAGCTTTTGGCAAGAAGAGATCCGATCCTAAAAGAGCTTCAAGACAGAATCAAGAATAAAAACACTAAAGATCACTATTTGAGTCCTACCATACAAAATGAACTAATTGAATTGCTAGCGACAGAAGTTGAAAAAGAAAATTTACAGCAATTGAAATTGGCAAAATATTTTTCTATAATTTTGGACTGCACTCCAGATATGTCACATCATGAACAAATGTCTGTCATTCTCCGTTATGTACTATGTAATGAAGAAGCTGCTGTTGTTAAAGAAACATTTTTTGGCTACTTGAGAATAAGTGACAGTACTGGGAAAGGCTTGTTGGACGCTTTCTTAGAAAAAGCGACCGAACTGCAACTCGAATTGTCTGATTGTCGAGGTCAGTCATATGATAATGGTGCTAACATGAAAGGAAAACATTCTGGGGTGTGGAGCTGTCCATAAAGTCACAATCTGATACTCGTTGGGAAAGCAGAATTAAATGCATCAAGCCTCTTCGATACAATTTAAAAGAGGTGTTGCTGGCACTGAAAGACTTGGAAGCCATTTCCATAGAAAGAAAAGATGGAAGAGCTGCCTCAGAAACAAAATCGTTGATAGCTCGTTTATCAAAATGGAGTTTTCTTTTGTCGGTGTTTATTTGGTATGATATCCTATTCCAAGTCAATAAAGCAAGCAAGATTCTTCAATCGTATGGAGTCTCCCTTCATACAATGGAAACGGAAATCCAGGCAACTGAAAAGTTTTTGCAAAACTATCGCACAACGGGTTATGACAGTGCCGCAACATCTGCTGTTGAAATAGCACAGGAATTGGATATTGATCCTTCTTTTCCTCCGTCAAGAAGTGGAAAGAAAAGAAGATTGTTTGATTACCAAGGTGAAGAGGAACAACGAGCTACTCCTGAACTGAAATTTAAAAGCAACTTTTTCTATCCATTAGTAGACCAGGCTATTACGTCAATAAAGGAGCGCTTTAATTTGTTACGTGAGGTTTCTTCCGCCTTTTCGTTTTTGTACACACGAGACAAACTTTTGCTTGTGCAACAAGAAAATGCTCTTCTTACTTGCTGTAAAGAGTTCCAAAAAAAGTTCGGTGACATTGATTCTGATGAAATGAGCGCTGAGCTACAGCGGTTTGTTTTAATTTTAGAAAAAAAACGCAATCTCAATACGGCTCAAGACTTTCTGAACTATCTTCTAAAGACTCATTTATTTGAATTGTATCCGAATGTGTACATCGCACTTCGAGTCTTACTAACTTGCCCCGTGACTGTTGCCAGCGCTGAAAGAAGCTTCAGCAAATTGAAACTGATCAAAACTTTTAATAGAACGTCTATGACAGACAGTAGACTATCTTCATTAGCCATGTTGTCAATCGAAAATGACTGCGCCCGATCTCTTGATTATGACAATGTCATAACAGCATTTGCGAACAAAAAGGTTCGCTCCAGACTATTTAAATGATACTGTGTTTTTATAACTTTTTCATGTTTTTCAGTGTCATTGCTTTCGTTTCGCAGTGTCTGCATAAATGTCCTACTGAACTCTGGCATCGGTGCCGAATTTTTTATGACTTGCACCTTCGGTATCGACATGCTTTATTCTGACATTAGCCTGTTTACTTATGTACAAATTGTGGTGTATTTTCTTAATGCAGCTTTTCAATTTTACACCTCTAAAGTGATATGACCTGTGCGCAGGGGCTCTTGCGCTTACTTTGGGGGGGGCCCGAAGTAGGAGTGCTACGGGACTGATTTCACCAGTTGCATGGAAGCATAAATTCAAAGTTGTCGAAGGGCGCAAAAGCAATTGTTGCGTATTTACAGGAATAAGACATTAAATATCAGGCATACCATTTACAATTTTTCGTAGTTGTTTGCTTATTTTGTGAGTCAAAGTCTCTGGTTGCATGTACACGCATGTTGCCAAGTCCTGAAGTAAGTGTAGCTAGAAAAAGAGCAAAATAACCCGAAGTTAAGTCATTGCAATAGATTTGGAAATAATTTGAAACTAAAATCAATCGACCGGGTTTTTTAGGTAGAGATGCGGATAATTGTTGTGATTCCCGCAAAATTTCTTTTGAAAAATCACTCATTTGTTTGATTTTGCTACATTTGATTGAAATGTCTTATAGGGAAGGATTGGTCAGGTTTGCGACACAACTGTACAAAGATATTCACGCAGTTTTTTGCTAGCAGCGATGATAATTTGATAATTTTTTCAATAGATGCCACATTTTTACATAATTAATTTATTTATGAATCGATTTGCGGTCTCATTTCTAAACCGAATTTCGAAATTTTTGAAAAAATTAAAGGTTATTTCAAAGCAATTCCGATAACATGTGATTTGCAATTTAACTATTTGTTTTTACGATAAAAGAATTGAACTTTAACACATGTAGTACAAATTTTACCCTTTTCCAAAAAGTGCTAATCTGAGTAAATCAGGTAAATTTCAAACGTAGAAGTCGAGGTAAGGTACCAACAATTAGTGTCATTTAAAAGCTTAGGAAATTTGCTTTCCATCAATATATAACTCTGATTAGTGAGGGCTAAGAATTAGTTTATAATCGCTGATCAAAAATTGGTTACCATGCATGATTTTTAACTTTTTTATTTAAAACTTATCCTATTAGACATAAGTACTACTAAGTTTTATAAAAGGTTAGTTCTTTGGTACTGGCGTTTAGTGATGATCTTGTAATGCTTCCAACAAGTGCGGTAAGGGTTATAAATCCTGTGGCAGGCAAGTGAATTCTGGCATATGCTCAGCATGATACTGCTTCTCAAGCTACAACAATTTTGGAGAGCTTGAAGGACGAGCTTGTACTCGCTACTAAAACGGATCACGCAGTAGCCACTCGCACCTTGCCTGAACAAACTATGCGTAGTGATGGTTTTACTAACTTTGAGATTGAATTGCTTTCAAATAAAGAAACTTTTGCGATAAAAAACGCTTTGGCAGTCCTGGACTTTGTTAATGATGAGAATGTTCTTCCTCATGCCGTAAATACGCAAAAACTTGCGCATTTTAAAGGGGTCAAAATTCCCGCTTTTCCTCAACGGCAAAGGATTGACATTTTGATAGGAAAAACTAACTAAAAGTTGTTCACTTTTTTAAAGGAAAAAGGTTTAAATGCGAGTGAACCCAGTTACGTTCTGACTCGATTGGGGCCTATTGCCAGCGGTGGTCGTGTTGAAATGGGATTGGACTCGCGTCAAATTTTTGAAGCAAGAGTGAGCGTTGTTTGTGGCGTGCGCGAAAGTAAACAACTTAGACAAGAAATTACCAAGCTAAAAGCAACTTTGAACTTGAGAACGAGGAGACCCAGCTCTTCAGGAGTGAGGAGCTTGCATGCTCTTTGGTAGAACCTAAGATTTAGATAAAAAATGGTTGCTATGAGATTCCAGTTCCTTTGAAAACCGATATTGCTAAAAAGATGCCCAATAATCTTGCAAATGCCTTAGAGCGTACAATGTCGTTGCGTCGGAAAGCATTAGGCGATCCTGCTTTAAGCCGAACGCTTACAGACACATTTCAAGAGTTGCTTGCTGAAGATTGGTTGATGCAAGTGGAGAAGGTGGAAGTTGATGGGCCTACTCGGTATTTTTTTTCCTATTTGAAAAGAAAATTCCGTGATGTATGTGATGGTGCAGCCACATAAAAAACATTTCTTTGAATCATGCTGTTTTGCCCGGAGTTAACCTTCCAAATAGATTGACCGACGTTTTTGACTCGTTTTCGTTTGGGTGGACTTGCATGTATGGCAGACTTAAACAAATGTTTCTTTCAAAGTTCTGTTTCAAAAGACCAACGAATCTCTTTTGCTTGGTCTGGTTTGAAGATAACGACATATAACCCAGTGAGACCCGAGTGTTTTGGTTCTCAAAACATGTCTAGCGGATAAACCTCAGTTTTACATTGCTCTTCACGCTATTCAGCGCTTGATTGATGAAAACACTACCAACGCAAGTCAATTGACTTTGAAAATTATTGAAAACAATCGATATATGAATGACTTGTCTATTGCTGCCAATTCCCTTGCTGATGTTGAGATTATTTCTCGAGAATCGACGTCATTGTTGGAAAGCAGAGGCTTTAAATTGCATAAGTGGTCGGTAAATCATCTAGCTAAGTCGGTTTTGTTGAGTATCTCCAAATGCAATCTCGGCTCTAACATCCGAGAAATTGACCTTGGTTCAAACACTATGTCGAACTCTAAGGCGTTGAGTTTGATATGGGACGCGGAAAAGGACAGCCATGGGGTACATTGTAATAAACCTTGACTATACCAGCTAAACTCAGTTGTCGCGAAATGCTGCGCTCTCTTGCTGGCCAGTCGGGCCAACTGGTTTCTATCGCTCCATATCTCTTGTGAAGCAAATTGATTCTTCACCGGGATAACTGTGCTGGTATCGGCTGGGATGTTGAGCTTCCGGAAAATATTGTGATCGGTTGGAGTGCGTTGCTTTGTCTATTGCAGTCTGCTTCTAAGGTTTCGGTTCCACACTACTGCTTTGCGAGGACCGAAACTGAGGTTGGCGATGTCAAAAGAGTTAGCTACCAGCTGCACGGGTTTAAGTGATACTTCGAATGACGTCTTGTCGTGCGTGGTGTATCTGAAGCGCCTAATCGGGCGACATTCTCAAACGTCATCTTCGTGCTTAGCGAGTTGAAACTGGTCTTAAGCAAACTGGACGATTTCTCGAAAAGAGTTAGAGGCGGCCGGGCTTTGCTCTGAGCTGGTGTTAACCGTGTCTATATTGTTGCAATATTTATCTTGCAGCTTTCACTGATGAACAAATTCACAAGTTGTGCTTAAATGAATCGTAAATTTGGACCTTCATCTTCCGCGATTTGTAATACGCCGTGTAGATACACCTCATGACTTCGACTTGTGACTGGAATCATGTTCACACATCTTTGAATCCCGCTAATCTTGGTACACGCGAGGGCAGCGTGAAGAATTATGATTCCTATGGATTATGGTTTGGACGACCTCGGTTTCTTTTGAAGTGAGTTTTGGAACCCAAGCCTGTTACCTCCGCCGTGGTTGTTCGTAGTACCAGCATTGATGTAGATCTCTTGTCTCTTGAAAATAATACGTTCTTAAAACAGATGATTGAAAGCGCACTTGATCTATACGCATTAAAAAAGCGTGTGGCGTATCTCATTGCCTTCAAATAACATGTTGTCGCTAAATTGCAAAAGCGTAATTTTTGTAAACCAAAACTTGATGCGCACTACTTGGATAACGCATTCATGGATGTTGTAAAATTTGTTCAAGGGTCCCATTTCGAGGCTGCAATTAAGTTTCTCCAAGAGAAGTTTTCAGATGCTTATGACTAGATTTTTAAATAAAATAGGCATCAACTTGACAGATATGGAGCCCTTCTGTCGTGTCTCTAAATTAGCGGAACCTGCGCCACTACGTGGATAATGACGTGATATTGCGTGTTGAGGGTCGCCTTGAAAGTGCTGATCTTCGTACCAACACTAAAGATCCTTTGATACTTCCTAGGAACACCCACTAACTCGGTTAATTATCCGTGATAAACACGCTAAAGCTGGACGTGCGGATCTCTGTTACATGTTAATGCGTACGCTGCAGCGTTTTTGGATCGCGTACGAAATTTCGCACACAAAGCGTTACCTAGCGTGCCATGCGAAAAGCAACTCCTATTCGATAGCTGATGGCCGATCTGCTGACTTGTCGAGTAACTGTCACAAATAGACCCTTTAAGTTTTGCGGAGTAGATTATATTGGAGCGTATTTTTATCGCCAAAATCGCAAGAAATTGCATATGTTGGGACTTGCTGTTCGTGTGTATATGGACTCGTTGCATACATGTGGAAATCGTCACTAGTCTTGACTTGAATGAATTGTTACTCGCGTTTCCTGGATTTACAATTCGTCAAGGAGCAATTGACACCGATTATTCGAACAATGGCTCAACGTTTCGGGCTGCTGCTAATCGGCTTTGTTCGTTGCTGGACTCGACAGAGTTCCGTAATTCTCCTAGAATTGTGTTAAAATCTCTCCATACTCTCCTAGTCAAGGATGCAGTTGGGAGAGTATGGTAAAGTTATTCAAAGACGCATTTAATCGTTTTTTAGATCAGTCCCGACGCGAATCTTCTCTGATAGACATGCAGTTCTTCACTTCAGACGTGGTGGGCATAATGAACGATCGGCCGCTTACTTCGCTTTGCGATAAACCAAGTGACTTAGCCGTGATTACCTTTTCGTTATATCTTGGGCAAGGTCTGTCCCCAATACGCCTTAAAGGGCTTTTCACAATCGGGTAGACTTGGAATGTGATTTCCATTACAATGTAGTCTTGGCTCGTAAATTTTTGCTTTGTTGGAAGCGAGGTTACTCTCCTACTCTGCAGGATAAAACCAAGCGGAGAATTTCTCGTATTAATATCTACACTGGCCAATTGATCCTGGTTGCAGATGCTGAGGGCATTTTATAACATGGAACCTACCAACTGGGCCGTGTATACTGTGTGCACCCTCAGTGGCGCAAAGGGAAAATGTTAATCCGTAGAGCAATCGTTGCTGTGTTGAAGAATTATGGGGATGTACAAATAAAATCGAATACATTCTTCGCAATATATCAAAAATTTCTCCTGTGTAATATTTCATCGTGTTTGTTTTGCGTTTTTATATTTGCATTCGTCACAGCATTATTGCCATTTTTTGTGCTTTGAAATGTATAACTATTCCATGCTTAACTTTTTAGCATATGTGTTTAGTCACCTTTCTTTTTCTTCACATTTAGCGTATTTTATATAAACGTTAATAATGATGGTGGTCTACAATGAAAAGAGCTTTGCATACCTGAAAACCGCATGACTGTTCCTTGAATACGTTAAAGTTAATCTTATTATTGTTGCGTCTTGGTGCTCTATATGTGTATGTGTTTTGTTGGAAACCTCACTGTGTGTTCTCGTTTCAAAGTGGCCGCTGTGTTATCGCACCAACGCCTTTTAAACAAGCATTTTGACCGAGTTCGCTGGGAGTCGATCTCACGCCCTGCGAGCAGGATCCTTTTACACTTTTGATTTACTGCACTGTACTTTGCTTTCAGCTATTTACCAACCTCGTCCGGCACAAGAAAAAGCTTGGCCAAAGCACAAGACACATGTTGCTTTAAGATTTAAGTAATTATATATGTTGTCACGAATAAGTAAATTTGCGTTGCAAGAATAGTTTTTATATATGTATATTTGCTGTAATCTGTCGTTTTATTTTACCGAGATAATTTTATTTGTAAATCTGAATTTGTTAGCCCAAATTTGGTTTTTTATCTCGGCTGTTTTCGCAAAAAACCTTTGTTCTTTCGCATTTAGATTTGTAACTCGCACGCTTCTTCTTACGTCGCAATGGTTGACTACATGATTAAGTTCCAGAGTATTCAAGTAAATCTTGTTTTTTCTCGAAGATTTTCTTTTATTGCCGATTACGTAATTTATTAGCAGTGTTTTTTTTTCTTTTTTACGTGATACTGTTCTGGTATTTTCTGGAATCTCGTTTTATTCATATATAAGGCAGCGATATTTTTACGCATTCAGAGAGTAGTAGTAGAGTGCGAGAGAGTAGTTGTGAGAGAAAGTAGAGGAAAAAGAAAGAGGTGTATTGATCTGTGGTAATTTACTGTGGATTTCTATTAGTGTGACAATCGGCTATTTGGTGGATTTAGTTTTGGTTGGTTTCTGATTGTTATATTAAAGTGATTTGATTTCTGTAATTGACAGACGAAGAAATTTGAAGTTTTAAAGTGTTTTGTGAAAATATTTGTTCTGTTCTTGATCGAAGATGCGTGGTTTAAGTGTCTTAGTAGAAGCCAATACTTTCCTAGCTATTAAGTTGCAGTCAGAACAAACTATTCGAGCGATACTATAAGTCGCCTCAATTTTAAGAAAAAAATTAATGTTGAAATAGAACCAAAAATTCTCATAAACGTGACAAATATAATGATAA
The DNA here is from genome assembly GCA_963675345.1 of Trididemnum clinides. Taxonomy (NCBI): domain Eukaryota; kingdom Metazoa; phylum Chordata; class Ascidiacea; order Aplousobranchia; family Didemnidae; genus Trididemnum; species Trididemnum clinides. The sequence continues at coordinate 44,782,365 of OY776285.1, read as the reverse complement.
GATGTTTACATTGAGGTTCGTTTTTTGATTGGTTTGCTGTTACATTAATTTAAAGGATAGGACTCAGTAGATGTTGCCGTGCTAGGTTGTTCAAGGTTTCATCGTGTTGCTGACAATATGCTCTTTGAATTTTACTGCTTAATTTTATTCGATTGGATAGGCAACAGTGCGGGAAGATCCTGCCCGTCCGCCAGTGACACATGCAATAGAAGATTCATTTCCGTCAAAAGGTGAAACGTTATGAACCGGTACTAAACGAAATTAAACCAAACCAGTAAAATTAGTTTAGGAAAGCGGCAATTACGTGTTTGCTTTTATTTGCAGAACTGATGATGAGATTGTGATTGAAGATTTCAAAACGTGTATTCTCAATACATGGGCTAACTAATTGTTATTAACTCTAGATTAAGAAAGATCAAAAACTAAGAAAGTGATCATTGGCCAGGTAAGCTGCTTCAGTTATTTTGGATCCTTGAAGAGTCAAATACGAGGTACTTAAAATGAAACAACTTAGCGAACTGCAGACAGTAACACTGTAGCTTTGACAATTTTCCAATCCTTAAGTCTTTATCAAAATCAAACTTTTTAAGAGTCTTGCGTATTTTTGCTGACATTGAGAAATGCCATAAATTTTCAGGACCATATTTTTAATGTCCACGATATTTTAATTTCACAAAGCAAATTTTTCTGTACTGTGTAAAATATGCGCACTGCGGTTAGCTTCAGCTACATCTTGCTTAATGTGCAAATTTGCTATACAGAGAGAATGGGTTAATTTTACAACTGCTATGTGCGCTATCTGCACTAAAATAAGAAATTCTTTTCCGATCAAATTACAAATTGTTCATAGTGTTTTGATCTGCACTTCCATTTGCTCCCTTGAAAAAATTAATAACTTAATATAAATTATTGAGCCATGCTCCACCATTGAATATAAAACTTTCATAACATATTTTACAAAAGTCAGTCTCTGGATTTTCAAAATGTTAACGGAAGATCACAAAACACAACGCCTGATGTCGTCCAGGGTATCATTGGCCAAAATTGAAGAATTAGGTTGAAAAATTCCATCACGCCCGCGGTACAGCCAAGATTTTGCAGCATCCAATTTTATCGTTTCGCCTCACTGAACGAGAATATGAGACAAATTCATCTCCAGGCTGATAAACGAAAAAAAACTAATGAGAGCAACTGGCACAGAACTGAGTTCAAGGATTTTATGCCAAAGTCATAGACGAGCTAAATTTACGATAAAACAAATGTGTAGCAAAGGAGGGAGATCATGTTCAAAAATTTAAGGCATTTTATGTTTGCCAATTAAAACAAATTTGAGTTGTTAAAACGTTTATTTCCTCATTTACCTTCGCATCACTCATTGCAGAATACTGCAAATCAAACATGCAATTACGTTGCCAAAAAGTATAACTAGGCTGATCGTACAAACACTAACATGTTCGGAGAGATTTTTTGCAATGTTTCTCGTCTTTATGGCCTTAGTAAAATCGGAGAAAAATCAGCTTAATATGAGTATAATTAAAAAATCAGCTTATTTTTCCTTAATATCATCTGTCTCTCTAAACGTTTTCAACGAAACGATGGCAACAATGTGCAAGCACAATGTGTTGCAGGCAACAATGTGTAAGTACCTGTTTTCCTGCATCAATGACTATCCTTGGTAAAATAATATCATAAAAAAATGAATGCTTGTTTATAACGAGATTGTTTGTTTTATTCATAATAGTTTGTTACAACGAGTTGCAACCTTCTTTTGAAACTTTGTATACATACATTTTGAGTCACTTTAAATTAGAATGAAGCAGTGTGAAAGTCTAAAAATAATTTTGAAAGGATTCGGACTCACTGCCTCCTGATTTTCGGTCAGATGCTGTACCACTTGAACTACAGAATGTCGAGCTTTGTCTGACTAACACAAGAGCAACTTACATCTAACACGCAGACAATGGGTTCAAATCCCATCGAAATCGTTTTTAGCTTTATGCATAGCTCTCTTTAAGTATATACGATCCCAGAAGTTGTCTTTGAAATGGTTTGTGTTTAACAGCATTGGTAATCTTGGTTATCTTTTACGCTTTGCAATTTACACGTTATAAAAGTTCTTCATTCAACCCTATTCTGCTCTCCGGCCATTAAAGTGAATGAACACATGTTTGTCGAATCAATGTTTGAACCCGTTCATTAGGCATGTACTCGACAAACGAATAATGCCTGTTATATTAAATGTTTGTATCGTTGTGATTTATCTTTGATACCAGGTCAGATCTCAGTAAATTTCGTGAGTAATAGTTATTAATAGGGCCCGCTAAAGTCATTAAAGTCAAAATTTTTTCAGGACCTGGTTACATGATCAAACGTGTACTAACGTTCGTTTCAGGTGTGCAGGAGTCTGTTTTGGTAGATTTTATAAGTCAAAATAAAGTCAAAATTTTGCATAAAGTCAAAACTTCTCAAAATTATCTTCATCCAAAATTTCCTTACAAAAACGAACAAATTTATATTTTTTTCAATTTTTGAGCTGCTATTAAGATTTTTTGCGAGGTTTTGTTTGATTTTAAACTTCTCAAATAGTTGCAATGGTAAAAATGCGCGCGTAATTGAGAAGGAAATAGCACTTATTATGCATGAAATTGTCATTGTTGATGCATAAACACATAATTGTTAGACAATTAATCTATTCCTATAAAACCTTTGCGCTCTTTACACGTGGTCTTTTTAAGTCGTAGCTTGCAAAGCAAAGAATGCCTAAACAAGCCAAATCTTCTACAGCAAAAGTTAGGCAAATTTGCCAGGAATATCCAGATGAGTTTTCGGCAACTCCTGCCCGCGACATGTGATGCAACCTTTGCGACGTGTTAGTCAAATGCGACAAAAAGTTTTTTGTGGAAAGCCACCGAAAAAGCAAGCAACACCAAAGAAAATTGGAGACGAAAAGCAAATCCCAAAGTAAGCAAACCTTTTTACAACTCGATCAAGTAAACTTCAAGAAACAGGTTGTCTCTTCATTCTTAGCTGCAGATATACCACTTCATAAACTGAACCATCCTTCTTTAAAGTCTCTGTTTGCTACAATGGGAAAAGTATTGCCTTCGGAGACTGCAGCTCGGGCATGTGTTGCTAAATTAACATTTCAAACGGAAGAACAAATTCAAGAGTTACTTGGTGACAAAAAAATTTTTTTAATTGTGCATGAAGCAGACATTGCCGAACAAAAATATATAAGTGTGCTTGTGGGCAGCTTAGATGCCCCAAATCAGACATTTCTCGTTGATTGCCATCCACCTGACAGCGGTAGCAATGTCAATAGCAGTATTATTCTGCACACTGTGGATGAAATATTGCGACAACTTGAAATAAAACGCGAGAATTTTTCATTGTTCTTGACTGGTGCTGCTCGGTACATGTCTTTGGCTGGAAAGACATTAAAGGAATTATACCCTTCTTTGATGCATGTCACCTGCGTTGCGCACTTACTACATAACTGCACTATGTGCGTGCGTGTTCATTTTAAAAATATTCATGAAATAATAGCAACGATCAAGGCAGCAACAATCAAAAACAAAGATCGCAAGAAAGATTTTCATGATGCTGGTCTGCCATCTCCTCCTGATCCTGTAATTACAAGATGGGCAACTTGGCTTAGAGCTGCCTTATATTACAATTAGAACCTTCTAGCTGTTCGTACCATTGTCAACAATCGGACAAGTGCAGGCCTTTTAGTCAGCAGAGCAAAAGACGCTATGAATGTGGAAGATTTGGTGCCGGACTTGGTTAAAATAAATCAATGCCGGACTCTAGCAGCCAACGTAGAGTTCTTAGAAGGAAGTGCCTGCACGATAACCGAAGCATACGGACTGCTGAAAAATATGCAATTCGATGATGATCCGTGCGCAATTAAAAATTACATTAAAAAACGACTATCCAACTCTGATTTAGAAACAATGATAAACTGTACCAACTTCACAATTGACCAACAACCTATGCACTATTGCAAAAAGCCCAGCCAACCTCTGCTACTGTTGAGAGGTCGTTTTCTATGCTCGGTAAATCACTGAGAAAAGACAGAAATTTTGATGTTAAGAACGTGAAAAAATATATGATGCTGTATTACAATAAAAAGTCCTGGTAATTATACTCTGTGGCTTTCGTTAAAAACATCATAAACAGACTGTTAATGTACAGTACAGTTGCGATAGCAACGCATTTTTTGTATTACACACTAATTGATACCGGTACACACAATGGCTCGTTATCCTAGGTTTTGACGTCATGCGTCGCTTTGTTCCATTAGCTTCAAGACTGAGTGATTGAGAAAATGTTTAAAGTAGGCTACTTTCTTCTTTAAAAACTTACGTAAATTGCGGATTATAAAACATTTTTAATCAAAAAAGTGCAACAAGACATAAATAATAGGCAAAAGCGGTTAGGTCAAAATAAAGTCAAAATTTTGCTAAAATAAAGTCAAAAATATATTTTTTTAGGTCAAAAAAATGGCCCTAGTTATTAAACATGCGATAGAGCTAGTTAAAAATCGCAAGCTGGTGAGATTAGTTCAAATGCAATTAGTTATTAATGCGAGCGTGCACAGTCATTACGTGAGGCAACAAGACACGGCCTTACTAAAAAAAAGTGGGACAACAGCAAACTACATATACAAGAACAGTGACAGCTTCTGGGTCAGATAAATCAAATTTACTGTAAATAGATTACAGTGGCAGGATTATTGTGAGGAATTGCGAGGCCCAATTAAAAAAACTGATGGCGGGGGGCCTGTTTCATATTTCTATTTCCATGACTAATTCCATATTGTTGCTATGTAGTTTTTCTTTATGATATCCCAAACACTTCCCAACACTGTCATATCAATATTATACTCTAAATATATATGAATATCCATGGAACACGATAAATAATCGGTATATTCTGAACCAGGTGATCACTGGCCAGCCATTTTTTCGTTTTTCGGAGACGCGCGTCACAAATATTCATACTGTTAAATGTCATTTATGCAGCTAATTAGCCCACTCTTTCTGTTTCATTATTTTTCCATACACTGATGGTTTGTAAAATTATGTTGTTATTTAATATGCAACAAAACATAATATATCCAAAGAGCAATGATACTGACTACTCACGTGAAGAAAACAGAGTCTTTACAAAATGTACAAGAAACTGAAAATATGACATTTATGAAAAACGAGAGAAAACGTGTTTTATTGTAGATGAACCCAAACGCAGACAAACACACAGTTTTGATACAGTTATGGTTGAAAGACATGCGCTCTCGGCTGCTGATATTGATGGATGGGACGTCAGGACAATTTTCTGTTAATATGATACGCATAATGATTAACAATGTGAGGAATAAGAACTTTTCATTCTTCATGTTACGTTTTCGGTAATGATTTATTTCTCTTAGATTACAGAAAAGTCTTCAAACGGTAGCTGGCACTTGGCTCCCTTAAGATGCGGGGCCCAATTTGCGAAATTGGCCAAATAGGCTTAAAACCGGCCCTGACTGTAGATATCATTTATATCAGCGACTATTTGAACTTCATACGCCAAATCACGCATTGTAGTATTTTTTTGTAAAGGTAAAGTTGTCCCATGCTCGATTTTGAGTTTTGGGAAGGAGAGGATTGAAGCTCCTATCGTTATGTCAAGTAGTGTCAATTCCTATACAGTTTTGAGACTCGTTTAATGCCAGACAACAATCTGATGGCCATAGCAGTATGCAATATGAATTGATCTCCTTATGATATTTTCACCTACGTTTTTTAAGAGCAGCCTTGGTGCCGGTCCCAAGCCCGGATAAATGGGGAGGGTTGCGACAGGAAGGGCATCCGGCATAAAACCTAGCCAAATGTTTTCAATGTGCGTCGTATCTGACTTCATACCGGATCGGTCGAGGCCCGGGATAACAACGACCGTTACCAGTGACTGGGCACCAAGGGCCACTGGCGGACAGGCTACTTGGATGCAAAGAAGAGGTGGAAAGCAATGGAGAAAAAAGAAGGAGAGAAATGAAGAGAGGAAGAAAGCTAAGAAGATCAAGCTGAAGGTTGCAACATTAAACGTTGGAACCATGACCGGTAAAGGAAGAGAAGTGGCGGACCTTATGGAGCGAAGAGGGGTGGACATACTGTGTGTGCAGGAAACTCGCTGGAAGGGGAAGAAAGCAAAATGCATAGGTGGAGGATATAAAATGTGGTACTGTGGAAGTGAAAATAAAAAGAATGGCGTGGGAATCATATTGAAAAAGGAGCATCTGGACAGGGTAGTGGAGTTGTGGAGAGTAACAGACAGGATAATATGCTTGAAGATGGAAGTTGATGGTGTTATGTTGAATGTTATCAGTGCGTATGCGCCACAGGTGGGGTGCATACGTGAAGAAAAGGAAGCATTTTGGCTGGATCTAGATGAGACAGTGGAAAAGATACCAAAGAATGAAAGAATTGTGGTGGGAGCAGACTTGAATGGGCACGTAGGAGAAGGGAATAACGGTGATGAAGAATGCATGGGCAGACATGGATTGGGGAAGAGAAATAACGAAGGACAAGCAGTGGTGGATTTTGCTAAGAGAATGGAACTAGCGATCACTAACACCTACTTTGTAAAGAAACCAGCACACAGAGTCACCTACAACAGTGGCGGACGCAGTTCGCAGGTGGATTACATTATGGTAAGAAGAAGAAGAATCAAGGAGGTGGTGGATACAAAGGTTATTGTCAATGAAAGTGTAGCAAAACAGCACAGATTAGTAGTAAGTGCAATAATCATCTGGACGAAGTGGAGGAAAGCACCAAAACCAGTGAAGAGAATAAAATGGTGGAAGCTGAAAGACTTCAAAGTGAAGAATAAATTTAAAATGGAAGTGATTAAAAGCGGAATACTTGGTGGAAAGGAAGACTGGCAAAGAGTAGCTGAGGTGATACGGAGCGTTGCCAGAATGGAATTGGGTGAAACATCAGGAAAAATTAGCACGGCAGGTAGACGGGAGACGTGGTGGTGGAACCAGGAAGTCCAGGAGAAACTGAAGGATAAGAGAAATGCTAAAAAGGTATGGGATACCATCAGAGATGATGCAAGCAAGTTGGCCTATAAAACTGCAAGAAAACAAGCTAAGAGAGAAGTGGCAAAGGCAAGAAACAAGGCATACGAAGAACTGTACGAAAAACTGGAAACAAAGGAGGGGGAAAATGAGTTGTTTAAGATAGCAAAGCAGAGAAACAGACAAAGCAAGGATGTACAACAAGTAAGAGTAATCAAGAGTAACACTGGAGAGATACTGATGGAAGAAGAGAAAGTGAAACAGAGATGGAAGGAATATTTTGACGACCTACTCAACCAGGAAAACCCTAGAGAGAGAAGAGAAATGAAAACAGAAGAGACAAAAAGGGACGTGGAAGATATATCTGTAGAAGAAATCAGGACTGGGTTGAGGAAGATGAAGAAGGGAAAAGCGCAAGGACCTGATGACATACCAGTGGAAGTATGGATCGCTTTAGGGAATAAAAGTGTGGAGTTTCTAGTGAACTTTTTTAATAGACTCCTACGAGGGGAGAAGATGCCAGATGAATGGAGGAAGAGCGTCCTTGTACCTTTGTACAAAGGCAAAGGAGACATCAAAGAATGTGGAAACTACCGAGGAATCAAGTTGATGAGTCACTCTATGAAACTGTGGGAGAGGGTAATAGAAGCAAGGATAAGAAAGGAGGTGATGATTGGTGAGCAACAATTTGGGTTCATGCCAGGAAGAAGTACCACCGATGCAATCTTCTGTTTGAGGATGCTGTTGGAAAAGTGGAATGAAGGGCAGAAGGCGGTGCACTGTGCCTTTATTGACTTGGAGAAGGCATACGACAGGGTACCCAGAGAGGAACTGTGGGAATGCTTGAGGTTAGCTGAAACATCAGAGTGCTATGTAACGATTATTAAGGACATGTATGACGGAGCGACAACAACTGTGAGAAGTGCAGCAGGGTTGACTGAGGAATTCAAGGTAGGTGTTGGACTTCACCAAGGCTCAGCACTCAGCCCATTCCTTTTTGCCATCATCATGGACAAGCTGACGGAGGACATCAGGAAGGACGCACCATGGGATATGCTGTTTGCAGACGACATAGTGCTGTCTAGGCAAAATTGCAGGGAGCTAGAGGATGATCTGGAGATGTGGAGAAATGCGCTGGAGAGAAGAGGCCTAAAAGTGAGCCGAAGCAAGACCGAGTATTTGAAGGTTGGGGATGTGGATGATGGAGAAGAGTTGAAGCTGCAAGGAGAAAAGCTAAAGAGAGCAAAAAATTTCAAATATCTGGGTTCAACAATTAGTAGCGATGGACGATGTGAGGAAGAAGTGAGGAGAAGGATCCAAGCAGGCTGGATAAATTGGAAGAAGGTGTCTGGAGTTCTGTGCGACAGGAAATTATCAGCAAGAGTTAAGGGTAAAATGTACAAGAGTGTTGTCAGACCAGCCATGCTTTATGGAATGGAAACGGTGGCAATGACGGAAAGACAGGTAGGAAAAATGGAAGTTGCAGAGTTGAAAATGGTGAGATGGGCACTGGGAGTGACAAGAAACAAGGACAAAATAAGAAACGAATACGTGAGAGGGACTGCCAAGATCGCAAAGCTAGGAGACAAACTTCGTAATGCAAGGCTACGCTGGTATGGCCACGTGAAAAGGAGAGAAGAAGGCTACGTGGGAAAAACGATGATGGAGATGGCGGTGCCAGGTAGAAGGAAAAGAGGAAGGCCAAGGAGAAGGTGGATGGATTTGGCAAGAGAAGACATGGAAAGGGTTGGAGCTAAGGAAGGAGACGAAGTCGACCGGGAGAAGTGGAAAATACTTTCGCGCTGTGGCGACCCCGAATAGGGAGAAGCCGAAAGAAGAAGAAGCTCTAATAACAACGAAGGTCACAACTGACCATTCAAGCATTTTGCAGTGCGGGCGGCAAATTATTACAATTTCACTTATGATCTTATACAGAACTGTTGCAAGATCTTTGATTTTGATTTTGAAGCTAATGAGCTAAGCATTAACTGCACCTAACCTTGAGTGCGAAAAGGGGTCTATGAGATCCATGGCGGTATTTCGCAAAACCTAGTTTCTAGAATTTATTTTACTCCTGTTTTGAGAGGTTTTCATCAATCGGGACAAAATTTCCTAATTTTTTATGAGTGGACTTTGTCACAACAAATCTTAAACAAAGAATAATCAAAACAAAACAATCCGAGCCTACTTTTTTATGATTGCATGACAGGGGTCATTTAGATTGTTACTGGATTTTTATGAATAATAACTATCATTCTTGTTATGGCAAGCTGTCTGACATGTAGGAAATACGTCGAGTTTCGATACTTGGCAATACGTGTCGCATTAATGTCGTTGTTTGGTCATTTTGCTACCAAAGATAGCACAAATTATTATGTTCACTCAAATGTTTGACTGCCTTATTTAGATATATTGAAACTTTTACTCGTGCTGAGTAAAATTAGAGTGCTTTTTGGAGTTTTGTTGAACAACTAAACATCGTAACCACTTGATTATTATATAGTGAATTTCACTGGCATGTGTTGAATCTGCTCACTACAACTTTCTTCTTTTAACTACTATTGCTTGGATTTCTGACAGCTTCCACAATTAGTGTGTGTCGCGTTGTAGATAAATAAGGGGGTGCATAGGCGAGGAAATATTAGCTGTTGATTTTACAGATGAAGCTAGGAAACCGAAAATGATATCAATGATAATAACAAAAAATATGAAATATCTTTGGTCTCACCTTAAGATGAACGTTAGGTAGAAATCGTCCAACATATGGCAGGAGAAGGCACAGTGCAAATATTATGTGACAGAAGAGAAGAATTACAGCCTAGATCTATACCAGGCTGAGAATTTTTAACATGGTATCTGGTTGGCGATGAATATTTGAACAAAGCATGCTGGACACAACTATTACTGAAACAAACCGAAAAGGCAGAAGAGTAAAAAAAACGAACAGAAAGATGTTGCATCTGTGGAAATGGAAATATATATTGGTCTGAATATTGTTTGTGGAGTGGTAATAATGAGAGTGTTCCCTAGTTGTGGAATTCAGTTAGTGAAAGGCCAATATTTGGTGACACAATGGCACACGATCGGTTTGAAGACATACGTAGGATGCACGATTTGACAACAGAGCAACAAAAAGGGAAGAGACTTCAAAATGATCAAATGGCAGTTTCTGGTCCATTGTTTGATGATCTCGTGACCAATAGACACAGATGTTCCATGTAAAATGAGTGCGTAACTGTTGATGAAGAGCTGTTTGTGAAGAACAGAGGCCCATACATCCAATACATGCCTAATAAACCCACTAAGTATGATTTGCAGGTCCGGGTGACACCCGGAATAAGGTGAAAATATCATAAGGAGATCAATTCATATTGCATACTGCTATGGCCATCAGATTGTTGTCTGGCATTAAACGAGTCTCAAAACTGTATAGGAATTGACACTACTTGACATAACGATAGGAGCTTCAATCCTCTCCTTCCCAAAACTCAAAATCGAGCATGGGACAACTTTACCTTTACAAAAAAATACTACAATGCGTGATTTGGCGTATGAAGTTCAAATAGTCGCTGATATAAATGATATCTACAGTCAGGGCCGGTTTTAAGCCTATTTGGCCAATTTCGCAAATTGGGCCCCGCATCTTAAGGGAGCCAAGTGCCAGCTACCGTTTGAAGACTTTTCTGTAATCTAAGAGAAATAAATCATTACCGAAAACGTAACATGAAGAATGAAAAGTTCTTATTCCTCACATTGTTAATCATTATGCGTATCATATTAACAGAAAATTGTCCTGACGTCCCATCCATCAATATCAGCAGCCGAGAGCGCATGTCTTTCAACCATAACTGTATCAAAACTGTGTGTTTGTCTGCGTTTGGGTTCATCTACAATAAAACACGTTTTCTCTCGTTTTTCATAAATGTCATATTTTCAGTTTCTTGTACATTTTGTAAAGACTCTGTTTTCTTCACGTGAGTAGTCAGTATCATTGCTCTTTGGATATATTATGTTTTGTTGCATATTAAATAACAACATAATTTTACAAACCATCAGTGTATGGAAAAATAATGAAACAGAAAGAGTGGGCTAATTAGCTGCATAAATGACATTTAACAGTATGAATATTTGTGACGCGCGTCTCCGAAAAACGAAAAAATGGCTGGCCAGTGATCACCTGGTTCAGAATATACCGATTATTTATCGTGTTCCATGGATATTCATATATATTTAGAGTATAATATTGATATGACAGTGTTGGGAAGTGTTTGGGATATCATAAAGAAAAACTACATAGCAACAATATGGAATTAGTCATGGAAATAGAAATATGAAACAGGCCCCCCGCCATCAGTTTTTTTAATTGGGCCTCGCAATTCCTCACAATAATCCTGCCACTGTAATCTATTTACAGTAAATTTGATTTATCTGACCCAGAAGCTGTCGCTGTTCTTGTATATGTAGTTTGCTGTTGTCCCACTTTTTTTTAGTAAGGCCGTGTCTTGTTGCCTCACGTAATGACTGTGCACGCTCGCATTAATAACTAATTGCATTTGAACTAATCTCACCAGCTTGCGATTTTTAGCTAGCTCTATCGCATGTTTAAAACTATTACTCACGAAATTTACCGAGATCTGACCTGGTATCAAAGATAAATGACAACGATACGAACATTTAATATAACAGGCATTATTCGTTTGTCGAGTACATGCCTAATGAACGAGTTCAAACATTGATTCGACAAACATGTGTTCATTCACTTTAATGGCCGGAGAGCAGAATAGGGTTGAATGAAGATCTTTTATAACGTGTAAATTGCAAAGCGTAAAAGATAACCAAGATTACCAATGCTGTTAAACACACACCATTTCAAAGACAACTTCTGGGATCGTATATACTTAAAGAGAGCTATGCATAAAGCTAAAAACGATTTCGATGGGATTTGAACCCATTGTCTGCGTGTTAGATGTAAGTTGCTCTTGTGTTAGTCAGACAAAGCTCAACATTCTGTAGTTCAAGTGGTACAGCATCTGACCGAAAATCAGGAGGCAGTGAGTCCGAATCCTTTCAAAATTATTTTTAGACTTTCACACTGCTTCATTCTAATTTAAAGTGACTCAAAATGTATGTATACAAAGTTTCAAAAGAAGGTTGCAACTCGTTGTAACAAACTATTATGAATAAAACAAACAATCTCATTACAAAAGAGCAATCATCTTTTATGATATTATTTTACCAAGAATAGTCATTGATGCAGGAAAACAGGTGCTTACACATTGTTGCCTGCAACACATTGTGCTTGCACATTGTTGCCATCGTTTCGTTGAAAACGTTTAGAGAGACAGATGATATTAAGGAAAAATAAGCTGATTTTTTAATTATACTCATATTAAGCTGATTTTTCTCCGATTTTACTAAGGCCATAAAGACGAGAAACATTGCAAAAAATCTCTCCGAACATGTTAGTGTTTGTACGATCAGCCTAGTTATACTTTTTGGCAACGTAATTGCATGTTTGATTTGCAGTATTCTGCAATGAGTGATGCGAAGGTAAATGAGGAAATAAACGTTTTAACAACTCAAATTTGTTTTAATTGGCAAACATAAAATGCCTTAAATTTTTGAACATGATCTCCCTCCTTTGCTACACATTTGTTTTATCGTAAATTTAGCTCGTCTATGACTTTGGCATAAAATCCTTGAACTCAGTTCTGTGCCAGTTGCTCTCATTAGTTTTTTTTCGTTTATCAGCCTGGAGATGAATTTGTCTCATATTCTCGTTCAGTGAGGCGAAACGATAAAATTGGATGCTGCAAAATCTTGGCTGTACCGCGGGCGTGATGGAATTTTTCAACCTAATTCTTCAATTTTGGCCAATGATACCCTGGACGACATCAGGCGTTGTGTTTTGTGATCTTCCGTTAACATTTTGAAAATCCAGAGACTGACTTTTGTAAAATTCAACTTATCACGCACATTTGCGTACATTATGCAATGAGACATGACCACATTTGGAGCCATTTTATCTATATTGATGCTTTCATCAGATCTCGTCAGGTCTTTACCTGCCTGCTTTGTTTTTGAGGTAGAGACACTTGTAGAACTTCCACTCTTCTGATCATCAGTTATACTTTTAGCCCACTTTGCAATTATTTGTGGAAGTTTGCTTTGTACGTACTGAAGAGTCACATTATCTTTGCATTTTAGAGGGAATTTCTCATGAATTTATATACTCTGCAACCACTGAAATTTGATCACTCCTCCTTGTTTTGAGCATGGACTCGGTGGTAGCTCACCGGTCATTTCAATTTGCTCTGATATCCAAAGTAATATCAAAATATACAAAAACTACTAAAAATGGAATGACAACTCTTATTTAAATACATAAAGCCAAAATGCTAGTAATCCTTTAACTAAAGCGTCTTGCTTTTGTACCATCAGCATTATGGGTTAAATATTTAGTTACCTAAGGCTAGACAAGTTTGGTTACCTAACTCAAGAGCAAATCCAATCTAGTCTAGTTTTGGGTAGTATTTTGTTCAACTGATTTACTCTATGTTAAAAAGCAAACTGTTTTCAAAACATTTTCAACCAACATTCTACATGTGGCCTCATTTTTTTTTAGAATAAGGTTGACAACTGTCATTTATTTAAAAAAAAGTCCATCAACTTAGTTTTTCATTTCTTAGTCTTTTTAGTATTTGGAAAGAACGCTAATTGTCTTTTATTTCTAACATCGTTTTGTACAAGAGTAGCAAAGCATTTAAAGTAAATTAAATATTAACTGTACAAAAAACATTTGCGTGCGGCATGTCTTTCTCTGCGTGTTAGAATCTAGGATTTTTATTATTCAATCTCGGATTATTTGAACTGATGATTTGGGATTTTTTAAATAATTCCGATTCACAGCCCTAATGAAGACTGTTGTGTCTAGATCATTTACTTTGTTCTCGGTAGTAGTGAAACTAGAGTGTTGACCCGGCGACGCCTGACGGCTATTTTGTTTATTTATTTTATTTTCAATCAGCTGACAAGTGCGCGACAGCATTAAAGAACTGATAGTTAAGCTATTGAAACATATTACTAACTTTTGTGATAGAACGTGGGGAAGCGAGACGTCCTTGCCCTGAATCGATTTGGCGAAAACGAATTGTACCGCGCCGTGTCATTTGGTCCTCCTCCCCCTCGGTCCCTACTGCGGTGGAGGCCACACAATAAGCTCTGTTTCGATTGGAGCGCTGGTCTGAGTACTGGTGTCTTCCTCTCAATCCGAGCAAATGTGAGGCCTCCTTCTTCTCAGTGGATCTCCATCAAGCTAACCTCCAGCCCAACCTCCTCCTACTCGGCTCCTGCCTTTGTTTCAATCCCACTCCAACTTTTTTTGGGGTCACCTTCGACGGCACTCCTTCCTTTTCTAAGCATGTATCTTCGCTGAAGGCCAAGTTTTTCCCACGTCTCAAGGCCTTACGCTGTATCTCTGCTTCATCATGGGGCCCCTCAAAGGAGTCCCTCTCTGTTCTGTATAAATCTTTTCTTCGGTCCCTTCTCACTTACGCTTCACCCGGATGGTTTCCTTTCCTAAGCGCTACCAATCTTACCACATTGTAACGCCTCCACCGAGCGGCCAGTCGCGCCACCACCGGCTACCTCTCGTCCTCCCCTATCTCTCTTCTTCTCTCCGAGGCTTCTTTACCTCCCCTACGAGTCACTCTGACTCATTTCACTCTTTTTTCTTATGAGCGGGCTCTTCGTCTCCCAACCTCTTTTCCTATTTCAGGATTGGCCAGACTAGGAGGGAAACCAAGACTCTGCAGATCGTCCTGGAGAGCTCTTGCGTCCACTCACCCACTCATGCTTCCTTCTCCGTCTTCTAGGGAGGCTCTTCTTGCTTGCCCTCCTTGTCCTCCTTGGAATCTGCCTTCCTTCACGGTGGAGTCCACCCTTTCCACTCCATGTTCTTGCTCTGATCCCCCTCACTCTCGCCAAGGTGCTGCTCTCGCCCATCTTGACTCTCTCCCCCCTCATGATCTGGTGCTTTGGACAGACGGCTCTGTTCCTTTTCCTTTTGGCAAGGGCGGCTCCGGCGTTCTTGCCAACTGTTCTCTCTGTAGCACTGAGGCCACTCTTTCCTTTTCGGCAGGCCCAATATGCTCAAGTTTTTCAGCTGAAGCCTGCGCCATTCTGCACGCTCTGTGCTGGTCTCGGCAGCACCAACAAGTCTGCCATTTCTCTTCTCTTCTCCTATTATCTGACTCTCGTTCTGTCCTCGCCATCCTGTCCTCTCCTCCATCTTTCCTCTTATCTCAACCTCTGTGGCAGATCTGGCAGGAACTGTCTTTTTACTCTTCCTGTTCTATCAGGCTACAATGGGTCCCCGAACACTCGTTTCTCCCGGGAAACGACGCAGCTGATGAGCTAGCCAGACGGGGAGCGCTGCTTGCACCCTCTGCTATCCCTTGTAGTCTCCCTCCTCTTACCTCTCGTATCCACTCTCGTATTATCTCGGACTGGAGGCGTACTGTCTCATCTAAATTCTTTGACACACAGGTTCCCTCGATTTCCACCGATGAACTTGTGCTTCCTCGTCATGCTCGCTGTGTCCTGTCTCGTTTTCGCTGCAATGGACACAGCCTTCTTTTAGGTTCTTATCTCTCTAGGATTGGCAGAACTGAGAATCCTTCCTGCAGCGCCTGTGGACACTCGTCCCAGAACATCTCTCATCTCATTCTGCACTGTCCAGCTACGGACTCTTTGCGCCGCTCACTCTTTGGCGACTTTCCATCTCTTTACGACCTCTGGTCCAGACCCTGAGGAGTTGCCCGGCTTCTGGGGCTCCATGGTCTTCCGCCATGCACCCATCCCTCGGAAGGGGTCGGGTAATCAACAACAACAACAACAACAACAGGGAATGAACATAAGCCATACAACAGCCGGTCGCTACTCACAAAGTTCAAAGAAACAGGCAGTGTTCATGACAGGAAGAGACGTGGTCGCCCTACAATAGCTGCTGAAACTCGAGCAGTCATTGTGAATAAAGTCATACAAAGTCCAAAGTAGTCAGTTTGTCGATCCTCACAACAAATTAGTATTCCTCGCTCTACGATACAGAAAGTACTGAAGGCAGAACAATTCCATCCAAACAAAATTCAAATTCTTCATAAGTTATGCAAAGATGATCCTGATTGACGTTTGAAGATGGCGACGTGGTTTAAAGATCAATTATCAGAAGAACCTGAAATGGTACATAAGAAAGTCTGCTTCAGTGACAAATTCGTTATGCCCGCTAGAAAACCAATGGTGATCGACAACTACTAAATCGTCTTTACGATAACTTCCACCATCGAATCGACTTAAGAATGACTTTCCCAGGTGAACATTTTGAACATCTGAAGTCATCTGTCTTTTCTTGTTTCGTTTTTAATAAATCAACTTGTTAAATTAGGGTAGGATTTTCGCAAACATTAATAGATTGCAGGTTTTACCTTGGTGAGCGACTTTATGACCACCCTGCATATATTTAATTTTTTGAAAATTTAATTTGTGAAAAAGCGGTGTGCTATGGACACAATAAGTTTATCGAAGTACAATTTTAATGATATTTTTATGTATTTTTTCAAGTGGATAAAGAGCAATTGCAGAGGCCAGACACCCATGTGCTTATGCAGTATTGGAGGTGAAAATAGATTAAACAATAATAAATGGTTTTTAACGTAGAGATATCAACATAATTTCTAAGCCTTTTTAATGTCCAAGAGCCACTTGAGAGTTTGGTACATATGTGTTGTATATGCGACTTCCAAGAAAGTTTATTTTTCAATATTATTCCAAGATACTTTATCTGATCAACTTGTTATAGTGAGTGCTTCCCTATTGTAATGTTATATTTATTGGTTATGTAGGATGTATTGCCTAAAAATAGCATATATTTTGTCTTATTATAATTTAGAGAGAGTTTATTGATTTTTAACCGTAATCAATCCTGGGTAATTCTTCATTTACTACAGTATGTAGTGATTGTAAGCGTTTGTTTGGCAAGGTTAATACAGTGCCATCAGCAAAGAGTTCAGTGTTGAGGTTGGAGGCCAATGGCAGGTCATTAACATAAATTATAAATAATAATGGGCCTAGAGTTGAGCCTTATGGCACGCCACGGGTTACTGGAATCTGTCTCAAATATATCATGCAGTTAAACAACTCGCTCCGTTGTGGTTTGAAATTAAATTCGAAATTCTAATAGGATTCAAAAGTAGCAGCCAAAATATCTTGCGGACGATTCAAATCCGAACCGGTTGTCACATATGTGCTAAGTAACAACACTTTGGGAATGGTTATGGACAACTTCAAGCAACATGACCTTTCTATGTATTTTGGCCTTCAACCCGATGCTTTAAATCCCCAAAACATGCAAATGCTCTCTGTATGTGTTCAATATTTCAATAATGAAACAAGGCACAACAAACTAAATCATTGATTTTTTCGAGGATGCAAATGAAAGTGCAGATCAAATGTTCAATTGTTTGAAAAAGATGATTGAATAATTTCAACTTGATTGGAAAAGAGTTTCTTATTTTAGTGCAGATTATGCACATAGCCGTTTTAAAATAAACCCATTCTCTCTGTATAGCAGTATTCGCACATTAAACAAGATATAACTTCGGCTAACCGCAGAGTGCATATTTTACACAATGCAGAAAAGTTTGCTTTGGGAAATGTAAATATCATGGACATTAAAAATATGGTCCTGAAAATTCTGAGCCCGGATCTTTAGTTATCGTAATTGTTCCTAAATTTACAACGCGTTTTGTAATCCGCATTCGTTAATTTATGCGTCTTTATTTAAAATTGTTCACTCTTTGGATTTCCCTCTTGTCTTTAGACATTAATTTGCAGTTTTAAATTTGCAATAGAACGGACACAAAATTAATCACAAATGCTGGAATCGGATTTACTATGTTGGAAAATCGTTGTTGCAAAGTTTTGTTAAGTAATTCCTAGACGTAATTTTGCTTTGAATGATTTTTCTTTCGTTTAAATCAAATAATGAAAAAAAACACAATCAATCAGACGCTGCAAAAAAGATGCAGACAACAAGCAGCAAACGATAACTCGTACAGTACGTAACCGTCACTGTAACTGACCCTAAAATGTGCGTTTGCTACTTATCAAAAAAATTGTGATGAAACTCATTTTAGATTTATAATCGAACACAAAACTGGTTTCGGGAGAATAAAACGACTTGAAATTACTGGTAAGATGTGGTTTAATTAAATGTGCTCATTGCATTTTTAACAAAACAAATGAGAATCACAAAACAGCTTTACAAAATCCTAGAATTTCGTTTAGACCTGTTTCATCCGAAAATGGAGTTTAGCTTATGAAGCTGCAGAAGATTTTGGCTCTGCTTTGTTTATCAAAAGACATCATTAGACCGACGACAATTGTCAGATGGCCTATAACTCGAACAAGAAATAATAAATTGCCCTAATTTCAGCTGCACTATCCGACGGCCAGCAAATCATTCGGACACTAATTTTTTTGTTCAAAATTTATTGGTCTCTGAAAAGTGTTAGTTTACTAAAACAACGTAATTTATTGGCCTCTGAAAAGTGTTAGTTTACTAAAACAACGTAAGTGTTCTTCCAGTTAATGTCGCGCAACTAAGCCAGCTAAGTTCAGATTTTCTTGCGTCCATGCACAGCCAAATGCTATAACGGCAGCCAATATCTGAGCCCTGAGCTGTTTGTGCGTGATTAACAATTGTTGAGTGAACGCTATCTGTTGTTTGCGACGTTGAGCATTGCATATTGTATCGGCGTTGTTGTGCAGTTGGTGTAAAGATGCTACAGCCGGAATTTATAACACTGGTCTACACAAATTTTGAAATAAAGAAAAGAACATGTCCCCTTGGCTAATTTTGGTGCGCTGATTTCGAATGTGATGTTAGTTTTTTTGTATTAGGTCTCAGGTTTTAGTAATTCTCTGTTATCACCCCTCTCCAATAAGCTTTAAATGTCGTTTTGGATACATCAAAACTAAAGGAAACCGATACCAATTTTCAAAATATTCCAATTTTTAGAAGCTGTGCACATACAGTAGGTCTGATGTATTGTCAATGACATTATTCTTTTAATCTTGCTTTTATACCCTCATCCCAGCTGGATAATACTTTGTTCTCCTACAAGTATCCAACTTTCTGTAAACTTTCCGAGTGACATTTTTGCTCAGTTTGCTTTGTAGTAATTCATTGGAAAAGCTCACTTCAAGCAGGAAAGGTAAACTATCTTGATGAGTTTGACTGCTATTGGAAATCTTATGGCAGTTAAACAAGGCATGCATTTTCCACCAGGGTTGAGCTTAGACTGCAGGGATGCTGTGTTATGGTAGCTAGATGGCGCTAATACTGCTGAAATTCATTTCATAAATTTTGTTTTGCAGAAAGTTATCAAAATATTTCATTTTAGTGTTTCAGTGCCAAAGCATGACATCAAGTCGTAGAGGCTGTGCAAATGATCCTGATCTTTTCTGTTACGTTTGTGGTCGTTTCACAAGGACAAAGGACAGATGAAATATTACTTCATTCATAAAGAATGCATACCATGCTTACTTTGGTGTAAAGCTGGGCGACCAAGATAAATACTGGGCCCCACACAAAGTATGTATAACCTGTGTCTCAACGTTCAGCTTGTGGATGAAAGGAAAGAAGCATTTCTCTTTTGGAGTTCCCATGGTGTGGCGAGAGCCACAAAATCATCTGAATGACTGCTACTTTTGTGCTGTTAGAGTTACTGGTTTAAAATCCAAAACAAGGTCATCTATCAAATATTCCAGTTTGCCATCAGCAATTCAGCCAGTTCCTCATACTGATGAATTTCCTGTACCAAATTTCAACAGTTTTCAGCTGACTGAAAGTGACCTAGCATCTTTAAGTGAGGAGAGTGACCGATGTGAAGAGTTTATAGTCTCCAGTCAGAGTGATGAGCCACAATTATTTACTCAAGCAGAGTTGAATGATTTAGTGAGGGAGCTTGATCTTCCGAAATCTTCTGCTGAATTGCTAGGATCACAACTAAAAGAAAAGAACCTGTTGGCTCCTGAAACAAAGGTCAGTTTCTATCGTTACAGGGGAAAAGGTCTCATAGAATTCTTTAAAATGGAAGAAAACTTGCTGTTTTGTGACAACATAGATGGACTCATTACAGCAATGGGAACTTCCTATACTCCATCAGAATGGAGACTGTTTATAGGCAGTTCTAAAAGAAGTCTTAAATGTGTTCTGCTGCACAATGGTAATAAACTTGCTTCAATACCAATCGGTGATTCTGTGCAAATAAAGGAAACCTATGAAAATATGAAAACCATTCTTGACAGAATCAAATATGCCGAACATGATTGGGTAATATGTGGAGACTTGAAAGTGCTATCCATGCTCCTTGTCATTTGCAGTGGGTACACAAAATACCCGTGCTTCCTCTGTTTATGGGATCTGGATAAAAAAGAGATTGGCCAAGTAGAGAGGTGTTCGTTACTGGAGAGAGAAACATCGTGAATGTTCCATTAGTGAACAGAGAAAAAGTGCTTTTACCTCCATTACACATAAAGTTAGGACTAATGAAGCAATTCGTGAAGGCTTTAGACAAAGAGGGAGAGTGCTTCAAATACCTATGCACTAAGTTTTCTCGTCTAAGTTATGACAAAATCAAAGCAGGAATTTTTGATGGACCCCAAATAAGGCATTTGCTGAAGGATCAGGAGTTTATCTCCACAATGAAAAGAGAAGAACTGCAAGCATGGAAAGCATTCTCAGATGTAGTGAAAAACTTCCTTGGCAACATGAAATCCCAAAACTTCAGTGAACTTGTTGAAAACTTGTTACAGGCTTTTCACAACCTACAGTGTAACATGAGCGTTAAAGTACACTTCCTGTATAGCCATTTGGACTATTTTTCAGAGAACTTAGGGGCTTTCAGTGAAGAGCAGGGTGAAAGATTTCACCAAGACATAAAAGTGATGGAAAAAAGGTATCAAGGAAGATGGAACATCAGTATGATAGCGGACTATTGCTGGAGTTTGATGCGTGAAACTTCGGAATTTGAACATTCCCGTCAATCAAAAAGAAGGAAGCTATTGCCTTAAGATTTTGTTTAAGATTGTTATTTCATCCCCTTTGCTAAATAAATGCCACATCTATCGCTTAGTATGAGCTTTTGTTTTCACAGCTTCACTATAATTGATGCTATTGTGGTGAGCAGCAGTAAAAAATTATAATCAGAATTTTTGAAAAATGTGACCTAAGACAGCAAAACGATTGTCAGATTCGAAATCAGCACCCCAAAATTAGCCAGAAAGGATGGTTCTCATTCTTGTTTCTTAATCTCGATCAAATTTTGTAGACCTGTGTAATCCAGTCCAAATATTGTTCGCTTCTCAAGTCCGCAATGATCTGTAAACTTGTTTTTATAGAGGCCCAAATGCATCTTTTAGTCACTGCTGAAGGCCAATCCAGCATTGTAGGACTTTTACAGAGACAAACTGTAAAACTTGGCCACAGCTTGTTAGCTGAAGATTATCTTTTTAAAAGGGAGCTTTTGAGTTTCGAAGAATTTTTGTTTAAATAGGTAGCTTATTAATGCGTTTTAAAGTCAATTGCCATGTTTTTGGATATTAATTTTAAAAATTGTTTGATTCTTAAAGTTGATTATCTTCGCTTCTACGCATCACTTTATCCACAATTACAAGCTATGTTTGGCCCTCTTATTCGTGTTAACTTACTAGGCCGACAATTGGGATGCAGCCTACAGGTTGCCGATTACTGTCTAACCGTGCCTGAACAATATAAAACTAGAATCAAAATACACCTACCGAGCTTTAGGGTGAGTTATGGGTCAACTTTCATTTCATAATGTATTACGTTCTTAGAGAAGCTGAAGGGAGATGAGAATAGAAGATTTTCTAATGCTCAGATAGTCGTGTGAAAGTTAAATATCAAGACTTATTGTAGTGAACCAAGGCCGACAAGTTGATGCCTGGCTTTATTCAACTAATAAAGCACTCATCACAGTTAGCAAACGTATAAAACAGCTGTAAAATAAAACGTTATAAGGAAACCAAAATATAGCTTATCAAAGTAAATATTCGTTAATACAATTAATTAGCTGACTGTCATTGCACTACAGCCATGGTTATTGCAGCAAGCTTATTGCTTGCACAACGCAAATAATGCAACTGATTGCAAGGCTCGAAGGAACAAGCAAACTACGCATTAGCAAATTAGGCACGCGAATAGTTGCAGTATCAACATTTACTACATTCCTCCCTAGTAACCAAACTTAGTTACAAATGATGTAAACAACAGTATAACACAATATTAGTTCACGCTAGTAACATAGTGACTGATTGCTGAAGAAATGTCAATCAGTAAGATATGGGATCTCCATATTTTTCTGGCTGTTTACGGATGCGTCGTGATCGACGTACACCCGAGTTGCTAATATTAGCAGAGTCATTTTGTAACCGTTCATTGTCGAGTTGAGTGGTAGATTCTAAATCGTGTTTGTCAGTTGGTTCTAAGGGTTTTTGGGCGTTTTCTATTTCCGCTGTGGTATCAGTTGCCGGTAAGTCATTAGTTAAATCGGAAGAAGGCTCAATTGCAGTAGTTTTCGGGCAGGGAGCCAAATCAGTTGTTGATACTGTGCTTTCACGACCGCCTGGAAAACGGATATGCGCAAAACTGGGATTAGCATCGAGTAAATCAACTTCGTCAATCAAAGGTTCATCTTTATTTCGAACAAATCGGCGTAACAAAACTGGTCCTTTTTGTAGTAGCCAAGAAGGTAGACTTTTCCCTAGCTGGACCGTCTTCCGAACCCAAAAAATCTTTCATGTGGTGTGCTGTTAGTTGACATACACAATAGGGACCTAACAGCATGCAAAGCATCGGGAATCACATCTTGCCACTTTTCAACAGGGCTTTGTTGGTCGCAAACCATTAGCTGAACTGTTTTCCAAATTGTTTTATTTGTCCGCTCAACTTTAGAATTACCAGTCGGGTGGTAAGGGGTACTACGACTGGCAGCTATTCCTCGTTTGACTAGATAATTCCTTAAATCTCTGGCCATAAAAGCAGCCCCGCGATCGCTGTGCACGTAGATTGGCAGGCCAAACAGAACAAACAGCTGAGTTAGGCTTCTGATTACAGTAGCATTTGATAGGTCTTTGCACGGAAAAGCAAAAGGATATCGAGAGTACTCATCCGTCACAATAAAAATATATGGAGCTGGTCCAAGCACAGGTCCTTTGAAGTTAATACTTATACGCTCCCTTGGGCGTGTAGCTTTTATAAGCGATTCTTCTTCTTTCATGCAAAATCGAGGTTTTATCTTTGCGCAAATTTTACAATTGCTGCATACTCGTTTTACATCATTCACAGAAAATGGAAGATTTTTAGTCCTGACAAAATGAACTAACCGGGTGATTCCAGGATGTCCCAACTTCTTGTGAATGTCTGCGAGATCGCAAGAGTAGGTACTAGCAACAACTTGTATGCGTGACAAGGAATCGGGAACTACACTAAGTTTGCCCAGGCGATGGTAAATACGGTAATCGAAACAATCCAACTCGGTTCTCCATAATTGAATTTTCCGGTTTTTAACTTTGCCTTTGCTTGTTTTATCGAGCATAAAAGATAGAGCGCGTTGATCAGTAACAAGATCAAAACATTTGCCATAGAGGTAATGACTCCATCGCCTAACAGCTTCCATTATAGCGAGAGCTTCTTTTTCAACAACAGGATAAACCTTTTCGCTCTTATTAAGTGTTTTTGAAAAAAAAGCAACTGGTCTTCCTTCTTGACTTAAAGTAGCAGCCACACAATGTTCAGAAGCATCGCAATCAACTTGAAAAGGTACATCATCTCTGATATATGGCAAGCAGCAATTGAGAAGAGTTTCTTTTAGAGATTCAAATGCCTCGGCAGACTCTTTAAACAAAGGGAAATCATTACAAGTAATAGCCAAATTAAGAGGCCGAATGCGCTCAGAAAACTGAGGAATCCAACGTGCGTAGTAAGCAAACATACCTACTAATCGTTGCAGCGCTGATTTGCAAGTTGGCAATTGTAAGTTCATTAGCGGTTTCAGTCTTTCAGGGTCGGGTCGAATAACGCCATGCGGTACGCGATAACCCAGTAAATCTATCTCAGATTTAGCAATGATCAACTTCGACTCGTTAAAAGTCAAGTTGTTTTTTGCAGCAGCTTTAAGAAGAGCGTTTAAATTTCGATCATGATCTTCCTTATTGGCTCCCACAACAGTGATATTGTCCAAATAAGCGTATGTTCCTTGCAGTTTGTATTTCTGAATGCTTTCTTGAATTATTCTTTGAAAATACGACACCCCGTTGGTAACGCCAAAAGGAAGCCTAGTATATTGATAGAGCTTTCCATCAGCTGTAAAAGCTGTATATTCCCGATCGGCTTCACAAAGGGGAATTTGATGATAGGCCGACTTTAGATCTAATGTACTAAAAATTCTTCCTCGAGCAATTTGATTAACTTGATCATCAATTCTTGGAAGCGGATATGCGTCCAAAAGGGTAAACTTGTTGATAGTTCAAGAATAATCGGTCGCCATTTGCTTTTTATGCCGCCCATCATCAGCAATAAGGACTTGAGCTCGCCAAGAAGACGTGGATGGTTCAATTATATTATCATCTAGTAATTTCTTTATTTCTGATTGAATGAATTGCTGATCTTCCTCATTAAAGCGTCTTGATTTCGTTGCAATAGGTCTTACGCCCGGGTCGAGATTTTTAAAAATACGAATCGGGTTGATCTTTGCAGCCGCAACTGTGCAAACGGATGATTTAATGATAATATCTTTTCCTTCTTCATTCACTTCAAATACAACTCGACGATGCCGTTTTATGAAATCTTGGCCGAGTATAAGATCAGCACACTGATTTTGTGTTACTCCAAGCTGCAGGTTATACTTTTGTTCGAAAACAGTCAGCTCTGCTGACGTTTTACCCAAGCTTTTAAAAGCAGCATTCTGTTTTGCTAAAGCTACTTCTGTAATCGACCCGTTGGGCGCCTTCAACTTGAGCCATTCAACCGCGTTTAAGCTGATGTGTCTATGCGAAGCTCCAGAGTCCAATAATGCGTAAATAGTCTTTTTATTGATTTGTACTGGAATGGTACACAAGGCTAAGCAGTTTGGTACTCCAATTAGCGAAAATAAACACGGAGATAAGGACGCAGCTACAGTGTCATTACCAGAGCTAATTTGATCATCTTTTTCGTCATGAATTCCCGCTGTTAAAGATTTTGATGACGATCTGCATGCTTTGTAAAAATGTCCTTTTTTTCCGCAACCCCGGCAGTAGCAATCTTTAGCAGGGCATTCCTTTCTACCGCCGGGATGTATATTACCAGCACAAAAATAACACCGTTTCTTGTTTTGGCCAGTTTTACTTTGGGAGGAACAAGCGGCGGAGACAGGCGATTGCAAAGGTTTTTGTTCTCTTGTAAGTAGAAGATGTCTGGCGTAAGTTGCATTTTTTTGCTTTAAAAACGTTTGATCTAGCATGGTTTTTGCTTCATCGTAGGTGGCACTTTCTTCGACCAGATCGAATATCTCTGGTGACAGATAGCAATGCAATAATGCTAATTCATCTATTACTCTATACGGAGCATCAGCATTTTGTTCAGCGGCAGGCAGCCGGAGAGATTGTTCAACCGTATTAGCAAATGAAGTAAATGTTTTTATCCAATGTTTATAATGCTTGTAAGCAAATGGATCTCCGGGATCCGCGTTGAATATTTGCGGCTTGAGTAAACGATTCATATGAAATTTATTAGTTGAATAAATTGTAGTGAACCAAGGCCGACAAGTTGATGCCTGGCTTTATTCAACTAATAAAGCACTCATCACAGTTAGCAAACGTATAAAACAGCTGTAAAATAAAACGTTATAAGGAAACCAAAATATAGCTTATCAAAGTAAATATTCGTTAATACAATTAATTAGCTGACTGTCATTGCACTACAGCCATGGTTATTGCAGCAAGCTTATTGCTTGCACAACGCAAATAATGCAACTGATTGCAAGGCTCGAAGGTACAAGCAAACTACGCATTAGCAAATTAGGCACGCGAATAGTTGCAGTACCAACATTTACTACGCTTATGACCTAAACGTTTGAATGAGCTGGAAAGAGAATCAAGTGTCCTTGAAATATATTTTCATGGATTTGTTTTACTTGCGCTGGAAAACGTCCTTTCTTAAATCAATCGAGTCAATTTGAGAGAATTGCCATTGTCACACCTGCAAAGTGACCAAGATGCTTTTTTCAGCAATCATTAGTTGGTAAGGTTTTCGTTCCGGTTTCATCATTTTCTGTATGTGCTATAATATATTATGTGCCTTTTTTTCATTTTCTGTTACACATGAATTGCCAGTGTACATTAATACTAAACCTTACATAAAGCATCTTAATTCTTTGTGTTAACTTTCCTTAAAATGTCCGAATATTAAACTGATATTATTGGAAATTATCTCAGATTACCTGACAACTATAAGACGCCAACAAAGTGGTCTCAAGTCTGCGCATTTATGACCTATTAAAGTTTTGAAGAAAATTGGAGAAGTAAAGGAGAGTTTTGGAAGTAATGTTTTAGATAGATCATACCCGAAATACTGTCGAACAATCCAGATTTGAATTTTTGAAATTATTCGACAAATTCAAACAAGTGCTATAGAAACCGCTGAAATAGAATTGGCGCAATTTTCAGTTTTGTGATAAATTACATCGTGATGCTTTTGTCGCACTTGCAAAAGATTAACTATAATCACACGTACAAGCACAACTATAGTTGTTTATTAATCCCAATTACAAAATGTAATCAATGCGCACGTTTATATTTAATTACCGTTGCTCTGATATCATCAAAAAATGTCACGACAATGGTACCTTGCAGTTGATGGGATCCCACTAAAATGCACTCTCAATCACAGAGAAAACGCGCAATATATGATCAATCAGTGTTTCTGTGTGGAAAATCGTAACATAGAACTCAATCCACAAATGATTTAGTTCTAACTCAAACAACAGGTCATTGAGCTGTATTCTTCGCAAATTGTTTTGTGACGTTTACTGCAGGTGAATGTGCACTTCTTATCCTTTGATCATGGATAAATGAAGCATCTCTTGCGCCGTGATGGACAGAATTGGCTGAATTTTTTGTACAGTAGGAGGAGATTCTGGTGAAATCGAGTGGCTGCGATTGATTTGCTTTACATTTTGAGATGCTTGAGATGTCATCAATCTGCCAGAAATCCAAGCAATAATAGATGAAAGAAGAAAGTTGTCAGTCCTGTAGCACTCCTACTTCGGGCCCCCCCCCAAAGTAAGCGCAAGAGCCCCTGCGCACAGGTCATATCACTTTAGAGGTGTAAAATTGAAAAGCTGCATTAAGAAAATACACCACAATTTGTACATAAGTAAACAGGCTAATGTCAGAATAAAGCATGTCGATACCGAAGGTGCAAGTCATAAAAAATTCGGCACCGATGCCAGAGTTCAGTAGGACATTTATGCAGACACTGCGAAACGAAAGCAATGACACTGAAAAACATGAAAAAGTTATAAAAACACACTATCATTTAAATAGTCTGGAGCGAACCTTTTTGTTCGCAAATGCTGTTATGACATTGTCATAATCAAGAGATCGGGCGCAGTCATTTTCGATTGACAACATGGCTAATGAAGATAGTCTACTGTCTGTCATAGACGTTCTATTAAAAGTTTTGATCAGTTTCAATTTGCTGAAGCTTCTTTCAGCGCTGGCAACAGTCACGGGGCAAGTTAGTAAGACTCGAAGTGCGATGTACACATTCGGATACAATTCAAATAAATGAGTCTTTAGAAGATAGTTCAGAAAGTCTTGAGCCGTATTGAGATTGCGTTTTTTTTCTAAAATTAAAACAAACCGCTGTAGCTCAGCGCTCATTTCATCAGAATCAATGTCACCGAACTTTTTTTGGAACTCTTTACAGCAAGTAAGAAGAGCATTTTCTTGTTGCACAAGCAAAAGTTTGTCTCGTGTGTACAAAAACGAAAAGGCGGAAGAAACCTCACGTAACAAATTAAAGCGCTCCTTTATTGACGTAATAGCCTGGTCTACTAATGGATAGAAAAAGTTGCTTTTAAATTTCAGTTCAGGAGTAGCTCGTTGTTCCTCTTCACCTTGGTAATCAAACAATCTTCTTTTCTTTCCACTTCTTGACGGAGGAAAAGAAGGATCAATATCCAATTCCTGTGCTATTTCAACAGCAGATGTTGCGGCACTGTCATAACCCGTTGTGCGATAGTTTTGCAAAAACTTTTCAGTTGCCTGGATTTCCGTTTCCATTGTATGAAGGGAGACTCCATACGATTGAAGAATCTTGCTTGCTTTATTGACTTGGAATAGGATATCATACCAAATAAACACCGACAAAAGAAAACTCCATTTTGATAAATGAGCTATCAACGATTTTGTTTCTGAGGCAGCTCTTCCATCTTTTCTTTCTATGGAAATGGCTTCCAAGTCTTTCAGTGCCAGCAACACCTCTTTTAAATTGTATCGAAGAGGCTTGATGCATTTAATTCTGCTTTCCCAACGAGTATCAGATTGTGACTTTATGGACAGCTCCACACCCCAGAATGTTTTCCTTTCATGTTAGCACCATTATCATATGACTGACCTCGACAATCACACAGTTCGAGTTGCAGTTCGGTCGCTTTTTCTAAGAAAGCGTCCAACAAGCCTTTCCCAGTACTGTCACTTATTCTCAAGTAGCCAAAAAATGTTTCTTTAACAACAGCAGCTTCTTCATTACATAGTACATAACGGAGAATGACAGACATTTGTTCATGATGTGACATATCTGGAGTGCAGTCCAAAATTATAGAAAAATATTTTGCCAATTTCAATTGCTGTAAATTTTCTTTTTCAACTTGAAGCTCTTTTAGGATCGGATCTCTTCTTGCCAAAAGCTCAAATATACCCAGAAAATTTCCATTGTAAGGAGATCCTAAGACTTCTTCAGATCCTCTAAAAGCAAGATTCCTTTCCGATAGAAACAAGGCAATGTCGATAAGTCTCTCTAAAACATTTCTCCAAAAACGTCTTTCATTGAAAAAAATATTCATCTCGCGTTTGTCGATAGTGGATGAATTTCTTATCCCTTCAGCTAGCAACATCCATTGACTGCAGCATTCTTGGTGGGAAATGCCGTTTTCATGGTCTTTCAGTTTTTTCGAAAAACCCTCCCATGTATTTATACCACTACAAAAGGGGCTTAGTGTTTTTCCAAATAGCTTACAACAAAAGCAAAAAACTTGATCTGATTCCCCAGAATAAACTAGCCACGACCGTGAAACACTTTCACCATTAGGTAACACACGTTTATAATGGTTGGAGGAAAAACGTCGCCTTGGAGTTGTGTTATTATATGGAAAATTCATTATTAGTTGATGTGGTCCACGCTTTACTATATCACATCGTTGAGCATCAGAAATACTTTCAGGCCATTTACATGGGTCATCAGGGATAGGGGTAAATTGAGATTCAGTTATTTTTGATATTGAAGGTTGCGTATTGGCAGGTAAATCACAACTTACATTTTCTGGAAATTCACAATCACTTTGATGCTGATCGTCATAGTCTTCTTTTTCTTGTACACTATAGTTTTCTTCATCCCTCTCGGTACTAGTGCCAAGTCTACTCTGCTCAGTAATCTTGAAAAAATCTGTCATCTTGGGCAATTTCGCTACAGCATCTCGAGCAGTGGCTGCTTCTTTTCTCTTTTGAGCACCACTTTTTGAACGTTTCATTCTATACAATGTCAATAAAATACTTTATCTGCACTCTGCAGTGTATATATATTGTCCCGGTATTTATAGCCAAACAGAATTCCAGACCATTCTATGATTGTTGCGTAACAACGGCATTGTTACGTCAATCGAATATTCAAGATTCTACCAGAAAATCAATCGAAATATTCTAGATTCTGCGAGATAAAATGACGTAACATTCACTTATGATGTCACAAGCCAATTTCTTCGTACAGTTTAAATCGGTTGTAAACAAGTCTGCTGAACTGAAAATAGTCACGTAGCCAAAAAGCAATTTCAGACTAACTTGGGCCCCCAAAGTTGGCCTGGGCCCCCCCCAATTGGGGGGTTTGGGGGGCGGCTGCTACGTCTCTGATCATGGATAAATAAAGCACCTCTTGCGCCATTATGGACAGAATTGGCTGAATTTTTTGTACAGTAGGAGGAGATTCTGGTGAAATTGAGTGGCTGCGATTGATTTGCTTTACATTTTGAGATGCTTGAGATGTCATCAATCTGCGCTTAGGCTGAAGAACAATTACTGATACCATTGGGGTCAATATGACCTCAAACAAGTAAACTGTAAAATTTTAATAGAAGTAAGTAATAAGAACAAAAATTTCTTGAAGACGCACATTTTACAAGAACTTATACAGAAAATAGTAGACAAGAGCGTATCAAAATAGCTTATCGTTTGCAGCATATGGCATCGCAAGTACGGATGTGGTCATATCGATCCATCATACCAGAGCAGGGTTAAATATGAAAAAGTGCTCGCATGCAATGACATTGCAGTTTCGAATCGTAAACTGAGTTTAATCATGCAACGTTTCACTGTAATTACGTCACTTAGTCATAATTACACGAGTCATGGGCAGCAACAATCAAAGATCCGGGAGTATTGTAAACTTGAACTTGTGCAACATAAGCAAAGTTTTTATTAAGGTCGCTCTACACAGTATACGTTTTAGTCCGGTTTTGAACATTTTTTTGCTAATATGCATATTTATACCAAAGATTTCATCTGCTTGGATCTTTATGTGACACTTTATCGTTTGCAGCATATGTAGTTGTTCGAATATCGCATTATGTTTACCAAACACGTATACGTTATTGCCCATAAAACGTTTAAAAAGATTTTTGTTGACAAAACCAGATGTTCACGCAACAAGGTATACTGTGAAACACCAAATAAATATTCAAGCGGATAAATATTTAGGCACAAAAATGCATGAGAGCAAACAACGTACAAAACCGGACAAAAAACTTATAAATCTGGACAAAAACCGTTGAAAAATGTATCCTGTGTACAACGATCTTTTGTCATTTTTATATCGATGCTTTACTGTCATGATTCCTTGGTAGAATATTGAACAAGGCATGATGTGGAAACAGCTAAGATGCTAAGAGCAGTAAAATGGAAGAGTTTAACCCCTCATGAAATATTATGGAAATTATTGTATTTCAAGTATGGTTGGATAATGTTGGTTGTAAGACGTTTTTGTTTTGAAAATCACTTGAGCAATTGAGAGAATACCGTACCTCGGGCTTACGAGGCATTTTTATGGAAGTCAGATGTTGCGGTTGTGAACTGGCGGACTCAGATATTCTTAGACGGAGTGCAGTTTTTAAACCTTTCAGGCATGCCCTTAATTAAAGTATGTTTTTCTCCTAATTTTTAGCGTATTCATGAAAACATTTTGGGGAGTCATTTTAATATGAGCAACACATTTTTATTGAAATCAACATTTGATGCGAGAAGCAAACTGTAATATTTTCGATAAGGGCGGACCAATTTAGAGGAAAGATTTACTCTTGTGCTTCCTATTTACCTACATCCTTGCCATGCATTTCCCTAGAAAGTAGATTTACACATTAGATTAAAATTCTTAAATCATTATCACCAAGAACTTGAAAGAAGTTTACATAAAAATTAGACTATCGTGTTGTAACTAGAAATAAAAGACGATATTTTTCCCAAATCCTCAGTAATTGGTAATACGTATTTCAACACATTTGATTAAAGATACCAAGCCATTCTTTGATAGACGTAGAATTGAAGGAAGCTAGACTTTCATTCCTATATCGATTGCCTTGCATACATAAGCAAATTACTTAATCCTTCTTTAACATTTATGCTCGTTTTAATCACGTAGCACGAGCTGTAGTGGCTCAAAAGAAGTGCAGCAGCAATGCAGATGATAAGAAATTTTTTCTGTATTTCAAATCTTTTCGTTTTGAATTCTCTTTTGTTTTTGACAAAACACTCATCTTCAAAAGACATTATCTTTTATCTTATCTGTCATTGTGCAAAACAACATGCAACAATATATCTTTTGAGAATATTTTGTTCGATGTTGTTTTGCGCAATGACAATATTCTGACCACAACAACTAGACTCTCAAGTTTCACAGACTCTCAAGTTGCAAACTAGTAGTTTTATTGTAATGTGGCCTGAGTTTTCAAGAGTAGATGATCTACGCGCGGTGCCTTTCTCTAATTATGCGTAGTTTATTTTGTTTCGCAAGAACACTACTCAAACACACACTTCACCTTTCTCGATAGCGCTCAGTTGGGTAAGTGAATCGTACAGGTTTATGCCTGGAGATTATGACATTTTTTGTGCATACAACTGCATGAAAGGAACTATGAGGCCCTTTTATTACTACTCTGTGTTTGTGTATTACTTTAGTTAAGCTAACAAGAAAACTTGGCATTATTAATATTTGATTGTATAACTTCATAAATTCGTGCATATAAAGATGTAGCAAGGGTGGGAAAAGGTTCCCGAACTCTTTAAAGGTAAAATAATTATTCCAAAGTCAAATTTCTAATGAAAGATAAATGTATTTGTACCGGTATTTGGATATGACCAAGTTTGCATGGAAACCTCCTGGCTAATTTTAATTAGATTTTGCTTTACTTCATCGCACCTCGTGCTGGGCTGAAATTAACCAAGTAGATCTATTACACTATTTTAAAATCTAGCTGTGATCACACCTAGACTAGAACTAAGACTCGGTTTTTTTGTTTCCAGCGATAACTTTTCCGATTTGGGGTTCGTCGGCGTAGTTGAAGCTCCAAAGCACCTTAACTTTTCAGTAAGACAAAAATTACAGTTTACGTGTAGCCTAAGCGGTGCAGAACTTTTGTTACAAAAAAAGCTCTTACACTTGTTTTTAAGAAACAATACTATATTTTAAATCTAATCGAAATTTTTGATTGGTTCAATTCTTTTATCTACTAATTTTACTGTGTATTTACATGGACTTCTTTTTCAACTCTCCCCTCACTCGTAACCAGGACAGTCCAAATGCAAATTTTATCTGTGCAAATAATAAGAACAAACCTGGCATAGATCTAAGCTGTAATTCTTCTCTTCTGTCACATAATATTTGCACTGTGTCTTCTCCCAGCATATGTTGGCACAGTTTCTACCTCACGTTCACCGGATGGGGAAGACCAAAGATATTTCAGATTTTTTGTTGTTGTCACTGATATCATTTTCGGTTTCCTAGCTTCATCTGTAAAATCAACAGCTAATAATTCCTCTACTATGTCGGACAACACTTCTGTTATTTCAAGTTCCTGTTGCTGTTCATTTTGAAACGGAAGCATACCTTCTGTCGTACGATGTTTAGTTGTTCAACAAAACTTTAGAAAGCACTCTAATTTTACTCAGCACCAGTAAAAGTTTCAAGATATCTAAACAAGGCAATCAAACATTTGACTGAGCATAATAATTTGTGCCATATTTAATAATGAATGACCAAACAACGACATTATAATGCGATACGTACTGCTAAGTATCGAAACTCGACGTCATTCTTACATGTCAGACCGCTTGCCATACCAAGAACGATAGTTATTATTTATAAAATCTAGGGTACTTGTGGTTTATCTGTCACCACTTTTTTCACCAGGTATTAAATTACTATTATTTAACTGTATATATAATGTTTAAGCCTAAAATGAGGTGACTAACCCTAACCCTAACCCTAACCCTAACCCTAACCCTAGCCTTAACCCTAACCCTAACCCTAACCTGGTGAAAAAAAGTGGTGACAGATAACCCACAAGTACCAAATCTAGTAACAATCTGAAATACCCTTGTCATGACATCATAAAAAAGTAGGCTCAGATTGTTTTGTTTTGATTATTCATTGTTTGAGATTTGTTGTGACAAAGTCCATTCATAAAAAGTTAGGAAATTTTGGCCCGATTGATAAAAACCTCTCGAAACAGGAGTTCAATAAATTCTAGAAACTAAGTTAGGTTTTGCGAAATACCGCCATGGATCTCACAGAACCCTCTTTGCACTCATGGTTAGGTGCAGTCAATGCTTAGCTCATTAGCTTCGAAATCAAAATGAAAAATCTTGCAACAGCTCAGTATAAGATCATAAATATTATTGTAATAAATTGCCGCCCGCACTGCAAAATGTTTGTTTGGTCAGTTGTGACCTTTGTTGTTAGCAGAACAATAATTAAAAAAACATAGGTGAAAATATCATAAGGAGATCAATTAATATTGCATACTGCTATGATCATCAGATTGTTGTCTGGCATTAAACGAGTCTCAAAACTGTACGGGAATTTACACGACTTGACATTAAATAGGAGATTTAACCCTCTCACTCCCAAAACTCAAAATCGAGCATGGGACAACTTTACTTTTATAAAAAAAAAACCACAATGCGTGATTTGGCGTATGAAGTTCAAATAGTCGCTGATATAAATGATATCTACAGTCAGGGCTGGTTTTAAGCCTACATGACTAATTTCGCAAATTTGGACCCGCATCTTAAGGGGGCCAAGTGCCAGCTACCGTTTGAAGACTTTTCTGTAATCTAAGAGAAATAAATCATTATCGAAAACGTAACATGAAGAATGAAATGTTCTTATTCCTCACATAATTAATTATTATGTGTATCATATTAACAGAAAATTGTCTTTACGTCGCTTCTATCAATATCAACAGCCGAGAGGGTAGGCCTTTCAATCAAAAAGGTTCCAGAAGTGTGTGCTCGTCTATGTTTAAGTTAGCCTACAATAAAAACACGTTTTCTCTCGTTGTTTATAAGTGTCATACTCTCAGTTTTATGTACATTTTTTTAAGACTCTGTTTTCTTCACGTGATTCGTGAGTATCATTGCTCTTTGGATATAATATGTTTTTTAGGTATTTTAGGACATATTGTACCGTAACAACATAATTTTACAAATCATCAGTGTATGGAAAAAATAACGAAACACAAAGAGTGAGCTAATCAGTCATATAAATGACATTTAGCAGTATGAATATTGTGACGCGCGTCTCCGAAAAACCAAACAAAGGTTGGCGAGAGTTTAGCTGATTGAGAATATACCGATTATTTATCGTGTTCCATTGATATTTATATACCAGGGTGAACCAAAATCATCTTGCACATTTGGAGGCCTAATAAAAGCCAAACATAACAAACAATGTACAAAGATTTTTTATTTTCCTAATGTACATAAAATGCCATTTTATTTTATTTACACCAAAATGTATTTTTATATTTAAAAAGTTTTATTTTTATTTATTTTCAGAATATCCTTATTGACTGGACTAGCGAGCATTGGGTATTCATTGCGCATTTGCACTTCACGCAATGTGACGAGTAGGTAGAGAATCATGTTTTTTGAGCCTAAAGTGCAAACGGAATGCTCTTTGCGTTGCAGTTACCGATTTGTTGCTTTTGAAAAATGTTTCCACAATGAATGGGCGATGCTCGCCAGTCCAGTTAAGGATATTCTGAAAATAAATAAAACTAAAACATTTTTAAATATATAAAGACATTTCGGTGTAAATAAAATAAATGGCATTTTCTGTACATTAGCAAAATAAAATAATTTTTATAAGTTATATATTATGTTTGGTTTTTATTAAGCCTACAAATGTGTCAGATCATTTTGGTCCGCCCTGTATATTTGGTGCACGATAATGATATGACAGTGTTGGGGAGTGTTTGGGATATCATAAAGAAAAACTACATAACAGCAGTATGAAATTAGCCATGGAAAAATGGAAATATAGAGCAGTGGCCCCGCCATCAGCTTTTTGATTGAGCTGCGAAATTCCCCGCAATAATCCTGCTACTGTAATTTATTTATAGTAAATTTGATTTATCCAACACAGAAGCTGTCGCTGTTCTTGTATATGCAGTTTGCTGCTGTCCCACTTTTTCTTTATCAAGGTCGTGTCTTGTTGCCTCACGTAATGACTGTGCACGCTCGCATTAATAACTAATTGCATTTGAACTAATCTCACCAACTTGCAATTTTTAGCTAGCTCTATCGCATGTTTAATAACTGTTACTCACGAAATTTACCGAGATCTGACGTCGTATCAAAGATAAATCACAACGATACAAACATTTAATATAACAGGCATTATTCGTTTGTCGAGTACATGCCTAATGAACGGGTTCAAACATTGATTCGACAAACATGTGTTCATTGACTTTAGTGGTCGGAGAGCAGAATACGGTTGAATGAAGATCTTTTATGACGTGTAAATTGCAAAGCATAGAAGATTACCAGATTACCAATGCTGTTAAACACAAAGCATTTTAAAGAAAATTTCTGGGGTCTTATATACTTAAAGAGAGCAACGCATAAAGCTAAAAACGATTTCGATGGGATTTGAACCCATTGTCTGCGTGTTAGATGTAAGTTGCTCTTGTGTTAGTCAGACAAAGCTCGACATTCTGTAGTTCAAGTGGTACAACATCTGACCGAAAATCAGGAGGCTGCGAGTCCGAATCCTTTCAAAATTATTTTTAGACTTTTGCATTGCTTCATTCTAATTTAAAGTGACTCAAAATGTATGTATACAAACTTTCAAAAGAAGGTTGCAACTCGTTGTAACTTGTAACAAACTATTATGAATAAAACAAACAATCTCGTTATAAACAAGCATTCATTTTTTTATGATATTATTTTACCAAGGATAGTCATTGATACAGGAAAACAGGTGCTTACACATTGTTGCCTCTAATATGACTAACGTTTCGTTGAAAACGTTTACAGAGACAGAAGATATTAAGGAAAAATAATCTGATGTTTTAAGTAAACTCATAATAATCTGATTTTTCTCCGATTTTACTAAGACCGTAAAGACGAGAAGCATAGCATAAAATTTCCCTAAACATGTTTGTGATTGTACGATCAGCCTAATTATATTTTTAGCAACGTAATTGTATGTTTGATTTGCAATATTCTGCAATGAGCGATGTGAGGGTAAATAAAGAAATACACTTTTTAACAACTCAAGTTTGCTTTGATTGGCAAACATAAAATGCCTTAAATTTTTGAACACGATCTCCCTTCTTTGCTACACATTTGTGTTGTATTCATTATAGCTCGTCTATGACTTCGGCATAAAAGTTTTTGGATTTAGTCCTGTGCCAGTTGCTCACATCAGATTTTCTTCGTTTATCAGTCTGGAGATGAATTTCTCTCGTATTCTCGTTTAGTGAGCCGAAACGATAAAAATTAGATGTTGCAAGTCTGCAAGATAAATTTGGTCTTGGCTGTTCCGCGGGCGTGATGGAATTTTTTAACCTAATTCTTTAATTTTGGCCAACGATACCCTGGATGCCATCAGACGTCGTATTTTGTGATCTTCTGTCAACATTTTGGAAATCCAGCGGCAGCTGGCTTTTGTAAAATTCAACTTATCAAGCACGATTGCGTACACTATGCTGTGAGACATGTCGTAGACAAATCCCTCTCAATAGGAGATTGCCTTGAAAATTGCTGCCTAGCAACTAGCAGCCTCTATACTTTTGTAAAATGGCAAAGTCTTAGCAATGATCCTACACCCCTATTAGGGCTTACCGATGTGACTTGTTATCCATGTCATGTGTGTGTCCTTAAATGAGACCCCCATGATATAGGCATTGCTGTATCATATTGTTTTTTGTTGCATCTTTTCTTTTCATCCGCCTGATGAGACCCAATAATGTCGAAACCGGTCTCGGGTTATTGACATGATGTAATAGATTTCTGTATAGTACCGTATGATGTTGGAGACTATTTTTTAACAAAATTTTTTATTTTACCTTAGTGTGATACTGGAGGAAAATCCCTATTATGAGGAGCTCGCCTTAAAAATTGCTACTCGTACCTTGCAACTAGCAGCCTCTATATTTTGTAGTCTCAAACCATTTATTGCAGTAACTTAACTGTAAGTGCTTCAATTCGGATTAGTTTCTTCTTTGCGTAGCTGCAGTTACCATAGGATCTGGCAACATGAATATTGCCAGAAGCTTTAACTTATAAAAATAGCCATACAATTACTAAAAGTCGTAAGTGGTATGCCAGATATTTAATGCCTTATACTTGTAAATACACAAAAATCACTCTCTCGCACTTCCACAACTTTGCATTTATGCTTCCATTCAACGGGTGAAATTAACGGATAGTATTTGCAAAGTTATTTGCTGTTTTAATTGTCAGCAAATCCGCTTCTAAAGTACGTCTATGCTGGCAACAGGCCAACAAAACGTTACAAGGCACTCTAAAAACTTGAGGGAACATATATAGGCTGTGCACAAACCGCTAAAATGCTTTTCTACTCGATTCTTTTAAAAGAAGCCGCGATTTTGATCATGGAACAATAATTGGCTATATTAGAATACATCAACTTTTCGTTACTGTTGTCACAACTATCAGTTGGGTGAAGCCGGCATAGTCGGCTAAAATGACATTCTTAACCTCGACATTACAGATGAGAGCTCTGCTATTGTAATAACTTAACTATAAGTGCTTGACTTCATGTTAATATGCTCTTGTCTAGCTGCTTTTACGCCTGGACCAAGCCACATACGCCCAGCTACAGCCTTTAGCTCACACAAACACGCATATAGAAACGACAAAATTGTTGGTAGTAGGCATAGATATTACTGAACATACGCATCAATTACTTCGGCGCCCTCCCATAACTTTGAATTTATGCAATCCATGCTGCTTGTGATAAAGGTAATATCCAAAAAATTTAAGCTTTATCGACGATGCAACAAGCGATTAAGTTTAGTGGCATTTTTTTAGGCATTTATTTTTCGTTTTTTTGCTCGAACTTTTTAAAAAAACCTTCGTCTTACTGATTTGTGACATCATAATGCTCTCC
Organism: Trididemnum clinides; assembly: GCA_963675345.1. Lineage (NCBI taxonomy): Eukaryota > Metazoa > Chordata > Ascidiacea > Aplousobranchia > Didemnidae > Trididemnum > Trididemnum clinides. Next base: position 44,743,273 of record OY776285.1, on the reverse strand, counting down.
AAATACACGATCGTGTTGAGTCGATTTTGACCCACTTCTCCCTAGGTAGCAGGCTGGTTTCCGATGGGGAAGGTCAACCGTGGATCAGACTGTTTGCTTACTCAAAACTTTGAGGATTCGTTTGAGGCCAGGAAGAAGGCTGGCGCCATGTTTGTCGATCTGATAGCTGCTTACGACATTGTCTGGCACCGTGATCTCACCTACAAGTTGCTTAGGCTTCTACCGGATAAGTACATTGTCCGGATGATCATGAAACTTGTACAAAATAGAAGCTTCACGCTCATTACTGGTTACAGCAAGTAAAGCAGGTTAAGACGTTTGCAAAGCGGCCTCCCACAAGGATCGGTCTTGGTTCCCTCCTTTTCAACATCTACACATACGATTTGCCTTCCATGACTTCTCAGAAGTATGCATATGGTGATAAATTAGCTTTGCTGCATGCTTCTCGAGAATGGAAGGCTGTGGAGGACACCCTAAGCCAAAACATGACTACACTTTCAGCTCATCTCCAGACTTGAAAGCTGAAGCTCAGCAATACGAAAACTGTGACGGCGGCTTTTCATCTTAACAACAGAAAGGCCAAACGTGAGCTTAATGTTTACAACAATGGCAACCTATTGCCACTCTGTCCAGTCCCAACGTATCTTGGGGTAAAACTGGATAGGTGGCTCACTTTCCGTCACCACCTTGAGGCTTTGCGCAAGAAACTCTCCACCTGAGTCGCGCTCTTGAGGCGACTTGCGGGATTCGGATGGGGTGCAAGTGCCAAGACATTGCGCATCTCTGCTCCTTTGTTGGTCTACTCCACAACTGAGTACTGTGTACCAGTTTGGCGTCGTAGTACGCATACTCGCCTCATTGACAGCATTCTTAATGATGCTTTGCGCATTGTCACTGGATGCTCGCATCCCACACCAACGGAGGACTTGCCTGTCCTCGCAGGCATCCAGCCAGCTGAGCTCCGCCGATTAGGAGCAACACTCTCCTTGGCGAATCGTGCTATCCATGATCCCGACCATGTACTGCACGGACAGTTGGTTGAGCAGCAGGATTCTCACCAGGGGAGACTTAGATCAAGACGCCCATTTGTACCTGCTGCGTGAAAACTATTAGAGAGTTTATCTGAGCTGGACGTCCGCGTGAAGCAGTGGACGAAACATAAATGGAACTGGGGCTATTTGGAGAGTACTTCAAGGGTTCGTGCTTTCATTTCCAGGGTCAGTTCAAGGCCACTTGGACTGAGTCTGCCCAGAACATCTCGGGTAAGGCTAAATCGCTTGCGGACTGGTGTAGGGCATTTTCACTCGTCCATCATGACAACTATGAGTCTTTTCTGGCCAAACGTACTTGATTCCGAGCTGCAGGAATACTGCGTGGTCTAGAATTTGTTTTCGAAGACAAATCAGCGTTGGAAGCATCACATCGCATTGCTTAGAGAATGGCAAAAGAGAAGAGTCCCATACAATTGGACAACGACTTATCAAGTCGTGTGCAACAAACATGGTTCACCTTGTTTGTGGAAGAGAACAAAAGAAGAAAATCGAGAAAATTTCTTTGTCAAATGATACTGTAGGCTACGTCGTCATGTAAGTAATACGTCCCGAGATATTTTCCGGGATCAGATAGCAGAAGAAATTCGAGCTAGTAAGGTATGAATCAGCCTTCAGCTAGATGAGTCAACTGAGGTGTCGAACTGTGCATATTTGTTGATTTTACTGTCGCTATGTGCATGCTGGCGAGTTGAAGGAAGAGTTCTTGATGTGCGAAAGCTTAGAGACCACAACAAAGCGGTTGATATTTTAGAAAAAATAGATAATTTCTTTCAACGAATAGTCTCTCATAGAATGATGTGGGCTCCCTGTGTACAGACGGTGCCCCTTCTATGCTCGGCGATAAGTCAGGTTTTACGACGCTGATGGAAAAACATGCACCACCCATTATTTCTATTCACTGTATTCTTCCTCGGCATGCACAGCCAAGTAAAACCCTTCCAGAATACCTGAAAAAGGTTTTGAAGTAAGCGAATGAATGTGTGAATTATGTCAGGGCACGTGCTCTTAATCATCGCCTTTTCAAGCAATTCTGCGATCAGATGGGAACAGAGCATACTGTTCTCCTTTATCACACCGAAGTCCGGTTGCCCTCTAGGGGCCACGCGTTGTCTTGAGTTTTTGAACTGTGAGTTGAAATAGAGATTTTTCTGCGAAAACACAAATCCCCGTTGAGTAAGCAATTTAGCAACGACAAATTTATTGATGCATCAGCTTGTTAGGCAAATATTTTTTCAATTTTAAATCAGCAAAATGTGCAAATGCAGGAAAAGAGTGCTGCCGTTACTGATGTACGTGATAAAATTTAAGACTTTCAGACAAAATCAGATCTGCGGAATAGGAGAGTTCAATTAGGAATTTACGCAAATTTTCCAGCATTTGATGCCTGGAAAGTCAATAAAAGCAGCAACGACTTTTTTGACCTCGAAGTTTAGTTATGTTAGCATCTAGCTGTTTTGAAAACCAACTTTGACGCTTAGTTTAATGATGCAATTTTTAACGTTAATGCTCACTGGATAACCCATCCCTTAGAAGTCAAGTTAATGAATTGATTGATCTTCAATCTTCAACAGCGATTCATTTCACATTTATTTCGTGCAACGGTAATTTTTCTAAATTTTGGTGTGGATTGGTGGAATGGTTTCCTATGCTAAGTGCGCATATGAAGTTATTGTATCTTTTCCAACTATTTATCAGTGTGAGGCAGGGTTCTCCTCATCGATGACCATAAATACAAAACAACCATCTCGTTTAGTTGCCAAAGACGACATGCGAGTAGCTCTTTCAACAACTGCTCCAAGGACCTCAAAAACTGTGCTTGAAAAATAAGTACAAAAGTTTCTTTGATTGGCTGACTGGTTGAAATCGTCAGTTATTAAAGAAAAATAATTGCATTGTTGCGTGATTTAATTGTAGTTATATAAACTCAATGAAATTTTTTTAGGCATCCACATCTACAATTCTACGTTTCAATAAATTTCTTTTTCCAAAGCCTTTTTTACCTTTTGACTCATTGTAGGCATTTGTAGAAGCTAAAAAATAAAAAAATTTGGGGAGTGAATTTTACTTTTGAAATTTGCAAAGAAGTAAAAGAGAGAATAAAGGTTGAGAGCCCCTGATTTGAGTAGTATTAAATGGGCAAATTTTCAGAATGCAAAATTAATCAAAAATCAGAGTTTATTTTTTTTAAATAGAGCAGGAACTATCTGACTGGCCATTCAACACTAGAGGCAAGAGTTCTTGAAAGTAACAGCATAATTGTGCTAGCATAGGATCAGCTTCCAAATCGTATATTTTTAGCAGGTAGTTCAGTATCACAAGTAGAGCATTTGGGACCAATGGCAGCGAGATCCTCAAACGTTTTCAATTTTAGGGGTTACATGGAACATCATAACTCACATGCACTTGACAAAAGATACGAAAGAATTTGTGAAATTGAATTTTTTTGCACAAAGATGGGAAATTTTTTCAGTAGGCTGATTGCATGCAGGGTATTTTGTGAGCGGTATGGTCTCTTTTGCTCTCTTCTGGAAACAGGAACATTGATGTCACAAATATCATTACAATGGGGAAGTGTTGCACCAGGTCGAGAAATGAATTTACAATCAAATGACTTATTTCTATAACTGCAAAAAAAACATTGGACCTACGGTACATGCACTAGCTTTGACTCAATCCTTCTATACTTATTTGAAGGAGCTGATATAATTTGCAAAATAAGTTAATAAAAAGTTTATGAGTAAAACCAGTCTTGATTCTAAGTATGATGAACAAGATTGAGGGCATAGAGGTGATGCCCCCATTTATATCAACTTTCGTTCTTCTCAGAAAGGCTATTTTGAGAAAAGCCGGCTCAGCCGTCTGAATGGATATTTTTAACTTGACGAAACTAACAGGTAGGCTTGCTGGGGGACTTTAACTCGAAAACCAATTTCGGAAATTTTGGGAAAAAAGAAAACATTATCCATAGTTGCTGAAATCTGTAAAAGATCAGAAGAAATATGATTTTGAAAATTCGAAGCTCGCACAAAGTAAGGTCAGAACTTGTTTGCTCTTTGTGTATACACTTCGATCTTAAATAAAACAAGCTCTGTTTTTGATTGATGTCCTCTCTTGAAATTTGTCACAGTTGACAACCCTGTTATAGGAATTGTAAATAATTTCCTTTTTTTATACACCTGAATGACAAATCTATTCATAATTATGATAAAGAATTTCAGTTCCATAGCCAAAAATACTCAATGTTACAGCGTCTTTTCCTGCAGCTAGCTTGGTTTCAAAACCCGCCAACATCCAATCATGAAATATAATTGTTTAAGTATGATATCGACACAGATTTGATTGTAAATTTGATGACTGATGACTACGGTTTTGGCTGTGGCCGCGGTAATTGTGGTCGTGACGGTTTTCTATATATAAAGCGAAATCCATAGACAGATATTAAATAAATTTATGCTGAGGTACAATTAATGCACTCACCAAATAGTCCAATCACAACGACCGAAAGCTAACTCCAATTTCAAACTGGAATTTTAACAGTCAATACAGCGTTCTAGCAGTTGCGAATTCATCTCAGAAAAAGCCACTTGCTTCATAACGATTTCCTTTTGTAGTTTGCAGAGCACAATCAAATTATTTTAAAACATGCCGAAAACTAGGCCTCTTCCTCGAAACGTCCACCATCCAGGACAATGAATTTCCAAAGCTACGTGATTCTACATAACGAGAACTAACGTATTGAGAACGAATGATCTTTAAGCAGAAGTTTATAAGAGAACATAATACACCAAAACAGAAGCTAAGTTTTAACTTGCCACAACCCTTAAGTAATTGAGAAAGTTGCATCACTAATTGACTGACCCCGTTATTCTGTTTAAACGTTAATTTAGTTTTACATTCTTCTGTCTTATGATGTTGCAGCCTTATTATTACGGAAAGCGAAACGAAAAATTTTCGTAAATATAGTTTTCGAATTAACAGCTGTATCTGATCATGATATAAATATTGGTAAAGTTTATAGTTTGATTGGCATTGCATGACCAAGTGCAATTTCTACCTAATAGACGTTTTGAGATAATTGATTGTGATCAATATAAATTGTGACCAGATAACCGATCGTGATCAAACTAAACAGTATTTGACGTTGTGTCAATGATTTTATTAACATGTTGGGAAAATTCAATTAAACTAACGTTACGTAGTATACAAGAGAAAAAAGAAAAACGCAAACGCATTTTATATAAATAGTAAAGCATATTGTAGTTTACCCATATCAGTAAAGATACCTATCTAATTCATAAAATATATTAGAATTACCTGTCCCATTGAGTTGAAAGATTTGTTGTTCAATTTATCGAAAACATTGAATTAAAAAGAATACAAGTTTCAACAAACGTTTTTGCAAAATAACCACAATGTCTTTCAAAGCTTATCTTACGGTCATAACAGGTATACTAGAATCAGTTTTGTCAGGCGGATTTATTTTTGGTTGGAGTTCCTTAGATTATATTTTGACAAACGAAGGTTACTTCAATTCCTCATGTACCGGTAATAAATCAATTGCTGCTTCAGGCAATGCTAATTCAACAATATTTATCTGTCCAAGTCAGCAATACAACCTGGAGCTAATTTATACTTTGATTACAGTAACTTCAACATTACTCAACGTTGTGGGTGGAGTAATATTCGATTATTTGGGCACTTGGGTAATCAGATCGATTGCCTCTGTACTGTTTACTTTTAGTTGCTTGGCAATTGCGTTTTCAACTAGGGAAATTGCATGGATCCTTTATCCGTCTGCCATCACACTTGGTATCACCGGATTTTTTTTGTTTACTACCAACATTCAAACAGCAAATCTTTTCCCAAAAGCAAGAGGAACAATTTTAAATGTGCTAAACGGAGCACTTATTGCAAGTATAGGCGTAACGAGTTTTGTGAAAGCAGCTTATCAAGATGGAATATCCCTTAAAGCTATATTCATATTTCTTTCATTCATTGGATTGTTAATGTTGCTTCGAACCTTTTTTCTAATGCCAAAAAAGATTTTTCCTTACGATGTTCCAGAGAATTTTTACTTTGGAATAAAGGAATTATGCAACAAAACCAACAAAATTGAAGAAGCGGCACCTCTTTTGGAAGAATCGGAAATTGCAGATGACTATGGTGACAAAGCTTCTGAAAAGTCGTTAAAGGCATCAATGCTGTCATCGATTTTTATGCTAGGCACTTTTACAGTATGCGTACAACAATTCCGAATATTTTTTTTCATTGAAGAGTTAAACAGTTGGCTTGAGTATATGATGCCTAGTAGCAAAAATGAAGTTACATTTTACATAGGTTTGTTTGGGTATATTCAGTTTACGGGGCTGGCATTCGCACCGCTTAATGGTTTGGTTTTTGATTTCCTGACCAAGCACTATCAGAAAAAAAACACATTGTCCCCAGAACAAATAAAATATAGAGTTCTTTCTGTTGTTTGTACGATTAGTTATTGCTCGGCTGTCTTGTGCGCTGCATTCATTTTGATCCCATCTCCAAAACTTCAGTATGCTACGTTTCTTTTATCCGTCATTTCAGACGCGTACACATTGGGCAACGTTTCAGCTTTGATTATACAATGTTTCCCAATGAGGTATTTTGGGGTTTTGTACGGCATGATTTGGTTTTTTGATGCAATAATTACGTCGTTGCAATATCCATTATATTACATTGGTGTACATTATTACCACAACAACTTTTTAGTCGTAAATGCTGCTGCGTTTGTGCTTGTTGTTCTAACTGCTGTTCATCCAATTAACCTGTACAGAATGTCAAAAAAGAATCCTAAAGCCGGCAATCAGTCCGAATAACCGAGAAGAAAGTACGACAGCTTTTTTAATATAAAGAATAAATTGTAAAGTGAATGACTAATGAGTAGTGTGCTTGTGTTATATCTTACAAAAATGATCTCTAATTGAATCGTTAGAATTCTGTTAGTTGTTTTGGTTTTGTTTTCACCGTTGTCATTTTCGCATTAAAAAAAGATTTAGATATATCTCTAGATTTGTCTTTAAGTTTCATGCTTTCAAAAGATACTCAATGAAATGATTTTTCTGATCGCGTTGACCGCTGCCGTAGAAAAAAAGTTACGTCAGAACTAATGCACGTATGTATTGGTTCTGACGTAACTACAGCTGACGTAACTTTATTCTGACGGACTAATAAAGCGTTTTAAATTTCTTTGCAACAGCATGGAATACTTAGCAACAATTTGTACGTTTGACTTGGTTGCATTGACAAAACTTTTCAAAAAACATTCAATCAAAAACAAATAACCGTAATGTTTTTTTAATGGATATGTGCTGCTTTCAGTTATTTAGCAATACATGTTCGCTTTATTGTTTTGTGGCAAGGATGATTATATTCCTCTACCATTTTCTTTGTAAAGTGAGAAACGTTCCAAAATTTTCAAACTTATTGTGAAAAAAGAGACGACTTTTACAGATTCAAAACGCTATAAAAATCAAATGAAACACAAGGGATCTTTGCCCTTTTTATACTTAAGTAGCTCGTGGTAAATGCAAACATCAAAATTAAATTTTACATTTTCTATACTGATACATTTTCCTTTTTCAATTTTCTGGTACACTGAGATAATGACGTATGCTTTAGAAGATAAAAACTAGCTCGACCATAAGAAGAATTGGCCATGCTTTGGCTGCCTTTCCAGAAATTCATGCCACCGGTCACGGTCGTGTTGTCCAAACATTTCTCCTCTGTTCAGAGCTTTTTACAATTCAGGACAAATTTCATCGTCATCTTCCACTTTTTATGTTTGTAATGACTCGTTGTAGCAGATAAAACCTCATCTTTGTTGATGCTGTTCTCTGGCAGATAATGTAGTCTGTCTGTTCGCTGGTGCTTTTATGATAAGGTACGAAAAATGTCGAACACTTTTTTTGTCTGCTCACAATGTCTACCTTTCATTTTAGGCTCACAACCAAATGGTTCTTTTCTTTTCTTTAACAGCGATAGAGAATGTAATTAACTCTGCCGGCCAAACTGGCTGCTCCACGTAGGAAATTTTCTAAAACAAAATTGCCGTTTTAAAACAAAATCTACCGACAACGGTTCAAAGATTTAGGGGTGCCATAGTCCCAGAAACTTTTATCCACTGACTACTCTCCAATCCCATGGTGTCTGATGCCTTTTTATTCAAAACAACTTTTGTTCACACAAAGCCTATCATTGTTCATATTTGTATCCATTTCTTTAGTACGGAGGAGAGGCGCACAAAGTCAAAGTGTTAACAAATTTACGTTAGCCATTTTTTGCCGTGATTTTTAAGTGATTATGGAAAACTTTGACAAAAAAATTAGGCACACGCGGAAAATTTAATAGACAGTCACAACTTTCGGGCCTCGTATCAATGTACTTGGTAGACCCCTCTCCCATAGGATCTGCATTCTGCGTCAAGGCTTACCGCTCCAGGCCCCCACAAAATGTCCCTTTTCTGAAAAGCCACGCCTAAATCTTTTATCCGTTGGTAGAAAATATTTTGAATTTTCTTTAGAACAGACATAACACGAGTAAACCCATCAGCCCTAATCAAAATAAATGGTAGAGAATGAAAAAAATGTTTACAAGCTAATTGGTTTGCAGTAAGTAATTCCATGACCAATCTACTGCAACCTAACCAAGCTTGTGAGACCAGAATTTTGTAGAAAAATCAGTTGGCATCCAATTATTATTGCACAGCTGCTCTAGCCGAGCTACTTGCTAAGCGTCAAGTGTAAGTACGTTATAGCCGGCTTGCATTACATACGGTAGGCGAGCTGCAAGTCGCATCTGTCCGCGGGCAGCACCAGGGCCGTAGAGAGGAAAAAATGTGTTGGTGTGAGACCTTTTCTGGGACCCTTTTCCAATCCTAGTTATATCTAGATGATTCACTCGCACTACGTTATATGCTCTGAGAAATCAGGAATCTTTTTAAAAGATGTGTGGACCATTTGATCAAACTCACATAATTGCTTTATATAAACGTACATCTTAATTGTTTACAAATACACTTAGATCATTCATCATTCAAATGCTCACTATTTCATGAAGGCTGCAGCCTGCAGAAAATATATAAATGATGAAACACTTGGTAAATTGACTTATATTATTAAAGCAAGGTTGCCTTGCCTGCCTTTTTCTTGGCAAAACTACCAATTACACTGTCAAAGTCTATTTGTTTTAAAATGTCAGACTCAATACTGAGCCTTGCCAGGTTTGTCAGGCGATCCTGATTCATAATGGACTTGAGATAGTTTTTGATGAGCCTAAGCTTGCTGAAGCTTCTTTCTGCTGATGCTTTAGTGGCTGGTGCTATAAGGAACATCCTCAAACTGACACTGAGGTTGGAAAATATACTTTCCAATCTGTACTCTGCCAAAGCATTTAATAGTTCCAATGCACCTAACTGTTTTCTAACAAGGTTGGCATTGTGAACCATTGTTATGTGATTCATTTCCTGCTCAAGGTCTTCTTTATTACTGATGTCTTTTTAGAATGCTTTTTTGATAGTTTATCTGCTTTGGGCTGCAATTCTTTTATTGAGATCTTTTGGTAGTTCCAAAGAAAGCTGAAGATATCAGAAATCTTTTTGCTGCACTGAAACGAACTGAAGGTATCCAACAACATTGTCCAATACCACATGAAATATGTGTTTTCGGAAGTGCGCTTCCTCAGTGGATTCTTCTGCTTCGTTTATTTCATTAACATTTTCATCAGTTGTATCCTTATATTGAAATATTGTTCTTTTCCTGGCAGTGGTATAACGGCCTCCAAACAAATTTACTTCTATCTGCAGGCTGAATGCAGCAAGCTTAGCCTTATTTGATATCGCTTTCCAACTGTCTTGAAGAGCTACTAGTTGTGCAAGCAACGTTTCTAAGTTTGCTACTTTCCATATTTAAAGTTGCATCACTAGCTTGAATGACTTTGTTGCAAAAGTCAATAGGAACCAACATTCTGTGACATGCGACTGACATTATGATGCAGGTGAAGAACCTGATATAACATATAGCTACATGGATTTCGTTACTGGTTTTTGGAGTGATATTCAGATTTAGCAGGTGTTCCAAACCAACTTGACGCCTGGAAGGTGAGCTACAAATGGTTTTACACTCTTTACTTGATCTCGCCATGTGGTGCCAGATATGCATGCTATGAAGCGAGGAACCAATTCGCTTTGCTAATGTTTCCCACCTCTTGGGGCTGCAACTGAATAAGGTGTAAACTGTTTGTATAGTTCCGAAGTAGGTAATTGCTTCAGGAATACATTGAGCAGCGTCATCATCACATGAATTAAGTGTGTGGCAACCACAAGGAGAGAATATAGCAGTAGGGTGTTGTTATTTCGTTATTGCTTGTGCACCACTGTATTTGCCTGACATGCTTGCCGCATTGTCATAACCTTGTGCCCTACAATCAGCAAGTGGAATAGCATGGCTTTCCAATGTTTCAGTATTTATTTGAGAAATTTTAGATCCTGTTTTGTCACTACAATCTACAAATTTCAGCAATCGCTCCACAATTTCAAATCGTGATTCATGCCGAGCAAGGCAAGGCAAAAGAAGTGTTGTTTGTTCAACACGAGATGAATCTGATGTGGAATCTATTGTTATTGCATAGTACTTTGCTGACTGCCTTTCTTCCAAAATGTGCTGCTTAACAAGATCAGAACATTCTGCAATGAATTCATTTTGCCATTCATTAGAAAGGTAATGCATGTGTAATCTATCACCCTTTTTCTGCCACCTTTCTTTCATGCTTTATTTAATGACTGAATTGAGCGCTTTCAAAATCCAGCTGTCGGTCACCAACTGCACTGAAGAGACCTGATAGGTCGAAACAGTATCACAGTCCGAGTTCATTAAGTGCACTGCACTGAAGAGACCTGCTAGGTCGAAGCAGTGTCACTATTTGCAGTTTGCTCAAAGCATCGCTGGTCTCTTGTATTACTTTAATGAACTCGCAATTTGAAAAACGTTTTATGGTATGTACAATAACCGTTATTGACAAATTTCCTGGCCGATCTGGTTTTAAAGATAGATCACAGCTATACAAACATTCCTTGCAGCAGTAATAAATGTGCTTTGTCGAATTGGTTATATACCTTATCAACATATTCAAACATTTATCAGACTGAAGTATTTTCAAAATATGCGCTTTGTTCCTTTTAGCAAACAAGAAGCTTCATCGGAATATGGTAGAGTAAAGATTTGTAGTGATAATATTGTTAAACACAAATTATCTTTTCTAGAAAACGAAATTCTTTTTGTGTGTGTATGTGTTTGTGTGTGTGTGTGTGTGTGTGTGTGTGTGTGTGTGTGTGTGTGTGTGTGTGTGTGTGTGTGTGTGTGTGTGTGTGTGTGTTTTAACTCCCCTAAACTACTGGGCGTACAAACATCAAACTTGGCACGACCGATCACCTCCCCGGGGTGAGTGTCATAAGGGGTTCGTGACAAAAATGATGTTGCAATCAAAGATGATTTTTTTAGTTTTCGTTTCTTGACAGAGCAAAACGGTTTTTGCTCAAACGAAAGCAAGCCCCTATCCCACCAACTTCAAAACTTTTTACCCTTTTGGAGTTTAAAATAGTGTCACAGCGAACCATAGGCGTACATCCCTGGGTGGATGGTAGGGATGTAGGCATGTAGCCTCCCGAATAGTTTAGCATTCATATCAAGCTGTGTACTGTAATTTAATTCAACTGAGTCTACTGAACGGTTCGCGAGTGAGATTTATAAGCAGGTAATTTAATATAACAGTTGACAAAGGTAAACAGCGCATGTAGAATACTCAACCACGCAAAACAATCTTTTAACCACAATTTCCACACAGTTAATTGCTTAATGATTAATTGCAAAATCCTAATGTCATAGAGTAGAAAGTTTGCTGTCCAAAAAGGAACAATACATTGTGACGTCATAGCCATAACAAAAAAAACTTTTTTAAAACTAGCGCTGTGTCTCTGAAACAAGATGAAAATGTAATGAAGTATATTTGATTAGCGTGAATGATGAAAAAGTGTGAATAATGAAACTACTTCACTCACAACAAAAATATTTCAATTTTTTGCAGTTATACGTAATGAAAATAATTGTGAGGTGGAGAAAAAGATATTGAGGATCACTTGCAATACTTGCAAGTTAAAACTGTACCGCTGTCATCACGTAGTGGTAGTGAAACAAACAGCAGATCATCTTCGTCTATTACTGTACGTTGGTGTCTTTAATTAAAAATAACAGTAGAAGCCAACAACGTTTGCATCGCGCTAGCGCAATTTGCTTTTAGAAAATCAATTCGATACCCGAATTAGCAATTCTGAATTGTTGTCCCAAGCAGCAGTGTATACAAAGCCAAATCAACCTGATAATTGGAATGCCGGTAAAAATGAAAAAAAATGAAGCAGTTAGATTTCAAAGTAAATGCTATGATGCGTACACAAACAGGCATATCAAAACATATCAGAGGAGAGGGGAGCCTTGTTTTCGAAAGTCCAAACGCTAATTAGACCGTTGCTTGTACGACCGGTTACAACATGTGAATGTGAGAGAAGCTTCTCGACCTCAGGCCGCTTGAAGACTAGGCGTAGACACAGCAAGGATTAGGCACGTCTAAACCATGCGGCTATACGCAACATTCATAAATATGAGCCGGATGATGCACAATAGACATGGAAGAGCTGGCCTATAAATTCTCTGGAAAAAATGAAATACAGCGTAATATTTTTGGAAACTTTTTTGAGTACATATTTTGCTTGTTTTTCAACTTGAGCCATTACGTGAATATTTTGGGCTAGATTAATGCTGTGCAATCTTTTTCGCAGGCGGGCCAATTTCTGATTTCTTGAATATTTTGCGGGCTTATCAAAATTTTTGTTTACCCTAAGTGATGGTGAAGACGTATTTTATTTCGTTGAAAAGCGAAACTTTCCAAATCAACGTAACAATACTTTCTAACCAATCTTCATAACTAAGTTGGTCTATACACGTACAATTAGACAGGGTTGTATTAAATATTGCTTTGATGGTACTCATCTCCGAAAAAAAGAAAAATCTTCACCACCGTTTGGGTGCACACCAATTCTTCACCGCCACATTAGCAATCTTTTGCGCGGACTGCAGGTTGCACACCCCTGCTGTAACTAATCAATATTTATTTTTTCACGTGATTTTTGTTGATAAAAGTTGGATATTCTGCTGATACCTATGAAAATACGAAAAAGCTTAAAATGAAAGAAATTATGAAACTATGAATAAGCTTAAAGAATTTCGTTACCTTAAACTTTGCTTAACTAACGCTTAACATCACTTTAACCTAGCGCTAAAAACCTTTGCCTAATGCCGCGATTCAAGTTAAATTTTTGCAAGTAATGGCGTTGCATTAGAAAAGGTAAATTGCAGTATTCAGTTATTTACTCAGTTTTTTTTATCCCACAAATGATTTTAATAAATGTACGCCATTGCAGCCAACGCTTGATTACACAATTAGTTCCCTTTTCAAAAACTACTAATTGTAGAAACGCGATTAAAAACTTTTTCAGGAGATATTACCAAGCTGCTTTCAATAAAAAAATCTTCAGCAATGTAAGCTGAACTGACGAAGCAGCAGCAGATTGTTTTTTTAAGCATTTTAAACATCCTAAAAATGTTTCCTCTCATTTTTTCTTTGACATTTCAAACTCGCTCTACATGTCACAATGTGTTTCTATTACAAGAAAGAGAAAAAAGTTGAAAAAAGTAGCAGGCAGCAAGCTGCGCGTGTAGTTTTTATTCTGTTATTTCGAAAGCAATCAACGTACATGCTACTTGTTAACCCTTATCGTTATTTCTGTGGACGTTTTGTCCACAGACGGATTGTAAATCTCCCTTCTTCAGGCAAAGCTTGTATTCCAGGTCTGTCCTCAAACTATGATGAAAGGATATATGTCATCATCATTCAAGCCAACGGGGACCAAATTTTTCTTTTTACATTTTATTTTAATCAAAAAAGTTGCGTTGTCTTATTTCTGTGGACAAATTGTCCACAACCTTATTTCTTTATGTCGAGTGGTTCTATAGACATGTTGCAACGTAGACGTGGCGTGCCAATTGGCGTTGAGCCACGAGCGTGGTTATTACAGTCCCGTTTCTTTGTTCACACCTGGTATAATGTGAATGGTAGCTTTCTAAACGTCTTCGTAGCATTTATATGCAGCTGCCGGCAAAACAGAAAAATCTTTTTCATTTGAGCATCCATCCATGCTCTAGCTGCTGGCAAAGTTTCTAGACGCGCGTGTAGTTTTTATTCTGTTATTTCGAAAGCAATCAACGTACATGCTACTTGTTAAAGAAGAATGATACAGCACAGTATTAGCATGACGGTTGATCAAAAAATCTGGTTTCTAATAATGCAATGGTAAGTTTTCATGCTTTTGTACAGTCGCGTCGCAAGCTTGATTGATCTTTACCTCGAAGACATACCAAATCAAATGTATCAAAGTTAAACCAATTGATGATTTTCAGGCAAAATCTTACAGAAATCGCAACATTTATCCACATTTTTACCACAATAAACCTGATCGATGAATTATACCATTAAACCATAACCTAATGCAATAACTTAACTGTAAGTGCTTGACTTTGTGTTAATTAGCACTTTCCCTAGTTGAGATTATGCCAGGACCCAACAAAATTCGCTCAGCCAGAGATGCTAGGCCATAGAGATAGGCATAAAATTGCAAAAACTCGTTTGTAGTATGCCAAATATTACCAGCTTGTTTATGAAATTACTCAACAATTACTTTGGCGCCCTCCTCCGACACAACTTTGCATTTATGCTTTCGTGCAAGTGGCGAAATAAACAAATAAAAGTGTGTGAAATCACCGGCTATTTCAATTGTGAACAAGTCCACTCCCACTCCCTTTAGTCATCGTAATTGTTTCTAAATTTACAACGCGTTTTGTAATCCGCATTCGTTAATTTATGCGTCTTTATTTAAAATTGTTCACTCTTTGGATTTCCCTCTTGTCTTTAGACATTGATTTGCAGTTTTAAATTTGCAATTGAACGGACACAAAATTAATCACAAATGCTGGAATCGGATTTACTATGTTGGAAAATTGTTGTTGCAAAGTTTTGTTAAGTAATTCCTAGACGTAATTTTGCTTTGAATGATTTTTCTTTTGTTTAAATCAAATAACGAAAAAAACACAATCAATCAGACGCTGCAAAAAAGATGCAGACAACAAGCAGCAAACGATAACTCGTACAGTATGTAACCGTCACTGTAACTGACCCTAAAATGTGCGTTTGCTACTTATCAAAAAAATTGTGATGAAACTCATTTTAGATTTATAATCGAACACAAAACTGGTTTCGGGAGAATAAAACGACTTGAAATTACTGGTAAGATGTGGTTAAATTAAATGTGCTCATTGCATTTTTGACAAAACAAATGAGAATCACAAAACAGCTTTACAAAATCCTAGAATTTCGTTTAGACCTGTTTCATCCGAAAATGGAGTTTAGCTTATGAAGCTGCAGAAGATTTTGGCTCTGCTTTGTTTATCAAAAACCATCATTTGACCGACGACAATTGTCAGATGGCCTATAACTCGAACAAGAAATAATAAATTGCCCTAATTTCAGCTACACTATCCGACGGCCAGCAAATCATTCGGACACTAATTTTTTTGTTCAAAATTTATTGGCCTCTGAAAAGTGTTAGTTTACTAAAACAACGTTGTAAGCTTGTTCTTCCAGTTAATGTCGCACAACTAAGCCAGCTCAGTTCAGATTATTTTCTTGCGTCCATGCACAGCCAAAAGCTATAACGGCAGCTAGTACCTGAGCCCTAAGCTGTTTGTGCGTGATCAACAATTGTTGAGTGAACGCTATCTGTTGTTTGCGACGTTGAGCATTGCATATTGTATCAGCGTTGTTGTGCAGTTGGTGTAAAGATGCTACAGCCGGAATTTACAATCCAGTCCAAATATTGATCGCTTCTCAAGTCCGCAATGATCTGTAAACTTGTTTTTATAGAGGCCCAAATGCATCTTTTAGTCACTGCTGAAGGCCAATCCAGCATTGTAGGACTTTTACTGAAACAAACTGTAAAACTTGGCCACAGCTTCTTAGCTGAAGATTATCTTTTTAAAAGGGAGCTTTTGAGTTTCGAAGAATTTTTGTTTAAATAGGTAGCTTATTAATGCGTTTTAATGTCAATGACCATGTTTTTGGATATTAATTTTAAAAATTGTTTGATTCTTAAAGTTGATTATCTTCGCTTCTTCGCATCACTATGTCCACAATTACAAGCTATGTTTGGCCCTCTTATTCGTGTTAACTTACTAGGCCGACAATTGGGATGCAGCCTACAGGTTGCCGATTACTGTCTAACCGTGCCTGAACAATATAAAACTAGAATCAAAATATATCTACCAAGCTTTAGGGTGAGTTATGAGTCAATTTTCACTTCATAATGTATTACGTTCTTAGAGAAGCTGAAGGGAGATGAGAATAGAAGATTTTCTAATGCTCAGATAGTTAGTGTAAAACTTAAATATCAAGACTTATTGTAGTGAACCAAGGCCGACAAGTTGATGCCTGGCTTTATTCAACTAATAAAGCACTCATCACAGTTAGCAAACGTATAAAACAGCTGTAAAATAAAACGTTATAAGGAAACCAAAATATAGCTTATCAAAGTAAATATTCGTTAATACAATTAATTAGCTGACTGTCATTGCACTACAGCCATGGTTACTGCAGCAAGCTTATTGCTTGCACAACGCAAATAATGCAACTGATTGCAAGGCTCGAAGGCACAAGCAAACTACGCATTAGCAAACTGGCCCGCATGGCACATGCTTTCACGTAGCGCGAGTCGTGAGTACACTTAGCAATTGGAAAGTCTCTCCAATGCTCTGTGGAAACCGAATGTGCCCACCCGGAAGGGTATCCTCTTATTCCGATGTTCAAGAGCCTGCTAATCAGCAAACGTCCTTTTCAGAACGGGATGATGAGTGCGCTGCACATAAACTGCCCTTTTCAGGGCATATCATCAAAAAGTTCCGTGGGCCTTCAATACTACAACTGAACATCAAAGGCCTCACAGCTAGCAAGATGAACGTTCTTCATCGCCTTGCTACTCAGCTTGAGGCGTTCGTCATCCTACTACAGGAGACCCACTGCATATCTGCAGAAAAGCTAGTGCTATCAAACTATCAACTAGCTGGGTTTTCTCTAAGCAGGAAGCATGGCCTTGCCACGTTTGTCCATGAGCGGCTAAAATGGACCTTATACGATCAATCTCCCACGACATCGGAGACTGAGTGGTTGTGCGTGGATGTTGACGGTTATAAAATCGTTAACATCTACAAACCTCCACCAACGCGGTTGCAAGTTTCCGACCTTTCAGTGTTCACTCACCCTTGTCTGTATGCGGGTGATTTCAACTGCCCCCATGTAGACTGGGGTTATAACACCAACAGCGCGGATGGAGACTGCCTACTGGCCTGGGCAAGCGCCAATAACCTTGCCCTTCTTTATGATCCCAAAGATGAACCTAGCTTTCATTCTGGGCGCTGGAACACTGGCACTAACCCGAATCTTGCCTTTACCACCGTCGGTCCTGATAGTTGCTTGCCTTATAGACGCGTCTTGGAGAAGTTTCCTAGGTCACAACATCGACCTTTGCTTATAACACCACCAAGGCTTTCCCTCCCAGTACCGAGAAGGCCTGTAAAGCGATGAAACTTCCGCAAAGCCAACTGGAGCCACTATAACTCCTTGACAAACAAGCTTGCAAGGAATTTGCCATCACCTGATTCAACAAATGTGGATCAGGCCTACCAGGACCTTTGCAATACCATCAGCAAAGCAGCCAAGAAAGCTATCCCACGCGGTCGTCGTAACACCTACATACCGTGTTGGGACGCCAAGTGTGAGGCCCTCTACCAAACGTTTTCTTCAATCTCCTGCTGGAGACCAGTCAAGCAGGGCTGCTACAGCCTTAATAACTTGGCTTGACAAGAAACGCAGAGACCGATGGTCGGAGGCAGTCCGAAACATCGACTTCTCACACTCAAGCAGAAAGGCATGGAGCACAGTTAGCAATCTTACTGGCAGGTCGCGACACAGCCCCCGTAACTGTCCCGTTTCAGCTAACGCCATTGCTGCTCAGCTGGTAAGAAACGGGAAATATGAGGGTGTTGATCGTGAGTCATCTCGACTCATTTCTCAAGAAGTGTCTGACCGTTGGAGGGCTTTGATACCATCTTCAGTGAATCTCTCTGGTGACTTCTCGTCCAGAGAATTCGCTGCCGCTCTTCAACACGTTAAGCCAGGGAAAGCTCCGGGCCCTGACTCTATTTGTCCGGAGCTTATAATCCATGCTGGAACTGCTTTGAAGTCCTGGTTACGTGGCTTCCTCTCTTCCTGCTTGCGCCAACTCAAAATTCCCAAAGTCTGGAGAAGAGCACTTGTAGTTGCGATCCCAAAGCCAAAGAAATCTGTAGAGGACCCAAAGAGCTATCGTCCCATCTCCTTGCTCTGTGTCCCCTACAAGATCCTCGAACGACTGATCTACGCTCGTATTGAACCTATTGTCGACCCCCTGCTCCCAAGCAAGCAGGCTGGGTTTCGACATGGTAAATCGACAGTGGATCAAGTTGTCTTACTAACACAAAGCATCGAGGATTCCTTCGAGGCACAAAAGAAGGCCGGTGCTGTGTTTGTAGATCTGACAGCTGCATATGACACTGTCTGGCATCGTGGCCTCACCTGCAAGCTGCTGAGACCTTTCCCGGATAAGCACATGGTTCGTATGATCATGAAACTTGTCCGGAATAGAAGTTTCACTCTTACTACCGGTGACAGCAAGCGAAGCAGGTTGCGACGTCTGAAAAACGGCGTCCCACAGGGATCGGTCTTGGCACCCCTTCTTTTCAATATCTATGTGTACGATCTTCCTTCAACGGTCTCTAGAAGGTATGCTTATGCCGATGATCTGGCACTGTTATACTTTTCTGATGACTGGAAGGACCTGGAGGGGGTCTTAAGCCAAGACATGACTACAATCTCAAAATATCTCCAGACTTGGAGGCTACAGCTCAGCCACACTAAAACGGTGACGACGGCCTTTCACCTGAACAACAGAGAGGCCAAACGTGAGCTCAATGTCTACAACAATGGCAAACGCCTGCCATTCTGCCCAGTCCCTACCTATCTTGGAGTTAAACTGGACAGATCACTCACGTTTCGTCACCATCTTGAGGCATTGCGCAAAAAACTAACAACGCGCGTTGCGCTGATGAGACGACTTGCAGGCTCAGGTTGGGGCGCTGGAGCTAACACACTGCGTACAGCCGCCCTATCTCTGGTCTACTCCACTGCGGAGTACTGTGCACCAGTTTGGTGCCGCAGTGCACACACTCGCCTCATCGATAGTGTTCTCAACGACGCATTGCGCATTGTCACTGGATGCCTGCGTCCAACTCCAACAGACTATCTGCCCGTCCTCGCAGGTATCCAGCCGGCTGAGCTTCGCCGATTAGGAGCAACGCTCTCCCTGGCATATCGTGGCAGCCTGGGCTCTGGCCATATTCTTCATGAACTATTGGCTGGGTCCACACACGGCTACAGAGAGAGACTAAAATCTAGATGCCCCCCTTTGTGCCCGCTGCACGGAAGTCACTGCAAGATCTAACTGAATTGGATATTCGTGCAGCTCAATGGACTGACTTTAGATGGAGCACGGAATACTCGGAGTGTTCATCTGATCTCCGTGCTTCATTCCTAGGACAAGCACTAGGCCAATGGGGATGGGCCTGCCCAGATCATCATGGGTCAGGCTCAACCGCTTGCGGGCTGGTGTTGGGTGTTTTCAGTCGTCCATGCGCAAATGGGGCCTTGCTCCTACATCGAATTGCGAGTGTGGCGCTGCAGAACAAACCGCAGAACACATCATTCTGACATGCCTCGTACATCGGGCACCTTCAGGAATACGTGGACTGGCGGTTTTGGATGTCAACACACGATGCTGGCTGAGTACCATCACTGTCAGCATCTGAAAATGTGAAACCCTTCCAAAAGAAGAAGAAGAAGAAGCAAATTAGGCACGCGAATAGTTGTAGTACCAGCATTTACTACATTCCTCCCTACTAGCAAAACTTAGTTACAAATGATGTAAACAACAGTATAGCACAATATTAGTTCACGCTAGTAACATAGTGACTGATTGCTGAAGAAATGTCAATCAGTAAGATATGGGATTTCCATATCTTTCTGGCTGTTTACGGATGCGTCGTGATCGACGTACACCCGAGTTGCTAATATTAGCAGAGTCATTTTATAACCGTTCATTGTCGAGTTGAATGGTAGATTCTAAATCATGTTTGTCAATTTGTTCTAAGGGTTTTTGGGCGTTTTCTACTTCCGCTGTAGTGCCAGTTGCCGGTAAGTCATTAGTTAAATCGGAAGAAGGCTCAATTGCAGTAGTTTTCGGGCAGGGAGCCAAATCAGTTGTTGATACTGTGCTTTCACGACCGTCTGGGAAACGGATATGCGCAAAACTGGGATTAGCATCGAGTAAATCAACTTCGTCAATCAAAGGTTCGTCTTTATTTCGAACAAATCGGCGTAACAAAACTGGTCCTTTTTGTAGTAGCCAAGAAGATAGACTTTTTCCTAGCATGGGCCGTATTTCAAAACCAAAAAATCTTTCATGTGGTGTGCTGTTAGTTGACGTACACAATAGGGACTTAACAGCATGCAAAGCATCGGGAATCACATCTTGCCACTTTTCAACAGGGCTTTGTTGGTCGCAAACCATTAGCTGAACTGTTTTCCAAATTGTTTTATTTGTCCGCTCAACTTTAGAATTACCAGTCGGGTGGTAAGGGGTACTACGACTGGCAGCTATTCCTCGTTTGACTAGATAATTCCTTAAATCTCTGGCCATAAAAGCAGCCCCGCGATTGCTGTGCACGTAGATTGGCAGGCCAAACAGAACAAACAGCTGAGTTAGGCTTCTGATTACAGTAGCAGTTGATAGGTCTTTGCACGGAAAAGCAAAAGGATATCGAGAGTACTCATCCGTCACAATAAAAATATATGGAGCTGGTCCAGGCACAGGTCCTTTGAAGTCAATACTTATACGCTCCCTTGGGCGTGTAGCTTTTATAAGCGATTCTTCTTTCATGTAAAATCGAGGTTTTATCTTTGCGCAAATTTTACAATTGCTGCATACTCGTGTTACATCATCCACAGAAAATGGAAGATTTTTAGTCCTGACAAAATGAACTAACCGGGTGATTCCAGGATGTCCCAACTTCTTGTGAATGTCTGCGAGATCGCAAGAGTAGGTACTAGCAACAACTTGTATGCGTGACAAGGAATCGGGAACTACACTAAGTTTGCCCGGGCGATGGTAAATACGGTAATCGAAACAATCCAACTCGGCTCTCCACCATTGAATTTTCCGGTTTTTAACTTTGCCTTTGCTTGTTTTATCGAGCATAAAAGATAGAGCGCGTTGATCAGTAACAAGATCAAAACATTTGCCATAGAGGTAATGACTCCATCGCCTAACAGCTTCCATTATAGCGAGAGCTTCTTTTTCAACAACAGGATAAACCTTTTCGCTCTTATTAAGTGTTTTTGAAAAAAAAGCAACAGGTCTTCCTTCTTGACTTAAAGTAGCAGCCACACAATGTTCAGAAGCATCGCAGTCAACTTGAAAAGGTACATCATCTCTGATATATGACAAGCAGCAATTGAGAAGAGTTTCTTTTAGAGATTCAAATGCCTCGGCAGACTCTTTAAACAAAGGGAAATCATTACAAGTAATAGCCAAATTAAGAGGCCGAATGCGCTCAGAAAACTGAGGAATCCAACGTGCGTAGTAAGCAAACATACCTACTAATCGTTGCAGCGCTGATTTGCAAGTTGGCAATTGTAAGTTCATTAGCGGTTTCAGTCTTTCAGAGTCGGGTCGAATAACGCCATGCGATACGCGATAATCCAGCAAATCTATCTCAGATTTAGCAATGATCGACTTCGACTCGTTAAAAGTCAAGTTGTTTTTTGCAGCAGCTTTAAGAAGAGCGTTTAAATTTCGATCATGATCTTTCTTATTGGCTCCCACAACAGTGATATTGTCCAAATAAGCGTATGTACCTTGCAGTTTGTATTTCTGAATGCTTTCTTGAATTATTCTTTGAAAATACGACACCCCGTTGGTAACGCCAAAAGGAAGCCTAGTATATTGATAGAGCTTTCCATCAGCTGTAAAAGCTGTATACTCCCGATCGACTTCACAAAGGGGAATTTGATGGTAGGCCGACTTTAGATCTAATGTACTAAAAATTCTTCCTCGAGCAATTTGATTAACTTGATCATCAATTCTTGGAAGCGGATATGCGTCCAAAAGGGTAAACTTGTTGATAGTTCAAGAATAATCGGTCGCCATTTGCTTTTTATGCCGCCCATCATCAGCAATAAGGACTTGAGCTCGCCAAGAAGACGTGGATGGTTCAATTATATTATCATCTAGTAATTTCTTTATTTCTGATTGAATAAATTGCTGATCTTCCTCATTAAAGCGTCTTGATTTCGTTGCAATAGGTCTTACGCCCGGGTCGAGATTTTTTTAAATACGAATCGGGTTGATCTTTGCCACCGCAACTGTGCAAACGGATGATTTAATGATAATATCTTTTCCTTCTTCGTTCACTTCAAATACAACTCGACGATGCCGTTTTATGAAATCTTGGTCGAGTATAAGATCAGCACGCAGATTTTGTGTTACTCCAAGCTGCAGGTTATATTTTTGTTCGAAAACAGTCAGCTCTGCTGACGTTTTACCCAAGCTTTTAAAAGTAGCATTCTGTTTTGCTAAAGCTACTTCTGTAATCGACCCATTGGGCGCCTTCAACTTGAGCCATTCAACCGCGTTTAAGCTAAAGTGACTATGCGAAGCTCCAGAGTCCAATAATGCGTAAATAGTCTTTTTATTGATTTGTACTGGAATGGTAGACAAGGCTAAGCAGTTTGGTACTCCAGTTAGCGAAAATAAACACGGAGATAAGGACGCAGCTACAGTGTCATTACCAGAGCTAATTTGATCATCTTTTTCGTCATGAATTCCCGCTGTTAAAGATTTTGATGACGATCTGCATGCTTTGTAAAAATGTCCTTTTTTTCCGCAGCCCCGGCAGTAGCAATCTTTAGCAGGGCATTCCTTTCTACCGCCGTGATGCATATTACCAGCACAAAAATAACACCGTTTCTTGTTTTGGCGAGTTTTGCTTTGGGAAGAACAAGCGGCGGAGACAGGCGATTGCAAAGGTTTTTGTTCTCTTGTAAGTAGAAGATGTCTGGCGTAAGTTGCATTTTTTTGCTTTAAAAACGTTTGATCTAGCATGGTTTTTGCTTCATCGTAGGTGGCACTTTCTTCGACCAGATCGAATATTTCTGGTGACAGATAGCAATGCAATAATGCTAATTTATCTACTACTCTATACGGAGCATCAGCATTTTGTTCAGCGGCAGGCAGCCGGAGAGATTGTTCAACCGTATTAGCAAATGAAGTAAATGTTTTTATCCAATGTTTATAATGCTTGTAAGCAAATGGATCTCCGGGATCCGCGTTGAATATTTGCGGCTTGAGTAAACGATTCATATGAAATTTATTAGTTGAATAAATTGTAGTGAACCAAGGCCGACAAGTTAATGCCTGGCTTTATTCAACTAATAAAGCACTCATCACAGTTAGCAAACGTATAAAATAGCTGTAAAATAAAACGTTATAAGGAAACCAAAATATAGCTTATTAAAGTAAATATTCGTTAATACAGTCAATTAGCTGACTGTCATTGCACTACAGCCATGGTTACTTCAGCAAGCTTATTGCTTGCACAACGCAAATAATGCAACTGATTGCAAGGCTCGAAGGCACAAGCAAACTACGCATTAGCAAATTAGGCACGCGAATAGTTGCAGTACCAACATTTACTACGCTTATGACCTAAACGTTTGAATGAGCTGGACAGAGAATCAACTGTCCTTGAAATATATTTTTATGTATTTGTTTTACTTGCGCTGGAAAACGTCCTTTCTTAAATCAATCGAGTCAATTTGAGAGAATTGCCATTGTCACACCTGCAAAGTGACCAAGATGCTTTTTTTCAGCGATCATTAGTTGGTAAGGTTTTCGTTCCGGTTTCATCATTTTCTGTATGTGCTATAATATATTATGTGCCATCTTTTCATTTTCTGTTACACATGAATGGCCAGTGTACATTAATACTAAACCTTACATAAAGCATGTTAATTCTTTGTGTTCATTTTCTTTAAAATATCCGAATATTAAACTGATATTATTGGAAATTATCTCAGATTACCTGACAATTATAAGACGCCAACAAAGTGGTCTCAAGTCTGCGCATTTATGACCTATTAAAGTTTTGAAGAAAATTGAGGAAGTAAAGGAGATTTTTGGAAGTAATGTTTTGGATAGATCATACCCGAAATACTGTCGAACAATCCAGATTTGAATTTTTGAAATTATTCGACAAATTCAAACAAGTGCTATAGAAACCGCTGAAATAGAATTGGCACAATTTTCAATTTTGTGATAAATTACATCGTGATGCTTTTATCGCACTTGCAAAAGAATAATTATAATCACACGTACAAGCACAACTATAGTTGTTTATTAATCCCAATTGCAAAATGTAATCAGTGCGCACGTTTATATTTAATTACCGTTGCTCTGATATCATCAAAAAATGTCACGACAATGGTACCTTGCAGTTGATAGGATCCCACTAAAATGCACTCTCAATCACAGAGAAAACGCGCAATATATGATCAATCAGTGTTTCTGTGTAGAAAATCGTAACATAGAACTCAATCCACAAATGATTTAGTCCTAACTCAAACAACAGGTCATCGCGCTGTATTCTTCGCAAATTGTGTTGTGACGTTTACTGCAGGTGAATGTGCACTTCTTATCCTTTGATCATGGATAAATGAAGCATCTCTTGCGCCGTGATGGACAGAATTAGCTGAATTTTTTGTACAGTAGGAGGAGATTCTGGTGAAATTGAGTGGCTGCGATTGATTTGCTTTACATTTTGAGATGCTTGAGATGTCATCAATCTGCGCTTAGGCTGAAGAACAATTACTGATACCATTGGGGTCAATATGACCTCAAACAAGTAAACTGTAAAATTTTAATAGAAGTAAGTAATAAGAACAAAAATTTCTTGAAGACGCACATTTTACAAGAACTTATACAGAAAATAGTAGACAAGAGCGTATCAAAATAGCTTATCGTTTGCAGCATATGGCATCGCAAGTACGGATGTGGTCATATCGATCCATCATACCAGAGCAGGGTTAAATATGAAAAAATGCTCGCATGCAATGACATTGCAGTTTCAAATCGTAAACTGATTTTAATCATGCAACGTTTCACTGTAATTGCGTCACTTAGTCATAATTACACGAGTCATGGGCAGCAACAATCAAAGATCCGGGAGTATTGTAAACTTGAACTTGTGCAACATAAGCAAAGTTTTTATTAAGGTCGCTCTACACAGTACACGTTTTAGTCCGGTTTTGAACATTTTTTTGCTAATATGCATATTTATACCAAAGATTTCATCTGCTTGGATCTTTATGTGACACTTTATCGTTTGCAGCATATGTAGTTGTTCGAATATCGCATTATGTTTATCAACACGTTCGAACACGTATAGGTTATTGCCCATAAAACGTTTAAAAAGATTTTTGTTGACAAAACCAGATGTTCACACAACAAGGTATACTGTGAAACACCAAATAAATATTCAAGCGGATAAATATTTAGGCACAAAAATGCATGAGAGCAAACAACGTACAAAACCGGACAAAAACTTATAAATCTGGACAAAAACCGTTGAAAAATGTATCCTGTGTACAACGATCTTTCGTCATTTTTATATCGATGCTTTACTGTCACGATTCCTTGGTAGAATATTGAACAAGGCATGATGTGGAAGCAGCTAAGATGCTAAGAGCAGTAAAATGGAAGAGTTTAACCCCTCATCAAATATTATGGAAATTATTGTATTTCAAGTATGGTTGGATAATGTGGGTTGTAAGACGTTTTTGTTTTGAAAATCACTTGAGCAATTGAGAGAATGCCGTACCTCAGGCTTACGAGGCATTTTTATGGAAGACAGATGTTGCGGTTGTGAGCTGGCGGACTCAGATATTCTTAGACGGAGTGCAGTTTTTAAACATCTGAGACATGCCTTTAATTAAAGTATGTTTTTCTCCTAATTTTTAGCGTATGCATGAAAACATTTTGGGGAGTCATTTTAATATGAGCAACACATTTTTATTGAAATCAGCATTTGATGCGAGAAGCAAACTGTAATATTTTCGATAAGGGCGGAACAATTTAGAGGAAAGATTTACTCTTGTGGTTCCTATTTACCTACATCCTTGCCATGCATTTCCCTAGAAAGTAGATTTACACATTAGATTAAAATTCTTAAATCATTATCACCAAGAACTTGAAGGAAGTTTACATAAAACTTAGACTATCGTGTTGTAACTAGAAATAAAAGACGATATTTTTCCCAAATCCTCAGTAATTGGTAATACGTATTTCAACACATTTGGCTAAAGATACCAAGCCATTCTTTGATACACGTAGATTTGAAGGAAGCTAGACTTTCATTCCTATATCGATTGCCTTGCATACATAAGCAAATTACTTAATCCTTCTTCAAAATTTATGCTCGTTTTAATCACGTAGCACGAGCTGTAGTGGCTCAAAAGAAGTGCAGCAGCAATGCAGATGATAAGAAATTTTTTCTGTATTTCAAATCTTTTCGTTTTGAATTCTCTTTTGTTTTTGACAAAACACTCATCTTCAAAAGACATTATCTTTTATCTTATCTGTCATTGTGCAAAACAACATGCAACAATATATCTTTTGAGAATATTTTGTTCGATGTTGTTTTGCGCAATGACAATATTCTGACCACAACAACTAGACTCTCAAGTTTCACAGACTCTCAAGTTGCAAACTAGTAGTTTTATTGTAATGTGACCTGAGTTTTCAAGAGTAGATGATCTACGCGCGGTGCCTTTCTCTAATTATGCGTAGTTTATTTTGTTTCGCAAGAACACTACTCAAACACACACTTCACCTTTCTCGATAGCGCTCAGTTGGGTAAGTGAATCGTACAGGTTTATGCCTGGAGATTATGACATTTTTTGTGCATACAACTGCATGAAAGGAACTATGAGGCCCTTTTATTAGTACTCTGTGTTTGTGTATTACTTTAGTTAAGCTAACAAGAAAACTTGGCATTATTAATATTTGATTGTATAACTTCATAAATTCGTGCATATAAAGATGTAGCAAGGGTGGGAAAAGGTTCCCGAACTCTTTAAAGGTAAAATAATTATTCCAAAGTCAAATTTCTAATGAAAGATAAATGTTTTTGTACCGGTATTTGGATATGACCAAGTTTTCATGGAAACCTCCTGGCTAATTTTAATTAGATTTTGCTTTACTTCATCGCACCTCGTGCTGGGCTGAAATTAACCAAGTAGATCTATTACACTATTTTAAAATCTAGCTGTGATCACACCTAGACTAGAACTAAGACTCGGTTTTTTTGTTTCCAGCGATAACTTTTCCGATTTGAGGTTCGTCGGCGTAGTTGAAGCTCCAAAGCACCTCAACTTTTCAGTAAGACAAAAATTACAGTTTACGTGTAGCCTAAGCGGTGCAGAACTTTTGTTACAAAAAAGCTCTTACACTTGTTTTGAGAAACAATACTATAATTTAAATCTAATCGAAATTTTTGATTGGTTCAATTCTTTTATCTACTAATTTTACTGTGTATTTACATGGACTTCTTTTTCAACTCTCCCCTCACTCGTAACCAGGACAGTCCAAATGCAAATTCTATCTGTGCAAATAATAAGAACAAACCTGGCATAGATCTAGGCTGTAATTCTTCTCTTCTGTCACATAATATTTGCACTGTGTCTTCTCCCAGCATATGTTGGCACAGTTTCTACCTCACGTTCACCGGATGGGGAAACCAAAGATATTTCAGATTTTTTGTTGTTGTCACTGATATCATTTTCGGTTTCCTAGCTTCGTTTGTAAAATCAACAGCTAATAATTCCTCTACTATGTCGGACAACACTTCTGTTATTTCAAGTTCCTGTTGCTGTTCATTTTGAAACGGAAGCATACCTTCTGTCGTACGATGTTTAGTTGTTCAACAAAACTTTAGAAAGCACTCTAATTTTACTCAGCACGAGTAAAAGTTTCAAGATATCTAAATAAGGCAGTCAAACATTTGAGTGAGCATAATAATTTGTGCCATATTTAATAATGAATGACCAAACAACGACATTATAATGCGATACGTACTGCTAAGTATCGAAACTCGACGTCATTCTTACATGTCAGACCGCTTGCCATACCAAGAATGATAGTTATTATTTATAAAATCTAGGGTACTTGTGGGTTATCTGTCACCACTTTTTTTCACCAGGTATTAAATTACTATTATTTAACTGTATATATAATGTTTAAGCCTAAAATGAGGTGACTAACTCTAACCCTAACCCTAACCCTAACCCTAACCCTAACCCTAACCCTAACCCTAACCCTAACCTGGTGAAAAAAAGTGGTGACAGATAACCCACAAGTACCAAATCTAGTAACAATCTGAAATACCCTTGTCATGACATCATAAAAAAGTAGGCTCGGATTGTTTTGTTTTGATTATTCATTGTTTGAGATTTGTTGTTACAAAGTCCATTCATAAAAAGTTAGGAAATTTTGGCCCGATTGATGAAAACCTCTCGAAACAGGAGTTCAATAAATTCTAGAAACTAAGTTAGGTTTTGCGAAATACCGCCATGGATCTCACAGAATCCTCTTTGCACTCATGGTTAGGTGCAGTCAATGCTTAGCTCATTAGCTTCAAAATCAAAATGAAAAATCTTGCAACAGCTCAGTATAAGATCATAAATATAATTGTAATAAATTGCCGCCCGCACTGCAAAATGTTTGTTTGGTCAGTTGTGACCTTTGTTGTTAGCAGAACAATAATTAAAAAAACATAGGTGAAAATATCATAAGGAGATCAATTAATATTGCATACTGCTATGATCATCAGATTGTTGTCTGGCATTAAACGAGTCTCAAAACTGTACGGGAATTTACACGACTTGACATTAAATAGGAGATTTAACCCTCTCACTCCCAAAACTCAGAATCGAGCATGGGACAACTTTACTTTTATAAAAAAAAAACACAATGCGTGATTTGGCGTATGAAGTTCAAATAGTCGCTGATATAAATGATATCTAGAGTCAGGGCCGGTTTTAACCCTACATGACTAATTTCGCAAATTTGGACCCGCATCTTAAGGGGGCCAAGTGCCAGCTACCGTTTGAAAACTTTTCTGTAATCTAAGAGGAATAAATCATTATCGAAAACGTAACATGAAGAATGAAATGTTCTTATTCCTCACATAATTAATTATTATGTGTATCATATTAACAGAAAATTGTCTTTACGTCGCTTCTATCAATATCAACAGCCGAGAGGGTAGGCCTTTTAATCAAAAAGGTTCCAGAAGTGTGTGCTCGTCTATGTTTAAGTTAGTCTACAATAAAAACACGTTTTCTCTCGTTGTTTATAAGTGTCATACTCTCAGTTTTATGTACATTTTGTTAAGACTCTGTTTTCTTCACGTGATTCGTGAGTATCATTGCTCTTTGGATATATTATGTTTTTTAGGTATTTTAGGATATATTGTACCGTAACAACATAATTTTACAAATCATCAGTGTATGGAAAAAATAACGAAACACAAAGAGTGAGCTAATCAGTCATATAAATGACATTTAGCAGTATGAATATTGTGACGCGCGTCTGCGAAAAACCAAACAAAGGTTGGGGAGAGTTTAGCTGATTGAGAATATACCGATTATTTATGGTGTTCCATGGATATTTATATACCAGGGTGAATCAAAATCATCTTGCACATTTGGAGGCCTAATAAAAGCCAAGCATAACAAATAATGTACAAAGATTTTTTATTTTCCTAATGTACATAAAATGCCATTTTATTTTATTTACACCAAAATGTATTTTTATATTCAAAAAGTTTTATTTTTATTTATTTTCAGAATATCCTTATTGACTGGACTAGCGAGCATTGGGTATTCATTGCGCATTTGCACTTCACGCAATGTGACGAGTAGGTAGAGAATCATGTTTTTTGAGCCTAAAGTGCAAACGGAATGCTCTTTGCGTTGCAGTTACCGATTTGTTGCTTTTGAAAAATGTTTCCACAATGAATGGGCGATGCTCGCCAGTCCAGTTAAGGATATTCTGAAAATAAATAAAACTAAAAAATTTTTAAATATATAAAGACATTTCGGTGTAAATAAAATAAATGGCATTTTCTGTACATTAGCAAAATAAAAGTTTTTTATAAGTTATATATTATGTTTGGTTTTTATTAAGCCTACAAATGTGTCAGATCATTTTGGTCCGCCCTGTATATTTGGTGCACGATAATGATATGACAGTGTTGGGGAGTGTTTGGGATATCATAAAGAAAAACTACATAACAGCAGTATGAAATTAGCCATGGAAAAATGGAAATATAGAGCAGTGGCCCCGCCATCAGCTTTTTGATTGAGCTGCGAAATTCCCCGCAATAATCCTGCTACTGTAATTTATTTATAGTAAATTTGATTTATCCAACACAGAAGCTGTCGCTGTTCTTGTATATGCAGTTTGCTGCTGTCCCACTTTTTCTTTATCAAGGTCGTGTCTTGTTGCCTCACGTAATGACTGTGCACGCTCGCATTAATAACTAATTGCATTTGAACTAAGCTCACCAACTTGCAATTTTTAGCTAGCTCTATCGCATGTTTAATAACTGTTACTCACGAAATTTACCGAGATCTGACGTCGTATCAAAGATAAATGACAACGATACAAACATTTAATATAACAGGCATTATTCGTTTGTCGAGTACATGCCTAATGAACGGGTTCAAACATTGATTCGACAAACATGTGTTCATTGACTTTAGTGGCCGGAGAGCAGAATACGGTTGAATGAAGATCTTTTATGACGTGTAAATTGCAAAGCGTAGAAGATTACCAGATTACCAATGCTGTTAAACACAAAGCATTTTAAAGAAAATTCCTGGGGTCTTATATACTTAAAGAGAGCAACGCATAAAGCTAAAAACGATTTCGATGGGATTTGAACCCATTGTCTGCGTGTTAGATGTAAGTTGCTCTTGTGTTGGTCAGACAAAGCTCGACATTCTGTAGTTCAAGTGGTACAACATCTGACCGAAAATCAGGAGGCTGCGAGTCCGAATCCTTTCAAAATTATTTTTAGACTTTTGCATTGCTTCATTCTAATTTAAAGTGACTCAAAATGTATGTATACAAACTTTCAAAAGAAGGTTGCAACTCGTTGTAACTTGTAACAAACTATTATGAATAAAACAAACAATCTCGTTATAAACAAGCATTCATTTTTTTATGATATTATTTTACCAAGGATAGTCATTGATACAGGAAAACAGGTGCTTACACATTGTTGCCTCTAATATGACTAACGTTTCGTTGAAAACGTTTAAAGAGACAGAAGATATTAAGGAAAAATAATCTGATGTTTTAAGTAAACTCATATTAATCTGATTTTTCTCCGATTTTACTAAGACCATAAAGACGAGAAGCATAGCATAAAATTTCCCTAAACATGTTTGTGATTGTACGATCAGCCTAATTATATTTTTAGCAACGTAATTGTATGTTTGATTTGCAATATTCTGCAATGAGCGATGTGAGGGTAAATAAAGAAATACACTTTTTAACAACTCAAGTTTGCTTTGATTGGCAAACATAAAATGCCTTAAATTTTTGAACACGATCTCCCTTCTTTGCTACACATTTGTGTTGTATTCATTATAGCTCGTCTATGACTTCGGCATAAAAGTTTTTGGATTTAGTCCTGTGCCAGTTGCTCACATCAGATTTTCTTCGTTTATCGGTCTGGAGATGAATTTCTCTCGTATTCTCGTTTAGTGAGCCGAAACGATAAAAATTAGATGTTGCAAGTCTGCAAGATAAATTTGGTCTTGGCTGTTCCGCGGGCGTGATGGAATTTTTTAACCTAATTCTTTAATTTTGGCCAACGATACCCTGGATGCCATCAGACGTCGTATTTTGTGATCTTCTGTCAACATTTTGGAAATCCAGCGGCAGCTGGCTTTTGTAAAATTCAACTTATCACGCACGATAGCGTACACTATGCTGTGAGACATGTCGTAGACAAATCCCTCTCAATAGGAGATTGCCTTGAAAATTGCTGCCTAGCAACTAGCAGCCTCTATATTTTTGTAAAATGGCAAAGTCTTAACAATGATCCTACACCCCTATTAGGGCTTACCGATGTGACTTGTTATCCATGTCATGTGTGTGTCCTTAAATGAGACCCCCATGATATAGGCATTGCTGTATCATATTGTTTTTTGTTGCATCTTTTCTTTTCATCCGCCTGATGAGACCCAATAATGTCGAAACCGGTCGCGGGTTATTGACATGATGTAATAGATTTCTGTATAGTACCGTATGATGTTGGAGACTATTTTTTAACAAAATTTTTTATTTTACCTTAGTGTGATACTGGAGGAAAATCCCTATTATGAGGAGCTCGCCTTAAAAATTGCTACTCGTACCTTGCAACTAGCAGCCTCTATATTTTGTAGTCTCAAACCATTTATTGCAGTAACTTAACTGTAAGTGCTTCAATTCGGATTAGTTTCTTCTTTGCGTAGCTGCAGTTACCATAGGATCTGGCAACATGAATATTGCCAGAAGCTTTAACTTATAAAAATAGCCATACAATTACTAAAAGTCGTAAGTGGTATGCCAGATATTTAATGCCTTATACTTGTAAATACACAAAAATCACTCTCTCGCACTTCCACAACTTTGCATTTATGCTTCCATTCAACGAGTGAAATTAACGGATAATATTTGCAAAGTTATTTGCTGTTTTAATTGTCAGCAAATCCGCTTCTAAAGTACGTCTATGCTGGCAACAGGCCAACAAAACGTTACAAGGCACTCTAAAAACTTGAGGGAACATATATAGGCTGTGCACAAACCGCTAAAATGCTTTTCTACTCGATTCTTTTAAAAAGAAGCCGCGATTTTGATCATGGAACAATAATTGGCTATATTAGAATACATCAACTTTTCGTTACTGTTGTCACAACTATCAGTTGGGTGAAGCCGGCATAGTCGGCTAAAATGACATTCTTAACCTCGACATTACAGATGAGAGCTCTGCTATTGTAATAACTTAACTATAAGTGCTTGACTTCATGTTAATATGCTCTTGTCTAGCTGCTTTTACGCCTGGACCAAGCTACATACGCCCAGCTACAGCCTTTAGCTCACACAAACACACACACAGAAACGACAAAATTGTTGGTAGTAGGCATAGATATTACTGAACATACGCATCAATTACTTCGGCGCCCTCCCATAACTTTGAATTTATGCAATCCATGCACTTCTTAAAACGAACAATTAAAAGTATGTAGTAACACTGGCGGTTTCAATTGTGAACAAATCCGCTTCAGAAGTAAGCTTATGTTGACAACAGGGTAAGCAAGACGTAGCCAGGCGCTGCAGAACTTTTAGGGAAAACATAGCGGATATGCGCAACTTCTCATTATGTTTTTTACTCCTTTCGCTTTCAAAAAAACGGTACTTTTGTTTTGTAACGAGAATTGGCTATCTCAAAAAACATTAACTTTTTATTACTATTCTCACGACTATCTGTTGGGTGAAACTGGTGCAGCCGGCTGAACTGATATTTTAAACCTCTGCATATCTGTCGAGTAGCCTACGTGTGATGACAGCAGAGCCGGTTAGTTGTTACTATAGAGTGAAATTCTGTTTGACATTTTCGAAACTACTGGATGTACAACCATGAAACTTCGCATGATTGATCTTTCCGGAATGAGTGTCATATGAGAGTGGATAACGTAATAATCAAAAATAGATTTTTTGAAACTCGCCTTTCTAGACAGAGGAAAGCTGCGTTTTGCTTAAACAAATGCCAGCATCCGACTTATGAACTTCAAGAAATTTCATTCTTTTGGGATCCAAGATGACGTTAAAAGTAACGATTGATAGTCAAAGTCTTCCTGATCTCGAAAAGTGCTGATTGTAGAAACGCGGTTAAAAACTTTTTCGGAAGATATTTAAAAGCTGCTTGTGATAAAGGTAATATCCAAAAAATTTAAGCTTTATCGACGATGCAACAAGCGATTAAGTTTAGTGGCCTTTGTTTAGGCATTTATTTTTCGTTTTTTTGCTCGAACTTTTTAAAAAAACCTTCGTCTTACTGATTTGTGACATCATAATGCTCTCCAAATACACGATTGTGTTGAGTCGATTTTGACCCACTTCTCCCTAGATAGCAGGCTGGTTTCCAATGGGGAAGGTCAACCGTGGATCAGACTGTTTGCTTACTCAAAACTTTGAGGATTCGTTTGAGGCTAGGAAGAAGACTGGCGCCATGTTTGTCGATCTGATAGCTGCTTACGACACTGTCTGGCACCGTGATCTCACCTGCAAGTTGCTTAGGCTTCTACCGGATAAGCACATTGTCCGGATGATCATGGAACTTGCACGGAATAGAAGCTTCACGCTCATTACTGGTTACAGCAAGTAAAGCAGGTTAAGACGTTTGCAAAACGGCCTCCCACAAGGATCGGTCTTGGTTCCCTCCTTTTCAACATCTACACATACGATCTGCCTTCCATGACTTCTCAGAAGTATGCATATGGTGATAACTTAGCATTGCTGCATGCTTCTCGAGATTGGAAGGCTGTAGAGGACACCCTAAGCCAAAACATGACTACTCTTTCAGCTTATCTCCAGACTTGAAAGCTGAAGCTCAGCAATACGAAAACTGTGACGGCGGCTTTTCAAACGTGACATCTTAACGGTGACATCTTGACGGTGACGGTGACATCTTAACAACAGAAAGGCCAAACGTGAGCTTAATGTTTACAACAATGGCAACCTATTGCCACTCTGTCCAGTCCCAACGTATCTTGAGGTAAAGCTGGATAGGTTGCTCACTTTCCGTCACCACCTCGAGGCTTT
The DNA here is from genome assembly GCA_963675345.1 of Trididemnum clinides. Lineage (NCBI taxonomy): Eukaryota > Metazoa > Chordata > Ascidiacea > Aplousobranchia > Didemnidae > Trididemnum > Trididemnum clinides. The sequence goes on along the minus strand of OY776285.1, from coordinate 44,707,954 downwards.
GCGCAAGAAACTCTCCACCCGAGTCGCGCTCTTGAGGCGACTTGCGGGATTCGGATGGGGTGCAAGTGCCAAGACATTGCGCATCTCTGCTCTTTCCTTGGTCTACTCCACAACTGAGTACTGTGTACCAGTTTGGCGTCGTAGTACGCATACTCGCCTCATTGACAGCATTCTTAATGATGCTTTGCGCATTGTCATTGGATGCTCGCATCCCACACCAACGGAGGACTTGCCTGTCCTCGCAGGCATCCAGCCAGCTGAGCTCCGCCGATTAGGAGCAACACTCTCCTTGGTGACTGCACGGATAGTTGGTTGAGCAGCAGGATTCTCACCAGGGGAGTCTTAGATCAAGACGCCCATTTGTACCTGCTGCGTGAAAACTATTAGAGAGTTTATCTGAGCTGGACGTCCGCGTGAAGCAGTGGACGAAACATAAATGGAACTGGGGCTATTTGGAGAGTACTTCAAGGGTTCGTGCTTTCATTTCCAGGGTCAGTTCAAGGCCACTTCGAATGAATCTGCCCAGAACATCTCGGGTAAGGCTAAATCACTTGCGAACTGGTGTAGGGCATTTTCACTCGTCCATCATGACAACTATAAGTCTTTGCTGGCCAAACGTACTTGATTCCGAGCTGCAGGAATACTGCGCGGTCTAGAATTTGGTTTCGAAGACAAATCAGCGTTGGAAGCATCACATCGCATTGCTTAGAGAATGGCAAAAGAGAAGAGTCCCATACAATTGGACAACGACTTATCAAGCCGTGTGCAACAAACATGGTTTAGCTTGTTTGTAGAAGAGAACAAAAGAAGAAAATCGAGAAAATTTCTTTGTCAAATGATACTGTAGGCCACGTCGTCATGTAAGTAATACGTCCCGAGATATTTTCCGGGATCAGATAGCAGAAGAAATTCGAGCTAGTAAGGCATGAATCAGCCTTCAGCTAGATGAGTCAACTGAGGTGTCGAACTGTGCATATTTGTTGATTTTACTGTCGCTATGTGCATGCTGGCGAGTTGAAGGAAGAGTTCTTGATGTGCGAAAGCTTAGAGACCACAACAAAGCGGTTGATATTTTAGAAAAAATAGATAATTTCTTTCAACGAATGGTCTCTCATAGAATGATGTGGGCTCCCTGTGTACAGACGGTGCCCCTTCTATGCTCGGCGCTAGGTCAGGTTTTACGAGGCTGATGGAAAAACATGCACCACCCATCATTTCTACTCACTGCATCCTTCCTCGGCATGCACAGCCAAGTAAAACCCTTCCAGAATACCTGAAAAAGGTTTTGAAGTAAGCAAATAAATGTGTGAATTTTGTCAGGGCACGTGCTCTTAATCATCGCCTTTTCAAGCAATTCTGTGATCAGATGGGAACAGAGCATACTGTTCTCCTTTATCACACCGAAGTCCAGTTACTCTCTAGGGGCCACGCTTTGTCTTGAGTTTTTGAACTGTGAGTTGAAATAGAGATTTTTCTGCGAAAACACAAATCCCCGTTGAGTAAGCAATTTAGCTACGACAAATTTATTGATGCATTAGCTTGTTAGACAAAAATTTTTTCAATTTTAAATCAGCAAAATGTGCATATGCAAGAAAAGAGTGTTGCCGTTACTGATGTACTTGATCAAATTCAAGACTTTCAGACAAATCAGATCTGCGGAGTAGGAGAGTTCAATTAGGAATTTACGCAAATTTTCCAGCATTTGATGACTGGAAAGTCAATAAAAGCAGCAACGACTTTTTTGACCTCGAAGTTTAGTTATGTTAGCATCTAGCTGTTTTGAAAACCAACTTTGACGCCTAGTTTAATGATGCAATTTTTAACGTTAATGCTCACTGGATAACCCATCCCTGAGAAGTCAAATTAAAAGTATTGTTGACGATGATCTGTACAAAGATGAATTGATTGATCTTCAGTCTTCATCAGCGATTCATTTCACATTTATATCATGCAACGATAATTCTTCTAAATTTTGGTGTGGATTTGTGGAATGGTTTCCTATGCTAAGTGCGCATATGAAGTTGTTGTATCTTTTCCAACTATTTATCAGTGTGAGGCAGGGTTCTCCTCATTGATGACCATAAATACAAAACAACCATCTTGTTTAGTTGCCAAAGACGACATGCGAGTAGCTCTTTCAACAACTGCTCCAAGGAGCTCAGAAATTGTGCGTGAAAAATAAGTACAAAAGTTTCTTTGATTGGCTGACTGGTTGAAGTTGTCAGTTATCAATGAAAAATAATTGCGTTGTTGCGTGATTTAATTGTAGTTATATAAACTCAATGAAATTTTTTTAGATATCCACATCTACAATTCTACGTTTAAATAAGTTTCATTTTCCAAAGCCTTTTTTACCTTTTGACTCATTGTAGACATTCGTAGAAGCTAAAAAATAAAAAAATTTGGGGAGTGAATTTTACTTTTGAAATTTGCAAAGAAGTAAAAGAGAGAATAAAGGTTGAGAGCCCCTGATTTGAGTAGTATTGAATGGGCTAATTTTCAGAATGCAATATCAATCAAAAATCAGAGTTTATTTTTTTTAAATAGAGCAGGAACTATCTGACTGGCCATTCAACACTAGAGGCAAAAGTTCTTGAAAGTAACAGTTCGGATGTTAAGACAGCATAATTGTGCTAGAATAGAATCAGCTTCCAAATCGTATATTTTTAACAGGTAGTTTAGTATCACAAGTAGAGCATTTTAGCATTAGTAGAGCATTTGGGAGCAATGGCAGCGAGACCCGCAAACTTTTTCAATTTTAGGGGGCACATGGAACATCATAACTCACATGCACTTGACAAAAGATACGGAAGAATTTGTGAAATTGAATTTTTTGGCACAAAGATGGGAAATTTTCCCAGCAGGCTAATTGCATGCAGGGTATTTTGTGAGCGGTATGGTCTCTTTTGCCCTCTTCTGGAAACAGGAACATTGATGTCACAAATATCATTACAATGGGGAAGTGTTGCACCAGGTCGAGAAATGAATTTACAATCAAATGACTTATTTCTGTAACTGCAAAAAAAACATTGGACCTATGGCACATGCACTAGCTTTGACTCAATCCTTCTATACTTATTTGAAGGAACTGATATAATTTGCAAAATAATAAAAAGTTTATGAGTAAGACCAGTCTTGATTCTAAGTATGATGAACAAGATTGAGGGCATAGGGGTGATGCCCTCATTTATATCAACTTCCGTTCTTCTCAGAAAGACTATTTCTGGAAAAGCCGGCTCAGCCGTCTGAATGGATATTTTTAACTTGACGAAACTAACAGGTAGGCCTTCCGGGGGACTTTAACTCGAAAACCAATTTCGGAAATTTTGGGAAAAAAGAAAACATTATCCATAGTTGCTGAAATCTGTAAAAGATCAGAAGAAATATGATTTTGAAAATTCGAAGCTTGCCCAAAGTAAGGTCTGAGCTTGTTTGCTTTGTGTATACACTTCGATCTTAAATAAAACAAGCTCTGTTTTTGATTGATGTTCTCTCTTGAAATTTGTTACAGCTGACAACCCTATTATAGGAACTGTAAATAATTTCCTTTTTTTATACACCTGAATGACAAATCTATTCATAATTATGATAAAGAATTTCAGTACCAAAGCCAAAAACACTCAATGTTACAGCATCTTTTCCTGCCGCTATCTTGGTTTCAAAACCCGCCAATATCCAATAATGAAATGTAATTGTTTAAGTATGATATCGACGCAGATTTGATTGTAAACTTGTTGACTGATGACACGATTTTGGCTGTAACGGCGGTAATTGTGATCGTGACGGTTTTCTATAAATAAAGCGAAATCCATAGACAGTTATATCTATAAATAAATCCACAATAAATTTATGCCAACATACGAATAATGTACTCACCAAATTGTCCAATCACAACTACCGAAAGCTAACTCCAATTTCAAACTGGAATTTTAACAGTCAATACAGCGTTCTAGCAGTTGCGAATTCATCTCAGAAAAAGCCACTTGCTTCATAATGATTTCCTTTTGTAGTTTGCAGAGCACAATCAAATTATTTTAAAACATGCCGAAAACTAGGCCTCTTCCTCGAAACGTCCACCATCCAGGACAATGAATTTCCAAAGCTATGTGATTCTACATAACGAGAACTAACGTATTGAGAACGAATGATCTTTAAGCAGAAGTTTATAAGAGAACATAATACACCAAAACAGAAGCTAAGTTTTAACTTGCCACAACCCTTAAGTAATTGAGAAAGTTGCATCACTAATTGACTGACCCCCGTTATTCTGTTCAAACGTTAATTTAGTTTTACATTCTTCTGTCTTATGATGTTGCAGCCTTATTATTACGGAAAGCGAAACGAAAAAAATTTCGTAAATATATTTTTCAAATTAACAGCTGTATCTGATCATGATATAAATATTGGTAAAGTTTATAGTTTGATTGGCTTGCATGACCAAGTGCAATTTCCACCTGGTAGACGTGTTCAGATAATCGATTGTGATCAATATAAATTGTGACCAGATAACCGATCGTGATCAAACTAAACAGTATTTGACGTTGGGTCAATGATTTTATTAACATGTTGGGAAAATTCAATTAAACTAACGTTACGTAGTATACAAGAGAAAAAAGAAAAACGCAAATGCAATTTATATAAATAGTAAAGCATATTGTAGTTTACCCATATCAGTAAAGATACCTATCTAATTCATAAAATATATTAGTATTACTTGTCCCATTGAGTTGAAAGATTTGTTGTTCAATTTATCGAAAACACTGAATTAAAAAGAATAAAAGTTTCAACAATCTTTTTTGCAAAATAACCGCAATGTCTTTCAAAGCTTATCTTACGGTCATAACAGGTATACTAGAATCAGTTTTAGCAGGCGGAATTATTTTTGGTTGGAGTTCCTTAGATTATATTTTGACAAACGAAGGTTACTTCAATTCCTCATGTACCGGTAATACATCAATTGCTGCTTCAGACAATGCTAATTCAACAATATTTATCTGTCCAAGTCAGCAATACAACCTGGAGCTAATTTATACTTTGATTACAGTAACTTCAACATTACTCAACGTTGTGGGTGGTGTAATATTGGATTATTTGGGCACTTGGGTAATCAGATCAATTGCCTCTGTACTGTTTACTGTTAGCTGCTTGGCAATTGCGTTTTCAAGCAGGGAAATTGCATGGATCCTTTATCCGTCTGCCATCACACTGGGTATCACCGGATTTTTTTTGTTTACTACCAACATTCAAACAGCAAATCTTTTCCCAAAAGCAAGAGGAACAATTTTGAACGTGTTAAACGGAGCACTTATTGCAAGTATAGGCGTAACGACTTTTGTAAAAGCAGCTTATCAAGATGGAATATCCCTTAAAGCTATATTCATATTTCTTTCATTCATTGGATTGTTAATGTTGCTTCGAACCTTTTTTCTAATGCCAAAAAAGATTTTTCCTTACGATGTTTCAGAGAATTTTTACTTTGGAATAAAGGAATTATGCAACAAAACCAACAAAATTGAAGAAGCGGCACCTCTTTTGGAAGAATCGGAAATTGCAGATGACTATGGTGACAAAGCTTCTGAAAAGTCATTAAAAGCATCAATGCTGTCATCGATTTTTATGCTAGGCACTTTTACAGTATGCGTACAACAATTCCGAATATTTTTTTTCATTGAAGAGTTAAACAGTTGGCTTGAGTATATGATGCCTAGTAGCAAAAATGAAGTTACATTTTACATAGGTTTGTTTGGGTATATTCAGTTTACGGGGCTGGCATTCGCACCGCTTAATGGTTTGGTTTTTGATTTCCTGACCAAGCATTATCAGAAAAAAAACACATTGTCCCCAGAACAAATGAAATATAGAGTTCTTTCTGTTGTTTGTACGATTAGTTATTGCTCAGCTGTCTTGTGCGCTGCATTCATTTTGATCCCATCTCCAAAACTTCAGTATGCTACATTTCTTTTATCCGTCATTTCAGACGCGTACACATTGGGCAACGTTTCAGCTTTGATTATACAATGTTTCCCAATGAGGTATTTTGGGGTTTTGTACGGCATGATTTGGTTTGTTGATGCAATAATTACATCATTGCAATATCCATTATATTACGTTGGTGTACATTATTACCACAACAACTTTTTAGTCGTAAATGCTGTTGCGTTTGTGCTTGTTGTTCTAACTGCTGTTCATCCAATTAACCTGTATAGGTTGTCAAAAAAGAATCCTAAAGCCGGCAATCAGTCCGAATAACCGAGAAGAAAGTATGACAGCTTTTTTAATATAAAGAATAAATTGTAAAGTGAATGACTAATGAGTAGTGCGCTTGTGTTATATCTTACAAAAATGATCTCTAATTGAATCGTTAGAATTCTTTTGGTTGTTTTGGTTTTGTTTTCACCGTTGTCATTTTCGCATTAAAAAAAGATTTAGATATCTCTAGAATTGTCTTTAAGTTTTATGCTTTCAAAAGATACTCAATGAAATGATTTTTCTGATCGCGTTGACCGCTGCCGTAGAAAAAAAGTTAGGTCAGAACCAATGCACGTATGTATTGGTTCTGACGTAACTACAGCTGACGTAACTTTATTCTGACGGACTAATAAAGCGTTTTAAATTTCTTTGCAACAGCATGGAATACTTAGCAACAATTTGTACGTTTGACTTAGTTACATTGACAAGACTTTTCAAAAAACATGCAATCAAAAACAAATAACCGTTATGTTTTTTTAATGGATACATGCTGCTTTCAATTATTTAGCAATACATGTTCGCTCTATTGCTTTATGGCAAGGATAATCATATTCCACTGCCACTTTCTTTGTAAAGTGAGAAACATCCCAAAGTTTCCAAATTTATCGTGAAAAAAGAGACGATATTTACAGATTCAAGACGCTATAAAAATCAAATGAAACACAAGGGATTTTCGCCCTTTTTATACTTAAAATAGCTTTTGGTAAATGCAAACTTCGAAATAACATTTTTGGAAAAACTAGCAAAAATTAAATTTCACATTTTCTATACTGGTACATTTTCTTTTTTTAATTTTCTGGTACACTAAGATAAAGATCTATGCTTTGGAAGACAAAAACTAGCTCGGCCACAAGAAGAATTGGCCATGCTTTGGCTGCCTTTCCAGAAATCCGTGCCGCCTGTTACGCTCGAGTTGTCCAAACATTTCTCCTCTGTTCAGAGCTTTTTACAATTCAGGACAAATTTCATCGTCATCTTCCACTTTTTATGTTTGTAATTACTCGTTGTTGCAGACAAAACCTCATCTTTGTTGATGCTGTTCTCCGGCAGATGATGTAGTTCTGTCTGTTCGCTGGTGCTTTTATAACAAAGTACAAAAAATGTCGAAGGTTTTTTATTTGTCTGCCCACAATGTCTACCTTTCATTTTAGCCTCACAACTAAATGGTTCTTTTCTTTAACAGCGATATTGAATATAATTAACTCTGCCGGCCAAGCTGGCTGCTCCACGTTGGTAATTTTCTAAAACAAAATTGCCGTTTCAAAATAAAATCTACGGAGAACGGTTCAAAGATTTCGGGGCGCCATAGTCCCAATGACTTTTATCCCCTGACTACTCTCCAATCCCATGGTGTCTGATACTTTTTTATTCAAGACAACTTTTGTTCACACAAAGCCTATCATTGTTCATATTTGTATCCATTTCTTTAGTACGGAGGGGAGGTGCACAAAGTCAAAGTGTTAACAAATTTACGTTTGCCATTTTTTGTCGTGATTTTTAAGTGTTTATGGAAAACTTTGACAAAAAAATTAGGCACACGCGGAAAATTTAACAGACAATCACCACTTCTTTTAAATGGTTCTTTAATCATCGGCCCCTCCGTCACTTTCGGGCCTCGTATCAATGTACTTGGTAGACTCCTCTCGGATAGGATCTGCATTCTGCGTCAAGGCTTACCGCTCCAGGCTCCCTCAAATTGCCGCAAAATGTCCCTTTTCTGAAAAGTCATGCCTAAATCTATTATCCGTTGGTGGAAAATATTTTGATTTTTCTTTAATGTAAACGAATAATGGAAGGGACGATGGATTCGATCGAAAAGTTGTGCGATGAAGTGGAAACAGTGAATGGATTTTGTTATTTGGGAGACAGACTAAATGCTAGTGGTGGTTGTGAAGCTGCAGTTACAGCAAGAGTAAGAATCGGTTGGGTAAGATTCAGGGAATGTGGAGAATTGTTGCTTGGAAATAAGTTTCCTCTGAAGATGAAAGATAAAGTCTATCGTTGTTGTGTAAGATAAGCAACACTGTATGGAAGTGAGACATGGTGTCTAAAAGAAAATGAAAAAGCAATTTTGAGGAGAACGGAAAAGAGCTATGCTTTGAGCCACGTGCGGTCAGAAAGTGGTAGACAGAAAGACGACTGAAGAACAGGTGGATATGCTGGGGTTGAAGAAAATTATAGACCGGTTAGCAACAGCGAATGGAGTTAGATTTTATGGACATGTGCTGAGGAGGGATGACGATAGTGTTTTGAGGGTTGCTCTGAATCTTGAAGTGAGTGGCAAGAGAAAGCGAGGACAACCAAGGAAGACATGGAAGAAGCAAGTGCAAGAGGAGACAGAGAAGATTGGTTTGAAGAAGGAGGATGCTCTGAGACGAGACAAGTGGAGGGACGGAGTGCGAGCAATTGCAGAAGGAATGGGGTAAATCCGGCCATCTCTGTTAAAGGGACAACACCGGATAAAAACTGAATCACTACTTTAGAACAAGCATAACACGTAAACCCATCAGGCCTAATCAAAATAAATAGTATAGAATGAAAAAAATGTTTACAAGCTAATTGGTTTGCAGTAAGTAATTCCATGACCAATCTACTGCAGCCTAACCGAGTTTGTGAGACCAGAATTTTGTAGAAAAATCAGTTGGCAACCAATTATTATTGCACAGCTGCTCTAGCCGAGCTACTTGCTAAGCGTCAAGTGCAAGTAAGTTATAGCAGACTTGCACTACATACGGCAGGCGAGCCACAGGTCACATCTGTATGCGGGCAGCACTAGAGCCGTAGAGAGGAAAAATGTGTTAGTGTGAGACCTTTTCTGGGACCCCTTTCCAACCCTAGTAATATCTAGATGATTCACTCGCACTACGTTATATTCTCTGAAGAATTAGGAATCTTTTTAAAAGATGTGTAAACCATTTTATCAAACTCACATGATTGCTTTATATAAACGTACATCTTAATGCATTATGCATGTCTATATTATACGTTGTTTACAAATATACCTAGATCATTCATCATCCAAATGCTCACTATTTTATGAAGGCTGCAGCCTGCAGAAAATATATAAATGATAAAGCACTTGGTAAATTGACTTATATTATTAAAGCAAGGTTGCCTTGCCTGCCTTTTTTTGGCAAAACTACCAATTACACTGTCAAAGTCTATTTGTTTTGAAATGTCAGACTCAATACTGAGCCTTGCCAGGTTTGTCAGGCGATCCTGGCCCATAATGGACTTGAGATAATTTTTGATGAGCCTACGCTTGCTGAAGCTTCTTTCTGCTGATGCTTTAGTGGCTGGTGCTATAAGGAACATCCTCAAACTGATATTGAGGTTGGAAAATATACTTTCTAACCTGTACTCTGCCAAAGCATTTAATAGTTCCAATGCACCCAACTGTTTTCTAAAAAGTTGGCATTGTGAACCATTGTTGTGTGATTCATTTCCTGCACAAGGTCTTCTTTATTACTGATGTCTTTAGAATACTTCTTTGATAGTTTATCTGCTTTGGGCTTCAATTCTTTTATTGACATCTTTCGGTAGTTCCAAAGAAAGCTGAAGGTATCAGAAATCTTTTTGCTGCACTGAAACGAACTGAAGGCATCCAACACCATTGTCCAATATTACATGAAATATGTGTTTTCGGAAGTGGGCTTCCTCAGTGGATTCTTCTGCTTCGCTTATTTCATTCACATTTCATCAGGTGTATCCTCATATTGGAATATTGTTCTTTTCCTGGCAGTGGTATAACGGCCTCTAAACAAATTTACTTCTATCTGCAGGCTGAATGCAGCAAGCTTAGCCTTACTTGATATCGCTTTCCAACTGTCTTGAAGAGCTACTAGTTGTGCAAGCAACGTTTCTAAGTTTGCTACTTTCCCTATTTAAAGTTGCATCACTAGCTTGAATGACTTTGTTGCAAAAGTCAATAGGAACCAACATTCTGTGACATGCGACTGACATTATGATGCAGGTGAAGAACCTGATATAACATATAGCTACATGGATTTCGTTACTGGTTTTTGGAGTGATATTCAGATTTAGCAGGTGTTCCAAACCAACTTGACGCCTGGAAGGTGAGCTACAAATGGTTTTACACTCTTTACTTGATCTCGCCATGTGGTGCCAGATATGCATGCTATGAAGCGAGGAACCAATTCGCTTTGCTAATGTTTCCCACCTCTTGGGGCTGCAACTGAATAAGGTGTATATTGTTTGTATAGTTCCGAAGTAGGTAATTGCTTCAGGAATACATTGAGCAGCGTCATTATCACATGAATGAAGTGTGTGGCAACCACAAGGAGAGAATATAGCAGTAGGGTGCTGATATTTCGTTATTGCTTGTGCACCACTGTATTTGCCTGACATGCTTGCCGCATTGTCATAACCTTGTGCCCTACAATTAGCAAGTGGAATAGCATGGCTTTTCAATGTTTCAGTACTCATTTGAGCAATTTTAGATCCTGTTTTGTCACTACAATCTACAAATTTCAGCAATCGCTCCACAATTTCAAATCGTGATTCATGCCGAGCAAGGCAAGGCAAAAGAAGTGTTGTTTGTTCAACACGAGATGAATCTGATGTGGAATCTATTGTTATTGCATAGTACTTTGCTGACTGCCTTTCTTCCAAAATGTGCTGCTAAACAAGATCAGAACATTCTGCAATGAATTCATTTTGCCACTCATTAGAGAGGTACTGTACTTGTAATCTTTCATCCTTTTTCTGCCACCTTTCTTTCATGCTTTATTTAATGACTGAATTGAGCGCTTTCAAAATCCAGCTGTCGGTCACCTACTGCACTGAAGAGATCTGCTAGGTCGAAGCAGTGTCACTATTTGCAGTTTGCTCAAAGCATCGCTGGTCTCTTGTATTACTTTAATGAACTCGCAATTTGAAAAAAGTTTTATGGTATGTACAACAACCGTTATTGACAAATTTCCTTACCGATCTGGTTTTAAAGATAGATCACAGCTAAACAAACATTCCTTGCAGCAGTAATAAATGTGCTTTGCGAATTAGTTATATATCTTATCAACATATTCAAACATTTATCAGACTAAAGTATTTTCAAAATATGCGCTTTGTTCCTTTTAGCAAACAAGAAGCTTCATCGGAATATGGTAGAGTAAAGATTTGTAATGATGATATTGTTAAACACAAATTATCTTTTCTAGAAAACGCAATTCTTTTGTGTGTGTGTGTGTGTGTGTGTGTGTGTGTGTTTTGACTCCCCGAAACTACTGGGCGTACAAACATCAAACTCGGCACAATCGATCACCTCCCCGGGGTGAGCGTTATAAAGGGCTCGTGACAAAAATGATGTTGCAATCAAAGATGATTTGCGTTTCTTGACAGAGCAAAACGGTTTTTGCTCAAACGAAAGCAAGCCCCTAACTCACCAGCTTCAAAACATTCCACCCTTTTGGAGCTTAAAATAGTGTCACAGCGAACCATAGACGTACATCCATGGGTGGATGGTAGGGATGTAGGCATGTAGCCTCCCGAATAGTTTAGCATTCATATCAAGCTGGGTACAGTAATTTAGTTCAATTGAGTTTACTGAACGGTTCGCGAGTGAGATTTATAAGCAGGAACTTTAATATAACAGTTGAAAAGGTAAACAGTGCATGTAGAATACTCAACTACGCAAAACAATCTTTTAACCACAATTTCCATACAGTTAATTGCTTAATGATTGATTGCAAAATCCTAATGTCATAGAGTAGAAAGTTTATCGTCCAAAAAGGAACAACGCATTGTGATGTCATAGCCATAACAAAAAAAACTTTTTTAAATCTAGCGCTGTGTCTCTAAAACAAGATGAAAATGTAATGAAGAATATTTGATTAGCGTGAATGATGAAAAAGTGTGAATGATGAAACTAACTCACACACAACAAAAAATATTCAATTTTTTGCAGTTATACGTAATGAAAATAATTGTAAGGTGGAGAAAAAGATACTGAGGATCACTTGCAATACTTGCAAGTGAAAACTGAACCGCTGTCATTACGTAGTGGTAGTAAAAAAAACAGCAGATCATCTTCGTCTATTACGTACTGTACGTTGGTGTCTTTAACCAAAAATAACCGTAGAAGCGAACAACGTTTGCATCGCGCTAGCGCAATTCGCTTTTAGAAAATCAATTCGATACCCGGATTAGCAATTCTGAATTGTTGTCCCAAACAGCAGTGTATACAAAGCCAAATCAACCTGATAATTGAAATGCCGGTAAAAATGAAAAAAAATAAAGCAGTTAGATTTCAAAGTAAATGCTATGATGCGTACACAAACAGGCATATCAAAACATATCAGAGGAGAGTAGAGCCTTGTTTTCGAAAGTCCAAACGCTAATTAGACCATTGCTTGTATGATCGGTCACAACATGTGAATGTGAAAGAAGCTTCTCGACCTCAGGCCTGAAGACAAGGCGTAGATAGAGCAAGGTTAGGCACGTCTAAATCATGCGGCTATACGGAATATTCATAAATATGAGCCGGATGATGCACAGGAAGCATGGAAGAGCTGGCCAGAGAATTCTCTGGAAAAACTAAAATCCGGCGGAATATTTTGGGAAATTTTTTTAAGCATATATTTTGCTTGTTTTTCAACTTGAGCCATTACATGAACATTGTAGGCCAGATTAATGCTGTGCAACCTTTTTCGCAGGCGGGCCAATTTCTGACTTCTTGAGTATTTTGCGGGATTATCAAAATTTTTGTTTACCCTAAGTGATGGTGAAGATCTTTTTTATTTCGTTGGAAAGCGAAACTTTCCAAATCAACGTAACAATACTTTCTAACCAACCTCCATAACAAAGTTGGTCTATGCAAGCAAAATTAGACAGGGTTGTTTTAAATATTGCTTTGATGGTACTCATCTCCGAAAAAAAGAAAAAATCTTCACCACCGTTTGGGTGCACACCAATTCTTCACCGCCACATTAGCAATCTTTTGCGCAGACTGCAGGTTGCACACCCCTGCTGTAACTAATCAATATTTATTTTTCACGTGATTTTTGTTGATAAAAGTTAGATATTCTGCTGATACCTATGAAAATACGAAAAAGCTTAAAATGAAAAAAATTATGAAACTATGAATAAGCTTAAAGAATTTCGTTACCTTAAACTTTGCTTAACTAACGCTTAACACCACTTCAACCTAGCGCTAAAAACCTTTGCCTAATGCCGCGATTCAAGTTAAATTTTTGCAAGTAATGGCGTTGCATTAGAAAAGGTTAATTGAGGTATTCAGTTATTTACTCAATTTTTTTTATCCCACAAATGATTTTAATAAATGTACGCCATTGCAGCCAACGCTTGATTACACAATTAGTTCCCTTTTCAAAAACTACTAATTGTAGAAACGCGATTAAAAACTTTTTAAGGAGATGTTACCAAGTTGCTTTCAATAAAAAAATTTTTAGCAATGTAAGCTGAACTGACAAAGCAGCAGCAGATTGTTTTTTAAGCATTTTAAACATCCAAAAGAATGTTTCCTCTCATTTTTTCTTCAACATTTCAAACTCGCTCTATGATGTCACAATGCGTACAAGAAAGAGAAAAAAGTTGAAAAAAGTAGCAGGCAGCAAGCTGCGCGTGTAGTTTTTATTCTGTTACTTCGAAAGCAATCAACGTACATGCTACCTGTTAAAGAAGAATGATACAGCACAGTTTTAACATTACGGTTTATCAAAAAATCTGGTTTCTAATAATGCAATGGTAAGTTTTCATGCTTTTGTACAGTCGCGTCGCAAGCTCGACTGATCTTTACCTGGAAGACATACCAAATCAAATGTAGCAAAGTTAAACAAATTGACGATTTTCATGCAAAATCTTACAGAAATCACATTTATCCACATTTTTACCACAATAAACCTGATCGATAAATTATACCATTAAACCATAACCTAATGTAATAACTTAACTGCAAGTGCTTGACTTTGTGTTAGTTAGCACTTTCCCTAGTTGAGATTATGCTAGGACCCAACAAAATTCGCTCAGCCAGAGATGCTAGGCCATAGAGATAGGCATAAAATTGCAAAAACTCGTTTGTAGTATGCCAAATATTACCAGCTTGTTTATGAAATTACTCAACAATCACTTTGGCGCCCTCCTCCGACACAACTTTACATTTATGCTTTCGCGTGAGAGGCGAAATAAACAAATAAAAGTGTGTGAAATCACCGGCTATTTCAATTATGACATGTCCACTCCCTTAGTACATGCTGCATATAAGAAATTGCTTGTTACTTCAAAAACTTTGGCAGAAATATAGCGGCTATGCCGAACCCCCACAATGTTTTCGTACTTAATTCCTATTTTGAATGTGGTTCTTTTGATTTTGGATCGAGAATTGATTATGTATAAAAAAAACTTTACTTTTTTAGTATTCTCACAACTATGCATTGGGTATAGCCGGCGCAGCGACTTAAACGATATTCTTAGTGATGAGCTGTGGATCATACAGAGGAGTGAAACTGCTAGAACATGCAATGGAAATTGTTGAAAGGGTACTAAAGAGGCGAATACGAACACTAGTCAATTTGAATGAAATGCAGTTTGGATTTATGCCAGGAAAAGGAACAGTGGATGTAATATTCATTGTGAGGAAAATGCAGGAGGAATATCAAAAGAAGGACAAGAAGTTGTATATGTGTTTTGTTGACATGGAAAAAGCTTTTGATAGAGTGCAAAGAAAAGTGATAGAGTGGGCCATGAGAAAGAAGGGTATATCAGAAGTAATAGTTCGGGCAGTTACGAGCCTGTATGATGGTGCAGAGACAAGAGTGAGGGTGGGACCTGCATATTTAGAGGAATTCTAAGTAAAAGTTGGTGTACATCAAGGATCTGTGCTGTCGCCACTATTGTTTGCAATAGTGGTGGACGTAATTACAGAAAATGCAAGAAGGGGTGTGGTTGATGAATTGCTATATGCAGATGACCTTGTTATCAAGAGCGAAGACATGGAAGACTTGAAAGAAAGATTTTGGAATTGGAAGAATGCACTGGAAAGTAAGGGTTTAAAGGTCAACACCATAAAAACAAAAGTGATGGTAAGCGGGTCAGAAGGCGAACTATACAAAAGCAAGATAGATCCATGTGGAGTTTGTGGAAGGAGAGTCATGGCCAACTCAGTGTTGTGCACAAAATGTGGAAGGTGGGTTCATGGCAAATGTGCAAAAATAAATAAAGTTACCGCTAGGTTGGCAATGCATTTTGTTTGCTCGAAATGTAAACGAATAATGGAAGGGACGATGGATTCGATCGAGAAGTTGTGCGATGAAGTGGAGACAGTGAATGGATTTTGTTATTTGGGAGACAGACTAAATGCTAGTGGTGGTTGTGAAGCTGCAGTTACAGCAAGAGTAAGAATCGGTTGGGTAAGATTCAGGGAATGTGGAGAATTGTTGCTTGGAAATAAGTTTCCTCTGAAGATGAAAGATAAAGTCTATCGTTGTTGTGTAAGATAAGCAACACTGTATGGAAGTGAGACATGGTGTCTAAAAGAAAATGAAAAAGCAATTTTGAGGAGAACGGAGAGAGCTATGCTGAGAGCCATGTGCGGTCAGAAAGTGGTAGACAGGAAGACGACTGAAGAACAGGTGGATATGCTGGGGTTGAAGAAAATTATAGACCGGTTAGCAACAGCAAATGGAGTTAGATTTTATGGACATGTGCTGAGGAGGGATGACGATAGTGTTTTGAGGGTTGCTCTGAATCTTGAAGTGAGTGGCAAGAGAAAGCGAGGACGACCGAAGAAGATCTGGAAGAAGCAAGTGCAAGAGGAGACAGAGAAGATTGGTTTGAAGAAGGAGGATGCTCTGAGACGAGACAAGTGGAGGGACGGAGTGCAAGCAATTGCAGAAGGAATGGGGTAAATCCGGTCATCTCTGTTAAAGGGACAACACCGGATAAAAACTGAATCACACACTTAACTCCGACATTACTGATCGGAGACCTGCTATTGTAATAACTTAAATATAAGTGCTTCAATTCCGGTTAATTTCCTCTTTACCTGGCTGCGTATGCCAGAACCAGGCAAAATGCGCACAGTCGGAGTCTTTATGTCCTACTGTCACGAATAAGGAAATTTGCCTTGTAAGCGTAGTTTACATACCGTATATGCGTAAAGTGCTGTATTATTTGTTCGCTCGACTACTGATTGAGAAAAAAAAAGACCTTTTTTCCTCGCCATTGGATTTACTGTAAGTACGCCTTAATTACGTCACAATCGTCTATGACATAATAAAATTCCAGATTGATCTAGTGATTCTAGCTTCTTCGAAGAATTTCGATAACCAATTACATAACTTGAAATGCTTTTTTTCACGTGATTTCGTTCTAGCGTTTTCTGGATTGTTTTTTCGATTTATATATAAGGCGACGGGATTTTTTTAGTAGAGAGTGTAGAGAAACATTGTAGCGGGGAGAGAGAGAGATTGATTGAAGAAGTAAAGAAGGGCTATTGTTTTTTGTGATAATTTATTGTGGATTCTGTTGACGTGGCGAATATTAACAGTTATTGGTGGAATTAGTTTTTCTGATTGTGTAGTAAAGTGATTAGTTCTGAGATCGTTAAGCGAAGAAGCTTGAAGTCGTGAAGTACTATTTCTGCAAATACATTATTCTGTTATTAAAGCGGTTTAAGGTGTTTTTAGTGGGAGCCAATCTTTTCCAAGTTTTATTAAGTTGCAGTCAGGCCTAATTATCCGAGCGATTATCATACGTCGCCTCAATTTTAAAAGAAATTTAAGATTGAGATAGAACCGAAAATTCAATTATTGTTAAAACGCGACACATACAAATAGACGTACAATTGAGAAACAGTGATTAGTCCTTATCCAAACATTCAATGGGTTACTACAAAAAATTCACAACAATCACCTTGGAGCTCTCCCATCTACCCCACAACTTGTAAATCATGTTGTCTTGCGCTTCATAAAGTAAACAAATAAAAGTTTTGAAATTTTTGTTTGTATCAATTAAGAGGAGGTTCAGTTCCTAAGCACGCATATACTGACAACAGGGAAAGCAACACTTAGCCAGGGACTCCACAATTTTAGTATGTATTTTTGTCTTACTGGCCACGCCCTGGTGTCTGTATAGCTGCAAAACGTTAGCTACTTACAAGAGAATAGCGGTTTTGGTCTTTAGCGTATTTTGAAATGGGAAAAAGTGGGCTGAGCTGTAATTAAACATAATCATATTATCAAGCAACCTTATAGCATAAGTAAGCACTACTTTATTTGGACGGAATGGGAGGGCAGAGAATTAAGGGAGATAAACATTTTAACAGTAAAAATCCTGCCAATATTGGTCTCCAACTACCAATATTGGTCTCCAAATTCCAAACAAAGAATATTTTGCCATTTTCACGTCCAAATTAAAGTGAAGACACTCTTTTTTAGGAAGACACTATTTTTTAAAGTGAATTTTTAGCTATTTTTTGCCTATTTCTTAATTTTCTGGTGGGTTTCATTTTCCCGACTTTTACGCGATTGTCATTAAGGATGTAAACTTTCGATAACTTTGCTGCCTCAAAATGACCCACCAGTACGTCAAAACGCCCCATTGGGGAATTTCTACTTTTAATAAATAAATACAGGTAATCATTTAGCTTTTTGAGCGGCCATTTGATAAGTATTTATTTCTGTCTTTGATAACTGGATTTATCATGGAATGTGATTTGAGTATTTTATACTCATGGTTGAATCAGATATTTAAGTTTTCTTTTGTCTTTATTTTTATTTTTAACCATCAGCTGTTTTAATGTTTTAACAACCACCTGCTAGTAAGATTTTGCTAAAGCATACGTGTAATACAGGTAGTTAACAAAAATTAGTGCTAGCTGCCCGTACAGAACTTTTTACTCTCTTTTTCGTGCTTTTAACAAGAACAGAAGATGGCTATTCAATATGGTCGAAATATGCATTCCGCAATCAAATTTAAAGCTGAATTCGATAAGATAGTCAATGACCCAAAAGTACGCAGACAGGAGTCCAGCGTCTACATTTCAGTTCTTACCACATGTTAGGTTATGGTTAAAGTGGATAACCTATCAACCAGATTTTTGAGCTAAAAAAGTGGATAATTTCTTTCGGAGTTCTGCGAAATTTCACATTAAAACTCGGTATTTCATTCGACTTTGCTACACGTGACAAAAAGGTGTGAGGGGTTAAGAATAGATACTCAGGCGAGCGACATGACTCTGTTACAAAAGTATTCTAACGTATGATGTCCATCTACAGTTCAGGTGTTATAATTTTCGTATTGTACTTGCAATTGCATTACTAAAAAACAAATTCAAACCGCTCTGTAAATACAGTAATACATCGTTCAACTTTATCAGGCGGCATATCAAAAATAAACTTAACTATTTACGTTTGCTTTCAAAACGACAGAGGTTCAACAAATGAGAATAGGTACAGCTGCTGCCTGCTGCTGTTTCACTCAAGTGGTGCCATACAGTAGTTTAACAAAACAGAGCTTTATTGAAGCGCTCAAGAAAAAAGTCTTAAAAAGTCTTTGCTACGCCATTGCACCGATGAAAAAGTATAGAATGCATGTTTAACAAAAACGCTTATAAGCTAAATTGATTGTTGCATCGTCAATAAATCTTAGATTGTAAGAAAATCAATTTTATCGAAAACATCTTAATTGTTAATATCTTCTAAAAAAAGCTTCTGACCGCGTTTCTATTGTCAGTACTTTTCAAGATCGGAAGAAAACAATTTTTGCGATTGTCGCGTGCAATAGAATGTTTGGTCCTCTCTCAAGTTTAATTTTTTTCTTAAACTTCAGGCGACTTGTAGTATCGCTCAAGTAATTAAGTCTGCCTGCAACTTAACAGCTAGGTGAAGATAGGCTTCTGCTAAGATACTTGAACCACGCACCTTTCGATCAAGAACAGAACAAAAATATTTATAAAATGCTTTGAAACTTTTAACTCCTTCCCTCGATGATCACAGAACTTGAAGCACTTTAATATAACCATCAAGAAACAGCAGCTACACTACATTAATACCTGTCGGTCTAATAGAAATCCACAATAAATCACCACAGAGCGAACACTTTTTTTCTACTCTACTTTGCCACTCAGCCGTTTTCCACCACCCTCTTTACTCACTCTACTGAATGCACAAAAAATGATTGATTTTCCCCAAACTTTAGATTTCATAATTTATGCATTGTGACACCGACTTCCTTACCATTAAATTAAAATTACTCTTAGATACAAACCACTAGAATTTTATTAATTTTATCCTCTTATTTTATTACGAACGTGAAGCGATAGATTCAAAGTTGTGACAACAATCTTTAAACTTATAAAGTGATTGACAGATATATTCACAGCAACGAGCTGTCTAAAAGAATCCTAATACTTACACCCGTTTCGTAATGGTAGGGTGACCTGAAGCCTCTACGCGTATGTTCCTGGATCCCAGCTTAAAGGCAGCCAGGAAAGAGCGCGGAGAACGGTGAAATAACCCGGATTCTGGAGTGTAGCATTTGCATTTCAGTAATTACAACAAGTTAAGTTATTGTTTTTGAGTTGATCCCACCCACCAAAAATCATAGCGTGGGTTTTGCCTGCCCTGTGCGCCTGCCCCATTTTCGATCAAGCAAGTCATAAATATTGATGTTCGAATTCTATGTTCAGACACAGCTACAATTTTTGTATCTTTCTTCCTCAATAATAACCGCTCTCTTCAAGGGCCGCCTTGTGCTGACTGCACGCCCCTTGCTACGCCGCTGTATCGATGAGGTTTTTATGGTGTAGAGAGCAACTTTTGCAAACTCCTGCAAGATTTGACAGTAAAGCACAGCATTTAGCTCCATTTTGCTACACGTAATCGATATATCTTAGGGGTTAAGAGCAGTCAGACGTGTCACATAACCGCACAAAAGTTTTTCTAACCTGGATTCTACCAATACATTTCATTTAATTTAACTCTCATACTTGCCATTGCATTATTAATTAACCAGAATTATGTAGTTTACCAGTAGGTGAGAACTGTATTACAACGATACACTTTTTAGCAGGCAGCATTCGAAGTTTGCTTTACTATTTGCGTTTGCTTTTAAAATGAAAGTGGTTATATATGGGTTTCCAATTGTAAAGCACGTGGTAAAGTAGAATTTGGCAAAGTTTAGGACGAATCATACACCAACGAAACAATTTTTCCTTTGTAAAGACAAATTATACAGCAACGAAAACATGGTGAAGTGCCGTCTGTAAAATAGCGTTTTTTTGTAAAATAGTGGCTTCATACAAAACACAGTTTCACCTCGAGCAGCTGGGGGGAAAGGGTGTCCGTGTTGGCCGATTGTCCGATGCAACCGATGGCCTATAGGCCATAGCTTATAAACATGCCTAGGGTAACGAATTTTTTGTTAAAAATGCCGTAATTACATAGGCTATTTTGTTTTACTACATTTACCTTCATAACATGTAAAAAATCAAATGGAAGATGTAGTAGTCTTCGTCATTTTTGTTTTTCATAAAAATAAAAACAAAATAAATAAATCTCATTTACAGTGTACAGGTGTACTTTACATCAATTATTTACATGTTATGAAGGTAACGTAAAAGAAAACCTAGGTAATAGCCGATAATAACAGTCGATATCGGTACAGGTTTGTTTGCTAATCTAGGTTAGCCCAACGTAGCCTTTGTCAGGTGATTTGCTTTCATAAACAAAAATATATGAATATATAAATCTGCTTTTAACATGTTAGGAAGGTAAATGTAGTAAAACAAAATATCCTACATAACAACGACATTTTTAACTAAACTAGTGAGTAAAAAAACAAAGTACTACCAGTATTGCTGTCGAAGAAAACTGCTGCTCCGATCCGCATCGAAGAAAATGGCCGATTTTAGGCCAAACACTTTTTAAATTTTCAAACATTTTTTTTGTCAGTCTTGGAATGTTTTTCCATTTTTTTTCTCGGTCATGGTCCGAGTTAATCGATATCCGGCTTAACAGGGTTCGTGTTAACGAGGTGAAACTGTATGTTCGAAAACGTTAATGATAATTCAGCAGCGGTGAGATTCGGTCAACAGCAAAACTAAGCCTAACTTACCCATAAATTACACTGATCAACAAAAAAATTTTAGCACTAAATGTGAGATCGATTTTAGGATATGTCGAGGTCTCTGAACCCAAATATTCGCTTAGTTTTTCGAATTGGCTCTAGTTTTTGAGATATGGAGCGTCGAAAATTTTCATGAACAATTTTTGCGTACAAAAAACAAACAGCAGTACGAATATAATTCGCACTATGATGGAACAATTGCGGCATTGTTTCGTTGAAATGTCTGTATTGTTGTGAAACAATAAGGTTTCTATAGCTGTTTTTATTTAGTCAATAGTCTACTGTACATTGCAAGGTAAACTATGTTGCGCGAAGGTCGGTTCATACGGATACAGGTTTAATTTATAGCCTACTTGTATGAACATAGTTTAATACGGAAGTGTTGAAAAAATTGTCAAACTAATGTTTTGTAAGATTTTTGTTTTAGCAGTTTGCTAATGTCAACTATTTTTTTCTTAGGAATTGTATTTAAGATCAAATTTAAAATAGAGCTATGACTTCAAAGCGTAGGAGTTGTGTCAATGATCCAGATATATTCTGCTACATTTGTGGAGAGCATATGAAAAAAAAGAGCATCGTTTCAATGTGTGAGATTTTACGAAAAGAGCGTACGAAGCATACTTTGGCATGAAGCTGGGGGATCAAGACAAGCAATGGGCTCCTCACAAAGTGTGTAAAAATTGCACTGATACTCTTCGCCTTTGGACTCAAGGTAAAGTAAAAGCAATGCGATTCGGAGTGCCTATGGTTTGGAGAAGTCCCAAGAGCCACCATGACGATTGCAATTTTTGCATGGTGAACATGTCAGGATGGAACCACCACAAAAAGAATTCGTGGTATTATCCTGACCTAGAGTCTGCAAGGCGGCCGGTGCCGCATTGTTTTGCCAAAGCTTGTTTCGAATGATGACTTGTTTGCAGAAACAGAAGAGATAAACAGCGATGACAGTAATTACAGCGACAGTATGTCTGATACAACTGCAGAATGGCAAAGTAAGGTAAAGCCTTTTAGCCAGAGCCAGCTCAATAACCTAGTCAGAGACTTAGCTTAATCAAAAAAGGCTTCTGAGGTTTTGGCTTCTCGTCTCAGTGAACATGGCATTTTTGATTCCAAGACCAAAGTACCGTTCTACCGTCACAGGGATGAAGCGCTTAGTGATTATTTTACTAAAGAAGATAACTTTGTGTTTTGCAAAAACGTCAAAGGCCTTCTTACATCAAAGGGTGTTCCCCAATACAAACCGGGTGAGTGGCGTCTGTTTATAGACAGCTCTAAACAAAGCTTAAAGTGTGTTCTGCTACACAATGAAAGTACCTATGCTGGTGTCCCTATTGGTCATTCGGTAACTTTGAAAGAGAGCTACTCGACCGTACAAATGGTCTTGCAGAAGCTGTGCTACAACGAGCATAAGTGGGCAATATGTGTGGACTTAACAATGGTCAACATTTTATTGGGACAGCAAGCCGGCTATGCAAAGTACCCGTGCTTTCTTTGTCTCTGGGACAGTAGAGCTAATGATCAACACTGACAGAGAAAGGATTGGCCCGTACGTGAAGAGCTCGTAGTGGGAGAGAACAACTTGATAAACGAGCCATTGGTGGACCGTGATAGCATCCTTCTTTCACCCTTGCTTATTAAGTCGGGCTTAATGAAACAATTTGTCAAGGCATTAGACAAGAATGGCGATTGCTTCAGGTACATCCGCAGCAGATTTCCTGATACGAGTTATGAGAAAGTTAGAGCTGGAATCTTTGACAGACCACAAATCCGAACACTAATAAAAGATCCAGCCTTTATTTTGCACATGACAGTAGTTGAATCTGCAGCCTGGTGCTCATATGTTTCCCTGGTAAAAGAGTTCTTGGAAAAAACAAAGGCAGACTGTTACCAGGACATAGTGAAACAAATGCTGACAAACATTCAAGCCCTTGGGGCCAGAATGAGCATAAAAATTCATTACTTATTCGGCCACCTTGGCCGATTCCCAGAAAACCTTGGTGAAGTAAGCGAAGAACAGGGTGAAAGGTTTCATCAGGCCATTAAGAATATGGAATGAGGTACCAAGGTCGATGGGACTCTCGTATGATGTCAGACAATTGCTGGAGCCTTATGCGGGATAGTACCCTGCAAAATTACAAGCGGAAATCATATAAACGTGCCTTTCAACAAATGGATTGACCTAACATGGACTGTTGAGGGTAAACCTTGTTTTGTTTACGCTGACATAAAATTTTAGTGCCATTAGTCATTGAATTTTAATAGACTGTCTCTTCTGTTAAAGTTAACAGGCATCTACTGTGTGTACACATTTCATAAGCGTTACCTTGAACAGTTACAGTGCCGTTCATGTCTAATGCATGGCTTGTTTGGAATGTAACTTTAAAGTAAAACCAACTTTATTGTTTATTCTGTCAACAATATCTACTTAAGTAGCTTATGTACGCTCAAAATTACGATCGGCTGTATCTAATGCAATCTACAGTAATCTGTAATGCAATACGCAGTTATCAGTAAGCGCTAATGCGAAAAAAATAATTTCGCTATATCTCAAAAACTAGAGCCATAATTGGGTTCAGCGACCTTGATATATCCTAAAATCATTTTCACATTCAGTGACTTTTGAAAAAAAATTTTTTTGTTAACCAGTATAATTAGCACATTTTACCCTACACCAATTTTTGCCGCTTCCGAATTACCACGAACGTTTCCAAACATATTTTGCACGAAGCACTATTTTACAAGTAGCGTTGTTTTATTAACAGCACTTCACCGTTTTTTCACTGATGTATGATTTGTCTTTAGTAAGGAAAAATAATGCTTTGTTGCGGTATAATTTATCTTTACAAAGGAAAAATTGTTTCTTTGCTGTATGATTTGTCTTTAAAAAAAAAAATTGTTTCTTTGCTATATGATTTGTATTTGGAAAGGAAAAATTGTTTAGTTGCTGTGTGATTTGTCTTTGGAAAGAAAAAATATTTTCGTCGCTGTATGATTTGTCCTAAATCCTGCAAAATTTTACTTTGACACTACATAAGCTGCGGCCTGCTGCGGCTTTCATCAAAGTAACATCAGACTACATTATGACGTCACCTACCCAATATAGGGAAACAGAGGTGCTACAGAAACTCTAAACGAAAAGTTGTTTCATAAGAGAACACGAGAAGCTCTGAGGCGTTCACTCTTTTTCTCAATCAAATTAGAAAAAAGTAGCCTTTTTTATTGTTAGAAATCGGTTAAAATAAATAATTTCAAGAAATGTAGTTGCACAAATGAGATGACAAAAAACAATATTTACCGACTGTTTTCTTCGCAAAATAAGTTGAACCAAACTTCTTTAGGTAAAGAGTGCTGCAAAACAAAGTAACTACTGTGTGCAGCAATCTAAACAATAATTATACTAAAAGAACATTTGGGTTGCTGCCTTCTCAACTAGGAGAAAATCTGGCGTCGATAGTGCTTAGTGCCGAACACCGATTGTATAGATGCACTTTAAAGCAATCTAAAACCATGAGAGACTTTTTAATTAATTTACTTCTTTGTAAATGTAGATAAGTATTCGATGTTTTATCTAACAATTGTTAAAATTTACAAATTATATGACTATTTTCAAAAAAGCGTAGCATTTTTGGGGCCTCTCTTCTGCTTCAAATTATGTTTAATAGCAATTACCCAAACTAAATCTTTTAATCTTGTTCTTCAACTTGAGGCAGCTTTTTTGACAAACGGTACAAGTTGATTGAATGGGCTGCAGTGAAAACTATCACACCAAACAAAATGGAGTTCACGACTAAGAAATTGTTGTGAAAGTAATGAACACCGATAAAATAAAATAGAAAATTTAGCGATGAAATTGCAGCCGACGTGAAGGACAAAACGCCATATAACCTCCCAAACTGTTCCATGGGAAAACAATGCACAATTAAAGATGTAACGTTGCCAGCTGTGTATGCACTTGAAATCACAGCTAAAAAGAATGTAGCGTACTGCAGTCGAGGTGACGGTATTAAAATAAACGCAGCACACAAAACAGCAGCGCAATAGCTTAGTGCACATACTATGGATAGAACTCTATAATTGACTTGTTCAGGAGTTAGTGTGTTTTTTTTCTTGTAATACCTGATCAATAGATCAAAGAGCAACCCATTGAGTGGTGAAAATAATAATCCTGTAAACTGAATATAGCCAAACAAACTTATATAAAAGCTGACTGCTGTTTTATCGCTTGGCATCATGAAATCCAGCCATGTGTTTAGCTCTTCAATTAAAAATGAGATTCGAAATTGTTGAATTACAACCGTAAAAACACCAAGAATATAGATCGATGACACTAATGATGACTTCAAAGTTTTTTCAGGAACCTTGACATCGGCGTTGCTGTCTCCTGCATCTTCGGTTTCGTTCAAAAGTGGTTCTGCTTCTGTATTTTTGCTGCTTTTGGTGTACAGTTCTTGTATACCATAATAATAATTTTCTGGAACATCGTAAGGAATAATCGTTTTTGGCATTAAAAAAAAAGTTCGAAATAGCATGATAACTCCAATGAATGCAATAAAAATAAAAGCATATCTTAATGAAATTCCGTCTTGATAAGCTGTTTTAATTACAGTGAATACGATTGTACTAGCAATTACAGCTCCATTCAACACGTTTAATATTGTTCCTCTAGCTTTTGGTATCAAATTTGCAGTTTGCATGTTCGTCGTAAATAAAAAGAATCCGCTGATGCCAAGAATGATGACAGCTGGATAAAGAATCCATGCAATTTCCCTGGTTGAAAACGCAATTGCTAAACAACTACCAATATATAATGAACAGGCAATTGATCTGACTATCCACGTGCCCAAGTAATCCAAAATAACACCACCCACTATATTAAATACCAATGAAAACACTGTAGCCAAAGTATAAATAAGCTCCAGGTTGTATTGCTGGTCCGGACAGGCATATGCAGTTGAATTAGCATAGTTAGAAGAATCATTGCATGATAAATTAAAATAGCCTTCGTTTGTCAAAATGTAATCCAGTGAACTCCACCCGCCTACCATTCCACCAGCAAAGATTGATTCAAATGCAGCAGTTATAACAGTAAAATATATCTTACAAGTCATAGCAAGTGTCGTCAAATATCAGGTGTGACCTATTACTGAAACTATTAATCAATTTTTAGCAATCATTAGTAACAACTACCACTCACTAGCAGTGGCAAAACCAGCTATAAATTTTGAGAGGTAAGGTAATTGTTACCTTCATACATGTACAGTAATAGTGAAATTTTTTCTCTTTTGAGTCCTTAGGTGATTTCGAGGTAGTAATGGTTCAAGTTAAACAAAAAATAACTTTTGCTTTTTTTTTAGCCTATGGTGTATACTACATTCAGTTAACTTTTCTCACACTCTCTCGCAATACCACACGGTAGGCATTAGTCTACTCACTAAGCTGCTTCGTGAATGTGTTACATGCTTTGAACGTTATCATGCTTTGCGTAAAGTACACCACAGTTTATATGACACCAGTTTATCAAAATGTCAAATAAAATAAAACTGTGCATCGCAGGACACGTATATGCATGGTTAACAGAGGTCACATATCGGCAATACAGCAATCTACAGTGGGCGAGCAAAATAAAAAGAACAACACAGTAGACAAATTGCACAATTTAAACAATATTACTGAAGTTCCAAACCTTTCAGATTAGCACAAAAAATATTTAACCCTTTCTTTCCCGAATTATGATTTAGGTACAGGAAAATTCCAAAATGCTCGTTTTAGACTCAATTATGATAAAAAAAGAAAAAAATTTTGATTTAGTTGGGCGTTGGCCGATTTGAGGAGTGTTGCCATTTGGCAACATTGGGAAGATGAGGTAGCATATATTCACAAGTACAGAAGTTTAACTTATATCGAATTTAAGGTGTAATTCCTTGTTGCAATGCTTCTTGTTGCCCAAATAAAATAAACTTCCCCAAAGCATAGACTGAAAATCAATTAATAACATCTTACAAGCTGATAACTTTTATTACAACATGTATTTTGTGAAACAAACGACATTATTTTACATGAAATTTCACAAAGCAGTCACTGTGATTATTGAGCCAGAGTCCAACACTACATTTTGAACATGCTATTCATGTGTTGCCAACAGAACATAACCGACATCTCATCTTTTTGTCACGGTAAATAGGCCAATGTGCATGCTGGTCATATCTTACATCAGCAGTAGGCAAAGCTGTGGCCGCATTGTGCTTGGCCACTGGTTGAAGGTTCTCATCATTGCTCGCAGCTAATAGGCGACCTCGTTTTTTTACAGGTGTTTTTTTTCATGAAGTAAAGCAGAAGCAACACTGCATCGAAATTCCCTCAAAGGAATATATTTTGCATTGTTGTATTGTTTCATGTGCCTGCGGTAAAGTAGCCTGCATTTGCAACCGCCAAATCAATGCAATAGTAAACAATTCGCATGTACCATTTGTTGCTTGTGATGTTCGTTCGATAAAATTCGATCATCATGTCCCACAGATCAACACCACCCATGTAACGATTGTAATCTTTTACAATGGGTGGTCGATCAATTTCCACCTTTTGCTTTGAGGCCACACTCCAACAATTACATTTGTGTCTTGGCTCAACACCAGGATACGATGAAATAAGGTGAACTGGCTTGTTGTCATATCATTTCACTATAATCACTCCATGCTCCTGGTCAACTTTGAAGTCACAAGCACCTCTGCCTTTTTTTAGCTCTTGGTCTGTTAGCATTTTGCAACTTTTCAAACGATTGAGACGAATGGTGCCAACTGACCACATCTTTTTTTGCTTTAGACATTCAACCAAAGCAACTGAAGAGAACCAATTGTCAAAAAATACTTTGAAATTACTTGCAGCGTTCAAATTTTGTGTCAAGCGCAGTACTACATTGCCTGAAACACCAAAACTCACCAGGCAATTGCATAGACTTTCCGGTGTAAAGTTCAAAGTCATATATGATGCCTGAAGTGCCTGCTCGTGCAAACTTTTTGAAACCCCACTTATGAGGCTTTTTTTCATATATTACTTCATTGAACTTCTACCTTTGAAAGGTATCATTTGCTCATCAATTGCATGCATTTGTTCGGGTTCAATGGACTGCATGGCAGAGTGAAGACGATCCAACAAGGATGAAATTTTGAAAAGTGGATCATACTGTGGGTGTTCTCGGGGCTTCATGTTGGTATTGTCATTGAAATGTATGTATCGTAACAACAACTCAAATCGATTTCAAGACATCACATCAGCAATCATATTAAACCGACAAAACTTAGCCCAATACAATCTATAGAATGTGCATGTAAATACTTCTGTAAGCAAAAGTATGCCAATAAACTTTTCGAATTCACCGGATGATGTGCCCAGCATTTTTCTATATTTCTACGTAGCATACAAATTTGATTGGCAAGCAATATATTTTATACATTCTTTCGATAAAAATCGTCTGAAATACTGCAGAGGTGTTGGAGTTTCATGAGGAGGATCTGAAAAAGATCCTGTAAAAGCAATGTCATCAGTAATGAGAAAGTCTCTTTTGCGCCATCTTTAGCTGGAACTAGGAGTTATTGGGTCATCCTGGTGTTGTACTATTTGCTGGAACACTTAAAACATCCAGTTGATCAGTCGAAAATGTAACAGCTGGACCATTTAGTTGATCATTTGTAGCTGCTGGACCTTTCATTTGATCAATAGATGATGTAGTAGCTGCACCATCCATGGGATCACATCTTTCCATTTCTATTTCAAGTGGGCATGAGTTCACATTCTCATCTGGAACGTAATCTGGATCTAACTCTTTTTCTTCGTCAGGATCTTCTTCAAAATTAGAAATATTGCCATCTGGCAATGAAACAATATTCACAGCCTCATCAAGATCATGTGGCTGATAATCCCCCTTTTATACACAATACTTGTAACCACTAAAAACACACAAAATAATAAGTAGTAATCTGTCTTTTGGAGTGATTTAGTCGCACCCGAAATCTGCAGCAGCAAAACTTTCAAAGCACTCACTAAAATTGCTATGCATTCAGAAAATTAGCCTACTTTCCCATTGTTGCCAAATGGCAACGTGCATTTTCAAAAAATTCTGCACACTCTCATTGTCTTTAGAAAAACTTGAATTTTTCTCTGTTGCTGCCTAGGGTTTATACCTTTGACATATAAATCAAAACCAACTTTTCTTGCAGTAGCAATAAACTTTAACTTTATTTGCTAACGCACCACTTGAAGTTGTTATTAAGTTGCGATTGAGCGGGTGTTTTCGAACTACTGCACGTCACAAGCGTGATCAGTGAGCCGAAACTAAAACATAAATAGTAAAGGAGGGACTTGATTCACTTCATACCATATTCTCTTATTGGAACCTTCTGGCAGCAGCTTTGTCATGAAAACGAGGTTTGATTTTATTGTTGCCAAATGGCTACTGTGGGAAAGAAAGGGTTAAATACGTTCAACAATAAAATATGCGAAACGTTTTTCATATCAACTAATTACCAAATATTCTAAAATGCCGTTCCTGACTATGTGCAATGTACCTCTTAAATTGATTTACTTAGACAAAATTGAAATGAAGGTTGAGCCGATTCGAGAAGAACGTAAATCCATGCTTTTGTCAAGTTGGATTCAAGATAATTGTGAGCGATAGCCGCATTCTCTTCTCTTGCCTTTGGGTAACACTAATTTAATGAATTCGGAATTGTCGGAATAGTCGGAATAGACACTAAATTGAGGAACTGTCGGAATTGTCGGAAATGTCGGAATGACGCTTTTCCTAAAAAGAGGAACGTCGGAACAGTCGGAATTGTCGGAATAGTTAAAATTTTTTTAAAATACGAGCTATTTGAATTCACCGACAAATGTTACGTAGGCAGAACACAATCCATCATAGCATTACATAAATCAAATAACACACATCGGAATAATGTGATAGCAAAATGCTATGCATATTGCTAGACGCTCAGGTGACTTAATGAATTCGGAATGGTCGGAATGATGTAATAACAAAATGCTACGCATGTTGGTAGACGCTGAGCTAATTTATTGAATTTGGAATGGTCGGAA
This sequence comes from Trididemnum clinides, assembly GCA_963675345.1. Classification (NCBI taxonomy): domain Eukaryota; kingdom Metazoa; phylum Chordata; class Ascidiacea; order Aplousobranchia; family Didemnidae; genus Trididemnum; species Trididemnum clinides. Next base: position 44,677,516 of record OY776285.1, on the reverse strand, counting down.
TGATCTGATAGCAAAGTGCTACGCATATTGCTAGACGCTGATCTAATCTAATGAATTCGGAACGGTCGGAATGATGTGATAGCAAAATGCTACGCATATTGCTAGACGCTCTGTTGATTTAATGAATTCGGAATGGTCGGAATGATGTGATAGTAAAGTGCTACGCATATTGCTAGACGCTCTGTTTCTTTTATGAATTCGGAACGGTCGGAATGATGTGATAGCAAAGTGCTACGCATATTGCTAGACGCTCTGTTCATTTGATGAATTCGGAACGGTCGGAATGATGTGATAGCAAAATGCTACGCACATTGCTAGACGCTGATCTAATCTAATGAATTCGGAATGGTCGGAATGATCTGATAGCAAAGTGCTACGCATATTGCTAGACGCTGATCTAATCTAATGAATTCGGAACGGTCGGAATGATGTGATAGCAAAGTGCTACGCATATTGCTAGACGCTCTGTTGATTTAATGAATTCGGAATGGTCGGAATGATGTGATAGCAAAGTGCTACGCATATTGCTAGACGCTCTGTTTCTTTTATGAATTCGAAACGGTCGGAATGATGTGATAGCAAAGTGCTACGCATATTGCTAGACGCTCTGTTCATTTGATGAATTCGGAACGGTCGGAATGATCTGATAGCAAAATGCTACGCACATTGCTAGACGCTGATCTAATCTAATGAATTCGGAATGGTCGGAATGATGTGATAGCAAAATGCTACGCACATTGCTAGACGCTGATCTAATCTAATGAATTCGGAATGGTCGGAATGATGTGATAGCAAAATGCTACGCACATTGCTAGACGCTGAGCTAATCTAATGAATTCGGAATGGTCGGAATGATGTGATAGCAAAATGCTACGCACACTGCCTGCTGCTGAACTAATTTTATGAATTTGGAATGATCCAAATTTTATAAATTCGGCATGATCCAATACCACATTTCAGAAAGAGGAAAACTTTATATTTATGAAATGTTTACTAATTTGTGAAATGTGACGCATTTTAATTGACTAATCAAAAAGCTTGCTGTTAGCCATTGAGTAGATAGTGCAAGCAGCCAATCAAAGCTAAAGGTAGACAATTTGCGCGATATGGCAACACTGAAAACAAAACAGTTTTTTGTTGCTGCATCAACATTGTTGATTATAATGTACTTTCTGTGCAGCAGTAGTAAGTAGCAGACAAAGAACCTTTTTTTGGTATACAGGAACTGTGATACCATTTTCTGCATGATGTGCAAAGCAGCTGCTTTACTGTGAATTTATTTCCTGGGCAATTAACTGCATCACAAACTGTCCACTTCTGAGAGCAGTATTCTGTATTTTGCAATTGATACCACTCTGAAATTGATTGCTTAACGATGTGGATTTCTGAGATTTCTTCAAACCATACAGCACCGACAGCAATTTTGGCAAGTTGTATTTTGTCTCGAGATTTAGTTGAAGTAGGCAGAATGTCAATGTCGCTTCTTGAAATTAAACTTTTCACCCAGTTTCTCGCTTTATGTGAAGGTAGCATAGTTGGAAGTGCAAGGTTGTTTGCCAAGCAGTACATGTTTGTAATAACGTGTACACCACAGTCGTACTGATTTTGTTGTTGTGGCACATCTGAGCAGCAAATAAATGTCCATTCATCTACATTGGTCGACAAAGATGCTACAGCGTAAGTTGCTTTTACAATACGAAAAATGCGCTCAAAGTATGTCTTCAAACTTCGGTGAGACACTGAACTCAACGAATCTACGGAAAAAATTTTTTTACTTTTGATGTTTACAATTACCATGTACCAGTGAGCACCAGGATTTACAATAAATACCAAATTATCGAAATTAAGTGCCTCGTTGTTACAGGCATAAGCGGCAATACGGTCATAAAAATCCTTGGCTGCGTATGTCATAAAAAACGTATCCCAAAGTAAAAATGTTTCGTTAGTTGTTGCCGTAGACAAAATGCATCGAATGGCATTTTCAACAACTTCATCAGTTAGCCAGTTCGTGTCCGACAAACAAAATAGCTTATTCTCCAGTTCTCTCTTCAGATCACAACTTTCAATAGAAATTTCTTTCTTTTGTTCCCAAGGAAATATTGCATGCTCATCTTTTTTCCCTTTTTCCTGAATGCTAGTCTCCATATTTTCATGTTTTCTAGCCTTCACGCAGAATGTACTTCTATGGTCTACATGCATTGTTGGCATGCCGTGGAAGTTGTTATTTCTTTTTGGAGTGGATGTTGCTTTAGGGTTTTGTAAGAGCTTTCTATCCAGTGGAGATGGTGCATCTGGAGCTGGATTGACGTCATAATCAAAATCATTAGGCCTCGGACGTTTTAACCCCGATTTTTTACCTTTTCCTCTTTTTTTTTAAAGAGCATAGACAATGAATACTTTTCTTTACATTTTAAGCTGGACTTGTCTTCCCCGAGGGCCATATTAACAGCTAAAATGTGAAAGCATCGACCTGAACTTGGACATGAACATTTCGATGGTTTGGGAAAGTATTTTACACTCTGAACATTTCCTGTAAAAGGATTGACAACGGAAAATGATGCTGTTGCAGCAGTGAAACCTATCAAAGATTTGTTAATACACAGACGTGCAATTGCAAGTTGAGTGAGCCGAAAATGAGGTCCCTTTTCCACACCACGAACAACTGGATGCTCTTTTGACATAATATTTTCCACAATTTGCTCCATTGACATAATTGGAGACAATTCGACCTTTTCCCGTGGTTTAAAACAATTTTCAAATTCTTTTTTTAGTTGAAAGTTTCCAAATTTTGTTTGGGCTCGAAGAAACTCATAGTAAAACATGTCTTGCATCTGTTTGAATATCATAATTATGCAATCTAGTGGCATTTGTTTGTGATCGGAAACACATTTGATAACATGATTCATGCTTTCACTTATGTTGTTTGTCACAACTAGCCCTTTGGGAAAAGCAGCAAATTTGCATGTTACAAAGTAGCAGCAATGAGCAATAAGATCGTTATATAAATGCTTTTTGGCATACTCGACAAACGGCAATGACCAAGTACTGGACAATACTTTGTACGTTGAGTGAAAATCTTCTTTTGTGTGGCATTGAATTAATCTCCTGATGTCGTCCTTTAGCACCTTGATATCATCTTTTGTTCCACTTGACTGTAGCCACTGCTTAATGTCACCTATGATGTGGTTTGTGCAGTAAATATTTGTTAATGTCGGGAAGTTGGTTTGTAAGCAATCGGTAATACCTTTTTCCCTGTCTGTGATTATGGGAATATTTTTAGAACTGGCAAGTCCGGTTTCTTCAAAAATATCAGCCAAAAATGCCTTATGGTATTTTTTGTATTTTTTGGTATGGATGAGAAAAGCAACAGGAAAAATTGGGTCGTCAACTAAACATGTGTTTCGTGCAACTAGTATTGAAACATAAAAGTCACCCAATAGAAATGTTGTGTCGTATGACACAAGCTGCTTTAGGCTCGAATTTGTACGAGACTGCTTTATGAGATCCTTGGTAAGGGTCAAAACATTATCGCTAGCAAGGTGCACAACTAAGTCTGGGTAGACCGTGAACTGCCGTACAAAGTTATCGGTCTGGATAGCCAATTCAACTGAGCTAAAAAACTCATCATTTGTCAGTTTTTTCTTTTGTGATGCCGCGTATTTCACATTTTCGCATTGTTTGCGATCTCTGGGCCGATCAACTGGCATCCAGTCTTGCCTTTTCTGATGACTTTTGATCACATGCATTGTTTCATACACCATTTTTGGGGTTTTTCCTTCCACTTTACCTTCAATATCTTCCATAACAGTTTTCGCTGTTGGTAAATAGTAACCTGTTTTTTTTTTGGCGTTTCCATGTTTAGAATCTAAATAACAACTTGAATTTCCAACATAATGAACCAAACATATTGGACTCTCTTCTTCAGTTTTGTAAACATTATATAACGTGTAAACGTGCCTTTGAAATTCAGAAGACACAACTTTTTTTTGGATACCAGGTACCTTAATTTTGTAATATCGTTTCAATACTCCGTTTTTTACATGTCTTCCATCAGAATAAAATCGATACTGATCGCAAACGAAATCGTTTTTGGCCCTCAAAGTGGGTCCTTGAAAAAAGTATCCATACCTACCCTGTGGTTTTAGAGCCGCAACATTTGAAATTTTCTTTTCATCACTTAGCAATAACGTTTTAGCCTCTTCAAATGACAAAGGTCTATTTCCAAAATCTTGTAATTGAGGTGGAGAAATTGATTTTTGCATCACACAACACTATTGTCATTCAAATAAGAATTTATAGCACAATGCATGTATTCAAGCAATTACCAAATTACAAAATAATGAGATTTACCTCCGTTTAAAACTTACAAGATAATAATACCAAATTACACTGTAAAGTAATGGTTACTAATTGGTCCTGTTGATGAACCGCTCATTGGGTTTCCATTTTACCAAATCAGTGTACTCCAATCTAATTTTATAGCGGGCCATCAGGAAGTGACAATTTATTCTGCTGGCCACGCTTTAATCTTGAGATGATGCTAGTAAATCAACAGATTCTACTAGATTTATTACTGTTAATTCTGTATTTTGCAAATAAGGTCAAATTCAGTTTGATAGGCTTGTTTCGTTATTTTATGTTAATTCATTGCTGATTTTCGTGATTCGCAACTTACTAAAAGTAGAATGCAAAAATCGTGCAACCGCGACATACTATCAATTTCTGTTGAAGGATCACAATACTAAACTGACCAAGATGTGGTAGGACTCGTATACTAAAGTTCTACTAATTAGTTTCCTTCCTCCCAATAACTAGTAACTACACTGCTTCTTGCTGCTAAATGAAATCTTTGTGCATATTGGTATCGAATATATAGACTATATAGCCTATACATCAGTGGTTCTCAACCTTTTCAAGATGTCGCCTCCCCGCCCCATATAAAGTCATTATTTACCTCTTTTAAATTACTGCACATGTTCATATCTCTGGTGAAGCTAAAATTGTGAATCTTTTGTAGAAAGCCACCGCCACATGCGCCAAAACGTGAGATTTGAGAAAAACCCCCCACTGCGCTCGCCACAATTTCAGTAACTACGCGCTCTCACCACGTTTCAACACTAAAATTACCAAGGTCTGATAGCCTGATAGAATTCAATAAATTAGCTCAGCGTCTAGCAATATGCGTAGCATTTTGTTATCACATCATTCCGAATTCATTAAATTAGCTCAGCACCCAGCAATATGCGTAGCATTTTGCTATCACATCATTCCGAATTCATCAAATGAACAGAGCGTTTAGCAATATGCGTAGCATTTTGCTATCACATCATTCCGAACATCCCGAATTCATTAGATTAGCTCAGCACGTAGCAAAATGTTTAGCATTTTGCTGTCAGACCATTCCGACCATTCCGAATTCATTAAATCAACAGAGCGTCTAGCAATATGCGTAGCATTTTGCTATCACATCATTCCGACCGTTCCGAATTCATTAGATTAGATCAGCGTCTAGCAACATGCGTAGCACTTTGCTATCAGATCATTTCGACCGTTCCGAATTCATCAAATGAACAGAGCGTCTGACAATATGCGTAGCACTTTGCTATCAGATCATTCCGACCGTTTCGAATTCATAAAATGAACAGAGCGTCTAGAAATATGTTTAGCGTTTTACTATCAGATCATTTCGAATTCAATAAATTAGCTCAGCGTTTAGCAATATGCGTAGCAATTTGCTATCAGATCTGTCCGATCATTCCGAATTCATAAAATGAACAGAGCATTTAGCAATATGCGTAGCATTTTGCTATCACATCATTCCGAACATCCCGAATTCATTAGATTAGCTCAGCACCTAGCAATATGTTTAGCATTTTGCTGTCAGATCATTCCGACCGTTCCGAATTCATAAAATGAACAGAGCGTCTAGCAATATGCGTAGCACTTTGCTATCACATCATTCCGACCGTTTCGAATTCATAAAAGAAACAGAGCGTCTAGCAATATGCGTAGCACTTTGCTATCACATCATTCCGACCATTCCGAATTCATTAAATCAACAGAGCGTCTAGCAATATGCGTAGCATTTTGCTATCACATCATTCCGACCGTTCCGAATTCATTAGATTAGATCAGCGTCTAGCAATATGCGTAGCACTTTGCTATCAGATCATTCCGACCATTCCAAATTCAATAAATTAGCTCAGCGTCTACCAACATGCGTAGCATTTTGTTATTACATCATTCCGACCATTCCGAATTCATTAAGTCACCTGAGCGTCTAGCAATATGCATAGCATTTTGCTATCACATTATTCCGATGTGTGTTATTTGATTTATGTAATGCTATGATGGATTGTGTTCTGCCTACGTAACATTTGTCGGTGAATTCAAATAGCTCGTATTTTAAAAAAATTTTAACTATTCCGACAATTCCGACTGTTCCGACGTTCCTCTTTTTAGGAAAAGCGTCATTCCGACATTTCCGACAATTCCGACAGTTCCTCAATTTAGTGTCTATTCCGACTATTCCGACAATTCCGAATTCATTAAATTAGTGTTACCCCTTGCCTTTCCCGCGGCGCTCGGCGCGGTATCTTTTTTCTCCATTTTCTTTTTTTGTGACCTAGATACATTACGTCATATCCATTGTCTTCAACTCGTTTATTTAGGTTAGATCGGATGATCAAGCACGATTTCTGGTTTTTAGATTTAGACCTCGTGTATCTTTTTAGTAGCTTAGATAGTAACAGTAGTTTTTTGATATAATAGCACGTAACGTTAGCATTCTTTCACGCTGTAATTTCGACTTGGTCAGTAATTAGCTCTCTCTGGTAGATTACGTTGGATATAATGTATTACCCGCGCCAGGCAAGAATTAGTGTTAGCCGCCATTGTTTTTCAGTTGATTCTATTTGAATAAGGAAGTCGACCTGCTAGCTCGGATCGGGCTAGCGGACTGTATTTAGCCGCTGTTTAGGCCTAGTTTCATATTAGTTTGTTGATTTATAATACACTGGATTTCTGCATGCTAATTTGAAGCCAGATTTGAGGGCAGGCACAGAGACCTTATTTGAATAGAACCAGAAAGCGACCGAGGCCCGGTTGACTTTCGCTTTCAATAATTCATGAAAAGAGACGTGATGTTCATAGCAAAATGCAACGCTTTCAGTATTCAAATGCCACTGTCTCTACCAAGGTATTGATTGGACTTGCAGACATTTTTGCGCGAGTCCAATTTCATTGCACTTGTCCACATGCAACTCCGACACAAAATTTTATTAACAAAACAGCGATCCCTTCAATATAAATTGAAAATACAAATTAAGGATGTTGAAAATGTACCCACACGATTAAATATGACAATGTCTACCCCTAACTTATTGAGCCTGGTGTACGAGAACTACCACTCTAAATTAAACTTGGACTTGTCTGTAAAAACTGCTAGTCCATGTCCAAGATATAAACCCACAAATCCACTAGTTCAATGCCCTGGCTTCCATAGTTATGAAACACCAAAGTGTTGAACTTCACCTACATGTTTGAAAGAGTAAGTTTTCAATTGGTTGCTGTGCATCATTTACATTTAACGATATATTATTGTCAATAATTCTTGACCAAAACAAAATTGAACACTTTTCTTTTCTTTTGGAGTTCCACTATCAACTTATTATGTTGATAAAATTTTGCGCCTTAAATGAAACCAATTCAATTCTAAGATCGCAGAATTTAAATTTTCCAATTATCAAGCCTAATCAAACGTCACAACCTTTTTTTATTGGAGATCTACTTTTTCTCAGGACCTATATTTAAAACAGGCCAGCGGGCGACTCATGTGGTCTTCACGGACGACCTGGCGGCTGCAGACACCGGGTTGGTGATCGCTGATGAAGATAAATTTTTGTTTGAAAGACATATCCTTTTGGTTGTTAACAGTGATAGAAGCGACATGATTTCAATTTTCTGTTAATATAGCATGCATAATAAATTAAGTAAAAAATAAGAATTTGTCATTCTTCATTTCACGTTTCTAGTTGATATTTATTCTTCTTAGATTACAGAAAAGTATTTAAACGGTAACTATGTCGCCCCTGACACATGAATTCTTTAAAGTGAAGGGTCATATTTGATAAAATTGGTCAAATAGGCTTAAAGCCGGCCCTGAATGTAGCAGACTGTAGTCGAGAAGATGAAATCAAAATATATGCAGCTCACAATAAAGCAGCAACAGATTGATTTAATTTTGACTGAAATAAAAGCAGTTTTTGATCAAAATAAATCAATCATTTACTTTAATATATGTGGTCACGACGCATCTAACATATAAAACGCGATTCTGTCTGTACGTACACAGCTACGTACGTACATACGCTGTAAACTACTGGGCGTACAAACATCAAATTTGGCATCATTGATCACCACCCTGGGGTGAATGTCATAAGGGTGTTTTTAATTAGATAAGTTTTTTTAATTTCCATATCTTGACAGCAAACAACTGTTTTGTGCTCAAAAAAAGCTAGCATCCAATCTATCACTTTACAAAAAATTTCATCTTTTTGGGGTCTAAAATGACGTCAAAAACACCGCTTCACGGCACAATTTATTAGCTGTATTTTCCCAAAAACTACTGGCCGTAGAAATCAGATTAAACGCTGCTTGAGCAGATATAAGTAAGGTGCTTTCAATAGAAACAACTCTACAACAATTCAAGCTCATTTGACAATGAAACAAACAATTCTTTATTTAAGCATTTTAAGCCTTCTAAGCATGGTTTTTCGCTTTTTCTCTCGCACGCTTGCAACTCGCTTTATGTTATCTCAATGCCTTCTGGTAGGATTAGCCCAGACGTTTGCAGTCACAGATCATAAAATAATGATGTTTTAAAGAATAGTAACATTTTTACAAAGTCGGTTTACTTGCAAACTAATTTGCGACCTCATTTCTCAACTAATTTTCAAACTTTTTTCATCAAATTAAAGGGTATTTCAAGGCAATTCTGATAGTATAATGTATTATATATACTTTTAGCATTACATTTTGTACTAAAAAACTAAGCATTATCATCTGTTTTGTAATTTTTTACCCCTCTGAAAACGAGGTAAGCTATGTAAAACCAGGTTAGTTTGATACATCAAAGTTATAATGAGGTACCAACAATTACTGTCCTTTGAAAGCTTAAAAAACTTTCTTTCCAGCAATATGTCACTTTAATTACTTTGAGCTAAGGATTAGTTTATAATGGCTGATCAAAAATTAGTTGCCATACTCCATGTTCTATTTTTAATTGAAAAATTATCCCACTAGACCTAACAAATTTGCAATTGTTAGACAAAGTTAGCTCTTCGGAGCACTTAGGCTACTTTTACTCACAAGCATGGTTATTTGGCATTATCTCTCTACGTTTTTTTTAAAAATGCTCATCAAAAAATGAAGCCTCTAAACGTTTATGAAATGTGGTCTACGAGTTAGAAACCTATCGACGCGATGGTGTAGTCGTTAGAGCGTCCGCTTCGCGGTCGGTAGACTTGGATTTCATTCCTCTTGTCGAGTCATATTAAAAGACTTTAAAAAATGGTATTCATAGCTTTCCTGCTTGGTGCTTGGCATTCAGGGGAGGTTGTGGAAAACAAGCCGGCAAGTTTGCTTGTTGTGGTTTTGGTTAAGGCACTGAACGGAACGCCCCCACCTTTTTGTGGAGGACAGGTGACCTAGTTTTCCCTCCTAAAAGAGGGTTGGTGGCAGGAAAGGTATCCGACCATAAAACAAATGCCATGTTATAAAAATGCAGATTATCTGTTGTGTCGATCCCCAATCTGGAAAAGCCAAGAGAAAAAGAAGAAGACTACGAGTTAGAAACACTCACAATTTTGGTGCCTCCACTACACAAAACTGCAACTTATACAAAGCCTAAGACTTTGGTATATTTTGTCAATACTTTCTTCATTGCATTGATTTTTTGGCAATATTTATCAATGCATTCAAAAAGATTCATTTAAAAACTAAAGTCTCTAAACATTTTAAAATGTAGCCAACTACAAGCAAAAAACTTGATGATCAACCAAAAAAAAGTGGAGGGAAATAAAGATGGTCTTGTTTTATCGTTTGCAAAAAATATTAGTGTCGAGCTACATCTATTATTATCATTTAAATGTTAAGACAATTTCTTTTGTGATTAGGCGAGGCTGGCGCAGCCAGCTGATTTAGTATTCTTAACCTCGACATTAATGATGAGGGACCTGCAATTGCAATAACTTAGCTATGAGTGTATCATTTCGGGTTGGTTTGCTTTTTGCATGGCTGCGTTTATGCCATGATCAAGCAACATGCGTGTAGGCACAGGCGTTACCTCATACAAATTCGCCTGTAGTTACGAAAAAGTTGTAAGTAGCAGTGCTAACATTTAATGGCTTAATCGGGAAAATACATATCACTCACCTTGGCACCTTCCCCCAACTTTAATATGCTTTCAAGCACTTGCTGAATTTACTGGATAATAGTCTGTTTAGTTTAAGAACGCCTATGGTGATAACAGGGCAAATGAGGTGTTGCCAGCACACAATAAACCAGAGAGACATTTAGTGGCTATGCGCAACCGCCAATATTTTTTTAAACGATCGCGTTTTAAGAAACGTTAATTATTGCTAAAAGTAATTCTATAACATCTTAGGCTGTGTCAAGGTGGAACAAGCGATTACTTATTTAAGTGCTTTTTGAGCAAGCTTTTTTCTTCCGTCTGGAATTCTTTTAAGCACAACTTTTCCGTCCTATCTTTAAATGATATCACAAGGCTTACCACTATATAGTGAGAACAGCAGCAGGCGGAAAATTTTTCCACTATCATCTTGATAGCAAACATAAATAGTAAAGCCCATTGCTGATATTTATAACTGACAATCTTTTTTCCGTACGAAACACTAATCTTGTTTAAAAGTAGAGAGGTCTGGATTAGGGCCAAAATCAAATGTAATAAAATCCGAAATTTAAGAAAAAATCAAAATAGAATAATAATAGCATCGATTCGTAGAATTAGAATTACAAAGAACTTTTTTGTTTGGAAAGAGTTTATTAAGCGTCTATTGGAATAGGTAATACGACTTAGAGGAAAGGCGTAGCCCTTTTTCACGCTATGCCCAATTGAAGCAAACAGCGCAGCCAAAGAGCTTTACGTCAAAAATATAAACACAAAAGGGGACCCACCGAATCGTCAAATAGATCTACCACTAAATAGCTCATTTCTTTTATTGTCAAAACGACCACCCTTTGGTCATTTTGACGTAATTTTGGACTATGTTTTACTCCCCCCTCCATCTAAAGCTTTAAAAAGTAGGAATGATAGCTTGTGACATCATTCTTTTTTGTGAGTATTACCAGTCTTGAAAAATAGACCAACATGATCACCATTACGCGTGCAATAACTATGACTTCTATAACATTTTGTTGTTGCTCTCACATATGTTTGTATGGTGAAGTCGCGCATCTGCATTAATTGATACGTTTTAACTCCGTATAGGTGATGACATGCCCTGCCGTGGTAAACATTTTTCTATTTTGCTCAATATTTGCTTTATAGAGCTACCGGGATCAAACCTAAAAATTTGGGGAAAAGCAAGGACTCTTTCAACTCCCTTGGGTACGCCAAGCAGAGACAGTAGATAATGGAACATAATAACCAGCGCGATGGCTTAGTAGTTAGAGCGTCCGCTTCGCAGTTGGTAGACCTGCGGTTCATTTCCCGGAGTCGAATAATACCAAAAGACATGTGGCAAACAGGTGGTGGGGCCAAGCAATCTATCCGTCGAGGTGGCCCAGTCTAACTGAAGACTCGCAAACAGAGCATGAGCTCTTACGCAGTGTATGTACATTTTTCTGCATAAGGCTCAGCACAATAGCTTAAACCACAACGAAATGAAAGATAATGCGTAGCCAGAAAGGACCTGAGAAAGTTTAAGGAGAAATCAAAAGAAAATAACGTCCCTGTGTGAAATTGCACCACATGGAAGACATTTTTGCTATTTTGTTAGAAAATAGCTCAATATCAAAAATGCGTTCCCTACTTCGAAACTAAGGGAAAAGCACGCGCTCTTGGCTTTGCATAAGCACAAAACACAGAACATATAAATCAAAGGCATAGTCAGGGCCTTGAAATCAAAAATTCTATTAGGAAAAGAAGCGTACCAAGTCGTGAAAATTGTATGTGCAGAAAAAACATAATCTTTTCGTTTACGTAAGTGCACGACGGGTGAACTCGGCTTGGCCGGCTGAACAGATATACATATACTTAAACCCGACGTCACTGGCTTGCGATGCCGGCAAAGCCGGTTGGTATAAAAGTATCAAAAAAGTGCAGCAGGGAACCAAGACAAGAAGACTTAGCACTGTGCTCGACTGAAAAACATGTGCAAGACGATAGAAGAAAATATCTTTTATATTAATATGTATGGTAAAATCAAAGACAAAACACTTGGGGGGAAGGCTGACGTTATTTTAGTCTCAAGTAAAGAACTTTTTTTGAAGGTCAACTTTTTGAAAGTGATTAGTTTCATTATCATCTGCTCCAAATCTAAACTTTAAACTTTTTTTTGAAGTTGTTATTATTGCCACTAGCAATACATCGTTGAACATAATAATACAATATATTTAGCAAATTCAAACGTTTTTGGCGCTACATATTGCCCTCATCAGGATCTATATACAAGTATTTGCAGCATTAAAACATTCGTTGAACAAAAACACAAAATAACTTGAAAATAGTCGTAATAAAAAACAGTAAGACTTCATTCTGCGGTCACAGTGATTGTCTAGTTACTGCTAACAAAGAATCTGATAATAGAAACGATTACCTGCTAGAAGTTAATCTAGGGGTGGGCAAACTACGGCCCGCGGGCCGAATGCGGCCCTCGAGAGCATTCTGTACGGCCCGCGAACACTTTTTGAAACTTTGCCGTTTTGAAATAAATACGACAAGGGGATTGACGAGGCGCAAAAGCGACGGTGTCCTTAAAAAAAAGGTAATCGCCTCTCCCTTAGACGGTAAATGCGTCAGAGCCTACAATTACCCCCAATCACGCATTTACCGTCTACGAAAAGGTGATGGCCTTTTTTTTTTTTTTTTTTTAGAGACACCGCCGTTTTTGCGCGCTGAGATACCACATTGCCAGAGCATTTCGCAAAATTGTGAGCTAATGCAATTTCTTCTATAGCATGCAGTTGTGCGAGATAACAAGCCCTGGCCCTCGACCACCCTCGAAATGGTCAATGCGGCCCTCCAGCTAAAAAGTTTGCCCACCCCTAAGTTAATCGGATTTGAGGTTATGTAAATAATTGTTTCAAATGAATTGAAATCACAGTAAAGTTCAGTACAAAATTGCTTGGTTAAATGATTTAATAAATACCCATGATTAAAACACGTTTAGTAAAATTGACGCTTCGTTTGCATGCAATTGTTTGTTCAGCACAGGGTTACTTCTTTTGATCACCAAGGCTTCATGGATTTTGGCTTCGTAAGATGTTTGTCATTTTCTAATTATTTGAAATTACTTCATGTGATTCGGCTGAGTTTTGCATGAGCTGCATTTTCTCATATGTTCTTTGATGGCAATTTTACCTGACTTTGAAACATTTAAGTGCTCCCCTGCTCTTATACTCAAATGTCTTGCTTACGTACCGATGTACGAGGTGCATTCAATAAGTTTCCAGACTTTTTTGGTATGGACACTTTTATTAACCGTACACACAAAAAAACTCTAGTCCCCTTCAAAGTATTCTCCTCCGACATCAATGCACTTGTTGTACCGTTCCAACAACTTCTGGAAAGCCCCCTGGAAGTCTTCTTGTGTGAGCGTGTTTAGGACCCTCGTCACAGCCTCTTTCATGTCCTCAATTGTGGAATAACGATTGCCTCTGAGGTTTTCCTTGAGCTTTGGGAATAGCCAAAAGTCGCAGGGAGCAAGGTCCGGGCTGTAGGGAGGATGAGGAACCGTCTTGATGCCCATCGGGGTCAAATAGTCTGTGACGAGGATGGAGTTGTGGACTGGGGCATTGTCCTGATGGAAATGCCACTGACCTGATTCGAAGAGTTCTGGCCTCTTCCGACGGAATCTCTTCCTGAACTCCCTTAAAACTTCAATATAGTACTCCTTGTTGACTGTGATTCCAGTGGGAACCCAGTGAATGTAGATTATGCCCATGCTGTCAAAAAAAGGGATCATCATGAGTTTCTGGGTGGACTTGCTCTGTCTGGCCTTCTTGGGTCTGGGAGATCCAGCATGCTTCCACTGGGAACTCTGTCTCTTGGTCTCTGGGTCATAACAATAGATCCAGCTTTCATCGCAGGTTACCAGGGCATCAAGAACTTAGGGATCTGAATTAATGAGCTCGAACATCTCCTTGCTGTCATTGCAACGTTTTTCTCTCTGATCTTCCCGGAGCACTCTTGGGACGAACTTCGCGCAAATCTTCCGCATCTTCAGTTCCTCACGAATGATTATGTGTACAGCTCCCACACTGACATTAAACTGTGCGCTTAGTGTCTCTATAGAAACACGACGGTCCCTATTCATGAAATCGTTTATTTGGCCAATCATCTCTGATGTTCTGACTTCCCTACTCCTCCCACATCTCTCATCATCCCTCACGGACTCCCTGCCTTCCTTGAATCTCTTGTGCCATTGAAAAACTGATGATCGATTCATGCAAGATGGTCCATAAGCAGTCTGAAGCATACCATAAGTTTCCGTGGCAGTTTTTCCAAGTTTAAAACAGAACTTGATCGCATATCGTTCTTCTAATGTGTCCTCATGTCCAGATTGCATTTTTGAAATTCACCAGCTGTGACAATCAGGATTTAGTAAGGTGTACTCTAATTCCTACTGTAGCTATAAATTTGCACCTAAACAAGAAAAAATTGGTCAATCATCTCATAAGGAGTATAGTAACAACATACTGAAATATCTCAAGTTTACGGCAATTATAAATGCCTGTACAAAAAAAGTCTGGAAACTTATTGAATGCACCTCGTACGTGACGTTCACATCACGTGAACAGGTAAATTTATAAACAACCTTTGAGTTTAAGTTTAGAGGAGTTTTGCTTTTCAAAAAGAAATATTCTTGCACTTTTGTCGTTTTGTAGACGATAGAAATTTCAGTGTCAAATCGTTTCTTTATTAGTGATTGAATTTGAAAACCGAATTCTTTTGAGATTTTTCCGAGATAGGGAATGATAAAAATATTAATAAATTCTTTTCCGATTTTATTGTCTGTTTTTTCGTTTTGAAATTGCTATAACATTTTGTTAAAAAAAGGGATTGGATAGCCGTTACTGTAACAAGATTTTTCAGCGTGTTCTAAAATAAACTTAATATTGGGGTACTGGGTGTTAAGCTTTCCCAGAAATTTGGTACATGATTGGTCATCATCAAATATTGGGAAAATATCATCTATATATCTGAGATACAATTTGGGAGATGATTCCGGGTCATTGCACAAAAGTTGATATTCCATATGAGCCATAAAGAAATTTGCGAGTGTTGGTTCTAGTGGGCAGCCCATAGGGACGCCATCAATTTGTTTATATAGTATGTCTTTGTACAAAAACAATCCTTGGGTTGCCAGACACATCAACTTAATAAAAACATCCTTTTTAAATGCAGGGGGCTTGGATTATTTTATTTGTATATGTAATTAGCAATCATTTTTATTGTTCCTTTCCGTGGCACGTTTGTGAATAAGGAGACTATGTTGAAACTGACCATAATTTGGTTAGGAGATGGAGAAAATTCTTTTAGTTTGTCTAACAGGTGAAATGTCGAGTCCAGCATGAATTAATTTCGAATGTAAAGTTCAATGATTTGATAAAGAAATTTGGCCAAGTTTTATTCTGGCGTGTCAATCATTGAGACTACTAAAAGTTTTAATGTTGTAAATATTTATATATAGATCCTGAAGAGGGAAATATGTAGCGCCGAAAACGTTTAAATTTGCAAAGTATATCGTATTATTATGTTTTTTGAAGATCAAGCTTTTGAAGTCCTTTTTACACTTTCGGCTGATGCCGGATGTGCAGATCTTTTTTTATGATCAACATGATCAATTTTGACTATTAAAGCCATTTTTTGGAAGTTGTAGGGAGGAGCCGCTGCGGTCTCTTGCCTTTTTATCTACATACCAATTTCTGTAAAGCTGCTGTTGGGGTTGAAAAAGTTATTATTTTTCTTCGTTTTTTGTGGCCAACTACAATTGTAATTCATATCCTTGAACTTATTAATTAGAGAGAAGTAATTAGAACAATTTTTAGTACAAGCTCGCATTTCATGGGAATCGACGCCAGTAACTGTCACTAGCGACTGCCATCACGCCAATATGGTGAATGCACTTTATGACGCTTCGAAAGGTGCTTTAAAACGAAATTAAATAAGTGTCAACTAAAACCTAAAACCCAGTCCCATTTTGATTTCATGTATTTGGGGCCTTCAATAAAAAAATAGAGGGTTCAAAAGTAAAATAAAAATAAGTAGGAAAGTCACTGTATTCCAAATGACAGCTTAGATTTTCAGTCACTAACAAATAAAAAACTTTTTAAAGGGAGTATTGGCGGCATCGCCTAATTTGTATTGTTATAAACTTTTTCGGAAATCAACTTGTGGCAGTAGCTTTATAAACTATTCTAAATTCTCAAAGAGGGCCGTGGTGCATTGTTATTTACCCTCAATAAGGCTTGGTCATGGCTACTACTGCCAACAATTCAAAAAGTTTTCTTCGCTCTTTTTCGGTGGAGTTATGCTAAGTGCTAGCAGCTACTTTATAGCCTATCTCTAGCCTGCTGTTTGCTCTAAAGTCTAAATTAAGAGGAAATAATGTTGTATTCAAGCTCGATAGCTCAAAGTCAGCTAGACTTAGCCTACAGTCCACGAGTCAAAAATTTCAAGAGCAAATTCTCTGACAGACCGCATGCCAAATTGACTAAAGATAGGCCAAAATATTGATTTGTGGATTTCCACATAAAATATCCAGATTTAACAATTAAAACAGTGATTAAAAATTCCATTATTAATAATGGTTCATGTAAGCGCAATACCAAATTGTATGATATAGCTCGATCTATGCGCTCTTTTAAGGTTACGCGTGCATTGTAGTCTTAAGCGTTAACGTTGATGCGGCGCGTCTGTTGGATTCAAACCCGCGTCTTTTGAAGAGGTCCTCTCGCAGACCGAGAACTGCTGACACGCACCGCGTGCTGCCAGCTACGCCTTAAAGCATCACATTTAGTTTATCACCTTGGAAGCCCTTTCTATGCCTAATCACTTCTTGTGTGATTAGCTTTACGTATGGATAGCAGTTTTAATCCATGCTCGAGCGGTTACAGTAACGTCAAAACAAACCTCGTTGAAAAGTAAATGGCATGCAAGTCTTGTTCTTTGTGTTAGATTGCTTTACAAAAGTCAACGTTAATGTTATTGGGGGATCTTTTGGCCCTTGGCAAGCTCTACTGATGAGTCCAAAAGGACGAAACGCGTGGAGGGATGGCTTTGTAAATTTGTAAATATTTCTCAATAGCATTGCTTTCTTCGGAAGCCTCGCGCCTTCAGTACTCGTTTTGTTGTTTCGCTTCTCGCTTTTAAGACGCTCTTGTAACCACCTGGAGCTAGCAATATATATATATATATATATACCCATATACGGTATATTGGTTTATTTTATTTTAAAGACATTTTTATCATTGTAATATGTATTGCGTGTTACAGTTGAATTAGTGGTTGGTGGAGCTCATGATATTCCAAAAACAGCTTCTCACAAACCGGCAAAAACTGCCTAAATCTCAAAAATGCCTACAAACTTTTTTTGCTTTGTAGGCTTCTGAAGGGAGAAAAGTAAAAAAATAGATCAACTTTTGTCTGGAGATGTAACTAAGAATTGTGAATAGAGTATAAAAACGCTAGAAAATGTAGGCTAAAAAGAAGCTTAAAAGTTTTTATGAAAAAAATTCATCATAAAAAGAAGTACGTGGTGGTTTGATATCACACAAGCTAATAATTCCAAACACTCTTGAACTCGCAATGTTTTAAAGATGAGCAATCGGAGCTGAGCTACCACATTCCTTGACATTAAAAATGTAAAATTGCGGAGTCGAGAGTATTCTGTAAATTCAGTGGTTCCATACCTGGAGCCCACGAGAGAGTATTAGGGGATCATGCGATTGTCCTCATGAATTTTGGTAAATTTAAATGCATTTATTTATTTTACCGATAATTTCTTTTCTTAATGCTATGTACAATGAAATAGCAGAACAAGGTAAGTATTGGTTGCAATAGTACTAGGCCTATAGTAAATTACTTTTAATTTTCCGCATTCGCGTCGATGACCGGTGTTAGGTTATGTTAATTATATGTTAATTTATTCATTGCCTATCCAATTATTGTAGCTCATCATTGATGAAGAAAATACGTATATTGTTTAACAAGTTTCTATGCTGGCGCTATCCCAAACATGAAAAGATTTTTTTTTTAATTGACGAGCAAGAGTAACCACTGGCGTACGTTTATTAAAATTATTGGGAGGGATAAAAGAAATCGGGTGAACAACTGAACGTTCCACATAAACTTTTCCAATGCGCCGTCATTAACAAAAATGTATCTTGAATCGAGACATTAAGCAAAGGTTTTGAGAGCTAAGTATAAGTCCTGTTGGACATTAGTTCTTGCTCTTTTTGTTTAGTTCTTGAGTTAGTTTTCCTGACTAATTTAGTTCTGCGCTCTTGACAAAAATAAATGTTGTATGAGTGCAGCACAGTCATCTCTCGGGCACATTTTCTAACCTATCTATGACGGGCAGTTTCCTTGCGTGTTCTCTGAACATTTCCATAAATTGACCATCAATTTTGGTACACTACTTAAATTCAGTTTTCATCCAGACATGCTCAACTCAAAGCAGTTCTAGGTTCTTAAAAGCCAAATATTTTTTCCGCAAACCGCATGCCGCAATCTTTACTTATAGTCAGGGCTACCAAAAAATAAGCACGCTGTGAAAAACGAAGTTTTCGTCGTGAATTGAAGGCGATGACCATTTCTTTGGAGGTCGACATTTTCAGCATAAAGTTGTGAGACTAAAAACAAACTCAAAAATGAACACGTTTTTAAAAAATAAGCACATCTTGATTTTCCAAAATGGTGTTCATGAAAATAAGCACAAATCAGAGCAACAAGCACTAAATAGTAGCTGTGACAATCTGAACATGACTTGGTTTAAATGGTAACACTTTTTTCCAAGTATGTGGCGGGCCATAGCAAAGATTTTTGCGGGCCGTACGTTGTGCAGGCCTGACATAGACCCTTAACTTTTGAATCCACCAACTCTCACGTTTTCATTAGGGCAAGCTCCCCCGCCATTCACTCTAACCTGACAAACAAGAACCTATAGCGTTGCATCATGTTACAAAGCTCTTTTCTGTTTCCTTGTGCACACATCTGGATAGCATTACAGTGGACAGGTTGAAGGCAACTCGCATAAGCTTGGATACTCTCTTAGCTAGTGGGATACATCAACCAAACCTGAAATTCGAACGTTTGAATTACACTGACGTCAGCTAGCCAAATATTTGCCCTCTCACTTCAATTTTCTTCATATATACGGTACAGTATATAAGCTTAAGCTACCCAAGAAAAGTCAACCCCTCGCACTTTTCTAATTTCTACTTGGGCTCTTATGTTTCACAGCATTTATCCCGCGGCTCAGGATTTTTGGGGTTGTTTTGTCGTTTTATTTGGTTAGAGGAGTGGAGGGCATGATTCCAACACCCATGTGCCACTATGTATCATCCTCTTTCTTTATATTGGTTGTTTTTGCACCAGCCAAAGTTGGAACAATTTCGTGGCCATTGTTAACGAAATTGTAAGTTTCTAGAGGTTTTTGTTTATTGAGGTGTAAAGAACGAAATAAGAGTACTGCGATGACTAAAGTAGGAAACGCTGCTATAGCATAGGTACAATTTGAAGCGCTACAACCGCAACGTGAATATTAAAACATTAAAAATTAAACATTTGACACCAAACAAATTCCACAACTATTGATTTAAAAGAAAGACATCATTGATCTGCAAGCTATATTGCACAATCAGCAAGTATGCACAGAGAACTTTGCAAATAATAAGATACAAATAACCAAAATTCTTTAGAGGTAAAGAATATAAAAAAGAACAAAATAAGTAATTGCTCGTTTTTGCTTCTAATATTTGTGGTATTACGGTTTTAGTTCCACATGCTCGACCACCTCAGGCTGTTTTTTTGACAATCTGTACAAGTTAATTGGGTGAGCTAAAGTTAAAATTATCACTGCTAGCAAAACGGAGTTTACAACCATGAAATTGTTGTGAAAGTAGTGGACACCAATGTAATAAAAAGGAAATTGTAGTGACGAAACTATTGCTGACATGAAACACATAAAGCCATATAACCTGCCAAACTGTTCCATCGGAAAACATTGTATAATCAAAGCTGAAATGTTAGCCATTGTGTAAGCATTTGAAATTACAGATAAAATGAATGTAGCATACTGTAGCCGAGGCAATGGAATCAAAATAAAAGCAGCACACAAAACAGCTGCGGAGCAGCTAATACCACAAACTATGGATAGAACTCTGTACTTAATTTGTTCAGGATCTAGTGTGCTTTTCTTCCGGTAATACTTTGTCAGTAAATCAAACAACAAACCGTTAAGCGGTGCAAAGACCAGCCCTGTGAACTGGAAATACCCAAACAAACTTATATAAAAGCTGACCCCTAGCTTGTTGTTAGGCATCATGTACTCTAGCCAAGTGTTCAACTCCTCAATAAAAAAAGAGATTCGGAATTGTTGCATAACCGATGTAAAAATACCTAAAATATAAATGGATGTCAGCATTGATGACTTCAAAGACTTTTGAGGTACTTTGACATCATTGCCATCTGCAACTTCTGGTTCATCCAGAAGATGTTCTGCTTCTGGGATTTTGTTGCTTGTGTTGCATATTTCCTTTATGCCAAAGTAAAAGTTCTCAGGAACATCGTAAGGAATAATCTTTACAGGCATTAAGAAAAAAGTTCGAAACAACATCAAGATACCAATACATGCAAGAAATAAAAATACATCCTTAGTAGATATCCCATCTTGATAAGCTGCTTTTACAAATGTCATTACACCTAAACTTGCTATAAGTGCTCCATTCAACAGATTTAAAATTGTTCCTCTTGCTGTTGGTATAAGATTCGCTGTTTGCATGTTAGTTGAAAACAACATAAACCCACTGACAGCAAGGATGATGACCGCTGGGTAAAGAATCCATGCTATTTCAATCGTTGAAAAAGCGATTGTCAAGCAACTTCCTGTGTATAGACAGCAGGCCATCGATCTCACAGCCCACGAGCCCAAGTAGTCCAAAATCACACCACCAACAATATTGAATGACATTGCGAATACTGCTGCCAAAGTATAAATGAGCTCCAAGTTATATTGTTGACTAGGACAAATATATATTGTTGAATTTATTTTGTCCGAAGCTGCAATTGATATATTGCATGATGAATTAAAATAGCCTTCATTTGTTAAAACATAATCTATGGAACTCCAACCAAAAATAATTCCACCAGCCAAGATCGATTCAAATCCAGCGGTTATGATTGTAAGATAAATCTTGAAAGACATTGCAAACAAAATCACTTCTAATTGATTAATAATTATTCCTGTAACTGATACAGTAATAAACCTACAAACAATTAATAAATGTATTTCATCTTTCTGCTCCTTGAAAATTTTTGCTTTGAAGAAAGCGGTCGTCATAAGCCTATATAACCCCAATCATTCTGATAAACAATTCTAAGCAATTTAGAAAAACAAATGCAGCCTAATATTTCATCACAAGTTAATACATGTTAACGTCTCTAACCTGCTCTCATTCTTATTATCATACATTTCAATTGTTTCCAATAGACAAATTGCACAAAATTTTAGTTACTTAAAGCATTTGAAAAATGCATTTTACTTCATGCTTCACAGAATTCAGTTCAATATAATGCTCTGACTCAAACATGAATTCAATAGCTACTGATTTCAATAGTTTGACGTTGGCTACTTTGATAATTGGTGTTAACCAACCCTACATCCTCATACCACCCATATATGCATAAAAATGCAATGAATCAAATGCCCATTTACGTAATTTGCGCTTCGGGCCGCACGTTTAAAAACGTGGGTGTGTAAAACGAGTGAGTGTGTGCGAACGATTTTCTTGTTATATAAACAAATTCAATTGTTGAGTTGACAAATAGATTTAAATAGCTTCTCATGTTTTCGCATGTGTTATGTATTTTGAGGTCATATGATATAGGATGCAGCCAGAGACGTAGCAGCCGCCCCCCAAACCCCCCAATTGGGGGGGGACCAGGCCAACTTTGGGGGCCCAAGTTAGTCTGAAATTGCTTTTTGGCTACGTGACTATTTTCAGTTCAGCAGACTTGTTTACAACCGATTTAAACTGTAGGAAGAAATTGGCTTGTGACATCATAAGTGAATGTTACGTCATTTTATCTCGCAGAATCTAGAATATTTC
The DNA here is from genome assembly GCA_963675345.1 of Trididemnum clinides. NCBI lineage: Eukaryota > Metazoa > Chordata > Ascidiacea > Aplousobranchia > Didemnidae > Trididemnum > Trididemnum clinides. Next base: position 44,654,941 of record OY776285.1, on the reverse strand, counting down.
GATTGATTTTCTGGTAGAATCTTGAATATTCGATTGACGTAACAATGCCGTTGTTACGCAACAATCATAGAATGGTCTGGAATTCTGTTTGGCTAGAAATACCGGGACAATATATATACACTGCAGAGTGCAGATAAAGTATTTTATTGACATTGTATAGAATGAAACGTTCAAAAAGTGGTGCTCAAAAGAGAAAAGAAGCAGCCATTGCTCGAGATGCTATAGCAAAATTGCCCAAGATGACAGATTTTTTCAAGATTACTGAGCAGAGTAGACCTGGCACTAGTACCGAGAGGGATGAAGAAAACTATAGTGTACAAGAAAAAGAAGACTATGACGATCAGCATCAAAGTGATTGTGAATTTCCAGAAAATGTAAGTTGTGATTTACCTGCCAATACGCAACCTTCAATATCAAAAATAACTGAATCTCAATTTACCCCTATCCCTGATGACCCATGTAAATGGCCTGAAAGTATTTCTGATGCTCAACGATGTGATATAGTAAAGCGTGGACCACATCAACTAATAATGAATTTTCCATATAATAACACAACTCCAAGGCGACGTTTTTCCTCCAACCATTATAAACGTGTGTTACCTAATGGTGAAAGTGTTTCACGGTCGTGGCTAGTTTATTCTGGGAAATCAGATCAAGTTTTTTGCTTTTGTTGTAAGCTATTTGGAAAAACACTAAGCCCCTTTTGTAGTGGTATAAATACATGGGAGGGTTTTTCGAAAAAACTGAAAGACCATGAAAACGGCATTTCCCACCAAGAATGCTGCAGTCAATGGATGTTGCTAGCTGAAGGGATAAGAAATTCATCCACTATCGACAAACGCGAGATGAATATTTTTTTCAATGAAAGACGTTTTTGGAGAAATGTTTTAGAGAGACTTATCGACATTGCCTTGTTTCTATCGGAAAGGAATCTTGCTTTTAGAGGATCTGAAGAAGTCTTAGGATCTCCTCACAATGGAAATTTTCTGGGTATATTTGAGCTTTTGGCTAGAAGAGATCCGATCCTAAAAGAGCTTCAAGACAGAATCAAGAATAAAAACACTAAAGATCACTATTTGAGTCCTACCATACAAAATGAACTAATTGAATTGCTAGTGACAGAAGTTGAAAAAGAAAATTTACAGCAATTGAAATTGGCAAAATATTTTTCTATAATTTTGGACTGCACTCCAGATATGTCACATCATAAACAAATGTCTGTCATTCTCCGTTATGTACTATGTAATGAAGAAGCTGCTGTTGTTAAAGAAACATTTTTTGGCTACTTGAGAATAAGTGACAGTACTGGGAAAGGCTTGTTGGACGCTTTCTTAGAAAAAGCGACCGAACTGCAACTCGAATTGTCTGATTGTCGAGGTCAGTCATATGATAATGGTGCTAACATGAAAGGAAAACATTCTGGGGTCCAAGCAAGAATGCTAGACATCAATCCCAAAGCTGTTTACGTGCCCTGTGCAAACCATACCCTTAACTTAGTTGTTGTTGACAGTGCTAATTCATCGACGGAAGCATTGACATTTTTTGGAGTACTTACAAGGTTGTATGTGCTGTTTTCTTCCTCTGCTCAGCGTTGGGAAATTTTGAAGAAACATTTTAATAAAGGAGCGCTTTAATTTGTTACGTGAGGTTTCTTCCGCCTTTTCGTTTTTGTACACACGAGACAAACTTTTGCTTGTGCAACAAGAAAATGCTCTTCTTACTTGCTGTAAAGAGTTCCAAAAAAAGTTCGGTGACATTGATTCTGATGAAATGAGCGCTGAGCTACAGCGGTTTGTTTTAATTTTACAAAAAAAACGCAATCTCAATACGGCTCAAGACTTTCTGAACTATCTTCTAAAGACTCATTTATTTGAATTGTATCCGAATGTGTACATCGCACTTCGAATCTTACTAACTTGCCCCGTGACTGTTGCCAGCGCTGAAAGAAGCTTCAGCAAATTGAAACTGATCAAAACTTTTAATAGAACTTCTATGACAGACAGTAGACTATCTTCATTAGCCATGTTGTCAATCGAAAATGACTGCGCCCGATCTCTTGATTATGACAATGTCATAAGAGCATTTGCGAACAAAAAGGTTCGCTCCAGACTATTGAAATGATACTGTGTTTTTATAACTTTTTCATGTTTTTCAGTGTCATTGCTTTCGTTTCGCAGTGTCTGCATAAAAAACCTGTGCGCAGGGGCTCTTGCACTGACTTTGGGGGGGTCCCGAAGTTGGAGTGCTACGGGACTGGATGCAGCCTTTTTTTGCGGGTTACTTTTTATTGATCGCACAAAAGTTTCGCATAGTAAAGCAAAATTGACGACGTAGTTCCATTTCTCAGCTTGGAGACTGACTGTAAATTACTGGCAGAATTTGCTGCGAGCAAAGGTTTTAATTACTTGAGCACTTTTTAGGAGCCATAAGAGCTGTTATTTAGTTGTTTTTTTTTTGTAGCAAATGCCGCTCCGTAATTTTTGTCAAAAAGCGGTAGTGTTTTCGGGTTTTTTTCATTCGTGTTGACTTGTGTGCTTGTTTTAACCCTGCCTTTGAAAATTCCTGAGATAATTAATAGCGTTTATTATTTTGCAATGCTTTAGTGACTAGCACAGACAAACTTAATTTAATTAATTGATATTAAGCCATATAGGCTTACTGCAATCAGTTGAACTAACTGCAATCAGTTCAACTGATTGCAGTTAGCCTATATGCCTTAATATCAATTAATTAAATTTATATCTTAACAGGCTAACACCAGCTCTTATAATTCGTACAGATAAACTTGTCATTCACGACTTGCTTCATCGCAAATGGGGCGTCATTCTTTGCTTCCACACAAGGCGGTCAAACCCCCGCTTTATCTCCTAGCAGAAGAGATGGTTATTGACCTAGAAATAAGCGAAAGCACTGTCTGGCGCCGAATGACAAATAACTATTTGGCTTTCAGCGCCAGACTAAAAAGATCTTTCACTAGCGTGCTTTTTGTGCGAGCACGGTTTTTAGTCTCGTATTATAATCACATAAAACAGTTGGTCAGTGACAATTGTTTTGTTTCGTCTATGAAAGAATCAGCTAACCACAAAAATAGGTGACACGGACGGGTGCCGCTTGAAGTAGTGACATCCGGGTTTGCTTGGAAAGATGTCACCCCCAAATCAAAAATTCCAGTCAACTGTACACGAAGAAGTGCTTTCTGAAAAAAATGTCTTCCCGCAAGGATGCTGTACTAAAAAATGTGAAAACACACGTAATGTCGCATAAGATGGATCGCCCTACACCTGACGATTGACGCTATACTTAAAAGTTGATTTGAAATAGAAGTTGATACACGATACTTTTTATCATGCTAATTTGATACCAATACTAGATACATTATTGCTAACTTAATTCGGTACCGATATCAATACAGTATTTCTTATACAAGTATCTAGATACTTTTTAAAATTTTTGTAAAAGCGAACGAAATGGTCGCATATGCTTGCTAGCTGCTGTTGGATACTTGGATAATAGTGAGGCTGGTAAGTCTACCATTGAACTACGCAGCCGTAAAAGTTTACTAAACAAATATCAATTCTATCTAATTAAAGAAGATGCCAAATACTTTCCTTAAGCTTCATCAGATGCACTCAAATGTATGAACCCGGTAACTTATCTCCTCCAATCCGCTGCCAACATTGTCCGTTAGTCGGGATCTTGTCTGATAAATGGAGAAAATCTACTATATCAAGCCAACTTAGCATACAGCTGGAGGCCGATAATAACTGGTTGCACAGTTATTAATAATTCCTTTGGACATACCTTTGAAAAATGCTGTTTTTTCTATAGCTTTGAAAGAGATAGAGTGAGTATAAGTTCTTAACCCACTCTAGCTCTTTCCTTTTGACACGAGAGCGTCACGAAAATCTTATTGCAAAACAGCTTTTTTCAAAGCTGTGTTATTGTTCCGTACCACCAACAAGATATATTTCCTTTTGTTTAATTGTTACAATTACATGTAGGCCTAATAACAGCTTCAAAATCAAATACTGATACTACCAGCCATGGTGTGAAATGGTACAGCCAGCACAGAGGCGAAATAGAACGAAGGGTTCAAATTAGTTATGTTCCGATTTTGGAGCTTGAAGCTTCACAAAATGTGATGAATAAATCGGCTAAACCGACCCCACGTAAAAAGTAATCTGTAATATGCACGACGGCAAACTCGGTTTCAATGAATTGAAACGTAAATCATTAGTATTTCAAGCTAGCAATGTCATAGTAGGGGAAAGCTGAGTAAGTTGATAAGTTGTTTGCTTATTTGATGCTCTAATAAAACCATTTTTATTGCGTAACTATGCCCTTCAATCGTTTCTAATCAAACGTAAAATTTCGGGGGCAAAAATAGCAGAGAATTGGGTCCGGACAATATTCTTGGGAAATTTTTGGTTAATGTGGCTATGTGAGAAAAAGGATGAAAGAAAAGAGGTTAATAAGAAGCTAGAGGCTTTTAATAAAGCATAGCTTAGACCGTCACACTTGTGGGACCAAATACTAGGTCCACTGTAGTGGATGGTCTGTCAACCTCTGCGAAGCCGTATCACTCGTGAATGAGTGGCGGTTGTCGCAGGTGCACTACGTCTAACGACTGCTAGAACAATAGTGCTGTCGCAGCCGAGTGGTCACAAGGTCTTACATGTATAGTAATGCAAGAGGCCAGCGATGCACTTAGCAAACTGCAGACAGTGACACTGTTTCGACCTATCAGGTCTCTTCAGTGCAGTTGGTGACCAATAAGAAGCTAGAGGCTTTTAATAAAGCATAGCTTAGACCGTCACACTTGTGGGACCAAATACTAGGTCCACTGTAGTGGATGGTCTGTCAACCTCTGCGAAGCCGTATCACTCGTGAAGAGACCTGATAGGTCGAAACAGTGTCACTGTCTGCAGTTTGCTAAGTGCATCGCTGGCCTCTTGCATTACTATACATGTAAGACCTTGTGACCACTCGGCTGTGACAGCACTATTGTTCTAGCAGTCGTTAGACGTAGTGCACCTGCGACAACCGCCACTCATTCACGAGTGATACGGCTTCGCAGAGGTTGACAGACCATCCACTACAGTGGACCTAGTATTTGGTCCCACAAGTGTGACGGTCTAAGCTATGCTTTATTAAAAGCCTCTAGCTTCTTATTGGTCACCAACTGCACTGAAGAGACCTGATAGGTCGAAACAGTGTCACTGTCTGCAGTTTGCTAAGTGCATCGCTGGCCTCTTGCATTACTATACATAAAAGAGGTTGAGTTACCGGTAGCTAAATCCGAAGGTTGTTCACTGTAATTAGTCATTTAGGCTCATCGAACTCATAAATATCACGAAGGCCTACAAGCTCACATGCTTTTTTAAAATAATGCTACCGAACCTGCCCTCTACTAAGCTTGTCTTTACGTTGCTACTCAAAACTATTCAATCTAATCAATGGATGTTGTGAAAAACGTCAAAAGTCACGGACATTCGTAAAGCTTTGATCAAATTGGTGCAATTTGCAGCATCTAAAATTGAAAAGAATAAATATAACCAGCACGTTTGATCTAACATCAAAGCCACCATGAAGCAGCAACAATTGAAAAGGTGTCAATGGGAAGGAGAGAAGAGTGCCATTGTTTTCATTACATTTGTCTACTTGGCAGCCAACTTGATCAATATTAAAGAAATGAAAAGTATCGCCGGTACTGGTTGTATCGGCGATACAGGAAAACAAAATAAGTCGACACCGACGCTCGATATCTTTAAGCAATGATAATTCTATACCGATACAATAGTGTAGAGAGATACTATTGCCGATACATGTATCTAAATACTGCCCTTCTCTGCTTCCATCCCTCTCCTAGCCAAATAATGCCAGAGATGACAAGAGTTTTTATGCGTGCACTATTTGCTAAGCGAAACAACTATACTTACTTAATTAGATTTGCAAACACGCCAAACCCAAACGTTGTCAAATCCAGAGCCATAAATCTCTAACTCGAAAATGGACGCTGATATTCTTTGTTCTAAAAAGGGAGACGAAGGTCGCTTTGAACAAGGCTATTTTTAAAAACCGTCTAATCCTTGAGATGGCTTTTTTGAACACCGAGGGTTTCATCGAATCCAGGTCAAGAACCACTAAATTAAAGCTTTGTTTAAGACTGTGCTGTGGACATTGTTGGTTAAGCCTAGCTCTTCAATTAGGCGTAAGCTTTCAGATGCCCTGTCGTAGTTCAAAAAAATTAGCGACAAGGATTTATTGATAGGCCATTGATGAGTAATTTCAATCAAGAAAAAGGCTATGGCAGAAAGGCTATATCAAGAAAAAGGCTATATTCAGAAATTACAAAGTTTGACCCGAAATATATCGCCAATCAGTTTTGCTCTAGCCTACTGAAGGTAACCAAAACTAATCAATTTAAGAGCGCAATGCAGTCATAGCAGAGAGAAAGAGTAACGCAGTAGTAAATTCTAAAATATTTTGTTGGCAGGTGCACTGTCTTTTTTAAAAACGATATAAATAACAGCATAGCATAGAAACTTCGCCCATTTTCCTCTTCAAACAGAAAAACCTTTTATGTTATCGAGATCAACATTTTTAGGCAAGAATTTTTACCATTTAGGCCTCAAAATAGACATAAAGACCTTTTATTTGATGTTTTTTGCTTCCGTCATATTGTTTGTGAGCAATCATCGCCATTTAATCCCCCCTAAATAGGCTACTGGACGGGTGTGTTGAGGCCCAAGTTTTCTCTGGCTGAAGGCTGACCATTGCACAAGCATGAATTTAATTAAACCAGAAGCAAACCTAACAGTTCTTTATACCCTTGTACAATGTGCATGGTGTTCTATGTTTAAGCCTGTGGCAACAGAGTAACTTATCTTCCAGCATTATTTTTTAGTCATCCTAATTTTTGTTCCGCAAAGATAAAAAGCATTCCCTTTTTAAGTTTTTGTTTATTTTTCATGCAAGTGTATCTACGCAAAATTTTCGATTATAAAGTGTTTTATGTTGGTTTAACACTTGTCAGTCTCTTTTTGTTGGGAAAAATTAATTGTTCAAACAGGAAATTATGCTCTCATGGAAACAATTGTAAAAAAGAAATAAAGTGAGAAGATGATTGTAAGATAAGTGCATTACATTGCACAAGAGGATGAGAGAAACAAGATACAAAAAATACTAGTTCATAAGCAGGGACCTGGACAAGAGGCAAAATGAGACAATTGACCCCATCTCAAAAGATTTGTCAAAATCTTGTTCATAAATTGAATTGCAACAAGCTCTATAAAAAATTTGTTTTTTGAGCTATTTTGAGCTATCCCATAATTCTTATTAAAATTGAATTTATAGATCGTCTCCAGTCACAACAAATGATCTGGATTAATCGCATAAAAAATTTGCTTCCTCGGTCCAAAAGCAGGCAGGCTCTAGGCCAGTGGTTCTCAAACTGGGGTCCGTGAGCATCTTTCAAGGGGTCCTCGCAAATCGTTTAATTTTTGATTTATATACTATGTTTGTTCTTTTTTGTTGCGAATTCTTCGACTTATAAATTGTACTATCTAGGCTAGCTGTTTGCCGACTTGCCTTCCAAATGTTTCGCCTTTTTCATTTTTTCCACATGTACCATCTCTAATTTCCAGTTCCCCGACTCCCTCTCAATTAACTGCATGAGTTTTCTGCTAAACACGATTGTGACTTGTGACGTAATATTGCGCACATCATAAAATGCTATGTTAGCCACGTTTTCGACCTTTTTCGGCTTTATAAATGTAGTTTGTAGTGTAAATCAAAAGAACGAATGGAGGTCATATTAGATCAGTTAATATTGTTAGTGACTATAGTTTCGTGTTAATATATAAGTTTTCATTAATCTTTCTTCCAGGATTATGGCTAAGCAACGAAAATACGATAAAGATTATCTAAAGTTAGGTTTTACTTCAATTGTTGAGAATGGCCTAACTAAGCCTCAGTATGTTCTATGTAATGTTGTTTTAAGTATGGAAGCAATGAAACCCAGTAAACTCAAGCGCCATCTTGAGTCAAAACATCCACAACATGCGGGGAAGGATCTAAGTTTCTTCCAACGCAATGAAGCCAGTTTAAAACGGCAGAAGCTTGATTCTGAAGGCTATTTTCAACAATAAAACAAAGCCTTAGTTGAGGCATCCTATGAAACTGCATTTGCAATTGCTAAGCAAACTAAACCTAATTCTATTGGAGAAACACTGGTGAAACCTTGTGCTATAACTATGGTGAAATTAGTTTTGGGAGAGAACTGTGCGAAGAAGATTGAGCAAATATCTTTGTCAGATGATACGGTTAAGAGAAGAATTGTACACATGTCTTTGGATGTTAAACAGCAAGTAATGAATGAAATCAAATCCTCTCCTTTTTTTGCCTTTCAAATTGATGAAAGTACAGATGTGGCGTTATGTGCACAATTACTTGTTTTTGTTCGTTACATACATGAACACGACATAAAGAATAAATTTTTATTTTGTACCCCTTTGAAAACTACAACAAGAAGTGCAGATGTTTTCGAAACTATTTCTACATTTTTTGATACGGAGGGACTAGAGTGGAATAAGGTATGTGGGATTTGTACAGATGGCGCACCGGCTATGTTGGGGTCAAAGTCAGGATTTCAGGCTAAAGTGAAAGAAAAATCTCCTCAGGCAAAAGGTTTTCATGGTATCATACATCGTTACGCTCTTGCCTGTAACACACTACATGGTTCTTTGAAAGAAGTGCTCGATTTGGTGATAAAGCTTGTCAATTATGTGAAGGGAAGTGCACTAAACTCTCGTTTATTCAAAGAGTTTTGTAAAGACATGAACTCAGACCACGAAGTACTCTTATTCTATTGTGCAGTTCGATGGTTGTCGAAGGGAAATGTTGTAGGTCGGGTTTAAAAGAGTTTCTACAACTGAAAGGACAGAAAACTATCGTTGCTGCATTAAATGACGAAGAATGCAGCAAGCGATTGGCATACTTATCGGACGTTTTTGGACATTTAAACAAATTAAATTTGAAGCTACAGGGTCCTGAATTGAATTTCATCACATTTTAAGACAGCTTATGTGGTTTCATTGCAAAACTTCAAAATTGGCGTCGCAAGGTAAATTTGGGGAATATTGCCATGTTCGAAAACCTTTCTGACTTGCATAACAGTGGAATTGGTGCTACAGAACAACTTAAATCGGAAATATCGGAGCATCTGCACGCACTTGAAAAAGAATTGAATCGCTACTTTCCAGATGTTGCGGAAGAAGAAGAAAGCAAACTGGTAAGAAACCCTTTTTCGCTTCATCTTGACATCTCCGAGATATCAGATGATCTCCAGGATGAACTGTTAGATATGAGAAATGATTCATCTGCTCGAGAACTATTTTTGGAGAAGTCTCTCTCTCAGTTTTGGGTTTCTATGCAACTGTCGCATCCAAAAATCAGCAGGGCTGCATTGAAGATTGTTGTCCCCTTTGTCTCCACTTATTTATGTGAACGTGGATTTTCCACGCTTGTCCAAATAAAAACGAAAGCAAGAAACAAACTTGATGTGCAAGATCACATGAGATTAGCGCTTTGTCATACACAGCCTAGAATAAAAAAACTATGCGCTGAATTGCAAGCACATCCTTCCCATTAACTTTTGATGACAATAAATCGGTTGACAATTTTCTTTGTTTAATCTTTGTACCGTGTTTCTTTATTTTCTTTTATAAATTTTGTACCGTGTTTTTTTTAATTTCTTTGTTTCAAACATTGATGGGGTCCGCCATTGTTTCAAGGAAGCGAAAGGGGTCCGCCAGGTAAAAAAGTTTGAGAACCACTGCTCTAGGCGGACTAGGCAGGCTCGCGTCACAACTACTCATCGAAAAGGAAAAGACAAAACGAAAAAATAAAACATGTTCAGCAGCAAGACGTTTCATATGCTCGTAAAAGCGTTTCTGCGAAAACAGCGCCCAAAGGTGTACGATTTTTTGTGTAAATTACTACAAATTTCTTTTCTGACGGTGCCTCGTAAACCACCGCTATTTGTGTAAAGCAGGTGCTCAGTGTCTACTGTTTTACTTGCTGGCTGCATGTACTCAACAACAAGCTGAATATTCTTTCAGTTTAAGAAACCGGTTGGCAACTTCACACAGTGAAAAAATTAATTTGCTGTACAGCTATGCTCATTACGATGTGGAACAAAAAAACTCAAGTCGAGATCTCCTTTGCAATCATCTGACGTTAATCTTCTTCTTCGAGTCCGCTTGAGCTAGATTAAGTTGCACCCAGCTGTTGCAATTTTTTTGGCATTGTTGTTACATTGTAATAAATCATCCATGGTGCAGGTTGTACCAGTTTTTTCGCAAGTCAACAAATGGTTCATGGTTTTATTTTCTTTTCCACACTGGCAGGTAAGTAGGGTAGTAAGTAGCCCCACTTCAGTAGGAGAGATTTGGTCTTGCCTACACCTGATCTTACACGGTTGAGACAACGCCATTTATTCCATTGTAACTTCTGTCCTGGGGGGAGAGATTCTTGAACTGGGAAATTTTGGAGCTTATGTTGATCTGGAATATTGTTTGTGTAGTTCTGCCATAGGTTCTGTGTTTTGAGTTGGTGCGTGGTGTGCTTGTCGAGAGGAGGAACAGTTCTTAAAAAACTCTTTCTAGATTTTAGTCTGGATGGGGCGGCTGTCAATCCGTACATGGGATGTCGTTGGTCCAAATTGCATTTTTGTCGCTCAGATTGGCTGGATACTTGACGGCGAATGCTGGGGGGGGGGCGATTCCTGCCAAGCTGTACACCTTGTTAAGGGGGGTCGGTTTAAGGCATCCTATAATTCTTCGGCATGTGTTGTTATTCAGAGCTGAGTTGATTTTTCCTGCATGAGCTGATCTCTCCCACACTGGGCACGCGTATTCAGCTGTAGAAAAGCACAGTGCTAGAGCAGTTGTGCGCAAAGTATAAGGGTTTGCTCCCTTTTAGAATTTGCTAATTTGGAAAGCAGAGCATTTCTTGATTGAATTTTAGCCTTTAGTTTTCTTGTGTGTTCTTTGAAGGAGAGGGTTCTACCCATTGTTACGCCCAAGTATACGGGATATTTGTCGTGCGAGATTGGTGTTCCATTCCATATTACGTTCATTTTGCAGGTAGCATGATGGTTGCGTAGATGAAATAGACAGGATTGTGTTTTTGCCGGATTGCTTTTTAGTCGGTTGTTTTGGTAGTATAAGGTTAAGATTGGTAGTGCCTTTCGAAGATGCTGTTCAACCATTTCAAAAGATTTGTTTTGGGCGGTGATGCAAAGGTCATCTGCATAGAGAAATATTTGTGTACTTTCTGGTAAAGGTTGGTCATTTGTGTAGATGTTGAAGAGTAGTGGGGCTAGAACACTACCTTGGGGTGGGCGATTTTTTTGGTTTCTCCGTTTACTTCTTTTACCATTTAGAATAACATAGAAGCGTCGATTGCTAAGCATAGTTTGTGTGAATTTAGTCAGAGATGGATCTTTTGTTATTTCTGAAAGTTTGTGTAGCAGTTTTCGATGATTCATAGTATCATAGGCAGCGCTGAGGTCTACAAAAATAGCACCAGTCACCATTCCTTTCTCAAAACCGTCTTCAATGTGTTGTGTGAGCTTTAATATTTGACCTGTGCAGGATCGCATGGTCGAAAGCCAGCCTGCTCAGGTATTAGTTTTTCGTCAATAGTAGGCAGGAGGCGATTAAGGATCATTCGTTCCAGGAGCTTGTAGGTGTGACATAGCAAAGAAATTAGTCGAAAATTTTGGGGTTCTTGGGGGTTTTTGCCAGGTTTTAAAATGGCTATAGATTTTGCTTTACGCCACACTTTTTGGATGTTGTTTTCTCTGATGCAAGCACGAAACATTTTTAGAATCCATTTTCGGTAATTAGGTCCGAGCTGTTTGAGGAGTTCAATGTTGATATCATCTATTCCAGGGGCTTTGCCATTCACAAGGGTTTTAATTGCATCATCCAGTTCATGTAAGGTAAATTCTTCAGACAGTAAAGATTTGTGTTCGTCTGTGTTGTATTTGGAGTATGGTATTTCGATTTTTGATTGTTTCTTCATTACTTGTGTTTTGCCATTCTTGATAAGTACATGGGCCACTTGGTTTGCAGTTACTTCGTGTTGGGAACTTGGTTTGGTTGGGTCATTGGAGATTTTGCGGATGTTATGCCATGCCTTTCGACTGTTTTGGGTTAAATCGGTTGACTCCACAAAGTGTATCCATCTTTCTTGTTGTACAGCTGCGAGTTGTGCCATGATTGATTCACCAAGTTCGATGGTGTCTTCACTGAAGGGGTTTTCTTTGAATTTATTCTGGTATTTATCGTACAGAAGCTTTGTTTCTTTAGTTAAACCAGGTATATAATCTATTCGACAGCCATGAGGTATATATTTCCGAGTTGATTTCTTTAATAATTTGACAAATTTGTCATAGTTTTCAGGTTTTGGTTTTAATCTTGAGATTAGACTGTCACTTTCAGTTTAAAAGCCTTTCCAGTTTGCCTTTCTGGAATTAAATCGACGCTTGAAGTACGTGTTTTGGGGGGATATCAAAGGTGAAATTTTGACTGCAATGGGACGATGCTGTGAGCGAGGAACGGCATCCAAGGTAATTTTGTTGCAGTTGGGAGCAATTTCATGTAGCAAACAAGAGATCAGGGTTGTAGCCACGCATATGCCTTTGACTGTTAAACGAAGACGGTTGCTTGGGGTCATGGATCAGTTCCAGATTGTTAACATCCATCCAACTTTCCACTTCTTTTCCATTTTCATTTGTTTCATCATAACCCCATATTGTGTTGTGGCTATTAAAGTTGCCCATTATGATTCCAATAGATTGATAACAAGGGGGGTCTTTGTATGTAAAAGGCGCATTAAGTGGTCTATATATACTTGCCACAGTAAGGCCTTCTAGGTTGATGGAAAGGATTTCCATGTTGTTGTCACTGTAAATATTGGTGTTATTGACATCTAAGCCAGGTTTCACATAGATTGCACTTCCATATTGATCATGGGGTCTTTCTACAATGAGGTTCATTCCTGGGATATTGGGTCGGTTTCTGGTCGGTCCTCTGTGGGTTTCTTGTAGCAGTAGGACTGCACAGTTGTTTACTCTGCACAGCGACGAGAAAATATCAGCTTTCTCTCTCGAGAACCCCTCCGTATTGAAGGAGATCAGAGTGGTCAGCCCTGATAAGGACTCGTGTGTTTGGCTATTCAACCTTCCATCGTTAGGTGGGGAATGTACATCATCCATATCTTGTTTTAGAGGTTTCACTTTGGTCTCAGGTTAGTCTTAAACGGTGAGTGACAGATTCTGCTGATCTCAAAAGGACATTGTCCAAGGGTCAGCACGCGGAGTTATCTGTCGTTACCCTCATCTGACGTTAATTAATTGACTTGATTGTAATTTGTTCAGTTTTAAAACGCTCTTAACAATTTTATAAGTCGTGATATGATTTTAAATAAATTAAGGTAATTGCAATATTACCAAAAGTTAACACGTTAGTTGCTAATGTTCAAAGATTTCTGAAAGTGAAGCAAACTGTCATACTTAGCCAATATTTTTAGAGGTTGCTTTGTATTTTGTCGAAAATGGGCTAAGCCAGGGATGGCCAACCTTTTCATCCCATACGCCAAAATTTTTCGCCACACAAACATTCATTTCTTTTCATTGCTCACAAACGTGTGGTAGTATATCTATACTTTGAAGTCAAAATAACGCCATATTCAAGGGTGATCTCCAAAAAAAAAAAAGGTCATTGCCAACATCGCGGCCAAGATAACCATACTGGCCGCGATGATGCAGTTGACCTTTTTTTTTTTTGGAGAACACATCTGAAATGGCAAAAATACTGCGGTTATCGCCTGATGCAGCCAAGGTACGATAAAGAACTAAACCTTGGCGTACTATTATGCTATCACGCCTTTAGTATCAGTATTTAAACTTCATTTATTTTCATCTTAAACATGCAATGCGCCACCTCTAACCATGCAATGCGCCAAGTTTGGCGCATTGCGCCACGGTTGGCCACCCCTGGGCTAAGCGCTTAGTTTAGGAGGTAAAGCCAAGGTAAAAATTTTTGTTTGCAGCCTCTCCACCGTAATATAAGCTGATTTAACTTACCTCGGTTACAAGTCATTGCTCAGTAGCCCTTTCCTAAATTGTCTTATCGAGTGTTTGCATCGTTCACTGGGAACCTTAAATCACTTAGCAAAAGATTTCACAAAACAACTGCAATATCAGGAATAAAAAATAAACAAAAGCGCAAAATACTGTAAATTAGTCTATGCATTAACCTGCAAGGTTTAAGACCGAAAAAAGAAATCGTTTGATTGGACTAAATTTTTTTAATTTTTTTGGAATTTAAAAAGAGAACGTTTGACAAAAATTAAAGTTGCTATTTTCTGGCCATAATACTGATTTTAAATTTTTTTGATCTTTAATTTTACCGCATTTGGAGTAATTTATCTCAGTTTTTTGACCTCTGCTTAAAACAATCACAAGCAGTGATATATACTTTCAGATCGTGAGGAAAAAATGATGTCACTCGTCTACACTTATAAGAGATCAGCAAAAAAATCAGATCATAAAGAAAAGCTGATGCTCAGCACTGAAAACTGTTACGTCGAAGCGTGTTTTTCCGCTAATTGCTCATTTTGCGAATAAAATTCGAAGCCGTGTGGATGATGATACTCTTGATGCATTCCTGTTTGTGGATATTATGAGCAAAAAAAACATGCCGATTTTGAATGAACCCGAGGGCTACTGTTTGCAATTTTGCTCATCCCAAAAAATCCCAGGATTCCCAATCTCGAAATTTTTGGTTGGTCTCGAAATTCCAACCCGACTAAGAATGCTAAACTTTTGCCTTTTCAATCGGTTGTTGTTTCCATTTTCACTTATGGCAATGAATCATGACTAATCACCACTAGAGTACGATCTTTAGTGCAAGCTATGGAAATAAAGGTGTGTTGAGAAGACTATAGGGTGGCTCACAAACGCTCAAAAATCGTTGAATCAAAATTTGAAAACATCTCAACGTCGAGCCGATGTTTTTTAATTTCAGAAGTATCAGATATATTAGTTTCGCTCAGTACAACCCCAAATTTTTTTTTGCCATACCAACGGAAAATAAACTGCTTTGCCGCCAAAGAATGATGTGCAGTGTCTCGCCAAACCTGACAAAGTTAAGGGCGAAACACCTAAGCGAAGAGCATGAAAAAGTTGATCATTTTAGATTGTAGATGACCTTTTTAACAATTAAAAAGTAGGCTATTAGTTTGTTTTTCAACACTTAGTGTTTTGCAGCAGCATTTTGAATAAACTTAGTATTGACAAATGCGTTTTCTTCTGAAAAAATTTATTTACCTTGCTTCACACCATCAGCCAATGTATTGCTCAGTTGATGTTGAAAGTGATATAGACGCTATCATATCTAAAATCTTTGTAGCTAAGATTGCGGATTAAATATTACCAAATCACGGCAATGTCCTATAGAGCTGTTGCTCCTCCAACTTTAACAGGAAAGGAAGATTTAGAACATGCAGGTTATACAAGCATACATGTACTGTGTCGAAAACAAGGAGCTACATCGCCAAAAAATCTTGCAAGGCTGCTTTGCGATCTTGTTTTTTTATGAAATTCGCAGGATTAACATATATTCAATCATCTTTTGTCGCAACGTGATAAATTGTCATGACTTGGCTTGCATTGACAAATTACCGCTTTTGGTCGAACAAGCACGTTTCCTGTGCATCTTAAACGATTTTTATTCATCGAATCGTTTTAAAAAGTAGATATACAGCTGCAAGCAATGAATGAAAAGAAACAACAGCCAGAGTAAGCAAATCATAAATACAAATATGACGAACATTTTTTCCGACATTATCTCTGCTATCTAAGAATACAGCCATAGCTCTGGGGTGTTTAAAACCTAGTAGACTGTACTTTAGAATCGTGAAGTTGCCACAGGTTCAGGACAGCTCATTTTTCTCAAAACTTTCGTGTGCTTTTAGAAAGCAACTTCAATAGTGGGACAAGATTCGATAACTACCGAGTTATTGCCACGTATTACTGATTGCTTGGAGTTGTTTTAGTGAAGTGTAGTAGCTCTGGAAATCGGGCTCGATTTGATTTTACCGCAACGTTATTAACCTTTGATAGCATTTCAAATTTTGTGATAATGATACTTCGAAACAAATTGAAATTAAGCAAAATCAACCAATCCTGGAGTCTCATTAAATGTGCCAAATTTGCATCATTAAATGTGCCAAAATTGCACGCACTCACTCAGAAAAATTGGCTGCTGAAAATTTGTGAAAAAGGTGTTAGAGCATAGCAAATGTTTTTGCAGAGATTATGAAAGACGAGCTCGCCTCAAAACTTTGCTAGATGCGAGATAAAGGCGTAGACAAAATTATAAGCTCGTGAACGTTTTTGTTTTCAGATAATCTAAATGTAATTTCCAAATAAAGAATGATTTGAGGGTTCTTTCTGATGGCTTTATGTCAGTTCTACAAGAAGGTGCCTATCAGTTCAGCAGAGCTAAAATTTATGCCTGAAAGGTCGCCTCAATCTTGTAATCTTCAAGAGATTACTTCAGAATAGTTTTCTGCATTTATTTTTTAACTAAGATCTACTAGCACTAGAGTATGTCTATTTCCCTAAAACCATTGCTTGATTGAAAACAGAAAAGAATCTATAGCTTTGAAAAGGAAATTATTTGATAGTTTGAAATATATTGTAAATGGTCATTTCTTCTCATCTGCTCATTATTTGCTATTTAATTCTTTAAATGTTCTCAATTTTTCGGCAACTTTCAGTTCATGCGACGTCACAATATTGTCGTAGTTTTATTTAAAAAAATATTTGAAAATGAGCATAAAAATTTACATTACGATTATTACTGCCAACATAGAAAACCTTTTATCAGGTGGCCTGCTCTTTGGATGGAGTTCAATGAACTACGTTTTTACTGAAGAAGGATATTTCAATTCAACATGCAATGATTCTACTTTACAATCAAACTCAAATACCTCAACACTTATTTGTCCAGAACAACAGTACAATTTACAATTGGTCTATACAATAGCTGGGTCTCTGAATTTAGTATTTCAAATAGTCGGAGGAGTAATTTTGGATCGCTTTGGGACTTGGTTTATGAGAACTATTGGCTGCTTACTCTTTATTATTGGTTGCTTATTTTTTGCTTTTTCAACCACAAATATTTCATGGGTACTTTATCCAGCGTTAGCACTACTAGCAATAGGAGGAATTTTTCTGTTTATCAGTAATATCCAAATAGCTAATTTAATGCCAAAAGCTCGAGGAACAATAATTAGCTTGCTTAACGGTTCACTTATCGCAAGTTCAATGATACCTACAATAGGCAAAACAGCTTACGAGAATGGTTATTCACTGAAAACAATTTCAATATTCATGTGCTTTCTTGGAATATTGAGTTTGTTGCGAACATACTTTTTGATGCCGAAAACGTTCATTCCATATCGTGTTGCTAACAATTTTTATTACGGTATACAAGAACTGTTCAGTAAAACCCAACGCCAAGATGAACTAGAAGTTCTTTTGGATGACACATATGTAGAAGATACAGAAGACACAAACACTGTTCCAGAAGTTTCTTTAAAATCGTGTGTATTCAATTCCATATTTCTATTAGGTTCTTTATCTGCAGCTTTGCAGCAGTTCCGAATAATGTTCTTTGTAGCAATTTTAAACTCGTGGTTGAAAAACATAATACCTAATGATAAATTACTGCTTAGTTTCTATATCAGTTTTTTTGGATACATCCAAGTGACCTCACTTTTGTTTGCACCTCTCAACGGAGCTTTGTTTGATATCTTATTAAATTACTACAATAAATCCACTTTGGCGCCTATGCAAGCTCGTTATAGGGCGTTATGCATCGTTTGTTTAATGGGTTCTTTGGCGAGTGCTTTTAGTTCAATTTGTGCCCTTATTTCATCAGCACCATTGCAGTACTTTACATTTGTTTCTTATGTAATAGCAAACGTACTTTCATTCAGTAATATTTCGTCCTTAATAATCCAATGCTTTCCAATGAAGTACTTCGGTACTTTGTTTGGAGTTGTTATATTGGTTTGGGCCGCAGTAAGTACATTACAATATCCACTTTACTACATAGCTATACGTTATTTACACAGCAATTTCTTATTTGTCAATATCCTAATGTCAATATTTATGTGCATAACATTTTCCAACCCAATAAACTTATTTTATCTGTCAACAATAGCTCAAGCTACTTAAAAGCATCTATAATACAGGGTGGGCCATAAATAACGCACCAAAGCATATAAAACAATTCAGATAATAATAACAAACGTTTTGTGCCATAAATAACGCACCAAAGCATATAAAACAATTCAGATAATAATAACAAACGTTTTTATTAAAACAAAACTTCTTAGCAAGATAAATCCGATTAAACTTCTTAGCAACAGATCGATTAGTGGTGCCATCGGCACCAGACATTAACACTAATTCAACTCGTTCTTTAATTGTTAAGTGCATACCCTAAAAATCATATAAATTTTTTTTAAAAGGCAAATCATAACTAAAAAACTTTGATTGAAATTAAATTTAACAGTTATAGTAACTGATATTGAAATTAAATTTAACAGATACCCAAAGAAAAGATATTTACATTATTTCACATCACAATTTATTTTAAATCTTTGGTGCGTTATTTACGGCCCACCCTGTATATCGTAGTGCACATGACCGACAACAGTTTTGTATGCACTACAGTAGCTCATTTCAGTGCAAATTTGTGCAATCCCGATTTACAGTAGATTCCTCTTAATCGGGTCACATCGGGACAAGCACCATTTGGCCCGATTAAGCGGCTGACCCGATTATCCGAAGTCTTGCAGTATCCGTGCCAGGGTTGTCCTTGGTACACCAGTTATCTCAGCTAACTGGCGATGACTAATGTTTGGAGGTTGCTTTCTAATTTTTCTTAGAACAACAATCCTTTCTGCAATTGTTAAATCTTTTCATGGCACCTCTGTTTGGGACTTCACAAAATTTGCAACAAAACACAACAATTACCATGTCCAAGGGCATGAAATGATAAAATAAGTTGTGCCTGTATTGTTCAATTGTTACATAATATAGCTGGCTTTGTGATATTGAGTTCAATGGCATTACAAAGGCGGTTTTGCAATCACGCAGGTGTATGTGTAACTACAGTTGTGGCCCAATTAAGCGGAATAGTGGCCCGATTATGCGGATTTAACGTAGTGCATTATCTTTCATTGGATTTTGTTCTTCACAATTTGGCCCAATTAAACGGCTGACCCGATTAACCGGCGGCCCAATTAAGCGGAATCTACTGTAACATTTTTTCGTGTGCAGCCCATTGATTTCAGGCAAATCCCAAAAAAAGCAAGAAAAACGTACCCTTAACGTTTCGGAAAAAGTGCAAGCAATTTTCTAGTTTATCTAGAAAATAAAAATGTCTCCTTTTTGTGGACAATGTAAAAAAATTGCTTCCTTTTTTATGTGAATGTATCATCAATATCGTCACCAAGTTCCTTAACCCTTGGATAGATACAATACTACGTCAAATGTTGAGATGATGAGCTGTTTTACCAGCTTTTGAATGCTTCGACCAGTCAGTTTTTTCATACTTGCTATCTAGATCTCTCTTGGTCTAGCTTTCATTCCTTTTACATTGATTTCAATTTCAATTAAATTACGCCATGCTGAAAACCGTTTTCACTAATTGCATGACCAAAGTTTTGTAATTTTCTTATTTTTTGTTATCGATATTTGAATATCGCTCTAGTTGTGCTTATCGTTCTTACGATTTTTTTTTATCGGGAATCGTTTTCTAATTGATATAACCATGCCGTTCATACTTCCACATTTCAAAGGCATTCTCTCGATTTTTCGTTGCTTTGGAAACAAACCAAAACTCTAACTTAGAGAATGTCAAACGTTAACATTTCACATTTTTCTTTCGTATAGTATAACTTTGTGTATCAATCTGCACTACTTACGTTTAGAGTGTTTATCAGTTTTCCGATGCTGAACGCACAATTAGAATTCCAAATCGATTAGTTCTTTTCTGCCGTCTTGATTTTTTGCATATTCGGAGTATTTTTGCACATTTGTAACACAGCTACAAAGTTTTTTGTGTACATTGCTGTCAGTGTTAAATTTCAAAAATAATTGCTATTGAATTTATACTATAAAGCGAGTTTCGGTCTCTCTGTCTGCATGTGTGTCTGTGTAAACTCCAGCAAAATTACTAGGTGAACGAACATGAAACTTGGCATGAATTATCTTTATGTCGAGGTGAGTGTGATAAGGGGGTTAATAAAACGTGGTATGGTCTATAAAATTTCTTGAGGGGATTACAAAGCTTTGTAAGCAGGTGAAACAGGATGTAGTGTTAGAACTCGAAAATGAGTACAACTTTTGGCACCAAAAAGTCACAACTGAGTCAACATGTTATGAATTTCGACCATAGAGTAAATTGGGATAATGTCAAAATTCAGAGTTCGGAAGTTTTTTGATAATTTTGGAATTCCATCGCATGCGTACAGTGTAACATTTTGTAATGTGCTACTATGACGTCATAACCAAGACTGAGTTTGCGCTATGAATTCGTCAGTTCATTATTCTTGTTAGGTCGAGCTGTAAAATAGACTTCGCTTTATTAGACTGTGTGTCGGAATATTACATGGTGTCAGAAGCGTGATTATTCGAGAATTAGCAGCAAATTATGAGCCAACTGCGCACACCCCGTGAACTTAATTTTAATGCTGAAAACCTAGCTGAAGAGTGGCGACGTTGGGAAAAGTCCTTTAACCCTATTAAGGCCGGGCTTTTTTTTGCTTTCTATGTCCGGGGGGGGGGTCGATTCGACCCAACACTTTGGCAGCTAATAACTTTTGAACCGCTTACAATAGCGATTTCGTTTTTGCTCAGATAGATGCAGAATTTATTTTTCAATCTAATTATATAGTTTTGGTTATGATCAGATTAATAGCGTACAAGTTATTGCAAATTAAATGCACAGCATTAAATTTTCGATTTTCGACTGAATTTAAAATAAAGAAACGGCCGGCGAATTTTCTTTTTTCGTAGTGTTTGCGCTTCGACGTTGTGGTTGTGCGAGCGCCTAAGCGAAATTTATCAATGTCAGCTACCAGGTAAAAAGTTCAACAACTTGTCATCAATTTTCCATTTTGCTTTTTACGGGAAAGTTACCAGCCGTGATGTTTGTATAACATTTCTTATGTTGGACTACTCGCCATACGCCATATCTCCAGCTAGATTTTTGTAATTTGAATTGACTGTTTGTAAATGTGAAGCAGGGTGTCAAATAGCATTTCAACGACAAAAATTTCTTAGCTTTATGAAATTATTACTTTTTTCATTTAGACAAAAGATGCAAGCTATGCTTGCTCATCAAGCATAAATATTTTTATTGATCAAGACATAAATCTCATTCAAATTAAGGAATGCTCACGAATCATATGGCTCTTTTATTCTTTCCTCTCCCTTATACGACGTTTTTGTAAGCCCCTCCCATCCTTGTATGCAGACTTGGACGATTAAATTTTTTTTAGCATTTTCAAATTAAATTAAACTTAGATATAGAGCATTAATGTTTTTCTCAAATTAGGGTAGAATAAAATGAGAGCTATTCTGATTATCACAAATTAAGTGGAATCGGAATTAGAATTAGAGCTTTCCAGTTTTTCTGGAATTAGTTTGAAATTTTAATTACCAAGCGAATTTTGATGCCATTTAAACATCTTCGCAAAACCACTTTGTATTTGCGACAATTCTAAAACTTTTTCATTTTTGCCATCAAATCATTGTGAAGACCTTTTTTCTTTTTGGAGATCACCTAATTTCGATTTTGATTTTCGGCCAAACTTTTCGCAAATAATAAAAAAGGTTCTTGTCATTTTTCAGATTCGACTCTACGGTCAGGAACTTTTCTAAAATTAGATTAGAATTGAAATTAGGGATTTTTTATATTACACTACAATAAGAGACTTTTAGTTTTTTTAAATTAGAATTAGCGACTTTTTGCTGTAATTTACCGAATTAGCCAGCTAGAATTAATCAGTTGTCCAAATCTGCGTATGTAACGAGTTGCATAAAAAAGTGCTCAAGCAAACTTAAGTTTTGGATTTGCTACAAAAACCTGTGACATCGAATGATTGTAAACTTTGATTCTTTTTAATAGCAAGTTTGTCCTACAACGATATGTCTATGTAGCCTATCTTTTATCCCTCTCACTATGATAACACCAATACGGCAGTTTTGTTTCCCTCTGGAGGCGTTATATGATATTTATACGGTCCTTACAATTTAATATCCCACTGGGATCAATTATAATGTCACCAATTTGAGCTTTATCATCGTAACTTGTGCTTTGAGGCGTTAGTGAATTTATAGCTATTAATTAAAAAATCTCTTGCAATTAACAGAATACATTAGAAATGTGAAACAAGCTATTTCTGGATTAGCTAGTACGCAGTCATGCTGTTTCTGCTTATAATTTATCGTCTAATACGAAAATACGGGAACACTACATTAAATTTACGGGTAATATCAACAATACATATATCATCGTCAAAAGCAGCAATACGCTTGTATGCTTCAAAAACAACTACGGCAGTGCAATTTTATCCGTAAGTGTAAGCCTAACAACATTTTAATCTTGCAAGGAGAAATCGTAAATGCGAATAAGACGCTTATTGCACAAAGGCTTTGCGCATTTTTGGCCCTGGCTCAGTTGCTTATAAATTTTGTTTTTCTTTTCTTTTGATCGTTTTCCTTTAGTCTTACTGTTACATGCATCGTATCGCCTTCGTTTTTGACTTTGATGAGGAAAAAAGCCACTTAACGTTTTTACATTTTGGAGGATATTTTTTTCCCCAGCACTATCTCAATTTTGCGAACCACAGAAGACTTTATACCAATTAAAGTTGGTTGTGCTATATGTGGGTGAATCAAAGACATAGCTAGATTAAATCCGAAATCTACAGATTTTATGTTTCGAGGCTGCAGATCGTTGTTCATTGCATACCGGTATATCGTGCTGGCGTTCACTCGACATGTGTTCAAAACGTATCAAAATGCATTCATAGTTCAGCGCTTTGATTTCGATGTACAACTGTAGTACCCCATTTTTTTGGTCAATGATGTCTGTTTCGCCTTTTGAAAAGTCTTATAGTTTGTAAATAGCGGGCTTGCTTTTGTTGTCATCTTTTGTAGTTGCAAGTAGCGGTGGCAGTGTTCACTTTTTGCTTTTACCACATACGAGTGTAGATTTAATATGACGTTATTCTTTTCCCAATAAATCTCGTATGAGTTTGTTTCTCGGTCTTTGATTTCTCTAATTTCGGCTGGAATTGTTTTTCTATTTGATTGTAAAGTTCCTACAGAAGTTTTTCCGCGGTCAAGCAGCCACAGCGCCATTGGTATTGAAGTATACAATCTGTCATATAATATGCTTCTTGCCACTAAATTTGTGTGGCATTCCAAATTTTGAATTAGATATTTTATTGTTCGTGACATCCCAGGAGTGTAGTAAGATGTCGGCTCTGCTTTTGGCTTATCAGAATACACAACAGTTGAAAAGGCAAATGGATAGCGAAAAGAATTGATTGATTTATACAGCATTCCATACTAGGCTGGTTTGCTCGGATTAAATTGTTTGAAACTGATTTGTGTTCTTGTAGGATAAAAAGTATCATCCAGCGACAAATAATCATTAGGAACTAGAAATTTCCCACAGTTTTTGTTAAATTCTTCAAAAATTTTGGGAAAGGTGGAAATCTATCGTATTGCTAAGGAGTAGGACGCGTTGTATGATCATCAAGTAATATGTGGGCAATCAAAAATTTAAATCTATTCCTTGACTTAGCTGCACTAAAAACTGGATTGCCAAATATTTCACGGAACATCGCATTAGTGCTTTGATGTGCTTGTCCTAGTAAGCCTCGCATGTAAATCATTCCAATTAGTGCCAATGCTTTCGAAGGTGGTTCTGATCCCTAACATAAAAGATCTTTTTATTTTTCACACCCGACTCTTCGGTCAGGAACTTTTTCGAAATGAGATTAGAATTGCAATTAGGAATTTTTCAAATTAGATTAGAATTAGCGACTTTTGGCTGCAATTCACCGAATCAGCCAACTAGAATCACGCATATTTTGTTGTCCAAGTCTGCGTGTGAATGTGACGAGTCATATGAAAAAAGTCCTCCGGCAAACTTCAGTTTTGGATTTGCTACAAAAAGCCTGTTATATCAAACGATTGTAAACTTTAATTTGTTTTATTATCAAGTTTGTGCTACAACAATAGACCTACGTAGCCTATTTTTTATCCTCTCCCCCATAATAACACCAATACTCCCCCATAATAACCCGCCAGAGCATTTTGTGCGGCCCTCCAAACTTATACAAACTTCCATGAATTCAATTCAGTAAGAAAGGGTTGGCCGCACTTGCCGTATTGAAGAGCCAAAAACGATAGAAGCCATCATTGCAAGAGCCGCTACGCAATTCTTAGTTTGAACTGACGCATTTTCCGTCCAAATAAAGAGTGATGATCTTTGTTTTTGGACGCCATCATTATCAAAGCCCTGCAATACGTCTTTGCAAGAAGTTATTGCAAGATTTTAGGCTATTGCAAGCTCTTGCATTGCATACAGCTATTACAAGATTTTACGCATTGGCTCTCGGCGAATTCTTGAATGGTCGATGCGGCCCTCGGCTAACTCTTGAATGGTCAATGCTACCCTCCAACTAAAAAGTTTGCCCATTTCTGGTTTAGAAGAATGGAAATGACAAGACGATATTTGAGTCAGCATTCAATCTTATAATGTTGTGACAGTTGACGCAAGCTGTAGTTTGAACTTGAAACGTCAACTTCAATGCAAATGCCATTCTGCTCGGCCATGCAGCAGGAAACGTAATGCTTTTACCAGAGGCGTCTTTATAAAAGTGGATAAAAGAACACGGAAAAAAATCTTCATTTGCTTTTGGAAATGTGTAGATGTAGAATACAAACACATTGCTTTTGTCACGCGGTCAACAGAAAAATATTTTGGTGTTGGTCACAAACTCAGGAGATATTTCACAGTTCCTTCTCCCCTTAAAAAAAATTAAATTTTGTGATTCACGATTGGCTTCTTGCGTTTTGGATTTGTATTTGCTGATAAAAATTTGGTATTCAATTAATTACTAACAGCTTACTCGTAAAGCAACGGAAATCAAGTTTTATAAAACTCCTAAATTAAATTTTGCTAACTGTCGCCCTGCGTCCCTTAGTCTACCACTGCATATTTTCCATCCAATAAAAATTGCAAGTGCGCTCGTTGCTCTCCCACCAACGAATCCCCAATTTTAATTGGTAACAACATTACAAATCATTATGAAAAGCGCAAACTATGTTATCACGCCGCCAAATTTATTTTCTGGCTTTGCGCTTGAAAACAATTCTTTTTGCTTTGTTGCATTTGTCAAGTATCAAAATTACGAAATTTTGGCTTGCATTACTTTATCGGTAGG
Source organism: Trididemnum clinides (assembly GCA_963675345.1). Lineage (NCBI taxonomy): Eukaryota > Metazoa > Chordata > Ascidiacea > Aplousobranchia > Didemnidae > Trididemnum > Trididemnum clinides. The sequence goes on along the minus strand of OY776285.1, from coordinate 44,629,324 downwards.
TTATGGTCTAGCGTCAAGAAGATATTATTTATTTAACTAAAAGTTACAAAATAGCCGTGTATCTGAAAACACTTTGATGTTTTTGGCTTGTCAAATTAAGAGTTGCCATTCACAGCGAAAAGGTTTTGAGAAGAAAGATTTCTAAGAAACGGTACAGTTTTACAGTCAGTGCTTCACTTCAAACAAGCTCTGTGGTTTACGTAGCTCGTCACGGTTTTGCGTGTGCGCTCTTTCTCCTGTTTTTCTTTATTATACAAAAGCAATCGATGAAGAAATTTGCCCGAGTGGGTTTCGAAATTGCTATGTTTAAGTCAAAACTACAAAAAATATCTTTGTCAGTTTATAACCAACCAAAAGCCAGATAAATTTTAGGAAAAGTCAAAAAATTTCAAAAATTTATCTCAAGCGGTCGCTAAGTTACAACAGTTTTAATTTGCTGTGGGTCGAATCGACCCCCCCCCCGGGCCAAATAGGGTTAAGATATATTATGCTGTTGCTGAGCTCGCCTCAAAGACAGTTACTACGCAGGTAGCCATTCTGTTAAATTGCGCTGGTGAAGCGGCTAGGGATATTTTTGATAACTTTGGTCTTGCGCTTGATAGTGAAGACACTACCTGTGATGTGGTCCTCGCCAAATTCAGAGATTACTGCAATCCCAGGCGAAAGCCCGCCTTTGAAAGTTATAAGTTTTGGCAACGTCAACAAGCTGAGGGTGAACCCTTGGATAAATGGTTAACTGAATTGAGAATTATTGCGAGCAATTGTGAATTTGGGACGTCTATGGATAGGCAGTTACGTGACAAAATATTGTTCGGCACAAACGATGACACAGCCAGGCAGCGAATGTTAGAAAAAGACAATCTTACTTTAGCTAAGGCTATTAACATATGTCATTCAATAGAAGCTACGAAGGCACAGTTGTGCGTTATGACGACACGCAGTGCGACTGATACCGTTACGGTTCACGAACTTCACAACGAAGGTAAATCTGAAGCAGTCCGTCCATCGCGTTTTGCGAATTGTCGAAACTGTGGTTCTAAGCACCAGCCAAGGCAATGCCCAGCATACGGTAAAACATGCTACAAGTGCGGGAAACGAAATCATTTTGCCGCTCTATGTAGAAGCAATCTTATTACTAGACCTAATGCAAAGCAAGTTAATGAGGTCACCACCGGCACTACATCACAATCAGACCCAAGCGTTCTACGAGTACAGTCCCTTTGTGGGAGGAAAAAACGGAACTTGGTCGGGTCAAAAATGCAGTCAACACTACAGGTAAATGGTACTCATACTTGTACCTTCAAGTTAGACACTGGCGCCGAAGCAAATATTCTGCCGTTTGATTTGTACAAACAAGTGTGTTCATCGCTCTTACGTCCTACATCCACTGTACTGTGCGGTTTTGGCAATGCTGTAATTAAACCGTTCGGCACTATAGGTGTTGCGGTATGTGATAGAGAAGGTCGTGAATTCCCATTGTTGTTTTATGTCACGGATATTATTGATCTTCCCATTCTTGGTGAACATGCATGTGATCTTTTAAACTTAGTCAAAAAGGTGGATATCATTGACGAATCTAAAGGTTTAACTTTGGATGGTATCACACACAACTTTGCCGCTGTATTTACTGGTAGAGGTCTATATCAAGAAAAATATCATATTACCTTGAAAAAGGATGCCAAACCTGTGATACAACAACCTAGACACATAGCTTATGCACTTCGCCCAAAATTAAAAGAGGTTTTAGATGGTCTATCTAAAGATGGAATAATAGCAGATGTTGATTGTCCTACAGAATGGATTAGCAATTTGGTGGTGGTTGAAAAAAAAGACAAGAGTTTACGTTTATGCCTTGACCCCAAGCCCTTGAATGCAGCAATACTGCGTGAACGCTATGTTATACTCAATCCAGCAGATGTTCAATCACAGCTGTCGGGCCAGCGGCTTTTCTCGGTGATTGATATGAAAGATGGCTATTGGCATGTAGGCCTCAGTGAAGAATCCTCCTATCTGACCACATTTCACACCCCTTGGGGAAGAAAACGATTTCGTAGAATGCCGTTTGGGATATGCTCAGCCAGCGAAGTTATGCAAAAACGCAATGAAACCGTTTTTGGTGATATTGGTGGTGTGTATGTGATTGCCGATGACATAATCGCGGCTGCGAAAAATGAAAAAGAGCACGATGCAATTATGCTCGCATTGCTCAAAAGGGCCAAGGAGAAAGGCGTTTGCTTCAACAGGGATAAGATACAATTTAAAGTGAATTCCGTACGATACATGGGGCATCTTGTCACAGAACACGGACTGAAGCCAGATGACGAAAAAATCAACGCGATTGTAAATATGCCACCCCCAACTGATGTACCCTCTTTACAGCGCCTACTCGGAATGACAAAGTACCTTTCTCAGTATATACCAAACGAATCCACAATCACAGCGTCTTTACGCGAACCAGGGCCTATGAGAGGGGGGTCCAGCAGGTACATTGTTCCAGGGCCCGAGAGCCAAGGAGGGGCCCACGACTCCTCTTAAACATTTGGCCAAGATCGTGTGTACGCATGTAGGAGTCGCGTAAATTAAATGATTTTTTTGCTAATTTCTTCCTTGACAAAGATTTTTCTATGAACATTTAAAATTCTCGTTATAAATGGTAAATGTAAATGTGTAAATCGTATTTTATATTGCTACATTGCTTGAACACTGGTTTGTTTTAACACTGATGATAATCTTCTATATGATTATTAACTGAGCATTTGTTGAAGTTTAATAGACATTAATTTCCCTCAATTTTATTGCAAAATAATTTAGCAAGTGTTAGGGGCCCCACATGGGCTTTGTACCGCCTTGAAAGATTTCTCTTGGAGGCCCTGACGCGAACTACTAAAAAAAATACCAAATGGACATGGGAGGGCAAGCACGAAGAAGCTATCGAACGTTTAAAACGTGCCCTTGTCAGTAAACCAGTGCTAGCTTATTACGATGTCAATAAACCGATTATTATTCAATGCGATGCTTTACAAGCAGGTTTGGGAGCATGTCTTGCTCAAGAAGGCAAACCTGTAGCCTTCGCTTCAAGATCCTTATCCTCTGCAGAAATGAATTATGCACAAATAGAGAAAGAATTGCTATCAATTGTATTCGCATGTGAGAAATTTCATCAATACGTCTGTGGTCAGCAAACAGTTACCGTAGAAAGCGATCACAAGCCGCTGGAGTACATTTGGAAAAAGCCATTGAGTAAAACACCACCAAGACTCCAGCGACTCATGCTACGCTTGCAGCCATATGATTTGAAAATAAAATGCGTTCCTGGGAAGTACTTGTATATGGCTGATACATTATCAAGAGCATATTTACCTGACATTCCCACCTCTGAAATTGACGATGATTTGGTGCAAGTTGTGCATTCCCTCATCACGAACTTACCCGTAACTACCACCAAACTTGAAGACATTCAGCAGGCTACTAATGCGGACAAGACGTTGCAGAAAGTAAAACAGTACTGTCAAACAACCTGGCCACGCAGTCAAAAAATGTATTTTCGGTACGCCCTTATTGGCATATACGTGATACTTTGTACGTGGCTGATGGCATTGTTTTTAATGATCAACGCATTGTAGTACCGCAGTCATTGCAATCTCAAATGCTCGGTTTGATTCACGTATCGCATTTCGGCATTAACAAAAGTAAATCTCGTGCACGCGAGTTGCTTTATTGGCCCAAAATGGATGCTGACATAGAGCGCACTGTTGCTAATTGTGAATTGTGTATTAAATATCAAAATAATCAGCAGCGTGAACCAATGATATCGCACGATATTTTAAACGAGCGTTTTCTTAAAGTTGGCATGGACATATTGACCTTCAAAGGCAAGAACTTTCTAGTGGTAGTCGATTATTACTGTAAATATCCTGAATTACTGCCTTTTCCTGACAAAACCGCCAGTACCATTATTGAACAGTGTAAGAGTGTGTTTGCTCGTCACGACATTCCAGTTGAAATTGTTAGTGACAATATGCCATTTCTGAGTAATGAGTTTTTAACATTTGCCAACACATGGGGCATTAAAACTACCACATCGAGCCCGACTTACAGTCAAAGTAACGGTCAAGCTGAACGTTGCGTGCAAACCATTAAAAATATTTTCAAAAAAGCACATGAACAAAATCGAGACCCATACTTAGCCCTCTTAGAATATCGCAATTCACCCATCACTGGATTGAAGTATTCTCCGGCTCAAATATTGATGAGCAGACGTCTTTGTTCAAAAATACCTGTTTCGACGTCGTTACTGTCACCTAAAATTGTCGATGTTTGTGCTGATTTAACAAAGTTGCAGTCTCGCCAAAACTATTATTATGATCGGGCTAATTCGAAGTCATTACCTCCATTGCGGAAGGAGATGTAGTATGTTATCGTAAAAACAAGATGTGGAACAAATCTGTTGTTTCTCGTGTGCGTAATGAACCTCGTTCGTATGTGGTGCGTAATGAACATGGCGTGCTGCGCAGAAATCGCCGCCACCTCTATAAAAACTAATTTGAAGCCTCCTGTATTAAATAAGTGCCACTCATCTCATTGCTATCAAGGTAATAGACCTGTGCAAAACTCAAACGTTGTTAATTATCAAACTGATTCGCCAATACGTGATAGTGATACTCGATTGTGTAATTTTACCTCTGAATCATCGCACAGATCAACATCTCGCTATGGAAGGCCAATCAGATTTCCGGCCAAGTATAGAGATTTTGTGGTGTCATAATTATACTTGTGACAAACCGTTTGTTATCTCTGCTTTAGAAGGGAGGTGTAACATTTTGTAATGTTACTATGACGTCATAACCAAGACTGAGTTTGCGCTATGAATTCGTCAGTTCATTATTCTTGTTATGTCGAGCTGTAAAATAGACTTCGCTTTATTAGACTGTGTGTCGGAATATTACATACAGGGCGCGTTGCGTTGCGGAAAGTTTTTTAATGAACCAAAATAATTGCTCACTGAATGTAATTAATCGTAATGATGGTGCTAATTTTCCTGCTGCTTATGGTGCGTTTACTGCCAATAAATGATGTCTTATGTGCCTTCTACACAGTATGCTATGCTCAGCCCTGGTTCTTTGAGGTAGTAACGTAATTGTTGGCCTATTGCTTAGTAATATAGGTTGTATTAATATTTTATGTTTAACCGTTTATAGGTAACACTGGTTACAACACTTACCGTATTCTCAGGAAACTCCCCACTTACTTTTTAGGGGAGAGAAACAACGTTATGTTTAAAAAAATGTCAAGAAAACGATTATATCTGTTTACGATATCAACATAACCGGCAAAGGAAAAATGTCTGCTCTATTCAAGTAATTAGAATGGTTAGCCTTGGACATGGTACAATACGTCTAAAATGAGCTTATGGTGGCACTGTCGAGGCTAACTAGTATATCATTTCATAAATAAACACGAGCTTTCGTGGTAAGAACTACCGCTTCGTCTGGTGCTTATACAAATAGGGTTCCATTTAAATATGTTTACGGTTGCAATGTTGAATCCAACTAGTATGTTTATATTAGATCTAAATCTAAAATAAGCTCTCGGTTGCACGCCTAGGCCAACCAGTATATCATATTACTTAAAAAAGACGAGCTCTCGCGGTGAGAACCATCGCTTCATTAGGTGTTGTAAAATAACAATTAAAATTAAAAGCTAAAAAAATAAAACTTACCGGCAAAAGAAGAATACTCTATCGTGATACAGTGTTTTGCAGCGCCTGACGATGCGGAGGTTCCTACCGGGAAAGCTTGTGTTTTTTTTAGGTTACATAACAAGGATGGCCAAGCTTGCTTTACAAAGGAGCCATAAAATCGCTGGCAAATTTGTTAGAGCAGTAATGTAATTTTTTGTTTTGTCTCATCAATGTATTACCATGCAAATTGATAGCAAATATCTTTTTATGGAGATCACAGTTTTCAAAGCCCAAATTGATGCATTTTTTGTCCAAATAGGGGGTGAAGACCCTTTATTTGAGATCACAGTTTTCAAAGCTTAAAATCATGCATTTGCACCTTTACAAAAGCCATAAAATTTAGTGTCACCAACCGCAAGTTGGGCATCCCTAGGCTACATCATTGTACATAAAAGCAACATCAGTCAAGAGTCACATTTAGTGCCTAAGATAGCCGCTTGCAACGTAAATTGTACGCTGTATACTTACGACGTAAAGTTTTTGTCCACCCTGGCGCTTGCGCTGTTATTTTTTTTTCAAGGGTTTTACGGAACTGAGGACGCAGTATATTTTTAACAACTTTCTAGCGTATATTGTTAGCGTAAACTTTTTTTCAGAAGCATTTCAATATGCGATTTTTTCACAGTCAAACAATTTTGACAATAATAACAAATGAGCGATAAACGAACAGTGGCCATCAGTGTTGTCACTGAGGTCAGTTCAATTAATATCAGATGGTTGGGTTTTTCAACATAATATTAGATCAAATTTTTTTCTATGATTTTTTATACATGATATCTAAAAGCTAACAGAAAAAAAAGTTTAGTTAGTGTATTTAGGAAACTGAAAACACGTGTGTCGTAATTAAATATTTTTCTTTCATATATAGCTCAATATTTTTAATCGTTTTATTAATTAACTAATGCATGGAAGTAAAACTATGCGCACACCCAGTATGTTTCCAGACTTCTCTACACATGCATGCATTCATGAAACAGCAACATCAATACATTAGTATAGGTCTACTATTGACTAAAATAGCACGTGATTATTAGCTAAAAGTAGTGAAGCAACTAAAGCTGAACGCAAAAACCAAGGAAAATTAAGCAGTTATGAGAAAACACTTAAAATGTCATTTAAATGTTAATAAACAAAATAGCCTACATATGAATAAATTAGAAAACAAGATTGAATGAAGAAAAAGTCATCAATACTTCTATATGTAGATGCAAAGCTCGTGAACAAACAACTAGCCGCATTTTGTTTACAAAAAATAGCAAACCGTAGGTAGAAGTACCGCAGGTAATAAGCAAAGTAAAAAAAGCAATACCAGTAATCTTAAGTGAAAAAATATTCTAAGCATGTGAAAAACAAATAGAAATTATCACTTGGCTTACAGCCTAGAGGAATCAGTAGGTGTGCCATTGTTCATAAGCCACGCAATGCCAATTAAGAACAGTCAGAGTGTTATTTCGTGCCACACTAAGAACCAAGCCGGCTGTCGCGTTTCAATAGAAATTTTTTTATTCCATTTCAATTTTCAATTTGCTTCTTAAAATTCAGGCGACGTATAGTATCGCTCGAATAATTAAGTCTGGTTGCAACTTAATTGCTCGGAAAAGATTGGCTTCCACTAAGATACTTTAACACAAGCACTTCTCGATCACGAACAGAACAAATATATTTACAAACCACTTAAAAACTTCGAATTCTTTCGCTTGTCAAATACAGAAAATAAAGCACTTTACTATATAAATATCAGACTAACCAAAACTAAAACCACCAAAATAATCGCTTGATTCCTGTCACAAAAATCACCACAGAAAACGCCTTTTTTACTACACTCTGGTGAACTACACTTTCTCTCTGAATACACTCTCACTGAATTCTCTCTGAATTACACTCTCTCTGCCAGAGTGAGAAATCTCACTGCCTTATATATACGACTGTAAAAATAATGTAGAAATTGCCAGAACATCACGTGACACAGGAAAAACATCGATAATAAATTACGTAATCGGTAATAATAAAAAACAAAGATCTTCCAGAAGAAACAAGAATTACTACTAGAATCGGTCACGTAGTCAACCATTGTGACGTCACAAGAGGCTGTGAGTTACAAATCTATTAATAAATGCCAAAGAAAAAAAGTGTTCTTTTTTAAAACAGCTTAGCAAGTTTACGGCTTCAGACAATTCAGATCTACAAATACATGTAAAACAATTATTGCAAAATGAAACAACAGATCACAATAACTATACATATATAAAAACTATTCTTTTAACGCAAATTTACTTATTCGTGACACCGGCAAATATCAGTCAGTAATCGGAAAAGTTCGACACCACTATGTACTTAAACTTATATATATCTAACCAAGACAGGTTTGGTGCGATCCAAGCCCAATGGTTTGAGCATCAGATATAAAACATGTAAACGCTAGACTTTACGCTACAGCTTAAGGCCGTACATTTTATTTCAACTTTTGTTGACGCTTACAGCGTAACATTTTTTTATTGTTCACATTTATGCTTACGGCGTGATTATTTTTTCTACGCGCGTCACCACTGTATATTAGTCCGCCTAAAGCAGGGGCCACCTACCGTATGCCCGCGGACGCCAGATCGCCCACGAGGACGATATGAGTCACTCGCCAGTCTGTTTTAAAAACATCTCAAAATTTTTTCAAAAGTGGATGGTGGATCTGCAAAGGAAAAACAGTCCGGCATAGGCTTACCACACGTCCCGTTGTAGCCGGGAGAATCTCAGTTTTAAGCGTGTGTTCCGGTGTCCCGTCCTGGTTAGCAAAATGTTCCGGTTTTTCACTCCAGGGGATTATCAATATTAACTCTAGTACGATGATGAATTGTGCTGCGACCAACACAATTGGCGGCAGCAAAACGAGTGTTGACCTTTTTTTTTGGAGAACACCTTCGTTTTGGGTAAAATGTTTTGATGTCCAAGCGCTATCTAACTGATCGCCCTCGCCATGATCAGTACTCAGAAAGTGGCCCTCGGTTCAAAAAGGTTGGTGACCCTTGTTCTAAAGAGTGCCACCGTGAACTTATTTTATATTTATTGCATTATGCACTATTCGTACAACTTCTTTTTCCATCAATCTTTCCGGTGGTTGCTAGACGTATGGTAATAAGCTATTTCAGTAGATGAAGCCGTTGTACTTACCTCTTGTTTTTCTTAAGCTGGAGGCACGGTTATTGGTCAGTGATGTGTTATTAAGATTGATTTGTATTGGAGACTGCTTTTTTTCTCTAGTCTGATCTTGTGCTCTCGGTAGGAACCAGAATATAACCCACTTTATGTAGTGCTTCCATTCCAAGAAAGAGGAAGGGTAAGTGCAACACTTTTATCCACTAAAATAGCGTGTCACCAACCTCACATTTAAAAACCAAAATTTTTTTTGAAGTATCTAAAGCTCGTGATACGATGAGGTGATAGACAAAAAGGTTGTTTTCGCGAACACAAATTGAGTTTGTTGCGACCGTGTTAAAAGAAAAAGAATAACACTGCTCATGCCAATTCATCGGCGTTTTCTCTAAACAGAAAATCAGAAATTGCAGTGCAATGCGTTTTTGTTTGGACCGAGTCTATTTGTTGCCATGGCAGAGCAATTAGTAGTAGCCGAATGTGGGAGCAATTTGCAAAAGTCAAGTTCAGGGATTTACAGTTACATCCATTTTCCTGAGCTGGAAGAATTATTTATTTTTGAAAGATTGAAAATCAACAATCAGCCCCCAAAGAAGAGGTATATCGCAGCCATTATCAAGATACTTACAACCAGGCAGAAGTGGGCGCTGCCACTGAGTATTTACTTTAATAATAACGTTCATTTTAAGATAATTTTCAGGAAAGAGGGTTTCCTCCCTGCATACGTTAGAGAACGTTCCTCTCACAACAACTACAACTAAAGTTTTAGTTTTATTTGTTTGATTAACTGGTATCAATATTCTTTGAAAAGTATGCTAAAATACCTATCGATCAAATCAGCTTTGCTTGGTTTTAACATGTCATTGTTGGGTAACTTTGTCGATGGATTACTTTGATTGTTTTGAAGAACAAGATGAATCAACATTCAAGTGTTGTAGTTAGTCGATATAAAATCATCAGATGAAAAGATGGCGTAAAGTAACATTTCGCTTCGTAACCTTTTATCAAAAGTTTGCTGACGTGGAGTGGTGGTTAAAACTTGAGAAATTCGCAACGATTTGGGGTGATGGTTAAAGCAATACTTGGGAGCTTTTGTTGACGCGCCCGAATCCACCTTTTACTCATTTAAGACAACGGCTTGAGACAAATATCAAAAATTTACCACAGCAGATTTTTTTTGTGATCAACTTTTTAAAAGTAATAAAATTTTGATGTACCGTAGGCTATTTCTATTTTTCAAGGCCACTTTTCTTTTTGTCATCTACTGATTGAATATTGATGTGTTTGATTTGGGCAAAATTTTTGCTCAAATTTATGGTTTTTACTGCTTTTTTAGACAATGATTATTGTTGGAGATCAATCTCAAACCTCGATTATGTTTTCAAGTTAAAGATCTTTGCTGATACACATATTTTGCCAACCATTGGGTCGGAGCGTTTGCTTTGCAGTCGGTAGACCTTGGTTCAATTCTCTTGTCGAGTCATATCAAAAACATAAAAAAGAAAATTCACAGATTTTCTGCTTGGCACTCAACAGCGTGAGCTATATGGAGGGTGGTATAAGAAATAGAATTTACCTAAGATGTGATAAAATAAAACGTGCTATAAATAAAACCGTTGCACCTAAAAAGTTCCAAAGCAATGCACAGGACATTCTAGGAGTGCTAAAATAGGGAGGTTTATTCACTAGATTAATAATTTCGTTAATAATCATCTTTTTATGTTTTATTTTATTTTCATTTTCGAGGTCTATCATTATCATTTATCATTAGAGTAGGGGTGCATTTTTTGTGCCCAAAGGCGGGTAAAAATCTTCAAGCACTTAAAAACAAAAAAATTGGGTAGACGACTAGCTGCTCAAATTAACTATAAACTTTTTTTCTTTTCGTGTTAGCACACAGTTATTCAATAAAGTTATTAGTATTCAAAACAAAAAAAGTAAGGTTGGCATTCAAAACTCAAAAAAAAACGTAGCAAAACATGGTGTAAATAATATAGGCCTAATCTTTGATAGTTTAAAGTCAATGCTGTAAAAAGGTAGCTCTTTTTCTAGCGACCAGTGAAACAACCATGAAGAGGATACGGCAACTCGGTCATAATCTAAAATATAAAATTAATCGTTTAAAGTAACTAATTCAACTAAAGTATCTAAAACAAATTCAACATTCTTTTCAGAAGATACGATTTAGGTGATATCTTTATAGAGCATCAATTAAGAAATCGTTTTGGATAACACTTAAAATTGATTGCGGTTTTTGCGCAATTTTCATGTTTCCGCATACTTATTATTAGTATTTACAGTATTTTATGCGCATACATTGCGCATAAATATGATCTAAAGTCAACAGCGTATGAGTAGACCACTTTAATCAAGTCAAAAGACAAAAATATAGAATCGTACGATATACAGTATTTTAGAATTTATATCAGACATATTGGTGAACCAAAGCTAGAGCCAACTAATTTTGATCGCAATACCACGTACGAGCAAGCTTTTCTGCGTGTATATAAATGATATTAGCAACTTTATGGCTATTTAATTATTTGATCGAATTTGCTGTGTAGGCCTACCCGTTTACGTACAAATGACTCTAAACAAGGTTTTCTGCTCTGATCTGAATTTTTTTCGACATCACTCTCAAAATATCTCTTACTTCTGCTCTTCCCAGTTCGGTGAAAGACTTCGCATCCAAGATGAGCAGATAGATTGGCTCACCGGGAATTGCACTCAGCACTGTCGACAGCACGACGCCGTCATCTTCATCGGACAAGTTCGGATTTTTGACAAAAATCGGTTCAGAAGGATAACGATTCTACAAATTCGATTGTTAGTATATAGCCCAATTAAAGCTAATCTTTTTGACTAACAATTAAAATATCAGCCGCTATGTCTGTATTAAGAGGACAAATGAAGATTTTAATCTCTCCCAAAAATATAAAAGTTGTATTTACTTTCAGAGATTTTCACACAAAACCATAATTTGGTTTCGATTGTGCACCAAAAATAGAAAATGTTATTGATCTGATCGAGAAAATTATCGCTACACTACATGAACTCTTCCATAAATTCTACCTTTTCTTTCCATTGTTTTACATCTTTCGTTTCAACATTGATTTTTATTAGCTGATTAATGAAGCCAAATCTTTCCTCGCCAACGCAGTACATATATCTGAAAATAGACGATTGGCAATTATGTTACAGTTTGTAAATAGACAATTATTTTACAGTTAAGATGTAAAATCTCAGACAAATGAACGTTGTTTTCTGCATGATCTGAGATATTTTTCTTCACTTGATTATTCGTCGGCAGCGCGGTAGAGTGAGTTGAGCTTAGTTCATGGTCACAATGATCCAGCGATTGAATCTCACGACGTCTACGCAGGTTTATATTTGTAAAAAGCAGTTAAGGACGATTTCCTACTTGATTGCATTGATTGCGGTAAAAATGCACTGTGCCAGAGCTACCGATAACCTTGAACCAGGTCTCAACACAACAATGTTCTTCTAGAATCTAAATTACGCAAGAATCCAGCATAATTGACGAAAGGTTCTCCTGCTGCTGGAGAATGCTCATAACAAAAAAGTCAAATTTTATTTTGTCTCCTAATCACAGGAAAACTTTAGTGGTTTCACAAACATCAACCTGTTTTTAGGAGCAGTTTTTTAGCAGCTAGTCGCTGCTTTACAGTCAATTCAAGAGAAAATACGAGGAGTTTCTAAACCAGAAATAAGTTTGCATATTTCAAAAGTAACTTAATTTTTTTTGGAGACGTGGTATGCTACAAATAAAAGCATTATTTTCGCGCAGTTACAAACTTTTCTTACATTCTTTTCTTCCTCTAGTTTGTTCGAGCATAAAGGGATGAATGATGCAAGCCGCCCAATTTATCTTGCTTTATTTTCTTTACAGTATTCTCTGCGTTTACGTGATGCATGTGCTACGTTTTAAATTAATTACTCCAAATTGGCATGATGACCTTCTTTTGGAGATAAAGATTTTTATCACCGAAAATCCGGAAATGTCTGGAAAGAGGGGTCTCTCGTTTTCCAAAAAAGGGGGCCGAAGCCAACTGCCTTACTTTAAATTCACCAGTGGACGCGATTACTAATGATGTTGTTTTTACATCTCTCAAATTTCATATTCATACTCTTTCGCTACCACGCAACTTGCAAAAAAATGTCTGCAAGGTGGCAGAGCGAAAAATTGTCATAATCAATCACAATTAATCATCAAAAAATGCGCCAAATTTGTTTCTAAATCATTACTTATGTCACGAATAAGTAAATTTGCGTTGTAGGAATAGTTTTTATAACAGTTTGTGTAATTTATCGATTTGTTCTGCCGTGATTATTTTAACTGTAAATCTGAATTTGTAAGACCAAACTTGGTTTTATATCTAGGCTGTTTTCGAAAAACACTTTTTTTTCTTTCGCATTTAGATTTGTAACTCACACACCTCTTCTTGCATCGCAATGGTTGACTACGTAACTCAATTCCAGAGTATTCCATTCCGAATCTTGGTAGTATTCCAGTGAATCTTGGTTCTTTTCGAAGATTTTTTTTTATTTTACTGCCGATTAGATAGTTCATTAACGGTATTTTTTCTGCATCACGTGATGTTCTAGCATTTTCTGGAAGCTCGTCTCAGTATATTTAACGCGGCGAGATTTTTATGATTTAGAGTAGCTCAGTACAGAGAGCAGTAGAAAGATAATTGGAGTAGAAAAAAGACGTATTGTTCTGTGGTGATTTATTACGGATTCTTGGCGTGACAAGCGACAGACATGTGTTTTGTTTTGGTTGGTTCCTGATTGTTAAAGTGCATTAGTTTCTGTGATCGTCGGGCAAAGAAATTTGGAGTTTTAAAGTGTTTGGTGAATATATTTGTTCTGTTCTTGATCGAAAAGTGCGTGGGTCAAGTATCTTAGTAGAAGCCGATCTTTTCCTAGCTATTAGGTTGCAACCAGACTTAATTATTCGAGCGATACTACGAGTAGCCTCAAGTTTAAGAAGAAAATTGAAAATTGAGATAGAACGAAAATTCTATTGCAACGCGACAATTCGTCTGTTTACTTCTACAACGATTGTTATATATCGTTGAAATCTCCATTTCTTGGAGTTTTCAAATATAATAAAAAAAAGTTTTTTTTGAATATGCAAATTTTATGCTAATTACCCTTTCATGTGTTGAGTTGTCTTCGAAATTGGAGTACCCTTACCTCAAAGATCACTACAGTACAGATTTTATTATTCTACAATTTTTTTTAGAAATGGTCGCTAGAAAATGCTAAAGAAATAAGCTTTCAAGGCATATCAGTCAAAACTTACTTGAAGTCTAGTTTTCCTACAATTTGCAACTTTCTGAGGCCCATGAGCTTTTTGTTGACCGGCACTAAGTTTTGTTAGTTAAATTTAGACCTAAAATATGATCGGTCATTTTCTGCTAAAGTTTAGCCTAAACCGTGTAACATTATGTATTTTTGAAAAGGAAATTTTTTGGATTCAGAAGGTATCAAGTTTAAAGAGAATATTTTGTCACTAACAATGAAACAAAGCTTTTCTCCCCCCCCCCCCCCCCCCCACTTTATTTGTTGTACAGTAAATTCTGATTTAGAGAAGCTAAACTTCCGCTAGCTTTTGAACTTGTATTTTAGGTTCTATCTCTTGGAAAGTTGATACGAAACAACGACTTTATTGGTAAAATGTTTGCAATTGAATTTATCTTTTAAAACGATGTAGCTTTTCTAAAAATTCTAATTTGGTGAAGGTAAGTCAAAAATTTTTAAGAAGTTTTAAACTGATGTAATATACGGTAACCACTTTTGATCAGTAGATATCACATACCGCTTAGGCTAAACTACTTAAAGTTATATATTGCTGGAGAGCAAGTTTCCTAATCTTTCAAATGAGACAGGTATTTAGAAACATTTCATATTTTTTTCAAATCAAATCTACTTTTTTTACTTACCATATAATTATTTTGGGGGTGTTTTGAGACCTCTAAGTAATTTTAAATTTTAAATATTTTTTTTGATATTGCTTGAAATTTTGTCATAAAATACGACAAAAAAAGTAGTTTTTCAGACTATGCCAACGGTAAAGGCTTTGATTTCCTGGTAAACATGTACAGTATATCTCGATTTGATTTTAAGATAGTTGGCTTTTGCACGTGTCTGCTAAAAGTTTTGCAATTTTTGTCGTCAGCACCCAAGTTCTTTCCCTTTTAGGGTAAAAAAATCAAAAAATAAGCCACAGATTTTACATTTTCCCATGTGGCAGGAATTAAGCGTGATCTTCTGAAAACTTTATCAAAATCGATTGAGAAATAAAGTCACAAACTCATTTCTCAGTAAACTGATTTTGTAACTTCGGCAGAAAAAAAATTGAGGAAAACCCTAGAACAAAAGATCTTCGTATGATGATAGCGAGAGCGAAAGAGTTTTAAGGTAAAGAATCGTAAAATTTGATTCAATGGAGCATTGATGAATTAACAAGTCAAATCGTTTTATTTCTACTTAACCTTGTTGCAAAAAATACTATTTTCTAAATGTGGGTCTTTTACTGCTTTGAAGTGCACGAGCCTGGCTTAGCGGCTCGTGGTTTGATGCATGTGACATAGCTAATTTGCTAACAACATTTCTGTCTCCTGCACAGTACAGTCATCATGCTTTGCAAGTTAATGTGTGCTTGTGTATTGAAGGACATTAAAAAACGAGATATTTAAAAGACAGGATTTCCCAAATAAAAGTGGCAGTAAGTCAGCGTGTATGGTGGTTTCTTGCTGCAACGCTCAAGTTTGAAAAAAATAGTTACAGTTCCGCATTTAAACATAGCAATTGAATTATTTTGAGGCCTACCGCGAGATGTTCAGCGACGATTAATCGTTTCACTTGCATCTCACCAACACAAAATTTTCAACTTTTACAATGTCAACATACGATTACAGCACAATTTTCGATAAAATGTCTGCTTACTTGTAAGGTTTTGTGTTGTATTGACCATAGTTGAATGTAGGCAGTTCCACACCGTAGCAATTAAATTCATCTCGCAACTTATCGGTGACCAGCAGTTCTGGAGTCAAAAACACCGAGCCGTCGTTGCGAACAACAGCAGAGGCGCTACTGTCTTCAATCTCAATGAGATTCCTGCCTGAAATGTAATGGTGATGTCTGATCAATATCAGAACGCTTGAACTTACTTACCAGTGCTGTGTAAAGATTTCAATCACTCACTATCATTATGTGATTTGAAAAAAATCCTCTTTTATCGGGTAATAAAATTGATATTTTTGCAATAAATAACTTTGTTATGTCATTTAGGATTTTTGTAGAACTGGTACTCCATTTTCAGTTCAGAATCTTTTCAACCGAATAAAACAAGCTGTCAGAGTTTAAAACTCCTTTGAGAATAGACAAAAATAAGTCAATTTGATACGAAAAAAAAGTCAAAATAACGTTTTTAGTGAAATAGATCAACCAAAGCGGCAACTTGATTCAAGAGTAAGTTGCCGCTGTGAATTGACCTGACTTCCTTTACTCAAAACTGTGATTTACAACAGCGGAGAAATTCCTCCCTCAAATGAGTAATAGATTTAGAAAACATGTAGGATGAAAATGTAATAAAAAAGATTAGAAACCACTAAAAATATAAATTTGAGCTTTTTTCAAAGATAAAATTGACTTAGTTTTGCCTGTTTACAAATGAAAGGGAGGGGGAGGTGAAACCATAACAACTTGTTTATTCACTTCGTTAAAAAGAACTTGAACTGAAAATGCCATGCCAGCTCTGCTGAAATATTGTATGACACAATAAAGTAATTAAATACAATAATATCGACTTTATTGCCTCATAAAGTAGAATTTTTTTCAGAACTAATTATAAATGGGGGCTGTCTTAAACTTTTGCACAGCATGTTAGAACAAAACCGTTGAAAAGAAATTTATGATAAAATACGAATGGGTAAAAATGGATGCTTCAAATTTCCTCAACACCACTTTTCCTTCATTTTATAAATTGATTACGTGTCTAATTTACAAAAAAGCAACTTTTCTTGATATTTCTCTACCTCCACTTATTTACTACATTAAAACCATTGTCATTAGCAGCCCTGAAAACCGAGTTTTATATATTGTTCAATTTTTAAAATTTTTTTAGAAAAATGTATCCCTCACTTACCCCTTCCCAAACAAAAGCCTAAAATTTAATCACTTTTGAGGACTTTTACATATTAATCCAAATTTCATGTCATATCTTATTATTTGGATCGTATTTAAAGCATTTTCTTTAAATATATATTATTTAGTCTCTTTGGATCGCTGCATTAAGTGCTGTTTATTTGCTGGATGGCTTGAGTATGAGTAATTCGGTGAAAGTGCTAAATCAAGCGGAAAGAGAGAAATTAGAGCGGACGTGCACCCGTGCTAACAAAAATATTTGGGCCCCCAATATCAAAAGTGCAACTTTTAATTCATTTTTTAGAGAACGCTTTGCCCCTTAAAGATAAATTGCGAAACGTACTCGCGATTATACAGACTTTTAAATAAAAATGTCACCTGGTACTTATAGGCTTGGTCCGGTCTTAAATGGGAAAATAATGAAACAAATCCTCTCACCAGTTTATATATTATAACCGGTTGGTATTTTTTTAGAAATCCTGTAATTGGAGTCGCAGTGTAGCGAGAATCACAATCATATTAAGCTACCTGTTGGAGTGTCCTTTGCAACATCAATTGGCAGTACAAAACGATATGGCAGCATGTGTGGTCTTTCGGATTTGCCGTTCTCGGAACTCAACATGTCTAGCCAACTGCAACAAAAAATTGAATTTCTCCGTAAAAAGATGATTCTTTTAGGCTATTAGACTAACACAAAGTTAAAATTAGCGTACTAATCTTGTTGAACACAACTTTGCAACAAAATTTAGTTAGTATCAAACGTATAGCTCGAACTCAAACCCATCACATTCTACTTTGTCTAGCAACCACAAAAAAACTTGGGCGCAATTTATTCAAAACTTGTGCGCATTTTCTTCAGAAAAATCTGTGACAAGTCTATTTTTTCTTTCGCTGACGCTATCAGTAACATGAACATGACAATTTCTTCGTATTCTTCTTTTTTGTGTTTATTCTTTAAGGTAAAGGGTTGCAATTTATACTTGTAATTCTCTTCTCCAAATCGCCCTTTCTTTTGCATCCTCCTTAGTCAGTCCCACTTCTTGTAGATCTTCTGGTATGTAATCTTCTCATCTCTTCTTTGGTGTTTTTCTTTTTTTTTTGCCGCACCAACTTCATGATTTCTTTATACACGTAATTTTTATGTCATTATAAAGTATGATCATATAGTCTCAGTCGTCTTTCTTTACACTTTTTGCCACTTTTCCTACTTCAAATGGTTACCTAATTTCTTTGTTTTCAATTGCATCAAATCCTGTCACTCCATTTGAAAATCTTTACATTCGCATTTCAGCCACACTCATTCTCTATGATAAAGAATTCGTGGGTGAAATTGCCTTTGTGCCATACGAAATAGCCGGTTGGACTTCGTACACATTTTTTCTTTCGGGCTAATTACACCTTCTTATCACCAATAACTCCAAACAATTTCCTCCAATTTAACCAACCAGATGGTATCCTTTGACCAATTTCCAAATTAGCAGTTTTGTCTTCCTGGTTTGCACTATTGCTCTAATATTTAAAACCATTCACCTTTTTGATTTCAACTCCTTATAGCTTTTGCTTTTCATAGCTCGTCCTAATACAGATATGCTCAGTCTTTGTCTGACTCATCTTCATTTCATTGCCTTCAGTGATCTTCATTTCTAAAAGTGTTCTTCCAATTCTTAAATATTTTCGGAACAGAGCATAATGTCATCCGTAAATATTATGTTCCATGGTGCCTTTCCTTGCACATGGTCTGTCAGATAGTTCAACAGCAACGCAAACACACAGGGGCTTAAAGCTGATCCCTCATAAACTCCCACTCTGATTGAAAATTCTTGTGACAAAAATATTGCAGCCAATCGAAAAAAATTTTTGAAGTCGATTTTTGACTTAGCAATAAATCGTTGCGTTGGATCACTGGAAAGGTTGTTTGGAATATCCAACGAAAGGCTTATCGCAGTGCACCAATGTGACGCATCGCCAACTGTCGGTTAATGCCATACCGCTTATACCTTGTGTGGGCTTTGAGAAAAGCCGTTTGACTGTAATTTTTTGCTTTATAAATTGGTGTGGAGAAAAATGACTGCAACAGTAATATTGGTCACTCCGCACCAGGTTGCCACCCATGATGTTCTAGAGGAAGTATAAGGTGAAAAGCTTTTCTGTGAAACAATGATAAAAGAGACTTTTACCAACGTCGTATAAACTCAATTACTTTACAAGACAGGCTAGTTTAGTCGTAAAGCGTAAAAGCAACACTGTAAAAATTGGACTTCGCTCTTCAGTTCTTCTCTCAATTTCGAGATCAAAAGCGTAGGCACTGGTATGTCAAAGGCGGCAGTAACCCTCCGAAAGCGTAATTAAACTTAATCAAAGAATGATTTATCAAAGTTTTGTTTTGGACTAAATCCGCTATGCCAAAATTTGCCTTTCTCCTTCTCTCAAAATGCTAGGCCGGCAGCACCTCTGCTCAAGATTACAAAAAAATGAAACGAAAGAGGAAGTTCCCAAGATAATTTTATGTCGTGCTTTGTTTTACGTAAAAAATTGTTTCTCACAAGTAGAAAAAGGTTGGTTCATCGGAACACAGCATATCAACAATGAGATATTTCTTCCCGTTTACTGTTCTTTCAAAAGAGTTAGCATGATGGAAACAGAATCTTCCTTTCGAGTAGTATTTTGTTTGGAGCAGTTCTTGCTTAGTTTTGTCAACCACGTGAAACTGAAAAATAAAATTTATAGTTTTTGCGAAATTCATAATTTTTTCGCTCGAACATATTGTTCGGGTTTCACAGCGTTATGTAAGAGCAACGGTTAGGCCTCTTTGCAAAAAAAATAAGTTGTTGGTATGTGCTCTGTGTATTCACATACGACTTTGTATTAGCAACCACGATGCAATAAAGCTGACCTAAAGATAGATTTTTTTTTTCAAAACAACTACTTTTGAGGGTATTGCCATAAGTTGGTGTATCTCTGGTTTTAGCATAGAGCAATTTATCTTCTAGCGCAGAGGTTCTTTAATCGAGGGTATGGCTCCTGAGGGAGTGTAAACTGTTTAAAGTGGGACGCGGGACCACGGCACCACAGTTATCCCTTAAAGTAATTGTGAAGTTTCGTCAAAATCAGCGTATGGAAAAAATTCATCTCAAAAAAAGTATTTTCACGAATTAAGAGGGAACAGGTTTTTGCGTCTCAAAAAGTTAGAGAACCCTAGTTCTAGCGTTTAGACTTGCTTTGGAGAAGCACAACTGCTGACATAAACAGGGTTTCACCACAAGCACTGCAATGAGGAAGAAGAAATCGACCTAAGCTTTTAACCTCGCACGAGACCACTTGTTCGTATTAATACCACATTAAACAATTTGCCTACCACTGATTCTCGGCTTGGTTCATGTTCAAAACATGTCATCAAAGATTTCCACGTAAAATTTGACTTGACAATTTTGAGGACATTTAGTCGGACATTTTGATCATGGAAAGCAATGTAATTTTCAGACAATGCAAAGCTGAAACATAAAAACCATTATTAATTTAGGTTCAGCCGTTCTTTCGAGCCTTGTGGCTTAAGGAAATGCTTGCAAAGGGATTTCAAAAAATGGAAGAAGCCTCTTTATACATGTTTTCACAAGATAGGTTTGGGCAAATCAAAACAAGACAAGATTTTCACATATGTTGGAAGAGAAATTACAATCCCCAAACAATTTAAGATATAGCTGTCATTTATAGGCATGATTAGAACAGTTTGCTGCTTGAAGATGTCCCAAATGCATAAAACCTTATCCTATCAGATATTAGTGCCTTACTCGCGCTTGCGATAAGCTTTTCTAACACTTTTCACTTTATCATCTTTTCCCAAATTCATAGCCTTTGCTTCCATTTTTGAGGCAATATGGTCTTTCATGTAATTGCACACGCAGAATTTTTTACCTACCTGTGGTAATAGCACGGCTTCAATGGGCTCTTGTTTGGTATCTTGGCATGAATTTTGTACTCAGTCATTGGATCTTCCTTGTCAAAACTGCTTTGAGGAACTTTGCAAATAGAGTAAAACCCATTTCTTCCTCCGTGAAGACCAACAAAGTAATAATCCCCATTCACATCTACATTTATATTAAGAAAATAACTATGAATCTGTAACTTAACTAAAAAAATAAAGCAAGTGTCACATCTTCAATAAAACTAGTTGGCTACAATTGGAAAAGAGATTCTTTGCTATAACCATAAACAACTAGAATAAGAAAATAAGCATTGTGTTCATTAAACAATATTATTGACAACCAAAATTATCTGATGCAACGTAAGCAACCCATTTTTCTTTTGCAATGCTTGTGGTCGTCTATATAAATTCTATGCAAGATAGTGCACTCCATAGGTGCAAGACGTGCCGCGCACATTCTATAACATCGCTTAGCAAAGTATTAGAAGTATTGATCTAAATTTCTAGTTTTTCAGTTCAGTTTTTACAACATTTGCATCAGCGGAACGGAGTCTAGTGCTCAACGGAGCACATTACTCTGTGCTCCGCTGAATACATGACGCCACAAAGGCTGAAATGGCAGTGTTTGAATATTAAGGATCTCCAAAATTTGAGTACCTAGACAGCTGTTTTTGACAACGCATTTTGCAATATGGATTGGCTTTGCTTTTTTTAGAAAAGCAAGATTTTTTTATATGATCAGCAAAAGTGAGCGAAGAAAGCGCACCTGGAGCAAAAATTGATGTCGCGACGCAAAACAAAAGCAACCTTGGGCTAGAGCGGTGGTTCCCAACGTGTGGGACGCGACCCAAAGTTGGGTCGCTTGATATTCTAGGAAAAATTATTGCTTTTCAATTGTTGGTTTTTTTATAATGTCCAACTGCTGCACATACACAAAGCTGGGGATGAAATGGGGCAACAAATGACAATTGTCTTTTCCAATTTCTTGAATCTGATTTCAGCATTCAGATAAATTACCAAAAAACTTTTTACTAGACGCATGGTGATTCTTTGACTTTGGATATCATTGTCTTTTTCTTAATTTGTTATTATCATGAAATGAAATTAGACCATCAAATTATCTACAATGAAAGAAATTTAGGCTATTAAACAAATTAGACCATAAATTAAGTTGTTATTATAACGAAATGAAATTTGAGCGAGCCCTTAGTCTCCCAACCTCCTTTCCCATTTCAGGTTTGGCCGAACATGGAGTGAAACCAAGACTCTGCAGATCGTCCTGGAGAGCTTTTGCGTTTACTCACCCGCTCATGCTTCCTTCTACTTCTCCTAGGGAAGCTCTCCTTGCCTGCCTTCCCTTTCTTCCTTGAAGCCTGCCTTTCTTCACTGTGGAGTCCATTCTTTCCTCTCCATGCTCTCGCTCTGATCCCTTCTCTCTCGCCAAGGTGCGGCTCTCGCTCCCACCTCACGACCTGGTGCTTTGGACTGACGGCTCTGTTCCTCTTCCTTTTGGCAAAGGCGGCTTTGACATATTTGCCAACTGCTCTTTTGTGGCACTAAAGCCACTCTCTCTTTTTCGGCAGGCCCAGTATGCTCAAGTTTTTCCGCTGAAGCCTGCGCCATTCTGCATGCTCTTTGCTGGTCTCGGCAGCACCATAAAGTATGCCACTTCTCTTCTCTTATCTCTCTGACTCTCTCTCTCTGTCCTCGCCACCTTGTCCTCTCCTCCGTCTTTCCTTTTACTTCAATCTCTCTAGCAGATCTGGTAGGAACTGTTTTCTCTCTTTTCCTGTTCTATCATACTCCAATGGGTCCCCAGACACTTGTTTCTCCCGGGAAACGACGCGGCTGATGAGCTGGCCAGACGGGGAGCGCTACTCACGCTCTCTGCAATCCCTTGTAGTCTCCCTTCTCTTATCTCTCGTATCTACTATTCTCTTTTCTCGGACTGGAGGCGTATTGTCTCATCGAAATTCTTCGACACACAGGTTCCCTTGGTTTCCACCAAGGAACTTGTGCTCCCTCATCACGTTCGCTGTGTTCTCTCTCGTCTATGCTGCAACGGACACAGCTTTCTGTTAAGCTCTTGTCTCTTCAGGATTGGCAGAATGGAGAATCTTTCTTGCAGCGCCAGCGGACACCCGTCCCGGGACACCTCTCATCTCATTCTGCACTGTCCAGCTACGGATTCCTTGCGTCGCTCGCTATTTGGCGACTCTCTGTTTCTTTATGACCTCTGGTCCAGGCCCTGGGCAGTTGCCAGGCTACTGGGTCTCCATGGTCTTCCGCCATGCCCCCGCAACAACAACAACAAATGAAATTAGACTATCAAATAAACTTTAAAAGAGTTGATTTAATTTTTTTATGCCAAAAGCATGTACAACAGGAGTTTCAATCCCAAGCAAGCGGGCTGATTATTTATGGCCCACCCAAAAGTGAGGAATCGTATTCTTTGTCTTTTCTTGCCTGCTTGCCACTCCTGCTTTTTTTATTTTGGGAAAAAAATGCCCGCTTTGTATCTCTCCGTAACTTTATATGTACAATCTTGTCGTTCGCATGGAAAGGGGAGATTTAGGGATATCTCCTTCCCCATCGACCTGATGTGATATGACTTTCATAAATCATTTTTGATTTAAGTAGGGACATTTTTGAGTGAAAATAGTAAACCCTTTCTGCGCCTTTGGCTTAAAATGAATTGAACATGGCGCTTTTTCCGTAGCATGCTGCTTTGGTGTGTACTTTTTTAATGAAAAGACTACAAAAATTTCTGCACCTACAAGGCCTGATGACATCTGATCTAAAACTTGGAACCCCCTCCCCCCAAAATAGAATGGGGTACGTAAATGTTTACACTTCCCCACTTCATCATATGAAATGAAATCAGATTATTGTTCGAATCAGATGGTACAGACACAAAATTTTTGGCACTCAAAGCCATTACAAACTCGTCAACTGGCACTCCTTGTTTCAAAGGTCGCAAACCCCTGATACACAATGTAATTGCTAAAAACACTAATCCAAGTTTTAGGTCAGATAAATGCTTTGTACGAACTTATCATGTAGTTTTAAGTTGATAAAAAGCATTGAAGCAATAGTAAACAGAGTAGAAATTTTAGCAGTTGTATTCTTGTCGGCCTAAAATCAACTGTAAGTTGCAGTGAAACCATTTTATGCAAATTAACAAAATAGAATTTTCCTAAAAATTTGAACAGACGTGGAATAAAGCATAATGTTGGTCAAGATCTTCCTTATAATTTCAAACATTTGGCCATTGCCAAATTTTTTCTGGCTACGTGCTTGCTGTTGCGTAATAATAATGGCATTGGTGGGAGGTCGCAACGTTGTAGCATGACTGAGCACAACTCTATTCATAACCCATGACTGGAAGATAAACAAATACAGGTCAAACCCGATTATCTGTAATGCTCGGGGGACACGAAGTTCGTTTGGATAATCGAGTTTTCGGATAATCGATTTTGCTGTCAATGGTATGGCCCTAGAATCAATGGTACCCACGGTATACTGCTAAAATTTAATGCCAGAATACACATGTCAAGCTCATTTCAACATTGATAACAAACAACAAAGGATTTTGCCAGGTTGTTACGTATTCTTCTAAATTAGAAGTTAATTACCAGGCGTCCATAACAAAACGTGCTGAAATGTGCTAATTGCTGTTGATACCTGCCCTAATTGCTGCATGGTGTGGCCCAATTACCAGTACTAATTGCCGTTTGCATTCACACTTGCTACTAAGTTTAACAGTTTATGCCTGATAATTTTGTGTTCTGCCAAAATCTATCCGAGATTTCTTGTTTCATACAAAATTTTACAAAAAATCGCAAAAAAATTCACAGGACAAGATTCTCTTACAAATAATCAAAATTTTGGATAATCGCATCTCGGATAATCGCGTTTGACCTGTAATGATAAACTTTTACCCAGTTTGTTATCATTGCAGAATGAAATGCAAATGGAATGAAATGCGTTATGGCAGAATCAAAGGCTGCTGAATTTATCTGTGAAAATGAATTAATATATTATGCAATCAAAGTCATTTCGTGCAACTTAAAATGCAAAATTAACCAAAAATAATGTAAACAAACGTGGATTAGAATATCATATTCTTTGTTATACTTTTCTTCAAGCATTGAAATTTTAAAAAATTACCCTCACCAAATTTTGTTCTGGCTACAGCCGTGCCGTTGCATAATACTAATAATTGCGTAATGGTTATATCACGACGTTAAAATCTTGGCAACATCCTTTTTCATAATGAAAAGTTTTCACAACATGCCTTTTAGTGTTTTAATTATATTATTGGGTTGCTAGATTTCCTAAAAATTAAATTTTAGAAAACTTGGGTCGCTTTGAAAAAAGGTTGAGAGCCACTGAGCTAGACAATCGTAAACAAACATGTGGATATTTTTTGGTATCCTTCCTGTTGCATAGTTTAACCTAGCTAGCTTTTGTAGTTTTCATTTTTAATGGTAGAGCGCCAGTTCCGTAGAAAATGATATTGGTGAGGGGGAAAGAATCAGTTTTCTTTTTCGTGGGTTTTGTTCTCAAGCAGGAGATTTAAAACACCGTTTTTGAGGTCTTTGGTATGACTCGACGTGGAAGTCGAACACAAATATATGGGCTGTAAGTGGACACTCTAACCACTAGACTACGCCGCTGATGGGAGCCTTAAAAGTTAGTTTATAACTTAAAAACTCAAGGTTGTCGTGGACCCCTTGAAAACCTCTCACGAACTTTTTTAAGTCAGCGAATCCTCGTTTAAGAATCTCTAGCTTAAACCAAGGCTTAACTTAACATACCACTAAATTATCAACTTATCATTGGTTTATCTTTTTCCGATAAGTTGTGTTTTTGTATTTATCTTCCTTACTAGCGGAAGAGAGACGTGAGAGTTATGCTAATAGAAATGGCATTTCCTAGATCCGCTAGTGTTGCGCTTGTTTTCTGTTCATTTAGTGAAGTTACTACTATTGTGAAAAGCTTGCTTTAAACCGCAAAAAATAAAAACAATGAGTTTAGCTACTATCCAAGAGTGCAAGCATCCAACATTCAGTAAGAGCACGGACTCACAACCTGGCGATGCAAAGTCCACAACGCCTACTACTAAGTCAAATTCATGTGTAATCATAAATCATCATGGACTGGAAGATTGAAGGAAACAACAATTATTTTTGCAATTTTGTATACTGGTGTACAATATTTTTTCAGCTTTTAAAAAATTTCTTTTATGTATATGATACATCTTACGGAACTGTTTTGCACTTTATTTAGGGCGCAGCTCAAAATGCTTACAGACGGACAGATAGTATCAGTTTGTGTTTAAAACAAAATAATATCTAAATGCCGTATGTCCCATTCCAATGTGAAAGAACAGTACAAAAAGAGTTTATAGTATGTCATTTAGTCCAAAATTTTATCATTTACCATAGTGAGGATGAGCACATAGTGCGACTATTCCAGCCTTATCATTAAAGTCGTGAAACTGAGTTGTATCAAGGGTTTCGGGATCAATTCTGTGGCACATCGGGCCGTCAGTAATGGCGTAGTAAGTCTTCCCCAGCTTTGCAAGATTAACGTTGCAATTATCGGAGTTTGGCTTTCGAGTTGTAAACTTGGTGAAAAACCTAAAAAATAATAAAATAAATTTGATTAGTAACCAATTATATAAACAAAATTGCCAGAAATTATAGGTGCACGACATTATCGTTAACAGGTAAATGAAAAAAATTTTACTATACATAGCATAACGTCACACTTAAACTTGCTTCAAATTTACCCCTAAGCGTGCTATCAGCAAAATTTTTAGCAAAAATTTAGTTGCGAAAATCGTCGTAGTGTTTTTCTTAAAACCTTAATGCAGCACACAAAAACACTTAAAATGCACATACGTAAAACCTAAGATAGCTTTAATCTCACCTATTACAAGCAAATTTGATACTACATGGTTATCGTAGATAGATCAAAAAATGCCTCGAAAAATTGACCCGACAAAGTGCTGGTGTTAGATCTAATAGAACTCTTCATAATTCAAGATAGCTAGTACTGTACAAAACCTTATTTTGGGGTCATGAACCAGACCAGAGCTTGAAAATATGTTCTTCCCAGGAACCCAAAGAACAAACTGGATAAAAGCCTTGAGTAAACACCGGGGAGTCTTCATGTCGTTCAATCAAATAATTGTGTCAAATGAATACATTACACGAAACATGAAAGGAAGTACAACTGTAATGTTCTGTTTTATAGATTACATTTCACCAATTGCAACAATTTTGTTTTAGTGAAGGCTTCCTTACGAAACCGAAAATTGCGGCAGAAAAATTGTATTGTTTTGCTTTGCGGTAGATATAAACACAGCGTAGGATAGCACTACCATTCTAAACTGAATATAGATCAAAAATAAAGAAACCAAAGAATACATAAATCAACTCGCCTGTAGAAAACATTCTCACAAGGGTCAGGGATTGAGGAAGTTCCAAATAATCCTACTACAATTCTGCCTTTGGAGTGGTTCTTCTTGTAATCTTCACTTTTCATAAACGTACTTCGATAAGTTACTTTGGAATTTGCGATGTCAAACCTGACAACATCAGATATTTCAATTTTGAAAAGTAGCACCAATTTTCCTAACTCGTCTGTGGAGCAAAATTACTTATTTTTGAGATATTTCAGACGAGATATATATTTTTTGAGATGTTTCGGTCCCTGTACTTAGATATTGCACAATTTTAACTCATACAACCATTCTTTGAAAAGATTGTCGTCTGAGGGATGTCATTGTTTGTTTGTTGGTGGTTACCCCTCCTCTTCCTCAGGATGGAGGTACAGCATGCCGTCAACCTAATTGAAATTAGGCTAGGGGAAAGATGGCAGCCCATTTCGAACCAGTCTTCAGTGACTGGTAGCCCCACCACCAACAAGGCGGACTGCCACTGGTGGGTACCCAAGAGTCGTCTGACATGCTGGGTTAGCAACTTCACCATTGTAATCCGGTGAAGTACGGGTGGGCCACCTGTCTGCTACATAAAGGTGGAGTCGTCCCGTTAAGTGCCTTGCCCAAGGACACAACAAGCGAACTTGCCGGCTTGTTCTCCACACTATCCCTTTTATATGCTGAGCGCCAACCAGGGAAGCTGTGAATACCATTTTTTAAAGTCTTTTGGTATGACTCGACTTAGGGAATGAACCCCAGGTCTATCGACTGCGACGCGGACGCTCTCACCACTACACCACCGTGCCGGTGAGGGATGTCATCGCCAGCACTGACGGACCAGCTTTACTACATGGAAAAGAGTTTACAAAATTTCAGATCGCATTAAGCATAAGATGGATAATCTGATTCATCATTTTCTTTTCGAGGTCACTCAAAATCTTGACAAAACCTGGAAATTAATTAAGTTGAAAAATTTTATTTGGCCAAAATATAAGTTGAGAAAGTTTTATAAAGGAACCAAAGTAATTTGGTCAAAAACTAAGATCTTGGCATTTGCCTACGCTGTGGTTCTCAGGTATTTCTTTGTTCCCGATTTTGCATCAATGCGGTCATAAGTCTATGCAAATTTATCAAGTACAAGAAGTGGGACTTTGGAGAATTTGCTTTTGAAGTGTTAGTGTTTTCTAAAAAATAAAGATTTTCAATTTTGAGATTCTGTAAGGCGTCTAATTAGTGGTAACGTAGTCACTAAGTATATATTGTCCAACAACGCCCGTGCATTTAATGTTTACACATATTGATGTCATTATTTAGTCTCTTACGTAAGCTTGGCTTTTAGTTTTTATAGAAAGCTTGATTAGCGGGAATAAATTCTTTTACGCAACAAAGTAGCAACTTTTTCAATGGAAAATCAGTCAATTAATTACGATCGTTAATTGTTTTAACTTTTCTTTATTGTTGGGGATGGCCTATTAGAAACTTATCGCAATGCATAACGAGCAAGCGCCAGAAATTTGAAATTTTACAAAAACAGAAACGTGATAGGCATGGGAAATTGGCAATGGGCATGCAGCAATGAACATGGAGCAATACCCACACGCCTTGTCTCATGTTTCTTGCCTCTTGGGCCTTATCAGCATCGCCCAATGATCATTATTTCCTACATATAAATATTGCTTGATGCAATGAAAATAAAAGCGGCCTGAAAGCACTAGAACACAAAGTACTGCATGACCCACAACGACAGTAAACGAAATAACGACATCATATAAATGGAAATTAAACCAAAGTTCTGCATAAGCAATGTCAAACTGGGTGTATTTAGAGACATGGTGGTATTTACCTCTAAGTTGATTAATCTTGACCATAAGGCAATATCCAATATCAAAATGGCAAGGAAGTAGCTAAAGCGGTTTCCGCACTAGGGTCTCGTGTTACAGTAAAAGCAACAGTGCCAGTTTAAAGACTGGTGTTTAAACTACCTTTGACAAGCGTGGTGGTGTAGTGGTTACAGCGTCTGCTTTGCAATGGGTAGACCTGGGTTTAATTTTCTTGTCGAGTGATAGCGAAGATTTTTAAAATGGTATTCAAAGACCTCGTGCTTGGCGCTATACTATAGGAGTAATGTGGAGGGTGATAAGCGAAACTTGAGTTCACTCAAATGACAATTAAAAGGAGTGCAACCGGCCTGAAATAGCCTGAGCATGTAACCACAAAGAAACAACAATAACAACTAACTTGAGGAAAAGCATTATAAGCATTTCTTTTCACAAAAAAAAGTTGAATTTGCGCCACTTAACACTGCTGCTTTTATTGTAAATTTTTGTTCTTAAAAGTGGGGGCTGCATATCTCTCAATGTTACTTCTAAAAGATTTACACAAGCCAAATCACTAATAGTTCAAGTCATGATTACTGTTTTTAACCACATTCAGAAGCTTTCCCGCAGAAATGTGTAAAAACTTCAGGCTGCATTTGCATATCTTTCACACTGCTCCTTCTACTTCAAAGTCATGGATGCGCAACTGTTTCGTTCATATTCCAGTTACGCCACCTTGACGTCTGTAACAGACTACGACTTACTTGTGAATAAGAGTATGGCCATCAAAGAAATGTTTAAATGTGTCAGGTCCAATATCAAATTCTCCAGGTCCATTTCTCATCACATGACCGTTTAACCAAGCGGGTATAGTTCCTAAAACAGTGTAACTCTCGATTATTGAAATCATCCTGTTGCTAGGACTTGTTCTTTCGCGTAGCCCAATATTACCACTTACCAGCATATTTCTCATACTTCAAGCCAGATTGGCAATTGGGTCACGAAAAAAATCGCTCAACTGGTTTTGAACTGGCGTATAAAGGTTCCAGGAAAACTGCTTGTTACGCGAGCAACTTAATTGAACATTTGTTTCCTTATTATTTGCTAGGATTAGTCGAACATTTAATTGAATTAGGTAATTGAGACAAAATTCTTATAAATGCTCTAAAAATATTCAGTGTTATTCAGTTTTTTGTTCATGCGATAGACAGTGGCTTATCCGTGTGGAGTAGTGGGAAATGCATTTCCTCCCTCCAGATTTTCCAAGTCATGCTTTTCCATGCTCAAAAAAATTTATGATCATAAATTCCTCGAGGATCAGATGATAGGCTTTATTTCTAATATCAATCCAGGGTGAATCTATCGTGCATAGAAACCAGTTATTCAAATAATGATTTTATATCATTTTAAAACTACTACGTAAGTTAAAAGTTTTCCAGTCGGTGAGGTAGTACATACCCCTCCAAACCAGATCAAAAGTTGTATACGTCTCTCTCACTACAACCAGCCTTTTAAATATGTGAATTTGTTTTATATAGCAGCGACAAATAACTGCCGGCATCTACCCCTTTATTCAAATTTTTTATTTTTATTTTTTAAATTTGATAAGTATATAAATGTTTAAGCGTCCACATATTCCCCAACCCACACGATCAAGACTTTCGAATAAATTGTATGTTTTTATTAATTTGATTAGTTTGCAAAAAAAGTGCACATGTCTGCCAGCGCTCTCTCCTTCCACCCCTCTAATTAATTGCGATTGTCCACGCATTCCACCACTGACAGACAGCAAGTTGGCATGCCACGATCTCCATCAAAAAGCCATGGACACGTAGGGTAATGAGCGGCAAAATGAGTCGCGTTTTGACGATATTGGGCTCATCCTTCTCTTCCTTGGCGCTATGCTCAACCTCCTCTGGAGCATTATTGGCGCTACGCTCAGGTCGTTATCGTAGCTAATAACTAATACTGATGTCTTCGAACTTCAACTTGATGCACTTACAATGCGGGATTCTAAATGCACATACTGGCAATTTTACAGCACGTTAAAGCAATAAAAGAAAAAGGTAGTAACGAAAGCTGTGTAATCGAGTAGTTCGCCATCGTAAAACTCATCTTGCATTCATCCAGATAAAATAAATTTACTAAAACTTTAGAGCAGAGTTGTAGGAGAAATCAGTCAATTAAAAGTGCTTTCATCTCAATTAAACAAATCGATTTCCCCATTAATTTTGCACCATCAGGGTTCTTGTTCAAATTGTTTAATTTATTTTAATTTAAGAGTAAGGACTGCAGGCTAGTTTTACTAGGTTAGAAATAAAAATAAAGTAAAAATAAATTGGAAAAATAAAATTTTTAAAAATAAATAAAATAAAAATAACTTTTAAAAAAATAGAATTAAAAGTGAAAGCTGTTCTATCTGTTTAAGCTCAAAACCAGGATTTTTGTGTGGGAGAATTTTATTTCAAATAAGCGTGTAGTGTAGTAGACTAAAAAAATAGTTTTTTGGCTGCACGACCTTAGAATTTGAACATTTACAGGGGCTAATTATTGTAGGGTTTCTGAAATTAGTGAAATTTTGAGCTTTGTTCCCAAAAAGTGCTTTGTTGCCAAAAATTGTAACTTTTCTTTATGCACTTACCTCCATGAGACCGAGGTAAGCAACAATATTGAGGTGAATCTATTTTTGGCCACATAGAGGAAAATCAAAAACAGCTCAGCACGATGCAACTTTCCATTTTTTATACTGTAGTATTTATACCCGTCAAAATAATGAAACCCACATATATATGCTTCATCAAAATACTCATCAAAACCCACATACTGTATATATGCATTCCATACTATGGTTCTGCCAAAACAAAGAGAGGCTTTAACAAACTCACAAACGACACAATAATAGCTGTTATTGCAATATGCAAAACAATTCATCCCCCATTAAAAATTTTTTGATACTCCTCTGATGATAGGTTAAAGATTGATATTGTGTAATTATTACATAATTGGTATTATGTAATGGTTCCAATCATACGTACCTTTTACATCACATTCAGTGACGTCAATTTCTTGACCATTTCGCAAGAAAGTTGGTCTCTTTGTTGATTGTTTTGCAGCCATCGCCAAATGTAATAGTCTATTCGAGTTTGCTGTTAAAAATCTTAGCTTTTGGTTCAATGCAAAGAAATGAGTCATATTAAAACATGATCACAAACACATTAAACCAAGTACGATTAGGCATTCATTATCTTCCTTTCCAAAGATTAAATTAAATACAGTTTACATTGACATCCATAAATAGCCGTCTTGTTGTTTTTGTGAGAATGTAGGTCTATTAAATAACCTGTACATCAAGTTGTTTTACATTTATTTTGCCAGTCCGTCAGTTTATCTAACTTGCAAAACGTTCTACTTCTCATAGGCGGTTCCACAGCCAACCTGAATCCATTTTCCTACGGCTATTTCGATCATTTGAACTGAATCAAGAAAATAGAAATTCGGGGAAAGTAAATGCCCTTTTCTTCAAAAAAAAATAAATCAGGACGTTTATCCCAGCCCTCCCACCTCAAACCTCAAAAAAACAATCAAGCCAAGTAAAGCTTTTACTTAAAACTGCTCTTTTTGGTTCGGTAGCTGAAAGCTATCTTCTTTTCAAGTTCTCCTCCCACTGAAAATTATTTTCTTAAATCAACTTCGCGATCAGTAATCGGCAATTTTCGGTCGACTTCCTGAGGCAGGCTGCATCACAAAATTGAATGACTATTTTGCCATCGATGGTGTTTTACTCTTGTAAACTACTTAGTATTTTGCTGCTGAACGTTCCTGATAAATCATCTAGTGACCGCTTTATCACCTTACCATTTGGTTCGCTATAATTTTATCATTGAAAAGAGAAAATGTCAAATGACAGTAACTGCCAGAAGCTGTACTGTACGGTAATTAGACTCATGGCCTAGCTACCACAGATTACGGGGTGGGGTTGGCGGCAAACAGAGACCCTAAGCTATAGTGTCCCAAATATTACCAGCCCACGAGATAAACTTTGCCTAACAGAGCTTTTACACGTTATTAGTGGTTTAAGCTCCAACCACGACTGGAAGCCGTTTACAGTTTTTTTAGTCGTGCGTAATCGCGAAATAAAGTGCAGCATTGGAGGCTAGTCACGCGCTCTCTTTTCCAGATTCTCTCAACTGAGCATAAATCGTAATCCATAAACCACATCCATTTAACCAATTAAAAGCGCGTAACGGCAAATTGACCTTTGTTATGACATAAGCACCACTAATGCAGTTGGCCTGTTTCGCAAAACACTTTTGTTTAATTGTTACGCGGAGAGATGTTTAGCTAATAGCTCGTGCGGGCAATATTAAAAATCATTTTGTTTGGTAGTATTAGACCACTTAGTCCTTGCTGCGGTCATATACATGTAATTCCCTCCGATGGCGACTCTGTGTGACGTAATCCGTAGCGATTCGGTTTGTAGTCAGTCTTCGCTGATACGTTCAGTGATAAATGACGCATCGCCGCAGTCGTTTGACACTATATTTAGATTTAAAGCTAGCATTTAAAGTGATAGGAGATTTTCGCTTTCAACCATGAACAGCATCTTGCAAGCCAACTAAAAATATTATATCTGAATTGCTCTTAGTTCATCTATCGCGGTGACTTCAGTTTTGATGTTAATTCTACATTAAGCTGCTTTTTAGTTCACCGACGGAATGCGCTCAACCAGCAATGTTGCATTATTGCTATCACCACCGTAGTTACAGAAAGCGACCTGCAGCTTCAATAAGTGCTGTACTGCAGGCTACACCCGATCTATATCTTGCTAAATCTGTTTGATTGGTCCAGGTGGTGTAATGTTGACACTGATTCTATTTTGCTGTAAATTACGCACACATTGCCTTTAACCTATCAGCCTGTCCTAGTAGTGCGGGGTAGGCATTCAAAATTGAAGTGTAAATACGCGGTACACCTTTTGCCCCTTTCCTTAGCATCTAGGCAGTGCAGCGTTGGTTCTGAGATCATGGAAGACTATTTTCGAAGATGAGCCCTCTCCTATATTCATTAGAATCGCCATTTAGGTTTTCCTTTGAAGGTTACAATACATTTAATTACTCAACTTAAGCTAAGTCTTCAACATACACTAGATCAGCTACGTGGCGTTTGTGCACAATAGAAAAGTAATTGTAACAGCAAAGACCTGCCCACAGAGATAGCTTTCCAATATTGAATTTAGGTGTAAGGCTCAGAGTGCATCGTAAACGTGTACCAGAGTCAATGGTAAAATAGGGACTTTTGACATCGAGGTGCTAACCTCACTGCCAAGATTTTTTAGGAGAAAAAACAATAAGGGACTTTTTAATGAAGGTAAACTTAGCCTATGGCATCTTTTGTAGAAAGCCCCCGCCACTTAATCCTAACCCTAACCCTAACCTTCTTCGTTAACCATGGAACGGTGAGTGCTGCAGTACTCAAAACGTGGCGGGGGGGTTTTCTCAAATCTCACATTTTTGCATTAGTGGCGGGGACTTTCTACAAAAGATCCAGCCTATGTTGGTCTTACTCTATCTTTGGCTTTTCGGCCTGTTTAGCTATAATATGTGATCCTCAAGGCTATGCCTGTAGTTAAAGTAATCAAAATACAATTCAACTTTCTATCGTAACAAACATATTCACGAACGTAGTTTACATAGTTTCAGTTCATTACGAAATATTCTTCCGAAGGTTGCTTTGCTTTTGTTTTAGTTTTGTGAAACTACTGAATCATAGTGAGTATTGTTGTGTTATTCATGAACAAAACTTTTTCTTTTTCTAAATTTGGGTTACGTAACCTTTTAAAGCGTCATGTTTGTCTGTAGTGCATTGATTCGTGACCAAAACATACCGTCCAGTTCTTTTCTCTAGTTGTAAAACGACCTCACAAAGATTGCTTGCTTTTACTTTGTAAGGCCGACACGATTTTTGTAATTGAACTATTGTGGTTTGTTTCTTGCTAGCAGGCTTTGACGCCTTAGCTGCCCTCAGCACCTTCAGACGCTTGAGTTGATTACGCAAAACTAGTTTATTTAATCGTAATATTTAACGGCTTCACAATCAGTCACAGTTTTGCGAAGTTCGCGTAATTTACAGTAGATTGTCTGTTCGATAAAATTCCAGTTTCGCTTGAGGTAGAGCTAGGGTGACCAACGTCCTCTTTTTGGAGGACATGTCCTCCTTCTTGGTAAAAAGTAATTGGTCCTCCGAGGATGTTCAAAAATGCTTTTGTCCTCCTTTTTAATAAAAACTAATTTGGACATCCAAAGTCGTTCAAAAATTCCCTTTTTACGTTTACCCTGTGATTAAAAAATTATGTCACCGCATATTAGTTCAAATGATAATAAGTTTAACTGGTCAGGAATGATAAAAAGGAGTTTCCTAACGGTCTACCTCAGACTGACTGTTGCTTTAGGCTTGAAAGAGTAAGATTAGCCTACATGGAAAACGGTACAAATACCGGTAAGTTTCCAAACTGCATTTCTTGTATTTTACGCAGCGGAGATACGGAGATAAATTTTGCTTTGTTGTTCTGGTCAATTGACCTAATTTCAAAGAAACCATTTCGGTACATACTTTTTTTAGTTAAAAAATCGAACAATATTTTTAGTTGAACTGTTTATAATTATCATTGCTGTGAATTTTGAAAAATAAAAATCTAAAAAATAAATGCGGTATGCCAAAAAGAAAATCAAAGTTTACTGAAGAACTTCAACAGAAGTATCCAGTTTTTAGAAAAGGACGAGATGAGTTCGAAGCAGAATGCATTACTTGTGGCTACGGAACTTTTGTTTCTGTAGCAAATAAAGGCAAACTTAGCCTAGACATGCATGTAGACAGTTCAAAGCATAAAAAAGCTGTCCCATTTACATTTTTTTGTTCATTGACACTATGACCTTAAAAAATAAACTGCTGTATTTGTACTAATTATCAAAATATAATTATCAAAAGCGGTCAGTGTCCAACAAATGCCCAGAAAAATTTTCCCAGCTTTGCAGAACAACTTGTAGGGCTGACAATAATTATTATCAAAAAATGTCCTCCTTTTTGGTAATGAAAATATCGTCACCACCCTAGATAGAGCTGGATCATGTTCCAAATTGATCTAAATTTAAATCACGTCGCAGTTTGTACTTGCAAATTTGAAAGCTGCACCGATATGAATGACATATATAGTGACGGTTCGCTATTGTATTGTTTGTACTTGATCAATTATTAAGTATCAGTAGTTCTGGTAGTTTCGTGTGCCGCAATATGTTTGCTTGTGAAGGTTTTTTGTCACTACATTTAAATCACGGCGGAGTGATTGTCAAAATCAAGTTAAAAACTTGATTTTTTTTTTTTTTATTTGCGATATTTATCCTCCATTCACGAGAAAGCGATGTATCGCTATGTTTTGGACGGTAAGTCCGCACTCGCTTGGGAGTTGCCATTTCCGGGTCACCTGTCTTCCACATAAAGGTGGGGGCGTCCCGTTAAGTGCCTTGCCCAAGGACA
This sequence comes from Trididemnum clinides, assembly GCA_963675345.1. Taxonomy (NCBI): domain Eukaryota; kingdom Metazoa; phylum Chordata; class Ascidiacea; order Aplousobranchia; family Didemnidae; genus Trididemnum; species Trididemnum clinides. The sequence goes on along the minus strand of OY776285.1, from coordinate 44,592,545 downwards.
CAACAAGCGAACTTGCCGGCTTGTTCTCCACAACCTCCCACAAATGCCGAGCGCCAAACAGGGAAGCTATAGATACCATTTTTTAAAGTCTTTTGGTATGACTCGACTTAGGGAATGAATCCCAGGTCTACCGACTGCGAAGCGAACGCTCTAACCACTACGCCATCGCGTCGGTTTAGCTTATAGCATCAGGTGTTAATTTGGATTTGTAGTTTTTTGGAAACCGTTTTTTCGTTTCGTTATAGGAAGGCTGCATATGACGTCACAAATTTGGCGCGAAAAAAGTGGCTGACCAAAAGCTGTAATTCATGCTGTAAAGGTATAAGACAAACACAAACTTTTGGGGTTATTTTGAAAACTAATGAGAAATAAAGTAAAAATTGGAATGAATTATTGCTAGTTTGCTACTCGGAAACAAATAAGTTTAATTAAAAGCAATTTGGTTGAGATTAGGCCTTTCAGTTGGCTAGTCTAAGCTTAGTCCTGTGTGCCAATTCGCCAAAAAATTGGTCTTAAGAAAAGTACCATCAAAATGCTGTTTGCTCCACAGTTACAAATAGCTCTATGCAATTTAGATACTTGTAGGTACATTAGCAAAAATAACCATTATCAGATCATTACTACCGGTACAGTAAGTTTTTAAATTATCCTTGGTCCAGAAACCTAGGCAATAGGTCAAAAAATTCTTTAAGGAATAGTTAAGGTCACAAAATTACATCTGATATATCAATGTAACTGGTCTGCAAGCATTATAGACAAAGATTTCAAATAATTACTGGTCTTATCCATCAATATATCATTCAACATATGACAAACCGTGCAGAAGTTTGCCCTGTCATTTAGGCTACAGTATAATGTAGGTTTACAACTTTTCACTATGCTTATGCAGCTAAATATACAGCATAAATTGCATATTACAGTTACCCTAAATTCAGCATTCCCGAATACGCTACTTAATCGAATGTGAAGCCCTACCAGAAGCTGGCTACAAATAAGTCAGCATGTTTTGCCTCTAAAATTAGCCTAACCAGTAGCAATAACGACCAAACCTTAGCACCTCTTACCTTACTTTGTCTCTAGATTCATTGCATAACATCAGTCAAATAACATATTTAACGTTGCTTTAACAACTGTCTAATTTATCTATTTAATTTGAAAAAAAAGCGGTATCACTTCAATGCAAAAACACCCAGCCACTTTTCAAAAGCGAACTTTGATGACGTTTAATCACGTGAGTGAAACCTTTCTATCATTCTCCTTATTGTGATCTGGTTGCACTTCCTTCGCCCATTTGACTGCAAATAAACGAATGTGCCAGCGACTGTTTGTTGTAAGAGATGGAATCCGCGAAAGAAAAGGACTGGAACTCGTTAAGCGAGAATTAAGGAATACTTTTTACCAATATTGCCCTATAAATTTTGTTCGGTGAGGAAGTAAAGAAGTAATATCGAAGGCTTCCCTGTTAAATTTCCCACCCTCTCTGCTGTTCACTGTTTGCTGAGAAGAGCACTTTGTCAAGTACGAACGGCAATGAAATTCTACTCCACAACGTTTGATAAGAATTGAGACCATCGAGTTAATCAGCATGAGAGATCAAAAAGAGGAACGATGCTGGATAAAAGCGTTTTTTTTTTAACCAGACCAGTTACTTTAGCCTACACATGAAACAATTACTTCAGCTTTTAAAAAAGTACTTCTATAGCCTTTAAACAGACCATAATGTGGCTGTGTTAATCACTTCAGCCCTTAAGGATAAAATTGATCATCATCTGAATTTTCAAAACGGATGCGCCAATACACACTATTGGTTTTCGTACAGTTTGGTCCGGGTTTCGCACGTTTTTGTATGAAAATATTCATTCACTCAGCTATTCATATGATGATATTACGTAGTTCATATAATGGTGTTACTTATACTGTGTAACACCATATGAATGGCCAAGTAGATGAAAATTTTTATACTAAAACGTATAAAGGCTGTGTACAGCACACGTTTTTGTACATTTTTTTGTCCTTTTTTGTGTAGGGCAACTTTCATCCGCTTAGCCATAGTATAGGCCTATGTAGTACGTTTTTTCGGACAAAAACCTAAAAAAATTTTTTAATATGTACTTTTCCGACAAAGCTGGATGTTCACAGATCACACAAGATATACAGTGTAGCAAGATATATTTATAACCAAGCGGATAAAAATTTCCGTATGAAAATGCTTGAGTACAAAAAATGGCCAAAAACCGTAAAAAAAGTATTACTGAGTACAGCAACCTTTAGAAATAAAAACGCACAAAACCGCGCGAGTGTACATCCAGCTTTGGGGTTGCTGATTGCCTCTTCTATGTTGATCTCATAATCATAAAACTTATTCTAACCGTTTACCTCAGCCACAAACAAATGTTTACCAATCACGTATTTTCTTTTCATTTTATGTAAAATTAGCTGCTGCTTTACAGAAACTCGATACAGAATTACCTTGCTAACTTTATACCTGGTCGCAAAGAACACTTTGGATTGGCCAATGGGAAGGGTCAATGATTTATCCAGGGATATCTTTGGTTTAACGTCGTTACGAAGCTGTTTAGGAAGAGGCCTCGCGGCGTTTCGGTGAGCTGTGAGACTTTGTCAGGAGAGCCGCATTAATCGAATAAAATTATTATTGTTTTATTTTGATCTCAACAAAAAATCATATAACTTTAAATTAAACAAATGGAACATATGAGTTTGGGTAAAACAATCGGATTAACTCAGTTAATCTCCAAAGTCTGTCCACAACTTCAAATTTAGGTATAAAAATATGCCTTAAGTTTGGGCAAAGCAGGTTGTTCTTTAAAACAACAAAATTTTCCACTTCAAATTGGATGGCCAAATTTGGATTTAGCTTTGGAGTGCCGCAAGTTTTTATTGCTTTTTAAAAATCGCCGACAGAAAAAAATAAAAAAATTGAGAAGCGCTGTAGTTACGAATTTAAAAAACCGCACTGTCTATCTGATTTCAATTTCATTTGAGATTATCAATATAGTGTACAAAATGTCATAATCTGATGTTGAATTCACTAGTAACAATTATCACTATAGATGTACTTAGTTTAGTTTACAGCCCAATCAGTTGTCAGCGTCAACTAAGCAAACACTGAGAAACAATCAAGTTTCAGAAAATTTCAAAAGTCTTTTAAGATAGAGGAGACCGAGGCGTGTTGTAGCTATTTGGACCAGTGGTTCTTCTCTCTTAGTTGCATTTGAATTTAAAAATAAATCATCAGCCAATCCTTGCACGCCTTTCTGGAATTGCATTTTGCCTTTCTTGCAAATTCTGAAGGCGAAATTAAAATTCTGTAATTTTTCGTTAGTAAATTAAAATCTGCTACATATATAATAGCTGCTTATTTTTATAACCAATCTTAATGATTCAGCCGCATCCACACACCCTCTAGGAACAAATCTCCCTCCCCTGGTTAACAAACACTGATTTAGACAATTTGACGAATATCATTCAAAAAAAGAGCCTGAGAAACTAAACTTACTGCGCACAGAAAAATCAAATTTGGCTCCATTGACTACCACCGCAGAATGAATTTCAAAAGAGAAAAATGGTAAACGTCATCATGATGACGTAATTAGAGATAAGTTCTTAAATTTTAATCTATTAACGGCAAAATTGAGTTTTCTCTTAAACGAAAGCATGCACACAACTTTCCAATATGAAAAAAATGTAACTTTTGGGAGTAATAACGTAATAGCTTGCGCTTCTTTGTAGAATCTGCTCTTCTTGTTTTCTCTGTTCTTGACGGTAGAAATGTAATTGGGAGGTTTTCAAGAGTTAGGAAAGATCTGCTTCCGCAAAAAATGATTCACTAACAATTTGAGCATTTATTGGCCACATGACCAGCGATTATTTAAGCAATCCCCACTAAGCTCACCTCCAGCCCAACCTCCTCTCATTCAACTCCCGGCTCCGTTTCAATCCCACTCCAACTTTTCTTGGGGTCACCTTCGACCGCACTCTTTCCTTTTCTAAACATGTACCTTCGCTAAAGGCCAACTTCTTCTCACGTCTTAAGGTCTTACGCTGTATCTCTGCTTCCTCATGGGGCCCTCTAAGGAGTCCCTCTCTCTCTTCTGTATAAAGCTTTTCCTCGGCCCTTTCTCACATATGCTTCACCCGGATGGTTTCCTTTCCTAAGCGTTACCAATTCCACCAAATTGGAACGCCCACACCAAGCGGCTAGTCGTGCCATGTTGCAGCCACTGCAACTCCATCACCGGCTGCCTCTGGTCCTTTCCTATCCCACTTCTTCTCTCCGAAGCTTCTCTATTTTCCCTACGAGTCACCCTGACTCATTTCACTTTTTCATCTTATGAGCGGGCTCTTCGTCTCCCAACCTCCTTTCCCATTTCAGGTTTGGCCAAACATGGAGTGAAACCACGATTATGCAGATCGTCCTGGAGAGCCTTTGCGTTTACTCACCCGCTCATGTTTCCTTCTACTTGTTCTAGGAAAGCTCTTCTTGCTTGCTCTCCTTTCCTCCTTGGAACCTGCCTTTCTTCACTGTGGAGTCCACCCTTTCCTCCTCTTGCTTTCGCTCTAATCCCCTTCTCTCTCGCCAAGGTGCGGCTCTCGCTCATCTTGACCCTCTCTCTCACCTCACGATCTGGTGCTTTGGGCTGACGGCTCTGTTCCTCTTCCTTTTGGCAAAGGCGGCTTTGACACATTTGCCAATTGCTCTTTTGTGGCACTAAAGCCACTCTCTCCTTTTCGGCGGGCCCAGTATGCTCAAGTTTTTCCGCTGAAGCCTGCGCCATTCTGCACGCTCGTTGCTGGTCTCGGCAGCACCATAAAGTATGCCACTTCTCTTCTCTTATCTCTGACTCTCTCTCTGTCCTCGCCACCTTGTCCTCTCCTCCATCTTTCCTTTTATCTCAAACTCTGTGGCAGATCTGGTAGGAACTGTCTTCTCTCTCTTCCTGTTCTATCAGACTACAATGGGTCCCCAGACACTTGTTTCTCCCGGGAAACGACGCGGCTGATGAGCTGGCCAGACGGGGAGCGCTACTCACGCTCTCTGCAATCCCTTGTAGTCTCCCTTCTCTTATCTCTCGTATCCACTTTTCTCGGGCTGGAGGCGTATTGTCTCATCGAAATTCTTCGACACACAGGTTCCCTTGGTTTCCACTGAGGAACTTGTGCTCCCTCATCACGATCGCTGTGTTCTCTCTCGTCTTCGCTGCAACGGACACAGCTTTCTGTTAAGCTCTTGTCTCTCTATGATTAGCAGAATGGAGAATCTTTCTTGCAGCGCCAGCGGACACCCGTCCCGGGACACCTCTCATCTCATTCTGCACTGTCCAACTACGGATTCCTTGAGCCGCTCGCTATTTGGCGACTCTCTATCTCTTTACGACCTCTGGTCCAGGCCCTGGGCAGTTGCCAGGCTTCAGGTGCTCCATGGTCTTCCGCCATGCCCCCATCCCTCGGAAGGGGTCGGATAACAACAACAACGTTATTTTGACATGTTTTTTTCAATTTTTTTCACCTTCAAATATGGATCTGTTTCGTCGTTATATTTTCTGGTACCATTGCAACAAAAACAGCAGCATTTGTTGAAATTCTCCAAAACAAAGCAAAATAATTTGCAACTGGGGTCGGAGCTGCTTTACGTTCTCGTCGTCCACCCTGAGCAGTTATTATACTGGCGAAATTTGCAGCAACTTGACAATCTCATCTCTTTTGCAGCTAACAAGTAAATCTGTTTTTTATAATGTGTTGGCAAGTATAAGAAAATCATAATGACAGAAATGTACAGTTGTGTCGCTTGCCGGACAAATCGCAATTTCTAGCGCATATTGCTTATGTGTAGCAAAGAAAAGCATGACGTCGAGTTTTGATGTTTACTTCCGCACGATCCAAAAAGTCATTTACCACTTTCGCACAAAAATTTGAATTGTAGGGAATGTACATAAGTTGCAACCAATCGTAATAACTGAACTGCAGGTGCTAAACTCCAAATTAAAGACCTCCTACATTTATTTTTCTACTTTGGTGTTACTGATTGAAAGGGGTACGATTCATCCCACTCTTTCCTGGCTGCACTTTTGCCAAGATCTACAGAATGTAGCCGCAGTTAGAGACTGGAGGTTACAAATACATTTACGAAAAAGTTGTAAATGAGTCTATTACTTAATTGTTTATTTATCGCCTACAACAGACTTAAATTTTGTACCCCACCCCCATCTTTTCCTAAAAACAGTGAATAAAAAAATGATTGTAAAGCAATGCTTTTTTGTAAAACCAGTCTTGATATAGAAGTCGGTAAATTGGGGCGCTATTGGGGCAATTAGGGCATTAAAGGCACTATGGCGCCCACACACAATTTTGAATTAGTTTCTCCTTTTTCCACACTTACAGTAGAAAATGAACATTTGAATGATTGTCAAAAAATGGTAAGAAAGTCGATATTAGGGGCATATTTATGTAAATTCAAAAGTTTGATGAAAACATGAACAGAAAGCAATCGGCTGCCCATTATAGGTGTAGCCAGAGACATGAGCTAGAGAGGATATGGCCTCCTAAATTTTGGGGATTAGCAAAATTTATCACCACAGACGTAACCAGAGAGGTGAGTCAAAGAGGCCATGTCCTCCTAAATTTTTTTACCTATCAAGAAAAGAAATTATTTTTGAGCAAAATGGCAATATTGCGTCATTGTCCAAAGAAAGATTGTTTTATTTGGAAAAGGGCAAAACGTTCCTAACAACGCTTAAAAAAAGCTTTACTCGGATCTAGATTTAGATACTGTAGTTGATATAAGAAAAAAATGTTTTTGCTGATATATCAAAACATATTTTTGTTGATATAAAATTAATACTTTTGTTTATATATTATAACATATTTTTGTTGATATTAAAAAATGTTTTGTTGATATACTAAAACATATTTTTGTTGATACAATAACAAAATCTCTGCAGAGCAGCTGAGTACAATAAAGTGCTTTTCATTATCGTGAGATGGCGAGTATGATGACTGTATGGGTTTCCCATGTCTGTACTCTTGGAAAAAAGCTTTATGGAAGGTTCCTTTACCATAATTGTAGGCTTGTTATAGAAATATACTGTTGGCAGCATCACAAAAACTCCAAAATGATTCCGAACTCCATGTTGTTCTATGCGTAAGGGCAAAGATTCTTGTCATCAAAGGATAAAAATGTCATTGCAAAAAATTGTATGTCCAAAAATTCAATTTGAAATATAAAATTGTTTAACTTTTCATGCGGCTTGTCAAGGGTTGAGATTACGAAAATGTGGCCTACTCTGAAAAAGTTCGGGCATACCCGATCTTGAGGTAGAGTTGGTTATTATTTCTCTTGACAGAGATATACGCGATGTGATAGATCATGGTTAAATGGTGATCGCGTTTGTACAACTAAGCATATCGCTAGGTGGGCTGATCCAGAAACTGCTTGTTGTATCACAGGCTACAGCAAATGGAAGCATCCGTTTTACGTTTATTAATTAACCTCAAATTTAAAGCGCAATAATTTAGTTTAAAACTCTAGACGGTAATCATTACATTCTCGCATCGTGATGAGCTTAAGTATTAAGTTTTACGAAGCGATGTTGTTGAAAGACAACGAGCTAGCTGTCACTTACCACTGAATTATAATTGTTTTTAGACAGGTTTGCGATTTCCTAGGTATCTTTAACAATATTGATAAATACGAAATAGTAAATCATTTTGACTTCTAACTATAATAGTTGCACAAGCATCAAAAGCGCAAGTAACTGCAGATTGAAGTTTATACTTGAAGGCCAATATTCATTAGTGTGATGTTCAAGCGAAATCAAAGAGTGATTTGTTTGATAATAACACGTAGTTTCCATTAAGAGATCTTATAGATTGAAACATGTCTGTCTGCATCTGTCGTACTTAGATTAGAGCTCATTACAGGCTTACAGCTTGTTGTGTTGTCAAACACTTGTATGGGAAGCTCTGTTGATATTCTGCTGAATGCAACACAAACTTTCCAAAAATGGCTCTTCCGTTTCTTAGCAACCCTTCAGTGAAATTAAATGACTTTGTATAAGGTATTAAAGGGTCGATAGACAACATAAACCAAACCATGACATTAATAAAAAACAAACGGAAAATGAACGTAAAGGAAAATAATTTTCAATGGAAGAAAAGAGTATCTATGCATGTAAAAAAGATTGCGCTATCTTGAACAATGAAGTTGTTGTTTTTAGTACTTCAAAGATTATTGAGTCGTCCGCGGAGGTTTAACCTATAATTCCACAGCTGATAAATGGAGAGGATTGTCTCAATAAATCACACTGGAGATCCTAACGCACTCTTTTCGTGCAAAGGTGCCCTGTATGCAATTATAGTTTACACTGATGATGAATATCATCGTCTGTTGAACGTTTGGACGACATAAATGGTGGCTGGAGTGACAACGCGTCAATGCAAGTTCGTCAATGGTAGGTGGCCGCTGGGAACTTTAATGAGGTCATATATGCCATTGGGGGTGACAGTGCTGAGAAAAATAAAGCTATGTAAAAAAGTGTACAAAAATTCGATGACAAGAAGAATAAGTCAGTGTTTGTATACAACATATACTTTTGTAGATCTTCGCACGCAGCAGAGGTGTGGAACAAAAAAATAAAGGCCAACATCTTTCGCGGGTTCAGCGATCCAGTGTTGGTTCACAGCATTAAATGTTTTGATCCTTCTGAAAACAAAGTTTAGTTGATTTTGATCAGAGATATTCCGCCTATCCAACTCCGACATATCCGAGCGATTCCGTTTCTGTTGCTAAGAACTCAAAAGATGTGACTGGAAAAACTAAATCAGCTCGAAACTTTATTTATACATTAATACGCTTATTTATACGTTAATACAATTGTCTTAGCGTATTAATGTATAAATAAAGTTTCGAGCTGATTTAGTTTTTCCAGTCACATCTTCTGAAAACAAATAAGCTGTTATAATACGATTGTGACATAATAAAAGGTGTACACAGCAAACACTTGCGAGGAAAAAAGGTCTTTTTTTCTCAATCAGTAGCCGAGCGAACAAATGACACAGCACTTTACCAATAAGAAACAATTCTTACAAGGCAAATTTCCTTATTCGTGACAAAAACCCTCCTTCTATGGCGACCTTGCGGGATACAAACTGTGGATCATTAATGTTTTACTGAAATCATGTGGGTGACCCATAAACGTTCTCGTTCTGTTCGTGCGCTCGTTGTTGTGCTGTAATCGTTATTGTAAATCATCAGTTGACCTACAAACAGGTCACAAAAGAATAACCATAGTTACATATCATGCTGCAACAATACTGGGTGACTAAGCCGTATGGCCAGGCGTGGTTCCGTCTGACGTGCGGCGGAGTGACCTAGTAAACAAGCATATAAAAAGAAGCATTGTTATTTTCATTGATTCTATTCTTTTCTATTCGATGCATTTGATTAAAAATTAAAGTTCAAAATTCATTGGCTTCAATCCAAATTCGATTCGATCAAATCAAGATTCGTGCATTCAACGTCGTGTTGTGATTAAATAAATTCGTTCTTGGAGTCAGACGTGCTGTGGAAACTCGATTTCCACACTTCTACCGTTTTTTAACCCTCCCATTACAATACTGTTCACTATTCTGAAATACTAAGAACAATTATTAAGAAATCACACAAAATGTTACAGAAAATAAAAAAGTAACACTTAATATTGAAGAAAAAATAAAATATATGCGGGTCGGCCAACCCTGCGAAGCGGTGAATCCGCGAAGTAGCGAGGTATCACTGTAGCAAAGTACTTCGGTATCTAAGTTCCTGTTTTTCAGAATTTTTAAATTAAGGATCTTGAATATGGTATGATCGCTGTTGTTTACTTAAATCTGTATCCACAGCTACCGGTTGATGAGAGTTTGTCAGCACCGCAGTTGCCAATTTTAGAAATTTTTAAGAGTTCTTTTTACGCAAAATGTGTTGCGAAAAATAGTAAGATGAAGCAAGTTTAACATTCATTATTTAGGGTTTTGGCTCACTTCAGATACCAGGTGTGAAAAAGAAATAAGAGGACGCATAAATCTGGCAAAATCAAGTTTCAACAGCATGAAAAACATTTTCAGAAATTGCAAGCTTTCCCTACATCTAAAAACAAGACTTTTAAAACATTTCGTGTTGTCAGTTTTTATGTATGGCTGTGAAACCTGGACACTTCAGCACTTACTACAAAGTCTAAGAAAAACATACAAGCAGCAGAAATGTGGCTCTATCACAGAATTGTTCATAATCCGTGGACAGCACTCCAACAAGACAGTCCTTCAGAAAATATGACAAGAGCGCAAACTGCTTTGCTGTATGGTACAGAGACAGCTCAAATTTCTCGGCCATGTAATATACAAGGGAGAGCTTGAAATTCTTGCTTTAAGTGGTAAAATTCTTGGAAAGCGTGCAAGGGATGCCTAGCGTTTCACATTTATTAACAACTTTAAACACTTGTACCAAAATCCTGGACAATTACGGGGTGCTGCCTGAAACAGAACAAACTGGAAAAGCATCAAGGGCAGGAACAACTATGATACCAAAATATAGAGAGAGTTGCAAAAAATCTTGAAGTTTTTAAAAGCAATCTTTGAAATTTTAGTAAAATCTTGGGATATTTCGGTGAAGATACCATTACTTGCGTGAAACCATATGATTTTGGGTAAGGAGTACACGCATGATAGGCATAGTACAGACACAGTAAGCATAGTAGGTATAGTACAGGCATAGTAGGCACAGTACAGACATAGTAGGCATAGCATAGACATAGTAGGCATAGTACAAGAATAGCAGGAGAGGTGTGCTACCAAAAACCAGTTGCATCAATGTAATGAAGCCTTACTGTACTGGTACTTCTTTCCTTCAAAAAAATTAATTTTATGAGTTTAGATTTAAGCATTGAATAGATACAATGAGATTTCACATCAAGAGCTGCAGTGTATTTTTTGATTCACATTGTCATCAAATCTTGTTACTATCACTATGCCTGTTTAGTGCCACAGAGACTTGAGAACCTTTTTTTATTATTGTCAAGATTCAACTACAAAAATTGGGATTTTATGTTGGATGAAAAGTGAAGATCATTTTTTGGAGATCAACACCAACATAAAGAATATTGTCTGACTTTGGGAAATTGGTTGTGTGCGGTGGTGGACTTCAGATTTTTTAAAAACAGATTCTCTCACTCTAGCACTTACTAACAATATGTTCTCTCATTATCAGTCTCCAGTGGAAAATCACGCTGGTTGCTCGATCTAAATGCAAGCTTGGTCTTTTTGTTGCCAACTATACTTCAATTTAGCAAGGGAAAATATTGATTTTATATATTTTCTCAACTCTCCTTCAAACAGAATTTTGGTCAAACCTAATTTTAGTTTTTTCACTATTAAAAGCTAGTAAGAGATCTAGGAGAGGTTTGCCAAAATAAGTTGTAAGTAAAAGGGGCTTATAGGGAAAAATTGAGAACCCCTGACTTCCAACAGCTGGTTTTTGAGATTAAAGAAATTCCAATAACAGAGTTCTTGGAAACTAGTTGAATTCCATCACTGGTTGTGGGGCATATGATGTGCCAAAGGATTTCAGAATCTTGAGATTTTTTAGACATTTTTTGGGGTTTTGCATATTTTGAGTTTGGTAGTGGCTAGAGTGCCAGCATTCGTACTTCAATTGCAGACATTAAAGTGCCAGTAAACTGCACTTCCTCTAAATAAGCACCTTAGACATGATTTCAGCATTGTCGCTGTGATGTAGTGGTTAGCATTATGAGGACGGAATAGCATGTTCTGGGGTTCATTGAAGTTCTTGGCTGAGCTGCTTAGTTTTTTAGTAGAGTTAGGATTGAATTGTTTGGAGGAAGCATTTCAGTAATTTTTTGTATTAGGGTTAGAGCTAGGTTATGGCTCGGTTTACAGTTAGAATTTGGGTTAGAGTTAGGATTAGCTTTAGGGTTAAGATTAGAATTAGGATTACCATTAGGGTTAGGGTAAGGGTTTGAATTTGACTTTGAATTTGTATTATGTGTTAAATGCAACCAATCAGAAATGTTTGCCGGCATCACATATTATATTTAAGGCAGTGGCTATTTTGCCATTGATGGCATTTTTCCCTTGGAGACTATTTTGCCATAATTGTTTGGCAGTGGCTATTTTGCTGTCGACAGCAATTTGCCCTTGGAATCTATTTTGCTGTAATCATTCACGTGTGTTTATATAGCTGTATTTGCTATAATTAGGCAGTGGCTATTTTGCCGTTGACGGCAATTTGCCCTTGGAATCTATTTTGCCGTGATCATTCATGTGTGTTTATATAGCCAAATTTGCTATTATCGCACCAGTAACTCTGTGGTGTAGTGGATAGAGCGCTGGTCTTGAGATACCAAGGTATCAGGTTCGAATCTCAGCTGGCCAGGGCTTGAAAAGAAAGGCAGTGTACACTGAAGGGGCAGGCCCGGTATGTAAATATACGGGGCAGTGTACACTGTAAGGGAGTGTGCAGGGTGGGGGATAGAGACCTGGGGGTGCAAAATTTTTTTTGGTTTTTAAAATTGACCAATCAGAGACGACCAAAAGTCACATGTTTAGTACGTCATTAAGATTGACCAATCACAAACAACTCACAGCAAAATAGTCTCTGAGGGTAAATTGCCGTCGACGGCAAAATAGCCACTGCCCTATAATTACGCCAGTGACACTGTGGTGTAGTGGATAGAGCACTGGTCTTGAGATACCATGGTTGTGGGTTCAAATCTCAGCTGGCACGTCATTAAAAGAAAGGCAGTGTACACCAAAGGGGCAGGCCCAGTATGTAAATGTACGGGGCAGTGTGCACTGGAAGGGAGTGTACACGATGGGGGATAGAGACCTGGGGGTGCAAAATTTTTTAATTGATTTTTAAAATTGACCAATCAGAAACAACCAAAAGTCACATGTTTAATACGTTATTTAGATTGACCAATCACAAATAACTCAAGGCAAAATAGTCTCTGAGGGTAAATTGCCATCGACGGCAAAATAGCCACTGCCTAATCATTTACATGTGTTTATATTGCTGTATTTGCTACATTTCAGCCAGTGGCACTGTGGTGTAGTGGGTCGTGTGCTAATCTTGAGATACCATGATTGCGGGTTCAAATCTCATCTGGCAGGGCATTAAAAGAAAGGCAGTGTACACCAAAGGGGCAGGCCTGGTATGTAAAGGTATGGGGCAGTGTACACTGGAAAGGAGTGTACAGGGTGGGTGGGTAGACACTGGAGGTGCAACATTTTTTTAATTGGTTATTAAAATTGACCAATCAGAAATGACCAAATGTCACATGTTTAGTACGTCATTAAGATTGACCATTCACAAATAACGCACAGTCTCCGAGAGTAAAATGCCATTGATGGCAAAATAGCCACTGCCCATATTTAACCAATCAGATTGGTTTACTAGCATTGTGGTGTCTGAAACTAAAGTACCAGTGCCAGCACTGTGGCACTGCCTTTAAGTTTACAACTACAGACAGTGTTGAGTGTAGAGCAAAGTGAGTATTGCATGCAGCCAATAAGGTTGAAACCAAGAGGAGTTATTTTTTTGGAATGCAGTGCAATTCGTTTAAGAAATGGTTAACAGAAGCCCAGCTCTTTTTTCTCACTTTTGCAGAGTGTGCTGACAGAAAACAAATAAACTGGAGAAATGGGGGTGGTTATAAATAGGCATAGTACAAGCATAGTAGACATCGTACTGGTACAAAGATGGTAGGGGAGGTGTGCAACCAAAAACCAGTTGCACCAATATAAAAAAGCCTTACCTCTTTCCTTTCAAAAAAATTAATTTTATGAGTTTAGATTTAGGCATTGAGGGGGTGGGCAGTCCTTAAGTTTAGCGTCAGAAACTCAAGTAAAAAAAATTCGTTATCCAAGCAGTTACTTTACTGAAATGAAGGAAATTAAAAGACATAAATTTGTGGATATTTAAACACTACTTACAATATTTGTGATTGATCTTAATAAAGTAAGTCTTTTGATTACGATAAATTTTTACTTGAGTTTCTGACGCTAAACTTAAGAATTACTGAGGGGGTGCAATAAGATTTCACATTAAAAGCTCAAGTTATCATCACTATGCCCAGTATGTCTGTGCTGTGCCTACTATACCTATTATGCCAGTACTATGTCTTCTATGCCTATTTATAACTACTGGAGAAATGGTAACTGCTAACCTCGCATTAAGGTGTGCACCTGCAAATTGTCAAGTTAGCATAGTTTTGTGTGGAACAGGCAATAGGTCAGCGCTATAATGTGGATTGATAGAAATGTGAAAACAACACTGATTGAATTACAGAAATTGCTGAAATAAAGAATTTTGTGGAAATCCAATCACTAATCCTTCGTTGTTAAAGATTTGGATGCATAGTTCTACTCAATTCAATCATGCAGTTAGTGGGCGGGTGCAATTAAAAGTAACAAGCTACACAAGCCATGCATGCTTAATGGAAAGCATTTAAAACCTAAAAGTCACTCATGTCCAAAGTGTTAAAAACTACAAGCCACATATGCAAATTCAAAAGTGTTTGAAACTTACTAGACTACATTAAGCACTGAAGACATGTAAGAGTTGTAGGCTTTACATCAGGGGTGGGGAACCTGCGGCCCGCAAGACTATTTAATGTGGCCTGCATTCAAAATTTGTAAACGATTAAATATTTCCTTGAGACAACCTTGCCAACATTTGCCATTTATATCAACATCGTGCTCATGCAGCCTTGTAATGGTATAATTTTCTATTTGTGACGTAACAAACAATAAAACTAACCTGTTAATGATTTCAGCATTAGGCTGCCTACGACGCAAACTGCATTTAGTTACTGAGCACGTTGCAGTATCTTTGATTTTGTAATTAAATTTTAAATTTGCAAAATGGCTTTTGCTAAAAAGAGAAAAATAGGTGATGAAGGTAGAATGTTCAACAAGGAATGGGAAAACTCTTATTTCTTTGTCGAAATTAGTGAAAAACCCATCTGTCTTGTTTGTGGCAAACATGTAGCAGCAATGAAAAAATCAAATCTGCAGTGCCATTATGATTCCTGCCACAGTAATCTTGAAAAGTTGACAGGGCAGGCTTGACAGGATAAGATTGTCTTTCTTAAGAGGGGTTTGAATGCACAGCAAACTGCTTTGCAGAAGTATTGCAAGACCGATAATGATATTATTCAAACAAGTTATGAAATTAGCGAACTAATTGCGAAAAAGCTGAAGCCACACATAGAAGGGGAATTCGTGAAAGAATGTATTGTTACAGCTGCTAAGTTGATAGCACCAGAGAAAGTCGCTGTTTTTGAAAAAATTAGTCTATCGAGAAGAACAATCTCAAGTCGGATTCAGGAAATGGGAGATAATATTGAAAAAACACTGAAGGATAAAGCTCAAGATTTTGAATTTTTTGCATTGGCCCTCGATGAGACTACAGATATAACAAATACAGCCCAGCTAGCAATTTTCATTAGAGGGATAACTTCCGACTTTAAAATACAAGAAGATTTGTTGTCACTGGAATCCATGCGTGGAACTACACATTGCAAGGACTTTTTGATAAACCTCTTTTGGCAATGAGAAAATTTAATTTTCCGTTTGAAAAATTAGGTGGAATTGCTACAGATGGTGCTCCTGCTATGGTTGGTTCACAAAAGTGATCAACAGCACTTCTTAAAAAAGAGCTGACTCATTGCGGTCTTGCTGCAGATGACTTAGTTGTATGCCATTGCATCATCCACCAACAAAACTTGTGTGCAAAGTCACTTCAACTTCGTAACGTCATGTCAACAGTAATAAAGTACATCAACTTTATAAAAGCAGAGGTCTAAATAGCTGCCTATTTAAAAAATTACTCGAAGACTTGAATGCGGATTACCACAATCTTACTTACTATTACAAGTTCAATGGATGAGTCGCAGTGAAATGTTAACACGTTTTTATTTGCTACGAAATAAAATCAGTCAATTTATTGATATGCAAGGGAATCCTGTCATTGAACTAAGTGATAACCGGTGGTTATGTGATCTCGCATTTATGGTTGATATCAGCAAACATTTTTCACAACTCAATATAAAGTTGCAGGGACCTAACCAGTTTCTAAACTCCATGTTTGCAAAAATGAAATCATTTGAAACAAAATTACAGCTGTGGAAAGTACAACTTCAAAATAATAACACCACACACTTTCCATCCTTACAAGAACAAAAACCATCTACCACAGCTAAATATGCACTTCAGTGTGCAAAGATTTCTGAGATATTCAGTGAGAGATTCCAGGACATGAAAAGCAAACAAATAGAGTTGGATATTTTTGCCACTCCTTTTAATGTAGTTGCAGCTGCCACTCCTAATAACTTTCAACATAAAATAATTGAGCTTCAGACTAATAATACATTGAAAAGTATGTACCTTAACACTCCACTGGTTGAGTTTTATCAACACTATGTAACTGCTGATGATTTTCCCATTCTGCAGAAACATGCTCTTAAATATGTGTCTCTCTTTGGAAGCACCTACTGTTGCGAACATTTTTTTTTAAATTGAATCTCGCAAAGAGTCTGTTTTGCTCCAGAATATCAGATGAAAACTTTGGACAGCAATTATGAATTGCAACATCTTCGGCTTCAGCTGATATTGCACGCCTCACCAAAGAGAAGAACTTTCAGCCATCTCATTGAGAGCTAAAATAAAAATCATTTGTCTATTTTGAGTGTGTTTATGCAGAATTTAAAAGTCAAGTTTTTGTTGCGGCCTGCCATTAATGTCATGCAATTCATGCGGCCTGCAGTACCAAGTATTTTCCCCACCCCTGCTTTACATGCTTTTTTACCATGACTGTTAAAAACTTGACATGTTGGTTTCAAACACTTGTGACATGTGCAGCTTATAGATTTCAGTGGAGATTCATGGCTTGTAGGTTTTAAATGCTTTTGGCATATCTGATTTATGTTTTAAATACTTTTGGATTGGCATGCATGGCTTTTAGGTTTTGATCGCTTTTTAATTGTCATGTTTGGCTTGCAGGTTTTTAGTTAAACCATTCAATTGGGTGGTTATATTTGTAGATTTTTCCAATTTTTTGTTTTTTTCACCAATTTATTGTTCTTTCTAAGCAAAATAATGCTGAATAACTCGTGCAACTAGAATGGCCCAAAAAATCCTTGTTAGCAATCAAATGATGAAAAATTTAATTTATTGCACAAGGTGACTGGAGGTTTTGGGAGACTGTAAAATGACCTTGTAATCTTCAATGTATAAGCCAAGGTTTAATCTCAAAATGCAAGCTTTTATGAAATGCAGGTTCTGCTCTGATATGCTGCATGCAACTTAACTCATAGTCTTTTGTTTACAAATCTGGTGCTCTTTCCATTGCCTCACTGCCAACAAAGAAATAAAAAGAAGTGTTAGTGTTTTGGTCTCTCCATCTGGAAAAGACTGCTTTGCCATAGGAAGATAAGTTGCACTGACAATTCTCTGTGGTCAAGACTTGAGACCAGTTGTGAGTGACATTTATAAATAACTTAGTAGGCTGCTGACCTTGTGACCTTTCTAAATGGAAAAGTAGGTTGAGAAGGCATATCACAAAAATGGGTTTAGAGCAAGCTGTCAGCCTTTTTGTTTTCGATGCCCATTTTTGATGTGTAAAATATTCTGTGGCTCACTTCTTAAATTTTCCATCCAAATTGAAGAAAAAAATCTTTTTTTTGGAGATAGACATTTTTAATCCAAATTAAAATATGAAGACTTTTTTGTTGGAGATCAATTTTCTTACAGTTTTAAATTTTTTTTCGTTTTCAATTCAAGGTAAAGGTGGAGTCCTTCTGTTTTACTCAACTTTTTCAGAATCTGCATTTTACTCACTGAAAACCGTGGTTTTAAATATTTAGAATTGAGGTCGTGGCCCACTCAGATCTGTTCTGTGGCTCACCTGTTGAGAACCTCTAGTTTAAAGGCACAAGAGTTTTTTTCTTTCAAATTAGTTGCAATAGATTTAGGTTGGGTGCATGTATACTTTTTTTCAAAGCCAAAGTTTTTCACCACATGCCTAAACAAAAAAAATCAATGTATGATTTGACCAGATATCTGAGAAGATTAAGGCTGGTCTAGCTTCACATCAGTGCTATTGATGCAGGTGTGTAGATCCAACTTTCTTTTGGAATTAAGTTTTTGTGCTATTTGTGCAGATATTATTATTTGTTAAGTTTTGTGGGTATAAGTGGTAGCCTATCACCAAATATGGCAAATCAAGGTCCAAGCTATGGATTAAGCAGAGAAGTAAAAAAGAAGATGGAAGCAAAATATGATGTTGTCCTTGAAGAGGATTTACGTCTGTGGATTGCTGGAACTGTGGAAACAGATCCAATGAATGATATACCATTTCAAGCCTGGCTTAAAGACGGTACCATTCTTTGTGAATTGGTTGAGAAATTAAAACCAGGCACTCTGAAGAAAAACATGCCTCATCGCACCATGATTAATCCTTTTCGATGCATGGAAAACATTAATGCATTTCTAGATGGCATAAAGGCTATTGGTGTTCCTGAACCATCGCTTTGTACTACTGCTGATTTATATGATGGGTCCGGTATGCCTCAGTTTCAAACATGTTTATTAGCCTTGATTGACACTGCTTCATCTAAAGGTTTAACAGCAACAGATCTTGGGATCCATATCCCTGATAAACAGAAACGAGAGTGGACTGCAGAGGAATTAAGAGCAGGTGACACTATCATAGGATTACAAGCTGGAACCAATAAATTTGCATCGCAATCTGGCATGGGTGCCTATGGTGCTAGCCGGCCAGCATATGATAAAAAGTATACTTCTCCAAAGTAATTGTGCATTTGCTGCAAATATTGTGATTATATTGCTAATATTTTGACTCTTCAAGAACTCTTTTTTTTTGTACATACTTAGCTTGTTATTTTAGGCCATGTATTTTGTATGCATTCCAGTATCAGGGGTTTGTATGACTTTATTGTATTAATTAATTATTTTTGTAAATTATTTAAAAGGAGCGTGTGATTGTTGGTATGTTATTCTTTAAATCACATCTTAGAAATCTCATTAACTACTAAAAATTCAAACTTTAAAAAACGCAACTTTGATAGCCAATAATCAAAAATATTTAAATGTTTAACTTTATTACTGCCAAAATTGGTCTACGCAAAGACCTGTGCGATGCACTGTGTGGTATTGTTGAATGTTCATCAAATTTAGAAACATGTTTCATATAAACGAAAACTGTAGTTGTATAGGTGTTTTATCCGTGTTAAATAGTTAGATGAAGCTATCATTTTTATTACTCAATCTGGAGACGTTAAAAGGTATATATCCTGTTAAACTGAATTTATTTTGCTTAATCAGTAATGTATACAGGAACATGCCAACTTTATGTCGGGACTTGAACTGTAATATAATGATATACAACTTAAAGATGTATACTCTTCTAAACGTCTTTGGTGCAACTGGGCTGAAGATCTCAGAAATTAAATTGCAGCAAAATTGATGTACAAGTAAGGAACAAATGGCAATCAGGAGGTTGCTTTTGATTTAAAAGTGTATTTGCAGCAACTTCAACAATTTTTTGCAATGTTGTGTAAGCATTTATTGCTAAAGAATTACAAGTTTTTTGTTCCGTCTTGTTTACATCTTACTTTTCTGCACTAAATCTCAAGTTTACCCCTATAGTCTAATTTTTGAGCATATCCCAAGTCCTCATATACTTGGTAGGCACCCAGTTTGCAAAGCAAGTAAAGCATGCTTTGTTAATTCGATCATTCCTCACTTGCTACTAAGAGTTCATCACTTTTTTATTAGCATGACACTTGTAAAAGTTTTGTATTTATTGATCAAATTGTCACGTGTATGTCGTTTAACTAATGCATATGCATTGTTGCATTCTATTGCTTGGTGCCTCAATGATCATAAGTTTTGCAAACTTTTAGCCTCCCAATCATGTTTCGCTTATTGTTTATAAATCAATCTTGGGATACAAAAAGATGAAAAGCATAAAAAAACTTCCGTGCTTTTCAATTGCGATGCAGTGTACTTTTCATTGTGCTGGTACAGTTTTGATTTTTGACATTCGACATTGTAAATATTTTTTAACTGTAGTACACTATATTTTAATAGATTTAATAAAGTATATACTGAAAGTTATCTAAATAATGCATTGCTGTACTTGGTTGTTAAGTGTATTCAATGTATTGCCTCAAAAAAATGCAGAACCAAGTTCGAACTTAGAGAAGTTGATTGTATGTATCAGTTGTTTTCAACATTGAATTACTTTGAATTCTACTGAATAATTTCCTGAAAAACAACTGTGGTCTTTTTAAAGTGGACTATAAAATGATTGCTCGGTAAAATGCTAAATAATTTTGATGACATATCCAAAAGTTAAAGAGTAATTAATAACAATTTAAGGGTTTGGGGCCTTCGCAACATGTGAACAATCTATAGCAGTTGAGGTATTTTTATTATTATCGTGTCATACTCAAGACCACGTGTGTTTGTATAATAAAGTTGCTGGGAAATCGTTTTGTTGAAAAAGCGTTAGTTTGGCAGCTCATTTACAGGTAGTTTGTGGCCTATCAGTGTGCATTGCCCACAGTTTGGTAAGCCGTGGTGTACATGCTATCTTCTTTATTTTCTACGGGATAAGATATCGACTACAGATACCGATTACATTCTAAGATATTGGCCCAGTTTTTACTAGGTACTGGCCAAAGCAACTATTAACTAAACATTGACACATGAATGCTGTAGTTTAACTGTAAGTTGTAATTGTGTATATTACTTCCTTGCCACTTAACTTGCATTTTGTAGCTATAAATGTCTATTGTTATGCTATCGATCATTTTTTGTGTCTTCACGTCTGCTTGCTTGTGTGTACCTAGAAAATGGTAAGGCAAAGATAGTTTAGAGCGTATTTACTTTAACATGTGCGAAATTGAAAAAAGGAAAGTCCATTCTGACAAAGATAACTCTTTCGTCAGATTTAATGGCTGGACATTACCCTTAAATTGGTTACAGGTAAGGAAGGTTTAACCATAAGTGTTATTAATTTATATTTTTTTTATATGTGGAAAAATAGCTTTCAAATCTGTTTATTTATGTACAGTATATTATTTATATATACGCCTAGCTTTAAAGGCTTGAGTGCTACCTTGATATTTGAAATAAAATAACACGTGCAGCAGAGAGCGTTACACAGCTAACTACAATTTCACCACTTACAACTGATTAAGAATAAATTTTTTTGCTTATAGTTGATATTTGTAACCATGAAATATTCTTGCTGGAGTATTGATGCTTGGAATTTGACATACTCTTCATTGTTGCAGGTGGTTACGTGGGTCGTCATATTGTATTGTGGATTTGTATTTTTTGGGATTGTTGCGCTTGCAGTAGAGCAACATTTGTTGCCAGCTACTTATGTGGTAAGTGCAAGATATTAATTTTTAGAAAAATTGAACTTTTTCATTTGCTAAATATTAAGACACAGCATAGAAGTTTTTCGTTTTTTTAGTATTGGCAGGGTGGCCATCTGCTCAGACCAAAAAAGTTTGCTGTTGTACAATGGTGACAAACTTTTAAAAGTGATCTTTTTGCTCTTTTTGAAAGCGAAGACCTTTTTTTTGAAATGTTTTTCGTAAGTTACGGCCTTTTTTTTTAGAGACCAACTTTATACAATCAGAAGATGCACATTGGCAATAAAACACTGCAACAAACTTGGCACATAATTCAAAAATAAGCTCTTTTAGAAATAGGTACTTTGGCGGTATCTTTTCTAAAGCCAGGTTTACACTGAAGCTATGCGCGGCTTAACTTTCTGTTTCGTTTATTTTGACATACGCACCTAGCAACTGAACCGAAATGAAGCAAACAAAAGTCGTAAGCCGCTCTTGGTCTTGCACGGCTTCCATGTTGAACAGGATCAAGATGTTGTTCTTGAAAATCAGCATTTAGAAACAAGCACGAAATGGTGGCCCTGAATACCAGTTATCAAATAAAATTCTTCAATTAGCATTAGCTTAATTTTTCAAGTGTCACGTTTGAGATGATACAATACTTTTGTAACTTAAATTATATCTAGTGGATGTTTATCATGCAATTTTTGGAATACGACTCTTTTTATGTGACAAAGGTGGTAAGGTGTACCTTGTTTGAGTGCACTCTCTTCCTCACTTTTCCTGAATTGAGTGATTCTTTATTTATTTGCAATTTCTCTTGACTTCTTTCTTGTCATCCCCATCCACTTTATCATGATCATCATTCTTTTCCAAAAGATATCCAAACTATTTACGAAGAGCTTAGATGTACAGTTTTCTTTAAACTTAGCTGTTAAAAAAACTGTAAATTTATCGGTTTTTTGTTGTTCTGTTTATCCCATTTGAAAACAAAAGTTTGTTTGTCTGAGATGTTATTGTTGTTACTACTGTTGATATTTTTTTCTAAGTATATCAACTACGCGTACCCTTATAATGTTGAAAAGGAATTATTTTATTAGAATGTTTTGCTTTTTGTGTAAAACCAGTACGTTTTAAAACATGTTAACCAGCATTATGAAAATTTCTTATCGTTTGCAACTGTTACAAATCCTCAAACAACAAAGATTTGCGCACAAGTGCCCGGGAGGAACTCCAGGGCCTTCGCTCCTTCCTCAAGCACAACGACTAAATAAAAACTTCTATATTGCGGGAACTCAATAAAAGAAAATTCAAATTCAAAAACTCATTAAAATAAATTCTAAATCGATAAAAAGAAAGAGCAAAAATTCCCCGAGGGCTTCTTCAAATATAAAGGAATGCAGAAAAACAAATTGAACTTCGTGCTGCAACCAAAATTAAGCAACTACCTTAAAATCGAAAAAACGTTACTATCAACTGCTTCGAACGAGAGGCCAGCTAATTAGAATGCAAATCTCGCCCGGTTTTAGCAAAAAACGCCCGAGAGTCGCATTCCAATCTCAAGCTGCCAAACGCCAAGCAGAAAATACAAGGCGTGCGAGAACAAAAGTGCTCCAGTTCAGTTCAGCCACGGAAATCAAAAAAATTTTCTTTTTCCTTCCGAAGCCGATTCTGTAACAGCAAATTTACTTTATTTTTGTAATTTAACGTTGTTGCAGTGCATTGGAGTTTTTTACGTGATTCATGTTGGTTGCTTGTTAGCTGCAACAACGATAAATCCAGCAGATGACAATTCTATTCGAAGGATGAACGCAATCAACAAACCTCTTCCAGTATTCAATCGTTCAAAACATAAACATGTGATTGAAAATGGATACTGTCATATATGTGAGGTTGAAGTGTAAGTTACGAAAATGTTAGAATAACCAGATACTTGCAATTGAACGAGCATAAATTCGTATACTGTATAAATAGTTTTTTGGATGCTTTAGAACAGTGGTTCTTAAACTTGTTGGAGGTACCGAACCCCGCAAGTTTTATGCGGTCATTCACCGAACCCTTTGTTGAAATTGAAAATATATCTGCTAACAAACTTGAGCCTAAAGTGAACTATGCATCTGTTGCACATAAGATCTCATTATTCAAAGAAAACGAAGAAAACATGAATTCCACAGAGAAACACAACTCAATAAATATTCACCACAAATCAATGCGTTTTATGCTGTTGCATTTCAGAAACAATTCTAGAAATGCGTGGCTTGACCTTGGAGAGTGCCACTCTCATGTCATTTTCACAACAAAGTCTGTTGCTTTTTATGTCTACCATTGTAGAAAAGGATTTCTCGCAAAGATAAGTTGTAACAAACGGTATGAGTATCTTAAGAGCTTTCTTAGCAAGAAGAAGGCAAGCTATGATTTGGTGTCACCAAAACGTTGAGAGCGTTGTTGTTCTGAAGAGTTGCTGTTAAACCTGGCTCTGCTGAAGTTCAATAATTTTGTCAAGGTATTTATCATTGAGATCTGCTTGATCAACACTAAACGTGAATGACTGTCTTACCCATGCTGGATATGACTCTCTGTTTGGGAAGTATCTATCCATCGAGAGACTTTGTGAGCTCATCTAAGTGCAAGGAAATTGCTTGTTACAGTTCTGTGGGTACGGAAATGTTCTCATTTCCGGATACATCTTTGATCTCACATATACAGTCATCCAACAGAGAAAAATTAGCGAAGTTATTATTCTCTGTTCGTCGTTTCCATAGCTTGATTTTTTTTGAAAAGCCTTCAGATGTTCTTCCGCTTTGATAATGTTGACTCCACCACCTTGCATCTGTTGGATGAGATGGTTGAGAGCTCCGAAGCTATCGGCCATGTATGTCAAAACGAGAATAAACTCAGAATTTTCAAAAAAACCTGCATGACAGTATTGGTGCTCCGGCAAAAACACGGCTAATTCCCACACGCAAGGCGAAAACACAGTTCAGCACTTTTCCCCGGGACAACCACCGAACATTAGAATAGTACAGAAGTACCTCGAATTCAGAGCCCATTTCATTGCACAGCTCCTTGAATATGCGGTGCTTCAAAGCACTATTTCGCACATAGTTCACACATTCCACAACAATTGTTAATACTTCTGCGAATTTTGGAGGAAAGGTTTTTGTTGCTAACGCATCCCTGTGCAAAAGACAATGCGTTACAGTTATGCGTGATGCATCGGCTTTCACTACGCATCAAAACCAGATTTTCGCCCTAACATGGCTGGGGCTCCGTCCGAACAAGTTACACAAACCATATCCCACGAAATATCGTTGTCTCTGAAGAAATTATCCACAAGTTTTTTAACGTCAATAGCCTTAGTTGATGTTGTTAGAGGCTGAGAAAATAAAAAATCTTCCTTTATCACGTCTTCTTTTACATAGCGTACGAATACAGCGATCTGGCTTAGACTGGTAACGTCGGTGATCTCGTCAAGTTGGAGACTAAATTTTACCGGGCTCAAAATCAAGTCTGAAACTATTTGAGCCAAAATGTCATCGCTCATCTTATCAATTCTGTTGCTGATGGTGTTATTCGAAAGAGGAATTTGAGATAATTTATTTTCGGCTGCTTTTCCAAGCATGATATTCGCCATCTTCAACGCAGCTGGTTTTAAGAGTTTTTTCCCAATGGTGTATGATTTGTCCTGTTTGGCAATCAGCAATGCAACTTCGTACGATGCTGTGAGAATCGGTTTGTCGATGGAAACAAAGCCAAAAATAGGCAGAGTAGCCTTTTCATCATAGCTGACTCTTTTTATTTTAAATTCAGCGAGCGTTGTGCTCTTGTATTTTCCATCGCCATTCATCTTTAGAAAGTGTTCCTTTAGTTTTGCCACTACTAAGCTAGAATTGCTCAACTTGGCGTCGCAAATAGTGCACTGAGGACGCTGACTCCCATCAGGTTCAGTGATATACGTAAATCCATATTGTACATATTCATCTGACCACTTCCTTATTTTCTTTGACATACAGGGTGGGCCAAAAGTCACTTCGGGTTTTTAATATGCTGTCAATTTGCTAAATATAGTTATTATTAATTTTTTTTCAGATAATATTATATTAGAATCATTGGAAATTAATTATGGAAAAGTACAGCATTCCAGAAAGAACGCAAATTGTCAAGTTGTTCTATCAAAATCGTGAGTCAATTATTTCAACTCAAAGAGTATATAGACGTCATTACCAAGTGAGAAATGCACCTAGTGACAATGCAATAAGAAGCATAGTTCGTCGGTTTGAGCAACAAGGTGCAGTAACTGACCTTCCACGAACTGGGAGACCTCGGAATGTAAGAACAGATGAAAAGCGTGAAAGAGTAAGGGAAAGTGTTGAAGAGACTGCAACAACATCAACTCGAAGACGGTCAACTGAACTTGGGATATCCCGAAGTTCTTTAAGTCAACTGGCCATCACGTTCCCCAGACCTAACCAGCCCTGATTTTTTCTTGTGGGGTTATCTCAAAGATAAAGTTTTTGCCAACAAGCCGCGAACCTTGCAAGAACTGAAGGACAATATTCGAAATGAAATCATGGATCTGAACCGTAATCCAGAAATTTTCCGAGCAGTCAGTGGATCTGTATTGGAAAGGGCTATAATGTGCCAGAATGAGAATGGTCGACATTTAAAAGATGTTATTTTTCATAAATAATTTTTATTTTGTTCCTTTGTTAAAGTTACCCAAATAAATTTCCAGGTTTTTGTTTATATTGTGTTGAAATTTCATAATTAAAACTACAACAATAAAAAAGATCTTAAAGGTTAAAAGCCCGATGTGACTTTTGGCCCAACCTGTAGTTAGAATGAAGAGATTAAAATACTATAAAAAAGATCAATGTCTACTAAATTAAATTTAAATGAAATGAAAATCAACTCTAATCCTACGAAATAATGTCAAAAACTAAATAATATAATTGAACAGTCAGCTGAAATGTCTTGTAACCGCAACAAAGCCTGCTGCGCAGTGACACGTTTTACCACATTTGAGCCTACACTGTGACTAGTAGAACAAGTTTCTAAAGCTAAGAACACAGAGGTATATAATTCAACGCCTGAAATGCATTATGAAAACGCTCATATATTCATGGAAATAACACTTGTATTGCGGATAACAGTAAAGTCAGTGAAAAACAGCAGTCTCTGCCTTTCATTCTAAACGTCTAACTGCTCGCAAGCAAGTGCTAGTCTCAATCTACAAAATTAGGACGCTGGAGAGAAATTATCCCAATCCTGCTGTGATCTCAATTACAGCTCAACCATGCTGATCATCACTTGCCATATGTCTTCAAATTGTCATAATTCTGAAGACTGTAGTCGCACTCTATGTGAAACTTTCAGTTGTGTGCGTCAACTGACGCGCTTGGTTGTTTTAGTAGTAGAGGACATTGTTATTGCTATACGCATAGCGTGTGTATACTTATTCTAATCTCCGCTGAACCCCTGATACTGACTCATTGAACCCCTGGGGTTCGGTAGAACCCAGTTTAAGAACCATTGCTTTAGAAAGAAGACACCTTCTCTCTCCGCTTATCTCAGTTTGATGGTTTTTTTTGACTTGGAAATGTATTGCGCAGCACTGGCAGCTTACTTCCAAGAGGATCAAAACACAACTGCTGTTGCCTGATGTTTTCCAGTGAACGAAAGAAAACTAGCTTGCAATGTCCACGAAGTCATGCTATCCTAATTTCCAACGTTATTAAAGTTTTGAAGTAATAGAATTTTTTATTCTTTTTAGGGGCGGATTAAGCAAGCATTGTAGTGTATGCAATAAATGTATAATGGTGTTTGATCACCACTGTAAATGGCTTAACAACTGTGTTGGCAAAAAGAATTATCGGTAAGTTAACATTTTTACAAAGCATCAGTTAAAGTTAGATAGCAGTTTTGACTACCGTTTACACCAGGGGTGGGCAACCTACGGCCCGCGGGCCAAATCCGGCCCGCCAAACAAAATCATCCGGCCCGCAGCCCTTTTACAAATTTTAGTAATGATACGGCCCGCCTAGTGTATTTTATTTTATTAGTCTGCCCTTCTTGCAATTATCTGGCGTTGTATACTTATGAGAAACTATCTGAACAGAAATCGAACTTTATGGGCTGGCGTAAAGCTGTGATCGATTCAACTACTTTCTCGTGTACTACTACTAAGTCTTAACACCTTATGACGCCTAAGTAAACCGAGTGTCTCATATTCCATGACGTACAGTTTGCGTAACTGATAACCGACAGCGTTTTATGTTACATTTGCGTTAAGCCTTTCTTTCAAATTTAGTGGTATATTTCATTCGTAGTAGTATTGCTATGCCCGAGGAGAGAATTGAGTGGAAGTCATAGGAAGGGTTGCATAAAGGTGCTTGGGAGTTTCAGCTTTGTGATTGAAATATACGATATACCCCAATTTCAAATTGTAACTTTTTTTAATATTTGACGAGAAGTTTAGCTAATGATGGCCATTAAGCATATGCTTATCAATTTTCAGCAATCTGGCAATGTTGACAAAACGTAGAAAAAATGATGCTGAGTGTCGAGCTTTTAATAAAGAATGGGAGAACAAATACTTTTTAAGCAAACTGCTCAAGGCGCATCGCTTGCCTGTTGTATTACTTTCAGTACCTTTTGTTGACAATTTTGGTGAACCACGTGTTCGATTTGCAACGTTTCTGTTGCTGTAAATAAGGAAATTAACATAAAGCGTCTTTATGATACAAAGAATACAAATTTTTCCAAGTTTACGGGTCAAACAAGAAAAAAACAAATTTAACCAACTTAGAACCACCGTAAAACAGCAGAGTTTTGTACAGTATTTCAAAGGCAAATCACTAAATTGGAAAATATTACTCTTGCTAGCTACAAGGTAGCACAATTAATTGCAAAAGACAAGAGACCGTTTACTGATGGCGACTTTGTGAAAAAATGTATGATGGCTGTTGCTGAAACCGTATGTTCGGAGAAAATAAAATTGTTTTCTGGTTTCAGTTTTTCAGCACGAACCATAACCCGACAAATAAGAAAGATTTCTGAGAACGTGAAATATAACCAAAAATATTGTTTTGAAGATCTACAGTTCTCAATAGCGATAGATGAGAGCACAGACACGACAGATACAGCTCAGCCGCCAGTATTTGTGAGTGGAGTAAACGGAAATTGTCATGTTGTTGAGAATTTTGTTCAACTGCTTCCTATGATGGGTACTACTAAAGAAGCCGATATTCTGAAACCACTACTTCAATGCCTTGAAGCCATGAATTTCAATCTCTCAAAACCGGTTTCAACAACGACTGATAGAGCTCCATCAATGGTTGGAAAAACATAAGTGTTTTGTCCTTGCTTCGAAAGCACGTGGTATACCATGGAATTAATAACGACATTATAAGCTTACAGTGTCGCATTGATCAGGAAGCATTGTGCGCAAAGGTATCAACCTTAAAGAGCGTCATAGACATAGTGGTAAAGGCTGTGAACTTTATTTTGTTCCCAGGGTTGAACCATCGTCAATTTCGCCAACTACTTTAGCAAACAGTGGTTTGCATGAAGATTTGCTTTATTTCTGCAATGTACGTTGGCTTAGTCGAGGTGAAATGCTACGAAGAGTGTACACATGGAGAAAAAAAACAGCAATCTTTCTTGAAAAAACACAAATGATACCGAATTTCGCGATCAAGAATGAGTTTCTAATTTGGCATTTTTGATTGATTTGACATCACATTTGGACAACCTGAATTTGCAGCTTTAGGGAAAGCTCCAATTGATTCATGAGATGTGGAGTTATGTACGCGCATGCGAAACAAAACTACGACTCTGAGAATTTCAGTAGGGGAAATGCAAATTATGCTCACTTTGCTACACTGCAAGAGAACAAACTTATGAGCACTACTTTATTTGTAACTGTGATACGAGATTTAAGAACTGAATTTTCATCTCGCTTTAGTGACATTCTTTCTGAAATGGTATTAGACTGTTTAGTACTCCATTTAATATACAGGTCGACGCTGCACCAGAAAAATATCAAATGAAGTTAATTGAGCTGCGGTGTAGCAACAAGATAAAATCAAAGTTTCATTTTGAGCATGTATTACTGCTTGACTTCTTCGAAAAATATCTTGAATCCAAACGATATCCCAACTCTGTTAAACATGTCCAAAAAATGGCATCCATCTTTGACAGCACTTATGCGTGTGAACAACTATTTTCAACAATGAAACTAGCCAAGACCAAGTTGGCAGCACAACCTACTGATGAACATTTGCAAGATGTTATGCTTCTTTCCTCATCAACTTATCACCTGAACTTCAAAAACTTTCAAATAAAGCACCACATAAAATATCGCATTAGCGTTTTCCTGCCGATATCAATAAATGTATGTTGTATTTTATGCTGCCGTCATGAACTGTTAAATTCAGCAGTTACTCTGATTAAAATTTCATAAATTCGTAAGTTTTAACCACAACACTGTTAATGGTAAATTTATGCGGCCCGCTAAGACCTTGCCGATTGTAGTTCTGGCCCGCTGCTAGTGAAAGGTTGTCGACCCCTGGTTTACACCAATAAAGGATGAAAACAGTTGGAAGTAAGAATCTTGTTCGTGGTTCTCTTTCAAAACGGCTGCGAGATACGAGGATGGCAGGTTATATCCGTGAAAGCAGCTATTTTTGAAATTATCTTAAAGGCAGAAATAGTCGAACCAATCAGGGGCGTCTGCTGAAACTTCCACAATGGGCATAATTGCACTTTTTACTCTATTATGTGAAATTTTACACTGTATTTATTTCAACTGCGTTACGACCACAATGTCTGGGGGGCAAGTGCGTTTGCCCCCTCTTCCCGCGGGAGCCCGTATGTCCAATAAATCACAGGTTGCTTAGCATACCGATATTTGCATTCTTTTTTTACCCACAACTTCGCAACTTTGCTGATAGGCTGTACATATCTCGGCGCTGCTGGGATTATGGAAACAAATGAGGGGGTAAAACGTTTGTGACTTTTGTTTTATGTTTTTCTTGTAATCAATCGCTTGTGATTAAGAAAGCATATCATACAAAATGAAGGCAGTTTGTCGTATAGCGCACCAGTTTTTTCGACGCCAACCGCCATCGCGATTGCCATCCTACGTTAGTGATAAGATAACAGGGATTAGTAGATGATTGCCTACCAATTGTTTAGTAGTACCGACGATGAGCCGCACAACCTCTGTTTGTTAAATAATTAGGACACTTGCCTAGAAGTGTTGTAAAGCCCCACTAAAAAGGGCCCAAAAATATAGTATACATTTATAGAATGTTGCGTCTATATTTGCTCCAAATGTGGCCTTGCCTTGTTTGACAGTCAACTAGTTGGCCTTTGTCGTTTATATTTCTTGAAATTTCATCATTCAGAGCAATTAAGAGCTGTGGTTTTGTAAGCTGGTTTTTTAAAATGTGAGCTTGCTTGTTTATACCAAACTTCGGGTTATTCTGAAATTATGTCTATTATGGTAGTTGAGTTTAAACATAAATACCGGCATTTTGGCAATTGTATGAGCTTATAATCGGCCCAAGTCATTTGTGTGCCGACTAATATCTGTTTGAACTTGCTTTAAGCTAACTGTAAGTCGACAAACATTACTTTTATTATCCTTATTGTTTATTTAGTATATTTTTGTCGATGTTGGCAACAGCACTTCTTGCGTCAATTGGTATGATTTGCCTTTCAATATTTGTTTTGGTGAAGGCATCTCAAGGTTTCACATACACAGGTATGTTTTATGATCTTTATTCTTTCATAACCTGTTGCTGGCTAAAGTTTGAATTTTTTTCGCAAGAGTCGCTAACTGAAAGATGATTATCGTTTTTAAATATCCTGCTGTTAAACGCAAAGCACTATCGTGCTACACTTTACCCTCTTATTAAACGGAGGTAACTGTTGCTAATGCAGCATGCCTTCGTCCAAACCATCAGAACTTAGCATTTAATTGGAAAAGCAGCTTAGATTTGGAATGCTTTTTTATGACGAATACTTTGGCGTTTATTTTATACTTTTACCTCAAGAGTATATTTTCTTAGAGGTTCTGGTTTGAACAGATGACTGCGTCACTGCAGCTGCAGTTGTGTGTATCATCATCCATAACTTGTTAACAGTTTATTGCGTGAGCTTGACTGATAATGGGTCATCCAATGGGTTAGAGCAACTCTTTTAGTGATTATCCTTTTCCGTAAGTTAGCTGAGGCTTTATACCGTTTAGTTTGAAATGTTTTATTTTATTAGTGTGGTGGGATTTACCGGAAGCATTGAAAATTACGTTTGAAGTTTTAATTGGTATCAAGCTCTTTATTTTAACCGTGAGTGCCATATTAGTAGGCCAACTCTTCGGATTTCACATCATGCTAGGTATGATTATTATATCATGTGTTATGTTGTAATACTTTATTACTAAGCATAACGTTGGACAAACTGATTCAGCAGCTATTTGTTGCATAAAAAGACGTTTCATCTGCGTGAACAAAACAAAGCAAAAACCACCAACTTTTCATGTCTTTAGTCACTGAAACTTACAAAAGATTTTTTACTGAATACGATACTAAAGGGCTTATGGAACAGGCTATAGTAATTGGTTACCTTTTTGATCGTTCGCAGTATAATATGAATTATAAAGAAAGCGATGTTATTTCCTTTTTGAAAGCTGATAGTACCAAGGTAGTTTCACTAAAAAGAATTTAGTTAAAAAGCTTTGTTTAAACCGAAACTAAGCAATCTCGACTGAGGTTCACCCGCTGTCCTCTTTTGAATCCTTAAGATGATTAATAGCAGATTGCTAGTTTGTTGTATAAGCGATAGATATCGGCAAATCCCGCAACGGAAATTTGATGCCATTTCTAGTTATCCTAAAATCAAAAAAATGCAATATTGAACATTCTGTTTGACCATGATTTTGAGAACCAACGCTCAAAAGTTTACCTGGGTACTAGCTGAGAGTGTTGTATACAGTTACTAGTATGGCAATCACAAAGACTTCTGGACCACTGAATAGGAAGTTTCTGTAATTAGATTAATCATAATCGTACAGTAAACTCTTCATATGAGTTTTTACACATTTTGAGACGCGTCCCTCTTGGAAATATCAACAAACACCTGTGCTCTCCTTAGTAAGTGAAAACCGGGAGTTACTGTCATCTCATTTTTTCTCAAGAACGGAAGGTGGATCATTTTTTTGAAGATCAGCTTCTTCAAAGTGGTCATTATTTGCTCTCCAATACACGCATACCTTGTTTTTCAAAAATCAATTTTTTCAAAACACTGGTTTTAACAAATTTTCTTAATCTCTTCAAAGGATCACTATTTGATCGTGGCTCCGCGCTCTCCCCATGCCCCCTAGTATAAGAACCCCTGCTTTGGACTCTCCTGATTTGAGTTGCTGACTCAGTGCATTAAATTATCTCATTATTTGGTCCATGTTGCGTTGGCTGTGCTCAAGTTTTAATTTTTGGCTTTGAAATGAAGGCTTCTAGTTTTCTTAACTTTATTGGCGGCGCTACATTCATTCGGTTCCCATCATACATTGTGAGAGATGTTTATTTATTCAATATAACCGTAAACAGAACTTATATAAATAGACACAAACGTTACATGTTTAATTGGTTTGGTGACTGAGGTATGCGAAAGAATGCACAGCAAAGATATCAAATAAATTAAAAAATACCCTTTCCTGTGTCGTGGTATCGATTTAAAGCTGTTTTTACTTAGATGAGGGATAAATGGTAATAGACCAATATTGTTTCAGTTACCAGAGGAATCACGACATACGAATATATAAAGCGAACATCAAAGCCTAAAGAACAGAATTACAGCCGAAATAGCGATGAAACAAATAGAACGAATGGTAGAACTCAATCTAAAGCACAACAAAATGTATTTCTTACTTTTAACGAGCATTCTAAAACCACTTCTGATCATCAGTCTAACTATGAATTAGCTAAAGAAAAAACTGATTACACAAAGAACGGACGTACCTATTTCGAAAACGGCCGTACACAAAACGCTTTTGTTCATGTCAATGGTAGCTTTGTGGACGAAAAATTTGATGAAAACCAAAATCAACCAAGATCAGAAAATAACAGCAGTTTGGAATCGAACGCAGCATCTATTGGTGATTTACCTCATGTTATACCAGAAAAAGAATCTGCCGACGTGGTAAGTTATTAGAGATCTCTGTGCATTCAGTGAATGTCTCACGCCGTTACCACGTCGCTTAAGCAAATAAACTAGCATGTGACGTCATTGAATAGAAGCAGCTTTCTATGTTTGACGATCTTAACCTGATGAGTTGTAAAGGAAATATTAAATCCCAACTTTCTCTAATTAACCTATCACAGTTAACACCTGTGAATTTATGTATGACATAAAGTTGCCTAACTATGCGTGTGAGATGATGCTGTGCTTAAAATATGGCTTTGATTGTAGGTACACATGGCCCTATTTAGGAGGTTCAAGCCTCTTCACTATATAAGGCCTTTTATTTTGTGTAGTTAATTGTGCCTTGTATTGCCCTTTCTTTCCCGAAAAGCAAACAATTTTCGGTCGCGGTTTTGATTTTTCGCCTTATTGACCAGCGTTTGCTGAGAAGCTGAGCGTGTATACCAGATTAAAGGTGCTTTAATTATCGCGTAAGTTTCACCGAGTGTGTTCTCTATACAATCAAGTCATATTGGATTATTTGCAGCACTTTCTCGTAAAATTTTGTGTGTTACTGGTTTGCCCGTTGATGCATCATGCCTTTAAAATAGTAGCTTTTGTTTTGCTTAATGTGCGTTAAAGTGGTCAAACATAACCGTTGCATGTGGTAAATCGTACTAACCCTAATTTTGATTTCATTGCTTAATGTCATGGGATCTAATCAGATTTTGTCTTTCGCGTGCAGTTTTAGTGAAATGGTTGTACTTTATTACTGACGTAAACCAACATGTTATTCGCTTGAAGATTTGAACTTCCAGTCATCTGGTTACAATCCTACGCCCAAATATTTAGTACTAATGGCCGCTGTTCTCCCGAATTGTTTTTTATAGGATGCTTTTACACTAGGACTTGGCTGAATGCAAAGGTCAAGTTCAAAAAATTAGATGACATTCTTTTGGATTTAGGAATCTGCATCTACTAACTTTGCTCAGCAGCGCTTTTTATGTACCTTCTAAAGTAATTTTTCCAACTTAACTGCTACGTAGCCTTTTGACTTGTCTTGCTTTGCATGTGCTGAAACGACTGTGAAAAAGTCCATTACATGCGAACCCAAAGTCGACCGTTGTTTTTCAACCCAAGGTCCAATTTAGCATAAGGAGAAAACTGGGACATTAACTTATTAGAGATGATATTTTTGAAACAATGAGGGCCCGGTTTTTGAAGATGCAATTTTCAAAATGAGCTTGTTTACTTCGATGAGAGAAATATAAACTCCCTCTTCCGATATCAGTTTTCTCAAGCTTTTTGATTCCAAAGACTCTTTTAAAGGTTTAACTGTTGCTTTTAACGAGCCGACTTGTTTTTGAAAGTGCTGTTCACAAAATATGAAAATAATCCCAACCCGCGAAATTGTGCTGTGTTTTTTACCTCCTGAGAACCTTGCTTTCCACATCTGCAAACTCCTTGTGTAGTTTGTCGTACTAAAACCTTTGATGCTCCTTACCTGAATTGCATTGAACCCCCCCCCCCCGTCGGATACCAACGCCCTACAATTGTCTTAGTTTTACTAAAGCTGGTACTTCAAAACAGGATGCTCCTAAGCATGTATCTACATCTAGAAAGCGAAGGAGAAAAAGAAACAAGACATCATCGCTTAAACTGTCGGAACATCATACTTCAAGACCTCTTCCTCTTTATCCTGTCATCGAATCCCCCTCAACTCCCTCTTGGAATACCAGTCTTCCCCCATTAAAAGAATCTACAGATTGGATGTCGAGTTCAGAGGACCTCACAATAGGGGCCGTGAAAGGAAGAAAACTTCCCCCGTTGCCTCTATCGGTTAGGAACTCTTTGAACTCAATGTCTAGTTCCGTGACGTCTGAGGCGTAGTGGTTTTGGTGACTGAAATAAGTTGTAAGTTCTAACAAAGATATGAAACACATATATAAAAGTTTAGTCGCAGTCAGTTTTGTTTGACCACTTTCGTAAGTCGTTTTTTTTTCTATCGATAATATTTTGATTGTGTACGTTTGCTTTTCAATGCTTTGCGTCAACGGTACTTTGTTTTTCAATGCAATTCCCAAGTAATTATTAGGTACATGTTGCTTCACTGAAATATCGTCGTCATTAGGAAAAACAACAGAAAAAAGTTGTCTACAACTTTTTACTTCCAATTTAGAAGATATTAAAATCTGTAATGGTCTTGAAAAAAACTCCTAACTATGCAGCAATGTTATCAATAATTAACGTTACAATGTTTTTAACCGATTATTAAACAATAAAATATGGATGTTTACACCAATCATATTGCCTATAAATGTCCAATAATTGTATACAACCAAGATTTACTCGATATGTCCGCCATCGGCGTCGGTGACAAGCGGGAGATGCTTGTAGAAAGATCTACAAGAGTCACGAATCCACATTCTGTTTACAATTATCCGTAAGCATTCTGTTTACTTTCAAGTCATTAGAAGTATTGCTTGTAGACTTGCCTGCCTTAAACAGCTCTAAAACTGCAACTCTTTTGTCTAAGTGTTCAGTCATAATTAAATAACCAACATGAAACAATGAAGATTCATTAGAACTTGTAAAATGGTCAATGAATTGAAAAAAGGAAATATTTTAAATTTGATAAAAAAAAAAAATTGTAACGATAAATATTGATGATCCTGTAATTTAGGAACTGGATATCAGAGTGTTCATGAATAAAATTTAAAAGAAGGTTATCAGGCATCTGAAAGCGATTTTACTGTAAGGAATGTAAGCCTTTATCTGATACGTAATCCCATCCCACCCTTTTTTCCAGATACGGCTCTGATCAAACTTTTCTAATAAGTTTTGAATTCATTTTACACTAACTGTTTTGACTTTTGTGGTCTGCGTTGGTACAAAAATCGGTGTATTTTTACTAAAGTGGTTTAACTTGATCAACAAAAGTAAGAACTATTTCGTTATAACTTGGTGGTATGGCATTTGATGGTCCATGATAAATCATCTGAAAGTTACCAACGCAAGTGCAGAAAACTAGAAAATTTCTCCTTTTTGCCGTCCGAAAATTTTTTTTGTGTGATAATGTAATTTTGTTTTCAAACCAGTAAGCACCAACTAGAGACGGTCCAGCTCTGTCTTGATTCGAATTTTATACTCTTTTTGCTGGCTCTTTCTCTTTGTACGGCCTGATCCAGGCCGTAAAAAGTTGCTCGCCTCCTGTGCCTCCATATTTTGCCGTGTCTCCATTCGAGGAAAGGGTCAGTTAGCAATAACAGCGCGTGCCCCTAATTTTGCAGGAATTTAGGGGACGCTTTCACTTTGTAATAATATTGTTTTTCTTAAAATAAAAGAGTTTCTTTTGTCTGCATTAGCGTTGATAACTTTTAAGACGTTTTATCGTTCTAGCTCTTGAAAAATTTCGTCGAAGCTGTTTTCCGCGAGATGATAGTGCGACACGAAAAGCCATCAATTAAACAAATTTTTTAATTATTTTTAGTTATTTCGCTTGTGTTCTCGTTACTTTGATGTAATGCACTTATAAACAGTTGATTTAACTTTTAGCTATATTACAGTAATGAGTTGTTTAACTACAGTAACAATTTTGTAGTATATGCATAAATAAAACATAAAAAGTTCAACTTTTCCAAAATTTATTTTTGTTAGCTATTACCAACATTTTTGGACTAATTACTTAAGGGCTGTGGGCAAATCGACATTAATATTCTTCAACTTAAGAGAGGTGAGGTGTCGTTACGTTTCTGAGATAGGTCGAAGACTATGTCTACACTGTGTTTGAATTATTAATTTTTGTACTTTTTTTAATGCCTGTGTTCGAAGTACGATAACGTTAACGTATTTAGAATTAAAATCATGATATAAGCCCAAGTTGCAGAGGGCTGTTGACTCAAAAATCATGCGAGTTTTATGGTTTTTGAATTGTGCGTTGAGATTTCTGTTCTGCTTTCGTTTTTTGACGTCGGCTTATTTGATTATTGGAAGGTAGCGACAGTGACCTTTGATTTTTGTGTATTTACGAGTTACGTGAATGAGTGTCCCGCTTCTTGGAAAAATACAAGTTTGTCGCTTAGAGCGATACGACTAAGCGTAATTCTCGTTTGCTTTGCTTCAACCGCAATCACACTGTAAGAGCTGCCCACTGCAAAGCCAAGATCATAACGCAGTTTCCAAAAGTCAATTTATCCTTTTTTAGAAAAGTTCAGTGGCGTAGACAGAATTTTGTCGTGGGGGAAGTTTTTTTCATCAAATAAGCCAAAGAGACAATCATTCTGGGAGCACTGGGATATGTCCGTAATTTTGGAAAATTACGCTAAAGAATAAGTAATTTCTTGCTTTCAAGAACGAGTTTTTGGATATTGCTTGCACGAATGTATTCGCGCCACTGTATACGTGATTATTTGAAAGGCGTATGCGAGTATATAATAGTAAATGAATTTAGGACAGGAAATTAGCCAGAAGTGGATCATGGTAATGGTGAAAACGTCAAAGCTAACAAAAAATACCCAGCATTGCATTACAAATTTAAGCCTTCTTCACAAGCTCATAGTCAAACAATTTTTCACTTCATTAGCGAGGACTTCATGGAAGCCGAATTTCTACAGAGTCACCATGAAAGAGAAAACAACGGCGACAAGGACTCACGTCAAATACTACCAAATAGTTATTACACAGGGCCCACATGAAATATTGATTTAACATCTCTCACCGCAACATTGAGGAAGATATGTTGTGCCTTGTACAAACTATAGCTTCGCCAAGGTACAGATTGTAACAAAGTGACACTAGGAAATGTTAAAAAGTGACGGTATCACAATTAATTTCAAAAATGTATTGTAAGATACTTTGTGTGGCCCCTGGCTAGCCCAATATCTTACATAGGACTGTAACGAAACGCGCTGGTTCATCTTCAACAGCACGACGAGTTTATTGTATGTCTCTCACGTAAACAAGCATGTGAGGCAGATGAACGGAAGCGGTTTCTAAAAGCACAAACAATCCAACACCAAGCACAAGACTTTCGTACCGTTTACTTATGAACCAGGATTCCTTTGACAATACCGGTACTGCTAACCGCACAAGTATGAACTAAAAACGAAACTGATATCCTTACATGAAATTGGTCACACAAAAGATAATTAGGCATAGAAAACGTTCCAATAATAACACTAAATGTGGTGTTTCAAGGCGTGATAATAAGTCTTGGCATTCGTGGAAGAGTAGCTCCATCAACCCGGGTTCGAAGCTTTCCAGAACTAGATACGACGTAACGTGTATACCATCGATTTTTAAGGAGATTTGGACTCCCAAATCCTTCCTGCCTTGCCTACACCACTAGATGAGTTACATATGTTATTAATTATTGCTGGTAGGCTACGCATTAAATTGAATTCAACTTCAGTAAAAACTGTGACTTGAAGTGTTTTTGAAAGTAGCCTACTGAGAGCAAGGTCTTACAGTTTGTGAAACCAGGTACCGGTGATTTTGTTTTTGATTTTCGCTGTATCTTTGCATTTAAAATACACAGCACAATTTTAGTCAAGTAGTTGATTTGTTGTGGAGGTAGCTTTGCATTCGATGGATTTGTCCGAAGATCAAATCAGTGCAATCGTTGCTATCAATCAACCATCCCGGCTTACTTCTTGCTGTTGATACTGGACGGACACCATTGATTTGTATTTGAACGATATTTTGACTTTTACTTTCAATTTGTGATGGTTGTTGTTATCCTGCCTTTTTGGGGGATGGTAAACAATAGAGCCGGGCAACTCCCCATGGCCTGGACCTCAGTTTGTAAATACAGAGTCGCCTGTACGCGTAGAGAGTCCATAGCAGAACAGATTAAGATGAGTAGACTAGTGTATTGGGTTGGGTGACCATAGGCGCTGCACATAAAAATTCTCAATTCTGGAGAGATAGGAATTCCGAAGAAGGTTGTGTCCATATCAGCAAAAACAAAAGAAAGGGTACCGGTACTACTTGCTCAGTAAAGGTTTGTGTGTGTAAAAAATATTGATGGGACAAAACACTTCCGGTCGAAAGGAAGAGAAATGAGGAAACGAGAAGTAAGAGGAGACAGACTACAAGGAACTGCATATGGCTGGAGCACCGCATCTCGTCTGGCCAATTCAATAACCGTGTTGTTACGAGGAAAAAATGAATCATCGGAAATTTAAAGTAGACTGATTGATTGAAAAATTTTGCAATATGAGTCTGAAAAAGAAGAAAAAACGGAGAAGCATGGATGAAGATGGAAAGAATCTGAGAGAAGAAGTGGTCGGCAACGTGGTCGAGTGCGTTGGAGTGCTATTCGTGGCGACAATAATCGTCAGTTCACATACCATGATGGGCACTTTGGTATCTTTGGGAAAGGTACTTTACGGATATATTTCTTGCTTTGATTGCAGGTAGGTAGAAATGCTGAGCCAGCAGTACCGGTAATCCGAAGTGGGTCTGAACTTAAAATGCTCTATGCACTACGCAAAGGTTATTCCGTGATCGCGAGATAAACGGCCTAAACTTGTTAGTGCTGCCGAGACCCGCTTAGAATGGGCATATTGGCGCAAGTTTATCAGAAAACCTTGAAGAAACTGGGCCCGCGGAATAGGAAGATACGGTACTTCAAAGTCACCAAGTTGGCTACTGGTGAGAGCAACAAAATTTTATTTTCCGAAAAAGAGAAGAGACCGAAAAAATAGAGAAAGGGGGATGGTAGAGGAATGGCCGGCCTATGAGAAGACTAGGCAAAATGATTTAGACTGAGAGATTCCCAAAAGAAACCGATAAGTCTCAGAAGGAGAAAAGAAATACTTGAAGATGAGAAACGGCCTGTGACTGTGCAACTGGGCGCTCGGAAAAGGCGTTTATAAGGCGAATTAGTTCCTGTATTTTGGATCAGAAATCAAATTTTATATCATTGTAAGTGCTCTTTTTTCGTGGAATTATTTTTTAAGGTCAATTGAAATTTTCTAGCTGGCAACTGTTGTAATTAGTCACCTTTGGCGGAAGCTTTAAAATAACTGAAATGCGAGGTGCCAGAGATGGTAACTTATGCTATAGAAATTGGAGTTTCAAGCTCACTGTTTTACTTGTAAACACCCAAACCATTTGACCATAAATAACAGCAGACAGCTAAATCTCAAATAATTTGTGGTTGCTAACAATAACCACAAAGAACAGACCTCATGAAGTTAAACCCATAATTGTTTTCAGTGCTGAGGTAGATACAAATTTGTAATTGCACCGAACAGAGATTAGCGTATTGGCGTTTGCATTAAGCTTAAGTGTATTATGTCATAGGGAGTCTGAATGGTAACAGGAACAAAATGCATTACAAGTTATGTAAATCCAGTGTGGTTGTGTTGTGGATGAGACAGGGCTTGCCTTGCAATCAATAGACCTGATCACTTTCTTTCTTGTCAACTTCAAACACTTTAAAAGTAGTGTTCACAGATTTCTTAATTTGCACTGAATGACATGAGTAATTGTGAAAAATGAAATTCAGTTTTGCTTCCTCATTATTAAAAGTCACTGGCTATTTTGCCATCAACCACATTTTATCCTTGGAATCTATTATGCCATAGAACAGTGATTCCCAGCATTTTGAGCCCGTGGACCACTACAAAATAATCCACGCTGCCATGGACCACCACCTCTAATCTTCCAACATATAAGCTGTAACAATATAAAATTGGCAGTAGCTATTTTGCCGTCGACGGCAATTTACCCTCAGAGACTATTTTGCTGTGAGTTATTTGTGATTGGTCAATCTAAATGACGTACTAAACATGTGACTTTTGGTCGTTTCTGATTGGTCAATTTTAAAAACCAAATAAAAAAAATCTCTATCCCCCACCCTGTACACTCCCTTCCAGTGTACACTGCCCCGTACATTTACATACCTGGCCTGCCCCTTCAGTGTACACTGCCTTTCTTCTAATGCCCTGCCAGCTGAGATTCGAACCCATAACCATGGTATCTCAAGACCAGCGCACTATCCACTACACCACAGTGTCACTGGCGTAATCATAGCAAATACGGCTATATAAACACACATGAATGACTATGGCAAAATAGATTCCAGGGGCAAATTGCCGTCGACGGCAAAATAGCCACTGCCTATAAAATTCAATGACATTTGAGTTTATTACATTTACAACACGATTTAACGTAGACAGTACAAACTGCTACTATTAATTAATGTTTAATGACTTTGTTGCATCTGGATGCTTTCAACTAACAACTTAAATTGACAAACTATATTTGAGAGACCCACTCTTATTTGGTTATCGACTGATTTCAACCGGTTGCATGCACTTACTTTTGATATGCATTGACGTGAAGAATCCTTGTTTACTAAGATATGTAGTAGAAAAAAGTAGAAGATGGTTGAAAGCAATTCTACTGACATGTTTAGACCCTTCAATCTGGGACAGCCAGAATTTGGTTAGATTGCTTGCGGTGAACATCATAATTGCTATCCCAGATGCCTTCAGATCAAGAATTTCTTCTTAAAAGTTTTCCTCCACCTCATCAATATTGGCCTGGAATGGATCCTGAACCTATAATGAAGCAACCTCTTTGCAGGAAAAATATAATCAAATTTTGATCTCAGCAATGTTTAATGATCTTCAATATTACATGCTCGTCTACTTGCATAATTTCTGGAAGCTCACTGAATTTACAAAATTGATCAAAACTATCCTTTGGAACTTGCTTCAACCACACGTCGAGTTTCCCCTTGAACGCTGTAATTTTCTCCATTGATGATATGATGTCTGCTCCTCACCTTTGAAGAGAGATACAAAAATTATTTAATGCATCAAAAATATCTGCAAGATATGCCAAGCAAAATGAAAATTGATGAGATCCAAATGAGTGGCATAAACTGTCTTCTCATCTTTTAGAAATGTGAGCAATTCACTGTGTAGTTCAAACAATCAGTTGAGCACTTTCCCACAACTTAGCCATGACACATTAGTATGGAAGAGAAGAGTAGTGTGCTCAGCTCCGATCTCTTCACATAAGCACTTGTACAGCCTGTAATTTGTTGCTCTCCCATGAATAAAATTTTTGATGTGAACTATAGAATCCATTACTTTCTTCAAGTTATCAGGCAGTGTTTTGCTCACCAATGCATGTCAGTGTAATATGCAGTGGATTATGATTAAATTTGGGATTCATGTTTTTTGACAGTGCCGCAAGCCCCGATTTACAGCTAAGCATAACTGATGCACCCTCAATACACACATACCCAATTATTTCAAGAGAAATGTATTTTTTTCCAAAAAATTTTTTATTAAATTTGTGACATCTGTTGCAGCAGATGTAGTTTCGAGACTTTCACAGAACAAAAATTTGAGGCCGGTTTAGTATGTGATCTAACCAAAAAATATGATCTACCACCAACTCTAACCCTAAAACTTTTAGGTAGATCACAAGCTAAACTTGAAACATATGGGTAGATTGCATGCTAAACCAGAACCAAAAATTCTTCCTTTAGCTCAAATTTTGTTTTTTTCTTTTTGTACGTAGCATACAAATACAAACAATCAACTAATACATGCAACACCAGTTTACTTATTCAATTGCAAGGCTATGGGAAAAGCACTGTTCTTTATACTGTGTACAATTTGAGCCAAAATGTCGCTGCTCAAGTCCTTGATACACCTTTTTACAACCTGAAATTTAGTTTTGTTGCTGCTCCATTTTTCAACATAATTTCAGCCACTTATATGAGGCAAGGCTTTGTAAGGTCCTCACCAATGCTGTGTGCTCTTTTACTGTTCACAATCAAGTAAGCTGCTCTATACAACGCATGCAACATTGGTTTTAGCATGATGGTATTTGTTTTGTTCAACTAAGAACAGTGCCTTTTTGATCATACTATAAACAGCTGATCTGCCATTTGCTGCAAAATATATTTTCAGTTTGGATGGTTTTAAGCCCGAGTTTGCAAAAACGTGATTGCAAAGAATGAATTGTGCTTTCTTTGTCCCATCTTTTCTGACCTTTTTAGTGAAGCCAAATTAAACGTAATTTTCATTTCACCTTTTTTTTTGATGTATCAAGTTATATGACAGTTACTTTAGCTTAGGCTGAAGCATCCACAAATTCTGAGAGGTTTAACAAGAATTATATATCATAAATGTAACACAAGAAAACAAGATGTACTAGAATTTTTATTAAACACCCGCTGACAACTGTTACCTAATTCATAAGCTCTGAGCTGTGCCTAACTAGCAGCTAGCCTTGACTGTACAATATACATCACCATTGTTACAAAAATAAACACAATAAGCCTATCATTGAAAATTGACAGAAAAACTCGCATAGAATTTTTGAGTAAGCATTAATGGTAAATAATAAATTGTTTTCATAGAAGGACTTCTCGGTGAACCATTAGAGAAGCCCCGTGAACCACTTGGTGGTCCATGGACCACTGGTTGGGATTCACTGCCATAGAACAATTGTGATCGGCCAATTTCAATATATTAAAAATGTGACTTTTAGTTGTTTGTGATTGGTCAATTTCTATGTTGAATTAAACATGTGACTTGACATAAATTCTAGGCAGTGGCTATTTTGCCATCAATGACATTTTACCCTTGGAGGCTGTTTTGCTGTAAGACATTTTTGATTAGTCACTTTTGATGATGTATTGAGTATGTGATATTTGGTTGTTTTTGATTGGTCAATTTCAATGATAAATTTAAAAACCTTGCTCTCCCCCCAGTCTACACACCCCCACTCCCTTCCTGTGTACCCTACCTCATACATTTGACATGCCAGGCCCCCTCCAGTATATGCTTCCTATGTCTAGGTACCCTGCCAGTCGAAATTCCAATCAGTAACCATTGCATCTCAAGGCAGCTGCACTATCTGATTATTCATGCATCACAGCATCATTCACAGAATTGTAGCAATTATGGCTATATAAACATACATGAATGGCTACGGCAAAATAGCCTCCAAGGGTGAAATGCTATTTTAGGAAAAATAGCCGCTTCCAAAATTTTATTTCCAGTGTGCACTCCCCTTATGCTGTCAAAGAACACTACCTGAATCCATAATCATTGCATATGAAGGCAGAAGCACTGTCCGCTCTGCCACAGTGCCACTCAGGGTAACCAAGCAAATGTGTTTATTTGAAGACACACAGACATTTATCAGCGAAATTTACTCCAAGGGTAAAGTGCCATCAGTGGAAACAGAGTTGCTGCCTTTT
Source organism: Trididemnum clinides (assembly GCA_963675345.1). Classification (NCBI taxonomy): domain Eukaryota; kingdom Metazoa; phylum Chordata; class Ascidiacea; order Aplousobranchia; family Didemnidae; genus Trididemnum; species Trididemnum clinides. Next base: position 44,547,668 of record OY776285.1, on the reverse strand, counting down.
TGGAAAGCTAGCCTATCATGAAAAAAGTAACCAAGCAACTGAAAAAAAATTGCTATAGATTGAGACTGATAGTTGACTCTATTACATCATAGTTTGCAAATGGCAAAGGATAAAATTTTTTGAAGACTGCTCATCAAAGTATAGGCCAGAACAAAAGCATCCCTTGGTTCTAGTGATAGAACATCTTTGCACCAAAAAAGGGCCACAAAACTTCATGATCTGACCTGCTGATGATATGTTTATTTTATTTACTACTCTAAATAATGAGAAACCTACTATGCATGACTTAGTTTGTCTAAACTTCATTTCAACAGCGAGTGTATTGTGCTGGCTATGCCTGCACACCTTGTTCAGTGTGCTTTTTTACCTAGCCATTACATAGCTAGCTGCCTAACCAATGTTGCCATGCTATTCAATATTGCTGTATTATGCTAGACAGTTTCAGTTTTAATATTTTTTAGCGTGCATAAGTCAGTAAGTTATTTCATTCTTGCATAGAGTTTTTTGTAGCATGTCTGAAGAACAAGCATCTAGTAGATATAAAAGCATTATCAAAAAAGCAAAAGAGAGTCGATCATCAAAAGAAAAGCTTTTAAATTCATCTCATGATGCCAGCTTTACTATCTTACGGAAAAAAGCAAAACAGAATTTGTGTAAGTATTTATCATAATGGTAGTGCTAAGAACAGCTAGACGTGTTGACATTGTGTGGTTGGTACTGTAGACCTATTGCTAAACATCTTGAGACAGTGTTTCACAATCAGTAAACCTCAAAGCTCTGTTAGGAGGGCAACAAACTATTACAGTCCTTTGAAATTAGCTACGTATTTTCTTGAAAATAGGTAGATGGTTTTCTTTTGATTAGATCAAGTTTACCTATTAACAGTAATTGTATGTATTCAAAATATTTTGTTTCTGTCCCCTATCTTGTTTTTTCATTGTCATTTTGCCACAGTGTTTCATAGTGTGGTACTGCCAAGACAACATCAGTAAAAGTGGAACACAAGCATGTAAGTTTGGTAAGGGCTTCCATGGAGTTGTGCTAGGATACTATAGCTCATGATATTGAGCTAGCTAACATGTAAGTTCTAAACCTATAGTTAAATATAGAATGTTTGCATAATTGTTTATTTGATTTAGTTAAGCAATATAATAGCATTAGTTATGTTTTTACTGTTTGATGTGGCAGCTAAGTTTTAACAACATGATGTTGTTCTGCTGATGTTAACTCTTATCATCTTCTGCTTTGATTTACTTACTTGTTGATGGTATATCTTACTCTGTTACTATCTATTTTCAGTGATGCCAATTATAGGGGGCCACACCCCCGGAAAACTTTTACTGGGAGGGCAGCCCCTGTTGATCAAGTAAACTACTTGGTTTTAAATGGAATCAGTTTTCATATTTTGTTACCCAGGCCCGCTATTTTAAAATAAAGTTTATTAAAATCATCATATGAAATTGTTTGCAATTTCCAAAAATTGCTGATCTTTCATCTTTGCTGGTTTCATTTAAATTGGTGACAGCTTGTTTGCTGCATTGGTTATGCAAATTATTATGTCACCAAAGTGTGACGCCACAGCTTTGCCCACCTGAATATTTTGAAAACCCAACACCTATGTCTATTATTTGTTGTATGTCCATTCAAAGTTTTTCAAGATGTTGCTGGGTTGATATACCGTATGTGTAAAAGCAAGTGATTTAGCTTGCTATTTAAAAAAATATGAATTTTTTTTTTTTTTATACTGGATTGTGTTTGATTTGAAGCACGTTCATTTGTGATGCGTCAAACAATGGCTCTTTCTTCCAAAAACAAACAACTTGTTAGTGCTTTAAGTCAGAACAAGCAACTCAATTCAGAGCTGGAATTTAACTATCGAATGTTACAGGTGGGATACCAGTTTGATTGTGTATTCTTGCAGTGTTCTTTATTTTTTACAACTGGGCATGCATCCATGGCTGTGCCCACTTTTTACATCCAGCAAGCTATTTTTTGCCAAAAAGTTAATTTTAGTGTTTTAGTGCATTTCAAAACCACAAAGTAAAAGTGCCCATAAAGTTGATGGCAAATTTTTTGAAAATCGCTCTTGTGAAAACTATTTATTGATTTCTCATGGCCCAATTTATTAACTTATGTTCATCTCAAATTTGGTATGTTTGGTCATTAATCAGTTTTATATCAGGACCCTTGCTTTCAAGCAGCAACACATGTAGTTTGTTTTGATATTTTGTGATGAAACTGGGATCAAAGATTTACAAGGTATACTTTTGCTAAAGTGATGATCTAGTTTCCAGAAAAGTGAGCTAGATATAAAAGCTGGGCAGACTGTGGCTCGTTGGAAAAAGGATTAGGCTTAAATCTTTTGGTTTAAATCAAAATTTTAGAAAAAGCACTGAGTTATTATGGATAATTTTGCTTCCAATGTCATCAGGTAAGCAGCTAGAGCTCTTTTTTAAATATTTTTTTAAATCGCACAAATTTGCTCCAATTTTCTTATTCCATTTTTAACATTTGACTAGTATTTTTTCAATTTCTTATGCAAGATCAATTTTTTAAAACTGTTGTTATCTTACTAGTGAATAAATGCTTTCAAAGCGTTTTACAAACGTGCAATACACAAACATTGCAATATTTAAGTAACAGATCAGTTAATGATGGCTCTGTAATCAATTTTTTGTGCAGCAAAATTTCAAAGTGTTCGTTTGTATGTTCCTACATTTTTGTAAACTCTTGGAATTGCTGTAATTTGTTTTATTTTTTACATTGTCAGTTTCAGGATATATATTACTAAAACAGTATAATATTCAAATTCTAATGTTGTGGCTACTGTGAATTGCAGATGCATGATAAACTTTGCTTATTAATTTGACAATACGATTAGTCTACGTTACTCCATTAAATGAAGGGAGATTGTTCTCAATCTATTCTAATCATAGATTAAACCATAACTGCGTGAAAAATAGTTTTGAATCAAAAAATCAGTTGCAGTCATTCTACACAAGGCTGTACTTTGGTAAAGGATAAACTGTCAAATGTTTGAAGGTTATGAAATTCAGTGAAGAAAATGAGAATGCTTTATTTCTTTTTCAAGAAATACTAGGTCTTCGTTTACAATTTTTGTAGGTAAAATTTTTTAGTGCTTTCAGAATACGGTTGTGACAATATGCATCTGCAACGTTTTAGGGATGTTTTCTGTTGAGTGATTTTTTTAAGAAATGAAGAGACAGTTGTTTTTTTACTCTAGTATTGAATAACTTTGAACATTTTATTTCGTATGTCAGTTTACATGTTTGTTTTGTTAGGACAAGTATATGACCTTACTTATGAAGCTCAATTCACGAGAAGTTAGTTTAAATAGATGTTTGGAAGAGTTAAACAAAACCAAGGTAGCTATTTTCATTGTATTTTTTGGTAACATTTTGTAAATTATACCTTTTAGTCATGTCGTTAATATTGCTACTAGCAATACTCATTAAAATTCATCATGAGAAAAGACAAATACATGAGGGACGTTCCGGAAAGTGATGCAGCCAATTTAATTTCTTGCCAAATTCATTTAACTAACATCTCGTTTTTTACGGATTATGGATTGGTAACTAAGATTACAGATTTTTTAAAATGAAGAGTTTAAATTATTACAACGTTCTATTCAAAGTTTGAGCAATCTCTCCATTTCTTCTTTGTTAGACGGTAAAACTGGCATTACTGCTGCAGGTACTTGTGGGTTATCTGTCACCACTTTTTTTCACCAGGTATTAAATTACTATTATTTAACTGTATATATAATGTTTAAGCCTAAAATGAGTTTGGGTTAGGGTTAGGGTTAGGGTTAGTATTGCAAGAATGGCCACCCAATGAATAAATTAAAAAAAAAGTGGTGACTAACCCTAACCCTAACCCAAACTCATTTAATTTAATACCTGGTGAAAAAAAGTGGTGACAGATAACCCACAAGTACCCTGCTGCAAAGCAATCTCAGTAGTAGCAAAGAGTTGCTATTGAGTTTCTACTGTCAGAGGGAGAAACAGACTGAACACAAACAGAAGGCTAAAGCAGGTGTATGATGACTATGCAGTAAATTGCAACACAGTGATGAGGTGGGGGAAGCAAATCACTGATGGACTGGAAGAACCTGGTGAAGTTGATGTTTGTGATTGGCCATGAAATGTTAGACCATCTTCTGCTCACGATTCTGATAGCATTGATTGGACAATTGCGTTGATTACAGAAAACAGGCACAGCACTCTTAATGAGCTTGCTGTTAGGAGTAAAGCAGAGAGTTCTGTAAAGATCGTGTATTTCTTGGGATTTTGAAAAGCGTGTGCAAGTTGGATCCCAAGGCAACTTACAACGGTACACAAACAACCCCGCGTGAAAGCTTGCTTTGCATTTCTAGAATATTGATGTAGTGACAAAACCTTTCTGCATTAAATAGTGACCAGAAAAGAGACTTTGGTTCATCTTTTCACTCCAAAATCAAAGAGTGCATCAATGTAGTGACATTGTTCCACCTCACCATCCACGAAGAGGTTTTAATCTCAGTAGTATGCAGGAAAAGTGATAATGACTGTGTTCTTAAATGCTGCTGGTGTGATACTGGTAGACTTCATGTCCAAAGGAGCTAACAATCAATTTAGATGCTAGTAGTGATACAATAAAAAAGTTGAAAGCAAGAACATCGAGAGTTTGGCCTGCTTTGGTCATTTCATAAGGTTTTGTTGCTACATGACAATCTTAAGCCTCACGCCACTCTCTAATAATCCCTGAGGTCATCAACTCGTTTGGCTGAACAACTATTGCATATTCTCCAGACTGGACGCTATCTGACTTCCATTTATTTGGGCATCTCGAAGAAAGTCAGAGAGGTCAACATTTTTCCAGTAATGCAGAAAACAAAGTTGGTCGGAAACTGTTAGGAAACGCAGTCTGTAAAAATTTACAACGAGGAAAAATGTGCTGTTCTTAAAAGTTGGAAAAGTTGGTTTTGAAAGCAGGAGATTACATCGAGAAATAACTATAAAATGCTCGGTTTTTCCTATTCCGTACATTCTTTTGACATACAATTTGCCTACCTTTAAAACTAAATGTCATAAAAATAAATACGGTTGCAGTACTTTCTGAAGGCCCCTCATAATTTATCAAACCTTTTCAGTGTTGAATTGTACCTTCATTAGGATCTGTATGTATACATATTTTACCCTGTTTACCTTTCAGTGCAACAATATAGACAAAATAGAAGCAGTAAACCCCAGTTTTAATTATTAGATTAGCGAAGAATTGTCTCAACAAAACGGTAGCCTGCAGCTATCTTGAGGCAATAAACAGTTACAGTGAGCAAGCAGATAAATCAAAAAAAATTGTGGTCAAATTTTGCAATTAAATGGTTGATTGAATGTCTATAATTTAAGGCATGTTAATTGGAAATGGTGTTCTGTTTGCATACAATTGCTTGTTCAGTGCAGGACTACATCTTGTAATCGGCAAAGCTTGATAAACTTTTGCTTCAAACAATGTTGATTAAATTAATTAATTTTATAGTTATCTGAAATTGTTTTGAGTTGTCTCGTCGATTCTTGCTAGCGTCGCAATTTTTTATGTGATCATTGCAGATTTTCTAATGGGCTGCCCGTTGGAACTAACACTTTCAAATTTCTTCATAATCCACATCAAAAAAGATGAACTTTTATCTAATGGCCTGTGATTATTTCCCAAGTTACATGAAAAGCATATAGATGGCTTTTTTGCAGTATTTGGTAATGAAGGATTTTGCACTGAATTTTTGAAAAAGCAATGACACCCTGTACGAGTATGTCATATTTTAGTGATCTTAGAATGGGCCACGCAATACTTTTTTCGGACGTTGAAATTTGATTAACTTGGGGAACGGGTTATCTTGACATGGAGGAAACCTTCCAACACCGGATCAAAATTAGATTTTACTACTTTTTCCAAAAACTGGTTAGGAGATTCTGTTGTCGTTCTCTTCCATACAGCAAAAACCATTTGATAAACTCTCTCTTTCAGAAGAAGCTGCTGATCTAAAAAAACTTTTCTATAGCTACGCAATCCTCTTTTACACTGTTCTCAAAATGCAGAAATAGATGACAGAGTCAAAAAAATTTGTTAGTTTTTTTTTTGCTCGAAAGAATTTGGAATGAATTCGATTCTTAAATTCAAGCTCTAATAAAAAAACGTGTCATTGCTGAAATAGCAATTGTCTACAGAATCACGAAAGTACTGGAATGCTTTTCTTTGAAACGCCAAACTCTCAGTCCGGAACGATATGTTTATCAGTAAGTTCACCTCACATTTGAGCGTAAGAGCAAGGGAACACCTAAATAGTTCAAAGGCAAATAGTAGCGCCTTAATCATGATATACCTCGTAGAAAAAAACTGCGATGCATGCAAGAATCAATCGCACAACATAAAACAATACGATGTAGTTAAATGCTAAACATTGTCCTGACCCAAACTCCATCAAGTCTCGCCTGTCAAAAATAGTGGCCCTATACTAAACTAATAACTGTATGCAATAGTGTATGCAAAATACCATTTCTACTTAAGTTTTTTTAAATGATAGATGTTCGACACACCATTTAATTCCAATATTTGACGATTAATTTTTTTGACTCATGTGTTTGCTCAGAGTGACTATTTAGTGTCCCAAAACATCTACAGGCAACCGTTTTCTTTGGTCAAACTTTTTGCTAGTTTAGTATTTGAAACTGGTATTTCACTGTCTCTTTTTCATTTAGTTTTATGTTTTCGCGTGCTGAAAGGCGAGCACTGTTAAATATGTATGGATAGATCCTGATTAAATATAACGTCCAAAATGTTGGTTAAATATGTTGGTTTGTTTTTTTTTGATAATGATTAATTGTCTATTAATAGTAGCAACAAAGCAATGGTAACGAGATAATTACTGAAAATCACCTTTTATAATCTCTAACATACCTAGTTATCTTTTTAGTTTCATCGAAACTTGCGATACAGATTATACATTGGTACTGTAGTGGTTAGAGCTTCCGCTTCGCAGTCGGTAGACCTGGGATTCATTTCCTAAGTCGAGTCATACCAAAAGACTTCAAAAAATGGTATTCACAGCTTCCCTGCTTGGCGCTCATCATAAAAAAGGGATAGTGTGGAGAACAAGCCGGAAAGCTTGCTTGTTGTGTCCTTGGGCATGTCACTTTAAGGGATGCCTCCATCTTTATGTGTCAGACAGGTGGCCCACCCGTACTTCACCGGGTTATGACTGTGAAACTGCTCACCCAGCATGACGTAAGAGACGACTCTTGGGTACCCACCAATGGCAGTCCGCCTTGGTGGTGGGGCTACCAGTCAATCATGACTGGTTCGAAATGGGCTGCCATTCAATTAGGTTGACGGTGTGAACCTGGATTGTGGTTGGTGTCGTACTTCAATTCTGAGGAAGAAAAGGGGTCCGCTCAACGTTTATGGTGCATTTGAAAGCAAACTGCTTTGTGATGTCATGGATTAATTTGCCATAAATTCGTACTTTTATATCCATTAAGTTTAAGTGCATATCTGATCTATTGAGGTTTAGTGTCTGTTTCGATTTTGTTGTTTTTACATTTAGCAATGTTTGCAAGCGAGAGAAGAACAGTACAGGCAGCTATATGATCCTTTGCAATTGTTAATTAGCAGCGTTCCGAAGCCTGATGATTTCACAGATGCAAATGTAAATCCTCGTTCTAGTGTTGAATGCAGGTATTAACGTATTTTTATGCCTTGCGAAATGTACGAAATGCGTAATCAAGTTCGGTGGTTTAGCTGTAAGCTCTGTTGTTCACGTCGGCGCTTGACTCAGTAATGGCTAAATGTAAACTTACGTTATTTTTGTCTCAAGTTTTATTTGGTTGTAATAATAGTGTCCCTTTTTCTTATCGTAAAAGCGTTTCAATTTTGGCGTTTGCATTTTCATTCTCGACTACTGTACATTGGTAAAGCCTCAGTTTTGATAAGCATATATTTATAAAATTAGCATAAACAAAACTTTTCTGGTATTGGTTTGCAATCAATCTACATGTTTAAGAGGAAAGTGTGATTTTACCATGATAAATAATCTAGTTAATAATACATTTGGTTATACAAATGCTTTGCCACTGATAAATTTTCTTCGTTTTAGTTCTAAATCTGGCAGAGCATTTGTTCCCAGCCAAAGAAGAGATGCAAGAGTGTCACAAGCAAGCAAGGTAAGGTTTAAAGTTGTTCTTGCCTTTTGAGTCTGGATGTGGTAAATCCTATTTCATGATAAACCACACATTGAAATACTAACTAGAATTTCTACAATGAAAACATCTGTGGTCATAAACATGCCCATTTATTGGAAAAGGCTCACTTGTTATACGTTTTATGACATCTTTTAGCAACAAAGTCATTGGAAACCCAACTTGTCTATGGTGCAAGAAACGTACCATGACGAATCACGTCTTGAAATTTCACATAACACAAGTGACATGCAAGCAGATGATGGAGATTTGTCCAACAATAGCAAAGTTCAATCAGAGTAAGTAATCCGGGATAATAAACCTGTGCTACGTTTAATTGTTCTGAATGAAATGACCAGACTAATTTCTGTACTATTGGACACAAGATGATTTGAGGGTTTGTGAAAGTACAAAATCATCTTACAGCGTTGAGTCAGGAGCCACTCATCTCGTTGAGGTCGGCGCAAACCGCAGAGTGAATTGAAGCCATGAGCTTAAAAGCAAACCCCAGTTTTGTTCGGCCTTTACTGTTTGCAATCTTCTGAGTGCGTGTTTCCTTCTCATTGCATCCCACCACGTTTATTTTTAATTTGTAGAATTTCGTCACCACTATCACCATCTTCAAAAAGTGCCGATGTATCTCACGATTCCTGCATTAATTTATCAATTGCTGAAGATATCGCTGAAGTGGAAGATAACTTTTTTGACTATAGTGGTGGACTTAATTCATCTGCTGCTGCTATTGCCAGGTGATTGTTTTCGCAAACGCAAAACTGCCAGAGTTTTTCCACAATTTCTGAAAGAAAATATTGCCACTACAGGCAACTCCTAAGCGATCCTCATATAAATTTATGTGTAACTGTAATAGTTGTTCTTGTGTAAAGATCACTTGAAGTGGCAGAATCTTACAAGTTTTTTCATGTTTCTAGGTGACGAATAGGCGTAACTGCTCTCTATTTACAGAAAAGAAAGACGTCGTACTTCTATTTTCTCTATATCAAGTTTTGATCCTGATGAAGCTGATTTTAACCTTGAATGTGTTGAAGAAGAGTTAGAAACCTCAACAGATGGAAATAAAGAAAATCCCACCGAGTACAAAATCTCGGTAAGCTAAATATTGGAGCCTGTGCTTGTTTATACGGCTTGTTACTGTTGGACGTTTGTCCTCTTCCCGGCTCGTTGCCATCATCTTGTAAATAGCACTGATCGCCTAAATTTGTATATACTAGTTTTTAGCGTTTAGGCGACGAGTTATCGTAGTAGCGTTTAGACGACCATGGAAATTGCTCGTCATACGTACCATGAACAGCAACTTGTAGACGCCCACCTTCACCAAATCGCCGTCAGCCTTGTTGGTAATGGAGCCAACAGTCTGTTTTCCTGAATCTGTTCCGAATGGCTCGCTTTGTTACAACTTTGTCTGCATGTGTCACTTGCTTGATGGAGTTTGACGTGAGGTTTGGGGTTGTCCGCTTCACACAGCATCTTTATCCTGAGAAAGAGTTGAGTAACCATAACTAAAAGCTCTACATACCTATTTTGTACTACAATCCAACCATAGATTTGTTGCAAACTGAAATTGCTGTTTTGTATAGAATTCGGAGTTGAAAACAGACGAAGCGCTGCTTCAAGAAGCAACCTCACTTTTCACTGTTGAACCAACAGAAGTAAGTGACCGAAAGCTTTTTTTAAGAATTTTTCTAGCTTTTTCGTCGTAAACTAATGAAAAATGGAGAAAGAGAGAGAGATAGTTCATCTGACTTTAGCTTGTTTCAAACATTTATAAAAAAATACATGGCACGAAACCGCCTTTCTAACTCTTTTTCCAGGCATCATTAAGAGCCAATAGGTTATCCTATCAAGATGCTTCCTAACTTGGAAAGTTGCATAAAGTAGAACAAACGACTCAAGGCGTCTACTATGAGCTCAATTCGTCAACTTTTTTTTTCTATAACGAACTTTCTATTTACTATAGTGATTTAAAATGATTCGCAATTCAGAGGCTGATTTGATCTTACTGAAGCGGAGAGATGAACCTGAAAGCACACCGCTCCTTGAGGGGTTTATCATAACCATAAAAAACAAACATAAAATAATAAGTTTTGTTGCACGATAAATACTATTGCTTATCGTCAGAAAAATAAGTCAATTTATAGCAGCTTATCATCATTGGAATTTTGAAAGAGACATCATTTGGTGCTTTTTTCTTAATTTAAATGTAGTGGTATTGTTGCGGGCTTTAGAGCAAAAGGTCTGGAGTTCAAGACAGTATAGGAACGCGGCTGGTATTCGTCAGGAAGGGCATCCGGAATTTACAGTGCTGCGTTGCTTCAGTAAAAAGTCAGGTTCGAAAGCGAGTGTGTAGTTATAGACATGCATTGAATCAGCACATCTGAGCCTGCGAAACACGGAAAAAAGGACGTAGAACCGACTTTTTTCTAAACTTGTTTGTTTGCGTTTATGTGTATTGTATACCACTAACTACCCAATTTTGCGTACTACTTTTATAGGTGATTTTAATAAATTACCAAGTACTGTTTTTCAGAAAACTAACTCTGTGAAAAAAGTTGTTTTCAAAACAAGAAAGAAGAGTTTTAAAAACACGCCATTTGGAGATACATCATTTTGTAATACCCTCAACTCAACAAATTATTCTGAACAATCAATGGATCTAACGGCACCAGTTGAAAGTGAGATAGTAGTTAAAAAACCGACGAAAAAGACTAAATATGCAATAAAAAAACGAGATCAAAAGAAAAAGACAAAACGAAATGCTGAAAAAAAAGGAAAAAAAACTCAGAAACTTGACGACACAATTACAGAAAAGGATATATACGATAACAGTGCAGACAGTTTCCTGCTGAATCCCGAAAAGAAGATTGAGGTAAGAAAAATATTTAGTTTCACCAACATAAACCGCTCATCCGGCATGTGGTACGAGGCGACTTTGGCGGATCTTCCAATTGCAATTCACTGGCGATCACGAGGCTAACCGTTAACTGGCGCCATGGTGTAGTGACTAGATCGTCCGCTTCGTAGTCGGTAGACCTGGGGTTCGTTTCCCAAGTCGAGTCATACCAAAAGACTTGTTGGTGGTAGGGCTACTAGTCTTTCATGACTGGTACGAAATGGGCTGCCACCTTTCCCCTAGCTCAATTCAATTAGGTTGACGCCATGAACATGGATTGCGGTTCGTGCCGTACCTCCACCCCAAGGAAGAGGAGAGGCAACAACAACAACACAACAGGCTAACAGTTCACGATTTGGTTATTCTTGGATAATTGCAATCCAAAAAATTGCAGTTTTAGTCATGCAACTCCCTCTAGTTAGTTTTTGGTTTGCTTGATTGCACTTTCTTTCTTCCCGCTTTTTTACGGGCTTGGTTCCCGCTTGGCAGTTTTTTACAGTAATTACTTATGTTTTGCAACACACTCGCTTTTGCACCATGGTTTTTACTGGAGCAACGCAGCACTTTGAATACTGGATGTTCTTCCTGCGAATACTAATGGTAGTGTAATGGAGTTTCAAACTCCAAGCCTTTCGTTTCGAGTCGAAAACTACTATAATACCGTGACAAGTGCTCGCTTTCTTTCAAGATGTTCCTGCATTACGTGTTTTCCTTCTTGTTTTTCTGGAAGGAATGGGGTGAATCCGGCCATCTCTGCTAAGGGGACAACACCGGATAGAAACCAGGTATATGGAAGCGGTAATTTTTCAACCGCTTCCACTAACAAAAGACGAGAAAACGACTGTTGACCTTAGCAGTACAAAATTTGTCATTTACTACAATCAAAAAGTGTAAGCAAAGATACGAAAGTGGCAAAAACGACTAAAGAAGGAAAAATAGAAGCAAACAATCAAAAAGGCAGCGAAGATAAAATATTTTCAACTTGACACAGATTTATTTGTCCGCATAAACACAATGGCATCAGTTAATTCATTGCCCATTCCGACTCTGTTTTCACGAAGTACGAACTTTAAGTGGGAGAACATACGTTGAACGGATACCTGCGTGCAGGGTGAACAGCTAATGATTCGCGATACTGGTTGTATAATGAGGGGGTATTTGGAAATAATGTCCCAAAAATTTGGCAGTTTCAATCTTCCAAGCCGCTCTACATCAACAAGCGCCTCAGCAAATGCAGTAAGATCAGATTTTGCAGACGCCGTAACTGATGTCTCAGCAGCCGCTGTTGAATGTGAGGAGTTCAAATAGGCATCAAAGTTAGATACTGATGTTGCTTCACTTCCGCTTGAGTCAGTTTTTGCATCAGCACTTGCTCTTTGCACGTAGTTGCTCCTGGTTGCTCAAGAGGATTTTCGATCGAGCATCAACCTATCAACAAAAAATAAAATGATAATATCACGGTTATATAAGTCAGTCAATCCTAATATAACTAAAACATTAGTTGTTATTCTCAACTCAAATAAAATCAAGTGCACAAACGCTTACCAGTATTGAGTTGAATATAATGTCAACAAAATATATTGGTAGGTCGTCACAGCAACTAAGTCAACAAACACTACTTACCCAAACGGTTGCCAAGAAAACCTCTTTCCGCAATAAAAACTCTTGGCGTGATTGCAGAGCGGTGGCAAGAGCAGAAGCCAAATTGTTATCCAGCTTTTCCAATTTAAACACGACTTCTCTCCAATGAAGCAGGCATTCTCCCGGAGTAAGATCTTGTTTTTGAAAATAAATTGTTGCTGCGTGAGGTATTTGTAGTACTTCGACCATCATCTTGACCTCAGCCCATTCACTTTCGGTAAGGTATGATTCATGTGAGCCGAGATCCTAAACAAAACATTTCAAATCCGCTAATCGTTTAAGCATGAGGAAAGTACTCCCCCAACGGGTCGGCATGTTAGTCAGCATTCCCTTGTTAGCACGACGCTTTAGAATTCCATCGGTGTGTGGTGAACGTAGATGTTGAGCAAGTTTTCGCAATTTTGTTAAAAACTTTTCCGCTCGCCCTTTTTTTAACACGTCACGAATTCCTAACTGCAGGGTGTGTGCTCAGCACATCTCTTGTGGTATATGGTATGGTATTTACAAATGCAAAGAATCATATCACTATTTTTATATCTACACATTCGTACAGAGCAGCATTCAATAAACGTACCGTGCTCAATGCTATATCAAAGCTGATGGATACTGCAGCATGGCTTTGTAACCAATGCTTTTTTCAATTTGCCGTAGTAGAATTCCGGGCTGTTATTTATAATGATTTTGGGGTAGTTTCTCCGAATCGGAGAAAGTGGCCTGAATAATATGTTTTCCAAGTACGAGCCGACTGTAGTCAGTAGAAAGCAGTATGCATGAGTTGCTTTCCAAGTACAATTTCATCTTGTTCATAATAAATAAACCAAAAGCGATATCGACCCCCTTCGGTTGTGACCTCCATTAGAGCTGCGTCTCACTAATATGACTCCTAGCATTACAGCCACATAAAGACACGAATGTCAATTAGGCGTTTAGATCTATGTCAGCTATAAATGAATTGTAAAGTGTTCCTATCGCTTGTTCATAATTCAGGATATTCTCCTTTCTATGTTGTTGTTTGTCAGTTCACGTAACACCAGCTTCGTCATACTTTTGTAAGCCTTTGCTCTGTTGGGGTAAATTGAAGGCTGCATTTTATTTTCACAGCAATTTTCAAAAACTTAAAACAGCGGTTTTGTGTCTGGAGCCTGCCATCTCCAACACTTTGTCATTTTGAGGAGACAAAAACCTATCCATATATTGCTCTTACTTTACCTACTTCGCTTAAACTTATTGTTCCGAACTACTCTGTGTTTGTTTTCTCTTAGATATTTGAACTCTTGTTGAATGTAGAGTCTAATCCAGGGGTGGGAAACCTACGGCCCACGGGCCGCATGCGGCCTCCGACAGCATTTTGTGCAGCCCGCGAACACTTGAAACTTCAGTAAACCTGAGTGACGATGATAGGAGCGGAAACAATTGCCGTATTGAAGAGCCAAAAACTTTACATGCCACGATGAAAAAGGCATTTGTCAGTTTTCACAGACGCATTTTCCGTCCATCCAAAGGGTGATGACCTTTTTTTGGAGACCATCATGTCCATGCTCTATTATACGACAATGCAAGAAGGTGTGACCATTTTTTTTGGACACTTTCATGAGCACTGGCCCTTGGCCAACTCTTCAGTGATCAATGCGGCCCTCCAGCTAAAAAGGTTGCCCACCCCTGGACTAATCCTTCTGATTAGCGAAGTGCGAAATTTCGGTCGTATTCATATAAGGCGAGCAAAATTAAAATGAGAGACGCACTATTACGTAATAGAGAGTTGGCAAATTCAGACGTTCTTCAAGTTGAAAATAGGATTACATCACAATCTTCAACTTGCTGTCACAAGATTCTATTACTAACTATTTATATACACGGAACACCACTACGTAAAAGAAATCAATATACTGAAATAAGAAATAAATACTATTAATAAACCAACAACCTTCGCGGTCCTTTCACGGAACACACCTACACGTTTTGTGGAACCCCTATTGAAGAGCACTAATGTAGAATGATGAAAATGTTTTCGTCGTTAGTAATTTGCTTTTCAACGTTTTCAATCCCAGGTCAAGGTCAGTTAACTTCATTCAAATCATCATTTTATTGGCTTCGTTTTATTGTCCAAACTACCTTTTTCTTACCCGTAATCGATAGAAAATGTGATGCTAGTTTTTCTCGTTCTCTCGCGCTAATGATATCGCACGTTCAGTCCGATTTATAGTGCAACTTCACCGTTTAATCCCCTGCTTGGCGCTCAGCACATAAGGGATAGTGTGGAGAACAAGCCGGCAAGCTTACTTGTGTCCTTGGGCAAAACACTTAACGGGATGCCTCCGTCTTTATGTGGCAGACAGATGTTGGGGCCAAGCATTCTACCCGTCGTGGTGGCCCAGTCTGACGAAAGACATGCAAATCGAGCATGAGCTCATACGCGTGAATGAATGAATGAACCGTTCAATCCACGTCGGGAAACGGACAAAGCTTTTTCGCCTAGTTACTCTTCAAATCAAATAGCCTATGTGGAAGCATAAGCGGTAGATCTTTTGCGCTTCCCCTTCCACAGAGAAAGGACCGCTTCCACATCCTAATAAAAACTAAATTACTGCTACTTTCTCTAATGTTAAAGTAATCACCAAATCAGAAGTACGATTGTTGCGACTCTCAAATTATTTTTCCGACTTTCTTGGCCGCCCAATAGGTTTAAAGCCGCTTTCGCTTCAGCATCAGTCGGTTTTTTCTTGTTGCGATGGCAGTTTTGGCTGAGTGTATCTTTTGCATCGGGTCTTTAATGACGTCTAAAGCTAGCTGCTGACTCGAATACGGGGTATGACCATTAAGCAATCTCCAAAAGACTTAGTTCGTGTTGTTTTCTATGAGTTGAATAGAATCGTGATCAATTGTCATTCCATTAAATATAACCAATTTCGAACGTGAATGTGTCAATTTTTTAATTTTTAGCTCGTTAGCAAGTCAAAGCCACCAACCATGAAAGTGCGATCGTTGCCAATGACTGACATCTCAAACGAGTGAGTTATAATCCGTTTTGTTTTTGCTTGAATTAGGACGCCTGTTGCATTTAATTTTTGATCGTAACTTTAAACCTCGTCATTGAATTCTTGACAGAAAGGTTGGCTGCGTGGACGGATGGGTTAAAGTCCCGTTTTAAGACTAGTACTACAGTTGTAATCGAGAGGTTATGTGTTCAAACCTTGAAATTACTGCGTATTTGTGACCTTAGTAAAGGCACTTAACGATGATTTCCCCCGCTCGGCCAATTCTTAACAAGCATTCATAGGCCGTAAGCTGTAACTTGTAAAAGCTTTAAAACACGAGTTGGTTAAAAAATTTTGGTGGCAAAATAGTTTTTGCAGATTTTGATTTTCTAATACAGTAGGAACTTCCAGCAAAAAGTTTTTCTCTTCGCAGTTTTTGTGTAATTGCGAAGTTTAAGGGAGCATTGCTATTTTGGTGATTGTGTAGACAAAAATTGGTGATAAAAAAGTTTTATAAATGTAACCTAACTTAAGTTTTTTTTTTGTAAAAGTAGCTTATAGTTGTTATGGTGGAATTATTCTTGGTTGTTTTTGTTTCTATTTTCATATACGTATCCCTAATTATTTTTGTGGTGTCCTTCTGAAAAATGTAAGGCAGGGTATAGGCTAGCTGTTTTAAAAACCTTTGTTAATGGTACTTTAAGTATTTTTTTTTATATAAGATTGCAGGCATTGAAGCTAATGGATTGCAGGCAAAAATACGATATTTTATATTTCTTTAAATGATTGCAGGCCTGGCTTATTGTTTTTTAACGCCAGGATATCATTGAGCTCATTAATTTTAAGATGCGTTATAACCGAAATGATGATTGACAGCGTGTTGGTTCAATATCTATGTTATGAGATATTGTGCTATTTTTGGCGCTTTTTAACTGCCATGCATTTTTAGCGCCGCAACATGTTGTAATTACGGCTGAGTTGACAACTAATTGCGGTGCCCAATAATTGACTGCAGCTACAGTCAAACAGCAGTTATTACAAACTAGCCGGCGTCGCCCAGCAGAGCCCTCCATCAGTAATGTCCGGGTTTAGTGTTTCGGTTCAACCGGCTGCGCCGGCTTTACCCATCCGGCTCTTGTGTGAGCAGTAGCGAAAAGTAAATGGATTTTGTGTACTTTCACAATTCTTCTATACTAAATTGTCATGATCATATTCTCTTGATCATGACTGCAATGCTCACAAAGAATCTTGCCCCAAATTATCGTTAATACGTGAGGGGAGCAGAGATTAATTAAAACTGACTGTAGCATCGAAATGGTGGTTGCTGTCACAATTAAAGAAAAAAAATATTTAAAGGTAAGCCTATTTTGCCAATTGGTGCTGCCGCTTTCCTATTTATATTTGTGGTATTAAGCTCCTAATTTGGTTGCGCACTCTTGGTCTTGTTTCCGGCATAGCGACAAAAGCGTCACTCGAAGAGCCCCCGTCAGTAACGTCGGGATTGAGAGTAGTGGCTCAGCCGGCCAAGCCAACTTTACCAATCAGGTTCTTGCATAAAGAGTTACCAAACGCTCCTGTGTTTTCTGCACATAAGATTTTCACGACTTTTTGTGCTCCTTTTCCTAATAGAATATCTCATTTCAAGATCCTGGCTATGCCTTAGGTCCATGTGCTCTGTTCATTGCTGACACGAACTCAAGGGAGCCTTGCGTTTCCCATAGTTTGGAAGCAGGGATTGCATTTCTGATGTTGAACTTTTCCAAAGCAAAAGGGCAAAAAAAATGTCTTTCGTGTGGTGCGATTTCACACAGTGACACTGTTTTCTTTTGAATACCCCTTAGACTTTCTCAATTTTTCGCTGGCTACACATTGTGTAGCATGTTCTTTTCTCCCTGCTTGACGTGCTGTGGGAAGTTTAAAGTGTCCTTGCTTTTCCTCAAATGTTTGGTTTGACCCTGGTAGCTCTATACAAAGTCATTATAAAGCAAAATACTGATAATATCTCTCATGTGGTACGATTTAACACAGTGTGTTAAAACACACAGACAGAATTGCGCTTTATATGTTAGATGTGATGCGAAAAAAAAGCTTTAAAACTATGCACTATGCAGCGATATACCCACTGACTTCATTTTGATTTTGTTTGCGGTTGTCGCATGGACAACAATCATAAGACTAGTTAGGAGAGACACAGGGGCGATACCCCCCCCCCCCTAAATTTGTTGTGCATAATCAAAAACAAAGGTATTTTCTACGGCTACAAGATATCGATCTTCAAACAATTTTGTGATTTAGACTGACAAAATTGGTGGTTAAAAAATTTATCTCAAAAAAAGGGTCAAATGATAAAGTTGAGGAGCAGGAAAATATATTTTTACCCAACCCAAAATTTGTTTTTGGCTGCGCTAATAATCACAACTATACCAGTCGGTGCTTACAAAGTGGGCACATTTACGCGTACATCTGCTTTACAACCCGCACATTTTGCAATAACAGTATAGTCAACTCCAACATAGTTTCAAAATATCAAGTATAAGCAGACGATATATGCTGAACATGTTATACAGAATGGGGCAGAAAAATCTCCCACATTTTATATTCCGAAAAAATAGACAAAAACTTTTATTGTAATTTTTATTACATACTTACATCGCTATTTGATTGCCATTTTGTGTGAACTGTGTTTTCAAAAATAACGTCCTCAAGGTGGCGCCCTCGAGCTTCCATACACTGCTGTAAGCGATTCCTAAAGTTTTCCATCACCCTCCGCGTCATTTCTTGTGGAATTTCTTTTACTGTTTGGCGAATAGCAACTTTCATTCCATCAATGATTGTTGGTCAGTGCTTGTACACCGCTGCCTTAGTAATCACAAGGTGAAAGGTCAGGTGAATGTGCTGGCCATCCAATATCACCATGCAAAGAAATCAAATGCGCTGGAAAAACATCAATTGATTTTTTTGCAGTATGAGCGGTTTTTCCATCTTGTTAAAACCATACCGTTGCATTGTCTCCGAGTTCCTAGAGCTTAAAAGTTTTGCAGCATCTGCACATAACGAACTGAGTAACTGAAACCACTTTGCCTCCTCAAAGAAGTAAGGGCCCCAAACTCCAAAATTCGCAATTGCACATCACACTGTCACTCGCTCACGGCGAGTAGGCCTTTCACGTAGCTCTCTTAGGTTACTTTCTGTTCAATAGCGAAAACTTTGCTTGTTGACAAAACCAGATAATTGAAAGTGAGCTTCGGCACTGGTAATCAGAACAGCAATAGCAGGAACATTTTCAAGAAAAATCTTTACAGCACGCTACACGAGTTTCATGGTCTTGCTCCAGCAATTTTTAAGCAACCATTAGTTTATATGGGTGAAACTTGAAATTACTATGCGAAATCCGTGTTACGCAGCGAACAGAAAGACGCAATGCAGCAGAATGCTTATAAGCTGAACGGCTCGAAGATCGCAAAACGAACTCTTTCACAATTTGGATGTTCTCTGGAGTTCGAACGCATCTTGGTCTTCCAGGATGTTTCCTCTTGAGAGCTGAGCCTGTAGCTCTAAAGTTTTTGACTTGGAGCGGTGTAGTTTTTTCGTCAAGAACAGGGTCGTGCCTACTCTTTTGAAAGTGATTTCCGAACTTTTTCAAGGTTTCCATTACAAATTCTCCGTTAGTAAGAAAACTTTGCACAATAAATGCGCGGTGTGTATCCAGGCCATATCTAAACTTCAAAACTTTAAAAAAAATTTAATAAATCACTAGTTATTCTAATCTCTCACTCTAGAAAACAAAATGGCTGGATAACTGCAACAGCATTGCCATAGTAAGACTTTAAAACGTCTGAGGGTTTTCTGTCCAACCCTGCGCTAGAACTGAACGTTTTCGGCTCAACAACCTAGCCTTCGTCGGAGTATCAAAATTGCATGTTTTCAACATCATTCGGCAAGTCGCACTGTTATTTTTCGCGGGTCGCAAGTTGCCCATCTTTGATTTAAACGCTTCAAATTCTGAATAAGTTCTTTTTTCAGAATGAGCGATGATTCTTCAGCTTCACGACGTAGTCGTCGCAGAACTGCCGTATGTTTGTCGTATAAAGAACCAAGCATTTCTAAGTAAGTAAAGTGTGGCAGGTTGGATTTTTTCAGTTGCAGAAATATGCAAGTGGCGGTCAAACGACAGTTTAGCTTGACAGGAAAACTCATAAAATTATCTTGGCGCTCTGTTCTATGTCCTGTTGTGTATCTTCTGTAGGATTCGATAATTTGGTGGGTTTTTATACCGGTAAATGTAATTGAAGCATGCATGTCTGTCGTAAACCAAAAGAAAGTTTTTTGAATGGTTTATAAAAATTCGTTTAACGGCAATTTTTTACAATCTTGTAAAGGTACCAATATAAGCAAATTCTTCGTATGAACTAGGTGTATTTTTTCTCGATATCAAGTGGTGGGGAATAAGAATTACCTGATATTCAAGAGCTAGTGTTTCTAAAGTTTACCTCTTGATTTTAATTTGAAATAATCATTGTATTTTAACGTTTGTTGTTTACCTTTTTGAGGGGATTACAAGTCGTTTGTGAAGAGCATTTCCAGGTTCACACCACAAACCAAAAATAAGATTAGGTAAAGATAAAACGGTTCTTCAGTTGGACACGGTAAAGAAATACTATTTGCAGACTGGTGGCCCCACCACTGAAACGATGGCTGCCATTGAGGGGCGCCTAAATCTCATCTTTTTCAAGATATAGGTCATTGATGAGCATTTAATGTGCAGCATTTGTCGTTACTCTTGTCCTGTGAAGCAGGCAATTTGAACATAATGCATTTTTAGCCGATGTCAACCATGCAGCAATATTGCAGTACTTCCAAGTAAACATATTGTTTAGGAAATTACGTCAAGGCGACAAGCTTTTCCCTGTTTCGTTTGTACCCTGATGAAAGAGGAGTTGGATTTTAATCAAAAGTATTAAGCGTTTAAGCTGAGTAGAAATCATTTATATGACTTATTGTGTTTGTTTTCTGGAACTCTTTTAACTGCCTTTTCATTACGCCTGTAGTTAATATGTGAAGTAGTTGTAGACGGAAATTTAACAGAAATATTCTAGCATTAACTATACCGTTTTACTTCAATGGACGTGTGTCCATCTTTTCTCACGTTTGTGTACAAAATAAAGTTGTTTTTGATGAATGGTCAAGTCTTGTTTCTCGTTCTTCCCTCATTTTATCGTCAATAAACTACGAGGGTAGTAGTATTTGCGACGGTAATTGACAACAACAACTTCCAAAGTGCACTTTCGTTAATTTGATCTGCTTGCGAGAAATATGCGATATTTTAATGGCAATTATTACGGGCTTCGGATCGAAAGGTCTAGAGTTCAAATCCTACAAAATCGCCAGGAAGGGCATCCGGAACTTAAAGTGCTGCTCCAGCAAAAAGTTTGGTTCAAGAGTGAGGGTGTAAATATAGACATGCGTTGAGTCAGCACGTCTGAGCCTGCGAAACGTGAGAAAAAATGAAAAATCTGTCAACAGTGTTGGAAACACTTAAGCGGATTGGAACCCAAGGATGCTTTTGAACCGTGGTTTTCAACCCTTTTCGTCTCGGCCGACTACTTTTTCTGACCAAATAGATGCGGACCAGATCGTTTTCAGTGTTTTTTTTTGCATTTAGAAAATCGTTCAACCACCGCTTTATTGGGTATTAAGCAAGCTGCACATAATCTTACACTGCAAGGGTTCGTTTGTGTAACGAACAAAATATAAACCGCAGCGATATTTCATTTATTTTTCAAATGTGATGGTGATCAATCTGGTTGTAAAGTTAAAGCAAAGGCAATTTGTACTCGTTTTTTGGTTATGGCTAGCAAAGGTGCAACCAGGAGGGCTGAATTCCCCCTTTGCCATGTCAATTCCACTTAAATAATACAAATGTAAAAACTGTAGCTTGAATTTACAGAATTATGTTTCCAAGCAAATAAGGCTAAAATCTTGGTCCTTTTACCCTCTACAATACCGTAAGATGTAAATGAAATTGGTGTAAAATGTAAGTAATGTATTTTAGCAGGACATTATTATGTACATTGGATGTAACGCGTAATTTACAAAAGTAACTAAAAAAAGGCAAGAAAATTTTCGGCTCAACTTTAGTACATAACGCGGTCTGCCTTGCAATCCTTGATCGACAAAAAACTTGTGAAATCTACCTCATAGTTTACTCAACTCAAACTCTGATAATGTAGAAGCATGCACATACAAATGCTAATATAACCATCTGATTTAAAACCCAACAGCAGCCAACGGATCAATTTGATAATTTATTGTATTATTGTTGTTACCCAACCCCTTCCGAGGGATGGGGGCATGACGGGAGACCATGGAGGCCCAGAAGCGGGGCAACTCTCCAGAGGTCGTAGAGAGACAGAGTGTCGCAAAGGCGTCCGTAGCTGGACAGTGCAGAATGAGATGAGAGGTGTCCTTAGGAGCTGCAGGAAGGATTCTTGATTCTGGCAATCCTAGAGAGATAAGAACCTAAAAGATGGCTGTGTCTGTTGCAGCAAAAACGAGAGAGGACACAGCGAGCATGACGAGGGAGCACAAGTTCCTCGATGGAAATCGAGGGAACCTGTGTGTCAAAATACTTCGAAGAGACAGTACGCCTCCAGTCCGAAAAAAGACAAGGGTGGATACGAGAGATAAAAAGAGAGAGACTACAAGGGATTGCAGAGGGCGCGAGTAGCGCTTCCCGTCTGGCCAGCTCATCAGCCGCGTCGTTTCCCGGGAGAAACGAGTGTCCGGGGACTCATTGTAGTCTGATAGAACAGAAGGAGAGAGAAGACAGTTCCTGCCAGATCTGCCACAAAGTTTGAGATAAGAAGAAAGATGGAGGAGAGGACAGAACGAGAATCAGATAGTAGGAGAAGAGAAGAGAAATGGCAGACTTGTTGGTGCTGTCGAGACCAGCAAAGAGCGTGCAGAATGGCGCAGGCTTCAGCGGAAAAACCTGAGCATACTGGGCCTGCTAAAAAGGAAAGAGTGGCCTCAGTGCCACAGAAAGAGCAGTTGGCAAGAACGCCGGAGCCGCCCTTGCCAAAAGCAAAAGAAACAGAGCCGTCTGTCCTGAGTACCAGATTGTAGAAATAAGTTCCTGGAGCAAGAGCGTGCTGACTGAACCCCAATTGCTGGGAACTATGGCAGTCACAAGGAAGAAAGCACGACAGTAATATTTTATTCCATCAATTTACGCAGCTGTGGCACATAATCAAAAATCACGTCCTTCTGCCACGACGATCAACAACGAAAGAGAAATGACAAACTACCAGAACACGTCCGTCCGCCACGGCGATGGATGATAAAGAGAGCCGGAAATCTCTAACCGCATGGTCGGCAACAAAATACTGCACGCATCACCATGAACTAGGTCGCTGCAAACGTCTAAGTAAATCAGAACACTGCACCCGTCACATGGACGAAAACAACGGACAAACAACATGATGGCGGGAAAGGCAAGCCGATCAACGAGCTACCATGAGAGGACAAAAATAAACATTATCTAGCTCTAATAAAAAAAATAAAAATGTATGTGTGTGATTCGTTAAACTGGGGACGCACGAAGTTGCAAACTAGCAAACACAGCTCTAATAGTAAACAACTAAAATCACACATCGTAGGGAGCAAGGTGCTAAGCCGCCGAAAGCAAACTACCAAAAAAAATAAAAAAAGACAATAAGATGTTTCTCATGGCAGCTCGATGAGGTGTGAGGTGCGACACCTTACAAGATCATGAGAGGGGAGAGAGTCAAGGTAGGTGAGAGCCGCACCTTGGCGAGAGAGAGGGAGATCAGAGCGAGAGCATAGAGAGGAAAGGGTGGACTCCACAGTGAAGAAAGGCAGATTTCAGGTATGAAAGGGAGGGCACGCAAGAAGAGCCTTCCTAGAAGAAGTAGAAGGAAGCATGAGTGGGTGAGTGGACTCAAAGGCTCTCCAGGACGATCTGCAGAGTCTTGGTTTCACTCCAAGTCTGACCAAACCTGAAATAGGAAAGGAGGTTAGGAGACGAAGAACCCGCTCATAAGATGAAAGAGTGAAATGAGTTAGGGTGACTCGTAGGGAAGGTAAAGAAGCCTTGGAGAAGAAGTGGGATAGGGGAGGGCGAGAGGCAGCCGGTGATGGCGGGACTAGCCGATCGATGGAGGCGTTCCAATTTGGTGAAATTGGTAGTGCTTAGGAAAGGAAACCATCCGGGTGAAGCGTAAGTGAGAAGGGGCCGAAGAAAAGCTTTATGCAGAAGAGAGAGAGAGACTCCTTAGAGGGTCCCCATGAGGAAGCAGAGATACAGGAAGAAGAGCCAGCGATAGAGCGAAGAAGAAAGTGTACAAATTTAGGTGAAAGAGAAGAGCAAGTCGTCTGCCATGCCTCAGCCTTGGCCTTGGCGATGACAGACGAGGCACGTTGAGAGGCGGAGATGTAAGCCTGGCGATCTTCATCACTTCTGTGAGCTGCAGAGAAAGCCTTGTGTCTTCCACTAACCGCACTTTCCGCCCCAGCAGACCACCAGGCTTTTGGAGGGCGTTTGATGCCGCCGAAAGGAATGGAAGATTTGGCCGCATTCAGTGCCATAGAGGTAAAAAGAGAAGCAGCAGAGGAAAGAGAAAGAGACGAATATTCCTCTGCTGAAGGATAGTGAGAGTCAAAGTAAGAGACAAAGCCATCCCAGCGAGCTTTCTGAAAATTGAAGGAAGGGGGACGCTCGTTGGGGCGATAGGCCGGAGAGAGAGAGACAGATAGAAGAATTGGTAGATGGTCAGAACCCAGGTCCTGTAGCACCTCCCAGGAGCAAGAGAGGAGGGAGCAAAGGAGATGTCAGGGGTGGAGCGACTGCCAGAGAAGCGATGGAGAAGGGTGGGTGTATCAGGGTTATTGAGGGGGAGGAGATCAGAAGAGATGACCCAATCAAATACTTCCTCCCCGCGGGGGTCGGAAGTACCTCTTGAGTCCCAGAGGGGGTGATGGCAATTGAAGTCCCCCAGAATGAAGAGATTTCTGGAGGAGGGAAGAATGGAGGGAAAAAAGGAGTCGGTTCTGCCATCGGTCGGGTAGAAGCGAATAGGAGGAGCGTACACATTAAGAAAAGAGAGCGAGGAGGAGTTGTTAAGAGAGATGTTGATCCCTATATAACCAGAATAGGGATCGAGCGAAAAAAGAGAAGAGTTAGAAAGTTCAGAAAAGGATAGGCCCTGCCTGACAACATTGATGATACCGCGGCTAGCGCGCGTGGCATCAGGAGAGAGAATGCCAGACCGGGAGTGGGTGTGATCAGAACGCAGAGCAGAGAATCCAGGAATCCGGAAAGAGGAAGAAGAGTTAAGATTGGATTCCTGGATGCAGATAAGGTCGACAGGATGGGACGAGAGAAGAACCCTGAGAGAGTCAGGGGGGAGAGGAGGCGCAGAAGGACACCCAGGAGCAAGGGGCGGTGGTCGGGGGGGCAGAGGGAGGAGATATAGAATGGGCAGATGGGGATAAGAGGTTTGGAGACGAGGGTGGGGCGAGAGTGCAACATTAGCAGAGGGGAGCCAGATTGTACAGTGGAGGTATAAATGTCGGAGGAGTCCGAGGAGGGAGTCACAGTGTTACGGCAGGGGGGGGCAGCTCCAAGAGTGAGAGTTGCCAAGAGCTCTGAATTCGGAGAGGGAAAGTTGTGAGCACCTTATATGGCCCCATTTGGAGTGGGTGCAGCATTGCACTGACTTGCCCCGCCAGGTCACATTTCCAGCGCACTCAAAGCAAGGAAAGATGGGACCAGGGTTGGGATGAACGTTACCGCTCATCAAGAGAAGAAGAAGAATGAAGAGACGAAGACGGGCAAGAGAATGGAAGGAGAAAGGAAAAAGAGAAAACAGGCGACCGATTTTGAAGAAGCTGTGTGCTGCCCTACTGCGGTCGTTCAGGGGCAGCATAGCGAAAAAATGAAGGGGAGTACCCGGGGTAACTGGGACCCTCGGGAAGGCCAACAGTCATTTCGACCCAACCCAAACGGGGCCCGAGACCGCACCACCACGTTGAGGCGGCTGTTGATTGGTGCAGTAGGTGTATTGTCGTAGATTACTTTTCAGTATCGCATCGCCAGATTCTACAATTTTCAGATTTTGGCTAGCACGGCAGCCCCAAATGTTTATTTCTAAAATCGATGCTATTTACAAAATTACAAAACAATTGAATATAAGACCTCGCCCAAAACAATATGTGTTTTATCAAAGCATAGGTGAACGGGAAAAAATTAAACCAGTTAAAGTTTAGCTTTAATGTCTGAAGACCTTCAGGATATGATTCTCAACTTTCTACAAAAGCAATCACCACGTTGAACAGTATTGAAAAAAAGCAGTTTTATGGGTTCTTGCTGTGTATTTAAAAAATTTTCAGGATTAATTTTGCCACTTTCAAAAAATGCTGCAAAAAACCGTTAGACTTATTTTTAACCAACGAATTAGTTGAAAGTGTGCAATTAGCTTTTCACAGTAATAGAAAGAATTGTGAGGATTCTTACAAACAAATTTTCAAAAGTCAAAAACCTCTGTCAAAAATACAAGATTCTACTAATAATTCCGAGAAAAGCCGATTGTCAAAATCACCGAGAAGCTATCGAAATATTGATATAGAAAGTTATTTTCTCCAATCTATCTATGTACCATATGCAGAGTCTTTGTTGGGGCAAATGTCTGAAAGGTTCGAAGACCAAAAAAATGAAATGCCAAAGTCTTTGGAATTTGATACCAAAATACACCGTGTCACTGACATCTTCGGAGACAACTTGTAGGAATTATATGAACAAGATGCTGATAGCAAAATTGTCACTGTTTCAGAAATTATGTGCTGGAAAGAAAAAGGGCATTACCACTCTTCCAACAAACGTAATTAATGCTTTGCAATGCCAACCTTTTCCCAAACATTTGCAAACTTACTATTTTGGCAACGCTACCTGTTAAAAACTACTACAAGTGTACGTACTTTTAGCACCACACGACCTTTAAAAACGTGTCTAAGGTCCACAATGAGTGAACAACGGTTGACCGGTCTTGCTGTGCTTCCAATTCATCTAGAACGGTCAATTGACAAAGACACTGTTTTGAAGGAATATGCCTTGACTTCTAATGGATCAGATTTTATTCTGTAGTCGTTCTTTGTGTTGCAACCAAAAAGCCTGGAAGGAAGTCGTTCACCCCATCAAAAATTCATGAAACTACCGACTTTTGAATACTAGTACAAGTATTTTGAAGCCTTTTGACACTTTAGTTTAGCTACTTTACTCTTGTATGCTATGATGGTTAATGCCTATTGTCGTGTATTTGTGTCGAGTATCAAATTATCACTCAACAGTGGTCTTAAGCATCTTGGTTGATGTAAAGTACAACAATAACATGCAAAGTTATCATTTAGTGTTTAAGATATGACGTTGAAGTTTTTGCACTTTTTTTCATGTTTGCTTGTCTTAGACCAAGGCCGAAGCATTAAAGGCGGATATTAGTATAGAAAAAAAATACGAGCAGTAATATATATTATTTGTAGGTTCATAATCCATTGAAGTAGACTACGTTAACCAGTAAGCAAATCAGAATTTTTTACTGCAAAATGGCTGATTGCCGTATCGATTATAATAACACGAATTTAGTCAGTCCCTCCTTACGAAAATCTTGATTGCGCGCCTGATGGCCAGCCGTATATCGTCGAAAGGTACATGCTGCATATAAAGCCCAGAAATTGGATCTCTTAGACTGATAAAAGTTAAAACTCTGCGTTAGCTATCAAAACGTTGGTACAATCAAATGTTATCTACCTCGTCAAGGAAGATAAAAGCGGATAAAGTTTCCTTCATCTTGCAATAACTCAAATTGAGCATTTTATTATGTAAAAAATATTTTCTCAACCGTAAGTTGCTAATGATTATTGTCCTTATTTACACGTTTCCTGTTTTGAGAAAGTAGAAGGGTTGTAGAATTGAATCACATCTTAAAGTTTCATTACCTTGCGTGTGATTGACTAAATGCTAAAAGCTGGTAATGTTGATATTAGACTAGTGCTCAATTCCATTGCTTTGATTGAGCTATGAATCAGCACTGGAACAAGTCCTTGTTCTTGAAAAAGCAGTTAAAAGCATTCACAGAGATGCAGTAGATTTTTCATGTTTTCGTTATACGACAAAAAGAATTAGCATTTTGTGAAAAAAGAGAACCAGCATAAACAAACTGCTCTCTTGAAATCATTATTTATCAAATAACAATAATGCAGTGTATGCAGTTGGCAAATAATTTGCGACTAGCTAGTTTCGCCTTTATGGGTTTCATCAGGCAAATGAAAAATCTAAATCCAAATGCTACTGCATTTTGCAGGATCCTCCGATTACTAGCGGATACAAAAAATATTACAAACTCAACAAATAATGAGCATGAAATGCCAAAATTGTATTTCAGGATAAACCCTATCAGGGGTGCAGTCACAAAGAGGCAAATACTGTCAAGGTGGAAATCAATATTCATCAAATAATGTTGTCACTCATAAACAATAATGCAGTGTACACTATTGGCAAATAATTTGCGGCTAACTAGTTTCGCCTTTATGCGGTTCATTACGTAAATAAAAAAACAGAATAACTTTATTGATAATAGGTTGTAAAAACGCTGATACTATTCACTAACAAAACTGAACGTACATTAAATTGTGAGGTTATGCAAGACTTTTCCCAAAACTGCAATGCTACTACGGTTTTCAGATATACTTACAGTTTTGTTAATAAATGGTATCAGTGTTTTCACAACATATTACCAGCGGACGATATCTAGATTTTTTTATTTACCTGATGATCCGCATAAAGGCGAAATTTGTTAGTCTCAAATTATTTGCCAACTGCGTACATTGCATTATTGCTTAGGAGTATTATTTGATGAATATTACTTTCCGCCTTTTTTGGCTGGATCCCCTTATGAGATTTGTCCTAAAATATGATTTTGGCATTTCATGCTCATTATTTGTTATTATTGTTATTCTATTTGTTTTTTTTTGAGGTCGTTTGTTAGAATTAATGTTTTTTGCCCTTGATCAAGTTAAACGTCTTTTTTTCATAAAATCAAGACTTGTGCCGGTTATGTTCAGAAGGTTAGCACATCAGCAAATCCTCGAGTTATTCTAAAAAATTCCGGATCTGCAAGTGTCCCGAGGAAACCATGTCAACGCTAGTTTACCGGAAGTAGTAATGATCATGGGACAATTTGCGCTCTGGTCACAAATAGAAACCGACTTCAATAAAATGTGCAAACAATTTGTAAAAGCAGAAATGAGTTACTTAATGCCTATTTGATTTTTCATATCTTACAATTTTTTCATTTTCGTTTTTTGATGTAAGCGAAGCTATTTTTGGCTAAAAGGAAGCCCCGAGATATAATTGCTTTTTTGAGATTTAGGAATTTTGCAAATTTAAGAAAGAGTTTCTTCACACTTCTTAAAAATGGTCACTGCCTCGAAATGCCAATTGATTTTAAAATATAGTTGCATCGCCATTGGTTGAAAATCAAAAAACAGTTGCTGTGACCTCACAGTGATGACGAATAGTTGTGCTTGTTGTTTTCGTTGCTACTGCCTTCCAGGGATGCGGAAGATCAAGGCGGTAGTTGTAAATAGGCATAGTGATGATAACTTGAGCTTTTAATGTGAAATCTCATTGCACCCCCTCAATGCTTAAATCTAAACTCATAAAATTAATTTTTTTGAAAGGAAAGAGGTACCGTAAGGCTTCTTTATATTGGTGCCACTGGTTTTTGGTCGCACACCTCTCGTACTATCTTTGTACCAGTATTATGTCTACTATGCCTATTTATAAGCACCCAGATCATGGAGTTCCAGTAGCCTTCCAACTCCCCAGGGCCTGAGGTCGTAGAGAGACAAGGAGTCGTTCTAGAGCGCACTGCGCAGAGTCCGAAGCTGGATCGCGTGGTCCAACTTTCTTTCTTTTTGTTTGCGTGTTTATTAAGCTTTAATTGTTGCTTTATTTTAGATTGCACTTGTCATCGGCTTGTTTTGAGTAGGTTAGGCCCACTATTTTTGTCGAGTCTTTGGAAAAAATTGCTATCTTTATTAAAAAGACCAAAAATTGTCCAGAAAAAGTCCTTATCAATGAAAGTGAGTGGGGTGCCTCGCGTGGACTGATCTTTTAGGTAGTTAACAAAGTAAGAGGACTTGAATTCATCACTGCCTGAAGTAAATCGCGAATAAATACCTTCTAGGCTCTACATTATCATACATACCAGCACAGTTACACTTAATTATTTATTGTTCGCAACCACTGGGACTCTTTGATACGCCAGTGTGTTCAAAGTCAAATTAAGGAAAATAGCTCCAAAACTTAAGAGAGCACACACGTCGTCGGTAACTGGTTGCAGAAGGTTCGGCGCAGAAAGAAGTAAAATGATATTGCAACTTTTCCGGTCTCTTCAATTCAAAAAACACTTTGCTATTGCGAAGCGTGATTAATGCTCCTACACAGTTAACGATACCCAAATAATTTCGAAGTTCTTTAATGACCATTTAAGCAAGCCTGGTATGCAATCGCCAACGCCACGTAATCAAATTAAGAACTTTGGGGGTATAGAACTACGTATGGAGGAGTCGCCGAAGAGCGAGTTGCGCATTGTCAGTAGCAGAACATAAGACGAAGTGTCTTGGTTCCGATGACCACTGGCGCTGCACGATGGATTCTTAATTCTAGAGGCAGACGGCTGTGCCTGCAATGGCAAAGACTAGTAAAAACAAGTGCTGCGAACGTGACGAGGAAGTACAAGTTCCTATAATAATACAGGTGTTGGACCTCTTTTTTGGAGAACAGCTCAATTTTCTTTTCTATTCGTATTTTAATTATTATTATTGGAAGTGAGTCGGGTAACAAAAGTAATGTCACGTACAACTGGGGTCCGCGAAGCAGCAGATTTGCAAAAAAGGGTCCACCAAGCAAAAAGTTAGGGAACCTCAGCTGTAGATGGCAGCAGCAGACCATCTCGTCTGCAAACTCATTACAGTACTCGAAAGAAATGAGTGACCGGGCGTCCATTGCAGCCTGATAGAAAAGGAGGAAAGTACCTGCCAGAGAGAGTGACGTCGAATGAAGGAGGAAAAGGAAGAAAGCCTAGCAACAACAGAGCGAGAGTTTGAAAGAAATGGCGGTCTTGATGGTGCTGCCAAGACCAGCGAAGACCTCGAAGAATAGCGCGGTTTTAGCAGAAAAACTTGAATACACAAGTCCGCCGAATAACGAAAGGTGGCCTCACCGCCAGAAGGCAGTTAGCAAGAACGCTGGAGCCTTCCTTGCCAAAAGAAAAAGAGCCATCCGTTCAAATCACAAGTTTGTGGGATGAAAGAGTCCAGGACGGCGAAAGCCACAACTTGGCAAGAAAAGAGGATCAGAGTGAGCTTCACGCTGAAATAATGCAGGTTCCAAGGAGGAGACGGAGGGCAAGGAGAGAGCCCCTCTGGAGAAAGAAAAAGCATGAGCGGGTGAGTGGACGCCAAGGCTGTCCAGGAGGACGTGGAGTCTTGTTTCACTCAAAGCCTAAAATGGGAAAGTAGGCTAAAAGACGAAGGGCTCGCTCAGACGATGACAGGTCGAAATGAGTTAGTGCAACTCGTAGAGTTAGGGACCCTTCCGGTAAAAGAGGCAGTCGGTGATGGCGCCACTGGCAGGCTTAATGCGGGCGTTCCAACATTGGAGCATTAAAAAATGGGAACCATAGGCCTTTAGCAAGGTAAATGTGCAGAAAAGGAGGTAATATCAAAAAAGAAAAGTTGAGCGTAATCGCTATACTGCACGTGCGAACATTGGGAAATCGAACAGCAAGTAGAACTAAAAGCTGGTTAACATTTACAAATAAAGCTAGACAAGAAACTTCACTATTGCTGCGTTACTCGAAAATAGTTTAATACCGTCAACTGAGTAGCCAAGCCCTAGCTTCTGCTTTCACTGATTTCAGCTACTAAACTTACTGTCTCTTGCTAATAGTGGTTCCGTATTTCATGCCGAAACTACCGAAAAATATTGATCGCAGCGGTCGAGCATTAAAACAACTAATGCCTAATGCTTTGGTGAGATGACAAAAATATGCTACCATTTCATACCAGTACTCTGTAATCCACCCTTCCAATAATTCAACCAGTACATTGCAATGTAATGTTCAAATAACACGTTGCTTAGGTAATACTGACAGTGAATATGGGGTACAAGCTAGCAACAAAAAAACACAGTGATTTTCAGAATGTGCATGCATAAGAAATCACATATTAGCACCATGAGGCAAGTTAGCATAGGAAGTGGTTCCACGACATTGGAGAGGTTTTTCGGTTATATACACGTAGTTAGCAAGTTCAGAAAAGTCCGGCTCTTTAGAGGCTAACGCTATTGCAACTTCATCTTCAACAAATTGCTTGATTTCGCTATCTATTACCTTAAAAAATACGGTTTAAAACTAAAAACTGTCATCCCTGACCGAAATTATGCTCACCCGTTTATAATTCAGGCTTTGAAATTAAAATCTTGTTTGGGAATATTTTTTAAATTTGGAAAAACCTTATCTTTTAGCACCAAGAGGTATATTTTTGCTCCTTATCCCAGAATCAATCCTGGATACGCACCTGTACCGGTACCTGAATTCAAAAGCACGGTAGTACAATCACACCTTGTACATGAAAGAATAAAGTTGGCCTTTAACCTCGAAAGACCATGGACAACCCTTATTCTTTTTAAATGCAAACATCAAAACATGACCTTGGAGCATTCACAAAAATTCCGTCTTCCAGTACTTACAAAGAAAGTTTAAGCTTGTTCTAGACGCCTACCTTTGTTTCCTGCATGTCCACTAAATTAGCTTCAGTTATTCGATCTCGGAAACTCGTTATTGGATCAAGTGTTGATCGGACTTCTTTGATTTCGTCTCGAGAACGATAACTAAAAAGATTGAAAATTTGGCTGTACCACAACTATTGGTTTTTAAAGTCTTTTAAATGCAAGTCTCCGCAACTTGTGCTCTGACTGCTTTAGTGGTCAATATTGCCGACAAAATCTATCTCTGTTAGCAAAGAAAACGTAAAATGGTGAGTCGGCAGCCAGTGGTGAGCAATACCGCGGAACATTTCTCATGGGGGCTACTGGTGCTTCAAAACGAATATCTTGATTGTTTACAAAAAGATTTTAACAGAAAAAATTCAAACACAAGAAATTTCACCGAGAAAGTCCAAAAACTTTAATTGACCAAATTTCAATTCAATTTATTACTAGCAGAACAATCTGATGTTTTTTAGGCCACCCTCTAACACTCTTTTTTATATCACTATTACAAGATAGAGTAAGTGCACAAACACGCTTCCTACAACAACTTATTTCCCTCCGCGGCAACCTTCTGACGCTTTGACCAAACTCGCATGCATTGTAATTACATGTATATTCAAAATCCTCTTATTTATTTAGCATAGCTAATTAGTTTCACAAGGTGTCTTGCGTGGTCGATTCCTAGAATATCGACCAACTTTGACAGAAAGATTAGATGGATTTTATTCGTTACTAGCAGCACAAGTAACCAAACGCAACTTTTTTGCATTGGTAAACTTGATTTTTGAAAAGATCTGATAGCCCAAACTCCTGACGCTTTTTCGCGAAATGTCAAACGCTAGTCTTGCATAGCAGCCAGTTATCGCTTTTCATAAACTATCCCCTTTAAGGCCACATAATCATTGGTTGGAATCAGCTTACAATAACTGATTGCCTCTCTCCCTTTTTCCCAGACAATAGATGGCACTTCAACGTTGACAAGTAACCACCCAAAGAGTCGTAAAATGTTCAACGTATAACATCATATGTTAATTGAACGTTCCCTTACGCACAAATACTTTTTTCTGTGAAAAGTTGCGCGGTAAATTAACGATTGCCCAACTCTGTCCATTCACTACACTTACCCCCCTCAAAAAAAACATTGAGACCTTAAGGTCGGTGTCTGTCTCACTAGGCCGAGCAAGTTGACCACAAGAAATTCATGCAATTTACCTTGTCCCCGGATCGCTCATACTGTGCCCGTGATATCTGTAAGTCATGAATTCTAACAATATAGGACCCTGCAAAAATAATGGCGATCTAATCTTTTGCTTTCACAAGAAAAGCGAAACAAGACCGTATTTTTGAAAATGATAATTATGTCTTTAAAGTTGAAGCGAAGTATTTTCTAAAATTTTGACGATGTATTATAATATTTAACGTTGTTGTCGTTACCAGACCTCTTCCTCAGTATGAAGGCATCGGGGTAAAACATGAGAGTTTAAAAAGTCGGAAACTCAACACGACCTGGAGCGGCGACATAACAATTCGCGTAACCAACTCAGCAAACAAGCCGTCACCAATTTAGATTAACAGAGGTGAAAGAGCTATTTTTGGAAATAGCAAATGATTTCATATCGCAATTTCAATTAATTTAACGTTAAAGTAGTGGGCCTGGAAAACAAAACAGACTTTATTTATAACCACAAAGGCTTATTCGATCACCGAGGGAGCTGCCCCCAAAAGTTTTTTCGAGGCGGTGCCCTGGGCAACAGGTACACCGAAGGATGAAAATCAAATGGCCAGATCGTGCGCATCTAAGAAAGCGTCTGACGGAGAAAAGGAGCAGAAAAGCGACTGCTAGAAAACAACGCCGAAAGCAAATCCATGCCGTACACATCGGCGGATTTGAAAGGAGCAGATATAGCGATTATAAAACAAGAAAGCGCGATTGTCAAAATGAAACGGAGTCCACCGCGACATCAAAGTCAGCGAAAATAGGTTTGTGGAAGAAATCGAGAACCCAGACCTAGTAAAAATGCTTCGAAATCGGTAGGGGCAAAAATTGTGCAAGTGCCCACCACGGCTTAGGTTTAGACTACCTAATTGTCTCAATAATTACTCCTTAAAGAGTACTGATATTGAAAGTTTTCGCTATAGAGTAAATGGTGAACTCACTTAACCCTAATGCAGTCAATAAACGAGTAGTCAGGCAGGCAGTGCTTTTGAGCAAACACTTATGGACAAGATTTTGTGAGCAAGAACTTAGTGCAATATTTCGTGCAAAAGTACGCCTTAAGTTTCTTTAGTTTTTCGATATTACATACATTTTCAACAGCATAATTTTTTGCGAAATCTGTAGCTATTCTAACAGCTAGGATGTCCATTCCATCCACTCGAATACCAGGAACATAATCTCCTCTTGTGTAGTATTCAATACTAGCAGAAGAACGATGGACAGATGTGCCCATTCCATACCTATAATTATAGGCTATTATGCGAATAGTTTGCGTGTTTTTGACAAAGGATTTACAAACATGAAGTTGCATTGCTTAGTATTTTCTTCTATACTATGTAAAATGTCATCTCGAACTATTGCACAATTATAGTATTGTTGAGTCAGATATAAAAAAATTCTCACCTATTGTTTTCACACACGAAAATGCATGGCAAATTCCAAAGTTTTGCCATGTTAAAAGCTTCGAAAAGTTGTCCCTGTTACGACACAGTGTTAGTTGATTATTGGAATCAGATTTAGTATATATCAAACAGAGTTCAAGCCTTGGTTGGACTCGCTACATGTTTGGTAATCTACATAAATGTGTACAGTTGCGAACCTGATTTGCTGCTCCATCTCCATACAGAGTCATACAAACGTTCTTTGTCTTTTGATATTTTTTAGCAAACGCGATTCCAGATCCTAGTGAACACTGTGCACCAACTATACCATTGCCACCGTAAAAATTATGGTTGTACATATGCATAGACCCTCCACGCCCTTTAGCACAGCCAAGTTGTCGACCTATAAAGGATGCAGTAAATTGCAGCAATTAAGTTAGCTTTTTGCTGTAATTTGTTTGGATCTACAAATGTTACTCCTGATTATAGCATTAACACAGCCAATATCTTTGAAAACTAAAATAAATCAAATGCTATGAAGACTTTCTCACATAAAATTTACTGTATCTTATCGTTGTACAGCTAAAAAAAGCTTTACCAAAAATGATAGAAAAAATCAATCAAAACTGTAAAAGGTTGGCGATGGTGTACGTAAGTGAAACATGGTACCTGAGGAAAAATAAAATGGCGATTTTGAGAACACTTGTGAGAGTAATACGCATGTTAAAATAGTTGAAAAAGCTAAGAATGCTGGATTTCAAAAAACCGTGAATCGATGTCAAAGTGAACGGAGGGTAATGATATGGACATGTTCTAATGAATAGTTATGATGTGTTGAGAAGAGTTTGATCTTGAAGTGGTCGAAATAACAAGGGTGACTGCAGATGACGATGAAAAGAGATCAAAAAGATCAGACTAAAAAATGAAGATACCAAGAGAGCAAGGTGGCAAACGCTGTTTATGAAATTTCAATGAACTTAAGAGAAATACGACCACCCCTATTATCAGACACAAAACTGGATTTTAAAGATTGGATTCCCAACTATCTCTCCATCAGATGTTCAAGATGTAAATCGCTAGGTAACACTCGACATTGAAGAAGCCATCTATCTCTAAGAGCCACAGTCTGAACTTACCAAACAGCTCTGCGAAGATCTTACGCATAGGGACCCCTCTCATGAGAGCCCATCCATGAGCCCTATAGGCTGTAATCACGTCATCTTCTGGAGTAAGAACAGCTTCTGCCCCAATACAGCAAGCTTCCTAAACAATTAATCAATATAGATGACTAGTTACTGATGCTAGCACCTGCAAATATTTATTTGATCTATATTGATAGAAGGTACTTGCAGTTAATAAGACCCGCTAATTTTTTAACACGCGTATCTTAATAAATCAGCATATTCAAACTATATTTTGATGTTCGACAGGGTACTGCTACAGCTACGATTCAACTTATTTTCAGTTACTTTAGTAAAACTAATTTTGAGTAATTAAAAGGAAAAAAGTCGTTTTGGGACCTCACAAACCTTTATATGCAACAAATACGGCCTAATGTAGCATTTCACAAGGAACGGATTCAACTTGTTAAATTTTAAAGGATGCAGTAAAATACCACTGAAACCGACTCTAAGTAATCTATTTCAATTTTTAAGAATTACAGTGAAATACCACTGAAACCGATACTTTCAGTCAGTGGTCGGCAAACCGGGGTAAAATCAAAATTTCAGAGGGTAATATTGGGAGTTCGTGATGTTGTAGGTTTGCTATGCATGTATTGAAGAAAACGTTTTCGGAAATATATTGTACAATACAAAATGCTATAAAAATGGAGAGCCAGAATGGTAATGGTACACACACCTAATAGACAGTAGGCTTACGTTTTTAAACGCTGCACTTAGCTTGTTACGTGACAATGGTGCTTTGTTTTGCATAAAGTGACGCAACTTACAATCCTGTTAGTTTCGTAGGAAAAACAGTGTGGTTAGGTGGGGACTGCTATCATCACAGGACTGTTAGGCTGATAATTGGCAGTAAGTTAGAATGATATTATTTCTGAACTTGTCGTAATACGCAGCTTAGCCTACGCCTATTGAAAAAAAACAAGACAATTCTAATCTGTTTACAGCCCTGGAAAAACTTAATACTCAAATTATCTGTACTAGTGTACTGAAAGTTGTTAGCCTGGTAGAAGTATGCAGTATTTCTTGTCATGTTAGTGACGCCACTACCTGTCTTATCTAGGCAAGTTAAGTTTTTTTCATATTTCGCATTTTCTTTTCATAGTTGCTATGTTGTGTTGTGTGATTAGCCGGTACCGCAAAAGCGTACTGCCCTACTGGAAAGTGGGCTTCTGTAGGTAGTTCTAGTTGCGATCAAACGTTCTGAGTTATCATATATCTACCATCGGAATATCATCGAACAGGAAAAGAGCTTATAAAGCTGAATTCTTAAAATACGGTTTCTTTGAGATTAACGATTGAGGACAGCAGAACCCCAATGCGTCGTGTGCCGACAAGTATTAACCGCCGAATCTTTCAAGAAAAACCAGATAAAAAAGCACCTGGACAAAGTTCATTCTCATCTTTCTTCGAAACCTTTGGCAGATTTTGAGAATTTGGAAGCAGGCGTAAAGAAGCAAAGATTGGAGAATATGAAAAATGTGACATTTGATCAACGAACAACAGCTCGTGCCAGTCTGGAAGTCGCCTGGTTAATTGGCAGAAACAAGAAACCGCAGACCATTGGTGAAGAACCGATAAAACCAGCTGCAGTAAAAATGGTGGAAATCATGTGTGGGCATGATTATTTCAAAAGATTGAATTCTGTTCCTTTATCTGCCAAAATAATAAAACACCGAATTTCCATTTGGTGCTTCATCAATGCTTGGACGCGTCAACGGTTTTGCCGCTTTGTCACAAAAAGAGAATTCCAGTCTGCAAGTAACTCACTGCATGGCACACCGACAGGCGCTAGTTGTGAAGCAACTGGAACCAGAACTTGAAGAAGCCATGAACTTTGTGATGATAATGGTAATTTTCGTAAAACGTAATGCTCTTAATACGCGACTGTTTCGTGAACTTTGTGAAGATGCTGATTCCGATTATTCCAAGGTGTTATTTTACTCTGACGTACTATGGCTTTCTCGTGGCAATGTGCTTAACCGAGTGTGGAATCTAAAAGATGAATTTGAGATGTTTCTTAGGAAGAAAATACACCCCCTAGCTGAAAAATACCGCAATTCCACGTGGGGGCTCCCTGGCACACTTGGTTGACATCTTTGACCATGTGAAATTATTAAACAAGCATCAACAACTGCAAGGAAAGTATATGGACATAATCTCAGCAACAGAAAAGATCTCTGCATTTACATCAAAACTTGTTTACTGGCACCAAAAAGCAGAACAGAACAAAATATCTGCTTTCACCAACTTTTGAAGATTCCAATCAAATTTAAGAAAAATCCGATCAAGTTAGTTGTGATGGAGCAATAAAAGGCGTCGTAACACGCCATCTTGTCAAACTCCAAGAGCGTTTTTATCGGCACTTTCCTGATCTTGACATCCAAACTGTGAGCTGGATAGTAAATTCTTTCCTATGCGACGTCAGAAAAGTGCCAAAGAAGCCGGAAGGTTTGACGGAGTAGTTGCGCAGTAATGACGAAGGACGAATTGCATTTGATACGGAACAGTGCTTGCAATCCTTTTGCATGTGTAGGGCTGTCAGAGCACTCAAGATTGTGCAGCTGGAAGCCAACAAACTCCTGCTAGTTTTTCCAACAACTTATCTCTGTGAGCACGGTTTTTCTGCTGTAGCAAACTTAAAATCAAAATATCGCAATCGTTTGGATTCTGAAGGTAATATTCAAGTTGCTTTAACGGCCAAAAAACCTAGTTTTCAGACGATTTTGGACAAAATGAAGAAGTACCATTATTCGCATTGAGCTTCAACGTGATTGAACAGTATTGTGAGATGATTTCATTCTTTCACTGTTTCTTTCACGGATATGACAACTTAATTGTCTTTCCAAAGAAACGTTTTTTTAGTTTTTCATTTTTATGAATTTGAGGTTACCGGTATTTTCTTTTGATAACAGTAACAAAATACAATTCCGGTGTAACTGCAAACGTTTTCTATTTCCCAAAAGCATGACAATAGATGTATAAACATTGGTAAACCTTTGTACAACTTTGGGATAAAAGCATTCGTAACAGTATCCGTGATGGGTGAAGGCAAAAAGTTTGCCGGCCACTGCTTTAAGTAATATATTTGGTCAAAACCTCTTAATTTTCGTGCAAATTTTGGTGATTTTTACAACAAATTCAACTCGAAGCATGTCTCTATTTTACCGCAACTTTCTTAAAATTTACTTGATTCAAAAGAGAATATCCAGTTTACTCGTGTTGTTTTTTGTTTGTGACAAAATGCCATTCTTTATGTCGTAAAAGAAAAACAACTTGAGTACTACAGCTCCGTGGATGCTTCTAAAGAGTTTTGTTGAGTACAAGGACTCGCTATAGCGCGGACTCGTAGATCAATCACAGCTACAGCATTAAAAACGGGCCTAATTACCAGCATTACTAGTTTCTATTAATTCGACAATTATAGAGAAGAGAAAGGAAGTTTTTGAAAAGATGTGGTTTGATTCTACAATCCTTCCACTTTCTCACAACAGTAAACGTGTAAATAAAGAATAATGATCATCACTAGCAACTAAAGCTGTATCCGCTTTCTTGATGAGGTAGATTACCTATGATTGTACCAACACCTTGATTATTACAACAGGTTTTGATAGCCAACGGATAAGATTTTTAACTTTTATCCATCTAAATGACCCGATGACTGGGCCTTATTTGCTACATGTCCTTTAGTTCAAAACCTTTCCATAATTCTTAAACATGGCACCCAAAAGAAAACTCTTACTTGTCCATCATATAAATGACAAAATCCTCTAACATGTTTCTGTTTGTAAAGTTGATCCGCTTTGAGTTCCATTCGTCGAATCATTTGCATTTGTCTGCAAGAAAAAAAGCCAACAAATCTAAAATAATCCATTTGTGAAACCATAACTATAAACTAGCAATTACGCCAGAATAAGTATAGGCACACCACAGCTTTACTAGAACTGTATCAAAGCTATAGCTGTGTATAGTCATACAACACAAGCGTACTACCAAAATAGCAAATGCCAACCAAGGTCATATTTATGAGCACAAGCTTCCATACAAAGTTACTAGATTTGTTTTTTCTTAAAATATATATGTTAAAACTTGACGCAAACCC
This sequence comes from Trididemnum clinides, assembly GCA_963675345.1. Taxonomy (NCBI): domain Eukaryota; kingdom Metazoa; phylum Chordata; class Ascidiacea; order Aplousobranchia; family Didemnidae; genus Trididemnum; species Trididemnum clinides. The sequence continues at coordinate 44,507,183 of OY776285.1, read as the reverse complement.
TGTTAAAATTTGATGCAAACCCAGGGTTAAAAATTGCAGTGCGCTTATCTTTTAATGCATGTATTGGAGGTGTTCAAAACAAAAATATTTCAAAATTTCATTTCGTTTGGGGCAAAATTGCTTTGTTTTGGTTTCGTTTTGATATCCAAGCAATTTTGTTTGGTATGCACTCGAAACCTAACGGTAAAAAGTTGGACTCATACCGTGTGACAAACGTGCTTTACACGCGAGCCGCATCGAACGTATGAGCGCCCAATTACCATCGTCCCATAAATTTTTGAGGAAGGACTACAACACAAATGAGTGACGATTGAAAAATTTTTAAATATTGCAAAATAAAATTTCGTTTTGTTTCAAACTGTTTTTTTTCCACAGTAAAATTCTGCCTTTCGTGGAGCAAAACTTCGTTTTGTTTTGATCAATTAAAATTCGTTCCAATTCTGTCTGTCTATTTCAACTCCTCTGAAACTGCTAAAGGTATAAGCATCAAACTTAGCATGATTGATCACAATTCCCTAAGGGAGGTCATAAGGGTGTTCATGACGTCATAATCAAACATATTTTTTAAACTTGCGTTACTTAACAGAGAACAACTGCTTTTCCTTACACGAAAACCAGCTTCCGACTTACCCCATTACAAAAACTTTCATTTGTTTGGGGTCTAAAATGACGTCACAATTAATGATTCATTGCACATTCTGTTTATTGTTCTTTCTCAAAAAGTACTGATCGCAGAAACGCGATTAAGGTGGCAAATCACCATTTGAGCTGTTTAGCCGTTTTTGGGAGTTTTTATAAACTGGTTTGGTCATTAGCAAGCCCATTCGCAAAAAGTAAGAAATTCGACAGTTTTGCATAAATTATGCAAATTATGACGTCACACGTGACGTCATCGCACCAGAAATCCGCCAATTTTCAAACACGGATATCTCGTCTCATACATGGGTTTTTTCGTTCATTCAAAGTTTGTGTGACAGATAATAACCAAAATAAGGGTTTATAGTCACAAATTTGCTGTATTATTGTTTAGTTTCATACAGTCTGCATTCAAAAATTCTGTTGGAATTTTTGCGCATAATTATCTACCAATTAGTAACATAATACCCATATCAACAGAGAACTACACTAAGGAGGGGAATTTCCCGACTAGAATCCCTGCATAATGGTCCAAGGCCCATGTTAAAAAAGAATTTTGGAAATCGGATGATATTTGGCTATACTATGCGTGTTTGAAATCAGTATGAACACACCAAAATCCTCAAAATGAAAAAATCGCGATTAAACATTTCATGTTGTACCGAACTAGGCATAATATCATCTGAAAACGTTTATTTCTGTTCAAAGACAGGTCAATATGCGCCGGATTCATAAACGTTGCCTTCCTCTTCATTTTTCGTGTCTATGAAGCCCTTTTTCTCGGCTCGAAGTCTCTTTCGAGTAATTTTATACCGATCACTTGATTTTCGTTTGACGTGATACAGACGCGTAGTGTCACTACTATGAGCACTTTTGACTGTGAATCCTCCACTCAGTCCTTAACTGCTCGAAAAGTTTCACGAAAGCGTCATTACCATCATTGAATACAGCGACAGCAAAGTGTGCTGCATCTGATACCACTATCGCTCCCGCGCGGGTAACCACACCCGCGCGGGAGCGATAGTGATAATCGACAGAAAAACCAAAAAAAATCAGAATTCTGATGAAAATTTTATTTCCGGGAAGGTGCCATCAAGACAACGAAAACACCTGCTAGAATTATGCTCGTTTCCAAAATCGTACGCCCACAAGATCGGCTGAAAAGGGGTCTCAAACAAGCAATAAAGGCGTTGCTACGCAGAAAACACGTGTACCCCTTATAAAACATGGGATTTTAACCTACTTAGACCGGCCGATTCAGTTTTTTGTGGCCAGAATCCGATTCTATGGATCAAATAGTACTATAAACTGTGCCAAACTAATTTTCAGTTTTTTTACTGATTTTGTCGAAATTCTGGCTTTCAAATGGCGATTTGCCACCTTAAACGCTGTTTCAGGAGATATTAATAAGGTGCTTTCAATAAAAACTTTACAACAATTAATGTTTATTTGACAATGCTACGAGCAATTCTTTATTTTAAGCACTTTAGGCCGTCTAAGCATTTTTCTTCTCTTTTTCACTTGCGCGCTTAAAACTGGCTCTATGATGTCATAATTAGGGCGAGTAAAAGTCACTAAAGTCATATTTTTTTTGGTGGTACAAAAAGCTATGAAACCTATAATAATACAAAAACTACTTTGTTACGGGGTGTATTGAAGAAGTTATAAAGTCATAAAAAGTCATATTTTATGCATTTGGTCATAAAATATGACCTTTCATTTTTACTTTAAAATGCAAAGATTAACCCCCCGTAACTTTGTCCATGCAGTGTAAACAGATCCTACAGACATTAATATTTGATAAGTGGGTCTATACACCAAATAAGGAAGGCAATGAAAGTTCTAATGCAGAGTTTCCTGAAGTATTTCATAGCAGTGCTTTTATTCTTAAGTGTAGCCTTATGATTCCGCTCTTTATTTGATGACAATTTCTATTGTAACGTTGTCCAGCCACATTATTTTGCAATACACAGTAATACAGTACATTATTTTGCAATGCATGGCAAAAGTAGTTTACCTAGAGTCCTAGATACTTTTACTGTCTAGACAGCAAATGCCTGACTGAAGGAATTTCACTTTAAATTCACAATGGGAAGTTACGTCTTCGTGTCATTAAGGTGAAGGTATACTGGTATACAATGAGGTTGCACAGAAATACTTTTTTAAAGTGGCGACTAATGGGGGTCGCAGAGCAAAAAAGTTTGAGAAGCCCTGCTCCAGAATGTTGGTACTGGTAGTGACTATTTTCTGACCATTCAATTCCTTAAGTTTAATGCTGACCTAGTTACTAAAGCCTCTCTAAATTTTAGTAAATATTGTCAAAAGTTAGCTTTAGTGAAACTCATAGCAGGAGTAAGCTGTTCCATCTCTATGTCAGTACTAGCAATAGCAACAAAATAGATGACACTTTGAACAGAATGATAAAACTCAAGTCAGATCGAAGTGCTATCTGCTATTTTTTGTTTAGTGAAAGGACTATATATTGTAAAGTGAGCATGCCAAAAATAAAAGTTTCCGATGCGAGAAAGGTCCGATCGATTATAAAAGACTTCAAGGAGTTCACAGTCACTCCAAAAGATGAACTTTACTGCCCGCAATGCTGCTGCATAGTTAAGCATGAGAAGCGATTCTTTGTGGAGCAACATGTAGCTACTCTCAAGCACAGAAAAGGCGTTGAAAAGGCAAATAGTGCTGGAACTTCCGATACACGTCAAACATTTATCAGTACTGGTGAATACCAAGATTTTGCAACAAAACTTGTTCAAGCTTTTGCATCATCTGATATACCGATGGCAAAAGTAAATCATCCAGCTATTCGACAGCTTTTTCGAGATTTCGGGCAAAGCGTACCATCTGAAACTCTTTGTCGTCTGAAAGTTAAAGAACTAGATGAAGCAAATGCTCAGAAGCTGGCAAAAGACTTGAGTGAGAAGCTGTTGTTTTTGGTTATAGATGAAACTAAATTAAGAGGTAAAAACTTTTTGCACATACTTTGGGGTACGCTGGATAAACCGGACTGCTGCTTTTTGGTTGGATGCTCTGTGATTGATGGTTCGGCTAATAGCCAAAAGATAATCCATGAACTGGATGATGTCATAAAGAAATTTAAGGTAAGGAGGGAAGACGTCAATTTGTTGATATCTGATGCTGCATCCTACATGTGCCGTGCAGACAACGTTTTAAAAGAAATATATCCAAACCTCCTGCATGTTACGTGTCTTGCACACTAAATGCAAAACTGTGCTTTGAAGATAAAAAGTTTTTACAAGGAAGTAAACGACTTGATTGCTGCTGTAAAAGCAAGCGTTGTGAAGAATAAAACCAGAGCTGCTGATTTTGATGTTTGTGGAAGACCTCCGCAGCCAGTTGTTACTCGTTGGGGGAGTTGGTTGGATGCTGCTAACTACTATGCTGAAAAACTACCAAAGTTCGGGAAATTGTTAATTCATGGAATGGTGAAGGAGTGATTGTGCGAAAGGCCAAAAGTATAGTGAATGAGCAAAAGCTGACCAGTCAGTTGACTGAAATTAGTCAATGCTACAATGGGCTGACAAACCTAATTCTTAAAATGGAAAATTCTACATACACAATACAAAAGGCCTATGAAGATATCAACTCTCTTGGTTTTGGAAGTGACCTTCTGCAGCTGAAAAAGTACATAAAGAAGCGCTACGAAAAAAAAGATGTAAAAATTATTGTGCAGCTAAGTAGGCCAGATATTCCACCAACATTGTATGTAAAATTGTTGCAATGTCAGCCTACTTCAGCATCTGTAGAGCGGTCGTTTTCCCTTGTGAAATCATTCCTTCGTCCAAACAGAAATTTTGCAGATGCTAACATTGTACACTACATGAAACTATATTTCAATGCTTAGCCTATTGATTAAATGCATAAGACATTTGAACTTGAGTGACACTGATGAGTTGATGATTTTCAAGTGAAATAGACGTGTTAATACATCATTGATCGACCGTGTTTTTCTTCAAAATATACCCAAAACACTTGCATTCGACTTGCTAATTATGAGATTAGCAAAATATGATGCTCTAAAAATAAAGTCATATATTTAAAAAAATAAAGTCATATTTTTCGATTTTTTAGGTCACAAAAAAATGGCCCTAGTCATAATATATCACATAATATGTCTCGTACGAAATTAACATAAATCTTTTGCTACCGCAGATCACAATAGGATAATGCTTTCAAAATTGCTTTCTCTTAGCAGAATCATTCACTAAAAAACTGATTTGTGATCTTATTTCTCAACCAGTTGTCAAATTTTTTCCACAAATTATAGGTTATTTCAAGGCGATTACGATAGTGTAATTGTTAGACGAAGTTAACTATCTTTGGTACATTTTCACTACTTTTCCTCTCAAGCATGGTTCTTTTGCATTGTCTGTCGACGTTTTCAAGAACATCCATCAAAAACTGAAGTCTCGAAATGTTTATGAAATCTAGTATACCAGTTGAAACCACACAAAATTTTGGTGCTTGCACTTCACGAAATTGCAATTTCTAGAAAAAATCCTTTCATACATTTTGTCTTTTGTTTCTCCATAGCGTGGATCTTTGGCATTATCCGAATATTCAAAAAAATTCATCGACAAATGAAGTCTCCACAAATTTCAATATGTAGCCTATTCCAAGCAAAACACTTGGTGATCACCCACGAAAAAGACAAGGAGGTAAAGATGGTCCTTTCTTATCTTTTGCATCAAAATATAAGTTCCTAACTACATATGATCTAATTGAAGCAATTTCTTCGTAATTGGGTGAGGCTGGCACAGCCAGCTGATTTGATATTCTTAATCTCGACATTATTGATGGGGGCCCGCTATTGCTGTAACTTAACTGTGAGTACTTCATTTCGGGTTTGTTTGCCAGGACCAAGGAACATGCACGTAGTCAGAGACGTTAGTTTATATTAAATCGCCTACAGTAATGTAAAAGTAATAAGTAGTGACATAGGCGTCGATCTGGTGGGGACAGGGGGGCGGCGCCACTTCGGGCTAACACCAAAGGGTGCGACATATGTCTGGGCCCCACGGTGTTTTGATAACTATATTAAAAGTTAAATGCATGCACATTAGCTAAATCAGCTCCGAAATACAACAGCGCAAAATCGTGGTATTGTTTTGTCGCAATTTTACGCTCACGCTATACATGGTAAAGCGAAAAGAAAACTCCATCAGCGTGATTTTACAATCAAAGCAATCAAGTTAACAATTACCACACATTATCAAAGCAAATTGTGATACGTAACAAAAGGCAAACTTGAATCGTAATTTTCACATGTTTTGCGCTATCATCAAAGCAACGAAAAGAAAAAAAACACATTTCGAATCAACAACTTTTTTTATCAAACGCTTCAAAAGATCAAATAGCTTCTATCAAATCAAAAACTTTTTCGCAAACTTGAAAGCAACTATATAAAAAAATTGTGGTATTGTTTTATTTTCATATTCCTAATCTGATAATAAGAAAATGAAGCATCAATCGGCTATCAGCGCATTTTTTTAGACCGGTTTTAAAAAGTTTTGGAAGTAAATGTTCCATATATTGTTCTTTCTAGCTCTGCTTGTGAAACAGAGCGGTCGTTTTCTACACTTCGCAGGTTGAAAACTTACCTGCGATTTACGCAAACCAAGCAACGTTTGAATAATTTGGCCATCCTAACTAAACACACACCGCGAGCACGCTGAAGCCTGTGATCTTGCCGAAGCAGTAAATGAATTTGTTTCACGATCTCAATCCGTCACAACAAATTTGGATTTAGTTCGTAATCGAGCATTTCAGGTTATGATTGAATTAGTAATTTTTATTGCAGTAAACGTAAACTATCATTAGTGCATTTCGTTTTTCTGTATATCACAATCACATTCTGCGTCTTTACTCTTTATGCGTACATATTGTTTGTTTATATCATTAAGATCATGTTATTTCTAATATCGAATTTTTGTCATAATCGTAAAAATAACAATCATTTAAGCATAAAGCATTTTTGTTGTGTTTGAAAGCAGTGAAAGATAGAAAACAAAGTTCACATAAAAATTCTCGACCCCCTGCTATTTGCCTCTTTCAAGAAAAAATCGACGCTTATGAGTAGTGATCCTAATTTTTAATGGTTTAAACACGCTGTAAGGTCATAACCGTAAATGATATCACAGGGATTGCCACTTAGTGAAAACAGCAGCAGCCAGCAAAATTACCCACGATCATTTTGATACCAAACATAAATGGTAAAGCCCATTAGTCCATTACTTATATTTGTGATTGCAAGGATATCGGTACTAATCTTCATTTAACAGTAGGGAGGTCTGGGCTAGGGGTAAAGTTAAATGTAATAAAATCCTAAACTTAGGAAAAGATCAAAATTAAATAGCATAAATTTTTAAAACTGGATTAAGAGGGAATGTCTTTAGAAGCTTAATAGGCGTCCATTGCAATAGGTTATAGAACTTATGGGAAAGGCATGGCTCCTTTTCATACCATAGCCAAATTAAAGCAAACAGCGCAAGCAAAAATCCTAATGTCACAAATAAAATATGAAAGCGGCCCACCAAATCGTCAAATAGGCCTACCACTAACTAGCTCATTTCTTTAATTGTCAAAACGACCACCATTTGGGCAATGCCATTAACTCTGACCATGTTTCACCCGCCTTACACTTTTAAAAATTACAAATAGTAGTATGTGTCATCGTTCTTTCTTTTTGAATGCTTGCAGTCTTTATTACAAGACCAAGAACATGATCATCATTACATGTACAGGAACTATGGCTTATATTTACTAAAACATTTCATTTTTGCTTTGTCAAATGTTTGTACGGTGAAGCCAGGGCAGCTGCATCAATCGATACGTTTTAAATCGGCACAGGTGATGGTACGTCCTGCCGGGGTAAAATCGAATCATACTTTAGAGCAGTGGTTCTTAACCTTTTTGGTGCTGTGCTTCCCTTGAGCAAAGGTTCACTGCTGTACGTTGCCCCCACCTTTAAAATCAATATAAAAGTAGTGTTTCAATTACATTCCATCAATATACTTTCTTTTTTCCCTGCCATTCTAATTATCTAAATTCATTACTTAGCTACGCAGGCACTGCAACACGATAAAAATATAAACTTAATCAATTGTAAGATTAGGTCTATTCTACACGTAGATTGCTTTACGAAGTTTACATATACCGCTCTACCACTTTAACAAACTGACTAATAGCTGCCTTAATCCATTCAGATATTTCATTGACCGGATTTAGCATAACATGGTAGGCTGCAGTCTACTCTACAATGTAGATTTGAAATTGCTAAATTATCAAAATGGAGTAAACACGATTGATAATTTAGTTGTTTTATGACATCACACATTATTCAGTTTACGAAACAGGATTACCATATAATGGTAGTGATGTAAATTTGTAGTGCGTCAGGTTTTAACGTTGTTTGTAATTTGTTTCTTGATAACTGCGGGTTAGTTTAATGTTTGCCTGAAGCACTAGGATCCAATCATTGTTTTCTGTTACAGTTGTGTTTCTTATCAGTTCAGTGTTAAGTCGCTTTTGTTAGTCTTACTAGTGCTTCAGTTTAAATCTTTAGTTTAGGCGTTCTAGTTTGTATATGTTCTATTTATTTTTATGTTTTTAGATATCAAGCGTTTTAGTTGATTAAAGCCGGATTTATGAGGCTTATGGTATAATTTGATATATGCGTCGAGGTGGCTAGAACGCAACAGGTAGGCTACAATTACTCACAATAATATCTCAGACAGTATTTAAGCACTGACAACCATACAATAGGCGAGAAAACCATATTCTCAAAATTAATAAAGAATGTGTTGTAAAACACATTAGGGCTTGCGCCCCTTGAAAATCTACGTATGCCCCCAAGTGGAGGCGTGGTCCTTTGGTTAAGAACCACTGCTTTAGAGAAACATTTTTCTATAATTTTCTTGATAACAGCTTTATAGAGCTACCGAAATCAAACCTGAAAATTTGCAAAAAGCAAGGACTCCTTAGCTTCTCGAAGCATACCCAACCAAGGAAAAAAAGAAGATGAATCATAATGCGTAGGCAACAGGGACTTGAGAAAGTTTGAGGGGAAATCAAAAACGCAATGTCACTGTGTCAAATCACACCACACGGAAGGTATCATTGGTATTTTACTTCAAAATAGCTTTATAGAGCTACCGGGATGAAACCAAACCTTTTGGGGAAAAGCAAGGACTCTTTCAACTTCACATGGTACATCAAGCAGGGAGAAAAGAACATACTACATAATGCGTAACCACTGAGAACTTGAAAAGTTTAAAGGGGAAATTAAAAGAAATCAGCATCACTTAGTGAAATCGCACTACACAAAAGATATTTTAGCGATTTTGCTTGAAAACAGCTTAATATCAGAAATGTGTTTCTTACTTTCAAACTATGGGTAATGCAAGGCTTTTTTGGGTTTGTGTCAGCAATGAACAGAGCACATTGACGTAAGGCATAGCCAGGAGCTTGAAATGGGAAATTCTATTTGGAAAAGGAGCACAAAAAGTCGTGAAAATCTTATGTGCTGCAAACACGTAAACTTTTGGTAACTCTTCACACAAGAGCCTGATAGGTGAAGCCACCTTTCTCAGCTGAACCGACATTCTCAATCCCAACATTACTGATGGGGGCTCTGCGGGTGACACCATTGTATATGTTATAAAACAAGGATTTTTCTTTTGCTGATAGGCTGTCCATTCAGATATTTATGTCTATACAGCATTGTAATAAAATCTCAGGTTTTGAGAAAAAAATCAACATAAAATCATAACCCTAACAATTTGTAAAATTGAATTTAGAGAGAACATTTGCTTGAAAATAACTTGGCCTGATGTGCACTACTAAAATATGATGAATGATTTTGGGGGAGCCATAGCTGCTTTTGTCGCTGTACTGGAAACAAGACAAACAGCGCAGCCAAAAGAGTCTAATACCACAAATATACCGGTAAATAGGAAAAGGGCAGCACCACATTGCAAAATAGGGTTACCACCAAGTAGTTTATTTCTGTAATTGTGAAAGCAACCACCGTTTTACCACTACCATCAGTTTTGACTGTGTTTCAATCCCTCTTCCCTCACAAGTATTGACGATAATTTGCAGCAAGATTCTTTGTGAGCATTACCAGTCATGATTGCAAGAATATGATAATAGTTCGACACTTATATTTTGTTGCAAACGATAAGAAATGACCATCTTTACCTTTCGTCTTCTTCTTGGGTGATCACCAAATGTTTTGCTTGGAGTAGGCTACATATTAAAATTTGTAGAAACTTCATTTGTCGAATCTTTTCGAATATTTTGATGGATAATGCCAAAGATCCATGCTATCAAGAATAGACAAAATGTACTAAAGTACATAGTTTTTGTAGGAATTGCAATATTGTGAAGTGCAAGTACCAAAATTTTGTGTATGTTCAACCAGTAGACTAAATTTCATAAATATTTCGAGACTTCAGTTTTTGATGGATGTTCTTGAAAACGTTGACAGATAATGCAAAAGAACCGTGCTTGTGAAGAAAAGTAGTGAAAATGTACCAAAGAACTAACTTTGTTTAACAATAGCAACTTTGCTAGATCAAGTAGGATAATTGTTTAACTAAAAATGAAATATGATGTATGGCAACCAATTTGTGATTAGTCATTATAATTTTGATGGATAATGTCGAAGATCGATTCAATCAGGGAGGAACAGTGAAAATGTACCAAAGGACTTAATTTTTGTAGAAATTGCAATTCTGTGAAGTGCAGTTACCAAATATTTGTGTGTTTTAAACCAGTACGCTAGATTTTATAAACGTTTAGAGACTTCATTTTTTGATAAATGTTTTTGAAAACATCAACAGATAATGCAAAAGAATCATGCTTGTGAGCAAAGGTAGTCAAAATGCATCAATGAACTAACTCTGTCTAACAATTGCAAGTTCGTTAAGTAAAATATTTGTTCAAGCAAAAATAGAACATGTTGTATGGCAACCAATTTTTGATCAGCCATTATAAACTAATCCTTAGCCTTAAGTAATTCCAGTTAAATATTGCCGGAAAGCAAATTTTCTATGCTTTGAAAGAGCAGTAATTTTTATCACTTATCATAACGTTGTTTCTACTCAGCTCAACACTTTTTGAGCGAGGTAAAAAGTTACACTACAGGTCTTAAAGTTCATTTTTTTCAGTATAAGAACAAGAATTAATTGTACATATTATGCAATACTGGAATCGCCTTGAAATAACCTATAATTTGTGGAAAAAATTTGACAACTGGTTGAGAAATAATATCACAAATCAGTTTTTTAGTAAACTGATTCGCTAAACGAAAGCAATTTTGAAAGCATTATCCTATTGTGATCTGCGGTAGCAAAAGATTTGTGTTAATCTCGTACGAGACATATTATGTGATATATTATGACATCATAGAACCAGTTTTAAGCGTGCAAGCGAAAAAGAAGAAAAATGCTTAGACAGCCTAAAGTGCTTAAAATAAAGAATTGCTCGTAGCATTGTCAAATAAACATTAATTGTTGTAAAGTTGTTTTTATTGAAAGCACCTTATTAATATCTCCTGAAACAGCGTTTAATCGCGTTTCTGCGATCAGTACTTTTTGAGAAAGAACAATAAACAGAATGTGTAATGAATATTGATTGTGACGTCATTTTAGACCCCAAACAAATTAAAGTTTTTGTAATGGGGTAAGTCGGAAGCTGGTTTTCGTTTAAGTGAAAAGCAGCTGTCCTCTGCTAAGTAACGCAAATTAAAAAAAAATATGTTTGGTTTTGACATCACGAACGCCCTTATGACACTCACCAAAGGGTGGTGATCAATCATGCCAAGTTTGATGCTTATACTTTTTGCAGTTTTAGGAGCTGAAACGGAGAGACAGAACAGCGGTTTAAATTATATTAGATGTATGTAAATCTCACCTGTAATATTTTAAAGCATCTTTCTTATTCAGTGTTGTTTTATTATCGGGACCATTCTCCAATTTGTGAAATTTGAAAGGCTTGACAGTAAAGCTGGCTTGAACTGTGGAATATGCTCTCATGGATACCTAGAAATATAATCACATAATGCAGTAAATGCTATACCTATTATATTAAGTCATACAGAAGTTTTTACACTTAAACAAAATACTTGTATTCAACACGCTTCCAAATGCCTAGCATTGACTGTTAGTGAATTTCCAGCAAACCAAGGAAATCTGTTGTAAAATGATTTGTCTGGAAGCACCCGGTATAGCTCCTTACAGACAATGGTACGTAACTCAAAATCAAAAATTAAGGGATATGCACTGTATATCACTGACGAATTATTGCTCAATGTACCAACCAAGCACCACTTTTGTGCAGTAGGTCTAAATGGTACATGTTGGTAATGTCTTGTGTGATTCACGATGAATGGTTAGTCCACATCATGGACATGTTTTATTTAGAAGGACCCTCTTTTATCCTACAAAAAACAGTCAATCAAAAAACTGCAGAAATTTTTGCACATCTTGTTGAACTTTCTTGTATTAAGTGCGAGTGAATTTTGCATACACCAGTCTAATGGAAATTGGAGCAGTTCTGCTATTGACTGCCTTAAAAATTGGCATTAGGAGTAAGATGTTGGCAAAATAAAGAATATGGCTTCAAGTATAAAGCTTCTCTTCCTCTTGTGTAAACACAACAAAAGGATTTATTAGGTTTATGCAAATGAAGCAATCATCAAACAAAATGACAGTTCGACCAATTTGAATCATCAAATAAATACAGCTAAAACTCCACAAAACATTTGTGACAATTAACAACACTAAAATACGGCCATTACCAAGCTTAGCTACACAAATAAGGAAATTGGTACTTGTGGGTTATCTGTCACCACTTTTTTTCACCAGGTATTAAATTAAATGAGTTTGGGTTAGGGTTAGGGTTAGTCACCACTTTTTTTAAAATTTATTTATTGGGTGGCCATTCTTGCAATACTAACCCTAACCCTAACCCAAACTCATTTTAGGCTTAAACATTATATATACAGTTAAATAATAGTAATTTAATACCTGGTGAAAAAAAGTGGTGACAGATAACCCACAAGTACCAGGAAATTTAAGATTTAATTCAATTACCTAATTTTACCCAATTGTGTGGTTACACTTTTAGTTTTTATTGATACACCATACTTTTGCAATTTCAGTACTTCTGTAGTTGGTAGTATTTTTAGAAGTCAATGACATCTTTTTTAGAATGAATTTTCTATTTCCGTAATTTCTTGCTTAGTATACGTTTCCCTACTTCTGCTATTTCCATAAGTTAGTTGGTGTTTTTCCATGTTTTCACAATCTGGGTTTTCATATTTTAATTTACAAAAGCAGAAGTATAAAAGGTTGTCAATAGTTGTGCATTAGTGCAAAAACTTGAGGGATGTGTGTGTGTGTGTATGGTATTCATGCAAAGCTACCCATAACTTTTTGATAACTTATGTGAGCCATAACATCAACTAAAACCTAATGGTCAACGCTAAACAAAGCGAAAAGCATCTGGTTATGTTTGAAAACATTAAAATACAAAAATTCATATTGAATTACTCCCAAAAATTCATATTACATATGAAACTACCAAAATAAAGAATTCATTCTAAACAGGTATTCCCAGGTATACAGAAATATGAAAAACATATAAAGTACAGAAATGGCAGTTATAAAGAAATTATAGAAGTCAATAAAAATTTGAAGCATAACCATGGAACTGGGGAAAATTAGATAACAGAGTTAAACTAAACATCCCCCTAAATTCAAGTTTTTTTCAATTTGTGAAATTTAGTTGAAGCTTCTTTTAGATTTCCATAAAAACTTTCTTTCTGTAGCAATGTAAATTTTCATATTTTAGTGTTATCCAAAATTAGATAATGAGCTTTCATTCATGCATATGAGCTCATGGTCAGTTTGCATGTCTTTTGTCAGACTGGGCCACCATGACAGGTAGACTGCTTGGCCTGGCAACCTGTTTGCCACATGAAGATGGAGGCATCTCTGCCCGAGGACACAATAAGCAAGCTTGCTGGCTTGTTCTCCACACTATCCCTTTTATGCTGAACACAAAGCAGGGAAGCTGTGAATACTATTTTTTAAAGTCTTTTGGTATGACTCGACTAGGGGAAATGAACCCCAGGTCTACCAACTACAAAGCAAACACTCTAACCACTACGACATCACACTGATTAGATAATGAGATGAATTGATTAAAGATGGTAGCTATTTTGCCAAAGGCATTTTATCATTGGAGGCTATTTTGCTATGAGACATTTGCAATTAGTCAATTTTAATGACGTGTTGAACATTAGACTTTCGGTTGTTTCTGATTAGTCAATCTGAATGATCAATACAAAATTTGCATCCCCAGTGTGCACTCCCTACAATGCATACTATCTCATCCATTCACATGCCAGGGCCCCTCCAGTGTACACTGCCAGCCAAGATTCCAACCCACAACCATTGCACTTAAAAACAGCTGCACTATCAACATACCACAGCCAGAGTTATAGCAATTATGGTTATTTAAACATACGTGAATGGTGACGGCAAAACAGCCTCCAAAGGTAAAATGGTGAAAGTGCATTTTAGGTGCAAAAACTATTAATCTCAAATGAAATTGTCCAACCACACAGTGTTAGGGTTAGCATAAATAATTTACTATCTTAGATCGAAAAACTGGCAACAATACTTGAGGAGTCATTTGAGCTTAATAATTTACGCAACTAAAATGCACTTTTACTGGTAAAATGTTGTCAACGGCCAAATAGCTACTTCCTTGATTAAAAGCTACACATCCAGGAATTTTATAATTTAGTTGGTCAGAAGATCAATCACTCAATTTTTCTATTTCTATAATTTCAGTAAGTTAAGTTCATTTTTCTGCTTTTTTATTAGGCAGTGGTTATTTTGACGTCAACAGTATTTTACCCTGAGAGACTATTTTTCCGTGAGTTATTTGTGATTGGTCAATCTTAATGACGTACTAAACATGTGACTTTTGGTCATCTCTGATTGGTCAATTTTAAAAACAAATCAAAAAAATTCTGCACCTCCAGTGTACACTGCCCCGTACATTTACATACTGGGCCTGGCCCTACGGTGTACACTGCCCTTTTTTCGATGCTCTGCCAGCTGAGATTTGAACCCGCATCCATGGTATCTCAAGACCAGCACACTAACCACTACACCACAGTGTCACTGGCTGAAATGTAGCAAATATGGCAATATAAACACACGTGAATGATTACAGCAAAATAGTCTGCAAGGGTAAAATGCTGTCGACAGCAAAATTGCCACTACCTTTTTATTATTCGATATTTTTGTGCTAACCAAAATGACTTCAATGTACTCTTAAGTTGACCTCAAGAATGTTACGTATGCAATAGCTATCTCTGCATTCTGAAGACAAAATTATACTTAAACTTAATACACATACTGAAGACAAAATGAATCTTGACAATTTATGCTCAACTCAGTACCTTGTTGCAGATATTCAAAAGATTTTTTTTCCAAGACATTATCTTGACTGCAGTCAGATTGAGGACAACTTTAAGCAAGCACCAGGTTTAGTCAGCTGATTTATTTATACCTAAACACAATTTCAAAACAACAGTTAACTGATGTATTTGTCAACAACACCACAACAGAAATGCATTTGCAACAAACACTTAAACCAGTAGACATAATATCGATGTCTTAAAAAGTTTTGAATTACAACAACTTCAAAAAACAACAAGCCATTTAGTAGCAATAAACAATCATTAAAACATGCGATGCAAACAGAATAGACCATGCATACTACTACATTGGTATTAACTGGTTAGCCTTTGTGTTGGAAGACTAGGCCTTTAGACAGTGTGACCTAAACAAAGATAGAAGTGGATTATGTTAAACTAACTTTGCCCAAGTTTACTGTGTTTTCTAAATATAAGAAAAAGATTAATGCTCGTATTGAGAACTGGACACATTACACTGCTATAATATTGTTCACAAATAATAGTTTGCCATTGTTTCAAAATTATGCAACTTGAAATAAAAAATTTATTTCTTTTTGGAGACACCAACAGTACGTCCACGACGACCAGTTGTTTTGGTGTGTTGACCACGAACTCTTAATCCCCAATAGTGACGTAAACCACGATGGGCTCGAATTTTCTTTAAACGCTCAATGTCTTCTCGCAGCTTGTTGTCAAGATGATTGGCCAAAACTTGGGAATATTTTCCATCTCTGACGTCTTTTTGACGATTAAGAAACCAATCGGGTATTTTATATTGGCGAGGATTTTGCATGATAGTGACAATTCTATCTACTTCATCCTCAGACAGCTCACCAGCTCGTTTAGTCAAGTCAATATCAGCTTTCTTGCAAACTACATTACTAAACCGACGACCTACACCTTTGATAGCGGTCATGGCATACATAACGTTTCGTTTGCCATCAATATTGGTATTCATAATACGCAGAATATGCTGAAATTTTTCTGGTAATACGAGAGACATTATTAATTGCCTTCACTCAACCAATGCTTGGTAAAAAAGACCCACAATGCTGTCTAAAGGCGAAATGACCGATTTCATGTTGCCATTTTTAAATCTAAAATTATAATATTTTGCTTTAGGCAGATACATACAACAAATGTATTAAGGGCGAGTGTTTCTTTTATTTATCGTCAAGCCTCACTCATCTTCAAAAATTTGAACACTTTTGTAGCTCTAAGCCTAAAATTTTTGCTAGTTACCAGTTCAATTTGGTTAAATTCTTTTCGAGTCAGCCATATTTATTGTTGCAGTGAGGGACCGCTATACTGGCTGTTTCACTGCTGCTTCTATTTGGGAGATCCTGTCTCTAATTGTCTTGCTCACCAGAGATCCTCGACGCACGAGCACACACCAACTTGTAGAACATGAAGACTGTATTAAAGGAGAACAGAAAATTTTGCTCACAAATTAGCTGCACCACACGCATCAATTGCGATACGCTAGGCGTATCTGGCTCTAGTTGTTACAAGATATTAAAGACTACTGAGAGATCTCCTAAATACAATTCATGCAAATAAAGATATAAGTGAATGCGAAATAAGGGTATATTATCAATTAAGGCTAGCATTAGCTGACAATACAAGCAGTTTATTGTTTCCCAGTTGATTTAAGACACAGACAAGCGCTTTCAAAATACATAAACAACTTGCCACTAGCAATAGTTGGTGATGAAATATTAGGTTTCTATTCGCTACCACCCCATACTAAACACTGCCAAAGTAGAGTGAGCTCATAAACAGTCAATAGGCCTATTCATGTCCACAAATAAAGATGAGATCAATCAACGAAATTGTCACATAACCATTAACAAGAAACGAGAATAAAAGGCGTTAAGTAAAGAGAAAACAACTTGCGGTACTAATTTATAAATGATTCACTGTACCCAACTTACGATTTTTCCATTAAGGGTCGAATGTAATAGAAAACAATTTGGGAAATATAAAAAACAATTCATTAGTCATCACATACTACAAAACATCCCTATTCCTCACTTATTACAAATGACAATCTATTAAATGAGGCGGCAAACAAAACAGCTTAGAAGGCGAAAGCTTCCGAACAACTATGACATCAAGAACATTAACCGTCACTTTACTAAAGGCACAAAAACAACCAAACCAATGACAGGGCTCATAAATCACGTTAACATTTATTGTCTTCTGAGAATGGGTAAAGATAAGATATTGCAGTACCGGTACCGGTATTTTGTAGTGTTTTATCAATCTGACCATAATCTAGTCAAAATAAATCCAGCCGAAGTAAAAGGTTCTATTTTTGTTGACATTTTAGGGCATAGTAAGCTACAGCAGCCAACAAATGTTGGTTATATGAAAGGGTAGACTTACATTGTGAAAATTTAATTTAGTTTTGAAACTGGGCGTTTTAAATCTTTTACTCACAGCCTGTATTTTGGGCCTTCGCTGACTTTTCCAGAAACTTGTTAGGAACACTAATCTGGGATACATATAACTGGCTGTTAAATGTGTTCTGTAGCTAGGTAGGCTTGTACCACAAATATGCAAACTTTATGACCTGTTTAAAGCTCTTTAGGCTACTGATTCATTCGTTTTTAGCAAGATGATGAATTAACTAGGTTAAATATAGTATTCAGACTCCAGCTTTTTTAATATTAAATTTTTTGAATTGTCACCTGATTATTTATCCCAACTCATTGTACTGCGCCTGGTTGCACCAGAATGGTACCGAAAGTTAAAGTTTCTAAAAGATGAGGAAAAAATTGTGCCTTTTTTACAATATATGGTTCAGATCTAGCAAACTCAGCAGAAAAAACGAAATACGAGCGCTTGGCAATGTGGGCATGATGCAGTATGGGCTCAGAGCAATATGAGCACTGAAAAATACGAGGACTGGACAATATTGCTTAGGCCATGGACAGAGGCGATATGAGCTCTGGCCAACACAAACATCAGAAAATATGAATCTGGGGCAATGGGAGTGACGCAATTAATTAGTATTGTGCAATGGGGATGAAGTTATGAACACAGCGTAGGTTTAATAGTCATGGCTTTATGGGCAATAGGCCGATTGAAAAAAAGTGTGCTGTTTTAATCTCAATCAAGAAATACTTATAGGAATACAAGTTTTATGCTAGATGTAAGGAGACGCATGCAAATTATATTTAGGAAAGACGGCAATACATATAAATTTCTCTTAAAAAATGTCGAAATCCTTGCTATTTTCTTTTGGGCAATCAATGAAGTAATCCGCATTTTTTAATCAAACTTCAACATGCTTCTTGTTTTTTTCTTTTCCTTTCGATTGAGCCTCCAATTATTTTTATAACCAACAACCATATAATTGAGGCCCCTGATTGTAGCCCATGCCCTGTTTCTTCTTTAATCAATCTTGAAACCGAACTCTCGATCATTTGACTGCCTTTCTGAAATCTGATACTGTACATAAATTTAGTCCCTGAATGAGCCTGGCATCCTCCCCTTCCCACTTTCCCCGCTGATTGATGAGGTATGCTCGACAAATTTATGTATTTTTTCTTGAACCGAAAGACTAATCTTTGTACCAGCTCACTTACAAAGCAGTAATGATGCATAGTTTTACTTAATTTAAATGTTTAATTTTATTCATTTAAGGTGTGATGTTTTTTATTTTTACATTTTTTATTGTCTTTTTCAAGTTTCCGTATTTCTAATATTTCAGCAATTTTAGTAAGTAGTTTTTCCGTATTTTGGTGTGAATTTCCGATTTCCGTAAACTGCATTCTAGCATTGTCCCTGTCTTACTCCTGCTTTGACAACCCTTGCACTAGGTAGCTTTTCAAAATTTCTTTAGTCCAGCTTATACCTTATAAACTTTTTTTACCATCCGTCAAGCGAAATAAAGAGTGCACCATCAATCCCTGTTTACTTTAGCCGTGATTTATTTTTGCAGCATCGAAAAAAGTTAATTTAAAAGATGTAGATTATAGGTACTTCAAAAGCCAAAGCAATCTGATGAAAGACGCCACTTCCAAATGAATGATAATAGGCACTTCAAAACCTAAGTCATACTGTTGAAAAATACCCCTTACATTTCATGGAAAAGCTCCCACTTCCTGAAAGTAGTATTTTTCACCAGACTGCATTAGCCTTTGAAGTGCCTATCTAAATCCTTTAACTCTTTCGCTCTCGCGGCAGTACGGTTACCGCCTGCGATCTTCCAGCGCTCGCTCCCACGACGGTAAATATATGGGCAATAAATAATTTGCTAACGTTTGCGCTGTTGTTCCCATACGTCTTGTTCGAGCAAAAACGCTTTATATATAAACCTTTCTAACTTTTTGCTTGTGGCTTGTAATTGAATTTTTTCGCGTGGTTCGCACCCGCGACGATAAATATACCGGCAAAAAAATTTTTGATGGAAGCTCTGTTTACATGGGTGCCAGTGTTCACAAATAGCTCGCGGGAGGGAAAGAGTTAAATTAACTTATACAAGTAGGCTAACATCAGCTTCATTACATTGAAGAATTGAAAAAGACGTGAATCAAAACTTCATTGCTCAGGTATCTACTGCTTATAAAATTTTGAAGAATTGAGCACGGGTGAATATACGAGTACTAGCTAGTGACGCTTTCTGCTGGTGAAAAGCTACATAAAATTTGATTAAGCTCAGCAACAACTAAGTTGCTAAAAACAATCTCTTTGTGATATGACGTTTCGCCAGTCATTAGAATAAGCTTTTTCAAAGCAAAAGTGAACCTAGTTTTCAACATGTCACCGCTAACGCTGCAGTATGCAAGACTAGAAATATGCAAACTGCGACCGGCGGCAGAATATGATTTGTGTCCCCCGTCCACAAATTGATCATTTAAAATAAAAAAATGTCTTCAGCGTAAAAACTTCGCTTGAGTGAGGTTGATCACCCAAAAATATTTTCAATTCAAAAACTCCGTCCTATACCTATTGAGGTTAATTTCAAAAGGAAAAACTTTTATTTCAAAATTCCGTCCTTTATAAATAGATCTCCGAAAAACAAAGCAAAAATCTGGGCGTGTTTTCGTGCTTGGCTTGGCTTTTTCTTGGCGGTAACTTCTTGTTGCTATGTGCAGCCAAGTACATGTTCGCGCGTTGCGTTTTTTGACAAAAAACGGTGCTATGGCGAAGTTCATGTGCAATGAATCCCTTTCCAATTAAGTTTTTTTGGATTTAAAAAAGACTTTAAGATAGAATTCTATATCATGTAAACAAATAAAGTTTACTTGATGTAGGTTTGTTTTATTTAAAGGCGTTTTTAAGCAATATTGAAACAAATAAAATGTGTTTATTTAAGCTGCTCAAAATTGTTTGCAGTTGGACACAGAACCGGTCATGCATAGCTTCACAGGCACTTATACAAGGGTGGAGGGAAAAAAATTTTTTTTCAAATCAAAAAACCAGGTTTATTAAAGTAGGTGGCTAGGTCTAAAAACACCTTCCAAAGTTGATTTGGGGTTCTACCACTTCCACCTTGGTGGCTTAACACCCCCAAAAATTTTGTGCTTCCCCAAGTTTATAAAAATCTTATAAATTAAAAACTAGTTATGCTAGAAAGTTGGTTTTGGGCTTAAAATGCTCAGAAGACCCAAGTTTATATCTGATCCGATATAATTTTTTCTTCTAACTACATCACTCAAGCCACAAATTGGCAAAAATGATGTTTTTGCTAATGGCGAAGTAAAACTTTTATCTTGTATAATGTAACTCGGCTTGTTTATTCATTTTGTTTTTCATATATACATCATTGCTTTTGCAGTCCTTAGTTGGTTTTGATTAAATACTGTATTACTAGTCAAAATTAATTAGGTACCACAAGTTCTAAATGTTTTTTAGGAGATTATTAAAATAGAGAAAATGTTTCTTGTCCTCAAAAATATTTTATAAACTTGGTACTGTGTAAAGTGTGTAAAGCCTACTGTATAAAGTGTTATATTATGTAAAGCCTACTGTGTAAAGTGTTATCATTTTGGAATGCTTACAAGAAAAGCTGTTACTAGAGTTTGTGAGCGTCAAGAAAAATATCTTTTTAAAAGCTGTGACTCCTTTGCTAATGATGTTCTTCCAACCAAAAGAGATGTTTTGCAAAGATTGCTTCATGAAAGAAATTGACGAACAAGAGCTGCAGCTGTCATTGTTGTAAATGAACTATATGAACGTTGGATCCACTGTAATGTTTATTGCATAAGTGTAGATGGCGTTGTGTTTAGGACTTCAACTCTTGTCAAAGATTTTTGACGGATTGAATCTCAGCTAAAAAAGGGGAAAAAAGAATTCAAAACCAGTGCGATATTTAATTATAATATGACGGAATTTTTACGTGATATTAAACAATTGTTAGATATTTTTTGTAATGACCAGAAACAGCGACGAAAACTTGAAGAAATTAATAAGTTGAAAATAAATGAAGAAGACTTTGCCTTTTATAGAGATCAAATAGGTCCTAGAAAAAGAAAATGGTTAGATGTTGTTGAATCAATCGATCAGCCTGATATGGATTTTTCTTCAAAAAATGTCTCAAAAACAATCCAATTCTAATAATACAGTTTCAACAAGCTCAGCAAATATTGATATTGTGATTGGTTTTCAATCTGATACAAGTACTAGTGAAAATTCAGAAATATCAGTATCATTTGATTCAGCGTCACCTTGCTCTTCAAAATCTATCCTGCTGCAGAATCGAGTTACGTTAAAAGAACTTGCAGTGGTTTGTGAGCGATATGAAGTGTGTGATAGAGCTGGTGCAGCTATAGCTTCGGCTACATTAAAAGCTTTTGGAATTGTTGCAGAAGAGAAAAAAAGATATATGATGGATAGAAGCAAGTTGCGAAGAGAAAAACAAAAATACAGAGAAGAAATTAGAAACAAGGAGCAAGAATTATTTGAATTAGTAGATTCTATTTTTGAAAATGGAAGGAAAGATGCAACAATTACTATGACGGCGATTTGAGCTGGTGGCCGTCACATGGACTTTGACTGAGGTGTCGTAGCCTCAACACTGATTTCCCAATACTTGATTTAATTTGAAATTGTATTGAAGAAACCGTTATCTACAAATAAGCAAATCATAAGCGAACAATCATAAATTAACAAATAGCACGAACTTACTGGCAATTGTGACACTTCGTTTTCTTTTTTAAGGCAATAAATTTAGCACAAATTTTGATACATATAAATTTAAGGTTCTGCACAATAAAAATACAAAACTTCATTACTAAATAACACCGTATAATTTACAATACTTATGTTGTCTAACAACCGCGCTCTATCCAACTGTCTGTTTACCGAGGTTTCCGAAATAATTGAGAAATGAAGTACGCAGACAATTTACGCTTAAACCAAACGATGATTGATCGAAACACAGGGAACTGATTTATTCGAATTTAAAGCCTAATAACAAGTGCCACTATACGGCAGTAACAATGACAATGGTTGAAGTAAATGAAAATCATCATCGCCAAACAATCATTGAAAAGCATTATGTAATTGTAGGAGAGCCTGAGGGTTTTTGTCTCTCACATGCAATGCCAGAAGATAAGACTGGATATAAAATAGCAACATTAGTTTATTCTGCAATGAAAGATACAGCTCTACCACAAAAATTGAAAATTGTTGGATCTAATGGAACCGCTGTAATAACTGGCAAAAGCAAAGGATTTATTGCATTATTAGAAATTTTAATAGGAAGACCATTGCAATGGCTTATATGCTTGCTCCATTTAAATGAGCTTCCTCTACACATGTTTTTCAAAACTTAAATGGCATAACTTCTGGACCAGACTCTTCTTCAGGACCTGTTGGTAGGCAGTTGAATGATACTGTTTCTGAGTGGAAAGGAGTGAAGTTCAAATCTATCCCAAATCCAAAATTTCCTGTTATTTCTAACTGTTTGATGGATGAGGTAAGCAGTGATCAATATTATGCTTACAGGATTTGCTCTTCCGTCATGTTTAGGGTGGCCATACGTCCCGGTTTAGGCGGGACAGTCCCGCTTTTTCAGGTCTGATCCCGCTTTTTCGTTCAGTCAGCCAGCACAGCTTGACCTAGGGTACGCCAAAGTTAGTCCCGATAAACCAGGGCATTATGACAGCGAACCCTACCTCAATGACGATTCCGGCCGAAAATGACAAGAAACGGGCAGCGAAATAGGTGGTGACCTTTTTTTGTTTGGAGATCACCCCCACCGTAGGCGCGACCGCAGTCTTTATCTGAATTTGAGCGTCCCATTTTTGATCAAAAAGCTATCATAAGCCCAAATATTTGGATTCGTAAAAAGTGGCCATCCATTGTCCCGATTTTTGCTTATTCAAATATGGTAACCCTAGTCATAATAGCAGTCTGCAATAAAAAAATGGCCAGCCTAGTCATGCTGGAATCAGCTGATGCTAATCTTCAGTTTCTCGAAGTAGGAGGGTTAAGCCATTCACGCTGGTGAACACTTGGATGTCATATTCTTCGATTTTATGTTGCCCAGGAAAAGCCGACATCTAATTTAAGCACTTTGGGAGAATCTTTAATTCAACTTTACTTCCCTGGTTGGTTTTTAATCAAATTCAACAACAAGATTACTGATGGACCAAAGAACTATCTCAATATCTTTACACACGTAATGGAATTTCCAAACAAAATTATTTAGGATGTTGCTGTAGTGGTTTTGCAACAAAATGCTTATTTTGCTCACCATGAAAATATATTACTTGCGTTGCTGGCTGATAATGATCACAATGTCCGTCTTCTTGCAATCAACAAAATACTTAGCATCAGAGTATCTAAGAAAAATTTGGATGATGTTGGTCGTGATGAAGAAGTAGATGTAAGAAAATTCATAATACCCAAAAAATGAATACTAATGCAAAAACTTATTATTCCTTGTCAAGCTTGAGTTTAAGACATGCATGAACCACCTGCATTAAAACACTTATAGAATAAAGAAATTGAGACTTTTCAACAACATAAACTCAGCCTGGAACATCCTTGCCACAATCAAGCTGTTGAAAGGCATACAAAACTGGTTTCTGAAACTTCAGCAGCTGTTGCTGGATTCAAAAATAAAGATGGACTTATCTGACAGAAAATACGATGAAGAAAACTAATGAAAGCTTTTAACACCAAAAAGCAATTCAGCGCTTTGTCAATGAAGTTTTAAGGGGATTTCCCTTCGTTTTTGTTTACATTGACCACGTCTTAATTTCTTCCAAGACGCGAGAAGAACACATGAGGCACTTTACCCTTGTTTTTGAAAGGCTAAAGTATTATGGCCTAATTTTAAATAGGGACAAGTGCATTTTTGACGTTGACGAAATCGTCTTTCTCGGTCACAAGGTGAACCGAGAGGGAGTGGCGCCCCTTGAATCCAAGGTAACCGCCATTCAAAACTTCCCGAGGCCCGGTAACATGAAGCAGTTGCGTAGATTTTTAGGCATGTTGAATTATTACCGGAGATTTATCCCTGCGGCTGCAGCCACCTTGCAATCTTTGAATAGAATGTTATCCCCGCGTAAGTACAACCGACAAACCTTACCTTGGAACGAGGAGGCAGAACAAGCTTTATCTGCCATTAAAACCAAGTTCGCCAGTGCGACCTTACTCGCTTTTTTGGTGTTAGGTGCCGAGACGCAGGTGGTGGTAGACGCCTCGACATCTGCAGTTGGAGGGGTCCTGCAGCAAATCATCGATGGTCATGCTAAACCGTTAGCCTTCTTTTCTAAAGCTCTTAACTCTGCCCAAGTTAACTATTCTGTGTTCGACTGGGAATTGCTCGCAATGTACTTGTCATTGTGACATTTCAGGTACTTTTTGGAGGGTCGCGCTTTTACCCTTTTTACCGATCACAAGCCATTAGTCAGTGCCGTGACATCTCCCATGAAGCAAGCTACTGCCCGGCAGCTGCGCCAGCTTTCGTATGTAGCACAACTGACCGCTGATGTGATATATATTTCTGGCGAAAATAATGTTGTCGCCGATTGTTTGAACCGACCACCGGATTTAAATGCTTTGTGCAACGAAGTCCAAGCTGTGAATTTTGCCGCCATGAGTCGCACTCAGCAAACCGATGATTCAATTATCACCCTATTAAGGACTGATCATTCTTTAAAGATTGTGAGGGAGTCGGTGCCTGGCTGTGACCAGCCTCTGCTAGGGGACATTTCTCTAGGAGTTTTTAGACCGCTAGTCCCTGTTGGCTACCGAAAAAAGATGTTTGATATGTTGCATGCTTTGTCACATCCTGGAGTCCGGGCCAGCCAGAGGCTTGTCGGCCAGAGGTTTGTTTGGTTCGGAATGAGGTCTGACGTCAGAACTTTTGTTTAGACGTGTATTAAATGCCAACAAGCGAAGGTTATAAGACACAATCGAACACCATTGTGTTCGTTTAAGGCTCCTAATGAAAGGCTTTCGCATATTCATGTTGACATCGTTGGCCCCTTACTGGTTTCCCATGGTTACTCTTACCTTTTGTCCATCATCTGCCGTTTCACCAGACACGTAGAGTTAGTCCCTTTGCGTGATGTAACTGCGACAGAGAGTGCTAACGCGTTCCTTTTACACTGGGTTGGACGTTTTGGCTGTCCCACTCAGATGACTACCGATAGAGGTCGGCAATTTACCTCTTACTTATGGAAGGAAATGTGTGAGTTCCTGGGGACGTAGTTGTCACACACCACAGCGTACCACCCCGCAGCCAATGGGACGGTTAAAAAAGCTCTTAAGTGCAACGATAATCCCACCGCCTGGTACGAAAATCTCGGCCTCGTTTTACTTAGTATCCACTCCATGGCCAAGGAGGATATTGGCTGCAGCTCTTCTGAGCTTACCCTTGGCACCACGCTGCGCTTGCCAGGACAATTTTTTCAGACAATGACGAAACGGTTTCGCACACAGAATATCGTCGAAGGCTTCTAACTTTTATGAAATCACTCAAACCTTCTCTGCCTCGAGAGCCATGTCGTCGTAGTTCCTATTTGGAGAATGCTCTACGCACTTGCACATATGTTTTTGTGCGAGACGATGGTTCTGCGACGTCATTGCAACCGGTGTACACAAAACCTTTCCCCGTTCTCGATAAGGAGGACAAATACTTTATTTTAGACCTTGGAGACCGGACTGATTCGGTCTCAATCGACAGACTTAAGGCCGCACACATGTATTTGCCGCAACACCTGAACTGTCAGGAAGACCACGACGAGTCGGCTGCCATTGAAATCCCCTCCATCGCCACTAACGTCGGCCTTTCTGCACACCCTGACGAAGAGCCCGCGCCCGAATTTCGTTCGCGCCGAGGTAGAACCATAAGGCTCCCGGTTCGTTGCAGGAGATCACTAGATGATTAAGTTTGGCTTTGCCCCTCTATTTTTTTGGTTTAGTCTTGAAGTTATGTTTTATGCTTCGTTTCTTGGGGGGATCTCATTGTTTTTATTATTAGCCCTAGTTATGACTTTAAAATATGCCTGATCACTGCCACGTCTCGCTAACTTGTAAATATCTGTATGTAATGTCTATATGCTGTATTGATACGTGCTTTTTTTTATTTTCAGCTTACACTGATTCTGCGCTACCGCTTTTCACCTTTGTGGATGCTTGGAAGACAAGCCCGAGATCAACGACGATATCTTCTTTTGCACGTCTCCATGGGCTGCGCGTGCTTGAGGGGGGGAATTGTGTAGCGTGTCGCGCCTCGCACTTCATCGAGCTGCCATGCCAAACATCTTTTTGTCCCTTTTTTATTTTTTGTTAGTTTGCTTTCGGCGGTTCAGCACCTTACTCCCGCCGTTGTGTGTGATTCTAGTTTTTACCATGTGTATTTGTGTAATATTATTGTATGTGTCTAAAATCACACACATGTTTTTATTAGAGCTAGATAATGTTTATTTTTGTTCTCTCATGGTAGCTCGTTGATCGGTTTGCCTTTCCCGCCATCATGTTGTTTTCGTCCATGTGACGGGTGCAGTGCTCTAATTTACTTAGATGTGAGCAGCTACCTAGTTCGTGGTGACGCGTGCAGTATTTTGTTGCCGACCATGCGGTTAGAGATTTCCGGCTCTCTTTCTTCGTTGGTCTTCGTGACGTACGGACTACGGATGTACCGTATTTTCCCGTGTATAAGAGGCCCTTGTGTATAAGAGACCCCTTCAATTTTTTGCAAAAATTCTGGAAAAAAGTTTTTTAGTAATGCATAACTTTATTCATCATAGAAATTATTAAATTCCTCATCACTCTCATTAGAAATATCAACTAAAGTCAGTTCTTCCGCAATATCAGCCAATTCTTCATCATCAGTTAATATACCATGGTACATTAACGGGGGAGGTACATTAAGTGGAAAACTCCGGTACTCCCATGTATAAGAGACCCCCTACTTTTAAAGTAAAAATTTAGACCAAAAAAGGGTCTCTTATGCACGGGAAAATACGGTAATTCGATTGTTGCCACAACTGCGTAAATTGATGCAATAAAATTTTACTGTCGTGCCTTCCTCCTTGTGACTGCCATAGTACCCAGCAATTGGGGTTCAGTCAGCACGCTCTTGCTCAAGGAACTTATTTCCTACAGCCGCAACACTCTTTAAACAGTATCCAATCATTGCCCATTACAGTAACTGAGCTAGGAAAATAGAAAAACGTATAGCCCACATTAAACTCTACATAAACGGGCCTAGAAAAAATACAAATAACACTCCAAACTACTCGTGAAATTTATTCAAACAATTTACCAAAACATTTTGCCAGCAATCTGTCATGCTGGTAGCTAGTCTGCAGACCAAACGTTGGTTATGTTTTCAAGCTTTAATTAAGTTATATTTTACCAGTAGAAAGGAAAATATATGCAGGCCTACAGAAAGTTTAGAAAGCGCTCCAAAAGATCACACTATTCATAAGTTGTATGAAAATTTCTAAATTTATTTGACTGATTATGGCTAGAAAAAAAGAAACCGTTTTAATTTGTACACCGAATAAAAACTCAAATAACAAATCTTTCGCTAAGCTTCAGTAGCAGGTGTTAATGAACTATTAAGCCAATAAATGGGTAGAAGAATCGTTCTTAAAACAAGCAACAATCAACTATAAAGACCATTTTCCCCGTAGATATTACTTAATTTTTGTAATTTTTGACTTATTCATTAGCGACGAACTTCAACTTTGAAATAAAAAAAAATTTTTGAAATAGAGCATAATTTTAGAAATTACACCAAAACATGTAACAGCACAGATGCCGTTTTTCCATAGTAAAGTATGCGGCTCTTTGTTCATTTGGGACCCATTTCACGCTCCATTGTCGCTTAACAATGCACACCAATGGTTGTCATTACTTGATGTAATAAATGTACTTTGAAGCTGTACAGGGTTATTTCTCCGGCTACTGTGCCAATAGAAGTAACGGCACTTGCCCCGGTCTACTCAGCCGGAGAGTAGGCTACTCTGCACCAGGGATGTGAAAGCGAAAGCGCAAAAATACTAGCGCTTTCGCTTCCACATAGGTCATTTGACTTGTAAGTAACTTGGCGAAAAAGTTTTGTCCATTTCCCGATGTGGATTAAACGGTAAAGTTGCACTATAAGTCTATATGAACGTGCGAGAGAACAAGAAAAAGTATAACTAGCGTCCCATTTTATATCGATTACGGGTAAGAAAAGAGAGTTTGGACAATGAAACGTAGCTAATAAAATTTGATGATTTGATTAAACTTAACTGACCTTGGTTAGGGGGTTGAAAACGATAAAAAAGAAATTACCCACGACGGAAACAATTTGATCATTCTTCATCAGTGCTCTTCAACAGGGGTTTTGCAAAACATGCAGCTGTACTCCATGAGCTTGTAGGGTTCCTTGAGGTGACCACGAAGGTTCTTCGTTTATTACTAGTATTTATTTCTTATTTCAGTGTATTAATTTCTTATATGTTGTGGCGTTCCGTGTATATAAATAGTTAGCAATGGAATCTTGTGATAGCAAGTTGCAGATTGTGACGTAATTCCGTTTACAACTTTCAGAACGTCTGAATTTGCTAACTCCTTTTGTTACGTGATACAGCGTATGCAATTTCAGTTTTGCTGTTGTTGTAGTTACCCGACCCCTTCCAAGGCATGGGAGCATGGCGGAAGACCATGGAGCCCTAGAAATTGGGAAACTTTCCAGGGCCTGGACCAGAGGTTTTAAAAAGACAGAAAATTGCCAAAGGATGAGCCGCGCAAGGAGTCCGTAGCTGGACAGTGCAGAATGAGATGAGAGGTGTCCTGGGACGGGTGTTCACAAGCGCTGCAGGAAGGATTCTCGATTCTGCCAATCTTAGAGAGATAAGAGCTTAACAGCAGGCTGTGTCCGTCGCAGCGAAGACGAGAGAGGACACAGCGAGCGTGACGAGGGAGCACAAGTTCCTCGGTAGAAGTTGAGGAAACCTGTGTGTCGAAGAATTTCGACAAGACAGTACACCTCCAGTCCGAGAAGAGTGGATACGAGATGTCAGAGGAGAGAGATTATAAGGGATTGCAGAGAACACGAGTAGTACTCCCCGCCTGGCCAGCTCATCAGCCGCGTCGTTCACCGGGGGAGATCAATGTCCGGGGACCCATTGTAGCCTGATAGAACGGGAGGAGAGAGAAAACAATTTTTGTCAGATCTGCCAGAGAGATTGAGGTAAAAGAAAAGATCGAGGAGAGGGCAGGGTGGCGAGGACAGAGCGAGAGTCTGATAGGAGAAGAGAAGTGGCAGACTTGTTGATGCTGCCGAGGCCAGCAGAGAGCGTGCACAATGGCCCAGGCTTCTGCGGAAAAACTTGAGCATACTGGGCCTGCTGAAAAGATAAGGGTGGCCTCAGTGCCACAGAGAGAGCAGTTAGTAAGTACGCCACAGCCGCCTTTGCCAAAAGGGAAAGGAACAGAGCCGTCTGTTCAGAGCACCAGATCGTAAGGAGGGCATTCGGTGTCAGAGAACTAAAGAGAACAGCAGCCGAGGAAAGAGACGAGTATTCCTCTGCAGAAGGACAGTGAGAATCGGAGTAAGAAGCAAAGTCACCCCAACGAGCTTTCTGAAAATTTAAGGAAGGGAGACGTTCGTTTGAGCAAAAGACCGCAGAAAAAGGAACAGTTAGTAGAATTGGTAAGTGGTCAAAACTCAGGTCCAGAAGCATCTCTCAAAAACAAAATAGGGTGGAAAAGGAGGAAGCAAAAAAGATGTCAGGATAGGAGCGACAGCTAGAAGAGCGACGGAGAAGATTAAGTATGTCAGAGTCATTGAGGGGGAGCAGGTCAAAAGAGATGACCCAATCGAATAGCTTCTTCCGACGGGGGCGGAAGTACCTTTTGAGTTTCAGGGAAAGAGATGGCAATTGTAGTTCCCGAAAATAAAGAGATTTTTGGAGGAGGGAATGATGGAGGGAGAAAAGGGCTTGGTTTTGCTATTCGTCGGAGAAGAGCGAAAAGAGGGAGCATAAACATTAAGGAATGAGAGCAAGGAGAAAATGTTTAGAGAGATTTTGACCCCTCGGTAATCAGTGTAGGGGTCAAGCGAAGAAAGAGAGGAGGTAAAAAGTTCAGAGAAGGTTAGCCCTGCGCGATGAAAATGATGACGCCACCGCCAGCGTGTGTGACATCAGTAGAAAAATTACCAGATCGGGAGTGGGCACGATCAGATCGCAGAGCAGAAAATTCAGGGATCCACAAAGAGGAAGATAAGTTAAAATTAAATTCCTAGATACAAATAGGGTCAACTGTATGAGATGAAAGAAAGTGTATAAGTTCAGTGATACTGGCTCAGAGACCTGCAGCATTCCATTGAAGAACCCTAAGGGAGTTAGGGGGGAGGAGGAAGCAGGAGGTATAGAAAAAAAGCCAGAAGCACGAGGCAGTGGTGAGGGTGCAGAAGGAAGGGATACGAAGTGGGCGGAAAAAGGATAAAAGGCTTGAAGGCGAGGATGGGGTCGTTTCGACCTTTCACACTCGGGTTTATCTCTAATGCTTTCCTGGCTCGTTCAAATTCCGACGCAATTTCAATTTTACGTATATAATAATAATTTATTTTTCTTCAAACAGAATAACAAAAAGGTTAAATACATGCCAACAAAAGAAGAATATTAGACTTTTCCATAAATTAAATACAAACTTTAAAGTAATAGAAAACTAAAATCCTATTGCAACTGGTAACAAAATACGCTTTAACTTAAATTTCCATCAACGCAGCAGGCTTGTAACACCACGCGCAAGTACAAGCGCGCTTTCAAAAATCACGTAGCTATACACAACCAAAACGCGCTTTGCATGCGTGACGTCATTTCATGCAAGGCTTTGCAAATAAAACGCAAAACATAATCATCTTCATAATGGGGGTGGGGGTGCTGCATTAGTAGAGGGGGGCCAGATTGAGCAGTGGAGGTATACCAGCTGGAGGAGTCTGAAGAGGAAGTCGTAGTGCTGGTAGGTGTAGAATCTTCAGAAGAAGCAGGAACGCAGCAGGGAGAGCAGCTCCAAGAGTAAGAGAAGCCAAGAGCTCTGAATCTAGAAAAGAGAAGTAGTGAGCACTTTAAATGAACCCATTTTGAGCAGGTGCAGCATCGCATTGATCTACCCCGCCAGGTCACATTTCCAACGCATACTGAAGAGGGAAAAATGGGGCAAGGATTAGGATGAACGTTGCCGCTCATCAGGAGAAGGAGAAGAAGGAGAAGACGAAGACGGGCAAAAGAAAGGCAGAAGAGACCCGGCCGATTTTAAAGAGGCTGCGTGCTGCACTTCTGCAGTCATTCTGGGGTCAGCACGGAGAAAAAATGGTTTGTGTGAGGGGAGTGCCCTCTCTAGTTGGGATCCTCGGGAAGACCAACAGCCATTTCGACCCAACTCAGACGGGGTTGGGGACAGCACCACCACGTTGAGGCGGCTGTTAATTGGTGCAGTTCAATTTTGCTCGCTTTACATACTTTATGTACGAGAGAAATTTTGCACTTCAATCTTCAAAAAGATTCGAGTCAATACTTGTTTTGGGAACAAACAGAAAGTCCGGATTGATGATTAGAGATAAAGCTAACTCAAAGTCAGAGTTAGTTGAGAATAGAGAGAGAAAATCCGCGTTATATCGTGTAATTTGTTGTGACGACAGTTTATTGTTAAGAGCTGTAATATATGGTCATACGGTTTAGATCTGAGACGCATTCGGTTAACTGTTGTAAAAGTGGTTGTAAGTAGTGAAGGAGCTTGTAATAGCTGTTTATTTGTTAAGGTGTTTAATTGTTTTTTGAAGTATAGTAGCGAAATATTTGATTTTCGTACAAGCAATTCGTGATTTCTAAATTTTTGTTAGTTGGGGTTAGGTGACAAACGCGAAAGCACATCAAGGATTCCGCAAAGACAAAAAAATTGAAAAGCACTGTTCTACATTCAACACTAGTTCCAATATCTAAAAAAAGAAACACAGAGTAGTTCGGAACAATAAGTTTAAGCGAAGTAGGTAAAGTAAGAGCAATATATGGAGGTTTTTGTCTCTCAAAATGATAAAGTGTAGGAGAAGGCAGGCTACACACCCACAACAGTTAAAAAATTGTCAACGGTCGTTTTTTGTTAGTGGAAACGAAAGCGACAGATGTGAAAGTGGTTGACGAAATAGTCTCTTCTTCTTCCCTGCTGCCCACCTGTGTGGTTTCGCACCAATCACACAACATCAGTGTTTCAATAAATCAAGATAGCCTGGGGCATTGTGCCGGAAAGCCTTCAACCAGCTTCTGCAATATCACATCACTTAATACAAAAAAAGACACAATTATTATATCCAGTGGTCTTGAAGTAAAACAAAAATGAACGAACAAATAAATGAATAGGGACTTTTTGTTTTTCCGTTGTAACTGTTCGAAAAAACAGCTACTTGTCTGAAACAGTAATTAAAGAAAGTTTACTTACAATGCAAAGTGTATCGTGCCGCGTAGGCTGCAAAGCAAACTAGCATTGTAGCTTACGAGGGATCTTTTTATCTTTGATCTGCTTTGTAGCCAACGTGGGATCATAAGATTTCACTCAATGTGCTTGAAGTTATACTCTTTATCTGCAAAAGTTTCAGTTTTGTAGATTCTGTTTAGCATTAGCCTTAATTGGTATCAGTACCGACAACTTTTTAAGATTGTTAAACTCAACTGTGACTGCCGCTATCCCAGTCACAGGGTTTTGGGGAAAGGTCTTGGGGCCCAGCGCAAACTCCATTGCGGTATCAAAAAGCACTCTTGATGATGGAATAAAATTTAATTCAAACACGAAAAAACCAATTGATCATGCAGGAATGGCGTGGATAGTGCCACACATTTTCTAGAATAATTAAACAATTACACACAAATAGCCAAACCTCTCACTTAATTTGGATGCAAACATGAGTAGAGTAGAATGATTAAAGTAGCAAATAGCGATGGCATTAACAGTACGACAATAAGTAATAATATTTATGCGAGAGGATTATTGCGAAAAAGGCTTTACTTTATGCACTGTTAAGCTTATGGCTTTTTAACTGAGATTTAGCGGGATTTGCCACAATAGATGTACGGTATTAATATTACTGATAGTATTATAGTTTTGATTTCATCACAAATTCATTAACAAGAATTACATGATAAGGTAACAATAAGCACTTGTAGGAAATAGGTTCCTTGAGCAAGAGCGTGCTGACTGAACCCCAATTGCTGGATACTATGGCAGTCACAAGAAAGAAAGCACGACAGTAATATTTTATTGCATCAATTTACGAAATTGTGGCAGGCAATCCAAAATCACGTCCTTCTACCACGATGATCAACCATGAAAGAGCAATGACAGACAACCGGAACACGTCCGTCTGCCACAGCAATCGACGAAGAAAAGAGAGCACGAAATCTTTGACCACATGGTCGGCAACAAAATACTGCACGCGTCATCACGAATTAGGTAGCTGCACACGTCAATGTAACCAGGACACGGCAGACGTCACATAAACGAAAACAATGGATAAACAACCTAATGGTGGGAAAGGCAAACCGATCAACGAGCTACCATGAGAGGACAAAAACATAAACATATCTAGTTCTAATAAAAAAGAAAAATAAATGTGTGTGATTTTAGACACAAGCAATAATAATAAATGAATACGCGTAGCAATATCACGGCTAGATTGCCTGAAAGCCATACAGACTTAGATTACAGGCGTGCGTACTATAGGAGCACGATATACTTTAAACGGAGATAGCCGAGCGGCTACAAACCTGACGGAGATACTTCGTCAGTTAATATTACTTCATCAGTAAAATCGTAAGGTAAAGCAGCAACCATGCGCGAGCTGGACGTCAAACTGGGGACGCACAAAGTTGCAAACTAGCAAACACAGCTCTTACAGTAAACAACTAGAATCACACACATTGGAGGGAGCAAGGTGCTAAGCCGCCGAAAGCAAACTAACAAAAAAATAAATAAAAAGACAAAAAGGTGTTTGGTATGGCAGCTCGATGAGGTGCGAGGTGCCAGGCGCGACATGCTGCACACTCTTTATGAACAATAAATTTGGTAGCTTATAATATATGCACTTACTGACCGCATGCTACTTCCCGAAACGATTCAAACTTTATAGCAGAGATTGAAACTGCGACCATATTTTTGATTTTAAGAAAGACCTAAAATGACTGAAGTGTCGCAATTTTATAGTGCTGCAAATCTACGAGATTCTCACGCGATTACGTGGAAGCTAGTAGACAATAAAAATCGCATAGAATCGGTTGCCTAGATATTATTTCTTGGTGTTGCTAACAGCACAAAGACACGAATTATAAATGTAGGTCTCCAGCAGCTATATGTGGTTGATGTAGAAAGAGGCCTTGTAGTTTTACTAGAAAGAGAATCTGCTTTAATTCAATTTCTCATGAAAAGATTTTGTCTGTAACATCAAGAGTAGCGCAAAAAATAATTATTGCGTTACTACTCAATGAGAATTTAACGTTGATATTCAACGCTAAACCGCTAACATTTACCGCAGCAATAAAAATTATTTTTACTTAACCCTGTCCTTACCACGAATCTCGCATTTGTTAGTATGAAAAACGAATAGCGTCACCTGCGGTTGATAGGTGGCGTAACAA
Source organism: Trididemnum clinides (assembly GCA_963675345.1). Classification (NCBI taxonomy): domain Eukaryota; kingdom Metazoa; phylum Chordata; class Ascidiacea; order Aplousobranchia; family Didemnidae; genus Trididemnum; species Trididemnum clinides. Next base: position 44,471,924 of record OY776285.1, on the reverse strand, counting down.
AAATTTGTAGCGCGTGTTTCGCAGGTAGTCGGCACTTGCCCAGACCGGTAGTTATATATAGGCATAGTAACCATTACCATAGTACAGGCATAGTACATGCTTAGTAGGCATAGTATAGGTATAGTGATGATAACTTGAGCTTTTAATGTGAAATCTCATTGTACCCCCTCAATGCTTTAATCTAAACTCATAAAATTTTTTTTTTGAAAGGAAAGAGGTACGGCTTCTTTATATTGGTGTGACTGGTTTTCGGTCGCACACCTCCCCTGCTATCTTTGTACCGGTATTATGTCTACTATGCTTGCACTACGCCTGTACTATGCCCACTATGCCTACTATGCTTGCACTATGCCTACTATTCCTGTACTATACCTATTTATAACCACCCGTTAGAGCTAGAGCTAGTGCAAATACCAGTATAAGTGTGCATTAGTGCAGTCAAAAGTTACTCTTTCATAATACAGAAAGGGACCACCATTTACAAATATTTTGTTTCACATTGATAAATGTCATTATTTTTGCTAATTTGAAGTTCTTGTGTAAGTTTCTATATTGTCTTGTTAAAATGTTTTTTTTTGTGTTTTTGTTCCCAAAACTGTATAATGGATGTTCACGGTCGATTTTTAATCACACAAACTTAAACTTTTTCAGGTTGGTTTTTAATTAATTAAAACAACTCTGATAGTTGGAAGAATTGTTTATCAAACAAAGACTATTTTTGTTAGAGTCTGTAGAGGTACTATTTCTCCTCAAAATCACTGTACATCTTAATGATTTAAAAGACTGTTTTTGTTGAAAGTCACAATTATTATATCTTGACATCTTTAAAAATTGAAAAATATCTTAAAGTAAAATATAATGATGACTGTAGTATCTTCAGTTAGAAGATTTGTTGATTAATAAAATACATTATAACAACATTAGCACTTTAAATTTTAGGTTTTCGCAGAGATGCTCCTTATCTTTTACTATTCTGCTGTTTATAATTATGAGTGTATTGCATATATTCATTACTTCTGTTTTTTTACGAGGAAACTTTTTCAGAGCTATAATAGGGTTATCTTAACAGGTGGGAAAAATTGTAATTTTTTAATACTGGTATAGCTTTTGTAGATCCGCTACTCATAAACAGAATATGAAACGTAAAAATTCCAAGATACTTAATACCAACCCAATGAAAGATTCAGAAAGCAGTAAAAAACAAATCAAAAATACTTCGGAGACTCACTTAAATTCTGTGGAAAATGCAAATTGTCCTCTAAACATTCAAACATCTCAATCGTTGTTCAGTTCCCTTTTGCATCCTGTTTGTACTGTGGAAGAATTCTTTGCAAATTATTGGCAAAAGCAGCCTTTGTATATTCCTGTAACTTCAAAAGTAAGTGTAGAGTTAGTGATTCAGTAGCCAACCAAATACAGGCTTGTCATTTTATTTGGAGGTGAGCATTGGTGCTTCAAATCAAAAGTAATTTGGTACTCCTTTGGTGATGGATAATTGCCTTCACAAGTACAGTATTTCTCAGTGGTACAATATTCTTTATTTACTTGAAAAGGTACCCAATGGAGTCTACTTATCATTAGATTACTATAACTTTTCCATTTATATAAATACAAAAGGGCCACCCTGATATAATGTTTAAGTGTTGCAAACCAGGGGCGCATGTAGGGGGAATGTTAGATGGCATGCCATTTAGCTTTGTTTTGATTTATGGACTGTGAAAAGTTTTGATTTTCCCCCCAAAAGTCATCGCCTTCTAGTGGGATTGAAAATACAGACTTAACCAACTCCCTTTAATTATTTCTGGTTGCACCACTGTTGCAACCTTTATTTGTGGCAATGAAAGCAAAGTTTATGACTGTCATAGCTCTGACACTTCTTAATGAAATTCTACTGGAGTGTTAATTTGCTAGTATTGCTGTCAAGCTGATTTGTTTTGTTTACCTCAAGAAAATCTATGCGAGTGAGGACTATGGCAAATGCAATGTACCTTGCCTTTCATATCAAAAACCTGTAATTTTGTGTTTGAACTTAGTCCACCTCAAGTTTGATTTTATTTTAAGTTATCGAGTGTGGTCGGGTAAATTTGTAAAGTTGCCATAACCTGTAATAAAAACACATGAATGTTGGTAAAGCAACTGAACTTGCTACTGGTAACAGTCCTCTTCAAAAATTTACACTGGCATAAATGATAGTAAATACAGTCTGAACGTGATTAACTCATTTTGTCTCGTGCTTTGAGCTAGTGTAATGTTTCAATTTGTAGACTAACAGCTGCTACGGCGTGTAGTCAAAAAATTACTCCACCTTGCTCAATCGGTGACAAGCTTGTTACATATTAGAGGTTTAGTACGTTTGCTGTGTATATACTGCTTTCGTGTTACTGTTGCCTTGCTGCTTATTTTAGTTTGAAGTTAAAGGAACAGATGTTGATCAGCTCAAAGACTATTTTCACAAATTATTTAATGTTGATGTTTACAAAGAAATTCTTGAGAATAATGAGCTCATGCATGGAAGTGATATTGTGATGTGCAAATACGTATCAGGAGTTCGTAAAAATTTGGATAAAACTGGTTATGTCAAGTAGGTACCAATATCATAATTTGTAATTTTGGAGCAGAAGTGCAAAGTGGAAAGCGTTTAGATTATTAACCCATTAGGGCATAGAGCCATCTTTTCTTGTTGTGTACTGCAAATACTTCATGCTTTTTGCAATATATTTTAGATAAGACCAGTGGCTCTTTATCATTTTTTACAAGTTACTTCTTTGCTGATTTAACTTAGTAGGTTTACCCCTAAACCACCTAAACCCAATCCTTGGGTTTGGCAGCAAATCAAATCAGAGTTGCAAAGGAAGCTATCCCAAAAATTTTTAAATTCAGCGCAGGTTTAGAAATGCTGCTTCAGACAGTAAAATCTTGTCTGTTGCATGTTGTTATTTCTTTTATCATGGGTGCAATTGATTTTGGATATTACTGAATCATAAATATGTTTCCTCATATTGTCAGCAGGTTTGTTGTTAAAACCTGTAAAGTATTGAAAGTTTGTACTGCAATTGTCATTTTTGATCAGGCATTACAAAGATTTTTTTCAAGCACTTTCTCTCGTTGCTAGTTATGCATCGTTGAAACAATTTCTCTTTTCAAGTACAATTTTCGTTTTAAAAGAATTTTTCTTTAAAATACTGTATTGCGATGGTAAAGACTCAACTACGAATGTGGCTGGTTTTTGTTAATTAGTTTTTTTATCCTTTAGTCACCATAAACTTTTATGGTTAAGTGGTTATACGCAGTGTATCTTCAACTCGCTTTAAAGTTGCCAAGCTGCTGGTTTGATGTAGTAACACCTCTGACTGCAATTACAAAGACGATTACAAAGCCTATTCCTTTTCACGCATAATTATTGGTGTTTGAGTACTATTTCTTTTTCATGTTGCTATAGGTTTGAACATGTCCAAAAATACTTCAACAAGGATAAAATGACTCTCCAATTTCATCAACCACAACGATTCCATAATGAACTTTGGAAAATTCAAGAAAAACTAGAATGTTTCTTTGGTTCTTTAATTGGATCAAATGTATACATGACTCCTGAAAATGCGCAAGGTTTAGCTCCTCACTATGACAATGTTGAAGTGAGTTGATCGAGCATTCTTTCCACTTCATTACAATTTTATTTCCATTCCAGTTTTTTCATGTGTCCGTCTAGGGTCAATATTTTGCTGTTGGCAGTGACAGCATTAGGTAACACTAAAACTCGTGTCTAAATTTCAATTAAACCTGTAATTTGATGCGTAGTAGACTAGTAGTTTTACGATCCATGACATCTCGTTGCAGGACTAACTAGACATGGAACAAACTAGACGCCAACGGTTATAAACTTCCCAACTTCCAAAAAAAACTTCGCTACACTTACAGCACAAAATAATGAAGTTGGTGTGTCAACCACCGCTACATAACGTGTATATTAATCTGCTTCTGAATTAAGGACTTGTTCTATCGGGTCAAGCAATTTGGGTACAAAAACCAAAAGTCTATCTGTCAATATTCAGATCAATCTATTTGCTCTAGGAAAATTGGGAGTTTCCATTGTCTCTACAACTGAAGCCAGTTTGTATTGAATCCGCTTTATTCTTTTAGTAATTCACAGATCGAAATTTTGAATGAAGCCAACAATTATACTGAGTAGAAAGAAATACATACACGTACTTACGTACAATAAAAACGTTTTAGCTAAATTCCTAAACACATTATCCTCTAATAATTATCAGAATGAGGGTCGACAACTTACTAGCATCAAAACCGTTCTACAGCTACTTACAGTGCGAGGGAAGAATTTAATTAAAGCCACGCTACAAATTACAATCCAGACAGCTTCCTAGCGCTACATGGCGAACAGTAAATTTAAAAATAGCAAGGTTCGACATAATATTTAACACTATCTGATTTTTTAAAAAGTAATTGTGCGCCTTGACAGAAAGATATATTGAGGCTTAACAAATATTGTCAAACGAAGGTGATAACTCGATTTGACAATCAAAAGATTGCAGGCTGCTAGTTAAATGTCTAAACTGGGTATTAGTGTAAGTTGTTGCGTTTGCTAATGAGGCACTTCATTAATTTCTTTGCATCGTTTTGGCCAAGTCCGACTGGAGGCTTGAAAAACCCCAAAGGAAATTCAATATTTGTGAAATGGAGTACTTGAGTGCTTAGTTCACCGTAATGAAGAAGGCCCAAAGTGATTTTAGTTGCCGCTCACGTCACTGGAAGTCCTGGGTGCGAAAGTCACAATTACGATCAACGTGACCTCAAAAAATGCTGTCGTCTGAATAGCGTGGCAAGCCTTAAATTTATTGTTTACTGTTCATCATGTAGTGTTACAAGACGTTTTCTTGTTGCCTCAAGACTTCTCTAAAGAGTCAATCAGCAATCTAGTTAACACCAACAAATTTGTATTTGATACCACTCACTATGTCAAAACAGGGGCGTGTGTGATATTTTCATTTTTCTGACTTTTTGTTTGGGTAGCAAATTCAATTGAAATCTCGAATAGCAACGCGTTTTAATTGTCGTATTGTTTGCACGTTCAAAACCCTGTGTGTCTAGAGCAGTGGTTCTCAACCTTTATCGTGCCGTGGCCCACTTTCATAAGAACTTTGATGTGATAATTACAATGTCACTGGGATAAGCATATGATATCATGGCAGTGAAGTTGATCTCCACAAAAAAAGGTCATTGCCTCTCCAGTTTCGAGGATAGTCGGTTCACAACACGGAAGTGTAGGCGATCTCGAAAAAAAGAAAGGCCTTTGCGTCGCTAGTTCACTGGTGCTGGTCCGTATTGCTGTTCATATGGACCAGTATTTGTCAACCTTCTTCGGTATGCAAACCAATTTTCAAAGTACACAGACGTCCGTGACCAACTCGGCTTACGTGCTGCGGCCTACTTATGCTTTCTAATACCGAGCTGTGACCCACCGGTTGAGAACCACTGGTCTAGAGGGAACCACTAACCAGTTGAAAGAACTAAGTAAGTGCTTGCTCTGCTTGTCAGGTTTTTCCAAGTTGGCAATCTTTGAAGTAATGGTCGCAGAGTTTTTTACGCTTTGTTCTAGCGCCTAAGTTTGTTTGGCGCCTAGGCGCGCCCCTCGTGTGTTTGCGACCAATTGTCAAGCACCGGTAGTTTGTGCGTTTCTGTTTTAATAGTGTTGTTTCTGCTGGTATTAGTTGTCAGTGAGGGAAGAATTATTGTTGTGTAGGTATTTATTTTACAACTTGAGGGAAGTAAGGTTTGGAAGCTGTATGAACCAATCGACATCCTTCCTACTAACTGCAGTGGCGACTTGACTGAAGGCGACATGAAAAAAACAAAGTTAATAAAAGAAGTTACTCTTAACGTTGGTGATGTACTATACTTTCCTTGTGGAACAATTCATCAAGCCAAAGTGCTTAAAGGTAAGTAGAACGATTGACAAATGGAAGCGATGTCTTTTCAGATTGTTGAGAAATTTGTTAGGCAGAGTGCGTTTAACCACCAACTATTTATTTTTTGTTTATGAGTAGCTAAAGCAGATCAGTTAAACTTAGTTTAATGAAAAATCGATCTTATGTTGTCTTCCCGCGTTTTCGCAAGCTTAAACGTGCTGATTCAGGGTACTGGTACGTCTATCACTACACACGCTCTTGAACCAAAGTTCTTGTTGCAGCGACACAGCACTTTAAATTCGAGATGACCTTTCTGCAAATACAAATGGCACCTTTATGGAGTTTCGAACTCGAGGTCTTTCCAAAGTACGCGCAATTACCACTACACATCAGCTAGTTCCAATAGCTATTAGGCAGTGTTGGAAGCCGGTCGTTTAGGTTCGATTTTCGCGTCGAGTCACGAGTCATTGATGTCGAGTAGAGTCATTTCGTCCCAACGACTGGAGTCAACTCGAATCTTTCCATCACTTTACTGCCAGTGTTTACATTCCTGTAATTTTTTTAATAATTGCAATCGATTTGTGTAATATTGTTTGGTAAATTAAAGCTTTGGGCACCTAAGCTCTGATCTCGACAGTTTAAAGCTTACTTTTATTACTATACCGGTACTAGTAACAATAAGTCTACTGCTTTATTAGCTGCAGCAGGCTAGCAAGTCGAGCTGACGGTTTTGTAAAATGCATCGCAAAAAAGTTGGGAGCGTACTTATGAGGCTATCAATACAACATGGTAGATACAAAATCTACAAAAACCTTACAGTACAAAATATTAAAAATAATATGCAAGATCTTGATTCAACACCAGTGTTGCCAGTAGGGGTATGGGCAGAAACTTTGAGGGGAGCGCGAAAATAGGCTTTCGGCACATTTTTGCTTTGGGAGTTCCAAAGGCTCGATTGTCCCAGGGAGTCCAGGGGCATGCCTGCTTAAGGGAAAAATTTTGCAAAATTACTCTCAAGTATACACAATTTTAGTGCTTTCTGGAACTGCTTTTAAGGTAATTTTTGTTTGGCATTTGTTAGCCTTTGTCATGTTTCACTTCAGAAATTATTAACTACTTGCGTTTTTACACGTAGGCAACAACTAATACTCTGCAGCTGCGCAACAAGTTTTTTGACGTGCTCATCAATTGAATTTTGTAACCTAAAAATATCCTCCTAATCCATATTTTTTCACCCGGTATTATTACCACATATAACTTAGTACACGATCAATTACTCCGGTAAAGTTCTATTTTTAACAGTAAACGCCGAGTGACTTACCAAAAGGAATTACGAATAACAGGAAACAAAGTGTAAATAGTGCTAATTGCTTTGCTAACAATTTTCAGGTGATCTCTTTTAATTATGAGAGATTTGCTATTAGCCTCACCCTGAGATAAATAGAAATAATGCTTAAAAACAATCATTAACACCCTACTGTCATACAGCAATCATTTATAACATGCCCGCCACTCGCTGGGCGTTGTAATAGATTGTTGCGTGGTACAACATAATGTTGGTGATTGTTTTTGCGCAATTTTAGTATTTATCTTAATATGAAACAACTAATACTTTCCAAGGTCATAGAAATTTAAACTAATTCTATCTCTGTAGAACAGGCTGTTTGTTAGCGTTACAAGTATAATGACAGTGAATAATATATAACAATTTTCTGTGAGAGCGTGTGCATAGGAACCTCCCTCCGTATGCCACTGGGTAAAATAATTATTCTTAAACATTTAAATTTTCTAGGTACAATTTAAGAAGTCCCAACGTACCAAGATAGAAGTTTTTTCCTGCGAATAATTTCGTTATCAGTAGACCGGTCAAGTCTGAACTCAGATATAGCATTCGAGTCTCGAGTCGTTTCCTGCAAGTGACTCGAGTCTTTATTTATAGACTCGACTCGAGTCTTTATTTATAGACTCGACTCGAGTCTCCCCAACTTTGCTAATATCAATAAATTTAGCAATACCGGTACCGTAGCAAAAGACTTGACGAGTTATGATGGTTTAATGCTAGAATTTTCAACTGTAGGATCTGGACATTCAACTCACATTACCCTAAGTGCCTACGCCAGTAATTCTTGGATGGATTATTTTAATACCACAATTGAACATATTCAAGGCAACGAAAAAGATGAAGTTGCTCTTCGAAGCGGTTTGCCATTGAACTTTCATAAACTTGTAAGTTACTACGATTACTGTAGCGTTCTGCGCTGTGCCTCTATACAAAGAAACGACTTCAAATTCTGTTGTGTTAAAGTAGTCGCCGTTTTTTGCTTTTTTAATGAAAGCAAGGGACTAATGATAATTGTACTATCTCCTGATCTTTGTATTGCGAGATACGATTTTTTTTGATAGATACGTATTTGTGGATAAAATTTTCGAGTCAAATCAGTTAAAATGTGTTAAGGACGTACGACAAAAGCACAAAAACAAACTTGCCAAGGCTTTGCAAGCCCTTTCCGGTGCTGTACAAAATTTTTCAAATTTGGAAGTTTGCGATGAAATAGCTTGCGACTTCTTTGCAAATCGTTTGCCGCCTTTTGGGTATGAAGGTGAAACAATTGGTAAGTGAAAGTGGTTTTGTTGCCATCATTTTTGACAACTCTTTGCTTAATTCAAACATGCAACCCTCATTGCTAACTAGTAGTTTTGCAAAAGTGTGCTTGCCGTATCTCTATTTTATAATACTTTTAAGAATCACCTCGAAGTAAAAAGAAAAATGGTACCGGTAACTGTATGGTAATAATTGTAAAATATAGCTTACAGTAACATGGTATATTCCACTAATTTAAGTTTGTTTTAAGGAAACATGCCTTCAATGAAAGGATCAGTGCGGCTTACTTATCCTGATCACGTAATATTTTCTAAAAGTAAAGGATTACATCCTGATGATGACTGTGAAAATGATGACGATGTTTCGGATCTTGATGATGACTTCGTAGATGAGGATGAAAATTTTATTTACGTTTACTATTCATTAAAAAATGAAAGGAAATCTCACATGCTTGGTCCCACTATAAATAAAGTAAGCAGAAAGGCGTTGGCATTATGGTTGACTCCTCAAACCACACACGAAAATACTTCCCCAACTAATCCGTCATGCGAAAGGAGTAATACACTGTATTAAAAAGTAGGACAGTATTAAAAGAGCTGGAGATGTTGCGAAGGTAGATACTATGTCATGGTTTGTGCGTTCGCTTTATGATATATGGGCTGGCATTTCAACTTCATATCCTGTCTGACCAAACTTACAAATTTGCTATTCTCAGCTTGTTTCTGTAATGGTTGACGGTATAAGAATGCTTGCTTGTCACAACTTCTGTGTTAAGTGTTACAAAGACCCTGGAAAAGTCGACACAAAGTATAATCACTTCATGTTTTCAACACCACATCCCTGAAACCTTAATTGTTTCTATGTTATTAATGTCTGACATTATATGTTTTGTTTTTAGCCTACTGGGTTAAAGTTTGATTCTAGTTGTTGGAACGCTTTGAAAAAGTTGGAGCAAGGCAATGGAAGTTATATGCCAGTAAAACACTTAGATCTACCTGATTTACTTGGCCTAGACATGCTTGTCAGTTTATGGAGTGAAGGGCTGATTGAAGCAAAAGAAGAGTAGTACTATACGAATACCGCTATATTTCTTGCTGCAATAAAAATAGGTGTTGATTGGTGACTAGTATGCATTGTGTTTGCAAATGTGGGCAGCCACTCCCAACAAATGTAGCAGTTCCGTCGCTCTGTGCTACTTAGTTAAAAAAATAAGCATCAACCCCGCTCTTCAAACGCAAGACGCACTATCTACAAATTACGGCAGTGCAAAAACTCTGCACAGCTGAGTCTAAGCACGGATACATTGTTTCATTAAAAATTTGAAAACCGGTCCATACCGATTTAACGTCATGATTACTTTCAGGTGCAGTGTCTAAGTGATATAAGCTTTTGCATATGAAAAGATGAGACGAAAATAAAAGCGGGTCTCTGCGATGCTTTGCAATAAATGTAGCGACGCTCTCCTGACCACGTATGTAACAGTACCATAGGTTCCAGCTGACAGAAATCACTACTTGCTCGAGTATGCAAGTTTGATTAAAATTTATACTACAAAGCAGGGGTCTCCAAACTTTTTCCATGGAGGGCCACATTGCTGATATTAAAAAACTCATGGGCCAAAGTTAACTCAAATTTGGTAGGAAGTAACGATCAGAAACGTCAGAGATCGTGTTATGTTGCCCGAAAAGTAGGTGATCTCCAAAATACAAAAGTCATCACCCCTCTCGCCGTCAAAACTTATGCTTTTTGCGTTCAAATTAATTGGATCGAAGTGGCTCTGTGAACGAAACACCGCGCTATACATTTGTTTTGCAATTACGAAAAGGGGTCCGCGGGCCGGATAAAAAGCCTTTGCGGGCCATAGTTTGGCGACCTCTGCTATAAAGTGTTCCATTCTCATCAAAGGTTTTACAAAATTCATTAATAGCTCAGGTATGCACATCTAAATTAAAATCTTACAACACCAAGCTTTCCACGCATATGCGCATCTTTGTTAATAAGCAGTTTGTATCAACATAATAACCCCGTTACAAAGATTATGTGGCCAATCCGCCTTTGGGCACAATAAAATCTTTCTAATTAGGAGACAAGGAAAATCTGTTGGGTGATAGCAGTCACAAAATTAAAAAATATTACAGTAGCATAATAACCAAATGTCGCCAGAAGCATGCTGTTTTACGTTGTATTAATATCCCTCGTGCCAAAAACATTGCACGTTTGTTTTCACAAAGGAAACAAATAGTGGTTGAATTACGCTCTTGGAAACCTGCTTGCACCACCACAATTAGACAAAATTGCCGCTACTAGTTTGGATGCCTGAATTCATCTTGCTGTATCAACTAATCGGTGATATTGTGCAGTTGACTTAATGACCACGTGGTCTTTTCATTATCTCTCACCAATTTGAGTGCAACTCGAACTTTCATTATGTACTTGTAAGCATCCACGTCGTGAACAACAAAAACGCTTCAGGGATTTGCAACCTTAAATTAGAAAGTCTTTTACTTCTAAATTCACTTCTTGTTTCCATAAATTTCCTACTTTTATTAGTAAAATGCATTACATGCTAGTTTGAAATCTAGTAGGACAAACATGATGTATTTTAATTCAACTTAAGCATGCACAGCTTTTTGTAAATTAGACAATCACCAACAACATCCAGTCCAAAACTAGACATGCATCTGATAACAAAAAAATTGTCACGCAGTATTTATCTCTTCTTTCGTCTTGATTTTGAAGATTGTTGTGAATGTCCACTGCTTTCTGCTGCCTTACTCGATCGCGATTTCAATTTTGGAATCATCTCTGCCAAGTACAACATCAGGGCTTTCTTGTCAGGATATGCCTCATTCACTAAACTGCCATCTTTTTCTAAATCTATACGGACGCGTCCTTTGGCATATTGATCGCCACGATTAAGTTCCCTTGGATACACCTTGTTACTTTCTACTACTGGCTTCAGGCCAATAGAAAGACAAACATCTTTTATTTCATTGTATGTAGGATTGTCACAAGCTTTATTTTTTGGTATTCTTCTCCCTTGAGCAATTGTTTTTTTACTGTTAATGTAGGCAGGGTAGATGCAAAGCATACGTTCACTGCTAGGAACAGGTTGGGAAGCCATTGTTATAAAAAAACCTTAGAAAATATTAAATAATGTCTAGATTAAGAAAAATAAAAAACATATTTTGAATAGAAACATCAAAATTGACTGTTTACCTTTTGAATAAATGTAGATATACTGACTAGTGTAACACAACTAGTTTCGTCTGATTTGAACATACAACTAATTTTCTGCACACGTGTTTTCAAGTTCAGGCCGCCATTACGAAACCTGAAGTAATGGTGCAAACTGAAAGATGACCAATATTCTAATGCTGTACATTAGAATACAGCCAATTCCTAACGAGATCTGTTTTAATTTAATAACCTATCGTTACATGTGACAATATTGAAAGTGTATTGTAATTAGTACTAAATTTACTTGATAAAATATGCAAGCTTTCTATCTAGCAATTTTTTTGAGCTAGAATAAAATGTCTTAAAATGGTAACTAAATGCAACCAAACTCTAACTAGCAATTCATTGCTGATTTAATATCTTCCCCTTTAATCAAGGGCTTGCCATTATCAGCATCTAAACAAAACGTTAATATATCATTTTAGCAGTTTTTCCCATGAAATTTTGACAACGTGGAGCACACTCAAATTTCTTGGCTATAAGCTAAACATTAAATGCATTCAACTCTAAATCAAGTTATTTATGCAAAAAAATTAATATATTTAGACTAACACTGGTGCAAAAGTAAAAATTTAGTCCCATTTGCTGAGGTCTTCAAAAAGTACATCTATTTATTTTGATTGCATGTGTTTTGACGAGAAGTTAATGTGTATTCAAATAAGCCACGAGCTCCCCAAAAAAAGTTGACAAAAGAAATTATGCTGAACAGAGCATCAAAGAATAAGGCTAAATCAGTAGTTCAAGAATATATGTGCTAATAACACAGAAATTTTCGACATAAATCATTACACAGAGATCAACTCCACACAGATAATTACTGCAGAAGCGACAATTCACTCTCAAAATAAAAAAAGAGTGGATATAGTGGTCACAAATCACCAGATGACAGGCATCTTGAAAATCACATAGAATTAAACAAGACCCACATCTATGTTCTGCACTGCTAAATTAATGTAATGTGAACTGTTTTGATACTCATACTCCATTTTTAGCATTATTTTATTGCTAATATTACTTACTTGCAAAACTAACTGTTATTATAAAAATGAAAGCAACCTAATCGGTGAGGCTGTGATGCATGTTTATAAATATTAGCAGATTAGAACCCTGACTCTATGCCATTTGATGTTAATGAGTAAAACTATGGAATTCTTAGGATTGCTGCCAGTTTATGTATTTGTTTGAGAAAAGTGCAGCTAGATTGCTTTCAACAATGCATACTAAATAATACTACAAACTTTTTTCTCAGTGATTTCTATTTGTGGTCATATATGGTACATTACTGAAAATAGCTCGAGCCTTCAATCCAGTTTTCTTTGGATAAGGTAACCTTGGCTAATCCAGTTTGCAATTCTAAAAAATGCTTTCATATAGTTATCTGATGAAGATTTCAGAAAGAATAATGACTAAGTGCCAGTCTAAGAAATTTTTGAAGGCAACTTTATTAATTAAAACCAGCAAGGGCTTAGTGAAAATACCTCCCACTTGCAGAGCAACTACAACTATGCATTCATACTGGGCACATCACTGGAAGCAATAATGATAGACTACAGCAAAGCTTTTGATGTTCTGCAATACTACTCAGCAAAATCAAAATCTTAGGCAAATGTGGCACTCTAAGCAAATGAATTGAAAACTTTCTTTGGTTGCAGACAACCAGTCAAAACAGATAATACCCTCTCCATACATACAGTGCTAAGTGGAGAACCCCAAGGCACCCTATTAGGCCCATTGCTCTATAATTTTCATCAATGACTTGTATGATGATGTTTTGAAGTCAAACATAAGTAGCTCTACTCATGACACAAAGTTCTGTAGATAAGGAAATTCATCCCTGGAGCAGCAACTTCTGAAGTCTAATTTGGAGAAATTTGAATAATTAGACAGCAACATGCATTTGTTTCATAAAATTCAAAGTAGCTATTACATCTTCAAACTGCAGACTATCTTTAGATCAAAGCATCAAAAAACTTGACTGCTCCAAAAATCTAGACATAAAATTTGGCAGTAATGGTGTATAATATATAAAATGCATGACAATAAAAGCTGCAAAAAGTAGACAATTATGTGGATACAGCTTGAGAACTTTTTCCACAAAAGAGGGAAACAAAACGGTTCTGAAGACCCATGTCACCAATATCATTGAATATGATTCCACACTTTGAAACCCATGTAAGCAATTTATATGTCAAAATTTAAAATGTACAGTGACATTTTAAATCAAAAATCAGTGAAATGGCATAAAACTGCAGGGAAAGACTATGCTCATTAACATTATTGTCTCTTAAAATACATCTTCCTCAATATTTGTGAAATCATTTATCGACATGAACCAAATTCAGGACTGTTATGTTATACCCACTTATGAAAAGGTTGTTATTGATGATAAATGATTAAAAAGCTTGTTATTAACCAACACAGCTGCTCAGTGTTTTTCAAAAAACACTGAATGAATATTTAGCAGCTGATCTAAAAGACTTAAAAAAATTTCAATACAAACATCAACCAGAAAATTACACCAGAAATGAAAAAATGAACTAATCATCACCTAAAAAATTTCGAGTGATGCATTGTGTGTCATACTGCACTGCTGAAATAGATTTGGCCTAATTATTGTGTGGAGCAACACTGAGTTAACACAACCTGCCAAAAAAATTCCAAAGAGTTGCGTTGCTACTTAACCTTAAAGCTGATATGACATTCTGATTATTCTAGTGAGCTCTTATATATAACAGTTTTTTATGCTTCTTCAATATAAGTGGTGCATCACTTTTTACTATTTATGATATTGTGCCACTTCTTATCTCATAACTGTAGCAGTGTTCTCTATCCAGCACTAATGTTACGTAACCTACATTATTATTGCAGGGTTAACTCGATTAAATATTTTGCTTTTTCAACGCTGTAATGCTATTGAGTGAGGAGTGGACCCACGGTTAGCACGTGCAATTGCCATCCTAATTTAAGCTATTCACTTACATTATATTAGAGTAAAATTGCTTTGCAGTCTAATAAGCAATCACAGAAACCCATCCAATTTAAATGTTCTTATTATTTTTGAATGTTCTTGTATAGAAGAAACTAAAAAATACCTGCCTGATGACCGCTATCCTAAAAAACGAAAGTGAATTTCACTCCTTGTCATTTATGAAATGTTTGATGTCTACGTGATAAAAATCTAAGCATCATGGTCAAACGTCACGATTGACTGAGTTTTTAATCCTGAGTCCAGCTATTCCACCAAAAGTATTCCATGCACCATAGTGAAGCCATGCATGCATAGATGCTGCCCTACAGTAAGGTATGCCGCTGCATTAGTAAAACATTGCCACAAAGGCTAAAGACTGTCTTAATAAAGTAAAACACTGTTTAGTGGAATTTTATTATTTGATCACGCTTAGGTGAAGCTAGCTAGAAGAAGGTTTAGGCCAAGCCAGTGAAAAACCAGTACAGGTAGATACTGGTACACCTGTACACTGTGGTAGGCTTGTTTGTGAAAGTTTTTATGCCACTACTGTAATTTTTGTGGTTTATAACTAGTGCTTGTGTTTTAAATTTCGTAATTTTATTTACAGTTTTTAAGGACATTGAATTATTGTAGTTCATTTGGTTTGGTTTTACTGTATTTTTGGGCTTTTGATTTCTTGTTAATGTATTGTGAAGCATTGCTTGCTGTAATTTTTAATGAATTATGATTGTTGGTGGTGGGTAGGCTTAAAACTGTGCTATAGAACTGTACTTCTCAAAGCAAATGTTAATTCGATTATACTGTACTTACAGATTGTTCATAGAATAGCAATAAAGTTTGGTAAGTCATGCTTTTTTTCGATTTGGTAGTGGCTTTTTTACAGGAATGACATTTTACCTGTTGAATTTAATTTGGCATTTAACGTTTGTGATTGGTCAGTTTTAATGATGTAGTAAAAACGGGACTCTTGGTCGTCTGTAATTGGTCAATTTCTATAATGTAGGCTATAAAGCACATGACTTGACAAAGATTTAGGAAGTGGTTATTTTACCATCAACTTTATTTTACCCTTGGAGGCTATTTTGCCATCACCATTCGTGTGTGTTTAAATGGGCATATTTGATCTAGTTCTGACAGTGATACTATGGTGTAGTGAATAGTGCAGCTGCCTTGAAATGCAATGGTTGCACATTGGATCTTCACTGGCAGTGCACCTGGACAACGGTGGTCTAAACTGGAGGATGGGACCTGGTATGTGAACGTACAGGGTAGTGTACAGTGTGGGAGAGGTGCACTGGGGAGGAAAATTTTTATTCATCATTGAAATTGATTAATCAAAAATCACCAAAAGTCTCGTGTTTAATGCACCATTAAAATTGACCAAGCAAAAATGTCTGGTGGCAAAATACTATAGCCTCCAAGGGTTAATTGCGGTTGACAGCAAAATAGCTGCTGCCAAAAATATTTGTCAGTAATGTAGTACCATAAAAGGGGGCGACTTTGATCAAATTTCAACTTTTTTCTACGTTTTTAATCTCATATCTACCTCTGCACCTTTTCTAGATTTCTGGTTAGAACATTCCAGGTCTCATCTGTTTTACTGACTGTCGCTTTTTTTTCTGTGACGTCACGATTTTGAGCAAACCTGCAGTCAAAGGGTGATCGAAGTCGGCCCCTACTTGGGGGCGACTTCGATCACTAACAAAACTCAGACTTAACTGCATCAAAACATTGATTTGATCCAAGTCACCAGAATATGAGACGACTTTGATCAAAATCAATGAATTTTAAATTTTTAAAAAAGTTACAAGGGTTTAAACTCAATTCTGCAACCGCAAATTTCGCAAAACTGTGAGAGGTGTTCCGCTACTGCAAATCTGCAAGTTTGCGATAGGTTTGTGGTAACTTTTTGCACTTTCACAACCGCAAATGCACATTGCACTTTTGCAAACTTAGGCCGCAATTTTTTTGACCACAACTTGCTGAGTAAAATTAATAATTTTTAAGTAGCTAAGCCTTATATTACGCCTGATTGAAATTGCCTCATAGTGATCGAAGTCGCCTCGCTGATTGAAGTCACCCCGTCTTACGGTAGGCTATTTACCACCACTAATTTTTAAACATTGGCACTTTGGAATATTGTGATCCTTGCCTTTGCTGGCGACTCAAAACCTATCTTGTGAAAGAAGAAATGTCAGAGTTGAAAATCACATTTTAGTTTGCTGGAAATTAGTGAGCTGCAGCTAAGTGATGTGCTTGTTCTGTTAAATAAATAAAATAATAGACCACATAAACTTTAATTCTAACAAAAATATTGTTATACTTTAGCTATTGTAAAATTAGGAATAATTTGGTCATGCTTGAAATGCATGCCCTAGTCAAATTAAAGATTTTGGCTAAAACAATCAGCAAATGGCAAAAATAAGAAAATTGAGAATTGTGGCTTCAGGTATTAAATTTTGCTACAGGCTTAATCACTCACGTTGCACCACATGACCACAAACATGGAACATTCATGTGAAGAGGTTCAGTAAAATAAACCGGGGTAATTTGGGACAAGCTGGTATAAATCAAGTCATGCTTTTCATACTTTAAGCAGATTTATTGAATTTGGCCTTGAGTAATTTTGAACAATTTTTTGCAACTTCGACTAAACTAGGCAATGTAATTCAAAGAAACTGTAGATCACATTGATATCAAACCAGTATTTTCAGCTATCACTAGGTTTTCTTCGATTTCTTTTATAGTTTTTGCTATACTTTTTAATTTTGTCCCATGTTACCAACACAAAATTATGGAAATAAGAAAATTTTTTCTGAACAAAAGCAATGCTGACATTAGAAAATACTAGCAATTACAAAAGTGTGGAACTTTACAACAGTCGATAGAAACTAAATAGTATAACCACCTTATAGGTAAAAATATGTAATTAAATTGAATTGAATTAAACATCTTAAATTTTCATAATTTTGTGATTTTATGTAATTTTGTTTGTGTTTTTTCATATTTGTATGAATTCCTGTAATTTTGTATTCTGGTGTTGACCCCCTAGCACTGTAATTTGGTGATAAAATTTAGATTTTAAATTTAAATTAAAGCTAGAACTAGAACTATGATGAATAAATTACAATGATTTGGCAACATACACTAATGTTTACATATCACTTAGAAAAGGAGTGTGTGTGTGGGGGGGGGGGGCGAATATAAAAAAATATTACACTAATCCAGGAAAGAATAACAACACATGATAGACAACTACCCACTAAATAAGCAGCAATAGCAAAATGCATTATCACGTACATTCTCAAACCAGTGAGATGAAGTTGTGCAGTGCAAAAATGCCACTTGAAACTTCAAATAGCAATCGTGAGTGCAGTAGGTCATTAAATTTAAACATTTTCAGCACAATTCATGTAAGTGCAGGCATGCAACTGTTTCAGTACCACATTATTTGTTTGAAAGTGTTTGAGCATTGCTCTCATGTTAAACAATAGGGTCTTTATAGCTGCTAATTAAATTAGTTCCTAATCCATTTTGATCTGTCAGTACTTTTTATGAATATGGGTTGTCCTATCATTATACATTATTGTAAAAGAGATTTTTGTTTTGGTTGTATTAATGTCCAAATGTTTTGTTGCAAGAAATAAAACAGAAGTCACTTTTCACTCTGACCTTCAATGAAGAACAGTAAACATGAACTACATATTTTTCCATTTTTTTTGTTTAGTCTTGAAAATTTTTCCTGAAGTGAGCCACATTAGTTATATTAGCAATAGAAATTAACTAAAAATTTGTTTAAAGTCTAGTGCCAAATTCGTTTAAAAATTTTTTATCATTACTGGATACTAGTGTTATGGTGAATTTCTTTGTTGAGACAAACCAAGGCTTCAAATTTGGCATTCACAGATCTCCTGCTCAGTAGTTAGCGTAGGAGTAATGTGGAGCTTGAAATATGAAACTGATTCTATTCTGTTATGATTAAGAAGAGTTCAATGGCCTAAGAACATATTCATTGTTGATACCACAACAACAAGTAATATGGAAAGATGATGAGGTTAATGCGACTATCTTTTTCATCAATCAGTATGAAATAAAATTGGATTAAATATTTGGAATTGGTTATTGCTGAAAAGCACATCTACTGAGATTTAGAATGATCCCATTGTCTTATTGATAACAAATCTGCTTATTTTTACTATTTTATTTTGGCTGTTGCAGGTGCTTTTAAAGGACAATCAGAATCTTGAAACTAATTTTATTAGCTTAGCTCAAAAAGTTGTCTCAAGCTGATAAGAAAGAATATGTTTATGTTGCTTATATATAAAGGCTGATATTTGCTAAGGAAACATGGTTAACCCTGAGAGGCTTTCAAGAACTGCTGAACACTTTACGTGATAATTTTTATCTGTAGAATCATTGCAATGTGTATTTTTTGTCAAATACAAAAGAATTTTATTTTCCAATTTTTAGACTTTCTGATTCTGTAAAACTCCAAATATTTTTGCAAAATTATTTTGAAAACCTAGTAAAAGTTCGTGGAGCTAGATCAACTTATTGGATTGATTGGATGTTTGTTCCATTATATATCATTTTAAGGCTGTTATGGAAGACATGGTTACCATTTGACCATAATGAAAAATAACACGCTGTTTTGCCAATCAATGTTTTCGTCATTTCTCTAGTTAATGATTTTTTATTTGGAGGTTATATTTTTAGATGGTTTCTGAAGTAAAGTATTAACACAAATCAAAAAGGATCATATTTTGTAGAAATAAGCTTATTAAGTTATGACTGATGGTGGAGCATTCATCGATATATATGCTGTAATGGAGACCAAAAGGATGGCTGATCGTGTGACAGCAATCTAGGCATGATGGTGCAGTCTGACTAATTGCTAGCAAACAGAGCATCAGTTCATAATAATAAGTGACCACAATTTGGTTGTTTATGTTAAGCAAATAAAACAAAGTTATACTGTCATGGGATTAAAAGGGTTAACAGGATGACAGATGGTGGGTCCAATCAATTTGCTCATTGTGGGGCAGTCTGACTAAAAACCAGCAAACACGACCTCATACAAGTTTGTGAATGGCTGCAATTGAACTACACATGAGCAAATAAAACTAAGTCAATAGTAAACCTTATTTATTCGTGGTTAATCTTCAAAAACTTTTAACTTTTTCACCAATTTTACATTATGCACCTGCTAGCTTTTGTCACGTTTCAATGAAATTTAAAATCAGTGCAGCATATCTGCTGTTGTAATTTATCTTTTGCATTTGAAGAATGTTATTAAATCCATCAGACTTTCTTTCACACATGGTTTCAAAGAAAGATTCTTTTATTTTTTTATGTTTTGTTTGGATTTAGTCAAACTGAGCAACTACGACTATCAGCTGCTCAGTTCCATTACCTGTTCGCCCCATTGAAGTGAAGGGATTCTGTTGAGTGGCTTTTTAAAGGACGTAGGAAGCAAACTTGCTGGTTTTTCACCACATTGTTTTTTCATGCGGAGTACCCAGCAAGGAAGCATTGAATACCATTATTTTGTAGTTTTTTGGTATGACTCATCAAGGGTATTAAACCCAGGTCTACCGACTGCAAAGCAGTCGCTCAAACCATTACTCCATTACCCTGGTTAGTAGTAACCTTACAGAAAATGACTGACGAGGTTTATTTGTAAGGTGAAGCTTTTTCCTCAAGACAGACACTAGTCAGAGGGTAGGTGTAATTTCCTGCTGAAGACCTAGGCCTTGTAAGAAACAGATACTAGTGACAGTGTGTGAGGGGTTACTTGCTGGAAAGCCAGTTCTTGCATTTCTCTTGTTTTCTAATTGCTCCTCTTTGGTCGTTTCAACTTTGATTTTGCACTAGTGGAGATAAAAACTTGCCACTTTGAATGCTATTTATCTAAGACTTCCTGCAAGTTGGTGTTGATAAGATGTCTTTTTATGTGGCAGGCACATTTTCATCAAATTGGATTTTTTTAACCACCCACTAATTTTCTGTCATGGTTGAGTTCTCCAAATACAATTACTTCAAAATGTAGCTCTTAGGCACCACCTGCCAGTTTGTCTGATCTAAGCCTTTAGTTACAGGTCCATCATCTAGGATGTTGATCCCTTATGCCATTGTTGCAAAAAGGCGACAAAGGTATCCAGCATCCATACTTGTCCACAACTTTGCTCAATTCTCCCCAACTTCCTAGGTCAAATGGTTAGGCAGATCATTCAACATGGTGTTGAAGCTTAGATATTATTTCATGCATTTCCTGAAATGGATTTGCCATGTAAATCATGTCCACTGTTCTCTATCTTTGCTAAAATACCTGTAGCTTTCAGCTAGAAGGTCCCACTTAAACTTCAATAGGTGTTTAGGATGACATGAGCTTGCTAGGAGGGATATTTTTGATGTGCTAGCATTTACATTGCTATAAAAGTTTGCAAAATATTTCGCCTAAGTGAATTGTGGTATCACCAAGAAAAATATAGGAAGTAGAATCTTGTAAATATATAGTGATTGCAAAGTGCAAACGCTAAAAGATTTTTCTGTTACAGAATTTTTTCTATCAAAACCTGAAAACCTAAACTTTTCTGTCAAAAAGAATATGTTTATATTTTGAAATTTGCTCATCTATAATTCGGACTTCACAAAACGTTTTGATACAGTCTACCAATGAGGATACATTTTATATCATCCTATCAGAAATCGCCTTGTACAGTATAGATTCTTCACCACATTGTTAGGCTGCCATTCTAGCGAAAACTGTTGAAGAGAGCTGGACGAACGTTGTATTTGTGTTTGTAAAAGAGTGTGATGAAATGATCGTTTATAAAAGCATTACTGAAATTTTGTGCCACCCATCAATTTTTCAAAATTATGACACACTGGCATACACAGCAATTTTAAGCAAGTACTTAAATAAAAAATGCACAAATTTCTTAGCAGGCATCTTTTTCCCATTCCTACTCTCAATAACTTTCAACAACCTGTGGATTCTTCATCCTAAAGATAGTTTCTCTTATGTGTCGCATATTTTGCCGTAGCAAGCCTTCAGCTACTGAACATCTGAGACCTGGAATATAATCTTACCTTGTCAATGAATTAATTTTCAAATTTTTTTGCCCCTATTTAGCGTCACCTTATTGTTTGAATATTATATATATAATCTTGATAATCAGGCCATTATATTTATTACTTACAAAAAATGCACCTCGGTTTTTGTACTTAACAAAGTTGTTTTTTTGTTTTAAACGGTAACACTAGCTTGAGTTGCAGTCTGAGATCACTAATCTTTCTATATTGTCAAATAAAGATTTTATGACAGGATGACCATGCTTGTTGAATAGATTTCTGAAGTTAAAAAAGTTATAGCGATCTCTGTAGATTTTTGTGGTCACACTTGCTTTGTGGATGTTTGCTGTATATTTGGTGCACATTGCCTTTGCAATCCATCTTGGTGCTGCACCCTTTTCCAATGAATACATAAAACACTTTTTTTCATCACACTTGAGCAAAATCTTCACAAAAATTGCCCCATAGATCATTCACAGGTCACAACAAATTTCGTTGGAAAAATCTTGACAAATCTGTCTTTTGCTACAGACGATTTAACTGGCTTATGTATTTTGCTACGGTGCTGGCTTCCCAATTGGTGAAGAGTGAAATAAAAAAAGATTAATGTTGAAGAAAAGTATTTTATATAAATTCAAATTTGTGCTGCACATATTGGTATCTATTAACACACTACGCACAGTTTGCAAGAAAAGTTATTGCCATCTCAGTTGCATTGTGTCAGTTTGCTGCCTTTACAGGTCAATATTTTTTTTTCTTAAGACTTGTTCAAACAATTATAAGACAAATTTGTAAATTTGATAAAAATCGTAGGAGAGCCATTATTTTTACTTGATTGTAAATTTGGACTTATTATAATTTAGGTAAATGAGGTTCTAACTGCTAAAAATAACGTTACTGTCTAATATGTAGTAGTTTCTGTATAACAGTGGTTCTCAAACTGTGTGTAATGATGCCCTAAAGCATCGTTTTAATTTTTCAAGGGTGTCACAGGTCGCAGAGGTTAACTGATGGGTCCCCTTTTGAAAATAAAGGACACAAAATTTAATTTTGTAAAAGTAAATGTCTTCAGCTTGTGTAAAAGTACAAAAACATTGATTTCAACAAGTGATAACCAAAAATTTTGCTTTGAAAAAAGTTGTGCCAAGGAAATGGTCAAAAAAATTACTCAGACTAAGTTGATTTTTAAAAAATGGATCTTACCCTTGGAATTGATTGTACCTTGCAAAATGGTGAATGAAAGCGTCATTTTGTTGTCTTTTGTGGTGCATTCCAAAGTACAGCAAAAATTTTCAAATGCACCACATCAAAAAAGTTTGAGAAACACCAGTTTAAAAACATTTTGTTTGATTGACTTTTGCAGGCCTTTCATGTGATGTATGGAAATAAATGGTTAATGTTTTTAAAACTAAATTTTCACAGGACTAAATGCTGCAATATTTTTAATAGATTTCATAGAGCAGAGCCAATAAATTATTTGTTTTTACAGGTGGTTGTCAACATACTAGTTTTGAAAACATGGCTTAGTTATTGTGTTATTGATGCAGTAGTTTGTTGTGAAACAATCTTTTTTTGAAGTTGTTTTAATCATTGTCTTTGGTGGTAGTTGAATCTGTGGTTGATTATTGCCAAACATTGTGATGTAAAGCCAGTTTTAGGTTGCATATCAATCAAGATGGATCGTTTCAAAGGAACTTGTCAAGAGTTCGGGAAAGTATGTCTATAAATTCTAAACAAAAAAGAATAAAGCCAAAATGCTGTTAAACATTTTAGTGAAGAGTTTTGCTTTTACTTTAAATGCAAATTCAATTAAATAAGTAGGCCTTGTAGACTAAAGTGGGAGTTTTTTGTATAGCTATGTTCTCTTTTGGTAAATAAAGAGGTTGTATGCTTCGGTATATACATATTAAGCGTTTTGGCTTCATTTTTTTCAACAAATTGAAATAAAATTTAATTTTTATGCTGCTATTTTTATAAAGTTTGATGTGTAATTACAGTATTTGTTTTAAAAATTTGGATTTTACTTTATAAAAGACTCAAATTAAAGGAAATTGGGCTGACTGAATAGATTAAATAAAACCAATAGACTAGGTTAAGTTCTTGTTACTGTGATTGACAATAGACTTAATTCCAAACTAGTAATTGAAAGTCTGGATGTTCAATGTTTTCTGCTGTCAAGCTCAAACTTTGGATTCAAACTGGGCTGATCACATTAACAGCTTTCAGCTCCCTGATTGTGCACTGGTTCTCTTCATTTTTTTTCATGTAATTTATAAATCATAATTCTGTCTTACTTGTGTGTATGAGATTGAACTTTTTTGAAACTACGAAGCATAGAAACATAAAACTCAGCCTAAGTGATCCCTATCTCTGCAGTTGTTGAAGCAAAATTAATGGCATCATAATTGATAAATTTTTTGATTTGCTTCTCTTGCTGGTGGAAAAATATTTGAGGCTTGCTCAAAGGACACCACTGAACTCATTAATAACCGGTGTGATGGCATGGTGGTTAGAGCATTTGCTTTGCGGTCAGTAGACCTGGGGGTTCATTCCCTAAGTCAAGTCCTACCAAAAGACTTTAAAAAATGGTATTTACAGCTTCCCCTCTTGGCGCTTGGCATAAAAAAGGGATAGTGTGGACAACAAGCCGGAAGACTTGCTTGTGGTGTCCTTGGGCAAGGCACTTAATGGGATGCCTCCACCTTTATGTGGCAGACAGTTGGCCTACCCGTACCTCACTGGGTTGCAATTGTGAAGTTGCTAACCTAGCATGTTGTAAAAGACGACTCTTGGGTACCCACCAGTGGCAGTCTGCCTTGTTGGTGTTGGGCTACCAGTCACTCATGACTGGTTCAAAATGGTCTGCCATTTTTCCCCTAGCCTAATTCAATTAGGTTAACGGCATGAACCTGAATTGCTGAACTGCCCAAGGAAGAGGAGGGCAATCACGACAACAACAACTCATTAATGTGAAAAACTCACTTTTGGGGTGAAAGGATGATCTCATAATTAACATTTTTTGTAGGGTTTGTTTCCTTTATTTTTTAAAGAAGTACAGGGTGTAGAAATGTGGCTAAAAGGTTTTACAGAAAATTTTCTTGTTATAGTTTTTTACAGCTAATATACTAGTCATGAATATTTCTTGCGCAAAGGTGGTGCAGCTGGTTTACCTAGTAGTTCTTCCAGAGAATGCTTGTAAAGCCAGCTAGTTTTAAAAGTAATAAAAATGTTAAATTACTTTTACTTAAAATATGTTTACTTATCAGTTATATCTAGGGGCAAAAGGATTCTTTAATAAAATATCTTAACTGCATAATCATAAAATCTTTTTTGTTATTTTTTTAGGTTTTTAGTCAGGATTTAGCTTCATTTGAAGAGATTGATGACAAAATTCAGCATCATGCTGAAGCGTTAACTAACTGCCTGAAGCTAGTGCAATCAAATCCTGATTCTCCTTCAGTTCAAACTTTATGGATGTGGTTGATTAGGTAGCCTAACTAATTTCCTGTAGCATTATAGTAAATTTTGGTCTCCTGCCTGATACTGTATATTTAATAGAATGTGGTTGAGCTTATGAGTTTGTGTATATTTGCATGACATAGATTTTTGTTAACATTCTATTTGCATGACATAGATTTTTGTTGATGGTGTAATGCAATAGTTCTCAAACTGTGCACTATGATGCCTTGGTCTGAGCTTTAAAAATTTTTCAGGACATAGCCGGGGTGCCAGGATCAGCGCCCACTTAAAAAAAAGGGCACAAGATTTGATTTTGTAAATATAGTCACCAAAAACGGTTTTCAACACTTTCTCCCTGGTGAAAAATGAAAACTTCAATTTCAACAGGTGGTAACTAATAATTTGGTTAACAAAGGAGTGCGCCACGTATATGGTCATAAAACTTGCTGAAAAAAAAAGTGATCTTCAAAAAAAAGTCTTTAACAGGACAAAACATTGTCCATGCAGTACGGCACAGAAAAACTTCAATGTGTTGTGTTGACCAGTGCATAGCAAATATTTTAAGTCCTTCAAATGCGTTGCATCAAAACAAATTTGATAACCACTGATTTGATATTACATTTTTGGTATATTATTGCTCCACCAAATCCCCGTGATGAAAAAAAATACACAAGTTGCTCCCACTCCCTGGCAGCTCTTGGGCAGGGGATGCAAAGAATCTTTGGCTTTAAACCTGAATGTCATGGGATACGATTCGGTACTTTGAATGTGAGAAGTTTTTGTGGAAGGAAAACAGAAGTGTGTTAAGAACTAAGGAAGAAAAGAGTTGATGTGTGCTGCAAGCAGGAAGTAAGATTGATAGGCCAATGAGCTCATTTTGTTGGTACTTTTGGACAAAGATATAAACTGTGGTTGAGGGGGGGGGGTTAGCAAATGATGCAGAATCTGTAGGGATTGGAATCTTGGTGAAAGAGGAAATATCTGCAGTTTTGGAATTTTGAAGAAAGAGGAACAGAGTGATGGCAATTGTGCTGACTTTAGGTAGAGAAGTGATACAAATAATATGTGTGTATGAGTCGTAAAGTGGAAGACCAGACACAAGCTAAAGAGGCGAGTGAGTGGGACTAGGAAAGTTCTAGTGAAATCATAGTTTCTTTGGAGGATTTCAGTGGGCATGTGGGAAAATATACTGAGGGTTTTGAAGGTGTACATGATATTGGGAAAAGAAATGCAGAAGGAAGAAGATTGTTGGAGCTCTCTGATGAAAAAGGGCTGTACATGGCAAACACATGGTTTTATATGAAAGAGAAAAAGAAAATCACTTGTAGTGTGGAACAGAAATTGATTTTGTGTTTGTGAGAAAAAAATACAAAAGTATGTAAGGGATATCAAAGTGATTCTATGGGAACTTCAGCACAGGCTGGTGGTTGTAGATTTGGATAAAGAGGTTCTAGAAGAGATTGTGAGAAAGGAATGGATGCTAAGAAGGATGTTGAAATTGAATGAAAACTGTACAAGAGTAAGATTCGAAAAAGGAGCAAGAGAACTAGTTAGCACAGACATGTCTGATTTGTGGAAAACTTTCAAGGATGATGTTCTAAAGGCATGTGATGAAGTATGTGGAAAGAAGAAGTCTTGGAGAAATCGGGGAGATATGTGATGGTGGAATTAGGGGGTAAAGGATATAAAAAGAAGACAGCATTTACAGAGCTCTGCAGGTTCCCATCAGAATAAAATAAGAACCAATACAAACGCTTAAGAAATCAAACTTGGTAAGTTGTTGCTAGAGCTATGAGATGGGAAGACAAACAGAGTTGAATGATTTTTATCAGAATTTTATCAGTGTTTTCTGTTTTCTTAGAAGAATGAAAAATGAAGGGAAGGATCTGAAAGGAGCAAGGTGCTTAAGAGGAAGACAGACAATTGGGTTTTATCGAAGAAAACAGAGCAAAAATTGGGAAAGAGCACCTGAAAAAGATCATAAATGAAGAGAATGGATAAACTGGGTTCGTGGCAGATGTGCAAAAATAAAGAGAGTTACCTATCGGTTGGCAATGCATTTTGTTTTGTCGAGATGTAGAAGAATAATGGAAGGAACGGTAGAATCGATTGAGAAGTTGTGTGAGGAAGTGGAAACAGTAATTGAATGTGGTTATTTGGGAGACAGGCTAAATTTTAGTGGTGGTTGTGCAGCAGTTACAGCCAGAGTAAAAATTGGTTGGGTAAGATTCAGGGAATGTGGAGAGTTATTACTTGGAAGATGAAAATAAAGGGTGTCAAAAAGAAAATGAAAACGCAAGTTTAAAGAGAACTAAAAGAGCTATGTTGAGAGCTATGAGCTGTAGGAAAGTTGTGGACAGAAACACTACTGAAGAACAGATGGACATGCTGGGGTGGAAGGAAACTGTAGATCAGTTAGCAACAGCAAATGAAGTTAGATAGTATGAACATTTGGTGAGGTGGGATGGTGGTAGTTTTTTAAGAGTTGCTTTAGATCTTCAAGTAAGTGACAAGAGAAAGCGAGAACGACCGAAGAAGAGCTGGAAAAAGCGAGTGGAAGAAGAGACAGAATATATTGTTTAAAAGAAAGAGGATGCCCTGAATCGAGCAAAGTGGAGAGATGGAGTGCAAACATTTTCAAAAGGAATTGGGGTGTATCATCCCATCTTCGCTGAAGTAATACTGGATAAAAACTGAACTACTACTACATTATCTACTAGCCCTTATGGAATAGACAAACATTGAAGCAATGCAGAACTGTGATTTGTGTGATGCTGTTGATGTTGAAGACTAACACCATGTCTATCAACCAGGGCTGGGGAGTCGGTGGTCTGAACTTCCGACTCCGACTCCTGGGAATATGAAAGGTCCGACTCCGACTCCTGCTTGTTAATACTGATAGCAAATATTCTTATATTTTCTTTTACCATCTATATATAAATCAAATTTCCATGTCATTACTACTAAGTGAATCATCGTACATCCAACTGCTGTGGCAGCCGGGTTATACAAACAGCATCTTTACCATTGAAAATGAATTCTTTTTCAGTTGCGAATTTGCGTGATATGCTAGAAAACCAAACTTTACCTGCTGATGTTTTGATTAAGAAACAATATAGGGTTTTTGAGGAGTCCGAGACGGCCAATTTTTGCCGACTCCGACTTCTGAAGCCCCCAAAATGCCCCGACTCTGACTCCCCAGCCCTGCTATCAACACCACAAGACTGCACCAGTAAAACAATTTGTTAGGGCTTGAACCAGCAATGGCACCAGCTACCTTGAGGTGCTATGCTTTTGGTTATCGAATATTTTTATCTAAAGCTCAACTCAACTTAAAATCTCAAATAGAAAGCTGTTATTAATTCAATTGCTGTCTTGCCTGTGAAATTGAAATACGATAACTGTTGTGAAGTTGTGTTAGCCACTCTTGTGATGGGATGATCATCTAAATAGTGGATTTGGGTAAAACCATTTTAACGGTTTAGTACAGTAAAGTTGAATAAGCCATTAAATTTAGGTTATCTTCATGTTTTCACAAGTTAATGTAATATTTTACTTATTTTCAGGTCCGCTGTTAAATTTTTGCTGTGGATTGATTCACCTCCGTCTAAAACCTGCTTGCAAATGTTTCTTGACACAGTAAAACCATGGCTGATAGATGAAAAATTTTCGTAAGTTTTTTGATTCAATATTTGTTCAATTTTTTAGAAATGAAACTTCGATGTTATGCCGACTCTTTGAGATATACGATAGCATACCGGCTATGCTGATACGTTGAATTACTTTCTTTTATCTTTTGCCCATATTTTGTCATCTTTTATTGCTATTTTTACAGAGGTTTGTGCTCTCACGAGTTGCTGGATATGTACAACTTAGCTGCAAAAGGTCCTTGGAGTAATCCTGTATTGCAAAAGCTGTTATTCGGTGCTGGTGCTAATATTGACGAGCGTAAGTTAAAGCTGATGTTGATATAGAGAGGCACTAGTAAAGTCAGCTGTCTTTGCATGCTTTATTTCAGGGTGGTCCAAAACGTGGCCCTCGGGCCACACTGTAGTCGCTTAATATTTTACTGCAACCTTATTTTCCAAAGATATAACAATTTCAAAATACCTTCTACATATTTAAGATAAACTGCATATATTTAAGCACCTTTGAGGCCTGGTAAATACCCTTACATTTCTAATCTAATCGGTCTAAAAAAGAAGTTGGACCACCCTGCTTTATTTGGTTAAGCTTCAGTATATTTCGTTACCTGCCGCAAAAATGTCCTCTTCGTGTTTGAAAAATAGTTGTATTTTAATGATTAGTTTGTCATAATGTGGAATTATATTAGCGGAGTTTAGTTACATAGATGATTTTATTAGCTTGCGTAGTTATTAGCGTAATTAAAACTTTATTTTTAGTTCACACGGTTTTCGATGATGGTCTTGAATTTATTGAATATCATATGAGAAATTTACTGGTAGCTTCAAGAATAAACGAATTTATTTTGTTTGGTAAAGCTGCCTTATCTCACAAGCAGGCAAGCCTATCATTTTTTTTTGTATTTCAGTAAGCGCTGTTTGCAAATGTAGTTGGTGCACATCATTGCTATGTTGCTCTTGTGTAAATTCTGATTTAGAAGAGACATTTATGCACTGGTATTGTAAGTGTGAACTTTTTGATCGTTGGCCTTCTCTACGATTTTGAAGCTTTGACACTTACGGGTATAGGGTTTTTAAATGCAATATTGGGACTAGTTACTAGTTTACTTTGTTTTTTAGGAAAAAATTCTAGCTTTAATTTTTTGTACTCTTTTTTGAAAAATCATTGCTGAGTTTTTGTGGTGTATTTTGTGCTAACGCAACCAAATGATCGATCCTCTATTTTTTTGTTGTGTTTTTTAATAGTGCATGCTTAAATTCTTTGCCTCTTGTACCAGTTGGTATTAGAGTCAGTCTGTCACTGTATGTACGAGCGTACCACTTTCAACAGGCTCAGCATTACATATGCATTATGCAGATAAATACGGTAAATATGATATTCCTTTATTTTGCCGCGGCTGATTGTGTTATTACATGCGCCTTGTAATGAATTTCTAAGATATGTTTTTTTACATTTTTACGTAATTCGAGCTGGTGCTTCCAGGTTTTCAATTCGGTAATTTTGTATGTTTAGGTTCAGAAAAATGTGCTTGTTCAAAGAGTGTACCAAGAACATGCTGATATGATAAAAGAAGAAGAGCTATTGAAGCAAATGAGCTATTTTGATTTGGAGGTCACAATTTCTGTGAGTTTATTTTTTGCTGGAGGACAAAATTTAGCAATGTTGCTAAAACCGTAAAGCAAACTTTTTGAACATACAATAGGTATGAGCAAATTAAATTGTAAGTACAAACATACTAAAATGCCTTTTTTCACTCTTAGTAAGAATTTATAGTAGTTTCAGTTTCAAAGGTTCTCAGGATTGAAACTCTTAAACGTTAAGAATTAACAATTTACACTTTTTTGGCGACATTTTTTCTTTATATTTTCACAGCTGCTTGATGAATCCATCAAAGCTAATATCAACTGTGAACGCCTCTGTGTTGCAGCGATAAAGTATTTGGTTGAAAACAAGGAAATGAGATATTTAGAGTGAGTGTTACCTTATTTTATCTTTTCGATATACTTTGGTATCATGGTTTTTCTGAAGGTTTCTTTTGCCGTAAGATTTTGCCATTGGAATTTGATGAAAGTGGCCGTACCATATTTTATATTCTACATTACAAGCAGTTACTAAATCGATATCAGCCAAGCCTAATGATATGCCGCGTTTTATGAAAATGATCACGAATTTTCGATTAATAATTTGATATACTTCTAGATCGTATAACTGTCAGCATGTTGGAAGCAATGCTGGAAGTGGTATTGGAGCCAGCACCCACCACAACCAGTCAAGCGATAACTATTGGGAGTGAGATTCACCAAATCCAGATTTATAACGACTAGTTGAACAATGGGCGTTGGCTTATTGGTTTTGTTAAATCTTGCTCCACATCTATGGGTCATAGATCGTTGTTCGACTGGCTGTTGTAGACTTAGATTCGGATCCCACTTCAAGCATTCTTTTTTCAACGCTGAGTTATAAAATGTAGTGATAGATTCGTTAATTAATTTTTTTGATACAGTAATGGTCATAGTACCTTAATCATGATATGTTTTGTTGTAAAATCATCAGCCAGCCTTTTGCTTTAAAAATGCTGCCACAACCAACGTCAGCCCAATTGAAGGCATCACCGAAGTAATTTGTATGGTTACAATCAGGGCTGGGCAGCTGGCCTAATACAGACCAGGCTCCAGCTCCGGAGCTAGCAATTTTCAAATCTATGGCTCCTGCTCCAGCTCCGGAGCCAGTGTTTAGAATCTAAACCTGGGGTCCTTAACCCCTAAGGGGTCCATGATGGTGCTTTAAGGGGTCCGCAAATCCAAATAAGGATATCTACAGTAGGCTACGTATTTCTATTGACCGATCAGAACCTAAAAAAGCAACATCGCATTTGTGATAAATAGGCCTATGTAATCATATACAACGTCTATGTCGTAATAGAATAAATAGATTGAACAAAAAACCGTGCACGTGTATGCTGCATTGAATATTATAGAAAGCTGTCAATTTGCTTATGTGTTTTCTACTACAAAGATTTATAACCTGGAAGGATAAATAAATTAAAAATTTTACCAATTTAAAAAAATGTCGAAGAAGAGAAAGTACAGTGAAAATTATGTAGCTTTTGGTTTTACCTTTGTTACTGATAGTGATGGCAGCCAAAGGCCGCAATGTTTTCTATGTGGTAAAGTCCTTGCCAATGCAAGTTTGAAGCCAGCGAAACTGAAAGAGCACCTCAAATCTATTCATCCTAAAAACGCACTGGATAGTGTTGATTCTTTTCGTTCTAAGAAGGCTCGATTTGAGAAATCGGGGACTTTGCCGAAGTTCGGATTCATCAAGACGCAGAAACCTTGCCTTGAAGCATCTTATAAGGTCGCTTACCGCATTGCCAAGGAAAAGAAAGCTCACACTATTGGAGAGACATTGATAAAACCGTGTGCTCTGGAAATGACTGAGCTGGTATGTGGCACAGAACAAAGAAAGAAACTTGAAGCCGTTTTCTTGTCAAACGATACCATCAGCTCCAGAATTATTGACATTTCTAATAATATTCTGAAACAAGTAATGGAGGAACTTAAAGCATCACCATTTCCATTTAGCATGCAACTGGATGAAACCACAGATGTCTCTCAGTGTGCCCAGCTTCTTGTATATGTTCGTTATATGCACGCTGATACAATTAAAGAAGAATTCCTATTTTGCGAGCCTCTCTCAGAAACTACAAAGGCTGCAGACGTATTAGAGATGGTGAACAATTTCTTTGCCAAACAAGATTTCAATTGGAAGAGAAATATTGGTAGTTTGTGTACCGACGGAGCGCCCGCAATGCTTGGGAAAACCTCAGGATTTGCTTCGTTGGTAAAGAAAGAAGCTCCTCACATCATTGTGACTCATTGCTTTCTACATCGACATGCATTGGCATCAAAAACTCTATCACCAGCTTTAAAAGAAATTTTGTCTGTTTCTGTAAAGATCGTCAACTTTGTCAGAGCTCGAGCTTTAAACAATCGTATATTCAAAAGACTTTGCCAAGAAATGGGTGCACAACATGAAGTACTTTTGTACCACACTGAAGTTCGCTGGCTTTCGAGAGGTCAAGTTTTGAAGCGTTTGATGGAACTGAGAAAGGAAGTTTCATTCTTCTTACGAGAAAACAAAATCCTCTATCAGTGCAATTTGACAGAAAGGAGTTTATTTATGGCTTAGCTTACTTGGCAGATATTTTCGGTCACTTGAATGAAGTAAATCTGTCATTTCAAGGACCAGATGTAACGATTATGGACGTTACAGAAAGACTGCAGGCTTTTCAAGCAAAGCTTCCTTTGTGGAAAAGAAGACTTGAGACAGACAACTTTGCCAACTTCCCAATGCTGGAGGAAGTGATCTCTCAAAGCCGAATCGATAATACTGAAGGCCTGCTTTCCTCTCTACGTGGAAATATGTGCGAAAATTTAGACAGATTGCAGCAATCTTTTGAAAGTTATTGCTCACATGATCCGAATTTTGAATTGTGGATTCGCAACCCATTTCTTGCAGATCTAAATTCTATTGGTGATGACGATCTTGCCAAAGATGACCTCATTGAGTTGAGGACAATGCAAATGCTAAGGAGCGAATTCAATTCAAAGAACCTTGCAGAATTCTGGTGTTCCTTGGCACAAGCGTATCCTCGCCTGGTGAAGAGAGCCATGGTTGCTCTTATTCCTTTTGCTACTACCTACCTCTGTGAGGCAGGGTTTTCTGCTCTTCTTGCTATCAAAACGAAACAGCGAAATCGGTTGGATGCTAAGGATAACATGCGTGTGGCTCTGGCAAAAACCGTCCCACAATTTCGTGTTCTTGTTGAAGATAAGCAGGAGCAACCTTCGCATTGATTTAAAAAGTTATTTGCATAAACTTAGTTTACTAGTGCTTTTCTTTATGGTTCATCTCAAAGCAAACCGCCTGAGTGCGTTCTACTTATTGGTTACTGCACTGCATTTTTTGATTCTTTATGGTTTGTAATTGTTGTATAACTTAATTGACATGGTAATTGATTTATTATTCATTATTATTCGTTGAATTATTAATTTGCTTCTGTTTGGTCTGCAAATTTCTGGACTATACTACCTAGTTGATTAAAAGCTAATTTTGACAATTGCGATGTGTTTCTTCTAAAGGGGTCCAAAGCTTTCATTAGAATGTTTTAGGGGTCCGTGACTAACAAAAGGTTAAGAACCACTGGTTTAGATTCATGCGGAGCCAGCTCCAGTCAAGTTTTCAAGGTTTTACTAATGTAGTCAAATGCAATAAATTTTTTTAAACGTGAATTTTACCGATAACATAGCTATATGGTAAAGGAATATCCCAAAATAGTTATAAAATAGCAATGGTTTTCAGATAAACACTCAGATCAGTGAACGTAAAATTGAAATGCATCTGAAAAGTCAGTAGAATTACAGTACTACAGCTACATTTTTTCTGTAATTGGATAGGAACTGGAGCTGCCAAAAATTTTGATGGCGCCAGCTCCTTCTCCACTAACATCTGAAAATAAGGCTCCGGCTCCTTCAAAAAATCCCAGCTCCCTGGCTCCCAGCTCCAGCCCTGGTTACAATACACTGATAGAACCAGAAAGGAAACGATTTACTTTTTATTTCAATGCTTGGTGAACAGCTTAGTGATATTAGTACACTTGGTTCTCGCCCCAAGCAACAAGCCGTGTTACAATATTTTTTACTTTCAGAGAAATTTTTTCCTGCTGGATCAACATGGTACGTTCGAAACATCAAGGTAGTGATTTATTTGACTATTTGCGAGCGCACACAATTGAAAGTAAAATTGTACCACTTTCCGTTCAACAATTGGTGGTTTTTGTACGAGCACTTTGGAAAGTGGTAAGTACAGTGTATTAAAATCACGCCACTTACTATAAGTTGTGTGCTAAGTAAGACATTTTTTCCATGTGTAATAAGTTTGCTATTTAGTAGCTTTGCCCTAATATTTCGAGTTCTAACCAGCATATTGGTTTTCACATCCTTGCTAGCTTTTTTGTCAAAATTAATTGTAGTCATGCAAATATTTATATCTCTCGGACTCTGCTAAAGCTGGGTATTGTTTTCGCGACTGCTGTGTTGGATCTAGCTGGTGTAGTAGCTTAAAGATAGCTATGAAGAGAGCTAAAAGCTGCGTTTAGGCCTTGACTTTGGGATAAAAAATCCTACATAACGCTATTTGTCCTACATTATAACTATAGGCAGTATGACGTGATGTTTAAGTTGTCGTAATGCTTTCTTTTGCATTGTAGATTCCGGATTCCAGCCGTATGTTATGTGTTGAAATACTCTACCATGCTTTGCAAATCCTGTCATCTGATGAACAAGATAGCGAAGAATTGAAGAAAGGCATACTGTCCTCCATTGCATACTTTTTGCCTAATTCACGGGTTGGTTTTATATTAATAATAATTAAACACTCATTGGCGTTCCGATTACAGTTTTTTAATGGTCAGCTTCAATTTGGTTATTATTTTTGGTGATTTATGGGCATATGGGGCAAAGGATAAGCTTATGGTTGTGTTGGTATTGCTCTTGGTTTCACTTTAGAATTAGCAAAACTTATGTAAGTTTCTTGATGATAATAGCGCAACCTTGGTTTGCCATCACTTAATGGAGCTACATTAAAATTACTACTTTATGAAAACTACTTGCCTATGGTTAAAGCAATAATTTGTGGTGTCCGCCTTAGTATACTTTTTACTTTCTGATGATTGGTACAGATGAGCCAAAACTCAACTGTTACCACTATTTATTTAGCCCTAATCTAGCTTATGTTTTTCAGGTTGCTAGATCTTGTATTTTGACCATCTTTGTTCTGAATCCGACAGTGAACAACTACTTTCAAGTAGCAAAAATTTACAAAGCAACATACGACCGAGATAAAGACATCGCTGCTGACTGCAAAGCTCATTTACGGTAACTTTATAATGATATACAGGGTGTCCACAAAGTCTTTAGACAATTTAAAAAAATTATTGATATTACACTGACGTTGAAAACGTCTGAAATGTTTAAATAATATCAATTAAATGGTCAAGTTTTTATTTAAAACATTAATGAACTCTATTTCTGAAATGATCAATTAATATTAAGTAAATAGTCAAGTTTTTATTCAAAGCATAAATAAATTTCCATATGAGCCCATTTGTAGCACGGAGTACATCTAAACGATGTTAAATTTCAGTCCACGTCCTTCTTAACGTTTCTTCATCAGTTGTCTCCACAGCGGCAGTTATTCTTTCCTTAAGGTCACTTATGTCTTTTACTTTGGTGCGGTACACAAGATCTTTCACGTAGCCCGAACGAAAGCAGAGCGGATGGACTTTGTTGGGCTACGACTAAATGACTGACGAATACGCTCGATGCCTTTTTCAGAAGTTTTTGACCATCCACTCCTCGGTTCTAGTAGCAACGTTCCCGTTCCCACAAACTGCTTATGCCAGTTGCGAATCGACTGACGTGCTGGGGCCCGTTTTACATATTTAGCTGTAAAATTTCTTTGTGCTTGAATATCAGATTTCGTTTTGATAAACCAAGAAACACATTGTGCTTTTTCTTTGTGGAGTAGTCATTTTAACGTGTTTGGAAATCAATTATTTTATTTAGCTAATTCATTTCTGAAATAAAAAAAAAGTGATATTATAAAAAACTTTAATAACAACTGATTAATATGCAAAAAGAATTATTTTAATAATATTTAAAAAAATTTTTTAATGAATTTATGAAAATGTCTAAAGACTTTGTGGACACCCTGTATATTTTACTAAATCTTTTTATGCATTAAGGAATTCACTTGTCGTGTATATCTGTAAACGCATAAACATAATGTACGAACAATGGGCTTATCTGTATTTTTATATGCCAGTAGAAAGGTGTACCCCGTTTTTTCACTAGCTGATTTTGTGGTGTGTCGGTTTTATGAACAATGTTCATGAAATTTCTTATATTTTAATTTGGAGATGCCTGTTATACCTCACCAATTTTTCATTTTGTCTTTGCCACCAGTGAAATTGCTTTCTGGTTGTTATTGAGATTGCCATTTTTATTTCAAAGCTTTTTTCGAAAGGTCTGGTCAGTTTGGCGACCGTTCATTAAATTATAAATCAATTCCACACTTTTCGTGATTGATTTTGTATTCTTGGAGAATCTACGAGGCAGCAGGTTTAGAAGTTGAGTGTTCTCCTTTGATCTTAGCTGCATTGCTAACTGAACGTCTGCCTTTGACAAAACAGCTCTTTACTATATGTGTTAAAATGTTTTTATAACACTCTCAGTGAAAATCTCACGGTCAAACAGCACGTTGCGAGCATTGAATTTGAGTTCGCATTAACAAGGTGTGACCTCAAGGCTTCATAATGGAAGTAACCTTTTTATGTTTTATGAGACCCACAGATTATTGCAAAAATACCTAAATTTTGAGTTGAATTTATACAAACAGGCTGTACTATTTGTAAAGAGCAAAATTTGCCTCTTCAAAATGAACGATTTAATGGTTTTTACGGCTTCTTGCCAGCTTATTTTATCGTACTCAGCTATGTTGCAAACTTTTTGATATTTTTTAGTCTGAGCCTTTTGGAATATCTACAGCAGCATTTGTCTGAGCAGTTTCTCGAAAGTAGTAGCTGGGATTGGCCCCTTCTTCGTACTGCTTGTCAGAGTATGCTAAGTTCAGAAGATCTTGTAACTGCTCAGATGGTGGAAGAAGAAGAAAATGTCAAAGAAGGTAATTGGTGCAATGTAATGAAGACTTGTATTAACATAATCTTAAGAATAAAACGCTGGTTTTGCAATTGATTGTCTTTGAGTTGAATTCTCGCATGTGTTGTATAACTTGGTAGATCCATTACAAAAGGCTCTCTCTGGTACGTCCATGTCTGATTACAGGTTTTTTTTTGTAAGTGTACTTTGCCGGCACTTTTGTATAACGCTTGTCACAAAATTGAAATATGATTCTTGGTACTGGAATATTGGCCTGAATCCTGATTACCACATGCTCTGCAAGCCTATATGTCCCCACAAATATTTTTCCCTATTTAGAGTGTAAGTTATAATATGAAGTCGGGAAAGCCAGGTTCTGTGTTGTATGGTAACTGTGGTTGCATCTTTTTTTCTTGTATGATCTTTTTTAGACAATAATTTCGAATCTTCATTCAGCGATGCCACTTCAACATCAAATTTTGATATGCTTTCTGACTCCAAGTGCTCCTATCAGACCACAAGTAAGTATTTAAAGAGTTGCGAGCCTTGAAGTATTTTCTGCTCAGCTAGTCGAAGCCTAACATGGCAACTACTGATCTAGTCACCTGCTTGCAGTAATATATTGGTAATTGCCATACCATGCATAATAGTAATTTCCATAAAAGTAGTCATTAGAATTGTGGGATCTGTTTTGGTTATAACATTAGCTTTAATGCAAACAACTTCAAAGCCACTTCTTTATGTTCTGTGCATATCTGTCTTTTATGAAGGGCACGAAAGTAACTTTTGTTTAATCGTCAAAGTTAGCCACAGCCGTCTGTTTCTGAAGAGTTTGCGTGCGGCTCCATATCATATCGTCCTCCATTTCTTCTATCACCAGCATCTCAAACCGAATCGCATCTTCGCGTTTCTTCCAGCCATTTTTTTTGCCATTTTCTGCTCTGCAGTCAACCTAATCCGGAGGTGTGCAACCTGCGACGTGAAATTTTTCGGCCCGCTGATAGATGAACGACGTGACATGTGGCCCTCCACATTTTGAATTTTTAGGTCGTCACTAGGCATGCCTATTTGCCCATAATGGCATAATTCATTGCTTTTAGGAAGTTAATTCCTAATCGACACCGTTTAAATTCAGCTCTTCAGACTGATCTCGTAAGTTGATCCCTCTGGTCTTCTGGTTTGTTTCGTGACAGAAATTGGCTAAAGGGTCGCTGCCAAATCGCTGATTTCAAAAACAAAAGGTCTTTTTTTGTCTGTCAGCCCTACGTACAATGCATAATCTTATGCCAATGTTCACCTCAAAAACTCTTGACTAGCCCGCGGAGTCTTCTACTACTGTGAAATTGGTGCATGTGCAAAAGGGGTTAATTATCCGTAGCCTAATTTATGTACTATTCACGTCGTTTTCTGGTTATGATCAATCTTCTGGAGAGGAGGGATAAGCCGTTTTTCTGCCACGCACTGGTTTTATTATTGTGATCTCGTCATATTGTTTCATGATGTAATGCTAATTTTCAGCTGACAGCGAAACCTTTGATACAACTTCCAGTGGATCTGCAGATGCATGCAATTGTGAAGCTTGCAAGATTAAACTGCAAAGAGCGCTTGAGCGTGCCCAGGTAAACGCTTTGTATGTGGAAGTATGGAGCTGCTTATTCTTTTTCGCTTGAGGCAATACGTCATTGATTTGCCGACTTTACCATTCTGGTCTTTTATATTTCTGTAGATATGTTAATGAATGTATGTATAATTATATTAATTGACAATAGCTACTTGAGAAAATGGCATGTTGTTAAATTTTCTTTTTAACGTTATTTGATTTTTAATAAAAGTACCTCAAGTAATTCAGGTATTGTTTTTAGTTTGTCGTTTTGTATTAGTGAAAAAGTTTGTAAAAGTGTTCGATTTCGTTTAAATAGCACGTCATCAGTTGCATAATGGCTGTGCTTATCAAAATGGTTGTTGAATTTATTTTATTTGGAT
This sequence comes from Trididemnum clinides, assembly GCA_963675345.1. Classification (NCBI taxonomy): domain Eukaryota; kingdom Metazoa; phylum Chordata; class Ascidiacea; order Aplousobranchia; family Didemnidae; genus Trididemnum; species Trididemnum clinides. The sequence goes on along the minus strand of OY776285.1, from coordinate 44,432,312 downwards.
TAGTGTAGCCCTTATATATCATCTTGATCTGCTAAGACGAAATTGATTTTATGTATAGCAGTTAAGTGTGAATCGTTTTTGCTTTTACCGTACTTGGGTTTTGATTGTCAAAAAACCTACAGCAATTAGAAACAATTTGATTTTAGTTTTTGATGTAATTAAGTCAATATCGGAATATCATTGTGTGCGAAGAAACCATTTGGCTATACTTCTATTGTTGATACCAAGTAGCTCCAATCTGATTTTAGTAAATAAATTGTATCTAATATTTCATAGACAAATCACCAGCATAAAAGACTAATTCTGGTATGGTTCGAATTCTTCTTCTTTGATTGCTTTTATAATATGCAAGCTTCTGTTATAATAGTATCCAGACAATTATTTTCTTTCTAGAATAAGCAAGAAGCTGCTAAACTGCAATTTTCCCACTCCAATTTGCACTTGAAAAAAGTAAAAACATCTCGTAAAAAGGCAGTGGAAGAAATCTATACTTGCCCCGAAGAGAAGTGTCAGCGTGAAATGCGTTCAAAACATAGCATGTCAAGGCATCTCTCAAAAATACACCGCTGGACTTTGTCTGAAATTTATGGGTTTTATAAAGCCGTTGCCAAGCCAAAACCACCATCAAAATCAAAAGCAGCTGGTGGGTCTACTACAGACACGGGAAACAATAAAATTTCAACAGATGAACAAAAAGTGGATGCTGCTTTAAGTAAAGACGGTGAAAAATCACTTGCTGCTCACCATCAAATCAAAAAAGACGATGCTGCAGCTCACAGCTCTGATTTTAATGCAGCTAATCGCGGCTCACCTAATAATCCATCAACTTTTGGTTTAGCTAGCAATGTCGTTTCAGTTCATACCTTTTCTGACAGTGATATTGAACCCCAAGTACAGATTTTGTCTCCAGCTAATGCTTTAGCCGATATGTCAATTACTGCAGTTGCACAGGTCCCTGATTTAGCATTTGATAATGCGGAGAATATTTCTGATGCACTCACTGCAGCTAACCCAAGTCAATCTAGTAATTTTCATAAAGATGCGGAAAGCATTCAAATTGAGAATGACATTTCAATTTCATCTTCAAATCATTTTCAGTCTAGTTTCATAAAACCTGCAAAGCCAATACCCACGTTGCAAAAGACCAGCAATGATTCATTCTCTCTTAAAGGCGAGCTTGTGTCGACTGTTTCTAGCGCAAGTCCTCTCGGTAAAGATGTGACATCTCTTGAAGGTGAAGTAATAGCAATCAGTCCCGGCCTTGACCCAGTTGCGGTGCCATCTTTACAGCCTATTTTTCCTCTTGAAGGTGAGGTTAAAGAAACTAGCCCTGAGCCAGAACCTGATACAAATCTGGCAAAAGATAGAGATTTGCTCATTGCTTGTCCTGTTAAATATTGCTCTCGGTCTTTCAAGCATCGCCACACAGTCCAAGAACACATTGAGTTTCGACATAAAGTAAGTTCAGAAAAAGCTAGAAAAATGGCGCAGTCTGCTGAATATGTTGATGCAGAGAAAGAGGACCAGATGGAATTCGCGGAAGGCGCTCCGGAAAAGATCTTTTCTTCTGATATCACCCGATGTCGAGCTTGGTACTGGCCTGTTGACGAGTTCATAATCCGCGAAATAGAAGGCAAAGTGACTCGCTATAATGAAAACATCGATAGTAACTTTCGCTTTTCGCTTGAATGTGATGTTATCTATACACTCGGCCGAGTGCCACAATCATTTGATCATAAAAAGGCTGAATCACATATAGTGTCAAAATGGAAATTTGCAGAAAATCGTGCGAAATCAAGCGTCAAGAAGGATGATGAAAAGAAACAAGTTCAGGTGTCTTCTGAACCAATGCCAGTCGTTCGCAGAACACCGCATTCTGTAGAAATGGTGAAAACGAATAAATACTTGGTTAAGAAACGTAACGTTGTACAGCCTAGTGGAGCCAAACCAAAGCGCTCCAAAGAACCAACATTTTCTGAACCATCAACTGTAGATGATGACATTCAGTCCACCACGTCGACTGAAGCGAATTTTTCCCATGACAAAAGTTGTCAAATAAATTTCAAAGTTGGTACTGATTTTTGCAAGAGAGATCACTTTCATAATTTGCCTGAAGTAAGGTCAAAGCGATTGAAAAAATCAAAGAGAAATGAAAACCCGATTGCTATTACGATTCTATCTGGCATTTTCGTGAAGCAAGAAACACGGACTTTTGCATCGCAATGTTGTCAAGAAGATATTAAACAATATTCGATTGTTGCCAGTAAAAGCTCGGCTCCTTCCAAAAAAAGAAAGAACTCATCTGACGTATTTGCCAAGCCGCTTTTTAGTACCTCTGGAGAAGAAGTGGCTCCTCCTCCGTCGAAACAGGTCAAGCGAAAGTGAGTACTTTAGTGGAAGAATTTATGCCTTAATCTGCTCAGTATGTAAAACTTCATACATAATTATGTATTTTTGTTGTTCAATGTTGGGAAAACGTTACAGGGCTATACTTAGAACAACTTGTGTACAGACTTACTTGCCGTCAAAGAACAAAAAATATGTGCTAGAAGTTGTCAGTTTCTGTATGCTCGTGCTGATATGTTTAAGTTAAATCTACTCTTTATTATTGATGTAAATGTGGTACTTCTGATGCTTTCAACGTAACATCGTTAATGACTTGTGCAGTAGTAATACTTAAAAATACATTTTTTCTACCATGATTTCAACAGTGTGCCAGCGGTACATTCGTAAACAGCCAAGCGACGTCAGTTGTCAGCTTTGACGTTGTTTTGCTGTTTACGAATATACCGCCCGCTGATACTGAAAATAATACTGTTTTCGAAGTTTTCCGATGCATTAAAAAGTGGCTGAAAGTAGATTGCTACTCCTTGTACTGACAAAAATCGTCATCTGGTAATTTTTTATTTTATTTTCTTTAGGTATGATGTACAGACAGTTTATCATTTTGCTGACAAATACACCGATATTCCACCTGATCCAGTAGTTGGCAGCCCTCCCGCTACATCGAGTCTTGCAAAACCATCTTTTGCTGATGCTCTAAATAGCTTTGGTTCTGTACAAACTCATGAGAAACCGAAACTAAAAAAGAAGTCTTCGAAGGTAGTGCTTGCTAAACTTGTTGGTAAATATTAGTTCACAACCAATGTTATTGTTGTCTTTCCCCGACTCTTTTGTGGGATTGGGGCGTCGTGGAAGACCTTGGAGCTCAGGAGGCGGGCAATTTCTGGCGGCATGGACTAGAGTTCGTGTAGAGAGAAAAGTCGAGAAAGAGGGCACAGCTTAAAGAGTCCGTAGCAGAGCAGAACAAAAGGGGACGAGAAATGTCCGGAGTAGGGCGACTGCAAGCCTAGCACATAAGATTTTCAATTCTTGAAAAATAAGAGTTTAAAAGAAAGCTGTGTCCGCTGCAGCGAAGAAGGGAGAGAGGACACAGCGAGTATGTCGAGAAAGCATAATTTTTTTACTGGATATTATTGGAACTTGGAACCAATCCAGAAGAAAAGACGAGAGGGTAAGAGGAGAGAGGCTGCTGGAGACTGTGGATGAGATAGAGCGATCAGTACAAATCACACGATGGTGATTAGAAGGGAATCAATATATGCAAGAGCAACGCTTTGACGAGAAAAAGGTGGACAGAACGAGGGCATATGATGGAAAGAGTCAGCGATCTACTCTTACAGAAGGTTGATTCCAGGGAGGAGGAAGGGTTTAAGCAAGAAGATACTCTCCCGAGGAGGAGTGAAGCCTCCCAGGGTGAATCGCAAAGGAGACAGAGAAACCTTAAAGAGTATTGGTATAAACGAGAGGAAACCGGTGATCGCACGATTGGCTGTTCGGTAAAGGCGTTTCAGCTTTATAAGTTTGGCAGAGTAGAGAAAGAGAAGCATAGGTACGGAAGTTAAAAAAGCGTTATAGGGAAGAATTATCGACACTTTATGTGGGTGCCCAAGAAGAAGCAAAAATATGGTGTAAGCCCCTCAAACGAGGAAAAACTGTCTCGCTTTCAGCGCTGATATGTGTTTAGATAAAGAAAGATACGGTTAAAAGTGACCCAAAGAATGGTGAAAGTGGGGTTAAAGCAAACTAGGGAGGGATGAGGCTGATATTAGCCTGGTGGAGATTTACAGAAAAGTAGGTTTCACATTTATCCGGGTTGAGAGGAAGTCACTAGTAATGAAAGCAGCGCTCTTGCGTAGTCAAGGTTGTTTATGCAGCAGCAGGTGCAGCTAAAGAGGAGGACCAAATGGCCAGCTTGTTGGCATGAAAAGAACAACCAATAGGGGAGGAAGAAGACAGAGAGATCGCTGACGGAAAGTGAGAAAAGAACAGGGCCAAAAAGAAATTCTGCTGATGAGAGCATCTTCGGTTATAGTCAAACAATACGCAAGCGTGCCTATGAGAAAGAAAAGTTTGCATCCACGGAACAAAGCGAAGAGAAGGGCCGGGTGGAATAATTTTTTTGAAAAGACTCAGGGTGCTTGACAGAATTGACTGCCTTAGAAAAACTGATAGTTACAAGAGCCCGGCTTGGGTTGGTGAAACCTATGTTAGATGGACTTAAACAGAAAAAGAACTAAATCAAGAGTAGACTTACCTGGGTGGAAACCAGCCTGACGAGGAAAAAACGATGGCTAAATTGATGGCCTGAACGAGAGGAAAATTGAAATTAGATTGGATTCACCGTTCCAGTTATGTTTCTGTCGGCAACTTAGTCGAGTAGGGTGAACTGCCACCTATGACAGCAATAGTCGATGGAAATGCGCTCAAACTTTACGGTGGCTTCTTGGTTGTGACCTTGAGAAAGACACTTTATTGTAATATCCCCTGTTTTGTTGCATCGTTTGTGATAGAAATACATTGTTTCAACAATGTTGGTAACTCAAAGACGGATCTGTCGACAATGTTGTTTTAAACTGACAAAACGTTTTTCCGTGACTGAAGGATAAAAATCAATGAAACACAGCTTGTTTTATGTTTGTTGTGTGCCAAGCATATGCAGTGCGCAGATTAAGTCAGTAAGCGCACAAGAATGAAGAAAAAAGTGAAATGAAACTAAATAAATTAGAAAAAAATATACTAACAGCTTAGTTTTCTTTTAAGTATAGAGTTTGTAATACACAATAGTTCACGAACAATGGCACTACCTTTGTCTAAAATTGGATTGAATTGCATGATACCTAAACGCTGATTGCATTTACATCTAGTGCTGTGTTCGCGCCAGTCTATTCTCAGCACAAGCTTTGAGAGGACACAGATTGTAACTTTGATGATGCATTTTTAACATAGTGGGGAGTACTAAAAAGTACGTTAATATCCGTCGTAGTTTTTAGAAAAAGCACCAAGAATTAAAAGCTTGCTTGCTACGGTTGATGTTTGATGAAACCAAAATTGCTTTCGTGGAGAAATAAAAGAAAAGCAACAAAACTACACTGCTTTTGACTGCACTAATCATGCATAAAGTAGTGAATTACGTCATTGCAAGATTATCTTGTAAGGCGTAAAGATAATTGTTAGATACACTTAGCTTAAGAGTTTGCTTTGATCTTCCAACAGATTTCTTAGTCTAGTTACTACCGCTCTTTATTTTCTTTTAGGGAATCGAACAAAGTTCCAATGTTGGAGATTCGCGAGAATTGTCTTCAGTTGTGTCATCTGTGACTTTGCCTATCAAATCTCATCGAGATTCACGTTCTGCAGCACCTGCTAAAAAAGCAAAATTAAAGAAAACAAAGAACTCTCGTTCATTATCCACATCTGGCCTCAAAAAACATGATAACCCTGGCTCAGTTACTCGAAAGAAAAGCGATGATTTTCTTTCTCGCCCTCTATTTCCCAGTCATGATTATGAAGAGTTATTAAAGAAAGCCGAGCAATTGAGTTCCTCTACCAAATCTAAGGTTACTAAAGTAAGTAAACCTCTTACCCCTACCTTAAATCCATCAAGTAAAGCAAGTTCTGTCTCAAATCCTAATACATCCTCAAACAGAGTTACTTCTTTGATCCCTAACTCATCAAACAAAACAACTTCTGCCTCAAACCCTAATTTATCGTCGAACAAAGCAACTCCTACTTTGAACTCCAGCACGCCTTCAAGGAAGGAAACATCCACCTTAAACTTTAATACACAATCGACACCTGTGGCAATTTCTGCTGCTGGTGCTAGCAGTCTCAAAGCAACAAAATCTAGGAGTTTATCAACTGACAATCTTTCAACATTGAATGTCACTAAAGAGAGTGCTAGTACATCATCCACACCTTCACCAAAAACACCTGTTGATGAAGAAACAGTTCAAAACAAATCTCCAAAATCTGCTGTTGTAAAGCGGCGCATTGATCTCCGAAAACTTTCCTACTCAGCAAAAAACACGATTTCTTCTTCATCTTTACGGAAACGACCTAGTAGCTCTCGTGAAGAAAGCTGCTCTACCTCGGAAGATTTTGTCGAATTACCGACGTCTACTTTCACGGACACTACTGAGACCATTGTTTTACCACATGCTGTTCCAGTTGCCCGAAACTCAGAAGAAGATGCAACTTCAGTGCTTGCTAAACCGGCGGAGGTCAAGTGCCCAGAATGTTCGAAACCAATGGTGTCCGCTTTTGCTCTCACTTGTCACATGCGAAAGCGACATAAAGTTAAATCGAAAATGTTCTTTCCTGATCAGAATGCTAATCTTTCTTCAAACTCTTCATCTTCAAGTACTTACACTGGTAAAGCAAAGAAACCAAAAAACGTAAAAGGGCCACCTGAAGGTTCAGAGGCTTGCAGCAGTGCTGCGTCCTTCAAGGTGGCTCGAAATAAATTGAACGCCTCTGACAGTGAAGAGAGCATTGATACCGACTTGGAACCGAACCTTTCTACCACTGATTACACTCCAAATCCCATGGAACTTTCTGAACGCGATTTTTCGTCGGAATACAGTTCTGATGCCAAACAAACTACTTTACGTGCTTATGGTGAAGACAAGAATAACAGAGAAAGTGATGACTCATATGTCGATAACTCCTCAACATGTTTACCAAAGCAATTGCAACCAGACACTTTAGAACAGCAGAAATCAAGCACGGGTATGCTCGTTAAAATGTCAATGCCTGACGGCATTTTAGCTGTTTCAGCAGTCAAACGGTTTGCTGCCCGATCACTACGTAGCAATACTGATGTGGAGAAAACTTCAGACGATAATGATTCATTTTTTGATTTTCCCTTACACCATTCTCATTTTACATCTTCAGATGAGCCTTGTACTTCTCAAAAAACGCTTTCCTTAGCTGACATTGTACGGAAGGGATCATTTTACTATTGCCCAATAACGAACTGTAAGAGCACCTGCAAGTTATTGAAAAGTATAAAAACTCATATTAAAAAGCGGCACCCAGAGCTTTTTACACAGATTTGGTCCTCTCTTCCCAATAGTAAAGCATCTACAAACTCAAATTTTAAGCAGTCAAAACCTGCTCATGCAAAAGTCGCTTCACAACAATCAAAAGGAAGCAAGACTCCAGGTATGAATTAATTTAATCTGTTTTGATGGGAAGTTTGTGCTTTAAATGTCATCAGTTATTTAGCACTTTTTCGCTCTGAAGTAAGCTAAGTTTTGAAGATCAGGATATGAATTTTTTCGGTATTTTCAAATTTTTAGGCAACTACATTTCCAAGACTTAGTATTTTAGTTTGTTTTGGTACCAAATAGTAGTAAAGGTTTCCTGCTTTGCGCCCAGCACAAAAGGAACTGTGAGGAGAAAAAGTCTGCAAGTTTGCTTGCATCGTGGGAAAGGTCTTAACGGGATTTCTTTACCGTTGCAGTCAGGCAGTGGGGCCGAGCATTGTTCTTGTGGTGGACCAATCGAACTAAAGACTAGGAAGCAGAGCATGAATATTTGAGCTGAGCTGATGGGATGATAATACTACCAATTAAAATCTCAGTTGGCTTGAGGAAATGCCAACTTTGTTTATGCGTTTTTATTATTACATCTTTTGCGCGTTTTTTATGAAAAAAAAAGCTTAATACTTCTGACTCCCAAACAAGAGATCGAGTTATCCATACCTCATTCGCAATAACCAAACATGTTACGTTTTGCTAGAACTGCAATGTGTTAGTTCATATAAAGTTGCTGCTTGTTGTAATCCACAAAGCAGAAAATTCAGCTTAAACTGCTTGTTTCAAAGATAGGAAAAAGCTTCTATAGTGAGATTTAAACACTTGATCAATTGATCGCTTTGCCAATTTAAATAGCGCGGCTTTTTTGTCCAGGATGTGGTGAGCTGCCCAGCTCTTGGAGCTTTACAGTTTTCCGCCTTGCCCCTCCCCCAAGAAAGGCGTCTAGTGACAATAAAAATTGTGTAGAGTTGGTATCACATTTACCTGCACAAATGTTTTCGGGCGATATTCGCGTTCAAGTAAAACTGTTTCTTTTTCATGGTGCATTTGCTTAATTGAGTAGAGCAACGTCATCGAGTGGGTTGGGAGTATCTTTTAATGGCACCAGTGATTGCATGGTCTCTCTTTCAGACCTCGCAATGGCTTCATCGATACGTCCTTGCTATATGTGCTTCGCAATTTTTCTTGCTTGGTTGCAATGTTTGTAGTATTAATGCACTTTGCTGGCAATATTAGTAACTCGGAAGCGGTCTGAGCACAACGATGTTTGGCTGTAGCCGACAAAAGGTTTGCTCGTGACAGAGTGATAGAATAAAATTGAAAAAGCGATTCAATACTTTTAGGAACAATTGTTCGAAGATCAGCATACACTGAAGCAAGTATTCAAATTCAACTCAGTTCGTTTCATTTTTCACCGAGGTAGGCTTGAGTTGTAACCCTAGCCCTTTATGCCGCTGGGTTTTTGTGGAAGACTATGTAACTTAAGAGCTTGAAGTTCCTACTTCAGTCGTTCTGTTCAAATGCGTATTTTGATTCGGTTTTTTGTTTTTTAGAAAATGGGGTCAAGAGAATGAGCTAGTGCGATTGTATAACAAGCGAATGCGAAGAAAAGTTGCTCAAGCCTTGCTACCAGCAGGGAGAAAGTCAAAGGTGCATTGTTGGTGTACTAATGAACACTATTAACTTGAACAGATAAGACTTAAATACTGCTTTATGGTGGCTGATAACATACACAAATTATGATTTGATCTGCATTTTTAAGAGTCTACTTTTAAGCCTTAGGGTAATTTATTTTTGGTGTTTTTGTACAGTCAAAATCTCGCAAGAGGCAGCGAAAGGTCTCAAACGAATCAACGGACAGCTTTGAAGCAGACTACGATCCGCAGTTGCCATGCTGGTACTGTGATGTGAGTAATTGATTTTACTCTGAAGAATTTTAGCTCAATTAGCATTCTCTATTTTCCGGGGCCAAGGGTTTCTCTTTTACCACTCCGGAGCTGTCTGCTGCTCCTCTTTGTGGTCATTAGCATCGTCAATATCAGTTTGCAGGACCGGGCTATAAGAAGATTGACTACATTGGTCCCTGACTGCAGCAACAAAATTACGTCGAGTCATAAACCTTAAGGTTTCGATTCGAGGTCATGGTGCAGTGGTTAGAGCGTCCACATTGTAGTCGGTAGACCTGGGGTTCATTCCCTAAGTCGAGTCATACCCAAAGACTTTAAAAAATGGTATTCACAGCTTTCCTGCTTGGCGCTCAGCATAAAAAAGGGATAGTGTGGAGAACAAGCCGGCAAGCTTGCTTGTTGTCTCCTCGGGCAAGGCACTTAACGGGACGCCTCCACCTTTATGTGGCAGACAGGTGGCCCCACCCGTACTTCACCGGATTATAATTGTGAAGTTGCTAACCCAGCATGTCAGACGACTCTTGGGTACCCACCAGTGGCAGTCCGCCTTGTTGGTGGTGGGGCTACCAGTCACTGAAGACTGGTTCGAAATGGGCTGCCATCTTTCCCCTAGCCTAATATCAATTAGGTTGACGGCATGAACCTGAATTACCGTTCATGCCGTACCTCCATCCCAAGGAAGAGGAGGGGTAAACACACACACACACACACACACACACACACACAGGTCATGGTGATGATGATTTCTTTTGCATGGAATCACGATACAAAAAATAACATTCAGGATTACACCGCAACCCAGCTTAGCTAGAAGGAATATACTGATCCGGTTTGAGGAAAGCGACAAGCACCGTGACCAATGGTAAACACATACTTCTCCAACAGCAAGGTGGACTGCTATTCTTTTACGACATGCTGCGTAATATTTTTTATTATTTTAATCCACTATTTAAACACGGAGATCGAGAAAAAGTTTTGAGCTGAAACCGGTATTCAGTGTTAGTTTCGGCATCATATACGAGTGAGTTTTATAAAACCCTGTTTTTGGATGGTGAAATGGCATGAAGATAATTACTTTTTATGAAAACTTTAGGAAATGTTTCATTGTCGGAAAAACCTGACTTTACACATTCAACATCATATTCGTAATATTGATCTTTGCAATTTTCGCTGCATGTATATTGGATGCTTGTATGGATTCAGGTAAAGTACAGTGTTTCTCTAATGCTATTGAGGTAATCGCGTTATTAAAACATATGCAATGCATTTCTATCGATACAAAAATATATGCTACGTTGTATGGCAGACTGGAGTCACTGGACAACTACGCGATGTATATATTTCCGTATAACATATCTTTGAAAGTTTTTTGAAGCTAGATTTAACCCTTCTATGATAAGAAAAAAAGATTAATCATCGAATACCAAAGGTGGCATCAACTGCTGTAAGCAAAAGTTAAGCTACAACTTTGGCATTGGAAAGGTACTACGCATGAGGTGCAAGTTGTAAGAAAAGATCTGAGATGCTGGGAGCTTTCCCACGGTCATCAACGCATTTAAGAGCCCTATAGTTTTCACTTAGCAGAAGTGTTTAACTAGTTTCGAATGATGGGTAAAAACTTTAAAAATAGCTTTCACAGATCTGAATGGCGCTCAGCAAAATAAAAATGAAGTGCAAAATTGCTCAGTTTTGATTAAAAAATAAGTGCTGACGCCGAAAGTCGTGGCAGTTAAGTAACGTCAAAACGCTGCATGATATGTACTTATTTTAAAAGTATTTTTTTAGAACATTTCAAGAACTGAAGCATCACATGAGCATTCATGACTGTCGTCGTCATATTTGCTTGTTTTGTCCCAATCAATCTCGATGTTTCAAGTCGCTGCATCAGTTGGTGCTTCACGAAGCACAAGCTCACTATCATCTGCAGGTAAGGTTATCACATTCGGATACCGTTATCAGGTCAGTTGTTAACTACCAAGATCACAACAACCGCTAGGTCTATTGTAAATATTGTAGAAAAAAAGTCTTATTCGCAAGTCTAATGTTGGAAATAGTATTAGTACATAGAAAGTGCTTACAAAGTTTGAAACGTCAAAATGGAACGCGTACAAGTATTTATTTGGAAAGCATTGGGTTAAACTGCTTAATATCTAATATAAAAGTTTTTACTTTTTGATGAAAACCGTTTTGTCATTTAAAAGTAAAAAACAAATTGATTTTAAACTCTTCAAACCGGTGGCAAGTTTTCAACTTTGAAGTTTGTTTTGCTTGAGACTCAAAATAAAATGCTTGTCCTTTATGATTTAGTTTTCGTAACTGTTTGTCAGTTATATATTTTGCGTCTAGGAAACTAGTAATTGTATCTATAATTAGATATGTTTGGGATGTTAATACTCCATATCTTGCCACACAGTGTCGTTGATCATTTATGGTGTTTCTAGTTTTCTACTTTTGGATCAATGAACGGCCACCTCAGTATCATTCAATTCAAGAACACATGAATGAAACACCCACAGTGCTGTTCTTTATTTGTGATTGCTTAAGTGTATAACTGCTTAATTGGTCACTCAGAACAATAAGCAATTACAAAGGGTCTCGGTCCTTGAATTAACGTAAAAAAAGGATATGGAGAAAATGCGAACGCAAAATCTGTTCTGTTGTGTTAGCTCCTCTCCCTGAGCATGTGGAGGCGTCACATGAAACTGTCACATCCTGGTTTTCACCGCAAACCAATTGTGATCAGGCTAAGGGACTAGTCATAGATACAAACTGCATTCCTGCAGCTCCCCACCAACAAGGCAGACTGCCATTGTTGGATGCTCAATAGTCATTCCAAGTTTTTTCACGTCATGTGTTTTTTGATGTATTATTTTAATTTTAAATAACTAAATATAGTTCTATGCTTAATAGCTTATATTAGTGAAAGACAAGTTGAATTGAACTCTGGTTGACCTAGGTGGTAGGCCCAAATAACGGTTTTTCTTTTTTTTTAAATATGCAGGTTAGATAGTAGACGAAATCCGTTGACCCAGTTATTAATTGGCAATAGGTAATTAATGCACCAAACACAAGCTGTTGCATCGATTTCGGCAAAAAAAAAACTCCAACGAAATCGGCAGATTTTTGATGCAATTTGATCTGTACTTGTATGTAATTTGTTGCTTGCATGCTGTAGAACCAAACTGCCCACTATCCTTAGTTCAAGACCGTTTCACCTCACTTTCAACTATGTATCCATCTATTAAAGTATGGAAGAAAGAAATCGTTTTTTATATTATGACCTTTTATCGATAGTTTTGTGGGAGATCCACTACTCGGAGTCAAGATAAAAACAGGACTTAATTTTAGGAATTTACAAAATGTTCACAAAATTAAAAGCGGCAACTTTCTAGTTTTGTTCAACTGTTCACGTTGTGGCTTTGTTTTTGTTTGCTGCTTTCTTGACTGTTCTTCCTATAGCTGCATTTTGCGTAGTACATTGCAGCTGTGCTTTTCTTTTTCAGATCAACATGTTTCAGATTCGCAAAACAATGTGCATTACTGCCCCTGTGCGGCTGAAGAGAATTCCTAAGCCTGTTCCTATCAGTGATAGTTCTAGCAGCGAAGAGGAGTCTTTTTTAGCCCTTGGCCACAGAAGGACTGATATATGCTTAGCATGCGAGTCCAATCAACTGAAAGAAAAACCTTCTGTGGCCAGTTACAAATGCGAAATCGTTTCCCAGTGCGTAAGTTTTATTGTTGATGGCATGCTTTGTGCCATTGAAGAATACCATCTTATATTAGAAACAGCAAGCAACATAAAAAGTGTTTCAAACTCTTCGTTTTCAACTTCAACTAGTCATCAAGAAAGTCTTGAAGAAAGTCTAGTTGCTGATGTCGAAACAAACCTAGCAACCAACAAAACTATTGAAAAAGAGTTAGCAATCGCTGTCAATGTTAAAAAAGAATTTAAAACCAATAAAAATGTCGGAAAAAAAACATTCCAAAGTGAAGTCTGTGCGAATGGTTTTCAGGAACAACAAGACAAGAAATTAATGTTTGGTGAAAATAGTATCAATGTTGGACACGATTCTGAAAATGTTGGTGCTTTTAATATTCCTGCTGCTGATAACACACAAAACATTGCCATGGATATATGTAACAGTGCAAATGTCTGTACAACTTTAAGTCCAAAATCTATAATTATTGATGAAAACCAAATTAATTCTCCGATTGTTTCAACTCCTTCAAAACAGTGTTCACAAGCTAGTGGCACCGTTTCAGCTGAAGTTTCTGTGTTGCCGTTTTCGGACAAATCTTTTTGTAACCCTCCCGTCAATGTACCAGAGCAAACTATAAAACAAATAGAATTTAGAGCTGGGGAGACTACACCTGAAAATGGTTTTGACTATGACGTGGCATTAGAAGTTGTTCACGTTGTACATAAGCTTGTGTGTGACATTGAAATCGAAGAACAGGCAAATTACTTGAGAATGTGTGGATGCGTACCGACTGGAGTAATGTACTATAAACAAAGGTAATAATGCAGCAGCAATGCTGCTTCCCATACTTTTTTTTTATGCTGAAGTTGGACTGATGTGGTGTATGTCTGCAACTATTCGCACGTTTTTGCTCCAGGTTTTGGTTGTGTAATGTCTTGGTCACTCTTATACATATTTTCCGACAACGTGGTCAAGCACTTTGCACCGTCGATCAATAGTCCTGTAATTTAACCGCACAATGTTATGTGTTGTGTTCTTGGGTAAGACGTTTCAGAGCAATTTACCCTGCATGGTTTCAAAGCCTGTGGCAGAAATGTACTTGGATAGCTGTTTTGATACCCTCCAAAGGGAAGTAAAATGCCTCGATGCCACTGCATTACCGACAATCGTTTTTATTTCTTCAACAGAGGATAAAAATACTTAACTCATGCATAGAAAATTAAAACACTTAGGCTGGGTTTGGTGTTTCTAATGCTAACACGGTGCATTTCTATCGCAAGCTGAGGAAATTTCTATTAGGCTTTCTCCCACGGCCAACTACGCACATATGACATGAGCAGTTGGGCATGGTACTCGTTATCTTATGTTGTGTATCGAAGCACTGTGCAGTAAGTAACAGCAAACATTTAACATGCAGTTGTTGCAATTATTTTGGATCGTAAAGCTTGTAGTTGCATGTTGATAGCTTAGACAATAACACTCAAAGGGTGAAAGTTCAGTCCCCTTGTGAATTAATTCTACGTGTTAGCAGTGTGTCTTTGGCTTCTGTTGCACTTTCCTTGATGCAAAAATGCTCTGTAGCGTGTCCTCCTTGCTTTTAACTCCCAAGCTGACCTGAATACTTGGTATGCTATGTGTAACCATGACGGGTTTTCTGGGATTGAAAGGTTTAATTCATTAACTTTCTCGAGATTTCATAAAGTAGACTAATTGCTATATATTTCAGCGATCTATGCGAATCTTCTGGTGTTGCTTTGAGCGTATATGGTTACAACTCTGCAGCGTTTATGACTCTGGATATGGCATCTGGTTTTACGTCAGCCAATGATTTACAGGAAACGAAAGCGAAAGAAATGACTGAAGTTTCCCACTGTGCAGTGTCTGAACTCAATTCACAAAACCTACCTAATTCCAGTTTGAAAAGCCAAAGTGATTGCTCATCAAGCTGTGTTCTTGGCTTGTCGACGTCTCGGGTATCATCTACAACAGCAGAATCATACGCCCATAACTTCTCCCACTCATCTGATCAAATGATGTTACAAATTAAGCTTTTTTCCGGATATGCGCGCAGCTGCCATCCAACCTGGACACTTGAAGTTGATACGAACTATTCAGACTTGTGCGATATTTCCCATTTGGATCTTGTTAGCAAACAACTTTTCTCCCAACATTATGTGGTTCCTAATCCCCAGCTTGGTCTTCCACAGCCTCCACTTAGCGGTATATTTTCGTCGTATCCGGTAATGTCTGATATACATCGGTTCAAAGCGTACACTCATTGGAAGGATGGAGCTCAAGAAAGTTTTGAAGAAGTTTCTGATGAGCAGATTTCTACAGAAATTGATCAAACTTCTTTACCAGCTATCAATTGTCAAAGGTTTCCTGACCTTCTGCGTAAGCAATGTACCTCAGAACCATGTAGCATGCTTGCTGACACGTCAACTATGTCCGCTGAAGTTTACAATGCTGATAAATCAAAGCTAGTTCCTTGCGCTGCTACATGTGATAGCCCTAGGTGTAATAAAAACGAAGCTGATATCAGCATGTCTGTTGCAAATGATCTTAAACCTAAGCAAACTGAACAAAAAGATGCGAAATTTGAAATACCAAATGCTGAAAACCTAGTTGGATCTGCTAGCAGTGAATCCCGCGGTGCTAATTTTTGTGTAGTTACTGGTGGTGCCTCAGCTGAAAGTCGTTTTTGCGAGGATTTTCTCAATGAACTTAGGATTGAAAAAGCGAAGAAGTATAAGAAGTCTGCTATGCTGAAACCGTCTAATGTTTTTAAAGGTCGAGGGCGACACCAGAAAAGTATTGATCTGCGAAGTTCATCTAGTCAGCTACGCAGAAGTCTCAAAGAAATCGTTGCTTTTTGTGATGTCCCGGAGTTGAGAGAGCAATTGCTACAACCTCCACAACTTCCACTGCCTAAAAGAAGCTGTAATTTGAAAAAGAAACGCAGAATTTCAGAGAGTGCTGAATTAAGTTTAGTATCAAATAAGATGAATCCTGTTGTTTCAATTGAAAGTCTTGATTCGAAGTTCACAATGCGCAAAAGTGCAGATGATGGTTTGAATACTTCGCATCCAAGTATCAGTGTAGTGAAGCTGAAAGAGCTTGTGGAATCCGACCGAAACTTGACTTCCCACGACGCTGTTTCTTCTGCCAAAGCTACATCTGATGAAAACTCTGAACCGGAAAAAGAAAGAGCAGATAATTTTACTTCGAGTGAGGATGATGTTCCTTTGAAATTGTGGAAGGTTTTGCACAGCAGTCA
The DNA here is from genome assembly GCA_963675345.1 of Trididemnum clinides. NCBI lineage: Eukaryota > Metazoa > Chordata > Ascidiacea > Aplousobranchia > Didemnidae > Trididemnum > Trididemnum clinides. The sequence goes on along the minus strand of OY776285.1, from coordinate 44,416,045 downwards.
CTTTACTAGTGATCATACGTATGCGTTACCTTATGGCAGTGAGCGTGAAGTCAATTCACCATCACAAGAGATCCCTATTAACGAAGTGGAAGTGGTGGACTATTGCGAGGAAGTGTTGATAGACGAGGCTTTAGTCAACCAAGATGAAATTAAAATTGAAGCAGAAGATTGCCAAAATGTTGTGAGCTGTTTAAGTACAGATCATATCAAGAAGCAGCCTGACCCAAACACTGAAACCAATGCAGTAAAGTAAGTAAAACAGGTTGCGGCCGCCATCTCGTTAATATACAGTGTAATTTCCTTTTATACTGCAAGGCACGTGTTGGCTTATGTCTACAATAGTTCTCTACCACAAACCATCTGTTTTTGAATAAGATGTCGTTTAGTAGACTTTTATAGAATTCTTGAGACTTAAAATTTTGCATGCTTTTCTTATATCTAATTAAGTCAGAATTTCTATTTCCGCAAGTTTTAAAGTAACTTCCTCCTTAAGAATAATGCCATTTTGAGCTTTAGCCATCTGTAAGCACAATCGTTTATCCCATGATTATTTACAGGGTGACCCCAAAAAGAACCCATAGAAATTTCATTAAATTCTGCAAAGATTCAGTGTGCCGGTTTTAAACTCCGGTCTGCGTACAATCATTTTCAAAGTTTCAGCCATTGAAGTGCCTTCGCATAAAAGTCATGTTCTCTCCAAAATAAACTCCAAATGGCTTCTACGGCATTAAAAGCAAACTTGCATAAGTCCTACAAAATTGTCTATTCTCGAACACTTTGAGCATTTTACTGATTTTGGCTGTAATTGTTACCTTTAATATATCAATCGTATGAGGATTGTTCTGGTACACATTATCCTTGAGATACCCCCACAGATAAAAATTTGGGGGATTCAAGTTCGGTGAATGCGGTGCCCATTTAGCTCTCGAGAGATTTCCAGCAACTGACTGTGTCGTTTAAGTGATTTTTTCGGCTGACCGAATCCCGTACAGCATCAGTGTTTTTTGGGTTCTAGCACTCACCGTCCGACCAGAATAGGTATACCTCAGACCTTTTAAATTAAGATTTTGCCCAGTTCCACACTCTAAACTTCTGAATCCAATCAAAAATTCTGCTTTTTAATGGAGCATAATAATGCCACTGAAACTTTCTCCGAAAACATGGTTGCACTAAAGCTTTAGTTGTCGACCATTCCATTGTACTCTTTTACAAAGAATAAATGAAAACTCTAACGTTTTCGTCTAGCTCTCTTGAGGAGTTATCGCTATAATGAAGCCTGGTGTTGATGGCGAGGTATTTATAGCGAATGAAGCTAGTAAAAATGTCGAAATGTTCTGATTGCTAGACAACCAGACGTTTTGTCGAGTCCGAATCAATTACGTAATTTTTGTGTGTAGACGAATTCTTTCTGTCGACAAAGCTCTGGTTGAAATATTTTGATGAAAGTTCCAAGGTAGATAAATGAAAAAGTGTTCTTCCTTTAGCCAAAATAGAAAATTGGTTGTCATCATAGTGAGAGGCGCATTTTTCGTTGTTGAGAAGGTGTTGTCCAATTGCCGAAGTACTGGTGTGGTTGGATTGAAATAAGTCACGATTTGGTTGAGCTTGATTTCTTATTGCTTTTGGTATGTGCTGTTTTATTCTATCCTGCAGTCTTTGAGATGTGCGGCTTCATTCGCTATAAATACCTCGCCATCAACACCAGGCTTCATTCTAGCGATAACTCCTGAAGAAAGCTAGACGAAAACGTTAAAGTTTTCATTTATTCTTTGTAAAAGAGTACAATGAAATGATCGATAACTAAAGCTTTATTGAAATTTTGTATCACTTTTCATCCTTTCATGTTTGCACTACTTTGTATAAATTGTTAGCGAAAATAGGCCTCGACGCAAAATGTCTTTTTTTTTGGTTGACCAAGACATGATTGGAAAAACTATTACAATATTTCATGCACTAAGTGTACTGCTAAAACCTGTAGAAGAAAAGAGGAGTAATTAGAATTAAAAATTTTGATCAAAGATTTGTGGGTTCTGTTTTTTGGGTCACCCTGCACTTTAAAAAGGCCTTCTATTTAATTTTGTTTGCAGAGATACCTTTTTTTTTCTATGATATCAGTTGAGTACAGAGCCGGATATAACTCGTCTTGAGTTAAATTTGCCATTCTTGTTTAGGGTGAAAGCAGGGTGTGATATTGAATTATTCAATCCCATAGCGCACATAGAATCCAGTAGCAAAATGATGATTTGGTAGCAGAGAGGGAACGAAAGCCAATTTTAATTCTATTCTAAAACTGTTAGCCCGCTTCCATCGGTCTGGAATTGACGGGTATCCAAAAATGGATTCTTGCGACATTTTGGGAAGCAGCTTTAATGTTTCAACCCTGTGATTTTGGTTGCCACGGTTACTGGCCTAAAATTTTCTCCTTAAGTAGGTTAATCGAAACGTCTTTTCTACAAAGAAACTCTACAAGGTACAGTGGTCATAATCATATTATTAAAATATATAACAATTATTACCATGATTACTCAAATATTAAAGACTAATTCGAATGGTGTTGATACATTGCGTTTTCCGACCATGATTTATTTTTTTGCATTGCCAAGAAAATCAAGGAGCACCTCCAACCAGTCAGGAGCTAATAAGCGTGGAGAGCTTGTCCCATGTATTTTCTGTCGTGCAAAGTTTTCGTCGAAGCCAAAGTGCAAAGAGCATTTCAAGAAAGTGCATTTTGACATAAATGTGGCAGCAAGGTAGGCGAATTATTAACGCATTTACCTTTATGTTTTAGCGTTATGCGCACGATTACCATTTCGTTCTTATTTCTTAGAAACGCGCGTATTTTTTAAATAGGCGCTAACAACGTTTTTTAAAAGTTTGTCACCATCGCACAACAGCGAGCATATTTTGGGGTTTGGGCAGGTGGCAACACTGGTGATACGCTACGCGGTTTCGAGCTGAAATTTTCGACTGCGAAAGGGGAGAAATTAAGTGGATTGTACAAAATATGTCATTGAGTTTTAGGACATTACAAATTTCTGAAAAGGTTCTCTTTATTTATTGTTTTTGAGAATGACGAGGTTGACCTAATTAAATATCTCGGACACATGATCAGGGCTGGCGTGACTGATGCGACTTACGTTTACTACAGTCAACTTCGGATATAAGAGATCCGCTGGGACCAGCTTTATCAGTCTCTTATAACCGAATTCTCTTATAACCGACTTATTAGTTTATATTGAAAATCATTTGGGACTTTTTGCGTAGTCCCTTATAAGCGAAAATCCCTTATATCTGAATCTCTTATATCCGAAGTTGACTGTACTGGCCAACTGCTCTTACATAAAATCGTTCAGGACTCTGATAAAGTTTTCATGTTTTTAGTAGTCATTCAGTTTTTTATCCGTTGTTGTCCCCTTATGAGAGATGGCCGGATTTACAAAACCTAAAATGATGCTTGAAAAAGTACTTAGCTTTTTAGACGTGCGGTATGATTTATGAAAACTATGCATATATCTCTTCTGTAAACGTGTAGTAGTTGTGCCTTCACGCTCTCTAAATTTATATTTCATTATTTACAGAAATGGAGGCAAAACTGCTTACAAGATTCGAAAAACAAGTAAGCCTCTGTTGTTTTTTTATTTCAATGTGTTGTCGTACTGTTTTCTATATTAAGTTCTGCGTCTGAAGTGGCCAAACTTGCTTCACGCTAGAGACACAATAAAATCCTAATTTTGAAATGCTACAATAGAAATTTTTCCGTCGATTGCGTGTTGAAGTTGATGTTTTCACTCTTTTTCAAGTTGCAGTTCTTTTTTTTGAGATAAACTTTCTTGTATATTTCTTGCTTTTGTCGTATCGTATGGCAGAGAGCGGAATGTCGTCCTTAATTCTTGCTTCTCAAATGGACCACCGAATGTCGTATAAGCTTAACATAACAAACTCGAAATAACGCACAAATGAGAGATTGAAGTCAATACACAGTGCAATAGTCCTACATAGACCTAGATATGTTATCGCTGTCAATGAAAGCAACATGGTTCAGAGAGCCACATTCAAAATTCCAAAGAGCCGCAGGTTTGGCCACCCGTGTACTATATTGAAGTCTACTCTTATTTCCTGCTCCTGTTATTCCAAGCTTAGCCAACTGTAAAAACAAATATCAATTATAAACTACCGTGCTTACTAGCTGAAATTCGCCATCTCTGTAACATAACACTTCTTGTCTCTCTAGCTAACTAGTTAAAAATGATTTTGGCAACTTTTAGCTCGTCCAAGCTGAATTAATTTTCACTGGGGCTGTGTTTCTATTTTCGTTTTGTTAGCAAAGCACGGATGCTGAGTTATTATGAACCTCATGACGGCTTTATTTCTGTTTCGTTTTTTAATGCAACACATAAGATCTTATGTAATTGACATTGTGTGGATGTAGTTTAAAGTGTGCAATGAGATTAGTTGAGCTTCAATGAGCTTATTTTGAAAAGAATGACAATCATTCTTTGAGAAAGCGGTAGTTTGTTTTTAATCACTCATAAAAATTGTGGTCTCACCATCATCAAGGCCAATTGCCATCGGATCGGATCACCGCAGGCGCTGCATGGAGGATTCTCGGTTCTGCCAGTACACCCTTCATAGCATTCTGCACGGACACTGCGCCGCTCGCTCTTTGGCGACTCTGTCACCTGTCACTCTCCCACCTCTGGTCCAGGCCCTGAGGAGTTGCCAGGCTTCTGGGGCATCATGGTCTTCCGCCATGCCCCCATTCCTATGAAGGGGTCGGGTAATAACAACAACTGCTATTGGTGGGTGTCCAAATGTCTTATCTCACGACATGCTGCGTGAGAACCTTGCAGCTTCAGTGTTCTAACATGGTGAAGCATAAGGAATTGATTGTTTTTAACCCAGCAGTTAAATTTGAGGATTATTCAGGTGGAAAGCATGTGATTGAAGTAAAGGGATAGAGTTTGGAATAAGAGAAATCAAATGAGAGAAAAAATAAAGGCGTTCGATATTGCTTTAAGTAAACGCGATCAAATTTCCGATGCACTATTTATGGAATAGTGGGCAATTTCGAGTGTAATGGAGATTTCCAGTCAAGAAATAAAACACTAAACTCAGTTCAATTGTGTGGTGCGAGTTTTTTGGGAGAATCGTTAAACATCCGCTGAAAAAATTAAAAAAATATTTTTCTAGCAGACTTAAAAATGGTAGTTGTTGGAGGAAGTTTAATTTGAAATGAAAGCACCGAGACAAGGACCTTAGATCAAGCTGGTGGTAAGATGTTAGTGTCTCGTAGGACGAAGAAAAGGTTGTGATTTTTCATGAAAAGCTGAGGATTTTTAGCGCTTATATTTACTGTTTTCAAGTGCGGCATGTGGAACTACTTCACCAGAATGCAGACTGCAAAAACGGATCAATTTCGAACAAAACCAAGAAGGATTTAGATTGCTTCCGGCTCAAAAGCGATGTTGGCGAAACTAGCTACAGTATTTATGTGATCTTGCTCAAAGATAGCAGATTTTTTGAGTTCACTATGTGGATATAGGGAAAGCTTTTTAGGCTAGACACTGCTGCCAATTAAAAATTATTAATAGCAGTTAGCAGTAATAAGATTACAGCTCCATGCGTAGTAGGTACTGATTAAAAGTATCTGTTCTTTGTTACAGATTTTTTTCAGCGCTTTCTACTTCTGTTATTTCTGTACTGGCCATAGAATGCCATTATTTATTCAAGCCCTAGAAAAGCATTTTTAAGAAAGGTTTGTAAAACAGAGCATAAATTTTGAAATCTGTTTGACCAGTTGCTCTCTTGAAATGGCGCAATAAAACCACTTGGGGTGATGCAAAAATGTTTCAACTTGTGCTTAAGTGCATTCTTATGTTTTAGTAGTTATTATCTGTCATACTGTTTGTGCATATTGAAGTGCATTAAATTTTAGACGCTCAAGGAAAAGGACTTAAACTTGGTTCAAGCTCAAGAAGAAGAGTTTCCAAGAAAGATCTGGTTGAAGGTTTAAAGAAATATATTGTAGAGCGCAATATTCCGAAGTAAGTCTGATACAGTTGACCCAGCTTAATATTAGTTATCCCCTTTGTCCAGGGTATTTGGTAGGTGTTACCCTTGATAGCTTCCTAACGCAAAGCAAAGATTGCACGACCTAGATATGTTATCAACGTGGTCGAGTGGGTAAGAGTGTTGTTTATGGTGGCAATGATCGTGCGTTAAAAGTCTTAGCTGCGTTGTTGTACATTTGGGAAAGGCAAGTTACGGCCAATTTTCCTGCCTGTGATAGAATTTCACTGTACTTTTGGTCCTAGTGCCTTCGAAACCGGTCTAAACTCAATAGTTATTGTAGTTAGGTAGACAAACGGTTTTCCCGTCACCGATAAAAATATATGCCAAAAAATATTTCGTTTCAACGCAAGGTAATTAAACATGCTTGGGCTATTTAAAATTGATTCTGCTGTAACTCTAGTTTTGCGTCCAAACATTTAAGAACTGTTCTTTTGCATAAATAGTTGGTTTAAGCTTATTTGCCAATGGTGGGTTTTCGTTATTTACAACTTTTGATACTGACTTCACATTTACAGTTGCGCTCTTTTCATAGCAGAAGAATTGAATCTGACTATAATGTAGCTTTTTTTGATTTTTCATCAAGCTGGGCACTATAGAACAGTGGTTTTCTCAGACTCGATGACGCGCAACATGGAAAAATCTTAAACTAATTGCGCAATGTAGAGAGGTTTCGTTTTTTCTGCAAACGCCGAAGTCTGGGAGTATCTTGATACGATATCCCAACACTTCTTCGATGCTCCCTGGTTTTTGCATCAGTGCAAAATATTTTCCAACTTTTACTTATAAGTGTTCAAGACGTTCCCTAGCAAGCCGATTTTTCTTTTTCTCTCAACGGTTGTTAACGTTCAATTGTGAACCATCAAACGCGTGACTCTCTACTATATTCTGAATTTTACCTTTCTTTTTGTTATTGGCGAAAAAGTTTGTTTTTCGAAGTCTGGTTATCGAATACATGTTCTAAGAAAGTTCACAATCATGCAGTTGAACGTTTTATTTCAAAAACCAAAATTTGTGGTTGGAAATGCATTGTGAAAGAAACTGTGTTAGAAAGTAAAACGATTAATTGAATGATGGTTGTTCATCACATCAGCGAGGACTAACATTCACAGTGAAGGTAGTAATATAATATTATTTGTTTTCAGGTCTGTCTTTTTACAGTTGAAATCTGGCAGTAAATCTGTTGTTTCTTCTGGCAGATCAGCCATAAAGCGTCTTATTGAAGAAAAGAGGAAAGAAAATCTTCCGCAATTCTCAACTGCAGTTGGATCTAAGCCAGCTTCTGCTATTAATAAAACCGTTTTCTCATCAATTTTGTGCAAACAAGCCTGTGATGTGAAAAGCACAAGTAGCAACTTTCTGTCGCCTACTGCTACTACAACTGAGATGACGCAGAATAGTCCGTCAGCAGTTGTTACTACAGCTGAGCAATGCAGTATTGTGCCTAGCACTCCAATTTCGACCATTTTGAGCGAATCAGTGATCTTTAATGAGGTCAATGCTGAACCAATGTTGAGCTCCAGCTCTGTTTTGAAAGAAGCTAATGCCAGTTCTACGGTTTCTACACCAGTTCAGAGTCCAGCTGCTTCTTTTAATATGGTTCCAAACCAAACAACTTCGACTTGGTCTGAAATCGCTAACAACGCTATTATTTTGAACTGTAATAGCTCTGCTGTTGGTGTAGAGTCACAGTTGTCGAGCAGTAATCGAAACATGCATGATACCCATTTGCCTGCGCCAACACCCAAGAGTATATCTAATCTGGTTCACCAAATGCCTGGGGCTGTGTCTAAAACTCTGACTTGCAAGGTTCAGTCTACCCCAGACCCAGTGCAGTATGGCTTGTCTGTGCCTATATCAATGCACCAACAACCCGTGACCAAGTCTTATGCCATTGTCACTCCCACTTTTCGCTATGACGCATGCAGCAATGCAATTTTCAGTTCTAATGTGCAAACCGGCCAGAACAGAATAGTTAGAAGTCTAAGCAATTACTCTCTCGTTGGCTCCACCTTGCTTGCTCAAAATGTACCGCAACCAAACAATGTTGGCCATCTGCCTGCGAATCTACAGAATTATGTTTATCAGCAAAACAGCCGTCCTTTGACTCGCCTAACCGTTCCTATAACCATTAGAGCTCCTATTTCCACGTTTGTTCCTTCGGCCACACCACTTCCCCCCGCTGTCACACCCTCTACTAATCTAGCCCTTTCTGTGTCTCGTCAATATAGCATCCCTGTTGTGCATGGAGTTGAGAACAATTCAGCTGTCATAGTGTCATTTACACCACCATTAGGCAACCAAAGTCTTCATCAGGGCCAGGCCATTAGATCCCAAAAAACTTCACTACAACAAAAATTTTTATCGATTGCTGCTAAAGCCCCATGCCAGCCATGTGTTGCCAATATTAATCTTTCAAATGGTCGAGATCAAGGCCCAAACGCAATTCACGTAACGAAAAAATCTATGCCTCACGCTGTGGCACCTGGCATTCTACAACAGCTTGCTGGAGTCGGTGTTGCTCCATCTGCACTGGCGGGGTCATCAGTTAACAATGATTCCACTGCAAATGATGCTGATAGAACTGAACAAGATATTAACAGCTCTGAAAATTCAATTCAAGCTCAGCCTAGTGTACCAATCATGCAGGTGGTTCTGTGCTCAGAGAACCCAGCATTGGTGTCGAGTAGTACCGCTATTGCCACTATCTCAACTGCAAACAAATCTATAGATGCAAGCTCTGAAAATTTTTTGGTAAAACAGACTTCTGCATCTGAAGCTCAGTCGAATTCTCCAAAGCTTACCACTTCTACCAACACCCCCAAAAGTTCCGAATTTCGAGATGCAGGTATATATTGAACTTTAATTGCATTTGCTGTCTGTTTTTCACAGCATTGATATTAAATGTAAATGGGACTCAAAAGGCTTTTGGTGTTATGAGATAACTTAAATTTTGTGTGCTTTATACCCTGTGCGTTACAGGTTAGTAGAATAGGTTAAGTCGCTTTATTCTATTTCATTATATGACGTAGTTTAGATTGTTTTGTTACAGACGTCATATAACAAAAACGTCGTTTGTGACGTCATAAAAAATGATCAACTATTCTACGCACAGCTACAATGGCTTTAAAGAAGTTAGTGTACTATTTTAAACTGCAAATGGCCTTGTTAGCTTGGCATATGTTCCAAAAGTTTCTATAGTGACAAGTTTTTCAGGTTAATGCTATGCTGCTTGTGGAGAATGATGTACCAAAAAGTTTAGTATACCGTATCATTAAAGCAGCCAAAATGTAGTTTTTTGAGTTTGTGTGTAAATTTTATCTTTTTGAAGGAGTTGGTTTTTGTTTGCATATTCTGTAAGTGTTTTTCGTTGAAAACTGAATAGTGGAAAACTTGAGCGAAATAAACAGCTGAATTTTAAAATATAACTGATGGACAGCTAGAGGAGTTATGCGGTAAGGCAGTCTGAAAGTCTGTTTTGAGGGTAGTTAAAAGGAGAAAGGAAACGCATTTTCAAGCCTGCAAAGCCGAATTGTAGTAGGTATGTTTCAAAAAGTTGCATTTTCTATGTGTGTAAGTGTTAATGGTGGTGTAAACGCTTATGTGTTACGTTAGCCGCAGGGTGTTTTCGCATCCGCGACAAGAAAATTGCGTGCGGGCAGTAATTTGCTGCTAATGAAATGATTAAGACTTGAACTCAGAAACGGTCTGGTTAGGAACCAATGCGTTGCCACTGCGCCATGCCTTCTGTAGTGGTTTTTCGTATTTTTTAAGTTATACTTTTAACAGGTTACATGATACCTCGCCGTTTTGAAGATATGGGAGCACATCAACTGACTAAAATCATTTATCGATGTGAGTTCTGTGATCACATGTTCCAAAAACGACATGATTATATGGTAAGCTTACAATGTTACTTTACACAGTGAGCTATGCTCAACTGTGCTGTGTAAAATCGTAATACGGATATTGTTGTTACAGCAAGAAAATATATGTATACGATAACTAGTTGGCGTCTTGCGCAAGGCCCCCATTAGTAACATTGGTGTTAGAATATCGGTTCAGCAGGCTGCGCCGACTAGTTGTGTGAACAGTTACAAAAAGTTGATGTTTTCTGCGCATTTAATTCTTGTTACTCTTCATTCATGCGTATGAGCTCATGTTCAGTTCGCAAGTCTTGTCAGACTGGGCCACCACGACGGGTAGACTGCTTGGCCCCGCCACCTGTCTGCCACATAAAGATGGAGGCATCCCGTCAAGTGCCTTGCCTTAGGACACCACAAGTAAGCTTGGCGGCTTGTTCTCCATACTGTTCCTTTTATGCTGAGCGTCAAGCAGGGAAGCTGTGAATACCATTTTTTTAAAGTCTTTTGGTATGACTCGACTTGGGGAAGGAGCCTCAGGTCTACCGACTACGTAGCCGTCGCTTTAACCACTTCGCCATCGCGCCGGTGATTCTCTTTACTAGTATCGTTACTAAAGTGTGCTTTTAAAGTGATCAAGTCAACAACATTGTGAACATAATAGGCATAGCCTTAATTCCCGTGATACCGATCTCTATATTCTTGTAAACGAGTAGCCAACGGGAAAACATTTTAAGTGAAACTTGGGGGGGCGGGGGGCCAAAAAAGCGATTGTTTTCAAAAATATAAAAATTGGGCGTTAAGTAGTAATTGTATCTCACTACCTGGTGCGCTCTTTTTTTGTTGTAAAATCCGTGACTTCAGTGTCCAGTTTACGTCGTAGGTCTTTAAACCCACCAGTGCTTGCCATCAGCTATACCGCGTATAAAAGTTTTAGTTAAGGCAGCTGCTTCGTTTTCACCGTGCAAACGTTTGTGCGAGCAGCAGCACAATATTGCAGTACATGGAGGCCGTAGTTCCTGTACACTTAATGGTGATAACCCTACTGTATTAATCAAGAGTGGTAATACAAACAGAGGAATAATTTCACAAACTATCGTTCATATTTTCAAAACGTGTAAGATGGTGAACACAGTCAAACTTGATGGTGGTAGTTTTCACAATTACAGTAATAAACTAATTAGTCGTATGTCTATTTTACGATTTAGAGCGGTCCCTTTCGTATTTATATTTGTGATATTAAGTTCTTTCGCTGCCCTATTGCCTTGTTTCTGGCATAGCCAGAAAAGGAGCCATGCCTTTTCCTCAAATTATTCACCGCATCCTAGTAGGCGCCTATAGAACAAACTATTCCCTATATATTCAGTTTTACAAATTGCTAGGTCTATGCTTTTATTTTGATTTTTTTCTTAAACTTGGGATTTTATTACATTTAGGGTAACTTTGCTCCTAATCCTGACCTCCTCACTTTTAAATGTGAATTAGTCTTACATACTTGTACAAACAGCTTATCAATTTACAAACAGTCATTTTTTGAGAAAATCAAGAAAACAAAATGCGCAATGACTAACCCGTGATGGGGTAGGGCTGACGGAAACAAAAATATTTCCCCTACACGATGAAATTTTACACTTGCAAAAGTTTTTGTAATATTTAAGTTATAAAATTTTCTTGAGTCCCTGGCTAGGATGTATTACTCAAAATAATTTTTGCTGTTGAGTGCTAAGATGACGCACAATCGTAGTTTCGGTTACTGCTACAGGTTTGCTAGCGATATCCTTATCTTTAGATTTTTAGATTTTGCTCACCGCAAAAGGTAGGGACTAAAGGTACAGTATGTGTGTTGTCTGTCTCGCGCGGTTACATATGAACGCCTTCGGTTGTGCCGGCAAAGTGCATTCTTAAAGCGTTCTTAAAGTTGGCATAGCGACGTCATTTTAGATCCCAAAGGGTTGAAATTTTTTGTAGGTTGAGGGCTGGCTTTCGTTTGAGCAAAAAACGGATTTCCTTTATCAAGAAATGCAAATTACAAAATAATTATCTTTGATTATGACGTCACGAAACCTTGTGATACTCAACCCGCGGTTGTGATTAATCGTACCTAGTTTTATGTTTTTACGCCCAATATTTTCGGAGGAGTTAAAGCAACGTACGTACACACATACAGGCAGAATCGCGATTTATTTATAAGATTCTGAGGTTCTATGCTTTCTGGCCAAACTTCCGACACCAATGTAGAGTAAATAATTACATTTATGACTGGAAATTTTTAGATGCATTTGCTTCTCGTTCACCAACTACTGCATTGTCCTGCGAAATTGTGCTCTGATATTTTTGGAACCAAACAAGATATGGAAGAACATTATCGCCGTAAACATTGGTTAGTATTAGCGTATCCTTTATCCATTTGACGTAGCAAAACTGTTAACCATTAATGTGCCTTTGTAATGTTTAAATGCAAGGTAATATTTCAGAAACGTAACTGACTGTGGTATCAATTCGGTAGCGAAATTGGGTTTACAACATCGACGATACTGTAGCAACTCTATCATAGATCTCGAATCTTTTTGATAAAATAATAAAACTGACATTCCTAGCTGTTGGTTAGGTTATCAGTCAGCAATTTGTATTTATAATCGGTTTGAAATGGACTGCGCCTTTTCTCTTGCCTGCTCTTCATTCTGTTTGCGACATCAATCTGAATGGTTTGAGTTCCGTCTCAAGAAGGGGAAGGTGTAAACGACGACGTGTACTTCATTTCTGAGACTTGTATGCTAAAAATAACGAAATCTTCTTGTATACTCAGTCGACATTCATCGAGTCAAAATTCTACCTCACGCCGACTTTCCATTAAACCAACTCTTGCAACAATTGACCTTACTCAAAGCGATTCCGATAAAGATACAACAGATGATGAAACGCAAGAGTAAGTTGGTTTTCGTGGTTTTTTGTTATCCTGGCATTGTCAATACGGACCTTTATGTAGCGATACAATCACAGGTCAAATTTAATTTAACTATAAAGTTGTGTAGTTGCTAACTTGTAGAGAGCAAAACTGATTTGTTTTGGCTTGTAATAGACTGGTGGATAGCTTTGCTAAAGGACAAGATTGCGAGCCTAAAATGGTTGGCTTGAAAATTTGCTCTGTACAAAAGCTATAAGGGCGCGCTTTTTCAGGCAGCTTCCAGTCCATTATTTTCAGAATAACTGCTTATTCGGTCTCCGCAAAGCAGTTCTTACAATGTTTGATGTGTAAAGCAGTTTTTAATTGCGTAGCATATCAAATATATTCACGTTGACTTGCAGTGATGAACCTGAGTGGGAGAGCAGCTGTGCTGATGAAGTGTGGAGCGCTGAAGTATCAAAGTAAGTTAATGTCATTCAGTCATTTATGGCTCTCTGCAGGAAAGGGATAGTATAGAAAAAGGCCACCGTTCGCGTTTTTGGGAAAGATACTCAACGGAATTCCTCCAGCTTGCGTGGCAGGCACAGCAGTCTACTGGTGTTGACCCAATCTAACTAAAGACTATCAAACAGAGTACGAGCATAAACTCGTAGTGTAAATGATGCAGTTATATTTCACTGGAGATCAAATTTGTTGAGCATTAATTTTGATTTTATTATTTAGAAGGCGCTATTATGTAGGAGGTATTTGGTTTTGTAGATTTTTCACGTTTTATAAATTTCTTTAGCGTCGACGCGGTAAACTTTGCGGTTATGAATAGGACAATTTCTACTCAGGCCGGTTTGGGATTTGCCGGGGGAGTGCATTTCTACAGCATTTGATAGGGTCTTATACTGCTGTTTCGAAAAACACAACAGTGCTGTAAATGCAGTAATAGCATCTGGGAAAAAATTGAATAAAGTAGGATTTTAAATCCTGTGTCTACATTAGATATGTGTTAAAGAAATTATGGTTTCTTTGAGTTATTTTTGGGTGCTGTGGACTTAAACACGGTTAAAAAAATTGTTTTTTGCAACCCACTCGTTAGTGAAACAAAAAGGGCTCAGCGAAAAAAGCTTTTGGCAAAAAAATTAACATATTTCAAGGTCATCTGTAAGCACAATATTAATTTGAATATTTCATACTGTGTGTAATCTTCAGCCAAACGAAGAAATTCTGGCATTCGAAGTTGCTCTCACAAATGCACAATTTATCTGGTGATGAATTTACTTGGATGCTATTCTTTGAAGTTCGGGAATTTGCCAAACAGTGAGTTGTGCTATACAATGCATGAAAGATTGATACATGTTTAGGGTATTCAAAATAATTAGGCATTGTGTGCAGAAACTGAGTTTAGCGTAAGCTTGTTTTAAGACTGAAGTTTGGTTTAACCGTGCTGCAACATTGCTGTGCAAACTAAAAAGCATTTTTACCGGTATTTGGCTTCTTTACTTGGTATTACGCGAGAATATTAAAACTACTAGATCTAGCTTGAACTAAAATTAAATTCTCTTTTATAGACAGTTTGAATTAATAGTCTGTGGATTTACGATTTAGTTGAGTGAGATAGACTTTTTGTTAAGCGACTTTAAAAGTTGGTGGAAGCAAAAACGTTTTGAAAAAGCTTTTTTCAGGCGTTGATAAAACGTTTTCAAAAGGCTTCGTGTTATAATGTTGTAAACTTCGGCGATTAAAGCGTCCGTTGGTTTCGCTGGTAACAGCGCTGATAATGATATTAAGTTTGTTCAGACATGATTGAAATAAGTCATGGCTCTAGAACTATTGCAGCACCCTAATGCCTGGTTTACACTGGGGCTCAAATCATAACATTGCACTATGTTTTATTCTAATTTGATGGAAAAAATTTCGTTATGTCAAAAAGCTTGTTCCTTGCCACCGCATTGTTTTTTGAGTTGATTCGATTTTCAGTGTATTGAGTCAAGTTGTTTGAACTTAATTTGTTGGTAAGGGTGGCTAAAATTAGAGTGGAAGTAACTCCACTTAATTGCAGAATGTTTTCATTTTCCTGTTAAAACATCAGTTCTGTTTTTATGTATCGGCATCACAATTCTGTCAGCAGAGCAAATGATTTAGTTTTATTTCGATCCTTTATTATGGTTGGGGTCTTTGGGCTGTCGATGTATAAAAGAACTGCAACTCTTTCCGTTCTCACTCGGTTGCTCCATAGTGGCGACAAATGCTGATATATATTTTTCAAAAACTTTTTATGTTTCTCTTGCAACGTATTTGTTATGAATGTCGATTTTTCAGATCTCCAGTACGTGTTGATGATTGTGATCAGAGTTTTATGCTTTGCCCGATATCTCGTTGTTGTGTGTATGGCGACAAAAGATTGTTTCTATATAAGCACATGCTAGATAAGCACAGCTGTGGTCAGGTCAGTACATGTACTAGCCCACTTTTTTTTGGGATGATTGCTGGGCAGCTGCCTTAGGAATCCTCTATACCACTGACGATTTCCGAGTGTATGTGCTATCTCTGTGGTTTTCGAACTGGAGTCGGCAGATCCATGATTGTCCGTCAAAAATATTCATGGGGTCTGCCGCAGCCATAAGTTTTAAAGTTTTAGACTCACTTTTCGGGCCCTCATCTCAAGTTTTACATATCCAGTTTAAATGATGCTCACTTCCAGCCTTGTTTTTGAGTATGAGATATGTCCGCCGGAGATAGATCCAATTACTGTATTTATTTAGATAACTAAATGGGTGAGAAAACGAGAAACGATGTTAAAGAAACGTCAACTCCGCGAAGCAAATGCTTTCAAAATAGCTGCTATGCGTATACAAAACAAAATCAAACTTGCTGCTATTCGTGACAAGAATGCCGCTAAGGGTGCTTTAATGCGTAGGCGTACAGCTGTCTCAACGTCTCCACGCAAGAAATTAGCAAAGTTAAAAAACCCCAAGAAATCAAAACGCCAAGAACTATGGACTTTCCACTCCGAGCCGCAAAATGATGCTAAAGAGAATGAAAGTAACGTAAGTTATAATTGATCAAATGTTATGACGTTCTTCATGCTTAAACCGTGTTGCCGTTAGCTTCTTTTTATTTTGACAAAACCTAGATTTGCTCTTGTATTTGTTACATCGTCACTCTACCAGGCTGGATTTTATATAGAAAGGTTTTATGTGCTCTAATGAGTCCTTGCAGGATGAAACAGTCCTGTGGCTTATGTAATTGTCACGCTTAAAACGTGTTTTTTTAGAGCTCTTATAAACAATCTGGCACTTCCCCTGCCATAAAATTGTATAAATGCCGTTTTGCAGGATGTGGAAGAACTATCAGGTAAGAATTCAATTACTGGCCAAATATGTTTTAAAATTTAAATCTAATTCTGTATCACTTTGAAACATATTGGTTTTTCAAGATGTACTCGTCATTTACGAAAACGCATCAATTCGGAAGAGTTAAATCGATCATGTTCTGAATTTTTAACCCCTCCGCGTCGCTTATCATCATATGATGATGGCGAAGAGAACGCCGCTCATCCTCATATGATGATTTGCCGGCTACGGCGAAATGCGTGTATTTAAAGCTCGCTTAAAAAGGAAAGGAAGATCTCTCCCAAGCGAGCTTTAAATACACGCATTTCGCCGTAGCCGGCAAATCATCATATGAGGATGAGCGGCGTTCTCTTCGCCATCATCATATGATGATAAGCGACGCGGAGGGGTTAACGAGTACGATATTTGCTGTCTTACACGTTGCAAAAAAAACGTATTTACTGTTAATTGGCGCGGTGCTATAGTGGTTCGAGCGTTCGCTTCGCAGTTAGTAGACTTAGGTTCAACTCCCTTGTCGATTCGTACCAAATATTTTAAAACGGTATTTGCAGCTTCCCTGCTTCAAGCACTGCGCAAAAGAAATTGTATTGAGAAAAATCCGGAAAGTTCGCTGATTGTGGCTTTGGGTAAATCATTTAACGGGAGTTGTTCATCTTTAGGTGGCAAACAGGTAAAAACACTGGCAAAAAGAACATGAGTTCATGCGCTTGCATGAATATTTAAAAATTGCTGAAGTTTTTTCCAAGACATGCTTGCTATCAGTAAGGAATGAAGTAACGAGACGCCGGTTAAGACTATTCTAACATTAAGGCTTCTAGCATTACAAGCATTGAAAGACACAATCTCCACAAAAATAGGGTCGGTTTTTTGACTCAATTCAGGTTGATTGCCGTACTGAAAGCTTTTGTAGACCCCAAAACGATGTAGATACTGTATTTTTTAGTTCCATTACACAAGCGCTGTAGCTCTAAAGATAGTGAATGGTTTTATGATATGTTGTGAATTATCTCAACTTTCACTTTGACTGTTACGTTTTAATTTACCCGTAAGAGTTTTGCGCGAAGAGAGCAGTTTGTTTATGGTGACGCTAGGTAGGGGAGAATCTGTCCCAGGTGACACTTTAGTGAAACACTCTACTTTTTATTTTGTAGAGAAAACTTCCTACAAAACTTAAAACAAAAAACCTAGGTTTAGAACAGCGGTGGGCAAACTTTTAGAACAGCGGTGGGCAAACTTTTATTAAGATGACCCAAATCCATTTTTTGATCATTGCCGAAGGTCCATTCAACATTGAAAGAATCTGCGAGGCAATGACTGGGTACATTTCGCCACAGTTTTTCGGTGGAAAATACTTTTTTGTTTTTGGAAATCAACTCTTTGCATATGAATTTTGTTGATTTTGAGCAAACGTTTTGTTCAAATTGATGTATTTTTACTACTTTTTGATAACGGTAATTTTTTTCCTTATTTTTAGGAGGTAAACTTTAAATCATTGTTTCGTTTTTAAGTTAATGATCTTTGCTTTCCATCACTCGGCCCACTAAAAAGTATTAGTAGGCCTAAAATTTAGGTGCAGACCACTGTTGTAGAAAGAACACTCCTAAAAATAGTAAAATTTTTATTGGTTTGCGTTTTGCAGGACTGCATCGGCTATCACGAACTTTAGACCTGGTCTACACTGGGGCCAAGCGTGGTTCGCGAATGAGCCAAAATATGAAAAGAGTTAAGCCACGTTTGACCTCAGCATAGACCACATTCTACTGACAGTACTACATCTGTTATGGCTCCTTAGTCGTAACATCACTCTCCTCAGCCAAATGTTATTTTCGATTGAGATCATGAAGAAAGACCCAACTACAAGATTCTTGTTTGATGATAGTCATTATGCGTTAGTATTATAATGGAAGCAATTCTATGTACTCCCAGGTCGATGACCACTAGCTTACGCTAACGCCCTTACTATTTACTCGAGTTTGGAAAAACTATTTCAAAAAAGACGTTATTTTTTAGAGATCGTGTTGGCTTCAGTTGCCACATGCTGTCCCATTCGCCCGATCGCGTAGGCTGGCACAAAGAAAGGGGAAGAATTTGGCCTCTTTTCAACCCTGTCGTACTTCTATCCAAAGTAAGTAGAAATTTGGCAGTAGCTTTTTGAGGCGCATTTTTATCGTCGCGGAATAGCGACAGTGGCGCTCGGCATAGAATAGTAGTACAGACCTGCTTCGGAATCCTCTAGTTTCAACTCTCCGCTTGAATTGCTTGGTATCTTTTTCAATAAATTTACTGTGTAATAGAATCCGCTGCGCAGAGAAAATTTCGTAATGTGTCTTTATCAAAGACAATAACGACGCCGTCAATGTGACGTTTAAACACACGATCTCTGACACCGCGTTTAAAGTCGTCAGTAATTGCAAATTTCTTTTAGAACGAAAACTTAACACGCTTAAGGCAAGGTGTTATGAATGAAGACCAAGGCTACGGTCATGTTAACCAAAAATGCAGTAAGCACACTAACGCGTCTTCTCTTGAGACCTCTTTCATTCCTAGCAGTGAATCTTCAAAGTCGGGTTCTCCCAAAACTCCGCGAATAATTTTAAAGAAGATACCGGTCGTGCCCTTTTAGAGTAAAACCTCCTAGAACATTTTTTTTCTACAGTATCGTGAATTTGTGACGTGTGTTTTTTATTGTAAATAAAGCTTTCGATTTCCAATTATATTGTTAACGAAGTCCAATTTAGAAATAGGTTTCGGAGAATGGTTTCTGATAGAAAAAAGATTATAGAAGAGACCGGAGACAATTGTAACAAAATTTACGAGTTACTGTGCGGCTCAAAATTTAATGACTAGCGTGAAGAAATGTTCGCTACAAAATGAAACAACATTCCGTTTACATATTCCAAAACATTTTAAATCCATACAGTTGTAGATCTATGTATAATGGTCATCTAAACACGCAATATCACGTGTTACATTTGACCCCATGTAGCGGGTCCATTGTAACAAACCCTTGGGTCAGTCGTAGCGCAATTGTCAATGTTAATATTTGATAAGAAATCAATAAGTTTCAATCCAAGTCATTGTCACAGTTCTGACAAACGAATAGATCCTATCCACTTGTGCAGAGTTCATGTGCCCAGTGCTTGCATGTCAAGCACTTAACACAATCATCACCAGGCCGACGATCAGTGAAGTGTTCACAGCATGCTAAGTTTGTACAAAACTCCTCGTCAGATTTTTCCACTTGTATTCTTTCCTTTTTTCATCACCTTCTTTGCAGATTCTGCTTTTGAATTGGCAGTTGATACCGGCTCCTTATTTGAGATCAGTTTTTTACCAGCTTTTGTAGCTTTTTTTTGTTTTTGCACTATTTGCTTCTTCAATGCTGTTTTCACTAGTGTATCAGTAAGGATAGTACTTTTTTTCACCTTTCCGTGTTTTTCTTGGCTGTGCCTTGGGGAATGGCCTTATCTCTTCTAGTGAAAATAAATGGGGTTGATGCTAGCACTTTGGATAAAGTTCCTGATGTTGATAATATGAGCCGGCTCTCCGTTTGAGAAATTTCCTGGGTCCCTCGATTTGGAACATCGTTGTTGATGTCAGGCGCTTCAAGCAAGGTAGAAACGGTAGAACCACTGCTGTTTTAAGCATGGTATTTAAACGTATTTCACGATCTGTCACTCGAAAGGTTTGCCCCAATCCCTCGGAAGGGGTCTGGTAAACAACAACAACATTTGTCACTGGTGACGTCGCAAAATCAGAATCATGAACGATGTTCCAGTAAAATGGCACAATGCCTGTACAGGAGAAGCCAGGTAAGATATAAGCTGGTATGACGAATATTGGCCAGGTCTTCCTGACTATGTCTTGTATGTCATAGTCTTGCCAGCATTGCGCATCATCCAGGAATCGCAAGCACTGTTGTCTGCTTTCTTGAATGGCCCAAAAACTCTCCTATAAAGCAGGGATGTGGAAGCGGTTATTTTTCAACAGCTTCCGCTTCCACCAACAAAAAACGACCGTCGACAATTTTTTAAAACTTTTGTGGCTTTGTAGCCTGCCTTCTCCTACACTTCATCATTTTGAGAAAACAAAAACCTTCATTTACTGCTATTACTTTACCTACTTCGCTGGAGCTTATTGTTTCGAACTACTCTGTGTTTGTTTTTCGTAGATATCAGAACTCTTGTTGAATGTAGAATAGTGCTTTTCAATCTTTTTTGTCATCTCTGAGCCCCTAATGTACTTTCGCGTTTGTCACGGAATTCCCACTAACAAAAATTTATAAATCACAAACTGCTTGCAAGAAAATCAAATATTTCGTTACTACAATTCAAAAAATAATTAAACACTTCAACAAATAGACAGTTATTACAAGTTCTTTCACTACTTACAACTACTTTTACAACAGTTAACTTAGTGCTTCTCAGATCTAAACCGTATGATTCCATATTACAGCTCTCAACAATAACTTGTCGTCACAACAACAAATTACACAGTATAGCGTTGATTTTCCTTCTCTATCCTCAACTAACTCTGACTTTGAGTTAACTTTAACTCTAATCATCATTACCTTCTGTCCGTCATCAAAACACATATTGACTCTAATCTTTTTGGATAGTGAAGTGCGAAATTTCTGTCGTATATGTAAATGTAAAGCGAGCAAAATTGAACTGCACCAATCAACAGCCGCCTCAACGTGGTGGTGCGATCTCCGACCCGTTTGGGTTGGATCAAAATGGTAGTTGGCCTTCCTGAGGGTCCCAGTTACCCCAGGCACTCCCCTCACACAAACCATTTTTTCGCCGTGCAGCCCCCTGAACAACCGCAGAAGGGTAGCACGCAGCCTCTTTAAAATTGGCCTGTCTTCTCTCTACTCCTACTTTTCTCTTGCCCGTCTTCTCGTTCTTCTCCTTCTGCTGATGAGCGGCAACGTTTATTCTAACCCTTGCCCTGTCTTTCCCTGTTCAGTGTGCGCTGGAAATGTGACCTGGCGGGGTAGGTCAGTGCAATGCTGCACATGCTCTAATTAAGTTCATTTAAAGTGCTCACTACTCTCCTTTTCTAGATTCAGAACTCTTGGCAGCTCTCACTCCTGTAGCTGCCCTCCCTGCTTTTTTTTGAGATTCTACACCTACCAGCACTGTGCCTTTCTTCTCAGACTCCTCCAGCTGGTATACCTTCATTGCTCAATCTGGCCCCCTTCTGCTAATGCAGCACTTGCACCCCACCCTCATCTTCAAACCTCTTATTTTTTTCCGCCCACTTTGTATCTTTTCCCTCTGCACCCTCACCACCGCCTCATGCTCCTGGCTGTTTCTCTTTACCTCCTGCTTTCTCTTCCCCTCCTTAACTCTCTCAGGGTTTTTCAATGGAATGCTGGGGGTCTTCAAGCCAGGAACACTAAACTACCACACTTTATTTCGTCTCATTTCGTTGACCTTATATATATGCAGGAATCTAACCTTAATTTATCTTCCTCTTTCCGGATCCCTGGATTCTCTGCTCTGCGATCCCATGGCACCCACTCCCGGTCTGGTACTTTTTTCTACTGATGTCGCAGACGCTAGCGGCGGCGTCATCATTTTCGTCAAGCTGGGCATATCCTTCTCTGAGCTTTCTACCTCCTCTCTTTCTTCGCTTGACCCCTACTCTGATTATGTAGGGGTCAACATCTCTCTAAACATTTTCTCCTCGCTCTCATTTCTTAATGTTTATGCTCCTCCTATTCGTTCTTCTACGAAGGATAGCAGAACCAATTATTTTTCTCTCTCCATTCTTTCCTCCTATGTGGAAGCGGAAGCGGTGGATTTTTTGCGCTTCCGCTTCCACCGCTTCCAGCTTCTGCTTCCGCTTCCACATCCCAGCTATAAAGTGATTGAAGTTTATGGGAAATGAGAGGTGGAAAAGATAGCCGTGGGATTCCATTTGCCTTACAAAAATCATAGGTGAGATCAGTGGTTGTCAAGTGTTGGAAGAACAGCATGATCTAAACTTGGTCCAACATGCTTTGTAAAGAGCTTCACGTACATTAAGAAATATTCCTCCTATACCCAAGTGGATTCATTGGCAGTTCCATTACAACCTGCAGGCTTCTTTCGCACAAAGTGATCATGAAACTTTTTCCTCGGAAAAATGGAAGAAAGGTGATACGCTGTTGTGCGTTGCATTTACTGAAACAGCGCAGGTTACTGAAGTATCCCACTGTTTCTTCTTTCCCAACTACACGTTGTGGTGTTTGCACAGTTGTAACACCTGTCTCGTCCATATTATATATATATATCACTCGCTTCAAATTTATGCCATCTCATTACGGTTTTAAGCTTATGAAAAAACTCGTGAACTATTGTTTCATTAAAACTTGTTGCCCGCACCAGGCTTCTTGCTTGTGATTTTTGAATTATCAGTTCTTTAAGCAAAATATATAAGAGACCGATAAAGAATTGAAATCAATGCAAATAACTATGGCAGTACACAAAACACGATAAAAATCATGAAAATTTACAGTACGTCGAGTTCCATTTGAAACCATTGGCTTAAGATGTCCATAGCTTTATGTAGGAGCCACCAATTTTTTTAAAAAAGCTAAAAATATTTTAAACCTGCCCAACAACACTATGTAGGTTTCTTTGAATGTCTGTTCTCTGTACACGAGCATTTCTCATTCCAATGACTTTTTGGCGTTAGCCATTGGAATGAGAAATAATGGTGTATAGAGAACAGGCTGCCCAATGACCAAACTTTAGTAATTCTCGAGCTCACCAAATTTATTCTGGAACAAAACTACTTAAAGACGAATACTATCGGCAGAAAAAGGTTCAGCAATGGGCCCTCCTACAGCACCTTCAAAAGCAAATGTTTTCATGGCTCACTTGGAAGAAAAGATTCTGGAAAAATTAAACCATTCCATTATTCACGCTCTATCTAATATATAAAGTGCGATTCTGTCTGAACGTACGTACAAACGCATTAAGTCTTCCAAAACTACAAGACGTACAAACATCCAAGTTGGCATGATTGTCATACGGGGGTTATACCACCTCGGGACGAGTGTCATACGGGGGTTCGTAACGTCATAAGCAGTGATAATTTTTTTAATTTCTTGACCGAGTAAAATCGTTTTTTGCTTCAACGAACGCTAGCATCCAACCCTTCACTTTACAAACAAATTTCACCAATCAACGCTTGATTGCACAATTAGTGGGCTGTATTTTCTAAAAAACTCATCGTAGAAACGCGATTAAAAGCATTTTCATGAAATATCAATAAGGTGCTTTCGATAACAGCTCTGCAACAATTTAAATTAAAGCTCGTTTGGCAATGCAACGAGCAATTCTTTAAGCATTTTAAGCCCTATAAGCATGATTTTTCTCTTTCGTTTCGCACCCTTAAAAGAGTGCAATAAATTCGCCCTCTGAAGGTTCATTCAAAGCTATTTTGTTTAATTTTTTGAACTTTTTTTATTTTTTTTAATCATACATTGATTTATTCACATACCAGATTATGGGTTTGTCAAAGGAGAAGGAAATGGGCAATTGCCATCTCAAAAAGTTCATAACACTTTGCTTAACCTGGATTTTCTTGCGCCCTCTAAACAAAGTCATCGTTTAAGCTTAACCTCAGCAAATATCTTTCAAATTTGTTTAATATCACTGACTTTCCCCATATTTTTGTGAGGACTCTAAAATAATCAAAAAAGATCATGACTAAAAATATGATATAAAATAAAAAACTTTTTGCCAATGTCATTGGCAATTTTTAGCTATAGCTTTTTATGCTAAATTTCAATCGTCATAAAATTTTTTAAAACAGTGGTAGGCCTACTTAATTTTTTTTATTTGCATTCCACCCATAAAATTTTTATTGATGATACGTACCACCAAAGGCGCAGTCACGACGGAAGTGGCAGCACCCCTCTACTCCAGCCATATTGTTATAGCCATACACCCAACAACTTTTTATAGAACACCGATTAAACATTTATTTTTTACTAAAATATGTCAACAAAAGTTACTTGGTTTGTAGCTTACATATTTAATTCTGAGCATAACGACAAAAAATATATTGCTGGTTGCATTCATGTTAAGTAGGCTATATGATTCAGCAAAGAGTAAAAAAGCAGGAAAAAGCAAGTTTCAGGTTTCTAAAAAAGACGAGGAAAACGCAAGGTTTAGCCTTTGGGATGACTAAAAATGGTCAAAACAGAACAAGAAAAGCTTGTTTTAATTTTTATTTAATACCTTTTAGTTACAAAAAGCACGAGAGGTAAATTTCAGCTTTTATTCAATATTTTTAATAAAAAATCAGTGAATAGCAAGTTTAACTATTTATTAATAATTTTTAAAATAGCAGGAAAATGCAAGTTTTAGCTTATATTCAATATTTTTTGATTAAGAAAGACCAGGAAATATTAAGTTTAAACTTTTTGGTTGTAATTCTTAAAAAAGCGAGAAAGTTCAAGTTTCAGATGTTGATTTGTGGAGATCTACGTTGAAGTACACTTAAAAATCATGAAGTTTAACTCCAAACTGCCCACTTCAATTTCGACCAATTTTTTTGTGATAGGCCGGCAACCAATTTTTCTTTTTCGTCTAATAATTTTCTTTTTTGTCACTTTAATCTGGTTGAGCATACCTAAATGTAATAAATAAACTTGTTTATTTTGTACTCTTAAATTTACAAAGATGAAGGCACTCAGTGAGTTTATCACAAAATTATATTTCGCATAACAATTTTCATAAAGATGAAGTGACCTGCACTAAGAACTTCTAACGCAAAGTGATTCCCAGTTAACGACTTAAAGCAAAAAATTTACCTTTCTGTCAAGTTTGCAAAACTACTTTTGGGGAAAATTTCAAACAAAAGAAAACTTGTTTGAGTTTCAATAAGTACATCTAATAGAGAAAACGAAAAATTTGTTAATTAATTCAGGCCTCACTATCACTAGCGTATTTTCGGTAGGGCTAGCTATCCAGCAGCTATTTTGCACTAAAAACCAAGTCATGCACAATCAAACAACAAAACCTCAGTAAGGGATAAGGAGGAACCGAGAAACGTTTTTGATCTCCAAAAAAATTTGCGCAATTTCAAAAGCATATTCTAATCAGTGTTTTTAAAACAGATGTTTACGCGGTTTTCTAGGGAGGGATGTTGGGCGTATGACTCCAAAAATATAGCTAAAGAGCGGTAAAAATATAGCTAAAAAGTCAAGTGTAATAAGAAACGTTTACCATTCATTTTCGCTCAAAACCCGATCTCTTTTTCAAAACTTGATGCAAGATTCATAGTGCGCTGTATCGTCCAGACGATTTTCGAAAAAAAAGGGATGGCATAAAGGTAAGTAATTTGATTTTTGCTTTGGTATCAAGAACAAAATTGCCCAAAACAGCGACGGTTACCACAATAGACAATATAAATTTATTGGATTCAACAAGCTACCCGGAAATTGCTGGCATACCGACTAGAAAAAGCTGACGTACCACTGGTAGTACGCGTACCATAACGATCTAGAAGTTTACTTACAGTTTGAGAAGCATAGGTTTGGAACTATAACAAACATAGGTCTCATCAGGTCGCTCACGTTTCAACGACAATCATGTTGACAAATGTTGTTTCAAAGGCATAAACAACAATCAAAAAATATACCTAATCAAATATATCTACAAGAGAAAGTAAGAAAAAGTCATCATCCGTGACAAAAAGTAATCCCTTTCGAGAGACTTTTAAAATGGTAGGCCTAAAACAGTGAAACATTGTGTCTGACGGAGCGTAACCTTTTTGTAAAGACACCATTGCCTGCACCATACTTATGAGCATTTGACTTGGTCGGTAATGTATATTAGCAATTAATAGGCAGAGAAGTTTGGATCTTCAAAATTCATTTGCACATCTTACGTTGTACGAGCACCCTGTCAAAGAAGATGCATGACAAAACTGGCTATTTTGGTACTGCTACTACTACCACTACTACTACCACTACTACTACTACTACCACTACTACTACTACTACTACTACTACTACCACTACTACTACTACTACTACTACTACTACTACTACTACTACTACTACTACTACTACTACTACTACTACTACTACTACTACTACTACTACTACTACTACTACTACTACTACTACTACTACTACTACTACTACTACTTAAGTAGTTTACTTCGCAATTACTTTTTTACTTTCACTCAAAGCAAAAGTACCTACCTTTACATTCCACTTTTAGTCGAGTATTTTTTGGGTCAGTAACAACACTTTTGCTCTATTAGATTTTTAAGCTATATACTTTGACCACCTGTGCATGTGATATTTAAAGACATTGGTTTAGAGTAGGGTTAGTTCGGATATCAATAATTTTTATTATCCGGATAACGGATATATCCGTGTACTTGGAATTTAGCTAACCGGTTAACTAATCTTGTAATAACTGCTAAATATGAAAAGTATTGTACAGTTTTATTATAGACATAAGCACACGTGGAGTACAATCGAATATAAAAAAATCACGCAGATTTAATGTTCAGTTTCTGCAACGCATTCCTTATAAAGCACAATGCATCGATTGTGGAATCGTGTAGATGAGACCGAAGTTTTGTAACAAAGAGTCCTCATGCACTGCATGCTCTTTCTGCTTCCATAGAAGTGGGCTGAATAGTAAGCAGAGCTTCATAGAGAGTCTGAAGGTTGGCAGGTCGTATCCCAGAAGCTTCAAACACTTCACATTCCTTTTGGACCATTCTTCTGTTAAGGTTTGGAGTAATGGAAGGACGAGTAGCTGGAATTGTTGCTGACGTGATAGCTCGCTCTAGTTCTTCCTTGAGAGACGCACGTGATGAGTCTCTACATACTGAAGTAGAAGCGAGTTACGCAAACTGGCTTTCTTTTCCAGGACCAGGCTCTAGTACTCCATACAGCTTTTGCATTAGGGTTGAAGCAATAATGTACATCTTGTTTTTGTTTCCGTATTCGCCAAAAATATCAAACTTGTTCTCCATTAGAAAATGGGGATCATGCAAATATTCAAGTAGATGAACAAGACATACATTTCTCTTGTCTTTGATTCTTACCTCAAGATGAGACTGCCGAGTACGCAGAATAAAAATTAGAGAGAGTTTTAAATACAAAATCATGAATCCGCTCAGCTGTAAGAAGTGTAGCGTTCCTCCTGCAAAGTCCATCTACAGCGTGTTTGACAGGTTCAAGGACATCAATCAGATCATGGGGAATTTTTATTTCTGCGTTCGTAATGATGGTAGAAGCTCCAATTTCGACATGAGCCATTCTGATACATTTTTCCGCTCTTACAAATATTTTAATCATCTCTAAAAGACTGTTCCGTCTAGTCTTAGAATCTCAAATCAACTTCAGCTCTGAGTTCAATTGTGTTTGGATATGCTTTTGCAGAATTTCGTCCTTAAGAGGACTTTTGCGAAACATCTTTACCAATGTTCTAACCTTCCCTGTCACTTCCGCAACAAACTGTTCAAGTTCTAGGCCAATTGCTTCTGTCTCCACCAATCTACAGCAGCTTCATCAACTTCTTCCATCTCCTCTTCTGAAGAAAATTCTGAATCCGACCCAGTATTATTATTTTCCCTTTCCTTTTCTAGTCCTTCAAAGAGATTTTGCCTTGCATACAAGAAATCAGTTACTGCTACATGATAACCATACGCAAAACAGAGCTAATGGACGTAACAAATCATTCTTCCAAAATTCTTCATCACACTAGCTCCATCTGTCGTAGCTGCAACAATGTCTTCCATCTTGAGGCCAAACTCGTGCAATCTTTCTTTCACCAAATTCTCTGCTCTTTCAGCTGGCATAGAACCTTTGATTCTTACCATTCCTAAATTAAGAGGGTCTGAATCATAGTGCAGGTTTAAGTTCATGTATCTTCTGCTTCTTGTACTTGTGTATTCATCAAGAGTGACAACAAAATCTTCCAGCCCCTTTTTTTATTTCAATCATTTTCTTTATATCGCTTTTCAGTGTATGAGAAAAAGATATGATAATACTTCTGACATTTTGCACCGTTTGTGGTAGCTTATATCCTCTTGCTAAAAATGCTTGTAGTAGTTGCTTACTAGTAGATACGGTATTAAAAGAAATTCTGTCCACAGCTGCTAGCTCTGCAACAATCCTTTCCAGCGACTCTTTGGTTGGTTTAAAATAGTTTTCAATTGTGCTGGTGCCCGTGGAACTTTTGTTTGCGTTTTACAAAGAAACTTGCTGTTTTGCCTTCTTTGTGTCGAGAAGAATTTTATGTTTTAGACAAAGGTGGGTTTCTCATTGCTCCTGTAGATCCGCCTTTACAAGAAATCGTGTTTTCGCAGGTTTCACATTTTGCCCTATCACCATTTCTTGATCGTAGAAAGCAGCCCCACACGGGATTTTCACTTTTAAAACGTTTAAATTCCATCTCTTAAATTTAGTCAGTTTAAACTAGATTGTAGTCAAAGCTTTTCAAGTTCAACTGAAATCTTCTTACAGCCAAATCCAGCACACTTCACAAACTTCACCTCACAATGCAAATGCAGTCTTCTATTGAAATAATCATTTCCTTGGCTTTCTTTGGGAAGTGTGAGTAAAGTTCACTCATGCATTTACGAGTAGTTGAAAATATAAGACAATAAAAGTGTGAACAAAAATTTAATTGCGCTCAGCGGGAGTCAGTCGCCTCATAACAAAGAATGTTGAAACTTACCAAAAAGTGTTAAAGCATTAGCAACGATATTCTTTTATCCGGTTAACCGACAGAATTATATCCAGATATCGGAAAAAAATACTCCTGGTTAATCGGTTTACCGGTTAACCGTTATCCGGATAATCCAACCCTAGTTTAGAGTCAGAATTTAGAGGAGCTTGAAATTACAGTGGTTATATCAAAAACAAGTACGATAATATCAAATTATGTTTTTGTGATGAATTTAGATCAATTGATTTGTGACTAATATGAACTGTAACTGCTAATTGCCATCCTGTGAAGTGTTTTCTACCCCGTGTTATGACTTTGTTGAGTCATGGTTTGATAAGCGCTTGTCTTTATTTACCACATCAAGTGCCGGTAACATTGGTTTCAATATTTTCCACACCCAAAATACTTCATCTTTGATTTTTTCAATGTTTGGTGATATTAACACAATGACCGCGAGGGACGTATTAATACGTCCTTATTTTTCCTTTTTGTACGCTAAGGACGTATAAATACGTCTTTCAGCCAACTTTGATTTCGATTGTTTCAGCGTCTGGTATAATCGCCGAATCTTTTCCTATGAAAACAACTAAGCTAATTTCTTTTTTCTCTAGTTTCTAAAACTTTTTATGACGTTTTACTGAAGTTCTAAGCCATTGTATTTTTCTCAGAAAAACCAAACAACCTTGGTAGAAATTACCGCACAGTATCAAAAAGAAATAGACTTTATTATTATTATTATTTTTTCAATGTCAGTTTATTTGAAATCAGACACAATGATAGAAAAGTGTGTACTCCGCAGTTCTTATGTTTGAAAGCGATTTCGGATAGAAGATGACTTACAATTAGTTCGTTAGACTGTTTAGAGTTTACTGCGGTCTTACATTAGCTTTATACAGCCGGAAGTTTTTATTTCAGATTTTTTTTTATAGAGCTACTAAATGATCATGGCTACTAGAAAAAGAACTAAAAAGTATTATTTGAGCGATTTGGTAGAAAATTTTAAATTGGTAGATTTATCTGAAGAGGAGCCCAAAGACGATAATGGTTCGGAAAGGGAGAGCTACTTTAGTGATTCAGAATTAAAAAATGACGCTAACACTGTTGCTCATTTGCAATCAACAGCAACAGCAAACACCAGTCATGACTCTGTTCAGTCTGCAGGCAATACTAGTGATATTTCAACTACCGACGCAACTCGCAATGAGAGCATGTTAGAACTGTTTAGCAGCAATGATGATTCTGATACTGCCTCAGCATCTAATTTCGCTGACCACAACTGGAAATCTGTAGAACCAACTTACACATCTCCATCAGATATAAATTTTTCTAAATCAAGTGGCATAAGCAATTCTGTCACTCTCAACAAAGAGTCATTGCTAGTGCAATTTTTTTTGCTGTTCGTGACCGAGCATATCATAAAGATTATGGTCACAAAAAGAAATAGATATGCTGAGCAAATAATAGCACATTCAGTAGTAACTGCAAAAAGCAGAATAAAACGTTGGGTTGCCACCACAAACACAGAAATGAAGAGGTTTCTAGGAATTCTTTTTATAATGGGTTTGGTAAAAAAAGCATGCATAGAAAATTATTGGTCTATTGATCCTGTGATAGCGACTCCCATGTTCAATTCTACGATGCCACGAGACAGGTTTGAGCTACTACTCCGTTTTTGGCATTTTAGTGACAACGAATCTGCAGTTGATGGCGATCGTTTATCCAAATTGCGAAAAATATGCAATGCTCTACTTGAACGATTTCAAGCTTTATACATCCTTGGGAAAGAAATATCTATAGACGAATCAATGGTTTTTTCGAGAGGCCGCTTGATCTTTCGTCAGTATATTCCTGGCAAAAGACATAAATACGATGTGAAACTTTACATGCTGAGTGAACATACAGGATATGTGTGGAATGACCTGGTATACTGCGCAAAAATGAATTCTCTCTCTGGTTTCGGTCACGCAGAAACTGTTGTTCTAAAGCTGATGGAAAAATTGTTAGATCGTGGTCATGCTCTTTACGTGGATAATTTTTACACAAGCGTGCCTGTAGCAAAAGCTCTACTAAATCGAAAAACGTTGATTTGTGGAACATTGAGGAAAAACAGCTCCCATAAAATATTGTTTCTACCAAACTAAAAAAAGGACAGCACATTGCAAAACGAAAAGGGCGTATTGTTGTAGAAAAGTGGCAAGACAAAAGGGAAGTGCTAATGCTCTGAACACATCATTCCGGAAAAATGGTTGAGAGCAACAGACAAACAAAAGGAGGGTGGAAGAAAAAAAAAACAGAGTCTATTATATCGTATAATAACTTTATGTGCGGTGTGGACAGAATGGATCAACTGAAGTCCTATTATAGTCCACTACGAAAAACGCTAAAATGGTACCGCAAAGTTGTGTTACAGCACCTCGACATCGCTATGGTAAATGCTTTCATTTTGAACAAAAAGGTTGGTGGTACAAAGGCGCAATTGAAATTTTGAAGGAGTGTAATTGCTTCGCTGTTGAGTTCTGATATTAGAATAAATGAAGACCTCCCACAAGCATCAGATACATCCGCATTTCATCATCATAAAAGTTCTGATTTTTCTCGTCTGTCTGGCCAGCACTATTTGGCTCACATCCCTTCAACAACTTCAAAGAAAGATGCTGCTTGAAAGTGCATTGTTTGCAATCATCAAAAGCAACGCAAAGAAACTCGCTACATGTGTCAAACATGCCCCTCAAAACCAGCTTTGTGTGTGGTTCCTTGCTTCAAAAAATTCCACAGTAAAGTCTGCATTTGAATGCGATAAACCAGTCAGCGTACTATTTCAAACAACACAGTACTGATTTCTTCATATTGATTTTGCGAACTTAAATTGCTTTCTTTACCCGTCTTATTTTGCTTGATTGTTTCATTATTGTTTGGACACAATTTTACGTTTTATTACAAACCACGTTTCGCTTTATTCAGTTGTCTGACATATCGGCATAATATGCGAAATATGCGCTTTTTCGATAAAACGCGTTAGCGTGTACGGAGAAAACTTCGCCGCGGTCAATGTGTTAAGACGGCGCGTTTAATCAACTATATCATCGATCTACCGCATGTAGCATTTCTGACGCTGTGTGAAGCGAAGCTAGTTCTACTTCTGTTCATGTACTTAAAGTATTCCAAAAGCAATTGTTCAACCTTGATTTCCCTAATAACAGCTTGGAATCAGATCAAGACTTTGGGCTCACCCTGTATGTTATTAATTGTATGAAGAGATTTGCTATATGCTTCCTTTATACGCTGAAAAATCAAAAAGTATGCCAGTTTCTGAATTTTTTCAGTTTTGTATTAATTCTATCTGTAAACCACCTAAGCAAATTCAATTTCTTGTGTACATTGAAATTATTGCATTTGATCGTCAAGGTTATTGTCCATTTTAATTACTTAAAAAACTCTAGTAAGCCAGTGGTAATACCATATATCAAAACGCAAAACACTTTTGCAAAATGAATAAGTTATTGAAGCATACTTTTGTTCTACATCTGCTCAAACCTATTTTTTTAAGCTGTTCAAAGCATCTTCTTGCAATCATTTTTTAAGAGACTCACAAGTACGTGGTGGGGGTTAAATTGTTGATCGCCGCATTTTGACAGCACGAAAGATGAAAACTCCCTCTACATTAAGTGATTGAAAGCCGGATAAGCTGTAAAAGATGATGACATTCCTTAATATTTGTAAGCTTTAAATACATTTCTGGTTAACTTGAGTTTGTTGACTGGTTTAAGTTTTAAAAATACACCAAAAGATTTGCAAGCACTGGTCTTCACAGTGGTGGATATAGGGTGAGGCAGCTGCCTCGGGACCCCCTTTCAAATATGTTTGATAAGCTATTTCAGCTCTTAGAAATAATGGTAATCTCCGAAAAAAAGGTTTTTACCGAAAACTTGGACAGTAAGGGAGCCCTTTACAAATTCCTGCCTCAGGCCCCTAAAATCTTTAATCCACCAATGGGTTTTCATTATAGATTACACAAAAGATGACCAAAAAAATACACCTACAATCGTGGAAAACATTCCCAGATCACCTAAAAAAGTATTATGCAAAATACCCTGAAAAATTATGCACTGAAATAGCCCAGACCAAACTGGAGGAAACGTAGTAGTGCTTTCTATTCTTCAGCTTTTGAGAAAACTTGGAAATAAGCTGTTAACATCCACACTTGTTTCTTGCAAATGACAGGATCTCTTGAGAAAAGTTGTAGAGTGTTTTACACGAGTATAAGGCATGAATGGTCAATGTCGACTAGAAGTGGTCAGTGGCGAAATATATACAAATTAGGCAGGTTTTTCAGTAACGAGCAACTTACTTTTGTAGTTTCTTCTTTTTTTGTACTTCTGATTTCACTTTTTGAGTAAGTAGCAATAATTTTATTCATGTTATTTTTCAGCTACTTTGGCCTCTGACTATTATTCTGCAAACCTTAAATATCAGGAACTTAGATTTTTATTTTTAGTAGCAAAAGTGTCTCGGTCTTATTGAGTCGCTCCGTGTTTTTTCAAAACTAACAAACTTTTTAAAACTAACAAACATTCCATGACAATTAAAGTTCAGATAAAAATTAAGGCATACGCAACTAAAAACAATCTAAGGGCAGCTGCGAACAACTCTTTTCCGCTGGCCGCATGCCGACATTTGTTATTTATAGATTAGGATTCCCATTCTGAAAGAGGTACAATTTCTGACGCATTTATGGTGGCACGTTTGCATTGCTTTTTAAGCATTTTGGTATTGAAACTACACGATGACGTTCTTTCTATTTTGATATCAAAAAAACAGGTCTTTGAACAATCACATTTCCGTCAACAAAAGTTTCGAGCGTGACTTTTTTTTTAACTACAGCATTTTTTCCAAATTTCTGGCTGGTGGAACCAAAGGCTTTTCCTTTTTTGGGTGTGTCTAAACAACAGTGTTTGTTACAAAACAAAAGCAGTAATTAAAGATATTTTTTTATGGATGACTAAGACGTAACAACTTCCTCTTTTGCAGATAATTCGAACTGCGTCTGTTATTTATATAGATAGCAAAGTATTGAGCCGGTAGGCGTAGCTTTGCGAACGGGTCAAAGAGGCAAAATTTTTTGAACTTGATCAAGAAAAGTGGTAGAGTGAACCCTCGTTTATCGCGGGGGGATACGTTCCAAAAATAACCCGCGATAGGTGAAATCCGCGAAGTAGTCAGCTTTATTTTTTACTGTTATTTTACAATGCAATACTGTACTGCCGAATGAAACAAAAAACAAAACCTCTTTTCAGGCCCAAAATGTCTTTAAGAAATAGAAATATTAACGTATATATCAACTTTTTTCAACTTTTTTCACTTCTAGACAACAGTAAAGCCCCTGAGCCAATCAGGATTCACTGTAAAAAGTTCCGCCAAGCAGCGAAGCCGC
Organism: Trididemnum clinides; assembly: GCA_963675345.1. Taxonomy (NCBI): domain Eukaryota; kingdom Metazoa; phylum Chordata; class Ascidiacea; order Aplousobranchia; family Didemnidae; genus Trididemnum; species Trididemnum clinides. Next base: position 44,381,735 of record OY776285.1, on the reverse strand, counting down.
GATAGGTGAAGCGCGATATAGCGAGGGATCACTGTATTTGCAGCTACGGCTACAAAACGTCGATGTCCAAAAAAAAGGTAATCAAACAACATCAGGTATTAAAAACCGAGGAAATGTATTTTTAGCCGCTCTTTTTTGCAATGCTAATACTTCTTTGTAAAGTATTCTTAATAGACACTGACTGGGGTAAAATGGGTTGCTATAGTGCTATATTGCTGGTTTATATATGCTTCATACTTTTTCTTATGTCAATGTTTTTCAACCTTGCTCTTACATTCGCTTCTATGGAATTTGATTCGTTTAAACAAATTGAATGAAAATATTCTTTTATTCTCTCCGATGCAAAGAGCTGAAGCGTTAATCTATCTTGAGGAAATGCAAAAGTATTTAAGTGACAACAAATTCAAAATTTTAAATTTTGAAGTCATTACATGGGTTGCCCTAGCAACCACTTCTTTCGATTGTGAATGTTTAGTGAATACGAAACACAGTTTTGTCAAATGCTACGTATTCTTGAAATATTTTAGCTGTTTTGGGCGTAGTTAATCTATAACTAAATGATTTGGGTCTATTAAGTTCAAAAGTGCGTGACGTCTTGCATAATTGTATCTCCAATATTCTATAGAGTTAATATTTTGATGAGTTGTTTACTATATTTTGACTGAAGATTGTAACGTAAAATTAATTGTTCATGACTATAATTATGATATCATAACGATCCGCGTTGTCGGTTTACTGGAAGCATCTAGAACATTTTAGGCTGGGTGTAGCCGAAAAGCTCTAAATTTTAATGTGAAAGAAAAAGATGTGTACTGTACAGGGCGTTTCATCTCAATATGTCGCTTTGTGATAACTTTTATTTCAATAACTGTTAAACACAGGCCCCACGAGAGGGGGGTGCAGCCGGTGCGCCGCACCAGGGCCCGTAAGAGTCTGGGGGGCCCGTGAAAATCAAAGTTCAAAATTGTAATGGGCAACAATGCATATATTTTTTATTGTTGCTTTGAAGCTGGTAAGGAATTTCCATGTGCACTGTCATGAATAAATTTCGCAGGAATATTGTGAAGAAAGCATTTATACAGGAAATCCAAGTTTTAATGTCTAACCAGATGTCAAACATGAAAACGTTTTCAGAATCACTGTCACAAAACAATAAATGAAAGAAGTACAATATCCGAGTGTAGCCGTTTGATTTGGTAGTAGTAGGGTAGGATAAACAAAAAATAAGATCAAGGAATCACAGCAGTGCCTCGAAACTTGGTATGTGGAAAATAGGATAAAGAAATGATATTAAGGTCTGTAGACTGCGAAGCGGCCGCTTAAACCCCTACACCGCCGCGCCGTTTAAAGCGATTGTGTAAGAATGGCATTGATCGTTTCATCGAAACAGAACATAATGTAGACAAATAGCCTGAGAAACATCTGATACTGGGCTATGATGGCGGATCCCATGATTTAATTGCAGAGATCGCCATTCACTATTCCACCGCATTTGTCGCAAAACTTTAAAGTGTCTTGACAAATTATTGTAGCTTGTTTTTTTGTTGATATATTTATTTATTAAAAATAACTATAGCCCAGCAATCGTGCATACAAATAATGGGCTACGTGGTTGTGAAATTAATCTGTTCCTGAAATATTTGAAAATGATATCGATTTGAAAAAAACAATGGCGCAACAACTTAATAAATACAATGCGCTTTCCATTAAAAGACTGTCGAAGGCAAAAGGCTTCCCTAAAGTGTGACTAGACTCAGTTTGCATGTCCCTCTTTTAAAAAAGGTTTCAGCAACGTCACTTGGTTTCGGCATTGCTTCTGTGAATTTAAGAAAAATTTCAGTCTTTTGATATCGTATGTGCAGTAAAATTTTAATAACTTTAATTTTTTGTACGAGAGTTTAATCTTCTCTAGCAACAAACTGCTCTCAATATATTACGCTAACTGCATGGGCTACTGGGTGACAAGCCGGCTTTGCCGGCGTCGCCCGGCAGGGGCCCTCCATCAGTGACGTCGGGGTTTAGTATTTCGTTTCAACAGCCTGCGCCGGCTTCACGCATCGGGCTCTGGTGTGAACAGTAGCCAAAACTTAATGAATTTTATGCACTTTCACAATTCATGCACACAAAATTGTGATTATCATATTCTCTTAATCATGATTGGTAATGCTCACAAAGAATCTTGCCACAAATTGTCGTTATGCTTGTCGAGGAGAAAGGATTGAAACACAATCAAAATTGATGGTAGCGACCAAATGGTGGTTACTTTTACAATTACAGAAATAAACTATTTAGTGGTAAGCTCATTTTGAGATATGGTGCTGCCCCTTTCCAATTTATATTTCTGATATTTAGTTCTTTGGCTGCGCTATTTGTCTTGTTTCCGGCATAGCGGCAAATGCGGCTTCCCCAAAATCATTCACCATATTTCAGTAGGTGCACATCAGGCCGAGTTATTTTCAAAGAAATGTTCTCTGTAACTTCAGTTTTACAAATTGTTGTGGTTATGGTTTTATGTTGATTTTTTCTTAAACTTGGGATTTTATTACAATGCTGTAGAGTATAGTCATAAATACCTTTACAGGCAGCATATCAGCAAAAGAAAAAATCCTTGCTTTTTAATATATACGACGGCGTCACCCGCAGGGCCCCCATTGGGATAGAGAACGTCGGTTCAGCCGATCAAGCCGGCTTCACCTATCAGGCTCTTGTATGAAGAGTGACCAAAAGTTTATGTGTTTTCTGCACACAAGATTTTTACGACTTTTTGTGCTTCTTTTCCTAATGGAATTTTCAGGAGCGTCGATGAGGGGGTCCAGGGTACCTTTGGTTTCAGACCCCGATAGTTGAAAACGTCGCGCGCAATGCTAACAATATATTAGGCCTAAGTTTCCTATTTTTCCTGTTAACAAATGCATAATCAATATAATATTTTTTGTGACATGATGACTAATGTTTTCTTCATCTTGGCCACAGAAAATTTGGTTAAATACTCTTTTTAAAAAAAATTCAGGCCTCCAAAATACTTCCTCGCCCTGTGGCCAGAAACATATCACATGGGTTCCTGTAACTCTTAAAGTAGATCACTTCCTAAACGTATCATTATTTTAAGCCCCAAACCAAACGCCTAAATTTTAAATTCATATATTCCATATGGATCAATCAATTTGTTTAAAGTCAAATCTTGCAAAATCATTTCACATCAATTCTGTTGTGTTTTGTTGTGTCCGTTAAACAGGAAGATTGCATTTTACTTACCGATTACTGGTGACTGATAATGATACATTGCATGATATTCACATTTTGTTTTTTGACTTACTTTTAGCCTTAAATTATTCCATAGACATAATATTATAACTGTGCTTGATTTTTTACCCCACATATAGAGATTAAATTATTTAAATAGTAAAGTAGTCCGACAGCAATGTCTTATTCGTATCACAGTGGAGCTAAAAAAAGAAAAAACGCGGAAAGAAAGGCAATTTCTGAGCAATTATACCAAACACTCATCCATTTGTAATTGGATAAAACCCGGCCACTACAGTTTACCAGACACTTGTTAAAGGGGGGCCGGGTATTAATGTTGGTACCGGGCCCGGACTGTTCTCTCAACGGCCTTGGTTAAACATATAAAAACCAAACTTATATTTTCTGAAAACTAGTGATCTTAAGTTTACGCAGCAAAAACTTGATCACAAAAATCCAATGAATGATTTATTAAACTTTTCACAAATATTCATTGCGCGAGCCGTTGGTTACGCGGCACACATTGAAACGGTATTTCATTTCTTGCCGAACTCGAACAAGCCTATCGCGATCGATGGTTGTCAAGGCCTCAGTTGTCTGAGCTTTCAGATTATCCACTGATGTAGGAAGAGGAGGAACGTTCACCAAGCCTTTTATACAGCCCCAGAGAAAAAAGTTACTTGACGTTAGGTCTGAAGATCTTGGGGGGCCAATGCAGAAGCACGCAATCATCATTTCTGGCTGGTCCGATCCATCTGTCATGCAGAGTAGCGTTTAGATACTGCCTTGTAGTGAGATTCCAGTGAGGTGGTGCCCCATCAAGTTGAAAAATGTAGTCTGCTTGCTCTTGTTTAATCAAAAGTTCTATCGACCAATTTAGCAGCATAGCGAAGAACGCTTCACTGTTGACCGTTCTTCCTTCAAAAAGAAAGGCCCATACACACGCTTCTTCGATATGGCAAAACACTTAGGGAAATCGCGCTCATGCTCCAGCGTTAAATGAGAATGCTCAGTTACCATGCGTGTGTTGTGTTTGTTGACTTTGCCTGTTAGGTAAAAGATCGTTTGATCGGTAAACACAAGACGTTCATCGAATCCGGCTTGTTCCAACATCGCCTGAATTTGGGTACAATAATATTTGCGAGCTGGTTTGTCGGTGTCCTTCGAATTCTGGGGCAAATGCATGTTGCAAGGTGTCATATGCAGGCGTTTTCTTAGCACTCGTCAAAAGGTTGTTGGGGACATCTGAAGCTCACGACTTGCTTTCTGATTGACTTTCTGGGGCTGCGCTAAAGAGGTTACGAAATCTTTCAATCGTTTCAATTGAAGGTGATGGGGCAACTCTTTTTTGAGAGTACGGACATTCCTCCTCCTTCAATTTCGCATACCATTCCTGCATGGTAGGTCGTCTGGTGGCTGTTTTGGAAATTCTGTACCAAGTTACGTTGAACACATGTCCGTGAGTTGTTTTATCAAATTACAAAACACAAAACGCTTTCTCCTTTCCAAAAAAGAGATTTAAGCAAATAAATGAGAAATCACTGCAAATGTGCCTAACAATGGCAACATCGCCGCGGCAAAAAAACTTGGGATTTTACTTTTTTAACGAAACCAGTTTTATCGTGCTACTTTTGCCAGTTACCAAGATACGAGATTTTATAAAGTGACATATTGAGATAAAACACTCTGTGTACAGGTAAATCTGCTCAGTTTATTTGGCCTTATAAAGTGTTCAATGTTGAAAGCCACGAAGGCTAAGAAGTAAACGACTAGTTATTACTATGCTAGAAGCCCAGTAGAGAGGGCCGATATACAGTTTATTTGTGTGAATATTTTCTTTCTCTTTCCAATAAGAAGCGGTGTTAATTTACTGCTGGTGGATAAGTTATTTGACAATGAAAATAGCAAGGTCTCGGAGGAATTTTCAATGAAGCAATTAAGGAGCGATACACTACGTCGCCTCAATTTTTCAATACGAATATAAATCAAAGAATCAAATTTTCGTTGGGCGACACTGCAAACAGACTGTTGTCAACATCGCAAGTTCCAAAATCAAACTGCTTGCGTTCTGTAGATGATGTGGTACTTCTGGCACATACAAAATTTAATGTCCTACATGCTCTTGGTACATTTGCACCGGTAACTGATAGTGATAGTGGGGGGATGAATATAAGCGTAAATAAAACGAAGGTGTTTCAATTTCCAAAAAAACCTAGCCGGGTAGAAAGTTAGAAACAGGCGGAGAAGTTTAAGTATCTTGGGATCATTTTTGCAAATATTGGTTGGCAGAAGAAGGAACTCAATAGTTAAATCAGTAAACAAGTGCATGCACTGATGGGCGAACCTCAACGTTCGATTGCCACGAAAGAACATCTTGCGGCAGGTGCGTTTTCACGGCAATCAAACGATGAGGCTCGTTGCTGTTTCATGTATTTTTTCTAGGTACACCCTTTACTGCTCTACCAGCCCATTAAGCTGGTTGATATTTGGATACTGCATTCTTAAAATAAAAAGGCAACTGTAACGGGTTCGTGAAGCAGAGACCCTTGGGGTAGTCTCCGAACCCGAGACAGATTGCCGTGAAGCTGTGCTGGTACGTAGATGAAACGCGCTTTTCTTTCCTCACGCTGATATTGTATTGTCTGCTTTTCTTGAATAAATTTTTATTATTAACACAGTACTGAAAATTGATACAAAAGACAGATGGGGTGGCGTTGTTTAGCGACGTTGGCATTGTTTAGCGACGTTGGCGTTGTTTAGCGACGTTGGCATTGTTTAGCGACGTTGGCATTGTTTAGCGACGTTGGCGTTGTTTAGCGGTTTCAAACTAGTTTTTGACCCCAAGCACCTTCTTCCTTAACACAGCTTCCACACAATCACGATCGACAAAAAAGAACAACTTATTCAACTTTCTTCAACGATGTTATCTACAAGCTTCTCCTTTGCGATCATTTTCCGACTCAAAAGCACAGGCTTACAAACTAGGTTTCCGATCCGTCCTGTTGCGCGTCTACTTTGAGAATAATGAATCAAATAAAGTGTGAAAAGAAGACAATTACTACTGCGTCGCTTGAGGGTCAACCTTGCCAAATCTATCAACTAATCAATAACAAACGATACTTGGAATAAAACACACATAACGACACAACGCGGGTTCGAATCGCAGGTTGCCTACGCAAATGCTAGATTTAAAGCATTACATGTTGCCAGATATTGTAACAATATTTACAGCAACTACGTACGATAAGTGGATTTTTGCGAGGGAAGGCGAGCTGGATCCATAAAAAGGCTGCTACTCAATTTTTCTTGTAGCATAATTGCAGTTCAAGGGGTTCCTTCGTCCTTTGACTCCCGTGGTTGCGCCCTTGCACGCAATCTTTGAAAATGACGTAAAAACTAAATGTAATGATTTTGAGTTAAAAAAAATGTTTAAACCTCAGTTTGAGTGAGTCAACATTGTTACTGAAAATGTGAAAAAGAAAAATGCTGAACAGGCGTACTTAGATCATTTTTGAAATTTAATTATATTTTCTTGTCAATTAATTTCATGCAATTTCCTGCTTTTAGCCAATCCAGAGATCCCAAAAATCAACCATGACATAAAATTGGGCATCATCGCAGGCTTTATGACGTCATTTATACAACATAAATTGAACTTTCCCCGAATGCAGATAAATTTTAAATCGTATTACTGATTGTGACGTCACCATTATGACTGCATTTTTGAAAATTTAGTCATTTAAATTATGCGAATTCGTAAAAAAACGCCATAAACATATAAGTTAAAAAGCATTGCAAGTTTTAATATTTTCAAAATTACGTTTTAGCAGTTTTGAAGGTTGAAATTTCATGGTTTTAAGTGAGACTAAACCTAGTAAGTGATTTGATCTGTTCATGAAAAGTTGATCTGATCACAAAATCTGCTCGTGTAGTTTACTGGACAGCCTACTCGCGTAGTTTAGTAGGTAAAAATGGAACAAGCCCGCAACCGTTCGTTACATTTTCTACTCAATTTATGCAGCACGATTTTGTTGTGTATGTAGGAAACAGTGCGATATTAAGCAGAAATATCATAATGTCAGATGATGTTTTGTTAGCAGAACCAAACGAAATCTTGTTTGCTGCAGCAAAGTGTTGTAATTATCGAATACGGAACAGACTTAAACTCGTCAGGCTAGCTTAGTCCAGTTTAGGCAGCTCTCAGTGAGATTGCAAATGGAAGTGATATAGAGTGAATTGAAATACTGCAGTGCAATACGGCTGCCTCTCACGAGCCAAACTGGATGTCTATTGTAAATCTTCTAGTGCTTCACTGATGGATCAAGAAATATTTTTTCTAGAGTTAATCAGTGTTTTGTGTATTTTTTATGAACCTAAAGAATCCAGCTAGGTAAAATGAGAGAGTCAGCCTATAGTCTTGGCTATTTCAAGATCACAGCTTAAAATTCTAAGCACTAAAACTTTTACTAAAAATCGTTGTTGAGAAGTTAGTGGAAGCAAGCTAATACGAAAAGCGAAAAGCTGTCTTCCAATTTTAGAAGTTACTCTCTTGCTAAAAATTAAACCCAAGATTTTGCGATTGATAGTGACTTTACCGCCGTTTATTTTTGCCGTCGGCTTTTCGCTTGGACGAGTCGCATATTGTTGAAACTGGGTTCGAATCTCGGTTAGAACGTAGGCTCATAAATTTTTTTTAAAAAAATTCTTTTCTACCGGTTTTATTTAGCAATCAGCTAATAAAGAAGCAATTGAATTCCTGGCACAATTGCTTTCAATCACTGCAGCAGTAATCTACGCGTGTTAGCCTACTTCCAATGCATTAGGTTTGTGTGCAACTCTGCGCCAAGCCAGCAATAGACTTTCTTTGCCTTAGGAATTTCTCATCACCACGCCAATTTTCTGGATCAAAGATGCTCAAAGTTTTACATTTCGGGTCATATTTCTCTAGTCTGAAGCCTTGACGTGCAGCATAAAGGCTATTTTTTGGAGATTAACTGGCCTCAGTCAATCTTTATTGATTGTTTCTAGGGTGACAACCTTTTTTTTTCTGTGAAGGCAACTGTTTTGGAAGCAATTGTGATCGCTTGTCATCATGAAGACTTTTTTTTGGGAAATCGACATTCTGAACTTGATTTTTGTCGCAGATAAATTTTACGAGACAAGCCGCCCGCCACACTTTGGGTACCCCGCTCTAAACTGTACACCCACCTTCCTACTTCAAACTCGAGCACCACCGTTTCCATTATCTATGAAGACAAGGTGGCTAATCAGAGTCGTTGGTTGGGTCGTACGGTGGTGTCACAAAAGTTTTAAATTAGTACAGCTGACAGTTTAAGATGAAAAATGGTATTTATCAATGCATGTGAAGCGCTCAAAATGTGAAAAAGTTGAAACTCTGATGTCACTTCCGCTATGTTGCGAGCATAGGCCACGCGTTAACGCGAAAATTACTTTTAACTTTAGCCTCTGCTTAGTGAGGCTACTGATCGGCTGTGGTACATTAAGTTCTTGAACTTTATTTTAAAATGTCGGACCTCAATTGTTGTGAAAATGATCAAGTCAACAAGAACACCCCCCTACCGACTTGCACTCCCTTGCCTTCTCGACATGAAGAATTAACAGTGGACAGTATCCAAATAACTTATGACATATCGGACAAACGAAACGAATATTATCATCGCAAAGATGAAAAGAAATTGGCAAAGTTTTTACAAACAGTTTTGTTTTCTATTACAATCTTGTTATTTGGCTTGCAAATGCCAACACCGTCTGCATTCAGGTACGGCATTCGTGCAGGATATTTCATGTTTGCTCTGCAGTCATGGGACTATGCGTTCACAGGCCCCGAATTTCTGCGTCGTTTGCCCTTAAACAATTGACGAAAATTTCCCTGCTTGGCTGCAGTGCTGGCGGGAGAAATCACTACAAGACACTACACCATCACAGCGTGTATATATATATATACAGGGTGTCCATAAAGTCCGTGTGCACTTTAAAAGATTTATAACTTTATTTGTATTTGCGACAGAAATAATCTGTAAAAAGTGTTATAAAGTTTCATCTACCTAGTTTTAAGTGCAGTTATTGAATGATTCTTTACCACAAAATTAGAAACAGTGTTTCAACTGATACAGTGTTCCTACAAAGTGGAGCACCTTGCCACTTTGCTCTGCATGTTAGACAGTTTCTAAACCTAAAATTTCTTAAATGATGGATCGAAAGGGGCGGACCATTTTCTTGGCCTCTGCATTTGCCAGATTTCACTTCATTAGACTTTTTTATGGAGACATGCAAAAACATTTGTGTGCGCAACCAAACCTAGTTCATTACAAGATTTGAAAGTTAAAATAATTAATGTGATTTTGGAAATTACTGTAAATCAGTTGGCAAATGTTTTCTGTGAACTGTGAAATCGTATTACTCTTTGCATTGCTAATGATGGAGGAAATGTGGAAACTTAAATAAAATTTCATTAAGACCTTTAAAAATCTAGATTTTCTTCTTTCTAATTCTTTTTACAGCTTATTTTTATCGCAGATACAAATAAAGTTATAAATTTTTTAAAGTGCATACGAACTTTATGGACACCCTGTATATGTATGCTATACTTTTAGTTGTTACCAACCAGGCATGCAAAAACGAATCTCAAGTGTTTTTAAAGTTATTTGTTGTTGATATTTTCGTTTTTCACAGTTGTTTCGATTCCCACAACAACCTTCATCAGGCTAGTGGAGGTTGCAAAGTTCAGTTCGCTCAATTCGTTGCTGTTCTTGTCGTTGTTGCGACGCAAGTGGTTGTGATGATACCTCTTCATGTGCATCCTTTACTAATAATTTTAGTAAGGGTAAGTTGATATTGCTTTTTCTATCGATATTTTTGAATTTGTCGATGCATTTTAATAAACCTCAAACGAGGATGATTTTTTAAAAGCAGCATCAATATTTGAACTTGACAAATGCAACAGAATTGACTACAGTAAGCGGACATCAAGTGATGTTTTTGCTTTTTGAGAAGCTCTATCTTTCAAACATTAGCTTTATCCTAGATTCACCCGCCCCATTCCAAAAAAGGAAAAAACATTCAAACTATTATTATGCCTCTGTTTACCGGTTTGATTGCAGTTCGCATAAATGCTGCAAATAGAATATTCGCAAATGAGCCTCGCTTGGCTTATCTATAAATCCCTACCCTTTCCTAGAGCCTACTTTGGGCTTTTTGAACGCACCTATCATTTATATTTTCAGTTGCTCCATATATGTGCGGTGCTGTACATCAAGTTTGAAGTCCATGCTTACTTGAAGTTCAACATAGAATCAGACATTAGTGTTGGATATGTAAGTTCAGTCGTGTTGTTTCTAAAATATCATCTTAGCTATTGCATTAACTAGTTTCTATAAATCGCTTTGGTTTAACTAAAGACTAGCAATGCATTTTTTTATTTTCAAAACCAGCGGAAGCAAAGTAATCCAGGTCTTTCGCTTATTTTTGGTGAAGAAAATATGAACGCACGCAAACGCAAACTCCACTATTATCTTATGGCTCCATTTTACATTTGATACATTTTGGCAGCATCTCAAAATAGCTGTTTATCAAATTTCCTTTTTTTGACTGCAGACTACGTAAGTGTTATCAAGTTAACTGAAATAGATTTTTAAGAACAAGAAAATACCTTTTTTGAGTGAAAATTTTGCCGTTTTTAAATGTCAGTGAAGATGACTTCCAAGCAACAGTTCTTTGAACGCAAATGTTTTTGTAGTGACGTGCAAGAGAATTGAACCCGGGTCATAATGATCATCGGCCACATAAAGGCGGGATGAGTTGCTGCAAAGTGACTTCTAAGGACAACCCGCAGTTTTTTACAAAAGTGCTCCCCGTGCTTCACTTTATTAAAATAGTGCAAAAGCTCACCAGCACGGCAAAACTTGAGTAAGTTCAGTCTGCTTGGTTAGACATCTTTGGCTACTTTAGTAAATCAGTCTATAAAATTTTGGAATTTTCTTGATTAGATATCACAGCACTAAGCAGACCTATTACCGTCCTATCCATGCGCCATTAATAGTCCGCCTTCTTAGTGGCGAAGCTACTAGTCTAGATCCTATATGTGACTAGTTCGAAATACACATCGCTTTTCTCTCACTCGTACAAAATGTCCTTATTTCACTCTCTGAGTTTTCCGGGTAGAGCCTGGGTGTTCGGTTTTGCACTGCTTCTAAATCCCGAGAAAGCGGAGTGGTGGTTGTCATCCTTACGGAAAAATAAAAATCCAGAAGGTCCAATTGCTAGAACATTTGAGCTGTTGGTGATAAGTGGCATAGAAATGACTTGAAATTGATCAAAACGACTAAACTGAGTTAAAAATGCATTGATTGTAGTAACGATTATTTTTCTCACAGATTGGATTCATGCTGTTATGTGGAAGTGTGACTGCAGCTCTGGTTACGGAAACGCCGGGAATACTGAAAAAGGAACGCAAGTTTTATTTGTCAATACTCGGAGTACTCACAACCATAGCCTTAGTAAGTAACAGAAATATTTAGAAGATGGAAAGCGTGTCTGGATTCTTTGTGTGCTTACGTTTTTATTTGCATGTTTTGTGTTTCAGTCTCTCCTATGTTTTTATTTTTTGATTTAGATCTGTCTGAAATGTAGAAAAAATTTTTAGCGCTAGGCTGTAATGTGTTAGGTTGCAAAGGGGCAATTGGAATTTTCACAGTTCTTCAAGCAATCGGAATTTTTAGAGTTCGGTAAAATGTCTTTAGGCCAACTTGAAATTTTCTTTTCTGAAAAGCCTCGAGATGCTGCGTAAGTGTACCGCTGGACTCTTGTATTACCTTGGGATACTGTTTTGTTAAAGAGGCACAAGCTTTTTTGTTTCGGCAAGCAGTCACGACATGACCAACGTGACGCCAAGCCCACTTAGCTACTAAATTTTTCGTGCGGTTTTTGGCCATTACTGGTCACCATCTAATTTGTTCTACGCCAACACGTTCGTGAGATTTTTCGGTTTATTTGAAGACGCGAGCGCTTTTGAATTTACGTTTTTACCGTAAGTCCCACTCGTCTAACTGTCAATCAAACTTTGAGTGACCTTTTCTTTCATTTGTGCGTTAATTAAAAGTAACTGGAGGTCATTTCGTGTCAAACGTCGGCATCATCACTTCAGAGTTTTAATATTCTATGCAAACGTGCGAGAGTTTTTAAAAATCACCTTCGATCGGACAATTGAAATCTGGTTTCTGCAGTGCAATTTACAATCGTACACAAATACTGGCTTAAACAAGATCGAGGGCGTTGGGAGGGTGGCCTAGATTCGGTACCAGAGTTTTTGAAGGTCAAAAGCAGTGGCGTAGAAAGATGAAATTATTGGCTTTTTTCGAGTTTAAAACTTTTTTTCTCCGAGATTTACTTGTTAATAGCGCTTCTTGTGCCTTTATTGTGAGAGGGGTGCAACATGTTTTTGAAGCAGCGTTTCAGAAAAATTCGGACTCCTAAATTGATTTCCGAGCTTGGGTTTGTAGACGTTTACGGACCCTCTTTCGCCCCCATTAACCTAGAGTGTGTGCAAGAGCAGATATCAGAGGCTGGGAGTACTTTCATATCAAAGGTGTGGCAACTTCTTCGACAGATGAGTTGCTGCAAAAAACCGGCCACTGCCCATTTTTTTAAATGATCTTAATAAAAGAAAATTATCAGCTGCTTCTCCGAAAGAAAAATATTTGTTATCAGGTGCTCTCTTACAAAAATTATCATCAACCCATCGATGCACCAGCTTTTCAAAAGTTAGGGATGTCGTGGCCCCTTTCACGCTCTCTCCCTGACTTAATTTTCACCCCCTGAATGGTTTTAAGTTAATAGATTATTCAGTCGATTGTTCGGCAGCCCCGTCCGGTTCAAATCTAAAATGCACTTCCACCGAAAATGCTTGTGTTACAAACGGCGTTTTTCAGCAGGAGAAACAGGAAGTGCGTCGCTTCATTAGGAAAGTAAACGTAGCACTGCCATGAACAATCAAAAATTCAAAAGTACTGACATGAAAATACTACTGAGAAAGACTGACCGAGTTTGCTGCAGTGCCAGTACATTTGTACGGAGTAAAAACGTGCCAATCTCGATGTGCAAAATTTTGCCATTCTGATTTTTACATGCAAATAAGACTGCGATTTGGCATGACATAAACTTGGATTGATTACATGTAATTCTAGTTCAGATACCAGTTCGATTTCTTCCTCATAAAAAAACTTGTTCAATTTTTTATATAATTTCAAAAAACTGAAAAAATTTGATTTCCCTCATATTTTCGGTGCCCAGCTTTGCGTTTGTCCAATTTTTTTTGCAAAACGCTTCTCTCAGCTTACATTCATTCGCTAATAGTTCGAAAATGCGCCAGTATTTACAAGAACGCACCGCGAAAATAATTTGAAAGCAACCGAAACTTGATTTCAGCTTGTCATGACGTCAGCGCATATTAGTATTTTAAGCTTTGCTGGCCAACGGCTCTCTTGGCTCTCATCCCGATGGCACTAATAATCCACTTGAAAAGTATGCAACTGCAAGCATGTCTCAAGACATCTTGCTTACAAGCAAGATAGCCATCTGCCAAGACTAAAATATAAGCGCACGGCTATGCCAAGGGCGACAAATTTTCAAACGACGATTTTTTTCCCCGACTCATCTGTCGAAGATTTTCTTTTGAAAATCAACTTTTGAAAAACGATGTTTCTGCTTTTTCTTTAAAATCAACTTCATAAAATCAAAACATGTGCTCTTTATCTCCGAGAAGGTGCACGTCAGCAATAAAGTTCTGAAACAAATAAAGTTTTCTTAAGCAAACTAAGCGTATCACTCAAAAACAAGCACTTTTCTAAGAAATATGTACCTTAATGTTTTCTAAAACATTGTTCTTCAAAGTAGTGACCAACTTAGAAATAAGCACAAAATGTTTACCCTGCTTGCAAGTCAATGAATCGCGTGTTCATTATAGTGGCTGAATAGCAGTCTTTGTGAACGCATGGGTGCTGTTTAAACTTAGGCTTTGCGACTTTAAACTGCCAACAGATCAACCAATAGAAACGCTTGAAGTGTAATTTTCCACAATGTTTTACTTGCCTTGCAAAGTTATGTTGATTGGCTAAAGCAGAAATTTCCCAATTCCCACAATTTTTGCTGAACATCTTATGCAAAAACTAGCACGTGCATGTGATTTTGAGAAAGTATTCCCAAAATGCACTTGCACAACTTGCCCCAACGCCACCTTTTGTGTTACGCATCATGTTAATGAAAAACTAGCAGTTTTACAAAGCTGATCAAATACTGGATAACAAACAGTTTTTATGTTTACTTAATACTGCAATCAAACAGCATTTTTGAGTGTTCGCAAAAGCAAAATTGCCCTCACACTACTAAATTTTCTTCCAAGCTACAAAATTTAAGCACAGTTTACTGTCACCACCATAAATAGCAATCTCCTTTAAATCTCTGACCCATTATAAACCCATTGTGGGTAGAAAAATATTGTGGCCTAAAAAATTATGTACAACGTTTAATATTGGAGAAACCGGCACATGCACAACTTACCTCTCTCATCATCTTACTCCACTTTCCCCTATCCAATATTGGTGGAAATATTCCGTCGTCTTCCCAAAGGACACAACAAGCAAATTTGTAAGCCGGTTCGTTGTGACCCAGAAAATGCACTTGAAGAATTTTAATTGGGTATGTTTCTAATACTGTTCAAAGCACTAAAGTCGTTATCACTGATGTCTATGTGCTTACGGTAGATTAATAGCAGTAAAATTGTTTAAGAAAGGTACGATCAGTACTGACTTTTATAACAGCCCGCTTCCCCCTTTTATTTTCCCAAAAATGTTCTTTTCGTCAAAGTGCTTCATACATACAACTCTTTTTCAAGACATTCATTGTAGACTTTTACTCCACCTTTCCACATTTTGCGCCATCACTACGAATAATCTTCCCATTACTGCGTCAAAAATACATTGAGGTGATTGGCCTTACAGAAGGCGAAGGTGAGACCACTTTTGAACTCCATACAGCTTCACCGTTAATCATCATAAGAAACAACATATGCCACAGCAAGTCGCATGGTCTTACATGTAAACAAAAGTTCCACGAAATTGCTTACAGTGAGTGAGATGCAACGGTAACCTTAATTAAGCACGAATCGCATTATGTGTAGAGTAACGTTCTAATTTGCGCCTTGTTAATGATGCACTAATTTGCTTAACGCTAACTAATATCTAACCTCGTTAATGTAGCAGCAAAACAACTGGTCGCTACCACTAATGTGAAACATTTGTTCAATAAAATCCTTTTAATTTGCTGACGGCTAAATTTGAAATCAATCTTTTCGCCCTTTTAATTTGCTGAATGACTTTTTTGTTTTTAAATATCGACTTTTTGTTATCGTTGTACTACTATTTATCTTATTAGTCAGGTTCAAGAAATTTAGGGGATGAAGCATGGCCCAGTTGCTTCCCCCCTACCTACCGGTTATGTCTGTATGGGCATAACCTACCGACTTAATGTTCTAGCGTTGCAGTTTAAAAGTATTCTTTAACACTTGCCCTTTTAAATAAACCTCAACTTATCGCTGTAGCTTTAATTCAAAAAGGCTTACATTACAAATATTGGTAAAAAATTGATGTACTTTTTACCTACAAAATTTAACCACGTAAATCATCGATTTAGATCCGAGAATGGGTGCACTTAACAATACTTCTGGTAACCAAGAAATAAACTTCTCAGAAATGAAGGAAGGAAGTGTATAGTCAGCGACAATACCATTGTAACGTGATAAGTTTCCAACTATTTCCGCCATTAATCTGTTTTTGAGCAGGACTTTTTAAGCTTCTTGTATAAAATCTAAAATATCTTGACTAATCAGTTTTGATTGGGTTGAAGCTCAAAAGTGTCAATTGGTATTCTGTTTTATCAGATTAATTAGAATAATTGATTGATTGCTTCTATTACGAATAAATTTATATACTTGCGGTAATTAGTTTTCACCGTTGCATTGTTCTTCCCGATTGCTGAGTCAAAAGATTTTTTCAAAGATTTAAAAATTTCTAGTGCCTGATTAATGCTTAGAAAGAAATACTTGTTGTTGAGTTCGCTTCTTCCGCAATCAAGTTGTGGTCGTTCTCTACCAGCATTTGTAGAGAAGCACAAGATTAAAAGTCTTCTCCCTCCCAAGCGCTTCCAAAGCAAGCAATTTGAACACAAATACAAAAATTGTAATAAAATGTATTCATTTGACATTGTTTGACCCGCAGACGTAGCCACGAGAGGCGAAAGTCTCATGCCCTCACCTTTTAAAAAATAAAAACTTAAAAAAGAAACTAAAAGCTTAAAAATTTTTTTTAGATCTTTAGAATTTATGTTCTGTAGTGGTCATTTGCGAAAGAAGTTGTCAAAATTTTCAATAGACAGTTAACTACCAAATTTTCTTCTGATTTACTTCTTTATAAAACAATGGGTTTTGAATAAATCATTGTTTACTGCGTTACAGGTTCTTGAAATTGCGCTTAACACCCGACAGAATGTTTCACTAAATGATGTACTGATTGCATTTGGAAGTATAGTTGTGCCTTACATTTTTGTGGGAGTACTGTTTTACTTTTTGAAAATATGGAGTAAGTAAAACTGTTTTAATCATAATTTATTTTTTAGATGCATGTGTGTGGGGGGTGGGTGGGTACGTTAGTCTTATGATTTATATTGGGTGATTTTATCAAGTCTTTTTTGCCACGCCTTTCAATAGTGTTCATCATTTCTGCCAAGGTACCAGGTATCTACATGTTTTTTTTTATTTCAAAGCAAGCAGGTCAAGATATTGTGCTTTTCATATCATACCATTTCATATTTTTTCGTTTTTACTTTCCTCTAAGTTCAAATGAAGTTTTAATTTGAACATACAACCGAAGACCTAAATATTATTTGGCTTTTCCACAAAAGAACAGCAGTGGTCAGCAATTTCCTACAATAAAATACACAAGCAAACTAGGTTTACGTACTTTTGTGCTTGTAAAAAATGAGTGGAAAAGACTCTTTGCTTGTCTTTGGGCAATACTTTCAGCATGACTGGCTATCATACGAGAACAGAAAGGTTATATCAAAGTAAAAGATTTGCGTATAATAACTGTCAATAAATATGCTAACTTCTTTAAAAGACATTTTGTGTTTTTAGAGCATCATGGAGAAAACTACAGACCAATATTTTTTGCAAGTTTGGCTGGTAGTCTTGTTTTAGCCTACTTTACCTTACCTACTCTCCATTTTACAAATGTGGGAATTGAAATAGGTCTCTATGTTATTTCTTTGGCAACATATTACGCGATTTTTGCAACTTATCAGTATTGTCGTTTTCATTGAAGAGAAGTTTTGTTGCTTAGCCAGTTCCTAAAATAAATATTGTTATAGAAACGGACAAATTTTATGGTACTGCAGAGCAATTAAACTACTTTTTTAATATCTAATAAAGATTGCACAAAGTGGGCCAAATGTCTTGCTACCCCCTGTAAAATCAATGCAACTCATAATGTAACGTATATTTGCTTTAAAAAACTTAATTTGTTGTATTTTTGGTATTTTCAAACCAGTTTAGTTATTAGATTTGTGAAACTTAATTTGTCAGCTCATTTTGCAAAAACTGAAAGGCAATATCTTATTGAAGTTTTTTCCAGTCGTTGGATTGGCCTTGGATCGGTCGCTTTGCCAGCTCCACTTGACTGACCGCCTCGAAGTCCTGACCTGACCACATGTGACAATTCTTTATGCGACTTCGTAAAAGAAAGAGTTGCACAGCAGCGCTACACGAACACTGATGAGTTGAAGCAAGCAGTGATAGACACTGTGAACGAAGTTGTAACTCAAATGCTTGGGAGAATGTCTGACAGAATTTGGCGTCGAATCAACATATGTTTTGACAATGATGAGGCACAAATGGACTCAATAGACCGATAAATAGCGATAATTCTGAATTGAGTGACAAGACCGAAAGCCAAATTAAGTTTTTCAAATCAAACTTTCCATACATTGTATGTTGTATCAATTTTACAAGGGGGTAATATGACTTGGCCCATCATCTAGTTTATTTATCATTGGGCATCCTACTCGCCTGTACTATCTTATCCTAGATGTGAAGCTTTGTTACATATTGTACAGTTAGCCTACTAACACTGGTATGCAACAGATCGATTACTAAAAATTGTTTTGGATAACTTTTTCGCGTTAAATTTGGGGTAATTATGAAGAAAGAAGAGTTGTATTGCTTTACTTGAATTACCATTACAGACAATTACAATGCAATTTTATTTAGTGGCCCAGCACTAAAAAGTCTTTTGCGACCTCTCATCACTGAAGATCACATGATGTCACGATAAAAAGTGCCTCACCATGCCTTTTGGCCAGACAATTTCTTTGGGCTATAGTTAGAATAAAAAATTATTTTACCCTAGGTTTTTTGAAAGTGGTTAGTATAGACCGAGGGCTCCATTTTTTAACCCATCCCCCCTTAACTGTATTGCAGGTTTTAAACATAACTTTTTTTATTTGTAATATAGACGTCCTTACAATTTTGAAAGTCATCACTTGTTGGGATGGACCTTTAAAGTTTTGTCTCAGGCCCCAACATTTCTCTCTTAACTACTTTTTTAATCATAAAAGACTCAAATCTTCTATGCTTAAGGTGCTTCATAGCAACTAAATACAGCGCAACAAAACGCTGGTCGCTTTGTTGAATCCATCACAACTTTTATTGAGCTGCAAGAATTTTATTGTGCAATGTTGAAACGATAATAAAGCAGTATTAACTGGGCTGCCTTCAATGTAGCATTATCAGTAAAACTAATCACCCAGCATTTTGCAAGAGACGACTATGCGTAGGGTACCTATCAATAACAATCCGATTCAACTGTAAAAACTACTTTACCAGTATGCAATTTGCATTTGTGACTATTGCAAATGACCTGCCGCTTTCTCCTGTTATGATTTTATCGGTATGCGATGTGAGTGTGGATAATGCTGATGCTCTCTTTCACATAGCGTCTCCGTTCTAAAGAGGATAAAGATAAATAACAATCTGCATGCATGTGTATTTACCCTTTCAGGATGGAGGCACTGATGAAACGGTTATATTCCTGTCCGCACCGCAAATCTAATCAGGTCAGGCTAGAAGAAAGCAGCCGTTCATTTTTAATTAGTCATCAATACTAATTGCAGACTGGCAGCCCAACTACTTGCAAGACAAATGCCGTTGGTAGATATCCATAGGTTGCCTCATGGGGCACGTTGGGTGAACAGCTTCACTATTCTAGCACGTTAAAACACCGGAACAACAAATACTGCTTGCAGACTATATATGAGCTCTAAAACTTTGCTTCCTGGTGAAAGGAATCGACTTAAGCCAGATTAAAATGTTTGTAAAACATTTTGCATAAGCTTAACGTTGCTCACATTTTAATCATTTCACGTAGGTTCAATTTCCTGTTTATGCGCAGGTTTAGGTAAGTCCCTGTAGGAGCGTTGGATTACCGAAACATTTTAAAAGCCTTAATTATCGTTTTACTGACTGCTTTTTCGTTCAAATATGTTTCACGTTTATGCACCTTCGCAGTCGCATTACGACTATTTTTGTAGTGATGGCAAGGGGTGTATGTCTGATTATCTGATAGGTTTTAACCAAAAAGTAATAAATTTAACTAAATTTTTTGGCTCATTTCAATCCCTTTCCAATTCTATTGACATAGCTTGATCTAATTGTTTTTATGTAGCTGCAGCCCCTTCACAATTCAAGTTTGAAGGATGAAAGCCAGTAAAACTACTAGCCTGTGGTCTATACGTTGTAGGCTGTAGGTTGAGTTTTTAACAGTTGTGCTTTGTAGCGAATCGTTTTAAATTGATTTACAACAACAAAATGGCATTTTCGCTTCAAAAAGCACCCTTTAACACCATTTATGCTTGTGTTTTTCAACTCGCTCGTTATTAATGGTGGTTGTGCAAATTAGTTTGTTTTTATAGTTACGTCTTTTTTTAAAATAAACTTGAAATTGCATTGATTTTAGTGACTTTTTTAGCTGTAGTAGCCTTAGTAAAAGCAAAGTAAGGTATGTCAACTACTCGTACTTAGCTACCAGTGTTACGTCATTTGGTCACTTGAGCCAGAGTTTACTGGATCCATATTTGTTGTTGAACTTTTGAGGCGTTCAAGTGATGAAGCGCTTGTCATAAGCTGTTACACTTTTACGTGTTTGATTTTAAAACTCTTTTTAAATTCACTTGGAAACACAAAACACTTGACTAATGAAAGTGGTCCTCCAAATGAGCCAATGCACGGGATGATACAAAAAAGAGAGAGTTACAACGGCAATAAGACCTGGAAATTATCACCATTTGTAGTTAAAAGATATGTGAGCATTGTGTGGCTTTATATAACTTTTAAAAAGCACAGAAACGGTATTCAAGTCAGCCGTTCTGACTCGCTCTTCAACGAGACAGACTAATTCGAAGAGGTCGCAGGCCACATTTTCAAGTGGGCTAAATAATTCAAAAAATTAGTATATCGTACCATTCTCCCCTAATCAGAGTCCATTGCTAAGCTGATAGGAACGCTTTAGTCCAAGATAGCTCACAAAAACAATTGTTATGCAGTTGTGTTGAGAAGGAGGTATGAAACCGAGTCAGGGGTATTTTAGGGATTCCCAAATTAATGCACAAAGCCTGCGTTCTTTGGAAAAGCAACTTTTTGATTCAAAATTTAAAAAGTGTTTGGTGTTTATCCCATATGTTTCTCCATAAAAGCATTTATTTTTGGCGCAGATCATCGCTCTGACTTGAAAATAGTACCGGACTGGGTCAGCTGAACAGCGATTTTTTTTTCGATTGTTCGTAAGAAAATTTTGTCCGCCGAATTTTTTGCGATTTTCCGTAAAATTTCATGTGCAACAAATTTCGGATAAATTTTGGCAGAACACAAAATTATCAGGCATAAAGTGTTAAACTTCGTAGCAAGTGTGAATGCAAACGGCAATTACCACGCCATGCAGTAATTAGCGCTGGTATTAACAGCAATTAACACATTTCAGCATCTTTTGTTGTGGACGCATGATAATTAACTTCTGTTTTAGAAGAATACATAACAAACTGGCAAGCTTCTTTGTCGTTTGTTATCAATGTTGAAATGAGCTTGACATGTGCAAGTTATTTTCAGCTTTAGAGATTTAAACTGACTAGCCTGACATGTGGAGCGCCCGTGGGTCTGTAAATCTATTTTTCATTTTATTTGAAAGCAATCCTGGTATTTGAAACAGTTAATATATATGACTAATAAAAACTCTTAAAAACACAATTATCCGAACGAATTCCATGTTCCCCGAGCATTACGGATAATCGGGTTTGACCTGTATTTAGTAGAAATAACCAATGCAAAAATAAAATAGGCAATGCAAGGTCATCATTAGTTTATTCCACTCTCTAGCAACTTACCAAAAATTTTATCACTTGGATTTTCAACTTCGACGCATTGGGAAACTTTTCTTTGCAATATCAGTGTAAATTATGCAATTTTATGGAATTAAAGCTAAATCTTCAAATTTTTCAATATGGTAATGCCTCATCAGCATTCTCAACTACCCTCAATCCACACCAGTATCCAGCGTGCCAATCACTCATAGGTTTCCCACAAAAACTAGTATATTGTAGGCTAGTGCATCTGCAGTGTTGCCCGCATAAAATCCAAATATGCCCTTTCGGGCAATTTTAGATCAAGCCATCGATCCATTGCTGCAAAACCGCATACAATGGCAGCAGTTTTGATGTAAATCACATAGGCACTTTGCATGTCTCAATCACTAGAAATTTGAACATTTAGCATTACATAAAATTGCATGCTTTACAAATATGCTCTTTGGGCTTCAATTGAATCAAGAAGGGCTGGTGGGAGGGTATTGCAGAAAATAAGCACACGGCTGATGAGGGTCAGTAACCCGAAACAACATCCCGCATTGTTATTTTGTGTTATTCTGGCTGTAATATGCTAACATCACACTCAGATGCTATCCCTGCTGGTTGATTCTCGCGTAATGTGGTTGAGACATGCAAAGTGCCTATATGATTTACATCAAAACCGCTGCCATTGTATGCGGTTTTGCAGCAATGGATCGATGGCTTGATCTAAAATTGCCCGAAAGGGCATATTTGGATTTTATGCGGGCAACACTGCAGATGCACTAGCCTACAATATACTAGTTTTTTGCGGGAAACCTATGAGTGACTGGCACGCTGGATACTGGTGTGGATTGAGGGTAGTTGAGAATGCTGCTATGGCATTTAACATATTTAGAAATATCAGTGTAGTGCAAAAAAACATTGCTCCCCATATTAGTTATAGAAATTTTGGAATCTTCGCTTTAAACAAATCAAAAGAAATCTACTGTGCTGGTGCATTATTAATTTCTTCGCTGCATCGTAAAACAATGAGCAAAATTTGCGGCCGGATGTCTTTCGTGGCATCTACTAAGCGTGCTGTTGATATGTTAAATACTCTTCGGTCTAACAATAGCTAGAAGAGCCTAAATGTTTATTTCGGAATTTATCCTCCTAGATCCGACCAGATTAGTAGAAACGAAATCACTGCGTGAACTAGATTTAGCTTGAGTAATGCGAAATTAGCCGCGATTTATAAGATGAATGAAGTGGACGAAGACACGGATGAGGATGTATATCTCTTCCAAGCTCCTGCTGGTAACAATCAAGCTGAATCGGACGAAACAGGGGCTATTGTTGGAGCTGTTGTTGCATGTTTAACAATAACAGGAGTGCTCTTCTTCTTATGGAAGGTAAGCGAGAGATAGCAGGCTCAATACCACAAAATAACGTGCTGTTCTGCTCTTCAGCAATCATTTCAGCAAACTTTGTTTGACACAGCTTGCGGCCGCCGACGCAAACAGGGAAGAAAACAAAGAGATGATCTTTCCTCTTAGCCATGATACTAGGCCTCAAAAGGATGTGAGATATTTTTTAGGGCAGATGTAACACATCACAAAAAGATCCCTGTTGTTTGCCTACCCCCTTTACCAAATCCTACTTGCGATTAGGCAGCTGTTAAAATTGCCAGACTGCGTAGGCCTACCGGATAGTCTACTAAATGTTCGCTCATAACGTGGCCTTCAGTAGAGCGAAGTTAGTATTTTGAGGGTCTAATAGTTTTTCCTTTCCGCTGCTCTTCCTTGGGATGGAGACACGGCATGAACGGCAATCGTGGTTCACACTCTAAAACCAACTAAACTCAGGCTTGGGAAAAACAGCAGTCTATTTTGAACCGGTCATGAATACAAATTGCGGGCTAATAGCCTTACTTTTTAACAAGGCGGACTGCTGTTGGTGGGTAGACCCTGCCCAATAAACGCTGCTTAAAACATACCAGGCAATCAGCTTGACTGTTCTAACCCGCTGTATCAACCTATGTACTCTCATACACAATAGCCTTATTTTTTCTATAGATTCTTCAAAAAAAGCAAAACGAAGTCTTACGTCAAATAGACGTCGTCGAAGCTGCTGCTAAAGAGATGGCGCGAGCCAAAGCAAGAGAAAATGCGCAAAAGCATCGTTTGAATGAGCGTCGCAGTTACAGTAAATTGGCAATTAGCTGTCGCAACGTTGCGCACCCACACTCCACAGTGAACATTGAAAACGAGTTTGCAGCTGTTTCGAACAGGGAAAATTCCGCGGAACAGCTAGTGTTGCCCTCTATGTCACCAATAGTCTCCATTTGTAGTATGCAAGATGAAATGATCAGTTCAGATACGGGATACAACAGCGGGGCTTGCAGGTAATTGGTTAATGAATTATTTATGTTTTTAGTTTTATGTTTATGAAGTAAAGACAAAACTATGCCAGACTCATTTTTTGCTCAATAAATGAATTTCAAAGTTTGTTCAAAGAGTGACAATAATCGCCTTCCCTAAGGCCGCATGGAGGATGAAATGATAACTTACATCGTCGTGCCCTAAATGCAAAGAGCCATTAGCGAATTTGTTTAGAAGAGCTGGATCTTATCGGAAGCCTACTTTTTAACTTTTTTTCAAATATGCGATTTTTTTAATAATGAAAGTACTTTTTGAATTCATTCATAAGTACAGTCTTGCTTTGCCACCGTTTATCGACGATGGCTATTTACCCTAGGGGCAAAATTTTGAAACACGCAAGCAATTGCTAAAAACCGGCGCTGTGAGGCAGTGTTTAGAGCTTCCGTTCTGCAGTCGATAGATCTACCTGCGTTAAAATCGAATGTTCTTGTCGAGTTGTACAAAAGACTGTAGAAATATTATTTACCGCTTCCTTGTTTGGCGCAGAGCACGAAAGGGGCAATGTCGAGAAAGAGCAAGCAAATTTGGTAGCTGTTCCCTTGAAATAGGCACATTTCGGGATTTCTCCATCTTTTTGTGGTAGATGTATGGTAAAGCCGAGCAATGTATCTCTAGTGGTGGCCTAGTCTGACGAATGGCTACATAAAAGATCACAAACTTATGCGCATGAAAACCGACCAACAGTTTGCAGAGAAAAAACAAGTCTCAACCTATTTTATTTAGATTGAAGAAAACCCAGTTTCCTTTATGGAGACACGAGATTCTTCTGATAAAAACAGTACCTTATATTCTAAATTTATAAAGCCATATTTGCACGTGACAAAGAAGTTCAAAATATAATTTTGATCAAAACTACAATTACGAAGATACGGAAGCCAAGGTTTCTTAAAAAATTTCCTTGTGAACTCTAGGTAATCCTGGAAGAAGGGGCAAGAAAAAGATTTCCCTAAATACAGCACTTATTTATTATTTGCACATGTACATAGAGGCTTATACTCTGTTTGCAACTCTTAATCACATTTGGCCACAAAAATTCGCAGACAGCCAGGCCCCACCAACGGTTTGCCACGTAAAGATCAATTCCTTAAGTACTTACGAAACCTTTAAGTACCTTTCGCGAGGACGTAGCAAGTGAACTTGACCGGTTTTTTTACCCACCAGTCCCTTTTGAAGTGAACGTAAAGCCGGAAAAGCACAAACATCATTTTTGAAATGTTTGTTATGACCCAACAGGAGAATCGAACCCACACCTACCAGCTGAGAAATATGCGTTTTTACAACTACAACATCACGCTGGAAATACAGCACGGGATAGAAAAGTTTATCATTTGCACCTTTCATCATTCCTCTTGAATAAATTTTGCGAGAGCAGCTGTATTGTTCTAATCAATTTCGTAACGCAAACAAAGCTTCGTTTGCAATGCGAAACAATACCATCGTAACTCTGGGGAATCCTGGATTTTTTGGCAAGGGGGGTGCGGATGTTGAGAAAAAAGAGACCGAATTTTCCGTGTAGATGTAAAAAAAAATCTTTCACTGAAATGTAAGCGTGTCTCCCAAAATTTTTGAGAGTTTATCCGAAATTTTTTTTCTACATATGAGACGAAGAATGAAGTTGCGCCTAGTGCCTCGTGAACTCTCCAATGCACCGGTAGCTGATAATAACAGGTTAGCTTCATGCGGTTGACCGTCCCACACTGACATTGGATGCTTCGGCACCCTGACGTCCAAAGTAGAATTTATCGGCATCTGATCTATTCAAAGCACGTAAGCAAAAACTTCGGGTCACATTTTTCCTGTGCAATATTTCACAACCCAGGGTGATCAATCGTTGGGTTTTGTACAACAAAACAATTAAGTGACTTTTGGAAAGGTGCCCAGGTATTTGGGTCCACAAAGGGCAACATTCTCAAATGAACTAAGAAGAATAGACTTTCAAAGGACCCTGGTTGTTATCATGAAAATAGCATTGAAGGAAGCTCTATTTTTTAGAAAAGATCTCGCTTTAAAGAGTCATTACAAGATCAGCTCTGAAGAAATATACCTGAAGCACCCACATGACCTCATACAATCACTCAAAGGTGACCGTCAGCTTTTAAGAAAGAAGCAGAGTATTCAACTTACAAAAGTTCGCAATGCTATTGAGGTTTGAACCTAGCGTACGAGTTGATACAAAGTATTTAACGCTATTCTTACAATTGATTAAATGCTTGCAGCAAATATGTGCTGATTAGTGGAAGTGAAGCTTTGTTGTTGTGGCCTCCAGCGTAGTCCTTAAATAGGCCAAAATGGCAACAAGAAAACCACTAACTTTTCTCTCACAAGTTATGTCTCTTGTCGGTATCACTAGCCGATCTGAAGCGCGTGATCTCAAACAGTTTGTATAACCGCAAGTTTTCCGTGACCAGAGAATAAAACAGACACGGCGACTGCACTCTATTTCTTTTATTGATGCTCATAAAAATAACTCTTTTTAGATTATAAACCAATGTCAAGCGTCCATTCGTTCAATCAAAGAAAATCTTTCAACATTTTCAAAAGAAAGATATTTTTCTATGAAGCAATTAAGGAAGAGTAGAAGAGAACGACTGTGCTTGGATGTAAGAAGAAGTAATAGGAAGAGATGGGATAGCCAAAAGCAGTTAAACTTTGATCAAAAAGAAGCCTTCGTGTGCATGCAGGTAATCGTTACTTTGATCTGCTCAGAACAGAAGATCAATGGATTAGCGCTTACTTAAATTTGTTTGGGAAATGGACAGGAAAAAACATTTGACAAATTTCAAGGAAGGCTACGCTCAAGATCTAGCGTTATTTATTTACATTTTTTCATTTAACTAAAAAAAGGTTTTGCCCAGTAAAGATTTAATTCTTTTTATATTCGCTGATGACAAAATGCATCTTTTAACAAGATCCAAACAAATCTTTAACAAAATCGGTGATTCATCTCACCATTGCAACTGCTGCGCTGTCTAAGTTTAAACAAATTTATAATAAAGAAAAAATGGATAAATTTTGAAATCTATATATGCTTTAGAATTTACTACATGCTTAGCACACTTTCTTGCTAATTGCACTATGAATTCTATGAGCAAGATTTACTTTAATGCATTTTTTCCGAGCAGCTTATTTCCTCTACTTTCCGCAGTAATTTGAAAACACAATCTTGCTTATTAAAATGTTTCAGGAACGTTTTGATGATCTTCATGTTCATGTCAACATCAGAGAAATTGCAGAAGATGTTTTTCTCCTACGTTCTCAACATCGATCAATGGCAGAGCGCAATGAATATTATAGCAACGCCATTAGTGACTGCATGTCGCAGATTAGGTCAAGCTTAGTTGAAAAAGAGAAAATAATTACTAAATCTAAACGCCTACAACTTTAAAAGCAGCGTTTACCCTCAAATGCTTTGAAATTGATATTTAAAAGAAACTTTTACGCAATTGAGGAATAGGTTTTAAAGAATTGTCGTTGCGTATGAGCTTGCACCACGTTCACTAGTCTTTAGTATGACTGTCCCATCGCAACGTGTCGACTGCACGAGCCCGCCTGTCTGTTACACAGACGCGGAGATATCCAATTTAATTGTAGGTGTAGCCAGGTAGGGTCACAGGGATCATGCCCACAAATTTTTTGAATCCGATCAAGGAATGAAATCACTTCAGGCAAAAATTATTCTTGTTCAACAAGTTGATTTTGAAAACGTTGACTGAAGTTTTGTACCTCCCATAAATTATTGAACTTCACCTTGTATTAGGCCAAATAATCGCTCTTACAAAGTAAATCTCTAAAAAAAGATCATTCAACAAATTTCATATTTTGCCCCCTTCTCCGAAAAAAATTTGTTTCTGGCTTCCTCACTGCCTCAAGTGCTTTACCCAAGAACACAACAAGTGAACTTGCCAGCTTTTTTCCTCAATTAGTGAAGATTGAGTAGATCTTTAAACAACCACATAATTTCCTTATAATGTCCACTTTACGAACCGTATCTTCTTTCAAAATTTCTACGAGACATGCGAACGTGCGTGTACTAATTATATTTGCTTTGCTAACGTTTCAAACATATTTAGGAGCTGTACTGAAGACGTATCAAATATCAAACACAAGTTACGATTATGGCTAAATTTTGATGCAAAGCATGACATCTATGCAGAAGAAGGCTATAGAACTAACATGGCGAACGTAGAAGTAATCAGTAGTAAGAGAAAACATTGTACCCTGCTTCCCTCAGGATCCAACGCGGCTCGCCCTAATGTTATTGACACAACCGAACAAGACATTGAACTAAATAAGTGTGCTGATTATGAAACAGGAAACAGATGTGTCAAATGTCATCGCTACTATTGCCAATGCGTTGAGAACGAAATTGAAGACTTTGACAGAGAAAGCTGCCGTAGAGATCAGGTATTCTCAAATGCAACAAAAACACTTTCAAGCGTTTTAGTAAAATCTTCAAAAGAGCTAGATGCTTACAAAGCCTGCCACCACAAGGGTGAAAAACTTGAAGCCACTAGCATTCACGTAAAACCTTTTTTTGGTGCCAAAACTTACCTCCTGACTTTTAAATTACATGACGTAGGAGGATACGAAGCTGAAGCGGACCAAAACGTCCAGCTTTCAGAACGCGAAGTGCACAAAGCTTTACAACGCGTTCCTTCGATACTATCTCTAAAAAGAGTTAAAAAAGAAGGCTTTAATGAATGGACTATTGTGGCAGAGTCCACAGAGCAACGAGTGGCGAATATAAGGTTTAACTGCAAAAAAAAATCATACATCATTGAAATGTGCACGTCAAGATGTGACAAGAAAAGTTTTGACGCAGAATGGGAAGTGATTAATGGCAGTGGAGACGTCGGTAATGTTTACGGTGATTGATTATCTTCGCAACATGAAAGGCCAAAAAAAGAGTCCATAATAACTTCCTCTATATCGAAATGGTTTGGTTTCGTAATCAAGCAGTTTTCATTCCTGTTCACACACCATAGCTTTTTTAAATATGATAAAAAATGATTTGATTTGAAATCAAAACGTTTCAATGTTCTTTGTTATAAAAGCTATTTCTTTTTAAACAAAAAAATGATTACATCAAGGAGGATTTAAAATTGCATTTGTGCGGGATACGTTCAAAAAATCATTTCGGAAAGCGAACCCTACATGATCAGGTTATTTTTTATTCAAATACTAGCGTTTTAGTTCTGGGCCAATTGCTTAATGCTTTTCTTTTTCTTAAACACGCAAATGGATATATCACATGCCAGTTTTATTAATTTAGAGTTATACTGTCGTTGGAGTCCTCTTATTGATGTAGGCATTTTTTGAAAGTAAAATTGGCTATCTTTCACAGAAAAAACGTCGTTATTGATATTACAATGCTATTTAGTTGTCAAAGATATTCGTGTTCTTAATTTTCTCCAATTCCATTGAAAGTTCTAGCGATTGTCATCGTGCAATTAGAGTATCGCCACGTATTTTTGTACGATTTTTTTATAAAATGTTGAACATGTTGCCATATTAAAAACGGAGTAAAACCTATTACTACAATATTGCTTTTGCAAATAAATTCAACAAATTGAAACAAACTTTCTAAATGAAAACTCAAAGCAAAATCGACGCAAAGCAAATTTTGTCTAGATGATGTTGTTTTATAAAGCTGTATGCAATTAGCTTTAGGGGATGGGGAGCGGGAAGAGAGATTACCCGGTCTGTGAGAAGTTTTCCAAAACACGGTGTAAACTCAATAAAGTTGTGTGGCTGTGCCCACAACAAAAGCACACTGCGATAATTTAGTCGGTCTGAAGAATTCTCACCACAACGAGTAAATTAGAAAAAACCAAACCAACAATTTACAGCTTGTGACAAAGTTAGAAGACAATTTCGAAAAACCTTAAGATTTACCTTTATATTGTCATATCTCGATAATCAAACGGTATTGTTGGGTCATAATGCATAATTGTGTTTCTGAGTCAATGTAGAATCTGATCACAAAGTCTTCATTTCCGGCTCAATAAGTTATTTGCACGAACGCGTTTTAGTCAAAATCAGTTAAATTCTTAAAGGTAAAAAAATAAGCCAAAAGCTATCTGTCAGCATCGAAAAACGGGGTCAGATCGTAACCTTAAGCAATTTAAAGTTTTCTGCACGTCAAATTGCGAAGAACATGAAGGTTAGCAGAACAGCTGTGCACGACAAAATCATGAAATACCAAACCGAAAGTATTTTTAAGGACAGAAAAAGGTCTGGCTGACTAAGGGCTTCCAGGACCAGAGAAGATCGACTTCGGGGTAAGGTGGTTACTCGCTCTACAAGAAATTCCTTCAAAAAAAACTCAGGCCAAGTTGATGGAAACTGGCTCAGTTGTAAGTACCAAAACATTGCAACGCAGGCTTTTTCTGGAATTTAGCCTCAAATCGTGCAAGCCAGCCATAAAACCATGCTTGACGCAGGCGATGAAGAAAAATTATCTCGCCTTTGCCAAAAGATATGCTAACTGAAATTTAAGGGTGGTTTCCATTAGGCGTAAATTGCAGGCGTGGAGAGACAAAATTCTTTGTTTTTCTATTTAGTTTTATTCGCGCATAAAACTAAATAGAAAAAGAAAGAATTTTTCACGCAACTCTTAACCAAACGATTTGTTGACACAACCCCTAGCCAAATAATTTGGAGAGCAATGCCCTTTATGGGGACAGCTGGGCTTGACTTTTTGCCGCCGGAAACCACCAAAAATGGCGAAAATTATGCTATTTATTGTAGATCTAGCTTGAGCTCCACCTCAGAGTCCACAACTTCCAGATTTTTAGGCATACCGTATTTTTCTGGAGATAATTCGCATTTCTATGACTCAGATATAGATTCTGAATTCCTGGTGCGGATTATCCGCGAGCACAGTAAGTTATACGCGGAGATAAGAGTTTTTACCATAATTTTATCTCTCAAAACCAAGTGCGGATTATCTTCGGAAAAATACGGTGATCGTGCTTCATGTCATCAATGCAAGGTGCTGAAGAAACTCCAGAAGTAAAAAGTATCCAAATGTTGGAGTAGCCAGGAAACAATTCGAATTTTTATCCAATAGAAAATTTATGGGACCTTATAAAAAAAAAAGTTTCAGAAAAGTAACTCTCAAGCTTTGGTAGATCTCAAACAGTAATTAAGAAGTTTGGGTAAAAGATATCTCTCCATGTTATTGCTGCAAACTGATTGGCAGCATGCAATGTCTCTGCAAGTGATTCAAACCAAGGACAGCCACACAAAATATTAATTGTAAACCCTTTTTTCCATTTTGTGTAAGCTGCTTTTAATCACGCAAAGTAACAAATAAATCACCAAAAAAGTGCGGCAGTAGTCGGTGAAATAAATTATGGTGGTTTGAACAGAGAAGTGTCGAAAAACGCAAAGTGCCTTCAAACTTCTGCCACAGGCTCTAAAAGGAACGTTGAAATAAAAAAAACTCC
This sequence comes from Trididemnum clinides, assembly GCA_963675345.1. Taxonomy (NCBI): domain Eukaryota; kingdom Metazoa; phylum Chordata; class Ascidiacea; order Aplousobranchia; family Didemnidae; genus Trididemnum; species Trididemnum clinides. The sequence goes on along the minus strand of OY776285.1, from coordinate 44,350,162 downwards.
GAAGCAGACCTGGACAATAATCCTAAGCTTAAATTTAAACAAAGAGAAATCTCGGGCATTTTCGGTTGAAGTACCTCTAACAACGAAAAAAAGACATTCTATACAGGGTAGCATTTGCGGCATTTTTCACAATTAGTAGTCTTTAAAATAGAGGTGCAGGAAAAAGGGGAGAAAGATTCCAAAAGAGAGTAACACACCGAAAAACTGCGACTACTTGCAAGCTTTGAAGATGAATCGGAAGACGGAGAGGCACACAAAAAATTTTTAGCGGCTGCAACACCGTTCCAACGGACCTTATAGGGAAAAGAATGGTTAATGGTGTAAGCCTAAAATGCAGGTAGGCAAATTCTCAAATTAACAGTTTTAAACAGTCACCTGAAAAGATGTAGCTTATCTCTTTTACAGGCCAACCACGTCCCAAGTTTTTCGTCTTAGCGAGCTAGGGCATTCTTCACCAACCGACATTACTTCCCGACCATGTAAAACGGGGGCGACTTTGATTTCGCGTCCATCAATGGAGTTCGATTTAACAGAAATCGGACTTCTTTGAACGGGGGTTGGTACACGACTGTCAGGTTCGCTGGTCTCTTTTTGAAGTCTTCTATCCGCGCGCTTTGGACTTAATTCTCTTTCCGGCAAAAAATGATTGCGACCAATAATGCTTTTATTAACTTTTCGGTTTCTCTCTCCTATGCCAAGCTGTCTCGTTTGTTTATACTCTTCGCCATGTAACGTATCGCTTGAGACTTTACTTTGGCAGATTGAAATTGAATTTTTCCTGCTCTCCTTGGCTTCACTGTTTACTGGTAAATTATTAAAGTTTGAAAGCTTTACCAAAGTCTTTCGAGTGATTGGTACTTTGGATCTTGTCCGGTGTTGGTGATAAATAGTATCGGCATTTTGAAATAGGGTTGGTCGCAGCGATTTAGCCCTTGGCATCGGTGCTGAAATTGTAAAACAACGCAGTATAGCCTAGCTTTGTAAAAATGGTTCTCAACAAAAATTTTGCGAGATCTACCCATTCGTGTATCAGCTCAAATTCAGAAAAGAAGTCAATTTGCCAACCGGTTATTGCGGCTTCGTGGGAACCGACACATAACACAGGCTTACAAGATTTAGAAAGAGCATCACACACCATGTATAGCAAAGCTTTAATTAAAAGGAAAAATAAGGAGTCCCATCTATAGCATCGTGGTTAGGGTGCAATCATTTTGTCAAGACCCTGTGTGGCCTTGACAACAAAGCAACCAATGAGCTTATTTAGCGTTTTGGCTGCTAAAAAAAGTATAAAAACATGTCAAAATCTCAATTTATTCCAAAAGGCCGATAACTCTGTTTTCAAAACCTCTGCAGGCTTACTCTCCTGGATCCCTGCCATTTTTCAAAATGTCTAAAAATCTAAGTTTTAAAAAAAATTGTTTCTGCCAGCCATTAAGAGGTGTTTTTACAACGCATTTCTTCCATTGATGCAAAATCTCTTCAGATACAAATGGACAAACATGCCTCGTTTTTTTCTGTTAGTCTTAAAATATGTGATCTGAAACATTAAGCGTTGCGACTGCTCTTTGAATTACACATAAATAGTAACCTACCTCGAGAATACTCATCGTCTGAGCCACTGTCACTTTGAAGCTGATGTGAGGATGAAGTGCTTAAGCTATCAACTTTTCTTGCAGTTGGTTTGCCACGCGGTTGATAGCTGGATTCATCATCCGAATTTAAGTTAGTAGTTTTCTTGTTATACTTGGTTTTGTTAGGAGACTGCTTTTTGTTAATATTTCGTGCATGCATTTCCTGATTTAAAAGAAATTTGTTTCGTAGTTTCACTGGTGCTTGAACTTCTGGAGAGTGACGATTCCTCTCACGATACTCAGCAGCTCGCTGTTTTTTTCTATCGGCTTTTTTCGCTATGTCTCGACGAATGCACTCCTTTTTCAACGCTCGAAAATGTTCTAGTTCTTTTTTCAACTCTTGAAATTTCAAGCGCCCGTCTGCAAAGCAAAATATATGCATTATTTTTTTGGCAACAGCAGAAATATGCGACAGTAATGTTACTAGTGATTGCGTCAAAATTTCATCGTGTAGAAGTTCAAGATAGATAATTACTAGGCATACCGCTACAAGCTAAACTTAAGGTAATTTATTATTACTTAAGTCAGGGGGGAACAACTCAAAACAGTAAAAGGGGCTCATTCATAAAATATTTTCTCCGCGGGCCAAATGCTAACATTGCTGATTTTTTGAGATCGACTTTTTCACAGTGATTATTTTCCTATTTTCAGGTCAAAGCAAGGGTGAAGATCTTTTCAAAATTCAGTTTTTAAAAGGGCTCATTTCCCTGTTTTCGGCTATTTTTACCCGGTAGGCTCCCGTCAACGATTGATCTTAATCAGGGGTCGGAAAATTTTAAAACGTAGGGTGCCAGTTCACAAACTGTCAATGGCTTCGAGCGACAAAACTTTCGGTTTGGTGCAATCTGATTCGAAAAATATCTGACATGATTACATACGAGGTACCAGTGAAGTGCGAAAATGGAAGAAGTGGCGTACGCCGTGCTGAAGGAATTTCCAAAGAGTAGGTTAGTTGTAATCAGGCGCCAAAGGCACGGAAAATTCTTTTAGTATTTTTGTTGAAAAAATGCACTGACAAGGAGCAAACTACAAAAATGCGTTGTCTTTCGACCATTTTGCGTTAAAGACGCAAAAAGAAGTTGACGCTTTATATATGAAAATGTCCCTACAACGCTAGCTAAGCAACGTTAAATAGTAAATAATTAAAAAAAGTTTATACCTTGTCACACCAAAGAAACGTTAACTGAATAACTCCCACTAACCCCCACCCATGCGTGCGCCAAAGATTGTACATGTGTAGTTCGGAAGGATCCACAACAGGCATTTTTGCCACTAATAGAAAAGGAAGAGAAGCATCCAGAAAAGGAGTTAAAAAGGAATGGAGGTCTAATATTCATTTAAAAAGTGCGAGACTTCGATATGTCTGTTGAGCACAACTTAATGAATCGCAATTTGAGCCAGACAATACAAGAAAGAGAGCAAACGATGTATCACTTTTTAGCGTGCCACCAATAATCTTCTCGCCACTTGTCACCGACTATGGTTTAGATCAGGGTTTCTCAAACGGGGTCATCGGCCTCCTTGAGGGCCACGAGAAAAATCCTTCACTAGATAGCTTTGCAGAAGCCTTCACTAGTATTGCAAAACCCAAGTGTCACAATATTAAGTATTTGCCAGTTAAACTTAAATTTGTAGTTTTCATTATAACGTCGTAGACCTCCCTTGTGATGTTCGGTGACGCATTCTTCTGGAACGTTTTTGAATTATCCGGTACATTGTAGCTTTGTTTTTAATCTGTAGCATTGCATAACGTAAATGATTAAGCCTTATAAATAGTAATGGAATCTTGTGATAGCAAGTTGCAGATTGTGGCGTAATCCTATTTACAACTTCAAGAACGTCTGAACGTGCTAACTCTCTTTGTTACGTAATAGTGCGTGTGGTAGTTTCAATTTTCTCGCTTTATATGTATACGACCAAAATTTCGCACTCCACTATTCAGAAGAATTAGAGTCAAAACGTGTTGTGGGGACAAACGGAAGGTCCGTATTGATGATTAGAGTTAACTCAAGGTGAGAGTCAGTTGCGGATAGAGACTGTATATCCGCTCCATATCGTTGTAGTTTGTTGTTATTACAAAGAAAGTGGCTGTAAAAGTAGTTGTAAGTAGTGGAAACAGCTTGGCGCGTCTTGCCCTAGAAAATATAAAGCTGGTGAACTACGAAGATAGGGAAATTGTGACTGTTGTATTACCATGTATTTTCGAATATAAGTCGAGTTTTTTTGCAGGGAAACAATCCATATTTCGGCATATCGACTTATATTCCAGCCATTCATAATATTTATGTTCTCCGCTTGTGTCCGAGCGAGCGGAAATAGATCTAGATTCTATATTATAATAAAAGATGTTTATATGACATGTATGTGCGACTAGATTCAATTTTTATACTTAGATTTTAACCATACAATTCTTGCCTTGCCCAAAACGAATAAATTCTGATCTTTCACCCTTTAACATGCTTCCGTTAGCTTACTTCCGGTTTCGGTGGAAGTTTTTATTTACATCGTATAACAGCCGAGGCTTAACAGACGTTTGTAGACTTGACTTAAATTCGAGTCATAGACAATTCCTGAGTTTTTGGCGAGAATTCTACCTCGTCTTATATTTAGAATCGACTTATGTTCGAAAATATGCGGTAATACAAATTTAACTACTTCTTCATTGGCATCCTGTTTCGACTCTAGACTTTAAGTTTTACTTATATTTAGCTTAAACAAGATTTTTGTGTCATCAAATGTCGAAAATTCGCCAGCAGAGCGAGAGCTATGCCTCATTTCGCTTCACAAAAGTTACTCGGAACGGTCGTGATTGTGCTCAGTGTCTTCACTGCTCGGTCGTGAAGTCAAATGCGTCATTACGACCCTACAAACTAAAAAACCATCGCGATAAAATGCATTATTGAAAATATGGCTTATAGGATCGTTTGCCAATGGAAATAGAAACATAACTCTAAGAGTCTTAAGTCAATCCAAACGGCATAGGCAATCTGACTGTGATTTTGCGGGCAAACTTATTTATGGCTGTCAAATTTTTCCATAACCGCCATTGATTACCCTCCTTGTGTCATAGATCTTAGTGATGACAAATTTGTAGACCCAAACAGTCTATCTTAATCAGGGATGGTAAAGTAATAATCAGATAACTGTAGGAATAGGCCTACTGGCCTGTTCTCTGACAGTCAGTTTTTTGTAACTGTAATCACTTGCAAATAAACCCCAAGTAGGCTATACAGTATTAAACCAGTAAATCTGCTAATAGGCCAACTGCAATAACCAGACCAATGTTCTGTTACTAGCTTGTAATTGTGCCCAGGCGCCAAAAAGCAGCATAGCCAGCTTTTCAGGTTCTAAGCTCGTAAATTTTTCTGCCATTTGGCGCCATGCATTTACCTGCAAACTGTTGCAATAAGCTGTAGGTCTAATAATTTTTTTTTCATGAAGCCTTATTATTTAACAACTATGCAACCAACCATACATCAACTCATGAAAATTTTCGAACTTCAAACAGCACCTACACCTCGCTCTTCTGATTTTGTAATAAATATAAACAATGGTTCTCATTCCACGAAAAGAATCATGTCCGAGGCTGCGACCAAGGCAGCTTAATTCGTCTCCATTAAATTGCATTGTAAGGTCCGATTACACTAAATTACAGAGAGTGTGTGATTTTAGTTACGACAAGTAAGGCTTTTGCGGTGAAAGCTTTTTCTTAGTGTTGCCATTTTTTGTGGCAAAACAACCGTACAAAAAGGGGAAAGTATTTTGGTAACAGCACTATGTAAAAAAAAATTTAAATCACAGAACCAGTGGAGGACAAAAAAATAAAAATTTGGATATAAATAAACAAAAATTGAATGAAAAATTAAAATAAAAAAGTAAGGTAGGCTGCCGGTTTTTTTGCCTTCATTGCGAGCCGCCCCTGCTGCTGAATGCAACACCGCAAAGAATCAAACCGCAGGTATTTGTTTTACCTCCCTTACACCACTCCACAAGAAAGTTCTTTACCAGGTTGCTCGCATCTCGCAACAGAAGCAGAGACACCAAGGTCAACGTGATAAGCACCTGTCCCCAATTGCAGAGCCACTACCAAATTATGACGACTTTGTTGTCAAAAACAAGAGAAACAACTCGCTTCCCCTAAATTTTTTCCAACTACCCATCAAGGCGAAGGGCTAGCTGAGCAGACAGGTTTTGAATTAAATATATCCCTTGTAATTTCTCAACTGCAAAGATAGTTTGTAACGTAGGCTATATGCTAATACATCTTTTCCATTTTTAAGACTGTGAGTATTGTGTAACGCATATGACAGGACGAGGAAACAATATCCACGATTACCAATCGCGAAACGGACGATCAAATCACTGAACCATCGCGACGGTTTCCCGAAAATGTGGTTGAAATTGAAAGAAAGAAAAATGCTTTGAGTAACTAGACTAATGGCTACAGTTAATCGAAGGTTTATTAAGTAACATACATTGATCTGTGTCGTGCAACCGGCTGTCAGTTTTCAGACCTGGTGTGGCTGATTGCAATTGATTCTTGGCAACGCTGCTTTCAACCACTACTTCATTCACTTGATCATAATTCTCTGAAGTCGACGTATGGCTGAAAGGATACTCAATCTGATCAACACTTCTTGGTCCTGGAGATTCAACAGGGCGATCATCATGAGGTTGCACAGCATCTTCAGTTTTCTTTCTGCTGCAACACCTTTAAAATAAAAATAAACTTGTCTTTTGGCCAGTTTTTATCTTTCCCGCCAGTGGGTCCAAATTTTTCGATTCATCTGCATTGAACCACAGGTTAATCCCAAATATCTCCTTTAGTTTTTCGAACAAATAGCTTTAGTCGTTGAGTGTTGTCAAATAAATGCGTCAATGAAGGGCGATCGACCGCGCCGGCTGGCCAGTTGCTTACAATGTGCGCTGTTAATAGAAAATAGACCATTGCTTACCAGTGCTTTTGCTTTTCTGTTTGTGGTTTGTAGTTAAAGCTAGAATACACTTCCTCCAACGAAGCTTCAGCCGCTGCTGCAATACTTCTCTCCAAGGAAGCTTTAACGCCGCAAGATCGTCGAAGAGCGTTATTACTGTGCATTCGCGTAAGGTTCGGTTTGAAGACGCAACGGGTTCCAAAAGCGGGGTCAAAAATGTTAAATATTGTCAAATACATATTGTCAATTTGTCGTTCGTGATTAGCAATCGAATGTGCCGGCTAGCCGATAACCGTATTATTTGGACCATAGGGCGCACCGGACTATAAGGGGCTGTATCAATAAACGTCTTCTAAGGCGTTTATTTTCATACATAAGGCGCATTTAATGAAACAAAACTTAACGCATTTTATCGGTACCGTGAGAAGTGTACGGCTAGTTGTTTGGTACATGTTGCAATACATGCACGACGCACGTGTGTATTTACGCACTTAAGTTGAAGAGAAAAATACACTCGCGAAGGGAATGGGAGTAGCTGAAGAGAAAAAACACACTCGTAAAGGGAATGGGAGTAGGTAATTTGATCGCAAGAAAAAAACAAGAAGTTTGCTCTCAAGAAAGAACGAGTTGAGGTAGATCAATTGTGTTGGCAGCGCTTACTGCAACATAAAACTTGTTCAGAGCTTGGTGACAAAACGCAACCTGATCCACACATTAGACGCACCGGACTATAAGGCGCACGTTCCATTTTTGATAAAATTAAAGGATTATAAGTGCGCCTTGTGGTCCGAAAAATACGGTAAGTAACATATCCATTGTTGATATACGCATTGATAATTACTTACCAGCTGCTGTTTGTGGTTCGTAGCCGATGCTGCACCACACCATCCCTAAAAATTGTACAGATCGATAAGTTTTTCGTGGCTTTAAAATTTTTTTCATGGGTAAAGATTCTCTTTTCCATGCAGAGACGTAGCCAGCCAACAATTTTCGGGGAGGGGTAGACGTTTTAAATGATAGACACAGATCAATTTAAGTGAAGAATGTTTTTCGAAATCCAACAGGATATTGGTAAAATTTTTAGTATTAAACGAGTTATAAAGAGGTTTGCTGAAATTAAGCTTCAGTGGACCGTTTTGAAATTCACTTAAAGTTTTGATAAACCCTACGGGAAACAACTGCCCCCTTTGGCCTCCTAGGCTACGTTTTTGATATGAGGCAAAGAAAAAAAGAAAACAATATTATGGTTTGCGAAAGACATTCATGACACAGTACATAAAAGGAAACATAAAATCAGCAAATGTCGAGAAGTGTCAAAGCAGTGACCTCACTTACGCCCATGACACTCGGTAAGGCTTAAAGGGTCAAAGCTTAACGCAAATGATTGTCGTTTTTCAAACAGCAAATGGAAATAGCTTTTTCTGATGACGATTTTGCCAGTGCCATCCCTAAACTAAATAAGTCATCAGGAAGTACCGTCACTGAATGAAGATAAATAGTCGTACATACACCAAATCGCTTCACTAATGCAATTTCCCGTGTTGCTACAATACTTATCTGCTGAACTCTAGCTAAGACCCGGGTTAAATTATTGACAGAATAGTTGATGCAAATCACCTAGAAGGCAGAAGTAGCTACCAGCAATCTGCCGTCGAACTCAGCAACTAAGGCAATGTGGTAACTCAGTGGATCAAACTCTATCAGGCAAGAAAGCTTGAAGTAAAAACTATATAAGAAGTAAGCCATATACTGTTTTAGTATATGGGTACAACCAACCTGGTGGGATCTGTTTGTTGTTTTCCTCTGTACTGACGTCCGATTCTCACACAGCAATTGCAAGATTCTACGCGATGTTTTTTTGCTGTTTTACTTGTGCTGCATTTGTCTGAATGATGTGAGTGAGGGCCAAAGAAGCAATTAGGCACACGTGTAGATGATGAACTACAAGATGAAACATCTGAGATAAGGCTTATTGTTTTAGCATTGGGGGCAGAGCAGCAACGAAATTTATTTTCTTCATCATAACTGCTTCCCAGACTGGATTCTGTGCTACGGTTCATATCCGGTGAGTTCCACTTATTGGTTGAGGTATCCCACGTGCATGCGGAGCTGCAGCCAGCCATCGAACAACGGATTTCTGAGTACAGGTCATCATCATAATCACTTTCACTCTCAGCTAGTTTGTACGGGTGTGAATTTCCAGTTGAAGGCGCTGGCGTTGCAGCAAGTTTCGGGTATTTTCCAGTTTTTATGAAATGGTTATCTCGTTGAATCATTCCATTTGGTTTTACTGTCATGGATTCTTTTTGACTATTATTCATTTTAACTTTTGACAAATAAACTCTTTGGTTAACTGTTTGACATTTGTGGCTACTTTTCACTTTTTTTGTTAACGAATTATGTGAAATATCAGTGTTAATGGCAATATCAATTTTAGAAGGCTCTGTCTTCTTTCTGGAGTATATTTTGCTATCTTTCCCTCCTAAAGGTGGTTTTCGAGAAACTTTTGTTGTCTGAGTTCTTTGAACACTCTGACTGGTTTTCAAACCGCCGGTGTTCTCTTCACTAGAAAACATCTCACATATACGTCGGACCATTCCAGGTTCAATACTTTTTGTTTTTCGTCTTTCTCGGTGATACTTCTCAGTTCGACGATGCTTGACAATTTCGGGGCCAACTCTATTTTTTTTCTGGCGTACAAGAACAGCTTTCACATGTTTTTCTTTAGGGATACTGCCGAGGCTAGTTGCATCAACAAAATTGACTTGCGTTTGTTTGTCCGACGATTTCACCGAATGTTTGCTGGTAGCAGTACCGGCCCAATGACTTTCTTCAACGTCAGAAGACTGAGGCAGCAGTAGCCTTGAACCACTTTTAGAGCAGTGAAGCTCGCCTTTTACAACCGAAGTCTCCTGTTTTCTAAGCTGTGCATACAAAGAGTCTACAATATGATGAGAAGTTTGCTGCGGATGTGGTGCATGAGTAGACTCAATAGCCTTTTGAGCAGAAATAGGGATCATATACACGCCTTCGTTAGCACTTTTACAGTCATTTCCTGAACTAACTGTGCCAACAAAAACACCTTGCAGTGTACATTCTGCAACGGACAGTCTCCTACCTTGAGTTACATGTCTTTGTATTCCCATCCAAGCTGCTTCAGGAACATGCTGCTGAACTGCTACTTTGTTGATAAGTTCCTCTCTATTAATTCGACCAAGTAATAGATCGTTTATAAAAGCAACTTTGTCTCTTTCTGAATATCCAAAATCAGCAACATTTATTTGAAAAGCTCGTTGATAACCTCCGAGATCGTAATGCAATCCCTCGTCTATGATCATCTTGTGCTGCTTTAAAGTAGTTTTCATAAATAAAAATAATCTCCAGGCAAAACATCACGATAAATTTAAATACAAAAAGCTTTATGACATCACATTGGTAGCTTTATTCGTAGTCACAATTAGCAAAATTCAAAATTATCAACTCGAAATTAGTGATGAGTATTTGCTTTTCTGCCACCTAACGACCAGAGTTGTAAACTAGATTGATTTTCATTGGCTTGAACTAGCCGGCTCTGCTGGCATCGGCCGCCAGAGCTATTGCCAGTTACTTGTCGAGTCAAAAATGTTGGTTAGTATGGGCGTATGTTCCTTGCCCTTGTCAAAAACGCAGCCAGGAAAAGGTGAAGTGACCCAAAGCACAGTCCAGCATATAACGCTCAGTTCTTACAATAAGTGGGGTTATGGCTTAATGAAATAACTGTTCGACCAGCATTCATATTAAAGAAGAGAATAGTCTTTTTTAAATCCTGAAAATTTCACATGAAAACTCGCCATTTTCTTCTACTTTGCTCCTGGTGATAACAATATTTTAGGGGTTAAGAGTACTCAGGCGTAATATATTTGTTCATATATATATTTGTATTTGTTCATATTTATCCTCCATTCACGAGAAAGCGAATTGTATCGCTATATTTTGGACGGGTCGTCCGCACTCGCTTGGGAGTTGCCATTTTTTGAGGTGTCTGGACCACCTGTCTTCCACATAAAGGCGGAGGCGTCCCGTTAAATGCCTTGCACAAGGACACAACAAGCGAACTTGCCGGCTTGTTCTCCACAACCTCCCATAAATGCCGAGCGCCAAGCAGGGAAGCTGTGGATACCATTTTTTAAAGTCTTTTGGTACGACTCAACAAGGGAAATGAACCACAGGTCTACCGACTGCGAGGCGGACGCTCTAACCACTACACCACCGCGCCGGTGGTGTAGTGGTTAGAGCGTATTTTAATGTTAAGATCACCTATAGTTCACTTATTACAATTTTTGTACTTTCCAGTGCATAATTAAGAAAATAGATTTAAATCTGTATGTTAGTGCTAAAGTGTGTCATTCTACTTTAGGCTTTTCGCAGGCAACATATCAGTAACAGTCTTTACTTCTTACCTTTGGTCTTAAAATGACAGTAGTAAGAACAGCTGCTGCTGGCTGTTGCGCTTTCACTAAAGTGGTACCAAACGAAGGATGTAGGCATAAATTTTTCGAGAGGGGTGCGAAAATGATTTTATGAAAATTGCACCGGTCAGTTGAAGTTCCTAACTCAGGCTGTTTCCTGTGTTCATGCAAAATCGCGATCCAGACCTTTTTTGGAGATCAATATTTTCAGAGCTACATTAGATAATTTGTTTGCTACAACTTCAAGCATGTTGATTGAAAATCATGTTTTATCTTTTCTGGAGAGGCGCGCGCATAGGAGACTCCTCCACTCACCACTGTACCAGACAGTCTGATAAAGTTGTTGCTGTGATTTTTGCCCGACCCATTCCGAGGGATTGAGGCATGGCAAAAAACCATGGAGCTAAAGAGCCCGGGAAACTCTCAAGACCTGAAGCAGAGGTCGTAGACTAACAGCGAGCACCGCAGAGTCCACAGCAGAACAGTGCAGAATGAGATGAGCGATGTCTTGAATCGGATGACCACCGGTGCTATATAAAGGATTCTCACTTCCTCCAATTATAGAGAGATACGAATGTAAGAAAAGGCTGTGTTTGTTGCAGGAAACGAGAGAGGACACAGCGAGCGTGACGAGGAAGCACAGGTTTCTCGGTGAATACTGAGGAAACCTTTTTGTCGATGAATTTTTATGAGAGTACGCGCTCACTCCGAGAAATGAGTGGATTCGAGAGGAGAGAGAGACTACTTGGGACAGTGAATGGGTGGAGCTGCGCACCCACCTGGCCAGCTTATCGGAGGTGTCATTACCTGGCAGAAATGAGTGACCAGAGACACCTTGTGGCATGAAAGCAAAGGAGGAGGAAAGAGAAGATAGTTGCCACGCCAGATATGCCAAAGAGAGTAAGATAGAAGGAAGGACGGAGGAAAGGAAAGCGTAGCAAGAACAGAGCAATAGCCTGAGAGAGGAAAAGAAACGAAAAGTGTCTTTACGGTGCTTCTGAGACCAGCGAAGAGCTTGCAAAATGGTGCAGGCTTTAGCAGAAAAACTTGAACGTTCTTGGCCTATCAAATAAAAAAGGGTGGCCTCAGCCCCACATAGTGAGCAGTTGGCAAGGATGCCACGGTCTTCTTTGCTGAAAGGAAAAGGAACAAACCCATTCAGTCCAAATCACAATATTGTGAAAATAGAAATTGTCAAGATGGAAAAGAGCCGCGCCTTGGCAAAAAAGAGAATAGTGAGAGCGGCATCATGAAATAGAAATAGTAATCTCCATACTGAAGAATGTTTGATTCCAAGGAAGAGAGCAGAGGAAGCCTCCCTAAGAAAAGTAGACCAAGGGATAAAAGATGAGAGGACGCAAAGACCTCTAGGAGGACCTGGAAAGTCTAGCTTTCACTCCAAGTCTGGCCAAGCCTGAAATGCGAAAGGAGGTTGCAAGACAACAAACCCGCTGATGAGATGACAGAGCGAAATGGTCAGGGTGACTCGTAGGGGAGGTAGGAATACTTCAGAGAAAAGAGAGATAGGGGAAGACGACAGACAGACTGGGGCAATCTCGGTGAACGCATTTCACCCGGAAAATGTGAATATCGCTGAGAAATGGAAACTACCCAAGTGAAGCATACGTGAAAACGGACCGGAAAAACTTTATAAAGAAGAGCAGAAACTTTTTTGTGGGGTCCCATGAAGAAGCAGAGATACAGCGTAAAGCCTTGAGACGAGGGAAAAACTTGGCTTTAGTGAAGAAACATGTTCAGAAAAGCAAAGAGTGCGGACGAAGGTGACTTTGCGAATGGGATTGAAGCGGTGAAGAGAGTTTAGTAAGAGATGGGCGTGGATGTTGGCCCTATGGGAATCCACCTGAAAGAAGAAGGCTTCACATATGCTTGGATGAAAGGAAGACGCCAGTGCTCACATCAGCAATGCATTCAAATCAAAGGTTCTTGAGTGGCTTCCGCAGCAGCAGATTCCAAGGGAGAAGAGGACTAAATGGGCAGGTCGTCAGCATGAAGAGAACAGCTGACGGAAGAAAATAGGGAGATCATTCATCAAGAAAAAGAGTAGAACAGGACAAAGAAACAAATCCTTGCACTGACCTGCTCCTCCAGGTCACATTGCCGGCGCACATGGAACAGAAAATCATAGGATCATCTTATTCTCTTAATCATGACCGGCAATGCTCACAAACAAAGAATGTTGCCACAAACTATCATTAATACGTTTGAAAAGTGAGAAAGAGGAGGGATCGAAACACAGTCAAAAGTGACAGTGGCGGCCAAGTGGTGGTTGTTTTCACCATTACAGAAAAAAATATCTAATGGTTAGCCTATTTCGCGATTTGTTGCTGTCCCTTTCTTATTTGTATTGGTGGTACTAAGTTTTCTGGCTTCGCTATTTGCCTTGTTTCCGGCACGCGACAAAAGTGGCTATGCCTTCCCTCAAACTCATTTACCATACTCTAGTAGAAGCCTATCAAGCCAAGTTATTTTCAAACAAATATTCTCTCTAACTTCAGTTTTATAAATTGTTAGGTTTATGGTTTTGTTCTGATTTTTTCTTCATGTTGGAATGTTATGACTTTGCTATAAGTATAGATATAAATACCTTAACAGCAAGCATAACCGCAAAAGAAAAAATCTTTGCTTTATTGTTTATCTCGGCGTGGCCTTCAGGGCCCCCATCAGCAACGTCGAGTTTAAGAGTGTCGGTTCAGCCGGCCAAGCCTGCTTCACCCATTAGGCACTTTAGTGAAAAGTAACGAAAAGTCATAAGATGCGTTTTTCTGTACATAAGATTTTCACGACTTGGTTCCCCTTTTTTGTGATAGAATTTCTTTCTCAAGGTCCTAACTATGCCTAAGGTCTATCTGCTTTGTTCATTGCATGCGTAAATCCAAGGGGGTTTTGCGTTTCGCCTTTGTTTAGAAGTAGGGAACACATTTCGGATATTAAGCTATTCTGAAGTAAAACAGCAAAAATGTTTTTCATGAGATGCGATTTCACACAGGGACCTTGTTTTCTTTTGATTTCTTTTAAACTTTCTTAAGTCCTTGCTTTTACCAAATTTTGAGGGTTTGATCCTTATAGCTCGAACCAATAATATATTCCATGAAGTGCAATTTGCCACAGTGACGTTGTTTTCTTTTGATTGCTTCTCAAACTTTCTCAAGTATCTGCTATCTACGCACTATGCTGCATATTCGTTTTTCCTAGCCTGGATGTGCTCAGAGGAGTTGAAAGAGTCCTTACTTATCCCAAAATTTATAAATTTGATCTTGGTATGGCTAGAATGATACTATCAATTAAAATATAAACAATATTTTCTCCAAGTGTGGTGCGATTATACCCAGGCAGGTCATGTCATCACCTGCGCCGAGTTAAAACGTATCAATTAAGGCAGCTGTGCCGGTATCAGTTCGGGCCATAGCATGAAAAGTGGCCGCGTCTTTTCCCAAAGTCGTAAAACCTATTCTAATGAGCGCCTATTTAGACCTTTTTAAATAAAAATGTTTCCATTTAATCTAATTTTATAAATTGATGGTAGCATTGTCTAATATTGATCTTTCCTAAAACTTAGTATTTTATTACATTTAATTTTGCACCATACTTCTTAATGAAGATTAGTGTTTCGTACCGATCCAAAAGCATATTATTTACAAATATTAGTAATGGGCTGTGTCATATCCAGGGGGCTCCTATGCGCGCGCCCCCGCTCTCAAAAACAGTAAGATGTCAATTTCATCGATTTTTTGCCAAAAATTATTCTCGCGTTCCTTCTTCAGGAAATTGTGGAAGGTGCAGCCATGATTGTAGCTGCTGCATGCATTTGTCCAAATTTAGCTCTGTAGACGCTCGATCTCAAAAAAAAGGTGATTACTGTATACTTTGGCAAAACTTATACCACCGCCGACATCGATCTCCACAAAAAGGTCAACACTGCCCATTTCCGGACATTTTTGAGCACTGTGTTGATCCTTCGCCGACCTCCAAAAACAAATGTCTCTCGCCCCTCTAAAAATTTCTGCGTGCGATGTCATTTTAGATTATGACTAAACAGTGATTTGTAAAAAGATCGAAAGCAAAAGAAAAAAAAAGCATGCTTAAAAAACTCTTAAATCAGTGTTTCTTAACCTTTTTGGCGCTTGTACCCCTTAAAATTTTGTGAAATGTTTTTGTACCCCTAGACCAGTGTTTCCCAAACCGTGCGCCGCGAAGATTCGCAGGTGTGCCGCGAGTCTTTTTAATGTGGCTTCTGTTGATACCATTTTTCTACCAATATCGAGAAAATGACCTCCAAAAAAAAGTTTAGGAATCACTGCCCTAGAGTTTAAAATACCCATTATTCTGACGGCTCATCTCGTACCCCCTGCTTTGGTGTTTCGTAACCCCGGTTAAAAACCCCGGTCTTAAATGAATAAGCGCTTGTTGCACCTTGGTACTGCGTAAAAGTTATGAAATTACTTTTAGCAAAAATTAACGTTTCTTTAACCCTTTCCGGTCCTATTTTTGGGAGCCTTAGGTTTTAGCCAGGTCCAACTTTTTTTTTAATAATTTAATTTTAAAAAGCGTTTTGGCATGCATAAAAAATCGATGCTTGAAAAAAAAAGGTTTTATTTACTTGATTTACATCTGGTAGTCCTTTTTGGCGGATTAGTAAAGCTCATAACGCTTGAAAAGCAAACAGATGTCAGGAGTAGCTAAGAAGTTCAGAGACTTTTAAAATAAACCTTGTCGCCTGAGAGGCGACATAGGACCTATAGGGGAAAAAACCAATGTCGCCTCAGAAGCGACATAGGACAGGAAAGGGTAAAACGCATTCGATTAAAAACAAGAGTATGGCGGGTGTGCATAGCTACTACATGTCTATCAAGTTTATCGCGTGCTGACAACGTCTTACTTACCCTGTTTGCACCATAGGCGTTCTTAAACTACACAGACTTTTATCCGTTAAATTCAGCAACTTCTTGAAAGCCGGTCAAAGTTGTGAGAGGGCGTCAAGGTAGTTCATATTTATTTTCAAGATTGAACAATCAATTCATAAAGGGCGTTGAGCTACTGAAACTTCATCACTGCATATCAGTTTAGGATAATAAATTATTTCATCATTTAAGGTCACTCTGCATCAAATTAATTAGTGATTGAGTTGATTAAATTTTATGCGAACAATGTAACTGGCGATACCATACCGGTACCACCAACCCACAACAACTTCTTTTTTATAATCTAAAATTTAAAATGAAAATGTTTATTTTAGTCCTAGCTGTATGACTTAAAACTACAACCGGCGACAGGGCTTATACGCCTTGAAACGTGAAGAAGCTGTCTCTAAGCTGTCGTTGCTCCCAGGTCACCCTTGGGCAAGGTGCAGCACCTGAAAGCCTCCCCTGTTAGAGTTACAACATGACAGTTTTTTTTATCTTTAACAAATTTTGCGGCACCTTGTACATACTGTATAATATGCTTTTCTTCGTGTGTGTTTTTACTTATCTGCTACCTTACAGGTGTGGTGGCCATACCATTATCTTCAAATTTAAACTAAATTTTTTTCATGTGCATGTACGATTAACGTATATCATTTTGCCATCGTCTCCTTTTTTGTCTGTCCACTGCTATCAATTTAATTTTCTATGTATGCTGTTTTGGGCAAAAATAAAATGATTGACTGAGACCTGTTAAAGTTCACCATTATTGTAGCTTGAAAGTAGTCTTGCTTGTCAGGGATCTACCGAACCAAATTACTCTGGCGAATCAATCCTTCCTTTTGTCATACATTGATTAATTTGCCGTACAGGAGCTTACTGAATATTTAAAACCAGTTTGCCCCTCGACCACTGCAATTCAGCTGAAGAAATTAACTGTTAATGAGTTTTTCGGTGAGTGGCTGAAGTCTAAGTCCAATTACAGCGCAAGAGTGTGAACAATGTTTTTTTGGCATTGGCTATGCTTCATGCCATGGAACGAAGAGATACAAGTTTATTATCCAAAGCGGCTTTTTTGGCTGCAATATTTGTTGATCCAAGGTATCAGGTGCTTCTAAAATATTCTCAGAAAATAGTTGCAAAAGCCCATTTGGCAGCATTTGGACACGCTTAAAAATGCTGCAGGAGTCAGTTGACACGACTGATGTAGAATGTCTAGACTCATCTTCAGAATCTGCAAATACATCTACTCCTGCATGTAGGGTTGATATTATTGATGAGATAACGCCATTTCGAATGCGTGCAATGCCAGCTCATCGCAATCACCACGGGAAAAGCAAAAGTAACTGAGATGATTAAGTGCTTCCGCAACCAAGGCCGTTTCTACAGGAACACTAACATATTTGAATGGTGGGTCAAGCAAGCAGAAACCGTTCCCTAACGTGTTGCAAATGTTGCTCCCGCTTTACCAGTTACTCAAGCCAACGTTGAAAGATCTTTTTTGGGTATAAATCTCCTTCTATATGAGTTGAAACCTGCACTTAAAGAAGACATGATCGAGGTTATAATGTTTCAGCGTTACAACACATAAACCGTTGGTTTGCAATATAATTGAACTAGTTTTCAAAAACGTTTGAACAATTTTCTTTACTATTTGTTCTTTCTTTGCTGTTTTTGTCTTTTGATGATGATAAGTTGATAGCATCAATGTCATTACTGCTTTGTTCGTTAGGTGTAAATTCAATTAGGGTATTATCGAGCTGATGTCTTTTACTGTTAAATGAAGTAGTTGGTTGGAGATTGGTTGAGTTACGCAGGATTCTCCAAAAGAAGTAAAATTAGCCTAGTCTTTCTACTTTTACTGATATTTATCTCAGCACACTTTTGCTGTTACGTAAGTACAAAATTTCAGCAAATTGATTGGTACGGAAAGAAACGACATTACGGTACGGAAATTTTCCGTACCATA
This sequence comes from Trididemnum clinides, assembly GCA_963675345.1. NCBI lineage: Eukaryota > Metazoa > Chordata > Ascidiacea > Aplousobranchia > Didemnidae > Trididemnum > Trididemnum clinides. Next base: position 44,332,261 of record OY776285.1, on the reverse strand, counting down.
CTATTACGTACGGTAATGCAGTAAAGTACAGAATTCAAGTACAATATTTTTTTGGAAAAACGGAGTACGGAAAACCATTCCGTACGGTATCGTACTAAATCTCCTGGTGCCCACCACTATTAATTTGCAATTACCGATACTTTTTGCTTTTACTCAAGTAAAATCACCTCGATCACTTTCAACTTTTTGTGAATAAGTAAAAATAATCATACTCAAGTAGATTTTTAAGTTACTCTAATTATAGCTCTTTACCATGCTTTTAAATTTGCCCTGTGTAAAATTTAGAATCATAATTATTCCAAAAATTGATGACTTTTTGCTCAAACAGATAATTGCAAGTTAAGCCAACAAAGTAATAGAAGTATGGTGTTTGTTGTCTCCTGTTTGTTTGGTTCAGTGTTGCCAAGTGAGAAAATTCGTCCCCAATTTTTGAACATTAGGGGAATATAAATGTCCGTGGGGAAAAATTATTTTATCCATCGAAAACTGGGGAAGTTTGAAGGTGTTGGAAGAACATTAGGTATGGAAAGAAAAAGGTGAACTCCCACTGTTAGAACAGCTGCAGAAGTGGTGAAAAATGGGTATTTTGAGCTGTAGAAAAAATTCGCTGCCACTATACAACCCAAAATTAGCGACTGCTTGAGGTTGATCTCCCTCCCCAAAAAAGTCATCGCCAGCTAATTGCTGCGGCGACGAATGTTTTGTCTTATGGCATATGTAATTTTGGGCAAATCTTTCTTTGGAGATATTTGATGTGAATCTGACGCGATGGCGTAATGGTTAGAGCGTCCGCTTTGCAATCGGTAGACCTGGGGCTCAATCCCCTTGTCGAGTCATAGCAAAAGACTTTAAAAAATAGTATCCACAGCTTCCCTGCTTGGCGCTTGGCATATAGGGTAGGGTGTGGAGAACAAGCCGGCAAGTTCGCTTGTTGTATCCTTGGGCAAGACATTTAACGGGACGCCTCCGCCTTTATTTGGAAAACAGGTGGGCCAGACATATCGCAAATAGCAACTCCCGAGCGAGTGCGGACGTTCCGTCCAAAATATATTCGCTTTCTCGTGAATGGAGGATAAACATGTCAAAAAAATCTATAAAGTGGGGAAATTTTTAGACTTTATTGGGGAAAAGCACTAGCAAGAATCTGGCAACACTAGTTTAGTTTCAAGGCGAATATTACAACAGAGATGGACACAAAGCGGTACTTACGACATGCATGGGCACGTGCGGCTTTAACTCAAACTGATGGCAGTTTTTTTGTTTTAGAACGAATGTTGGTGACTCCATGCATTCTACTACTTACTGTGTGAGCCAGAGTTTCTCTAAAATGTAAATGTAGGCTTAAATTTAAGATATAGGTTACTAGGTTGCAGCTTTAATGACTTGATTTTTTTGTAATTATTTAACTGTTTAAGCTTGGCCCAAATGGGCAAGACTTGCATATTAGCCTAACTAACAAGTAAATTGGTCGATCTTGGCGGCATCCAGTATTATGTTGGCTTTAATAAATTTTTCAGGTTTCTCAAACCAACATAAACTAGGAATATCGCATTCACTATTTTATTTTGCCAGTTGGTAGTACTGCGTGTTAGCCTACACAGTGCTTTAGATAAAAAGTTATGTGCAGTTACTGTGAAACTTAGTCTTTGGATTTTGATTATCAGACCATTTCTTTGCTTTGTGACAATATATTGGCGTATTCCTCACTGAATTAGTTTCTGGTACAATTTTTTTGTATTGGTTATGTTTATCCTCCATTCATGAAAAAGCAAATTGTATTGCTACATTTTGAACAGGATATCCGCAGGTCTCAAAACTTCATCAAAGGTTGTGATTTTTTCTATTACAAGGTAGCTGATTAGTGCAATGCACACAATGTTAGACAATGGATACAATAAACTGCCTTGGCAAATGCTTGTTCTTAAAGAATTTTCAAAATTGGTTTTATTGCCATTGAAGAAACAATTCACTTTTTATATTTTCACTTTTTACCTTCTTGTTAATTGAACAACTGCAATCAGGGGTGCATGCAGAAATTTATTGAGGAGGATATAGAAATGATGTTTTACAAATTTTACTGGACAGTTGCAGTGAAGGCCTTTTTTGCTTTGGAGATCAATATTCTGAGTGCTGTATCATGAGAATTGTTTGTTAACATTACAAGCATCTTCTCCTTTGACTTCTCCCTATTCGGGGCACCACAGCACAAAAGTATTTTCTATTTGACCCAATTGACTTTGTCTCCCTCCTTAGCTCCAACCCTTTCCATGTCTTCTCTTGCCAAATCCATCCACCTTCTCCTTGGCCTTTCTTTTTTCCTGCTATCTGGCACTGCCTTCTCCATCATCCCTTTTCCCATTTAGCCTTCTTCTCTTTTTCACATGTCCATATCAGGTTAGCCTTGCATTCTAAAGTTTGTCTCCTAGCTTTGCAATTTTTGCAGTCCCTCTCACGTATTCATTTCTTATCTTGTCCTTTCTTGTCACTCCCAGTGCCCATCTCACCATTTTCAACTCTGCAGTTTCCATTTTTCTCATCTGTCTTTTTGTCACTGCCACTGTTTCCATTCCATAAAGCATGGCTGGTCTAACAACACTTGTACATTTTACCTTCAACCCTTGCTAATAACTCCCTGTTGCACAGAACTCCAGACACCTTCCAACTCATCCATTCTGCTTGAATCCTTCTCACTTCTTCTTTACATCTTCCATTGCTACTAACTGTCAAACTCAGGTATTTGAAGTTTTTCACTTTCTTTACCTTTTCTCCTTGCAACTTCAACTCTTCTCAATCATCCACACCTCCAGCCTTCAAATACTTGGTCTTGCTCCAGCTAACTTGCAGGCCTCTTCTCTCTAGTGCATTTCTCCAAATCTCCAGATCATCCTCTAGCTCCCTATGATTTTGCCTAGATAGCACTATGTCATCTGCAAACAGCATATCCCATGATGCGTCCTTCCTGATGTCTTTTGTCAGCTTGTCCATGATGACGGCAAAAAGGAATGGGCTGAGTACTGAGCCTTGGTGAAGTCGAACACCTACATCAAATTTCTCAGTCATCCCTGCTGCACTTCTCACAGTTGTTGTCTCTCTGTCATACATATCCTAAATAATCCTTATGTAGCACTCTGATGCTTCAGCTAACCGCAAGCATTCCCACAGTTCCTCTCTGGGTATCCTGTCAAATGCCTTCTCCAAGTCAATAAAGGCAAAGTGCACTGCTTTCTGCCCTTCAGTCCACTTTTCAAACAGCATCCTTAAACAGAAGATTGCATCAGTGGTACTCCTTCCAGGCATGAAACCAAATTGTTGCTCAGCAATTGTCACTGCCTTGTTTATCCTTGCTTCTCTTACCCTCTCCCACAGTTTCATATTGTGGCTCATCAACTTGATTCCCTGGGGTAATTTGCACATTCCTTGATGTCTCCTTTACCTTTGTACAAAGGTATGAGCACACTCCTCCTCCATTCATCTGGCATCTTCTTCCTTCATAGGAGTCTATTGAAGAAGTTTACTAGAAACTCCACACCTTTATTCCCTAGAACAATCCATGCTTCCACTGGTATGTCATCAGATCCTTGACCCTTTCCCTTCATCTTCCTCAACCCAGCATAATGGCAGAAAATTACAAGCAGTTAGGATTACAAGCATAATGGCAGAAAATGACATTTTGCGTTTTGCTGAAGGGGTGCACGTATGGGATCCCCCATTAGTACACCACTGATGACAATATCCAGCAACATATATGATAACTGAAAGGTGGGCATGAGCTTTATGTGAAGCCTTGTCTGTTATAGATATTGGTATATCAGAATGAGTGCACAAACCTTGAAGTTGATTCCAATCAATAGAGAATAGTTTAAGGTCACAGCACTACCACTTAGCTTAAGTTTTATTGATCACATATATTCTTTTAACTCTCTCAGACTTGGCAAAAAGAAACCTCATATTTTCCTCCTGCAAGCTGTCTGTTGCCCAAATTGCGCTCTTAGACATTTTGTTGAAATTTTTCCAGCAACACATAATCTGCACCAAATTCATTTCTATTAACCCAGGGTCTCTTGTTACCTCAGATCTCATCACATGCAAAAATTTCCAATTTTTTTCACACATATGCAAACATTGGTCCTACATGGTCAAGGCATTTGCTTTTGCAGAGGTTACAATTTGGATTTCTGGGAAGAGCAGGACTAACAGTATGATTTTTTGTCACAATGTACATCTTATGGGCAGTGGCTACCATATCAACCCTAATACTTAAGCTTCCAACACTAAAGTGCTGCCAAAGAAATGTTATTAGATACTGCATCATTTAGACAGTGACTAAAAAACTGGTGCTGGTAACCTATTTTATTTTTCAATCCTAAAGTGCTGGCAAAGCAGCTTACGTTTAGAAATCATATTAGACCATGTGCTGGAGTGGCTAAATGGCCTGGTGGATAGTGTTGCTGCCATTAATCAACATGATCAAGGGTTTGATTTTGGTTGGGTTCTTTTTTTTTGTTGAGTTTAGATTGTTTTTTAGGGACAATGCTATGCAGAAATTTTTTTGTTTTTCAAGTCGTGTAACAGGAGTGTATACTGCTATGGGTAGGGGGCTTGTACCTAAAACGCATTGAAAGTGCACACTAAACGTTAAGTGTTGCAATAACTAATAACATTTTTTGCCGGCATTTTATTGTGGAAAGCTAAAATTCCAGGACTAGGACTGTAGCCACTGCCCAACATTTAATATTCAGCGTGCACTCCCAACATCCTCTATGTATCAAGAGCCACCCCCAGCAGGCAGACTCATACTAAAATTGCTGATGCTAAAATAGTAAAAAAAAAAGAAAAAAATTGCTGCATTGCATTCTCACAACAATCCAATTAAAACTTCACCAAAAATAAAGAATCCAATTTATATTTGAATTCATGATCATCCCATTTGAAGCCAGTGGTACTATCTGCTGCTCAAGCAATTGTGTTGAATACAGGGTGTTCAGTATTTATCGTTACAACTTCAAATGTCTGTATTTGGGAAATGGAACATCCAGTTAGAATTGCTCATGTGAAAAATTGTTACAGAAAGTGTATAGATTCAGTACAAAGACAATTTATTCAATATGCTTTCCGTCTGAATCAATTTCAAGCGGGAGACGTTTCGAAAAGGACTTGCATGAGTCACAAATGACATCCTGAGGCATTTTCAACCATTCCTTCAGTAGTTTCGACTTCAGTGCCTCCAAATTTGTATGATGTGTTCCTGAGACCTTGCTCTGGAGATATCCCCAGATACCAAAGTCAAGAGGATTTAAATCAACTGATGAAGGGGGCCATTCATCTTTTGAAATGAAGTTGGGAACATTGGATGACAGCCACTCCTGAGTCTTTTTAACCCCATGGGAGGGTGCCGAATCTTGTTGAAATGTCCAAGGTCATTTTTTGTAGTGTTCTTTTGCCCATGGCAACAATAAATCAACAAGAATGTCATTGTGATAATTCTCTTGGTTCAGTTTGACTCCTTGTTTGACGAAAACCAAAGGACTTCTTCCAGACTTGGTAACGATGGCCCAGACCATTACAGATGCTGCTCCTTGGGCCCAAGTGACTGTTCAAGGTTCCATCTCACCATCACTTGACCAAACACAGTCATTCTGGGGATTCACATGGTGTTGAACATCAAATTTCTTTTCATCGCTGAAAACAACATTTGGAAGCGTGCCTGTCTCAATGTGGGATAACAGAATTTTGGCTCTGGCAAGGCATTTCTCTGCAGTTTTGGATGATAATAACTGCCTCTCACGTGTTTGTATGGGGACATCTGCAGATCTTTAGGAAGAATCATAAACATGGTCCCCTGTGACACTTTTGCCTTTTACCAGAAGGATCTCTTGGGATTTCTCCTGACTTTCTCCTTGGTAGCTTTTACCAATTTTGCGGTCCTAGCACTTTGAGGACAGCCTTGTCCTGGTCGATTTTGCACATTACCTCTTTCTTTATACCTTTTAAGAGTCCTCCAGACTAGCATTCTGTTCACTTTCAGATCCTTACAACTTTCTTTATGAGATTTCCTTGCCTTAAAAAGCTCAACAATCGCAATTCGTTGTCTAAATATTTAGCCTTAGTTGAATTTACTTATCTGAAAGATTTTAGATTAAATATAAAGTATCAAAAGTAAGTTACATTGAACAAAACATAGAAAATTTTCAATTTTAAATAAACTGTAACACTAAATATTGAACACTACATAGAAAATTTTCAATTTGAAATACACTGTAGCGCTAGATATTGAACACCCTGTATACTCTCTAAACAAAGTCACTTTCCACCGTAGTGCTGGCACTGGTACTATAGTTTGGAGACCAATCCATCTAACAACTCTAACAGCTGCAGACCTAACTGATTTTCTCGGAATATTGATTTCAATCAGGTGACAGACCAGATTACAGCTGAGCATAGTTAACTTAAAGCTGTCAGATTGTGGGCTCAAAAGTTCATTTCAAATATCGCAATATTGTGTTAAACAATTTTTTGATTTAAAAGTTTATAAACTCTGCACCTTCATTCAAATACATATTCATCACTTCCACCTCCCTACCTTGCCATAAAATTGCTAATTGTTTACCAAAGAATTGTACTCGGTAATCCTGGATATCCTCACTTGCTAATTTCAACCAATCAGACACTTTTAACAGTTTTGGTTGACTGCACACATCGCAATGCATGGCTGTCATCCACACAATGTGATGATGATAAAGTTGATATACTGATGCTTGCGTCATGAGTTAAATGCAACCAATCAAGATTTGTTTACCAGTATTTGGTAGTACTTTATTAAGTTGTACCAGGTTTACCAGTAGTACTTTATTAAGATCAATCAAAAATAATGTAAGTAGTGTTTAAATATTGTTAAATTTGTTTAAATAAACTTATTATAACAACGTTCAAATACATTACGTCATCCCAAAAAGAAATTACATCGTCAATATGGTACAAGTGAAGCATTATTTCCATCATATTTGTCAGAGTATTTGTGGCATCAGTGCATGAGACCTGACAAATTTGGTGAAATGTTGCATTTCATAGCACAAATTTATGTCTTTTAATTTTCATTTCAATAAAGTAGCTGCTTGGACTACAAATTTTTTTTACTTGAGTTTCCGACACTAAACTTAAAGATTACCCCAGTATTTTAGTGTCTGAAACTGAAATACAGGTGCCAGCACTGTAGCCACTGCCTTACTGTTAAACTGAAGATGATAGATTCTTGTTATTGCTCATGGAATACAATTAAAATGGAGTGCAAAATATAAAAAAAATTTTTGATCTTGTGTTATTTGCAGGAAAGATAATGAACTCAGAAGTGTGGTGATGGCAAATACTTTACTTACATTGCTACACTCCATCATGGCAACACAATGTTTATAAGAGATGTCGCACTGCCCTAGAAGTAATTTTGTCAAAACTAAGAAAGAACTATGCTTAATTTTTTCTTCACTATCTTTCACTCATAAAATAATTGAAAATTTTGCCAGCAAAAAAAAAATTTTAAGAGCACTGAAAAAAGTTGCCACAAACTGCCTGGCTTTTTATTGCACTGTTGAATTTTAAGAAGTGGTTATTTGGTCGTTGATGGCATTTTACCCTTAAAGGCTATTTGGTCGTAACCGTTTAAATGTGTGTTTATATAGCCATAATTGCTACAATTACAGTAGTGACACTGTGGTGCGTGGATAGTGCAGCTGCATTTCAGGTTATGAATTGGAATATTTGCTGACCAGGCGCTTAGACAAAGGTAAGTGTGCACTGGAGTGGGGGCCTGGTGTGTGAATGTATGGGGTGGTGTACACTGGGAGGGAGTATACAATGTGGGGAAGTGTAAATTGGGGGTGCACTTTTTTTATTCATCATTAAATTTGCGCAATCATAAATGACCAAAAGTCACATGTTTAATATGCCATTAAAATTGACCAATCACAAATGCCTCACGGCAAATAGCCTACAAGGGTAAAATGCTGTTAATGGCAAAATAGCCACTGTCTAAATTTTAACTGTGAATCTGAAGAACATTTTTTTGCTAATTTACACCATTTTTGTGCTTGAATTGACCATGCTACATTGTATCATTGACCATGCTATATTGCATCAATCATAAGCTAAAACTTTTAGAATCTGACAGCTAATAGGCCCACATTATTAGGTAATAATCACAGACTCACAGGAAACATAATGAAAGTGTATTTGTTAAGATAAAAATGTATTTTGCCCCAAATTACATATTTACACACCTAAATGCAGGAAATGGGTATAGAATATTTTGTTTTGCATGAAACAAGCCTGCAGCTTGTTTAAGGTGGACATTTTTACATAGTCTGGTAGCAGAATGAGAAGATGACAAAAAAGTTGATAGATTAGGCTTGTACCAATAATATAAGGGCTGAAAAAATAATGGTAAAAAATATATATCTTCTGACACCAATAAATTATAGCAACCAAACTGCCAGGTGCCAAACAAAGGAATGATAACTACTTGGTCAGTATGTTCATTGCCTACATCTGGAAAAATCTTCATTTCCATGTATAAGCATTGCCCAGCTTAGCTGTGTATTGTATCGGTATCATTCCAATTCTGGTTAATTGTCATACTGGTATACACAGCTAAACTGGGCAATGCTTATATATATATCTTGAAATCCACGCTGTTGTTACAGCAAGCAACTAATGAATTAAAATTCATTTTAATTCGTAAAACATGTTAAATTTTGAACGTTTTCGACTTTCATAAAGCCCTTTTCAAGAATTAAAATCAATAGATGTGACCTAATAAATTAAAATAACCATGATTTCAAATAATACACATTGTGAAGATAAAATATTTCTAAAGGCTAGAAAAAGGTAGCAAACTTTAAAGTAAATAAATAGGTAGAAGAAATCGAACGCAAACATTTTCAAGCACAATAAAATTGGGATTGCAGCATTACAGAGCAGGCAAGCACTTCAAAATTATGTGAAAAGTCTAATATGGAATGTAGTGTTACAATTGCAATATTGTAATTATAAGCAGGCAGTTATTTTCCATAGACCTAGTCTCTCTTGTTACCTCAGATCTCATCATATGCAGAATTGTGCTTTTTGCATAATTTTGAAGAAATACAACTTTTTGCATAAAAGTACAATATGGAATGTGGTGTTACAATTACAATTATTGTAATTGTAACACTACATTCTATTTGAACATTTTATATAATTTTAAAGTGCTTGCCAGCACTGTAATGCTACAATCCCAATTTTATTGTGCTTAAAATTTTTTGCGTCCGATCTCTCCATCCTATTTACATATATTTTAAAGTTAGCTATGTTTTTACAGCTTTTAGAAATATATCTTTGCAATCTATTATTTGAAATTATTGTTGATTATTTTAATTTGTTACATCACATTTACAAATTTTAATTCTTGAAAAGGGCTTTATGAAAGTCAAAAATGTTCAAAATTTAACATGTTTTACGAATAGAAATTACTTTTAATTCATTAAAGTTTCTTGCTGTAACAACAGTGTGGATTTTAACTACAATTTAAGTACAAAGATTGCAGAAATGTGAAATTTTTGGGAGTCAAAAAAAGCATTACCGTCAAATTAGGTCATTGAATTGCACTAAACTATGCAACTCTATTTAATAGGCCTAACTCAGTTGATCTAAAGATAAATCATCTGAGTTTTGTAGTTCAGTTGTATTTTTTTTGTATTTTCGTAAATTCAGATTTCTACATTTTAGTGTTGCCTGCTAAACTGGTAAAGCATAGCCCAATGTGTTGTTTAGGCATATAGGGTTCTGTGATAGACCTAAATCTTTTTGTTTTGCTGCATCGTTTATTTAGGCCTACTGATTGTTAGCAAAATTTGAGTGATCGTTTGTGTAGCTTTGCAGTTTTCTCTAAATCAGCATTTGGACTACAATCCACTTTAAGATTAGTTTTAGATGATTTTAGAGTAGTCAGTGCTTTTGTCGTTGCTTGGAAATATAAAAGATACAAGTCAAGAAACATGGCGAGAATGTCCACTCTATTTCAATTCATCAAAAAAAATTATTAGGTCATAAGTTCAGCTATCTCTGCAATGCAGCAAGTTAGTTTGAAGTTGTTTACTTCACATTAGAAATATATGTTTAAAGCAGTGCTCCTCAACCCCGAGTCTGTGGACTCGTTTGATTCCACACCAGGGTCTGGATGAGTCTGTGAGTTTTGGTAATTTTTGTTTAATTATTGTCTGCGCTTGTCACTCACATTCTGTTTATCATATGTTGTTCGTCCATCTGGTGAAATACCTTTCACAATTCCATGAGGTATTCAAACAGTGATGAAATAATGAACTTTATTGCAATATTTCAGATAAGCTTTGCCTCAGTTTTCACAGTTTTTTTGCATTTTTCTTGCCTTACCAAATTTTGCAATCCTAGATATTCTTTTTGACATCATGAAAGCATTTTACTCCTTCTTTTTGCCCAATCAGCTAAATGTTTTTGTGGTGAAAGGACGAGTTTCAAGCCAAATTATAACGATGTTAACATGTTAATTTATAATTGTATATTTATTCATGACGTAATGAAAGCGGATGTTTGGTTGTAATGATAAATACTTGAAGCTTGGATTTACTTCGGTTAGGTAAATGGTGAAATACGGCCTCAATATGTCTTGTGCTTAAGGTTTGGTCACAGCTCTTTGAAAGAAGCAAAACTTCATCGGCACCTAGAATCAAACCATAAAAAATTTATTGACAAAGAAAAAAAATCATCAGGAAAAGTGAAGTCACATTGATAGTCCATATGCTTTGGAAAGAGTAGTTAACTTTCACGTTTAAGCATAGCGTGCTTCTTTTTTTGTTTCTTGAAAAATTGCTTTTGCAAAATCACCTCATACAGTGAGAGAAAACGTGATTAAACTAGCAGTTGTGGCAATGGCCAGATAATATGTTGTGATGCTTTTCCTAATAAGTGGGCCACATTTCTTTGTCAAACAGCACCATCAAGTGCTATATCCAAGAAATGTCAGAAGATGTTCTGCTATAAACTATTGCTTGTGTGAAACTTGTGGGAATTTTAGTTTACGCAAGATGAAACCACAGATGCTGAAAATAAAATCCCGTTGCCTGCACACTCGTTTGTTTTGTATCTTGTATAATGAAATCGGAGCACAACACAGCAGACCTTTGCTCCTTTTGAACATTTGGTGGTTATCGCCAGGACGAGTGCTAGAGAGAATGGCAAACCTACGGGATAAAATCAGCATCTTTTAAAAAAAAGAACCATGAACTTGCTGATTGGTTAAGTGACGACAAATGGTTGCAAAATTGCTTTTCTTGGCTGGTTTTTTCAGCCATATAAACCTACTTAATGGCTCTATGCTGGCTAAAGATACTCTTATTTTTCGATGTATCAGAAGGCATTGAAGCATTCTAAGGTAATATAAAATTGAAGATGCATTGAACGGAAAGTAGAAAGTTGGCTGCTTTTTCAGCATTGAAGTTATTGTTTTTCAGCATATTTGTCAAATGAAAAATATTGATTTGTGTGGCATTTGTCAGATCTTTGTTTAGTACCTCACTACATTTGTTTCTGAGTTGGATATATATACATTTTCTTCTCACAACTACAGCTACGTATTTAACTAGGTGCGAAGTACAACTGTAGTGTCAGCACTAACGGTGCATTCAGAATGAACTGCATTGCTGCACAATTGATGGAATTGCAAAGTCGACAGATATGGAGAGACAAGTTTAGAACTATTGTTCTGACTCAATTTTGGGCAAATGCTCAGTCTGTGGAACCTAATCTTTCTGATCTCCGCAGGCAAGCACCAACAGCTCTTTGGGATTTTCCGTCTACATACTTGTGTAAAGCTAGTTTTTCAGCATTGGCTATGGTTAAAACCAAGTACCACAATCAACTTTAACCAAAGATGATATCAGATGTGCATTGACGACCATAATTCTTGATTTTGGCAAACTTGTGAAACAAAAAGCAAGGTTCTCATTAAGATAGATGTACAGTGCGTGCATGCCCAATAAATGAACTGGTTTTGCTTTTCAACTTGCTGTTATAGTGTTAAATTTATTTTCACTTCTGTTCTTTGAGTCCGTAAATACTTAAAGCTAATGTTGAAATAGTCTCAAGCTAAAATGGTTGGGAATCGCTGGTCTAAAATTTCTGAAGAGTAAAAAAGAAAATAGCAAAAATGTGACATAGACCTATTCTGTTTTCAACAAAGCAGCAGTGTTCTTTACAAACGCGAAAAAAGTGCGAATTTGCAAAACATGTACGCCGGATTCGCAGATAAAATTTGGCGATACGTAAAAAGTCCGGCGGTATTCGGTAATTTTTTTCAGTCAAAATTTTTGCAATTTTGCTAGCAAAATTTTCAACCACCTGCTTAATGCGTGGGAGACGGTAAATGGGAATCCATGTTTGGACTGACGCTTTTTTAGGGCAGTGCAACTTCCCGCCTAAACATTGCGTGGTTGTGATGTGACGGCGACTTAAATAACTTATGTTTACAAATTGTATAAAACAATTTGCATACAAATTGTACGAATCGTTTGTTTAACAAATTGTCTCTTGAGCAATTAACATAAAAAAAATCTAGTTTTTTTTTCTTTACTTTTCCCGGTCAATTTCAATCATAGCCAAAGAGCAATAATGTCAAAGAGCTCTCAAACTTCAATTTAACACAAGACCTGATTTTCCGAGGAAAATTGGAAACTGGAAGTGGTTAAAATGTATGTTTTCTTTCGTGTTTGAAAAGATACAAAAAAAAACACATTGCTCTCGGCTTCAGATTTGCACAAAAAACACCATTTTTTGAGGGAGTGGTTTTTTTTTTTTAATTACAAATAAACAAAATTTCACACTCGCCAGGTATGAAAAATAAGAGTAAAAAACAATACTTCTAACCAATTTTAGTTTTAAATACCACCCAAAATGTTTTTGAAATAAAATGTGGCTGACAGCTTCGTGTCGTGATAGCTTGGCAGTCATGATTGAAATAAGTCCCGAAATGTAAAGAAAAAAGTGTGGATTGTTGTTTCGATCTTTTTGAAAACGTTTTACGTTAAAATGTAGCTTTTTCATATGTTAATTGCTTGAAAGGTAATTTGTAATACAGTGAAATGTGCCAATAATTTTGGGGGATTTTAAAAAATTACCGTTCACGATTGACTATTCCAAAACTGTCTTTTGATTCAACATTAAGATGTATCATTGTATCATCTAATCACGTTTACCAGTGTAAAGAAAAATCATTAAATAGTCGAAAACGCTCAGAAAGTTGCGCACTGCGCGAAGAAGCCTTCCTTTTAAGCGTGATTTGCGTGCGCGGCTATTGACGTCTTTTAAATGTGCCTGTAGTCAGTGGCGCCGGATAAAGTAGGCGGGGTCCCGCAAAAATTTTTCCGAAAAGGGCAGCTCCCTCACAAATGCAGTAATACTATGTGGTTTAGATGAGAATGGACTTTACTTTTTTGCAGTGAGCGCCTCTAAGTGAGACCGTGTAATTTTATGCGTAGTAGCAAATATCAGCTTTGCAATTTTTTACTAGACCTGAAAGCTCGTTTACCAAACTCGCGCATATCCGCGTCCATGAGTTTCTCTGTTTTCTTTACTTTGGTTAAGTTTCAAATGCTTTTGACTAAGACAGAATTCTTTTCACGCATTCGGTCAATGGTTAATTAAAACTTATTAGGAGCAAAAATATTTAGCCCGCTATGATTCCGCTATTGTCATCGAGGGTCCCGTAGAAAAGCTTCGGCAGTGTCTCAAAACTACCGTTATTTTCCTCACAATAACTAGCCAGGTAACCGCGTTTCAGTATAGCTCGCTGATGAATCTCAAATGAAAGTTGGTTAGGGTAGGTTTTACAAAGCTAACGCTTCATACATTTGAAGGAAGTTCAAAAACATCAAATCACGAAAAAAATTTATAAAAGCTTTTTTCGATGATGCTAAAATTTGCAATACAGGGAGTCCTCGGGTTACGACGGTCTCGACTTACGCTGTTTCGAGGTTACGAACGCTCCCCACAAAAATATAAAAAATAATGTGGAATAGAGCTGCTGGAATCTCATGGAGAGGAGTTATCTGCTGGGGACTTGATACAACTGGAGAAGCAGATTATAGAGGAGGAAGAAGAAACCCCCACCCCAGAGCCTAAGGCTTTCACAAGGCAGGGCTTGACAAAAGGTTTTGCTGAGATACAGCACGCGTTGGCAACTTTTGAGGCTCAGGATCTTAACATGGAAAGATTCACTAAAGTTTCCAGAGGCATCATAGATTTACTGCGGTGTTAAAAAGAGATCTTGGAATGGAAGAGGATCCTGTCGGTCCAGTCTAAGCTGGAGCAGTATTTTAAGAAAGTGGAGAGACCTGCACCCTTTACATCAGCTGCTTCTACTGCTACAGAGCCTCTACCGTCTACCTCAGCTGCCTCTACTACTCCAGCTTCTTTATCATCTTATTAATATTTCATTCCGTTCATGTTGTATGGAATTGTTTTCTCTTTTTCAAATGAAATACGTTTTTTACATTAATTGTTACATTTTATTGTAGTACAATACTTTACAGCACAGTACGTATAGAGTAATTTATTTATGATGTTCCGACTTACATTGAAATTCGGGTTACACCGCGCCTGAAGAACGGATCAACGTCGTAAGTCGAGGACTCCCTGTAGTCATTTATAATCTATTACCTGGCTAATTGAAGGAAGAAAGCAAGACACACACAGTGTGACTACTACATCGTACAAAAATCTTCATATTTTTCTTCTAAGTTTTGCGGCTTTAGTTTTCAAATAATTCCAATTTTAGATGGAAAGTTTACAATTGCAAAACCAATTGAGAAATTTAATTATTTTAATATATCGGTAATCAAGCAACAATTGAAGTTTGCCAGTAATTTTTGTTCTGGTGTCATGGTAACCTACCTAACATCTCGTAAGTTGAAAAAAGTCATATTTTTCGTGTTCATGATGGGCGTCGGCATAAAATTAGGGTTATTTTATTTACATGCACTGTTAACCTGATATTCTGAAACATTTACGAATTACTGTTGCAAAGGTTGCAGAGTGTGAGTGACAACATTTAACTTTTTAACAGAAATAGCCAGATATTTCTCTGCGGACGATTAGTAACCGATAGGTTATTTGTGAACCTTTTTAGGGCTGACATAATCAAGCAAATTTTTACGTCACCAAAGCGCAACGTCACAGTTTTGCCTCTTTCCCCCGGAAATTTTGAAAACTTCTGCTTACGCCCATACAATTGTTGTTCGGATTTGTTTTTAGGTCATCTTTGAAGATCTTTGAAATACAGTTAACAGTTCCGGCTGCGAAAGACGTAGCAGAGTAAACTAGCTACAACTCGCAAGCTGGCATTTTAATGGAATTAAAAAATCGTTCGTGACAGATGATGATGGCCTAGATCCAAGATTTTCAAAGGTCTTCACGAGGCCAGTACTTTATTTACCCTTCACACTGAGTGAAATTGGAAATTTTTTTTGACAACTTGCTTTATTTTATTTGGACATTCCTGAAATTTACTTTGATAACTTTTTTGAAGTTGCCTACGGAATTGAGAAAAATATATATTCGGGCCACGTGCCTCTGTGCGTTTCGAAAGTGGGCCCACACGCCGAAATCGGTTGAATATTACTAAAATAGGTTAAAAATGCCATGATCGAAAAAAATACGCCAAAGGGAAAAGCAAAAGGTACGGTTATACGCAAACCAATGTTATAGGCAAACTTTAAAGTATCCGAATGTAAGAATTCTGCGGGGACTGAGGAAAACGACACGTTATTATAGGCAAGATGACGTCGTCAATGAAGCCGTTCGACTAATTTTCCTGTACAATGAAAGCGTGCGCCCGTAGCTTGCAAATCGCTGTTGTCTTACTGTCACGTGATGTTTACGTCAGACGCTTAGCTGCCTCTGAAAAACTTGGACGAAAGATCGGAGATCTGAATTGGCGTAAACGACATCTTTTTATAGCTTAGTGCAGGGGTGAGCAAACTGCGGCTCGCGAAAGCCTCAAGCAAATAATTAAATAAATTAATTAATGTAGAAGAACGTGATTGGGTGCATTTTTCTCATTGATAGACTTTGAAAATTAAATGTGCTTGCATGTTCAATTGAATAAAGCTACTCTGATTCATTTGTCTAATAATTGTTGGTTTTTATGTTATACCAAATTAAAAATGCAAATAATATACCAATGCGTTTGTTAAAAAGTGCGGCCCTCAGCTAGCTGACCGCGATGCGGCTCGCAAGCCAAAACAATTGCCCACCCCTGGCTTAGTGTATACACTGAACAGCAGTAGGCATCTTTTTTACTTTAAAATACGTTGCTTAGGCTAGTGTAGCGGTTTGTTCAGCAATGTCCACCAAAATTCGTCCGGCGGTTTTCGTACATTTGCTGGCAATTTCGCACTGGCGCCGGCGGTTACGCATTTACTAAAATCTTAGAGGGAACGCTGCGTAGCAGTGTATGTACACTATGATTTCATCCCAAAAATATTGTGAAAAATGCATCATTTATGCTTGTGGAAATGTACAGTAGTCTGTTTTTTAGTGATGTAAGGTTATGTTCTTCAGGGTTGGAATTCGTATTTGGATTACAAGAATATAAAGCAATTATTTTCTTCTAACCTTGAATAGTAGCATAATTTCTCACAGCACTAACTTTAAATGATTTTGAGGCTGTGGTAAAATCTCCAAAAAATACAAGATTTTTGTTGGCTTGAAATATTATTTTTTCCGTTTAAAGAATTTTTTTGTGACCATATTTCAGTCACTGTGACCAAATTTGACAATCTGATTTTTGTAGGTTTATTAATGGATTTTCTTTGTTTTTAGTTTATACATTGATAAAGATGAAATGAAATTATGTAAAGCTAGTATTGGTAGCAGTAATTAGTATTTTGTTATTTAATCGTTTATGTTTCTTTTGAATTACTTTACTTTACATTGCTCTTTCAAGTGAAGTATGGCAAAGAAAAGAGGAAAACAACGCCATGGCCAAAAGCACAAGCAACATCAACATGGACCACATAAAAACATAAATGATCACAGAAGAGAAGAAAATCATAATTATGAAGAAGCTGTAGCAGGTACAAATCATTTGACACATTTACTACGCTTTAACACTTTTAGAGAGAGAAAATTGAAGGTTTCATTAAATAGTCCATGTCCGTGATATCCCTATGTTAAATGAAATCACTGGTAACCAACGAAATATTTGTTAAGTATATGTCACTGCTGGATATGACTTCACTAACGTAGTTAGTGATCAAGAGCTGCATGCACCATAGATCTTATCATCAAAGCAAAGACTTGAGGTTTAAGAGTGCATATGCTACAAATCTAAAATCACAGGAAAACCTGGGCTGAAAATTTCATTTTAGAATCAATACCTAAGACTATTGAATGCAAAGTGCGGATAAGTTGCCTGCCACTTGTTTGAGGCTGTAATTCCTATACTAATGAGATTATCTGACAAAAAAGTCTTAGAAGTTGATATTATAAATAGTATTAGTGCATACACCAAGAGGAGGCTGCAGCAAAATGTAAAGAGAGATAATTGGTAGCGATTCTAATTCCCAGATTTTAAACTTCATTTATGTTTGCTACCACGAGGGATAGTTTTTAGGAAAACCTAGTTTTGGCTTGTGCACGATTAGTAATTGGGGTTATTTGTAGGTATTGCCGTGAAGCAATGCAAAAACCAATAACGATTTCGTGAAATTTGAATCTGGTGTTTTTGATTTTCTGTTACCAGTTCTTTAATGTTAAATTTTCTATGCGAGACGCCACTTTGTCTAGTATTGCATGACGCTATTCCAAACAATTCTTTTCAGATGAAAATGCTGTTTCAGTACTCAAAATTTTTTTGTAATAAAAGTGACATGTCCAGATTTAGTTAAACATGTGCTAGTTTTTTAAGTAGATGCAGAACAACAGTTTGGAATCAAACCCAGACTGATGGTAACTTGTGAGTCCCAAAGGAAAATTTTGAAATTTCTTGTTAGTTAAAACATACTAGTAGACAATGCCAGACATATCGTCGAAATTGATTCCTTTTACTTTTTGTGATAAGTAATTACTGATTTTAAGCCGAGCTGACTGATTTCGTCTGTCAGTCTGTTTAATAACATGCTCGTGATGAATTTTTATTTGCTCTAAAGCATGTCGTAGGTAAAGTTATAGACCTACATGAGGTATAAATTTCAGAAAATATTACACTCGGTTGCGTAATTGATAGAAAGGAACTTTTAGTGTTATAGTTCTTGTTTTGCATATGTTTCAAAAATATGTTTTATAAATAATATGCCTTAAAAGGTGGTGAAGTTTCCTTGATTAGTGACAGGCAAATCGCCTACATCAGCTCATTGGCAGCTCCTGTTGGTCTTGCTAATCTTGGAAATACGTGTTTCTTCAACAGCGTCATGCAGGTAATAAGTATCCTACCTTACTACTAATTTAAAATAATTAAAACACCAAACGAAAACCTTCTTTGTCAACTGTATTAACGGCTGTGGAATTAGTTTATTTATTCATATAAATGTAGTTTAGAAAATTTTGTTTTAGAACGGTTAGTTTCATATCTTGTCAAGTTCTTTTGCCTTGTAATTGTTGCTAGTATGTCTGTCGATGGTAGCTGGCTGGCTACGACCAAACAGTAAAGCAGTGAATTTTACGTGTGAGCTTTATTTTGTAATGCACACGGTCTGTTTCTACACACGCACTTGGTAATACGTTGTGAAATAATAGACCTAGAAATGTAGCGAAATGCTGTAATAAGCTTAATCACTTTGGAATAAAGGTGTGAACACCTGTGTAAATAATTGATTTTTTTCTTTTACCTCACTTAACCTGCTTACGTACTTTTTGTTTAGAACTTGGTGCAGACTCCTCTTCTGCATCAACTATTGAAAGAAGAATGCAGGTTAGCAGGCAATACACTTGTTACCGTTGATCCCATAGATGGTCAGACTCCTCCGTTAACCTACATTCCTCCTGTACTGGGTCCACTAACTACTGCATTGACCAAATTTTTTGACTCGATCAAATCGCTTCAGTATGCAATTGGAGACGTGGCCACAAACAAAAGAGCTGCAAGGTCGAAAATCTTTGCTCCAAGGGATCTGTTCAATCAAATTTGTGCGGTGTAAATTTTGTTTTATTGTTTTTTCTAATCGATAGGATATAATAAACAAGCATTTTGGTGCATACTAATATGTTGAAGTACATCCAGATTTGTCCCCGTTAATGAAGGTGGCTGGATTCTCCATATGTTTTTAATATGGCTTTGATAAAAGCTGTTTCAGCCTTAAGCTTTTCACGACGCTCTCATTCGTGGCAATATCGCGTCAAAAGGGAAGATCTAGAGTGCGTAAGTGTTTTATGTGGTTAATTTGGATGTTAGGCAACTAAGACGAGCCAATGATAGCGCTAACTATTGTAAAGCGCGCCAAAGAAAAATTTTGCAATAGCAAAAGTTAGAGAAAGCGCAGCAGTAGGCCAAATGCCGCGATTATCGGAAGAGTTTGAGAGCGTAAACAAACTCTTTCTGTCTGCATAAAGCCAGGCGATGGGCCTTGATATAAGCAGCCTCTGAGAGATTAAGGTGGAAAGAGCTGCATGCTGTGGCGAGGATCGAAAACCGCTTGTCATTATAGTTTAATGCACATTGATCATTTTCTAAAAGATATTGACCAATGGCAGAGTCACAATCCGGTTTGGTGTCTTTTCGTTTGCACGATCTGTGTGGTTGAGATCGGCGTGGACGGGTCAATTGTTGTCTTAACCATTGCGGAACATGTTGCTTGATGCGCTCCTGTAGCCGTTGAGATGTTTGCCCTACGTACCGACTATCACAGTGGCACTTGCTTTGACGTAAAGACAAAGCGGGTGTTGACAGAACCATAGCAGCTTTGCCCAGCGGTTTTGACTTCTTTTTCCAAGTTTGCGGAGGGCTTATCTATCCAAGGGATTCTCGAGTACACCAGGCACTTTTCTTGGTGATCTGAGTGTTCATGACGTTTTTTGGATAGCTATTGTCCAGTAATATTTTTTTGATCCGTTCTATTTCTCCATTGAGTCTACACTTGGTGCAAATGATTTGGGCTCGATGCACTAATGTAGGTATTAGACTTATTTTACGCTTGAGAGGACTAAAGGACTCCCAACGTAATTTCTGGCCGGTGAAAGCGGGTTTCCGGTATACACTAGTTTCAAAGCCAATATCTGTTCTTTTGACGTAAACATCAAGATGGTAGACATTTTCCTTTCTTTTTTTTAAAGGTGAATTTGAGGAATGGATGAAGGCAGTTGAATTTGGTCAGGAATTCATTTGATTCAGCTTCGTGATCAAAGATGCCAAACGTGTCGTCAACATATCTGAAGTATGTTGGAGGCTTCTGCGTTTGAGAGAATAACTTTTCTTCATAATATCCAACAAAGATGTTAGCCAAAGCCGGACCAAGTGGTGATCCCAGAGCTACTCCGTCTGTTTGCTTGTGCATAGTGTTATTGAAGCTGAACTCAACCGAGGATGTAGCGCTCTTCATCAATTCAACAAACACGTCCCTCGGAATGAGTGGTTGTAAATAAGAATCATCGTAAAGGGCATCTGAACAGATTTTGATGGTTTTATCAAGGGGAACGTTAATGAAAAAGAACACGTGAAGACATCAGGGTCGATGTCAAAATTTTGCATGGTCTTAGCAAACGTAAACAAATCTGAAATGCAATGTGATGAAAACCGCTCCAACACAGGTTGTAATAGACCAGCCAACTACTTGCCAAGTTCATGATGAGACGAACCTGTCATAGACAGTATAGTGGAATGCCTTCTTTGTGTGTTTTCGGCAAACCTCACATTCGAGGTCCTTGCGATCCAGTTGGTCGAATTGCGTCATATATCCACTTCCGACTCGCGAACATCGCACATTTGTATTATGACAGCACGATACACTCACGTGACTTCTCAATGCACAAAGAGTGCTTTCTTGCAATCAACAGGTTATGAAAGAATGATGATATCATTATCACTAATCCTGACGAAGACTCCGGTGCTGTCCTTTCAGACAAAAGCGACTGCGTCTATAAAATAAACGAGATTCTTGATGATCAATGGAAATTCAAAAGATTTGGTCCGGTCTCCAGCAATGGCATCACAGCCAGCATTGAATCGCGCCTTCAGAAGTAGTTGCTTGACTTAGTCAAAGCAGGTCTTATGCCGAAGTGGATTTACGAAGCAATTCGACCAACTGGATCGCAAGGACCTCGAATGTGAGGTTTGCAGAAAACACACAAAGAAGGCATTCCACTATACTGTCTATGACAGGTTCGTCTCATCATGAACTTGGCAAGTAGTTGGCTGGTCTATTACAACCTGTGTTGGAGCGGTTTTCATCACATTGCATTTCAGATTTGTTTACGTTTGCTAAGACCATGCAAAATTTTGACATCGACCCTGATGTCTTCACGTGTTCTTTTTCATTAACGTTCCCCTTGATAAAACCATCAAAATCTGTTCAGATGCCCTTTACGATGATTCTTATTTACAACCACTCATTCCGAGGGACGTGTTTGTTGAATTGATGAAGAGCGCTACATCCTCGGTTGAGTTCAGCTTCAATAACACTATGCACAAGCAAACAGACGGAGTAGCTCTGGGATCACCACTTGGTCCGGCTTTGGCTAACATCTTTGTTGGATATTATGAAGAAAAGTTATTCTCTCAAACGCAGAAGCCTCCAACATACTTCAGATATGTTGACGACACGTTTGGCATCTTTGATCACGAAGCTGAATCAAATGAATTCCTGACCAAATTCAACTGCCTTCATCCATTCCTCAAATTCACCTTTAAAAAAAAGAAAGGAAAATGTCTACCATCTTGATGTTTACGTCAAAAGAACAGATATTGGCTTTGAAACTAGTGTATACCGGAAACCCGCTTTCACCGGCCAGAAATTACGTTGGGAGTCCTTTAGTCCTCTCAAGCGTAAAATAAGTCTAATACCTACATTAGTGCATCGAGCCCAAATCATTTGCACCAAGTGTAGACTCAATGGAGAAATAGAACGGATCAAAAAAATATTACTGGACAATAGCTATCCAAAAAACGTCATGAACACTCAGATCACCAAGAAAAGTGCCTGGTGTACTCGAGAATCCCTTGGATAGATAAGCCCTCCGCAAACTTGGAAAAAGAAGTCAAAACCGCTGGGCAAAGCTGCTATGGTTCTGTCAACACCCGCTTTGTCTTTACGTCAAAGCAAGTGCCACTGTGATAGTCGGTACGTAGGGCAAACATCTCAACGGCTACAGGAGCGCATCAAGCAACATGTTCCGCAATGGTTAAGACAACAATTGACCCGTCCACGCCGATCTCAACCACACAGATCGTGCAAACGAAAAGACACCAAACCGGATTGTGACTCTGCCATTGGTCAATATCTTTTAGAAAATGATCAATGTGCATTAAACTATAATGACAAGCGGTTTTCGATCCTCGCCACAGCATGCAGCTCTTTCCACCTTAATCTCTCAGAGGCTGCTTATATCAAGGCCCATCGCCTGGCTTTATGCAGACAGAAAGAGTTTGTTTACGCTCTCAAACTCTTCCGATAATCGCGGCATTTGGCCTACTGCTGCGCTTTCTCTAACTTTTGCTATTGCAAAATTTTTCTTTGGCGCGCTTTACAATAGTTAGCGCTATCATTGGCTCGTCTTAGTTGCCTAACATCCAAATTAACCACATAAAACACTTACGCACTCTAGATCTTCCCTTTTGACGCGATATTGCCACGAATGAGAGCGTCGTGAAAAGCTTAAGGCTGAAACAGCTTTTATCAAAGCCATATTAAAATTCTGCACCCACAGCAAGATTTTTTATGTTTTTAGAAAGTTTATATTCACCATTACGCTTCTTTGTTCGGTCTCTGGCTTCTTTTTTTCAGTGCAATCTAATCAATATGCTCTTCTACTTGCCTTTTCAACATCATTTTTGGTCCGCTTTCTTGCCTCGTTTTCTTCTTCCCACCACTTCAAAATCCATTGTTTTTCTCAGTACATCATCATTGTTTCTTTTCAAAACTTGTCCATACCATTGCACTCCACTCGCCCTAGCCAGTCAATTCAAAGTAACTTCCAAACTCAGGAAATTAAATTTACAAGTTATTTTTTCTCAATCAGTTTAGCTCCACTTTTTGCTTTTTCAGTTTTTCTCGAAATTGTCGTCTCATTCTCCCTCAGACAGCTCGTCTCGCTTCCGAGCAAGCTCGCCAGTTTTACACAACTCTAACATATTTTTCCTTTTATCTTTAACAAAACCTTCCTTCCATAAACCAATCATTCTATAAATTTTATTGATCCCAATTTTGTTATTTGTGTCACCGTTGCTTCACTTCCACCCCTGGCAATTAACCAGTTTGCCAAGTAACAAAAACTCTTTACTAACCATACTTCGTCATAAAATGCTAATATTTTTTCTTGCTCTGCAATTCTTTTCGTTTTCTGAACACGTTCATAAAAAACTTTTTACCTGTGGGGAAATCACTCTCTTCATCTTCGTGCAATTTCCATGCATCCATTTACCGCATTTTCTGCATATCACCAAATTTTCCTTGGCACATGGATCAACTTAACTTTATAGTACTTCACCTTTTAAACCACTTACTTTCACTTTGCTCTTTTTGAGGGTAGCCTTCAGATCATTGCTCTCAAACGCTTCTTTCCATTTTAAAAACTTTTCTCTCAAATTGTCTATACCAGGTGTGGCCACACCTGCTGTACTACCGAGCCAAAAACGATAGAAGCTATCATTAAAAGAGCTGCTATGCAATTTTTAGTTTGAAATCATGATGCATTTTTCATTCAAATAGAGGGCGGTACCCTTTTATTTTTGAACACCGTTATTTTCAAAGCCTAAAATTAGGCATTTGCACTCTTCCACTGGCCACAAAACTTACGTGTTACACAGCAGGTTGCACACCCCTGTACGACATCACTGTACATATATACAACATTAGTCAAAAGAGCGACAAGAGCCGCATGTGGCTTACGAGCCACGGTTTGGTCACCCCTGTTCTATACATTCACTTATTACAACCAATTCATCTGCATACAAGATTTCATTCATCAATTCTTCTCTTGCATGCTCCGTAATTACATCCACTGCAATTGTGAAAAACAGTGGCCACAACACAGGTCCTTGATGTACACCAAGTTAACAAAAGATTCTTCAGATAACGAGTTTCTACTTTAATGTTTGTCTTTGCTTCATAATACAGGGTCATCGTCCACTCCATCACCTTACTAAAACTATGAAATGTCTTCTCAATATACACTTTTTTTTCTTATCTGCATATTCCTCTTACATTCTTCTCACAACAAACATGGCGTCTGACGTTCCTCTGCCAGGCATAGAATCAAATTGGATTCCATCAACATTTACCAGTTTTTGTATCCTTCTTTTCAGTACTCTTTTTAGTGATCTGGAGATTCTCGTGGCATGCTCCAACAGCTTAACACCCCTGTATGCATTGCAAATTTTTACGTCTTTTCCCTTGAAAACTGTCACAAGCACACTGGTTCGCCATTTATCCGGCATCCCTTATTCATCCAACATGCGTTGGCAAAGTTCCATCAACACACTGATTTTTACTTTTTCACTGACAGATATCATCTCTGCACATACTTTACAGGGTCCAGCTGCCTTTATTGATTTCATTGGTTTAATTGCTGTCATCATTTCTTTGCAGGTAACCTTTTCAATGGTTCCTCCACTATACCAGCCAACGTCATGTGATCCCAATCATCTCTTTCTGCGTGATTTCCTTCATGTAATTTTTCCATATTTTTTTGCAGTCTTTTTTTAGTGAAAGCTGTCGTTTCCTCTCATATATGCACCTCTTTCACTATTTTTCCCATTTTTTTCATGAACTTCGTTAGTGTAAAAATGTTATTTGGTTTTTTGTTCGATTTTGTTAACTCTTTCTCAGCTTGTAGAATTTGGTTTCACTTTTTTGTTCGATTATTATTATGTCTAGTCTGGTTTTCCTCCGATTGATTTGTGCACATCTTTTTGTATGCCACTTTTTTTTGTCGTATTGCTTCTCCCCCTTTATTTCACCACCACCTATAACCATGATTCCTTCTGCCTGTTTTCTTTCCACGTACTTCATCGCAAGCTTTTAAAATACCATTTTTCAAACCATTTCATATATTTAAAAAGTTGAGGAGTTGGTGAGGAAGCAATAGTTTAACCAGCTCCTTTACTCTTGAAATCTTACTTTGGTAATGTTTTCTTTCAACTTCCAAATCCTCCTTTTAGCAGCCGGTTCGTTCTCTACTTTCTTCAACTTTCTTTTGGCTATGTCTGTTGCCACCAGCTGATGTTGAAATTCCGAGAGGATTGGTTCCACGTCCGTACTTTCTGTTGTTCTTAACCAACCAATGCAAAATGGATCTCAAATTTCATTTCCTCCGATACTCTGTATTATTTTTCTCTGCGCTTTCTTTTCAAGCCATGTATTTGCCACACACAACTCCTTTTCATTGCAAAACTCTAGCAATCTTGGAGCATAAAAATGGGATTTATTCGCAATTCTTAGTAAAAACAATGAAGCCAAAATGCTGGTAAACATTAAAACGTTTCGCTTTTACACTAAAATCATCATCAGTTAAATAAATGGTCACCTAAGCCTAGGCTAAACAGATACTCTTCTTTCTTCACGATTTCTTTTGCTCATTCCGTATCCACCATGCACACCCTTAAAACCATTAATCTGTCTCCTAGCGTGTGCGTTGAAGTCCCCCAGACCAAGTATTATTTCATCAGGGTTTTGCAAATCCCACTCGCTATTTTATAATAAAATGATCACTCTTGCAGTCTGATCTTCCCACCTAGAGAGCATAACTTCCTCCTCCAAAACCAGCACCATTGTCATCACTTTGTTACTTTTTTTTGAACTTTTACAACCTTCTCGCATAGTTTTTTCATTAAAACTCCAATTCATGCTATTCCATCATTATTTGCAGACCATCACAGCTTATATTTCCCACCTTTGACACCAACAAATGGAGCTTTTTGCCCTTTTGGTCTTACTTCCTGTAGACCGCACATAATTATTTTCCTTTTTCTTAACCGCTCACACACTTACGGACCTATTCGACAAAGACTTCACACTTGTAAATCTTACCTACTCAAATTTCTGTGACTGAGATTCTTTGCACTCCCTGCCCAATTAGAAGCTGTCGAAAACTGGAAACCAATTTTTTGACAAACTTGTTGATGAGCTAAGTTTTTGGAGCATTTTTTCTTTAATGGAGAGCATGCCATCGCTTACCTTCAACGTTAGTTTTTAGACATGAGGGGTCCTCAATCTTAGTTTAAAACATAAGCCGGTACCCAAAAGTCTCCTCTTACAACATGCTGGGCATACAGCCTCACTATTCTACCCTGGGGAAGTACGGGAATCACTACCACTACTTAGCTTTTGTTTAATGCTGGCTCTCACAACAATTCTGAACCACATCACAAATACTTACGCGAAATTCGTTTGTATGAAATGCTTGTACAGCGTAATTATTGGTACTCTGCTACATAAATTTGATATTAATGCATGCTTCAAGCTATCACCGATTTGCACTGTTTGCATTTTGTAGCCACGAAAAGAATTTGAAAAAGATTAACTAAAAATTTATTCATTTTTCATCGCTAGGTCGATTAGCCCTGTTATGTATGTGCCATAACACATGTTTATATTTTTTTTAGAAACAGACGGTTTCATGGCTATCAGCAACAAGACAGCCAGGAGTTATACAACTGCTTATTGGATGGCGTCAAGAGTGAAGAAATCAAGGTCTTTATGATTTGTTTTTTCTTTCGAAGGTTGCCGCGGCAGGAGCCTTAAAATCTCTATAACAGTATGCACGCCAAGAACTTTATCGCCAGACTAATAAAATTACTGGTAGCCATTCCAACATTTGAAACGGTGTCTTTGCGTACCCACAACGTGACAAGTCGCCTTGTTGGCAAGGTACATGTCATCTCGCCAGCATATAATTGATTATATTTGAAGTATTAAAACGTATAAAAACACTTGCCCATTTATTAAAATGATGCTGTTGTATTTTAATATGAATATAACTGTTTTGATTCGTTTTTATTGCTACTTTATAACGCAGTTCCGTAAGAATTTTGGTTGTCTTGATCATTTCCGGGCATTGATTCTCTGTAGAACCTACCATAATTTACTTGATTTTATTTCTTTTGCTAACTGTTTTTGGGTGTTGGTTTCATCGCATGTGAAAGAAAAGGTTAACTAACTAACATTCAACTGTTAATATGCATTCAGCATGCTTAGTGCGTTTTTACGAATTTTTGTCTTCTTGCAGAGAAAAAAACGGGGAATTTTAAAAGCTTTGGATTTAAATAAGCGTGACATAGGTGAGGTACCAGACGAGGTTCGTCAAAAAGTGAAGGCGTATGGTCACGTTGTTACTAATCTTGAAGACACTCTAGTGGAAAAGGTCTTCGGTGGAACGCTAAGCAGCTCTGTACTATGTGACGGCTGTGGCACTGTAAGTACTCGAAGTAAATACTTTGATGTGGCACTGTAAGTACTCGGAGTAAATACTTTAATATGGCACTGTAAGTACTCGGAGTAAATTTCTTAATGTGGCACTGTAAGTACTCGGAGTAAATTTCTTAATGTGGCACTGTAAGTAATCGAAGTAAATACTTTAATGTGACGGCCCGGTGTGCAGTAATGAAAGTTCAATTATAAGGCAGCAGTTCATTTTAAATCTGACAAGAGGTGTTCGTGTGCTTACATTTGACTTTTTTTGCTAGATGACAGAGCTTCTGTACTCTGTTTCCTTTATGCATTACAAATTTTTAAGAGCACCAGGTGTTTTCTTATAAATCACTCGACTAGTTTCCAAACAAATTTATTTTTAAGTTTCCCGCACTATATAGAGTGAACCTGAAGAAAAGAATTTGGACTTGATAGTGAGGTTTTTAGCAGAACTTCAGATTTTTTACTCACGAATAGTTTATCTTGGTCAATTTTTTCATGGAACTTTGTTTGTCTTGATGATTTTGGGAAGAGAATTATGTACATGCTCCAGCAACTGCGTGTCATTTCTTTTTTCGACAAAACTGTATTAGAAACCACTTTTT
This sequence comes from Trididemnum clinides, assembly GCA_963675345.1. NCBI lineage: Eukaryota > Metazoa > Chordata > Ascidiacea > Aplousobranchia > Didemnidae > Trididemnum > Trididemnum clinides. Next base: position 44,304,039 of record OY776285.1, on the reverse strand, counting down.
GCAGGTGACAGTTGTTACCGAATCTTTTCATGAACTTTCTCTACCCATTGTGGAAGAGAAATGTCCCACGACAAGCAACCGAAAAAATGTAAAACCAGCTAAGCATAAATCTGAAAGCGAAAGCGAAGAAGAGGCAACAAAGGTCGCTGAAAACAAGTCAGTGTACAATTTTATTTTTAATGAAATGTTTAAGTGTAAGCTACTATTAATAAAATGTAGCACCCGAGAATTTTTTGTTTTGATGCCATGGTTACCGCCAAACTGGGTTTTTGTCGATTAGTAAATTTTGTTGACAATTTTTGGTGTGTTGAAGTTAAAAAGAATGCATGCAAATTTGCGTTCCTTTCAGTCGATTATTCTAGATTCCAGGTGATTCCGTATTGCTTCTAGTTTGAAATTCATTAGCTTCTTCCTTGCGCAAAATTAAAATTGCGTCCCTTTTATTATATTTTTTTTTGGTGCAGTCAACGATGTTGCTACTGTTTAATGGCGGTATCTGTGCGTCCTATCTTCTTTTTACTGTTATTTTGTTGCTATTTTTTCAGTGCTAATGCTGGTGTTTAACATTTTGGATTCATTGACAAATGTTGGATTGTTAGTGAAACACTAAAGGGGGCTGTGCACAGTATTCGTTTTTGTCTGGTTACGTACGTTTTTGCCACGCACTTCTATTCGGAAATTTTTCATCCGTTTGAATATTCGTATCATATGATATACAGGGTAGTTCAGAATAAATGCATGATTTTAAAAGTGTAATAACTTTGCGTATGATAAAGATAAACAAGCTGAAGTATTATTAAACAACATATATTTGCATGCCGTTTTCATACAGTCAACTTCGGATATAAGGGACCCACCAGTACCAGCTAAATTCGTCTATTATATTCAACTGACGCGAATTTCTACTTGGTAACCCATGTACAACCTAGAAAACGCTTTAAAATGCCTCATTCAAAGCTACTTTCCACTCATCAATGAACAAACAATGGAAACAATTGAAAAAAATTATACCGTGGTCAAAGCGAGGCAAAAACAGAATTTGGAAGGCTGCTAATGAAAGCTGCTCTTAGAATAATTGCAATTCGGATTTGCATTGAAATTAACGATTGGCATATAGGAAAGAGTACGTCATAAGAGAAAATCTGTTATGTTGGTATCCCTTATAAGCAAATATTTTATCACTAATTTACAGAAAATTATCGGGACCACTTGACACAGTCCCTTGTAAGCGAAAATTCCTTATATCCGAGTCCCTTATGTTTGAAGTTGACTGTATTGTAATTTTCAAAATTCATCGCTTTTAGATTGAATGATAAGTGTTGTGTTGAATCAAGCTTGACCTAACACGAACAGTTGGAGCGTAGAGCATCGAGTGTTTGCCGCAGATGCAAATGTGTTTGCAGGTTGTGCAATGTGCTTTTCGTCGGCAATTCAACTTTGGGCGTCAAGAGAGGAATTCTGGGTTGAAACGCCATACATCGAAGGGTTGAGGCATTTAGAAGCGCTTGATCAGTGATGAAAGAAGAAACCAACCGGTACTCTCCGTTCAGTACGAACTCTAGAAAATGTTGATGCAGTAAGAAGGGTGTTGGTTGCTTGTCCTCGACCGATCCACCAGGCGACAGTCCTTAGCATTGGGCATGTCACAAAGTTCCGCCCAACGAATTTTGCACCAACACTTCAAATTTCATCCGTACAAAATAATGGTGATGCAACAGTTGACTGACCGGGATTTAATGCAACGCAAAAATTTTAGCGAAAGATTGTTGGCCATTTTTGCGGAAGATTGTTAGTACCTTAATAATGATAGATGACAAGCGCACTTTCGTCTGGATGGCTGTGCTAACAAACCAAACTGCAGATACCAAACAGCTTAGAATCCACAACAGCTGCACCAAAAAAACTCTCCCAACAACCCTTACTCCATGGTGCAGTGTCTCCACAGCAGGAATTGTAGGCCCTTGTTTAAAGAAGGTGAAATTGCGATTACTGACACGTCACAGCGGTACGCTGACATGTTGAACAACTTTCTTTGTCCAGAACTGCAAAGGCATCATGTCAACGTGAGCGTAATGTGGTTTCAGCAAGATGGAAAGAAAGAAAAGCTATGGAAAGCTTTGATGAAAGGCTTCAAATTTGTTTTAAGGAAGTAGAAGGTCAGATATTACTTTAAAAATTCAAGTTGCTATGTAAGTTAGAAAATGGCATGCAAATATGTTTCGTTTGATACTACTTGCTTGTTTATCTTCATAAGAAGCAAAGTTATTTAATTTTCAAAACCATGCGTTTATTCTGAACCACCTCGTAGTATATCTTGTTTGTAAACATTCGGTTTAGTCAACAAAAATCTTTTTGTCTATGTTTGTACGCAAAAATGTATACGCTTTTAGTACGTACTTCGCAAACAAAATCGGATGTTCGAACAACAGCATGTAGTATGATGCATCATTTGAATATTTGAGCCGATGAAAATTTTCGTCCTAAAATGTATGAGAGCAAAACACGCACAAAACCGGACAAATACATATACTGTATACGTCGACCTTCGGACAAAAACGCATACTGTGCTTATCCACCTTCGGACCAAAATGTACGCAGTTATACCCTTTTGTCCGGTTTCGTACGTTTTTTGCTAATGAGTTTTTGAACGAAAATTTTCACCCGCTTAAATATTAGTATGATTCTTTACGGTATACGCTGTTCGAATATCCGTTGTCCGCAAAGTATGTTCCATAAGCGTATGCATTTTGCAGACAAAAACGCGCAAAACGATTTTTGTTGATAAAACTGGATGTTCATACAACAATGTGTACTGGGTAACACCATAAACTATATCAATGAGAAGACTTCAAGTGGAACCTTAGTTGTCATGTATTCACTATCGTGAAGCACTTAATTTGCATCTAGAAAAATATGACATGGGGAAAAGAAAATCTTAGAAAAATACGCTCGGGGAATAAAAGTGTTTAGCCTGTTGTTTGACTAATCAAATCCATTTAGAATTACGGTCGAAGTGGGTTGAAATAATAAAAAGTTTTTTGGCTATCTACTGGGTTCCCGATTTCATCACTTTAGTTGATGCAAGTAGTGGTGTTAAGCCATTGCAATATGTAGCTTTTCTGTTGTACACAAGAAACAGCTCTCAAATTACAACGGTAAGATTTTACTTTTACTGCAGTGCTCCATGTTACGCTTAAGGGTTTTTCTCGTTCCTTAAGTGGCCAAATCAATTTGGTAAGTTCAGTTTCAGATCTATAAATTAGGTTGTTGATTGTCCTAATGTTGTAAATTATCATTCCGTAAGTCCACAGTAATTCATAATTTTGCCACCGCTTTCTACTCGTTCTTTTTTTGCTTCATACTCGACCCTTTCAATCAAACATTTTTCTTCCGGGTGGATTTACCTTCAACGTGACAGTTGCAAATCTTTGAAGTTATTGATTCATTTGTAGGTGTTAGTTTGCTGTTGTTGTGATGCTCAATGTAGTTTGCCATGTTGTTCAAGCACGAACAGCTAAGCTTTCTAGAGTTTTGATTAATTCTGCAAATTTGTGGAAATAGATGCTTTTTTATCAGTCGGAAAAATGCTTTTCCTTTATTTGTTATCACATTTTTGATGTAAGAGGAAGGGGGGAGGGCATTAAATCAAATGATTCTACGTTTTCTTGTTGTATGTTGGGCTTTTTTTCATGTATCAATTGATGGTTGTGTCCATTTTCCTTTAAGGCTTTGATGTGTATTTCTTTTGGCTTGTTAAATTTTGTCTCGTTGCATGATAGACCAGATACGCAACGGCTTAGCAGTAAGGATAGTTGCTTAATTGTTGTTGGGAGTGAGTTGATTCGGCATCGCTATATTTTGGTGAATTTTCTGGTATTCCGTGCGGAGCGTATAAATTGTTCGATTGATCCAGCGAAATGTCAAGAAAATGTATCGTGGTTAAGTTAACCTGTGTGGTTATGGTTTATCTATTCTTCATAATAAAACTGATCTTTTTTCTTGATCGATCAACTTCAGGGCCAGTTGCATTGTTTACAATTGTACGACCATCGCCGCGGTACATTCCGACGTTGTTTTCCCACCATATCTTTTAAGAAATTTAGCAAAATTGGCCGACAAGTTTTCCGTAAGAAAATGCTTGAGAGCAAAACGTACATAACTGGACAAATACCGAACAAAAACACATACTGTGTACACTATGGTGGAGCGTTTTTACTTTTTTTGAAATTTTTATCGGCGTACTTGGAGGAAAAAATTGCCATTTGGTGAGAATATCTTTGCAGAAAATTAAGTGTTTTGTAGGAAAACGGTTTTAGCCCATCAGGTGGGCTGGAATTCTAAAAAAGGGGTCAAAAACGTTTCAACTATGATCACGTAAAATTTTTTGACAGGGTGCATGTAAAGGTTTTTAACATCTCTAAATGGTTCCACGGCCAAATTTTAAGCTGATTTGACTATGTTTGCAGCTCCATCAAAGCCTTCAAAGATACGCGTTTTTGCGAAAGCAAGGTTAATGAACTTCGAATGACGACAACACGCTTTGTTGTACTGGGACTTAATCAACTCTTTCAAAAAAGCAACTTCACTCAACAGCAGTGTAAGCGAAATATACGACCTACGTAATAGTGCAAAGATTTTGGTGGTAATTGTCAGCTAAACAATAGATTATGCACAAACCAGCTATCAATAAAAATTGTTTTATCATTATAAGCTTTGCTCTTGGCATTATTATGTAGGTCGTATATTTCGCTTACACTGCTGCTGAGTGAAGTTGTTTTTTTGAAAGAGTTGATTAAGTTCTAGTACGACAAAGTGTGTTGTCGTCATTCGAAGTTCATTAGCATACTTTCGCAAAAACACATAGGTTGTCATCAGTCACAGTTCATCACAAATTTTCATAGAAACGTGTATCTTTGAAGGCTTTGATGGAGCTGTAAAAATAGTAAAATCACTTTAAATTTTGGTCTCGGAATCATTTATGTATGTTTGAAGACCTTTACATGTACCCTGTTAAAAATTTTTTTCAACACATGCGTTTTTGAGTTCTTCCTCGAATTCGGGCTCTTCTGATGGGGCTAAAACCGTTTTACCACAAAACACAAATTTTTCTGAGATGATATTCTCACCGATTCACAATTTTTTCCAAGTACTCCGACAAAAATTTCTAAACAAGATAAAAAGCGCTCCACCCTAGTGTACACATCCATTTAATGTTGCTATTGTGTGTTAATCCAAGATACTTTTAGCAAGCCACCTAGCAAGCACGCTTTGAAGAAAGCTCAAAAACTTGCCAAACAGCAAAAACGTCAAAATCTTCGGAAAGCTCAAGTTGGTAAGAGAAACTGCTTAATTAGCGAGCTATATCGCATTTATATTCAGGTTTGCTCGAATGTCATTCCTCCTCAGCTATGAGGCCGTACTTCATATTTTCTGTGCAAAGTTACATTGTACTTATTAAGTCTGTAGGATGAGAGCTGAAAGTTGTGATTTTCAGGAAACAACTCAGGGTTCACAATTTGCGGTAAGCCGCCACAGATGATCATCAAGAATGCAGTTGCAAGTTCAAGGCCGACTTGCCACTCAAAACCTGATGTGACTGCACTAATTAACAGTCGCCTGAACGTGGTGGTGCAGCTACTGACCCCGCTGTTTTGGCCAAAATGGCTGTTCGCCCCTACAAGGTTTCCAATACCCCGGGCTCTCCCTGCAACAAGAATTTTTTGCAGGGCTGCCCTCTGAACCACCACAGAAGGGGAGCACGCATTCCCTTTAAAATTGGTCTTCTCTTTTTCTTTGCTCTCTTACCCCCCCTTCCTCTCTCTCTATCGCCTTCTAATAAGTGGAGATATACATTCAAATACTCGCCCTATTTTTCCCTTCTCTATGTGCGCTCGCAAAGAGACCTGGAGGGTCAGGTCAGTGCAATACTATACCTGCTCTAAATAGGTACATTAAAGGTGCCCTTTCCTCTCCTCGGAGTTTAACTTCCTTTTCAGCTCTCACTCCTGGAGCTACCCTCGCTGCTGCATCTAGGCGTCTTCCAGGAGTCTCCAATTTACCAACATTGTCATTATCTCCGGTACCTTTCGGCACGCAAACCTCCTTTCTACATCACAGCCCAACCATCTCTACATGCACCTCTTTTCTCTCACTCTCCCCTACAAACCTCCTACCCTCCTTCTGCACTGTCCTTAATCCCTTTTGTTTCTTTCCCATTCTCCTTAACTTCGGCTTTTTTATGCTACATGCTTCATTTTTCTCTAGATTTGCCCAAGGTTCTTTAATGAAACGCTGAATGTCTTTATGTGAGAAGTGTGGAACATTTTGACCTTATTTCCCTCTTGTCAGTTTTGTCAGTATCGACTCGCGTGCTTTCTTCCGGCCTGTCTCTCTCACCTCCTGTGACTCAAAGCTGTTTGAAAGGCCAAGTTCTTCTCTTGTCTCATGGTCTAACGCTGCATCTCTGCTTCCTCATGGACCCCTCGAAGGAGTCCCTTTCTCTTCTGTAGCAAGCTTTTCTTTGGCCCATTTTCAATTATGCTTCACTCGAATGGTTTCCTTTTTTCATGGTTACCAACGTTGCCACGTTGGAACCCTTGCACCGTGCGACCAGTCGCACCCTCATTGACTGTCTTTCGCCCTTCTCTATCACTCTCCTCTCTAAGGCGTGCCTATCTCCCCATGGAACCATTCTGATCATTTGTATGAGCGGTCTCTTCGTCTTCCAATTTCCTTTCCGGTTTCAGGTTTGGCTTGACTTACAACGAATCCATGATTCTCCGTTCATGCTGGAGAGGCTTTGCTTTCACTAATCCCATAATACTTCCTCTTTCTTTCCGTAGGGAGGTTTTTTTCGCTTGCCCTCATCCTTGAAACCCATCTCCTTAATGTGGAGCTTACCTTTTTACTCTGTGCTATCGCTTTGATCTTTCTCTTTTTCGCCAAGGTGCGGCTCTTGCCCAACTTGGCTTTCTTCTATCTCAATATCTCGTGATTTGAACTGATGGCTCTGTTCCTTTTGTTTTTGGCAAAAGAGTCTTTGGCATCTTTTCCAACTGATCATTTTGTGGCGCTGAGGCCATCCTTTCCTTTTCGGCAGGCCTAGTGTGTTGAAGTTTTTTTGCAGAAACCTGCCTATTTTGCAAGCTCATAGCTGGTCTCGGTAGCACCAAAAGAGTCTGCCAGTTCACTTTTCAGACTGTCTTTGTTCTTACTAAACTTTTCTATCTTTCTTCTAGCTCACACTGTGGCACATCTGACAGAAACTATCATTTCTTTCCTCCTTTTCTTTCAGGCTACAATGGGTCTCTCTAGTCACTCGTTTCTTCCAGACAATCACTGGCGGATTAGTATGCTAAATATTGTGTGCTGCCTTATCCATCTGCAGTCCCATATAGTCTCTCTCCTATCGTAACCACTCACCTCTTCTCTAGGACTGGAAGCGCACTGTGTCCTTAAAATTTGTCGACACGCGGGCGAGTTCAGTATCCACTGAGGAACTCAATCACGCTCGTTATGTTTTCTCGGTTTTGGTGCAACGAACACAGCCTTCGATATAACTCTTATCTCTTCAGAATTGGCAAAATTGAGAATCTTTTATTCAGAGCCTATAGTCCTCCGATTCAAGACGCTTCTTATCTCATTCTGTACTGTCCAGCTATGGACTCTGCGCCGCTCTTTTTTCAGCGACTCCGTTTCTGTATACAACCTGGTCCAGGCTTCGGGGAGTTGTCCGGCCTCTAAAACTCCATGGTCTCCGGCCATGCTCTCATCCCTTCGAAGGGATCGCGTAACAACAACAACAAACTTGATATAAAAACGGGTTTGGTAAGCGTATGTCCAAAGTTGTGTTACCTGGCAAGAGGTGTAGCGCCCATCTCTTCCGAGGTACGGTGGGTTATTTTGTCTTGTTTATTATATAAAATGCTTATGGACTTAAAAGAGTCATCATTCAGAATTCTTTCCCTTTTAAAAACACCTGAAAAGAAAATTTCTAAACACTGCCCTTCAAACTCCACGTTGACTTAGCCTCAAATAAAACGGGAAAATGGTGGAACACTTTGCTAAGCGATTTGATTACAATGTAGATGCAAAACGAGCTGAAGCAAATCGAGAAGAAGCTGATGCAAACGAGACTGCAAAAGCAGAAGATGGCTCTGAGGCTAACGAAATAGAGTCATTCGTGACTACCACAGCCGAGGATGACCTAACTTTGGATATGGAAAATCTCTCTTTAAATGATGTCGACAAGGAAGAGCAAAAAGCTGATTCAGATCATAGCGAAGCTACTGGACAGGTTTGTTAGTTTTGATATTTGAATTACCGACACTTGATATCCGCATTGCTTTTTCCTCCGTAGTCCAGTATAAGTACCTTACGATTCAAAATTGCTCATGGTAACCAAACCCAATTGCCAATCGAAATGATCTTACGAGGCTTGTATTGTGTGGGGTGTTTGTGTGTTTTCCCTTCTCTTAAGTGGATGGAGGCACCGCGTTAACCAGATAATCAGGCCCACACTGCAAACCCAATCAAAAGAGATCAGACTAAAAAGTTGCAGTTCAGTTCAAACTGAACATGAATACAAATTACAGACTGACAATCCACCAGCGTCAAGGCGAACTGCCATTGTTGGGTAGCCAGTTGCTTCTTCATACTGAATGAGCAGCTTCGCCATTCCAACCTGGTGAAGCACTGAAAAGATTAGCTGTGGACAATTTTACATCTGCGCCAACATCGTCTTAGCTTCATGATGTTTCGGTATAATAATTCAAACCACATTTCTTACCAGTGTTCTGATTCACTGAAGAAAAGTTAAAAATATTTTAAAGGGTTAGTAAATACGTCTGAGTATCGAGGTTACTTTACTTGTTATGAAGCAGTTGATATATTGCTTGTCCGTCAGATCTACTTTGCCACCAATTATATAACGCGACTTAGCGATGATGGCTTTGAACGACACAAAATATCCCACAAACATTTGGCTTCAACAGTGCATATCAAATCGACCCTTAAAGTTCATACAGGTTTTGAGAACAGCTTTTCTTCGCACGGTTATCAGTTGTTAAATGCAAATTTTTTTCTGTTCGACACTGTTCCGCCGGTACGGCGTCGCGAAACGCCTTTGCATTACATCCTGTTTTGCGATCATTTTAAAGGCTGGTTTCCATTAGGCGTAGATTGCAGGAGGAGCGTGGTGAAAAATTCTTTGTTTCTCTATTTAGTTTTATTGGCGCAGCGCTAATACTAAATAGAGAAACAAAGCATTTTTCCTCGCTGCGCGCATTAACCTAAATAGAGAAACAAAGAATTTTTCACGCTACGCCTACAATCTACGCCTCATGGAAACCAGCCCTAAGTTCTGTGTCGTCGCCTTCGTGCAATGGGAATGGTTTCAGACTGGAGAGCGAAACTTCGTGGAGGCATTATTGATATTTATCGTGAAAGGCGTCCGGAATCTTAAGTGCTGTTTTGCTTCATGTAATAGTGCAATTTAAAAGCTGGTGTGTAGTGTTGGACATGCGCTGAATGAGTGCGTGTTAGGGCGCAAAAACGCGGGAAAAAAGAACGCAAAATCGAAATTTATCTGACAAACTAAAAAATACGAGCTAGTAAGTAGTGTTCAGGTTCATGGAGAAAAACACTTACAGAAAAGGTCATGGTTTAGTTGTATTTCATTTTCCAGCTTAAAGGTGGAGCTTTATCTGCTGAGGAGCTCAATTTGCCAAATGAAGTTGAGAAATCTTATGATGCATCTGATAACGATATTCAAAATACTGCAAAGCAAGAAGCCAGCTTCAATGACAGCTTATCTACAGTGGAGGAAAATGTTTCAGTTCCGTCTAAAAACGAAACCGATTCAGATGATCAAGATTTGAATATTTCGCAGTTGTTCGATCAATCAGATGTTGAATGTAATGGGATTAAGGAAAAATCGGATCATGAATCATCATCAAATAAAGAAAGCGATGATATTGTAAGCTAATCTATATAGTTTGCTGTGTGTGTGAGTGTGGGTGTTGAGCAGTAAGAGCGTGCGTTGCATGCGGCAGCCGAGAAGTGCCGGCGTTTGCCTTAAAGCTCTCGTTTTGGATTCGCACTACAGTTTGCGCGAATCGCATCAGCATGTATGGGTGCTGCTGACTCGAAGACCAAGTACGCTGCAGTCTCTCGCACTTCGCACTTCTCTTGTGTTCGTTGAGTTATTGAACTTTTCATCTTTTTATCTCAGTACTCCAAAATGACAAATTGCGAGCAGTAAAATGTTAAGTACGATGTTCATAATCGAAATGCACCACTTGCCTTTTTCAGGATCGATCGTAATTTGCAAAGAGTTACATTTATCTGTTCACTTATCTCTGTAAGATGGTTGTAGATTTCTGTTTGACTCTTGTTGTTATCCGACCCTTTTCGAGGCATGTTGGTGGCGCAGGACCATGAAGTTCTAGAAGCCGGGAAACTCCCCTAGGCCTTGGCCAGTGCTCGTATAGAAAAACAGAGGCGCCTAAGGGCGAACGGCGCAAAGAGTCCATAACTGGGCAGGACAGAATGAGATAAGAAGTGTTCTAAGACCGTAGTCTCTGCATAAGCGTATCTCAATTCTGTCGATTTTAGGCTGTGTTCATTGCAGCGAAGCCGAGAGAGGATACCGCGAGCGTGACAAGGAAGCACAAGGTCCTCAGTGGACACTGGGAGGACATGTGTGTCCTTGACTTTACGCTGCATAAGCTCCAAACTCCATTGTTGGCGACCAGCACCAATATTTTTCGCTACGCTGCATTTTACTCAGCTCTTCTTCGTTAGGCGGCCAGCCTTTTTAAGAAATGCAGAGCGTGGCTTGTTCTTCTCCCATATTCTATGTAGTCACTAATTTTGACACCCTCGTTCACGGTGATAAAAGCTGATTTTGAAAAATAATTTACTCAACTAACTGAATTGTTCAGAATGATTCGTCGTTATTTGATGCTCCAGAAAGACCACAGACTTTCAAGTACAGTTTAAATGAATCATGCAATAGGATGCCAAGGAGCCTTGGTTCAAGAGAGCACTTGTCCCTTACATCTCGAGTAAGACCAAGTATTATGTTTTAAATTGCTAATGCAATCAGATGAGGGGGATCCAAAGGCGACGTCACGTTTCACTTTCCTACCAATTTCGAACTTCAAACAATTGTTGTGTCAACGTGTTCAGTGCATTGAAGCTCATGGCACTTTTTAAAAATTATGACTGGTTTAACTCAGTATTATCCTACACAGTACTATTGCTGCACCAAGTAAGACTGCAGGAGATCTGTGAGTAGTATTTTTGAAGTCTTTGGTATTTCTTAACAAAGGAATTGAATTTAATACTAGGTCTAGCCACTGCAAAGCGGGATACCGTGATGAAGAACGTTTTAAATCCTCGCTGAGACAAGACAAAGAATCGAATCAAGATCTACCGACTGCGAAGCGAACGCTCTAACCGCTACACCACGGCGCCGTTAACTGATAACTGTCACCATGACAAACAAAGTTACATCTTCGCAAAAAATCTTTTTTGAGCTCTGCTTTGGCTTCATTTTTAATCTTATGTTATCACTACTACTCTTGGGGCAGTCACCTGCTTTAAGCAGATTCTTTGCTTACTGTTCATTTTGAGCTCTTGCCTCAGCCTAATTCTTCAATTAGTTTTGCTGTTGTTTTGGACATTTGCTCTGTTTCCGGTGCGTTTAATTGCATTTTAGCTTAAAGAAGCACAGAGTTAATGCAAGTAAACAGACCAGCATTTTTTTCATAGATTTCGGCTAATTCTGTTCTTTTTTGTTGTTAGGTTTGTTCGTTGGAATCATGTTTTTTTCAGTTTACTATTCCAGAAATTTTATCAGGATCAAATAAATTTGGTTGTGAGACTTGTACTGATCGACAAAAGAAATCTGGTGATGGTAGACATTGTTTTTGTATTTCAAAGCGATGCGCTTTTTCATAATTCGTCTCATACGTACGTTGAACTGTCTATACTTTTTAATGACTTAGGTTTACTCTTCCTCACCTATAGAATACGTCGTACGTTAAACTGTCTATACTTTTTAATGTAGGTTTACTCTTCCTCACCTATAGAATACGTCGTTCAAGGTTTGAAACTTCTCGTCGGTATTCGACAGAAAAAACCTGCTTGCTAATTTAAAAGTGTGATGCAAAAGCTGGTAGTTTGTTTAGTTCGCCTGTCTCTTTTCGTAGAACGTGGAGACTGGCACGTAACGACTGTCCGAACCGTCCCCGTAATCCAAATCGAGGTCAGGCCGAGGCAGAGTGGCAGAGCCTTTTGAACCAGCTATGAATACAAATTACAGACTGGTCGCTCCACCACCTTTAAGCAGGACTGTCATTGTTTGATGCGGATTTGTCGTCTCTTACGACATGCTGGGTGAGCAGCTTCAATAACACTTTGGTGAAGCTCGGAATGATGTAGCTTGTGACTGACTTACTCCGCATCTGCACTAACTGCTCTATTGTGAGAAAAAATTTTTTTTACTTCGCGCAAATTTATAATTTTCCCACTGCGTTGCAGGTAAAGATACCGTATACTGCAATGCTAGTAAACAAATTTTAATCCAAGTTCCACCTACAGTACTAGCGTTACATCTCAAAAGATTTCAACAGGTAGGGAATGTATATAGCTGGTTACGAGTACGCGCATACTTTTTTCCTAACTCTGGGGTCATCAGCAGTTGGAGTTTTCAATACATTTCTTAGCCTCCAGTTACCATAAATGGACTGATTCGTGCTCAGTTTTGACCAAGCCAAGTACCTCACGAACTAAACCATGGCTTTATAGATTTATTTCTCAGGCGGCGATTGCAGCTTCAATATCGACGGTTTGATCGGTCTTGCTGTTTTTTTACTATGTGAGTGATGAAGAAATTGTTTTTTGTAGGTCGGATGCAGTCTGCGCAAGGTGAACAAACATGTTGCAATCCCATTAACATTTGACGCTTCTCCTTTTTGTTCTAAAGAATGTAGAGTAAGTGCAATGCTAAAACCGTGTAAAGTTGTTTTTGCGGCTCTAACAAACTTCTCCAGCCCTAAAATGCATTAAGGTATTGAGAAATATTGGTTTTTAAAGACGATTTTAGCTAGTGTGTCTTCAATTAGGTAAAATTTATATTACTTTTAATATCTCGCAAAATGAGTAGTAAATGCTATCTTAGCATTCTTTGCTTCATTTAGTACGTTAATGGCGAATAATTAGTTGCCAGCACAGTCTTTCTTTTGTACGGCCACTTAACGGTTCTCGAGAATTCTGGCGACAGCAGAACGTTTTTATGACAACATTAAACATATTTCACCACTGAGAAAAGCATCACAAAAAATTTGCGGCTAAACAGTTTTTTTGATTATGTCCGCATTTTCCAATATCGCATTAATTTTCAGCTACGTAATCAGTACATTCCGTTTTAATGTTGTAAACGACTGATTATGGGCATCAACCCAGTGCAATTCCGCGTTTTTTAGCTTTATTTACAACTGGGACGAAATGGTTTCCACTTTTAATCTGAGCATTCATTGGGCAACGTTTTATTCCCACTGCATTCTGTCTGCAGTGTGAGGTAGAGCTATTTGGTTTGACTTCACATCTTTATTCAACAAAGATGAGGGTTAAGCAACTACCTACTATTAATCGATGAAATTCGGGTTTAAAGTATGTGACTTCTGTAGAAATACGCCGATGATGACGCTAGAATTATTTATGCATTGTATGGAATGGTGGAGCATGCTGGTAGTCTCAGTCGTGGGCATTATACAGCATATGTTCGAACACGTGAAAAAGGTAAATTGGAGATTTGGTGGGTGGGCTTTTTCCCAATCTAAATTTGGCTTTTGTTAAAGTTCACAATCAAAAACAGTGCGTTGAACTTTACCTCAGTAAGTTGCTTTTCTGGATATGAAGACTTAAAAGTAGTCTGACGAGTACTATGATGAGCAATATATACGATGTGCGTAGAGCTGTTTACTCAGAAACTGGCCTCTTTGCAGTCTCCCGAACTCTCCATTAATCTCTATGAATAAGAAGATGCACATCTCTTGTCATGATATTGTTTCTTTCAGACGCAGATCCATCCTCCGGCGTGTGGTATCACATAAGCGATTCAAACGTTTCTAAAATCTCCCAAACTAAAGCTCTGAAATGCAACGCGTATTTATTATTTTATGAAAGGTTTAAATTATCGTCGCCAAGCTAACACTGTTCTGGAAACTTCGCCAAATTTCTCCGTTTTTTTGCCGCTGTGAATGTGGCGTGCATTGTGCAATTTTTATCAAATTAAAACAACGGTAATGGAAATAATGTACTGTGTTTTCATAATCTTGCAATGAAGTGAAAACGGATCATTGAAAATCAATCAACCAGTTAGTTTTTTTTATCCCCCGATGATGGGAACGCCTTTTTTCGATTATGTCGAAACATCGTGGTGTTGAGACCCGCTTCGGAGTAAGTAATACTGCACGCACACTAATTCTATCGCGAGCAAGAAAAATTCTTGTAAAAGAGTGGTTTTGGAACATATTACAACGTAATCATGTTGTTGATTAAACGTACAATTGTTTTCCTATGAATGCGGTTTCAATCCATTTTGCAAACGAAATACTAGCGATAAAAAATTTGTTTGTGATAGCTAGGTAGACGTGTTTAAACTACACTCTCCCAATATTGTTGAATTCATTGTGGTACCATTCGGCCCCATCGAGCTGTTCAAGTAAAATGGCGAAATTTTAGTCTGGATAGCAAGAGTGCTATTTTCTTCCAATTCCCCTTTAAATTGCGGATTTTATTTACTTTTTCTTAGTGTGATGTAATCGAACTTTACCTTCTAATTTTTGATGAAGAAATTGATTGATGACAACACATTTATCATGAATGGAAGATTTAATTATCGAATCCAAAAATTCGGCAAGTTTATATTTCGGTATCCCGGTCATGCATGCTACGAGCCGTGCGTGATTGTTTTATGACTTTTAATTAAACCATACAGTTTCTCCAAAGGGACTCAGATAAACGACCGCAGAAAGGCAACTCGCACTCTCTAAAATCAGTCATTTTTTTTTCTCCGGTCTTCTCATTCTGCTTTTGATGATAACCTTCACCCGAATTCTGACCTATTTTTTTCTGTTCTGTGTGCGTCGGCCATTTGACCTAAAGAGGCGATGATGTACCTGCTCTAAATGAGTACATTAGTAGTGCATCTTTCTCCTAGTAGTTGAACATTTTTTTCAGCTCTCACTTCCAAAGCTGCTCTCGCTGCTGCGTCTGGGCTTCTTGGGGTCATCAGTCCACCAACACTGTCATTTTCTCCGTGGCTCTTCAGGTGGTATATGTCCATTCTACGCTACAACCCACCCGACCATTCTCTGCCAATGCAGCTCTTCTCACCCTCACCTACAAACCTCTTCTCTCTCTTCCCTACTCCTTGACTTCCGGTTTTTTTTATGCCATCTGCTTTCTCTCCTGACTCGCTTAGGATTCTCCAATGGAACGCAGAAAGTCTTCGTGCGAGAAGTGTTGAATTCTCTGTTTCGCTCTTACCTGTATCGAGGGGCCCAGCCTCACCTGTTCATGGTCCAGGATCCGTGGATACTCTGCGATGAGATCACATTCACTTTCGGTTTGGGTCTCTTTCACCTGATGACTCTGGCGGTAGGGTCCTTGTCTTTGTCAGACAGAGTCCATCTTTTTCTCCTAACGTTCGTGTCTCTTCGCTTGGCTTTTGCTCTGCGTAAAAGTCGACACTTTGTTGAACAACTCCCCTTTCCTTCCTAAACATCTACGCTCCTATTTTCTCGCTTTTCTTTGGCGGATGGTAAAGCCGACTCTTCGTTCTGTTTCCTTTCTCCAAAAATCTTTTCATTCTGGTTGACTTCAAACTGTCATCACCCCCATTGGAACTCAAGAGGTACTTCATACCCTTGTGGGAAAGATGTATATGGTTAGGTCATCTCCTCTGGCCTCTTTTTGTCAATGACCCTGACACTCCTGTTTTTCATCTCTCTCGTTCCCTCCTATCCTGCTTCTGAGAGGAGTTTCAGGGCTTGGTTTTGATCTGATTAATTCTACTAGGTGTCCCTCTTTTTCCACTCTGCCGCCCAATTGCGTTTTCCGTACAATTTTCAGAAAGCTCGCTGAGATGATTTTGCTTCGTTGTCTTTCTGCAAAGGATAACTTCTTTCTTTCTCTTTGTTTTGTTGCTCTGCTGTTTACCTCTTTGGCACTGGCTGCAACCAAATCTACCACTATTTTTCGGCCAGATCAATCGGCATCCTGAAGCTTGGTGGTCTTCCGAAGTGGAAGAAGCGGTAACGAGATCAAAGGATTGGTATCGGTTTATACTAACTACTTGAGATCTGATTTTTCTGTTTCAGCCAAAAGTAAGCCAGTTGAGTAAATTGTGTTGCTACCCCAAGGCTGCACAGACAAACACTAATTTGGGGTAGGATTTGAGTTTTAGCTGATACTTGGTTTAGATACTGTTCTAGGGTGAAGCGTTTTTAACAAAGTCACGGGTTCGCGTCTCTGGCAACAAAACAGCGCTGACTGCACGTGACGTTTACAAAATAAAGCAGAGTAATATTTTATGTTGATCTCATCGTAGCCCTTACCATTACAAATATCTGAAGGTAGTATAGTCGTGTCGACTTGTAGATTAGCAGATAAAAACTCAAAAATGACAAAAGTATGTATCAAATAAAGTCATAAATATTTAGGTCTACTAAAAGTATCATTTTCGAGTTCGGTCCATTACAAATAATTTGCTCCCAGTAACGCAATCAGTAATACCTATCGGATAGGTAGTAAGACACCCTTAAAAGAAAAAAAATTAATATTGTTTTTAAATCAAACACCAAAAGGCTTAGGAACCCAGTTTGGGTACCACTTTACTCAGTGCCAGATAGAGATCATTATTTGGGGTAGTCATCTTCCGCATAACTTGATTATTCCAGTTTTTCGTATAATGAAGAAAACTTCTTTTCTAGTTAACAGTGTTTCGGGGAAATGATCTCAAGGTATGTTTGATAAGGAATAGAAAAGGGTTTGCAAATCTGTTCTCATGAGAATCTCCAGCTCTAACTGCGTAAGCGAAATAATAGTTGCAAAATATTATCGCTTAATGCCGTTCCCAAAACAACGTAGCATTGTCAGATTTGAACGCTGGATTATGGTCATCACCAGTGGCGTACGCAAAAAGTTTTTGAGGGGAGCCAAAGTTTTGTCACAAATCAATTTGGGGGAGTGCCAAAGGCAAGACCATTCTAGGGTGGTTCGGGAGCATGCTCCGGGAAAATTACACCTAAAAATACGCATTTTCGTGCATTCTGAAAGCAAGTTTTAGAATAATGCCTTTACGAAACTTAGAAGAATGAAATCACAAATGAAAATCAAGCATAAAACTAAGTCAGTTTATTTTAAATTGAGGCGACGGTTCCCTTTCGCAAATTGGCCAATTACTTGACTACAATAAAGAATAATGTATTTTTTACACAAAAGAGTCAATGCATTCAGCCAATTTTTTGGCATTGGCCGTTGTAACTGGCAACGTTGCGAAAATATGCAAAAAGCTGATATTTCGCATAAGTAGCAGAGTTAATCGATCAAACATCGCTTTCAGAAGTGGTTTGTGCGGCTCTATGTCTTCCCTCTACAAGGTTTTGACTCCACTCTACAACTCGCTTTCAAGAGCATGACAAGTTTTGATAACTGTTTTACTTTGAAATATTTCATTCCAGATTTCTACCAGCAGGTGGTCTGAGCGATGGATGGTTTTTCAAAGGAAAATGGAAATCCAGGGCAAACCCCGCAAAACCAGCTTTGCTTTTGCTTTTCATAGGACATGAGGGGGGGGGGGGGTGGCACAGTGGCCTCGCCCCTCGGTACGCTAATGGTCACCACAAATGGCGCTCCAACTCACAGACCTCGATGCTTTATTTATTGTGCACAATTAGTAATGCTGTGTGATGCTGAAATTATACTTAACTATTTTTTTGTGTTGTTTCATATAATGCCAGGAATATTCAATATTTTGCAGTTCTACTTAGTTTTCTTGCCAAACAACAAGCTACAAAAATTTTTGAAGTTTATTCACAATTAAATCAGCTCATTAAAAAACGCACGAAAAGCTAAGATTTACTTAAGGTAGCTCACATGTGCAAAATCTGAACAAACAAAAAAAAAATAATTTTTTCTATTTAGGGGATTGCCGAAAGTTCAGTCCTAGTAGAACAAGTGTGCAAAGTTTCAGATAGGAATATTCAGATCTTCAGGGTGAAACGGCTCTTCAAAGAGAGGCACCCATGTCAGATTTCCTTAGCAACGCCCATAGCAACCACGTAAAACTGTTCTATTAAAAAGCATGGACAGTGCAAACCAACGAAGAAAAAACTCTCAGAGCAATCAAGAAGGGCTACCAAGACGAGAAACAAGAAGATAGCACATTATATGCCAAAGGGAGTTTTTAACAACTTTCAGATACAATTTATATGGGATTTCATGACTGTTTTTCTAAAATTGCCTTTTTCTCAAAATATATAAAATTGACATTCGGATTGCTTCAAACATGAATTTCTCTGTTAGTTTTGGTCATATCTTTATGAAATTTTTACTTTGTGTTTCTGTCATGTATATGAAGGGATCCAAGTCAGGATTTTTTGATATATGCAATAGATTTTAAGATATGTAAGTTTAAATCATTCTGCTTAAAAAAAAATCTTGCTAAAAGGGAAAAACAAGGCCAACTTTACTTGGTGTCATTCTTTTCAAAAACTGTGACTGAGATCTCTAGCCCTACAAGTTGTGAACATGTAGTGAAAATTTCATTCAATTCTGTTGTGTGGTTGTGGAGATATTTATGTTTAAAAAATTGTCATGGCGCCACCTAGTGTTGAAAATATTTTTTTAAATAAGCTTTCTGAAAAAAAAAGTTTGTGATTTTTATTCAACTCGGGTAGTAGATCATTTTGATACCAAACAAGTGATAAAATAAGCATTTTAGATTTTGCATATGTGAGCTACCTTAAACCTGGAAGACCTTTGCCCACACCTACTGAAATTCAGCAACAAGTTACCATTAGATTGGCCAAAGTACTGTAGTGTGGTGTCACAGCACTAAAAGGCTGTAGCTGAGACAATCTATCGCTTTACTCGTAACATTCTTAGGTTTGTTTTTAAGCTTATTTTTCAAATGGTAGCAAAGAATAGCTGGCTGCGACGTCGCGAAAATTCTTCGCGGTTTGCTACTCGACGATCTACTTCAGTAAATACTGCAGAACAGAGGTACGAGAGATTTTAATTCCAAAACGATCAGTAAGGTACACCAGGACAGTGCAACTTTTTTTTTGCAAGCGGGCCAATTTCAAACTATTTAAAAATTTCGCGGGCGAGTCCCGGTTTGTAATCCATGTTTCTACGCTCAAATAAGCTTCGCAACAGTGGCTGGCGACAGTGTTCAACCAATAGGGAACACCTTTCTTTAGAGATAAATTCTTTCGATGCAACATTAACGCTGATTTTACCGAAATATCCACTCAAGGACTTTTTGTTGGAGATCGGTGTTTCGAAAATGCAATTGATAGGTTTGCCATCATGGGCCACAAAATTTCACGTCGAGTGCCGCAGGTTGCACACCCTCAGGTAGACCATATTACCTCTTGCTTTTTAACATCCACTAATGAGAGAGCGTTTGATGAAAGAGGTCTTGCATACACCGTATGCTGATCATATCTGCAGAAAAAAGTTTGTGGAACCTACAATCACCGACTTGCAATTGTCTCGCGACTACATGAATACAATCCCAACACTACAATACTTTTCATTTGCCAAAGCTGTAACATTTCATGTATTATTGAGCGCATTTTCCAGATGATAAAGCTGATTATTTTAAAGTCGTAATATCCAGACCCACTGTAAATAACAAATCTGATAATAACATACGCACAGATCAAGCCTTTTGGATGTTTTTATGACCAGGTCAAGAATTACATCTTTTTGAAATTCTGACAGAATAGCAGAAAGGGTAAGCGAAATCTTTCAGAGTTAAAAGGTTACGGACTCAACAAATAAACAAAACAACCTCAAACTAAGACCAAAGGCGGCTCGTGAGCATTCTAAAGGCACGTTTCCATTGTAAAAGCAAAACTAGTTTGTTTAATGTAGGAATTTGTGCTTAAACGCATAAAGGCCGGTTGCTATTAGGCGTAAATTGCAGGCGTAGCGTGAAAAATTTTTGTTTCTCTATTCAGTTTCATGCGCGCAGCTGCGCGCATAAAACTGAATAGAGAACTAAGAATTTTTCACGCTACGCCTGCAATTTACGCCTAATTGAACCCAGCCTTAGCACTAAGCAGCATTTTCAACATCATGAATCAAGACATGCTTCTAATTAACTTCGAAGCTCAATGACAATCGAAACGAGCCTTTAACGTGGACTGCAATCATAAACATTTAAGATTTAAAAATGCCAGGACAACGCCTACAAAGGAGAGTGATAAATAGCTATCGCCTCTATAACGTTTTACAGAACTCACACGCTAAAATATTTTTCCAGATTCTCTGTTTTGAATTTTACAACTCTTTTAATTAGTTCATTTTTCAAGCAGTAATTTGTTTTTGTCATAAATGTGCCACAGCAAACTAATCTGGAAACAATACGAGCAAAAATGAATCACAAACTTGCTACAGACACAACCAGTCTCGAGTTCGCAAGATCGACAGCAAATTACTTGATTTAGGAGTTGATGATGCTCCAAGCAGCAGCAGCAAAAACAGTTACTGGCCAGCAAAAAGGAACACAACAAGGTTTGTAGTGTAACCATTCAAAAGCTAAATCTATTAATTTCATCTAGTAACGAAGTGTAAATGTTGTTTTATTGACTTGACTGATACCGATAATTTAGATCACTAATATAGGCAGGGAACAATGAAATTCAGAATCACATTTAGGAAAAAAATAATAGCTGCCACACGGCATGGCATAATAACGCAATACACTGGAAATCGAAACATCAGGGTATTTTTCAGTCACGATCCTGCCTGAAAAGCGTGCTGACGTTAGATAAAACAAATTCATAAGGGAAAGTGCTATCAAGGACTTAAAAACTTTGTCTTTAGAAAAAAAGGGCCAGATGCAAAATATTCGAAGCAGACAAGTCGCAGCCTCATACACATGAGCTGCCTTTGGAACAATAATCACACCGACGTTGCAGTAGTCCATGAACACCAATGTGCTAGATCTGTAAAAAGACAAAGCAAAGATAGAATAATTATAATTGGAAGTTGGCTTAGATGTTAATGCAAAGTAAACTCTCTTCAGTACGGCCACGCAGCCGTGCCATCGGGATCCTCTTGGCAAAGATTGCCCAGATGATAATTATTGAGAGCCTTGAGGAAACTTAAATATGTGAATTAAGAATTGACAATAATGCGCTTTATAAAAATTGGTTTAATCTAACATGAATTTTTGACGTTAAATAGCGCGCAACGGACGCTCATTTTCGTCGTTCGGCCCAAACCTTCAGTAAAAGTAAAAACATTCGGCTGAAGTGGAAATTTTCCAGCAAGTTCCACACGTTAATTGCTTGGTTTTACAGCAAACTTTTTTCGGACGTTTCCCTATTGAAGCCTGATATTATACAAATAAAATACTCTCAATAATAGTTCTGTGAATTGAATAGAAAGTGAAAGCGTAGGAAATACTCGAATATTGTGAAAACTGAAAAGCTTCGGTTAATGACAAAGCTGAATAACAACACGGGCATGGCGAATACGCAGTTTTTCCCAAATTGAGCGCTAAAGCCGAAGTTCAATTGGTATTTAATATTAAATAGCTTGCAGCAACATTTGCTTTTGTTTAGATCACAATAATCATTTAACGATAATAAGACCATTCATTCTACGTGCTAGTTGTTGCATCACAGAGGGATAGTAAATCAGAAACGTTAATTATCGACTAAAACCCACCCTGGGAGCCACGTGGTTGCTTTTGTTACATCACACTGCATATTGGTTGTGTTTACAAGGTGCCAATTCTGAACCAATCAACAGCCGCCTCAACGTGGTGGTGGGTCGAAATGGGTATTGGCCTTTTCGAGGGTCCTAGTTAGCCTGGGCACTCCCCTCACACATGCCATTTTTTTGCCGTGCTGCCCCCTGAACGACCGCAGAAGAGCAGCACGCAGCCTCTTTGAAATCGGTCGCCCTCTTTCTCTCTTCTCCTGCCTCGTTCTTGCCCGCCTTCTCATTCTTTTCCTTCTCTTGATTAACGACAACGTTCATCCTAACCCTGACCCCGTCTTTTCCTGTTCACTGTGCGCTGAAAATGCGACCTGGAGGAGCACCTGCTCCAAATGGGTCCATTTAAGGTGCACACTTGTCTTCTTTTCTAGATTTGAAACTCTAGGCAGCTCTCACTCCTGAAGCTGCCCCACCTGCTGGCTCCCTGATTTTTCTGGAGATCCCACATCTATCAACACTGTGTCTTCCCCCCTCAGACTCCTCCAGCTTGTATATCTGTGCTACTTGGCCCATCTGATGCCCCTGTGCTAATGCAGCTCTCCGGCCCCACCCTCGTCTTCAAACCTCTTATCCCCCTTCTGACCACTTGGTATCTTCTCCCACTGCATCCTAACCACCGCCTCATGCTCCGGGCTGTTTTTCTATAACTCTTGCCTCCTCTTCCCCCTGACTTTCTCAGGGTTCTTCAATGGAATGCTGGAGGTCTCCGAGCCAGGAGCACAAAACTACTTCAACATCTCACCAAACAGCTCCTCCTCACTCTCATTCCTTAATGTTTATGCTCCACCTATTTGCTTTTCTTCGACGGATAGCAGAATCGACTCATTTTCTCCCTCCATTCTTCCCTCCTCCAGAAATCTTTATTCCAGAGAACTTTAACTCCCATCACCCTTTCTGGGGCTTAAGAGGTACTTCCGATCCCCATGGGGAAGAACTATTCAATCGGGTCATCTCCTCTGACCTCCTTTCCCTCAATGATCTTGACATACCTACTCTTTTCCATCGCTCCTCCCCTGATACCTTTTTTGCTCTTCTTCACTTATTCCTGGGAGATGCTTCAGGACCTGGGTTCAGATCACCTACCAATTCTACTAACCGTCCCTCTGTCTCCGGTCTTTCACCCCAACGAACGTCCCCCTTCCTTCAACTTTCAAAAAGCTCATTGGGAAGACTTTGCTTTTTTACTTCAATTCTCACTGTCCTTTTGCAGAGGAATACTCGGCTCTTTCTCTTTCCTCTGCTGCTGCCCTGTTTTACTTCTCTGACACTGAATGCGGCCAAATCTTTCATTCCTATTGGCCGCATCAAACGTCAACCTAAAGCCTGGTGGTCTGCAGAAGAGGAAGAAGCGGTTAGTGAGAGATCTTAAGGCTTTTGCCGCCGCTCACAGAAGCAAAGAAGATCATCAGGCTTGAATCTCAGTTTTCCGACATGCCTTGTCTGTCATCGCCAAGGCCAAGGCTGAGGCATGGCAGGCGACTTGCAGGGTAGTTGGCTTCGGTTTTCACTGATTACCTGAGATCCCACTTTTCTGTCCCCCAGCCGAAGGCCTTGCATAGCAGAGCCAAAGGCTACCTGTCTGAGGTCCGCCGAACCATGAGCCCCGTGCCCTCATTTGTCCTTTTGCTCCCCTTCTTTCCGCTGAACTTCTTGCAGCTGCCACAAACCTTTCCTCATCCTTTGCCACGGGCTCAGACACAGTGCCTATTCCATGCTTAAGCACCTTCCTCGCTCTGACATGGCTTTTCTTCTTCACATTTTCAATCTCTCCTGGTCTTTGCATTCCTTTCCTTCGATCTAGAAGACATCTTTTTATTCTTCCCATTTATAAGACAAGAAAGTCTTTTGACTCTCCTGCTTCCTTCCGGCCTATCTCTCTCACCTTCTATGTATCAAAGCTTCTTGAACGCATCATTTTATCATGTCCACTCTGGAGTCTAATTCTATTCTCTCTCACCACCAGGCCGGTTTCTTCCCTGGCTGGTCTACTCTGGATCAATTCTGTTCCTTTCTCAGTCCATTTTGAATGGGTTTAACAAACCCAGGCTGGACTCTTGGACGATCCACGCTACTAACAATTTCTCCAAAGCTTTTGACTCCGTCTGGCACCTCGCCTTTTTCCACAAGCTTATTTCAGCGGGCCCCCTACATGTTTTGCTCGTTGGATTCAATCCTTCCTTTCTGACAGGTGTGGTTTTTCAAAATCACAAAAGCTGTTCTTTTAGAGTCCGTCAAAGTGTTCCACAAGGATCCGTTCTTGGCCCTGTACTTTTCTCTCTCTACATCAATGATCTCCTTGCTTCTCTACCTTCTTACGTCAGCTGCTCTCTTTCTGCTGATGGTCTGGCCATTTGGTCCTCCTCTCTCTCAGCCCCTACTGCGGTGGAGGCCACACAAGAAGCTCTGATTCGACTGTAGCGCTGGACTGAGTACTCATGTCTTCTTCTCAATCCGAGCAAATGTGAGGCCTCCTTCTCAGTGGATCCCCACCAAGCTAACATCCAGTCCCACCTCTTCTTATTCAACTTCCGCCTCTATTTCAATCCCACAACAAGATTTCTTGGGGTCACCTTCAACCGCACTCTTTCCTTTTCTAAACATATTTCTTCATTGAAGGCCAGATTCTTTTCTCATCTTAAGGCCTTACGCTGTATCTTTGCTTCCTCATGGTGCCCCTCTCTCTTCTGTATAAAGCTTTTCTTGAGCCCCTTCTCACTTATGCTTCACCCAGATGGCTTCCTTTTCTAAGCGTTAGCAATATCACTACATTGGAACGCTTTCACCGAGCGGCAAGTTGCGCCATCTCTGGCTGCCACTTGTCCTCCACTATGCTACTTCTTCTCTCCGAGGCTCCTCTACCTCCCCTACGAGTCACTCTGACTCGTTTCACTTTGTCATCTTATCAGCAGGCCCTTCGTTTCCCAACCTCCTTTCCCATTTCAGGTTTGGCCAGACATGGAGTGAAACCAAGATTCTGCAGAACGTTCTGGAGAGCTTTTGCGTCCACTCATGCTTCATTCTACTTCTTCTAGGGAGGCTCTCTTTGCTTGCCCTCTTCTCACCTCCTTGGAACCTGCCTTCCTTTACCGTGGAGTCCACCCATTCCTCCCATGCATCCATTCTGATACCCCTCTCTCTCGCCAAGGTGCTGCTCTCGCTCACCTTGACTCTCTGCCTCCTCATGATCTGATGCTCTAGACTGAAGGTTGTGTTCCTTTTTTTGGCAAAGGCGGCTCTGGGGTACTTGCCAACTGCTCTCTCTGTGGCACTGAGACCACTCTTTCCTTTTTGGCATGCCCAGTATGTTCAAGTTTTTCCGCTGAAGCCTGTGACATTCTGCACGCTCTTTGCTGGTCTCGGCAGCACCTACAAGTCTGCCACTTTTCTTCTCATCTACTCTCTTCACCCTGTCTTCTCCTCAATCTTGCCTTTTACCTCAATCTCTCTGGCAGAACCTGTCTTCTCTCTCCTCCTGTTCTATCAGACTACAATGGAAGCTGGACACTCGTTTCTCCTGGGGAATGACAGGCCTGACGAGGAGCACTACTCGTGCCCTCTGCAATCCCTTGTAGTCTCTCTCCTCTCATCTCTCATATCCACTCTTCTCTTTTCTAGGACTGAAGGCGTACTGTCTCTACTAAATTCTTTGTCACACAGGTTCCCTCGATCTCCACAGAGGAACTTGTGGTCCCTCGTTATGCTTGCTGGGCACTCTCTCGTCTTTGCTGCAACAAACATAGCCATCTGCTAAGCTGTTATCTCTCAAGGATAGGCAGAATCGAGAATCCTTCTTACAGCCACTGTGGACTCTGGTCCCAGGACACCTCTCATCTCATTCTGTACTGTCCAGCTACGGAGTCTTTGGGCCGCTTGCTCTTTGGCGAATCTCTATCTCTCTACGACCTCTGGTCCAGGCCCTGGAGAGTTGCCCGGCTTCTGGGACTACATGGTCTTTTGCCATGCTCATATCACTGGGAAGGTGTCAGGTAGGAACAACAACAACAACAACTACAGATGCCAATTAGGATTCTCAAACCAGTACAATAAGGTAACAATCTAGGAACTGACGGCGGTCCCTTTATCAAAGCAAATTACATTAAAACACAATACCCAGAATATATATTTGAGATACATTCAAATAGTCAATAGACCACGAATATGCAAGATCGTCAATCCCATACGAAAGTGAGTCATGGTGTTTAAAATGAAAATGAAAAGGTAGTTTTGAGAAACACCGAAAGAGCCTGATAAGTGATGCGTGGTGCAATAAGGATGGATACATAAAAAAGCAAAAACTGATGGATATGTTGGGGTTAAAAGGAAACGTCAAATAAAATGGCAAGAATAAACGAGATAAAGTGGTATGGGTACATTTTGAGGAGGGATGGCAAAGATGTGATAAAAAATCAGTGGGCCATGAAGTAAATGGTGAAACAAGGAAGACAAAAAACAACAAAGGAAGTGGAAAGGAAAATGAGGAGATTAAACAGCAAAGAAAAATGCCTTGAATCAGGCAAAGTGGAAAAAGAGAGTGCACTGCATATTAGGAAAATAAGGTGAACCTAAGCCACCACTACATGCAGGGAAAACACAAGATTTAAACAAAATACGGACTATACAGAAATACTAAAACATGCAAGATGCTGAGTAAAAAACTTAAACTCACATCATCAACAACAAATTCATTTTTAGCTTTTGATTTGTCACTTTTTGTAGCTACTGGAGGTGCGTGATAAAACCCGACTCCATCTTCATCAGATTCCTCTTCAGATTCTTCTTCGCTACTCATGAAGTCGTGGCCAGATGAAGCAACAGGAGCCGCATCACCTCCAATGTCATCAAACATGATGTCATGCTCATCATCTTGAGCATAGTCGTTGATTTTGGCTACGAAAAAAAAAGATTAAATCATTCAAAAAGGCTTCTAAAAGCTACAATCCGTTCAAAACATTTCAAATCAATGTTTTTGGAAAGTAGCGGAAGCTGATATCCCACAAGCACCATGAAAGGTATGTTCTTTCCAGCCAGCTCTTGGTAGAAGTAAAGCGCTTTCACATATGATGCAAGTGTGCATTAATTTTACTTAGTAGACCACTGGTCATCAACCTTTATGGCGTCGTGAAACCCCAGCAATACTGTTGCAAATGTCATGAAGCCCCTTTCACTAAAAATTCGTTAGAATCGCATTGGCTCTGGTTTCCTGGACTGATACATTGGCTAAATGCTTTTTAAACAGAGGTTCACAAGAGAAATTTGGAGGGTACCCAAGCAAGTTAATCGTAGAGTGACATCAAATCTTTGATGTCTTTGAACACCGCTTATGCTTAATCGTCGCTTCCGCCTATTTTCTACTTGAAAACCTTTTTTGTTTAACTTTACGAAAGCAATTATTTTGCCCTCTTTTGCCTCCAAAACCACACATTTTGCAATGTTTTGTTGCTTACGCTCTTTACCAACTCAAAGACCTTTTTTTGTGGTGATCAACTAAAAAAATCGAATTTTGCTTTTGCTATCTATTCTTTTTTTGGGGACACGCGACACAATTAGGTTCAGCGAACAAAAACGTAGCTAAAAAATTTCTGGGAACCACTGCCTTTGTTCCATATCGATTTTAAGTCTTCATACGTGCAACACAATTTGTTGCGCAAATGAACAACCAGTCGCATGGTCAGGGCTTCATTGCCGTCTACATTTTAAAGAAACACAATTTTGAAAATAATGTAACCCATATTTATAAGAAATGTCCTTATTGTTAAGGTACGTCCTTATTTTGCTTTAGTTTCAGCAACACGCAACTACTTGAGTCAATTTGAGTGTAAATGCTTTCCATCTTATTCTAAATATAGATTTACGTCAAGTATTTACCAAACCAGTTTATTTGACTGCCCAAGATTTTGGGCAAACATTTTGAAACCACGAAAAAAGGCTATTCAACACAATATGCACAAATAAACGCTTATATTTGACAAAAAATTATCATCGACTTTAAAAAAATTGTAGAAAAAAATTTTTTTCTAGTTGTGCTAATTTTGATTCTAGGTTGACGAAAGCCTTGCGTATCGCATTTTGTCGCTAGTTGGCAAATATCTACTTTTAGCTTTGTTGTACATTTGTGATGCAATAGTGATTGCAATGAAATAGTTGCATTTAAAAACAAAAGAAATACTCAATTTTGAAATCCATTCGCCTTCAGGTTTATTCATTCTGCATGCCTTAATTTCCGAAGTCAATTTGCCTGACGAACTGCCTAAGACCTAAACTAGTCGCAGATATCATTGTGTATATACTATCTATTTCGTAATTTATGATGTGATTTGATTCTTTTTCATGAGTTTTACTCATGATTGGAAATGCCGATGAATAGGCCTATCCGCCTTCTGATCCCATAAATAGCAAATCATCCAAACCTTTGCAAAATGCTCGATGATAATAGTTACATCATGTGTTTACAAAAAGAGTTATCAGTTCTGCAAAATTACCCTCGAAAAATTAAAAAAAACATTATGGTTTGCTGGTTGGCCACATGAAAACGAAGGAGGACAACGCCAATGCTTTGCGGAATCTATAAAGGTCACAGAACCCCTCTAAATACTTTGCGAAACACTAGGGTTCCATGGAACCCGTACCCAAAAAGCACAAAAATTCACACTTCGGTAACTTCGTAGATTTTTAATTCATACATAGTACCAAAGCAATAAATGTACTAGTGCAATTGTAGCCCGTAACCCGTCAGTAGGATTGCATTAAGTAAACCGTAAAAAAAGCATCAACTTTTACACATTTTTTATGGAAGGAACACTGCAAGATTTATTTCTAAACAAACAGGTTTAGCAAATATAAACATCTTTGCTTACCTAAACTAACAGTATTTCATTTTTATATAGCGAACACAATTAATTGGTAAGCTAACCACCGTTATAGAAAAACGTCATAACTGAAAATTTCGGCAATGTCAAAATGTTTTAAAGCATGGGTGTGCAATGCGCGACACGTTGTAGTTTTTAAATAAAGTGACACCGGTACCACGAATTCGGTGACGAATGGTGTTAAGCCAGCTTTACATCTTACAACAAAGTTTGTGTGGTGATATATTTGTCAATAAGTCCAATTCATATTTTTGAGGTGCTTACACAGAGTCGATTAGAAAAGCGTGTCAGACCTGTTATCTCACCTCGTTAGGTCTCGTTGGCACGGCTCTGCTAAAGATTGCTAACTCCAGATCAAAAGCATTAGTCGCAATCATAGTAATCAGATCATGTTGTTTTACAAAACCTCGTCACGTGGAAGCAGAGAAACCTATTTAGAACCCAATTCAAAAACCACCGACATTGAAACTATGCATACCATTATCTGGAAGTTCTCCATACAGTTTCAGATTTCTGGCTTCATCTGCGTTGTATTTTAATATAACATCTGCTTTGTGATCTTGATAATCTCGTAAGCCGATTAATATGATGTCTGATTGATTGATCCAAACCTGAAGCACAGAAAAATGACCTCAAGAAGAAATGAGGGTCTTATGTGTAAAATCAACCTTAGTGGAAGCCCTGATAACAAAAAAGAATGAACAATGCTGACCAATTCAGCAGGAAAAAAATTTACTAACCACCAAATGGGACGGTTAGCAACAACCAGTAGATAGATTGAATGAATAACAAAACAAGATTCATGGCCTAATCCTTCTTGTTACTGTCTACCACTCGGTGTTATTTAAATTCTATCTTACTTTTTTTCTTAATTTTCCTCGTATGTGACATAATCGTTTCGTTCCATCAAAGCAGAGCGCTTCCAACCTTCCATTTCCGAGCATTTTTATTACCTAACAACAAACAAAACTTTTGGCGGCACTAATGTTGCTTTTAACTTTCTTGTGTGAACTTGATTCTTATCATTAAATCCAAACGTTCATTTACAAATGTATTTTCGAAACACAATCAAAGTTATCGTTGTCAATACTTTTGCGGCTAACCTTCAAGGGGAGTTTAGCATTACGGGGAACTTTGCTTTTTTGGCACAAAAACAATCATTTTTTCTGATATGCTATCTTGCATCGCACACAGTTCGTACTAACGGATTAGAGTAGAAATTACAAAGTGCAAAATATAAACTGGTATGTAGTCATTGCACTTGGCCATGAGAAAGCGTCTGGCAGCGGCGACTGCAGTTGCGATACGCATGAAGATCTCTGCCTTCTTCCGTCAGCTGCTCTCTTTACGCTGACGATCTGGCTATTTGGTCCTCCTCCCCCTCGGTCCCCACTGCAGTGGAGGCCAGACAAGGAGCACTGTTTTGATTGGAGCACTGGTCTGAGTACTGGTGTCTTCCTCTCAATCCGAGCAAATGTGAGGCCTCCTTCTTTTCAGTGGATCCCCACCAGGCTAACCTCCAGCCCAACCTCCTCCTACTCAGCCCCTGCCTCTGTTTCAATCCCACTCCAACTTTTCTTGGGGTCACCTTCGACCGCACTCTTTCCTTTACTAAACATGTATCTTCGCTGAAGGCCAAGTTTTTCCCACATCTCAAGGCCTTACGCTGTATCTTTGCTTCATCATGGGGCCCCTCTAAGGAATCCCTCTCCCTTCTGTATAAATCTTTTCTTCGGCCCCTTCTCACTTACACTTCACCCGGATGGTTTGCTTTCCTAAGCGCTACCAATATCACCAAATTGGAACACCTCCGCTGAGCAGCCAGTTGCACCATCACCGGCTGCCTCTCGTCCTTCCCTATCCCTCTTCTTCTCTCCGAGGCTTCTTTACCTCCCCTATTAGTCACCCTGACTCATTTCACTCTTTTTTCTTATGAGTGAGCTCTTCATCTCCCAACCTCCTTTTCCATCTCAGGTTTGGCCAGACTAGGAGTGAGGCCAAGACTCTGCAGATCCTCCTGGAGAGCTTTTGCATCTACTCACCCGCTCATGCTTCCTTCTACTTCTTCTAGGGAGCTCTTCTTGCTTGCCCTCCCTTTCCTGCTTGGAATCTTCCTTTGTTCACCGTGGAGTCCACCCTTCCCACTCCATGCTCTTGCTCTGATCCCCCTCTCTCTCGCCAAGGTGCTGCTCTCACTCATCTTGACTCTCTACACCTCATAATCTGGTGCTTTGGACAGATGGCTCTGTTCCTTTTCCTTTTGGCAAAGGCAGCTCCGGCGTTCTTGCCAACTGCTCTCTCTGTGGCACTGAGGCCACTCTTTCCTTTTCGGCAGGCCCAGTATGTTCAAGTTTTTCACTGAAGCCTGCGCCATTCTGCACGCTCTTTGCTGGTCTTGGCAGCACCATAAAGTCTGCCATTTTTCTTCTCTTATCCTATTATCTGACTCTCGTTCTGTCCTCGCCACCCTGTCCTCTCCTCCATCTTTCCTTTTATCTCAAACTCTGTGGCAGATCTGGCAGGAACTGTCTTCTCCTTCTGTTCTATCAAACTACAATGGGTCCTCGGACACTCGTTTCTCCTGGGGAATGACGCAGCTGATGAGCTGGCTAGACGGGGAGCGCTACTTGCGCCCTCTGCAATCTCTTGTAGTCTCTCTCCTCTTACCTCTCATATCCACTCTCGTCTTATCTTGGATTGGAGGCATACTGTCTCATCGAAGTTCTTTGACACACAGGTTCCCTTGATTTCCACTGAGAAACTTGTGCTCCCTTGTCATGCTCACTGTGTCCTCTCTCGTCTTTGCTGCAACGGACACAGCCTTCTTTTAGGTTCTTATCTCTCTAGGAGAGGCAGAATCGAGAATTCTTCCAGCAGCGCCTGTGGACACTCGTCCCAGGACACCTCTCATCTCATTCTGCACTGTCCAGCTATGGAGTCTTTGGGCCGCTCACTCTTTGGCAACTCTCAGTCTCTTTACGACCTCTGGTCCAGACCCTGGGGAGTTGCCAGGCTACTGGGGCTTCATGGTCTTCTGCCATGCCCCCATCCCTCGAAAGGGGTCGGGTAAACAACAACATACGCATGAATGAATTAGGGTCATTATACGCAGCTACAATCAAGGACTGCTGACCATTTTTTAATAGCCATCACAAAGAAAGCTTGCAATCGAATATAAACAATATGTGTGACTAACACTAAGTGTGACGCAGCTTTAATAGGCAAAAATTAAAATCTGTCCGTCAAAATTGGGTTAAGACATTTGACCCTACAGCAACTTGGATGAAACAACTTTTCCAAACAAAAGCAAATGTGCAAGTTAATGCTATCATAAAAGGAAAAAATCGAGTTTGATTTTTTGCTAGTTTCCAGAAGATAAATGCGTTTTAAAAAATCTCTTTGGAACATGTTATTAACAAGTGCCATTAAGATTTTTTGAAACTGGCCGCATACAAATGAATAAAATGCGAAAAACTCGGAAGTTTTTAAGAATGCTAACACAATTCATTTTACTTTTAGCGCCACTACTTATAAGATTCTGGAAGACCAAGAAAATCTGAAATATATCATAAGAAATACAAATTTGTCCAATTAATCTCAGCCCAAAATGTAAAAACTCACATCAGTGGTAAATTCCCATTACTATATGGCAATCAGAATGCTTAAAAAAAACTTAAAAATTAGTTGTTTGCATATGTTATATTGTTTTACAATCATACTAGGATAATAAGCCATAACAGTTAATTATACCTGAGCATACTCTTGGCCGTCTTCTTTGAAAACAAGTTCTCGCTTCTCACGATCATTTTCATTTTTTCCTCGCCTTCTGTTTTTTCCTCCCTTTCCTAAATACGAAGAGAACAAAATTTTGGAAGTATTCGTAAATAATAAAACTTTAGGCACATATCACCTCTTTATGACTGACTAGTATCATGTTACCTTGAGTAACAGCACAATTTAAGATCAAAAACTCTTAATACGTGATCAAGCCAGAAAAGTTCATAAAATCCCAACTTAATTCGGTATTGAATTAATCTACAGTAACTTAGATTTGAAAAAATGAAATTGGTCGTGGCAAATGCATAATCTATAAATCATCTACTCCATACCTTTGTTTTTTGGCATGTCAAACTGTGATGTATAACTTCTTACTCAAAGAAATCAAATAAAAGTTAAGAGGCAGAAAATCAATCAATGAAATACTGCCAAGATAGTAACCAATTTAAGAGGATACCAAACGCTGATATGGTCAATGATCACTTATATAACAAAGTTCTTAATATAAAAGAAAATATCTGAAACATTGACAGAGTTCAGTG
Organism: Trididemnum clinides; assembly: GCA_963675345.1. Lineage (NCBI taxonomy): Eukaryota > Metazoa > Chordata > Ascidiacea > Aplousobranchia > Didemnidae > Trididemnum > Trididemnum clinides. Next base: position 44,270,822 of record OY776285.1, on the reverse strand, counting down.
ACTGCCTTAAACTGTAAAATTCTAAATCAGATGGCAAAAGATTTTGGTCAGTAATTTGTTTTAACTTGAATGAATGCAGTGTTTCCTTTCCAGTTTCTGGGATTTTATCATCGCTTAAAAAATTAGGTAATGAGCTGAAGATTAAGCTGTTTAGTGGGCCATAGTTCCCTTTAAGCAATTATTTTGGCAAATCGGCAATTTTATTGTGCACACGCCCACTTCATCTCAAAGTACATGCTTTTAGAATAACATACTAACTTTTTTAACAGCATAGTAAAATTTTCTATGGCACCTGCTTTCAAAGATATCAAATTAGTCACTTTGGCAATAGTACGACTTTTTTCTTGGTAACTTGATATGTAGGTCGCAAAATGCAAGCCACAAGCAGTGCTGTGCATGTCTCAAGGTCATGGATCCTCACACTGAGTAAAATACAGTACAGATCATGTTTTGTATGGGTTTTGATTGTGTATTTTTATACAGGGTAGCCATGCAATATATGCCACAAGTCATGGATTCTTATATGGGATGGTTTCAAGATGCACTCCTCCGGTTATGTTTTGCTGGGCTCAGATTGTCAAGCCTTATATGAGGTGGTAATGCCCTACCAGCCACAGATCTGGTTTTGAAAGTTGTTTAAATTTGTTGTCAAAATGTGAAGTTTGCTGGAACAGCAGACCCAGATTACGCCCAACCAAGAGTGCCAGTACAGTGGAGTATCTGCTTCTCTCCTCTTTACCAGACGCAGAAATGTAGTTTTATGGACTTCTCATGCTATGCCTTCATACGGAGAATTGAATGTGTATTTAGTGGCTTGCAATGATTTAAATGAAATTGAAAACCCAACAACAAAAAGACAATACAAATGAATAGGGATGGGCAATTCAGAATAATTTACTATTCTAGAATAGTTAAACCGAATCCAGAATCCAAATCCGAATCTTTTTTGCAATTAGCACAATCAACATGAAAGCATTTACTACAAGTTTACAACAACAAAAGCACTATCAGATAAGGAGTTTATTGCAGTGCAATACATTTAAGCTTTCTTCATCTTTGCCTGGGTGTGCGATTTAGTTTTTGGATCATTGCATGCAATCAGTGTTCTCTTTAAACGCGAAAAAAGTGCGAATTTGCGTAAACATGTCCGGCGGATTCGCAGTTATAACTCCAAGATGCGTAAAAAAGTCCGGCGGTATTTGTTAATTTTTTCGCAGTTGTTAAAATCTTTGGAACCAACTGTTCCACATGAGAGACAGTGAATAAGATTTGATGGTTGAACCGTCGCTTTTTTAGAGAAGTGTAACTTCTTGCGTAAACAACGCCTGATTCTCACGCAACAGCGAGTGAGGACGACTCAAAAATCTTTTATATTGAAAATTATCTCCCAAGTAATTGACACAAAGTCAATCAAAAAGTTTTTTTTCTTTACTTTTTCTGATCAATTTCAATCGTAGCTAAAAAGCAATAATACCAAAGAGCTCTCAAACATCAGTTTAACACAAGACATCATTTTTTGAGGAAAGTTTGAAGCTGGAAGTGGTTAAAATGTGTATTTTTTTCTTTATGCTTCAACCCCAATTTTGATAGGGCTTGATAAGATAAGAAAGCGCACAGCTCTCGGTTTCAATTTAGCACAAAAAACACCATTTATTGAAGGAATAATTCAGTTTTTGTTAAATACTAATAAATAACCTTTTCACTCTTGCTAATTATGAAAACCAAAAGTAGAAAAAATACGACTTGTAAGTTCTGATTAACCCCTAAAATGTGAACCAAAAAAAAGTGGATTCTAGTTTTAATCCTTTTAAAAGCGTATACATGTATATGAAATTGCAGCCTATTTTTATGTAAATTACTTGAAAGTAATTTGAAATACTTCTCTCACCCCAGAAATTTTGAAAAATCTGCGCTTACACCAATAGAGTTGTTGTTTGGACTTGCTTTTAGATTTATCTTTAAAGATCTTTAACGCGCAGTTAACTCCAGTTCTTGCTGCAAAAGACGTAACAGGGTAAACAAGGTCCAACTCGCAAGCTGGCGTCTTAATCGAATAAAAAATAAAGATTGTTCGTGACAGATGATGATTGCCTAAATTAGAGATTTTCAATTGGCGAACCATGGTCTTTACAGGGCCAGTACTTTATTTAACATTCTAACTGAGTGAAATTGGAAAATCTTCTTGATGATTTGCTTTTTTATTTTATTTGGACAGCATTCCTGAAATTTACATTGACAACTTTTTTGAGGTCGCCTATAAAATCAAGAAAAATTAATGATCGGGCCATGTGTCTCTGTGCGTTTCGACAATGGGCCACATGCAAAAAACGGTTAAAAAGCACTGAACTAGGTTTAACATGCCATAATTGAAAAAAAATATGACTGAGGGAAAAACAAAGCATGCGGTTATATGCAAATCGACATTATGGGTAAATTTTAAGTATCCGAAATACTAGAATTCTGCAGAGACTAAGGGAAACGTTACGTTATTAAAAGCAGGTTGACTTCATAAATAAAGCCATCAGACTAATTCTACTGCACAATAAAAGCACGGAAACAGCATGCATGTAGCTTAGAAATCGCTGACGCTTAACTGCTTTTGAAAAAATTTGGGACAAAAGATTGGAGATCTAAATTGGGGTAAACGACATCATTTATTAGCTTAGCGTACATACTTACAGCAGTATGCTATCACAGACATGTGTTTTTAAAACTTACTTACTAAAATCTTAGAAGGAATGCTGCATGTAATTGATACTTTTACAAAAAGAAAATTTATGACCTAGCAACGTGATAAAGCTTGTAAGCAGGATATAAACCGAATCCTATTATTGGATTCAGATAGTTTGGGATTCGAATCCTTCGGATTCGGTATTCTGAATTGCCCATCCCTAGACGCACCTTGGATTTTCACATAAATAATTATTATCTCTTTCAGGGCCTTATGCTTTTATCAGTATTCATAGCCAATAGTATCATTTCTTAGTGCTCACCCTGCAACATAGCTTTATGACGTTAGAATTGTTTGATTGTTTTGTTTTTATCCAGTCTAGAAGTTACAGCGTTTCTTACTCTCTTGCTCGTTTTTCATACTTTTTATGTTTCTGTATTAGGCTGCGTGCAACATTGATGGCGCAATTTTGTGTTTTGTTGTTGCTTTGAAAGGACACTTTTGATTCTTCATTTTTTGAGTAAAGATGGTCAGTCAGTTAGTTCTACTAGGACTAAGTTTTTAGTCTAGCCTCTAGTTGAGGTGGTTAAGTTAATTGCCATAGTTGAAGAGTAAATATTTGTTCTTTTCAGAACCAAAGCGAAAGAGGCAATTTCAGTTGCAAAGGAAAAGTAATTACTGTAGCTATATTTTTAAAAAACTAATATTTAGCTTTATATAATGTCTTCCAGTTCCAAAAAAAGAAAAATTGCAGACGAAAGGAGAGTTTTTCAAGAAAAGTGGGAAGAGTTGTATTTTGTCACTGCAGTCGGTGATATAAGTCATTGCCTTATTTGCCAGAAAAATATAGCTGTTATGAAAGAGTATAACATGCGTCGGCATTATGAAACAATGCACAAAGATGAATATGACGGGTATAAGGGCGAAGTTAGGAAAGAAAAATTAAAGCGCATGAAATCATTACTGTGCAAACAAAGAAGTATGCTTGCCAACATTAATCTGTGTAACAAAAATGCTGTAAGAGCAAGTTTTGCTTTAAGTGAAATCATAGCCAAGTCATCACGGCCTTTCACGGAAGGTTTGTTCATAAAGAATGTCTTTTAAAAGCAAGTGACATCTTATGCCCTAATCAAAAGAAACTGTTTGAAGGCATAAGCTTGTCGCCTAATACAGTTGCAACCAGGGTGACAGAATTAGCTGCCGATGTTGAGAAACAATTACTTGCAACGGCAAAAAACTTTAAAGCATTTTCAATCGCTCTCAATGAAAGCACAGATGTGTCAGGCACAGCACAATGTGCTGTGTTCATCAGGGGTGTAGACTGCAGTTTAAACGTAACAGAAGAATTTCTGGAATTAATACCACTGAAGAGTACTACAACTGGACGTGATATTTTTCTAGCCTTAGAAAACTGCATGAAAAAACATGGCTTGCCATGGGATAAGCTTGTATGTTTGGCCACTGACGGTGCACCAGCAATGTGTTCCAGTAATGTAGGCATTGTTGGATTAGTGAAAAAGAAACTAAACAGTCTTGAAGCAAATGAAATTAACTTCATTAGTGTTCACTGCATTTTACATCAAGAAGCTCTTTGCAGTAAAAGTCTACAAATGAAGGAAGTGATAGATTTAGTAGTTAAAACAGCCAACTTTATAAGATCTCACAGGCTGAATCATCGGCAATTCAAATCTTTTCTGGTAGATATGGACTTCGAATATGGTGAGCTTCTTTATCATACTGAAGTAAGATGGCTGAGTCGTGGAAAGGTTTTGAAGCGTTTCTTTGCACTTAGAAATTAAATATCTTTATTCATGAAAATGAAAAATAAAGCAATTCCTTTGTTGGATGATCCTACTTTCCAATGCAGCCTTGCTTTTCTAACAGATATTACACATCATGTAAATGAATTGAACGTGAAACCCAGATTATCACGCAGATGTATGATCATGTAAAATCGTTCAAAGTTAAACTCGGCTTATGGATAAAGCAGTTACACAAGGGAAATATGATTCATTTCTCAACTCTGAAGTCATTAGGAAAAGTTGAACCCAAATGCTTGAAAGAATATGCTGATTTGTTGTCAACTTTAATTTAAGAGTTTGATATATGCTTTGCAGAGTTTAAAGCACTACAGCCCCAATTTCAACTTTTTTCAATGCCGTTTGCGGTTCAAATTGACAATGTTGCAGAGGAATTACAAATGGAGTTAGCAGAACTTCAGAGCGATACTATTTTGAAACAAAAACATGCAGATGTAGGGATTCCAAAATTCTACTCGTTTCTTTCTCGAGAAAGGTTTCCGAGATTACTCTCTGCTACTGCAAGAATTATTGCAATGTTTGGAAGCACATATGTATGTAAACAATTTTTCTCGTCCATGAAGGCTAACAAGTCTGTAATAAGATCACGGCTCACTGATGAACATTTACAGGTTACGTTGAGAGTGGCTACTTCTAATGAATTCATACCTAATATTGGGCTCCTTGCTGATGCGAAACGCTGCCAGCTAAGTAGCCAGAACAAAATATAACTGTAATGCCAAGTAAATTTACCTTACTCATGACTTATTTTTGTTTATTGGGTTTTTAATGAGTGTTTTGTTTATTTACCTTTAATTGTGTATTGCAGCCCACGGGTTAACTTGCAAGTTTTCATTTGGCCCTCAGAATAATTTTAGTTTGAGACCCCTGACTTACATTGTCAGACGGAAACTGAGTGAAGAGGTCAGACCTGTAATGTTACAATAGGACCAGTAGGGGCATCTTCAAACATGTTGATCTGAAACTGCAAGAGATAACATGTTAATTTTAAGGCAGTGGCTATTTTGCCGTTGACGGCAATTTGCCCTTGGAATCTATTTTGCCGTGATTATTCACGTGTGTTTATATAGCCAAATTTGCTATTATTACACCAGTGACACTGTGGTGTAGTGGATAAAGCACTGGTCTTGAGATACCATGGTTGCAGGTTCGAATCTCAGCTGGCCAGGGCTTTAAAAGAATGGCAGTCTACACTGGAGGGGCAGGCCCGGTATGTAAATGCACGGGGCAGTGTACACTGCAAGGGAGTGTACAGGGTGGGGGATTGAGACCTGGGGGTGCAAATTTTTTTTTTTTGTTTTTAAAATTGACCAATCAGAGACGACCAAAAGTCACATGTTTAGTACGTCATTGAGATTGACCAATCACAAATAACTCACGGCAAAATAGTCTCTGAGGGTAAATTGCCGTCGACGGCAAAATAGCCACTGCCTAATTTTAATCAAAGTCACCCCTGTGTACAGTACCAGTATTAAAAAGAGGATCTGATAAATATTTAACCTCCAGTGTACCCCCACTCTCACGTTTTCAAACCTGCACTCCCCCCCCACTGTATGCTGTCTCTGCCTCAATATTCTTCCTTTTGCAAAGAATCCAGCTCATAACCATTGCATGCAAAGGCAACAATATGTGAAAAGCTTATGTACTATAAAAACATAGGCTCTTAATTGTATGCATCTGCTCCTTGATTGATATGAGCTAAATTTTGAAGTGAGCACATCTACTAGTACCTCAGTAGCCTTCAGCAGTTTAGCAATTACCAAAAATTACTAATTTTAGTCAATGGTAGCCTAGAGCCAAGACTGTATAACCCTGTATAGAGTAATTATAAACATGATGCTTTGCTACCAACATGTAACAATCCAGTGCGACTTTCACATTCAATAATTTAGTCACTATGTTAATCTGGACCTGTGAACCTACAACTAACTGATCACACCAACCTTCCCATACTTGAGTGATATTGGAATGTGTTGATAAAAAAATTAAATAGATCAACTACTGACTCGATAGAAGTTTACTTTTCTTTTGTATTTGCCTTATCAAAAAATAAACAATTAGACTTTAATTTGTTTAAAACTCTCCCAACATCTTATAAGTCAAACTAACTCACAGTTTAGTTAGTCTTAGATAGAAACGTAAGTAGCTTCAAGAATTGAAAAAGTTGAAGCCAAACCATAAACTACTTTCATAAAGAAACACAGTTACCGATAATAGCTACAACCCTACTTTTGCTGATGATTTATGATTATCAAAAGACAACGAGCACTTTTACGTTTTTGTCGGATATTGCGCAAGGGGACACAAAGTTGCCAATTTAATTTAGCTAATTATATCCGCAAATTGCTTCCGCACTTGTCCGTCAAGAAATAATTTTCGCTTTAGCTTTACTCAAAGTGCGTCTTACTATAGTCAGCAATCAACAATCGGAAAAAAATGGGCGAATGCCCAGGGCCTCACACTTGATTACAGAAAATTACATTTTTTTGAGCATGATGTAAGCTGTACAGTATTTTGATTGTTCTTTCGTTGGTTGAGGTATTTTTGCCGCACATAAGTTTACTTTTAGTTTAAATTTGCTTTCAACAGCAAGAAGTAAATTACAATCAGAAGAGATGTCAATTTTATTCTCAATTTGAAAAACGTGTAGGAAGTTTTACTGTTGTATTGTCACAAAGACTATGTGGTTGAAAACTGAAACAATTGATTTTCGAGCAATAGCAATGTGTAATTCAAAACTAAATTCTTGCAGTGAGATCCAGTTTGGTTAAGCTGATTGTTACATGGTGTAAATGTCAGTGCGAGCAATACTTGCAGATTTATTTATAGAGGTTAATGTTGCTCAATTAGATTATTCTGTTAGTAATTAAAAGTTATAAACACTTTGCGAGTAAAAATGCGCTAGGCGAAAAAAGTTATCACTGAGCTTTTTTCGATCAGACACATATACGGCTATACCATTTAATATGCAGACATTTAAAATGATGAGATAGTTCCTGAATGGTAATCACAATCACTGCACAACAGTTTTTGTATTTGAGGTTATAATTTATTCATACTGATTGCTGACGTTGTAGTAATAATTGCTAAAACTGGCTAGCCTACTTTCGCCTGAGGGGTTTGGTTAGTGGTGGGATTCAAATTTTTTGTCAGCCGGTTTTATCACAAAAGTCAGATTTTTCAGCCGGTTCTGTTACAAAAAGTCATATTTTTTTAGCAAATAAACTGATTATTTTTAATTACTTCCTAATTAACATTTCAAAATAATGGTTAAGTAAGCATCATTTTGTCAAAATTAGCATCGAAATTTTTGATGATGTGGAGGATTGTCTATATTGCTGTATATATTATATACTCGTTGATAATGAACTTAAAAACCTGAAGGTGTATGATCTACTGCAAACATATTCTTGAATGTTGATATTCTATAAAAATGCTGTTATTCTATAAAAAATAAACACAAGAAATCTTTATCAAAGAAAAAAAAAGTTTACTGATATTAAACTCAAATTTTGCAATTTTTACATCAAATATTTCCAAACGGTGACCTGATTGTCATCAATTTCTTTATCTGTCTTTTTGCTTATCCTGTTGTCATCAGCAGAGTGGTTTCTTCTAAGCCATTTCTTGACCGAAGGAGTGGGCTCCAATGAGCTAAACGGGAGACCAATCGGATTAATTATCATAAGATTAGCTACATTCTCAACAGTAAGGCGACTCCTTTTATCTGAATATATGATATTCATTTTTGAAAACCCTCTTTCTGCCTCTGCAGTACTAACAGCAATAGCACTGATAATATTTTTAGCTTTCTATACACTTGAAGGAACCTCAGCCTTTGCAAGGTTGCTACAATTTTGCAAGACATTTTCCACATAGTCTCGAAATTCATTGATACTGATTTCATGATGAAAAACCTTACTAAATTTCCTCAGCTTTTCTTCTGCAGATAACCAAGGTACAATTACTTCCTCAATATTCCAAGAATTGGGATCAAGAAAATTAATCAGATCGTGAAATATATTATCTTGTTCATTGTTTTTTGATATTAAATTGTCACAGTTCATCAGCCTCTTTTTTATATTTTCTGTTACTGCTTTAAGTAGCTTTTGACGAGGAAGGCTAATGACTTTGTTATTTTCAACAAAATGAATATCCTTAAAAGATTCTGAAGCAGCAATATCATCGATTTTTTTTTCATAGGTTCCTTTGCTTTCTTTAAGCATTTCAAATACCTTAATGGTCCTTTTTACTAGCTGCTCAGCTTTTGTCAGTGTTAAATTTCTGGCTTGAAGAGCATCAAATAGTAAGGAAATTTCTTGAAGTATATCTATCATTAGTGCCAAATTCTCCAAGAAATACCTGTTGCAAAGACTTGCAGCCATACCTGAATGTTTTGCTTCACTAGAAAAATATTTGTACAATGCTGGATATGCACGCCACACAGCAAGCGCAGATCTTAGACCGCAAGCGGCCCACCTTGGTCCTAGAACTCTACCTATCTTCAAAATTTGTTACCCAAGCATTGCTGAAATTTTGAAGAGTTGCATTTGGTTTTTGTTTGATTGGTGAAAAATTGTGTAGATTTTATCCATAAACTAGCAGATTTACCCGTCCTTGATCGGGTAAAATGGCAGATTTACCCGTCGTTGATCGTGTAAAATGTAAAGACTGATTAAATTTTTACATTGAATAACCATTATTTAATGTGTTTTCATGATTTTTATTTCATCGTACAACAGTACAAATAGGCCTATAGTAGAGCCCCATAGGCTCGTAGCCCCCCATAGACGATTCTGATCGAAATGAAAATACCGTACTTGACAGATTTACCCGTCGTTGATCGTGTAAAATGTAAAGACTGATTAAATTTTTACATTGAATAACCATATTCTAATGTGTTTTCATGATTTTTATTTCATCGTACAACAGTACAAATAGGCCTATAGTAGAGCCCCATAGGCTCGTAGCCCCCCATAGATGATTCTGATCGAAATGAAAATACCGTACTTCGCAGATTTACCCGTCGTTGATCAGGTAAAATGTAAAGACTGATTAAATTTTTACATTGACTAACCATATTCTAATGTGTTTTCATGATTTTTATTTCGTCGTACAACAGTACAAATAGGCCTCTAGCAGAGCCCCATAGGCTCGTAGCCCCCCATAGACGAATCTGATCGAAATGAAAACACCGTACTTGGCTTCCCTGGAAAAAGTTATATTTACCCGATCTACGATCTGCTAGGGATTTTTAAAAGTACAGTCTTGCTCATAACCATCAAATTTGGATTTTTATATGTCACAAATTTTTTTCTGTTTGTGGTACCTAACAAAAACTTTAAATTTTCAAGGGGGCTTTCTGCCCCCTAATATAGTTGAAAAAGGCTGAAATTTTGGAAAGCTTTCTAATTTAGTGTCTTATACATATGGTTTAAATTTCATCTAAATTGAATATATTTGAATTTTTAAAGGGGGGTTCTGCCCCCCATAGCTCCCTTAGGGGGGCACTTAGAGGTTCGGAACTACTTCCGTTGTCTTCCTCGGAGAATTTTACATAAGAATACACTTTTAGTTTTTATGTAAACTTTCTAACCTTTCTTCCTATAGGGAACACACACACACACACACATACACACAGACATTCACTTTTATATATATAGATATTTTAAAATGATTCACCTGTTTTATATCATTGACAGAATTGTCCAAAATAAGTTGCAAACGATGATTTAAGCAATGCCAAAGGATTATGTCATGATAATCATTTTTAAGTCTAATGCCTACCCTGGAATTGCGACCAAGCATTACACTTGCTCCATCAGAACAGAAAGCAATCAAATTGTTTCTCAAATATTCATTATCAAACCCTCCATCATGCAAACTCTTTAACAGAGACGCGTATATTTGTTCAGCTCCTTGTCCTTTCAATTTGACTAAATCAAAGAAAATTATGGGTGAGACATCACAATCTTCAAAAAAATTATAAGAACTGGTTTATTAGATATGGTTGATGCTTTGTCTACGATGACACAAATTTTCAGGTTTTGTGCAATAATTTTGGTAAATATTTCACTCTTGATATCCTTTGCAATGTGATCAACTATTCTTACTGCAGTTTTCCAAGAATGAAGTCCAACACCCATATCAACTCCATTTCCTATTTGAAGTTCAATCTCATCTTTAATATTGGAAAATGGCCTATATCTTTTTGCCAAACTGTAGACTTTATTGAAAACTCTGCAAGTTGAGGCAATATATCTCTCATTCATTTTATCAATGCTTTTCGTAATTGCATCACATGCATGATACTCTTCTTACTTCACACATAGCCTATGTATCTTTGATGAAAAGTGTTCCTTCATTTTTTTCCTGAGAGACGCTTGCATAATGGTTGTAGTCTTTCCTGAGCCTTCGACTCAGCAGTTTTCCCATTCAGTTGAAACTCGAATTCCTTTTATGTTCATAGAGTCACATTTGGCACAATGATCAAAACCAAGTTTCTTGTTACGAGCAATCAATCCATCATATTTTTTTAGAAAATTCTCGTATTTCATTGTATTCCAGCAGTCTGGCAGAGATGCTGCTGCATCTGTCTGATCTCCAGGTGATACAATAGTTGCAATACACTTATCAGATGTAGCCGTTGCATCTGTCTGATCTGGCGGTGACACAGTATTAACAGTAGACATATCAGAAGCAGACGTTGCATCAGCATTATTCATAAAAGATGGATGTATATCATCTGTTGCAATCTCAGTTGCTTCTTCCACCGAGCTTTCAGTTCTTGGGATTTTGCGCAAGAAATTTAGTATATTTCTTTGTCTTTTCATTTTAGGACTGTAATCTATAAAAAAAAACGCAATTCAATAGCACAATTATCCTAACAGCTAGTGGTAAAATTTATTTTTTTTAGGAACAGGTTCTCTCACTCCAGGACTTGCTAACAACAGCTTCTTTCACTATCACATTCTTTAAAACCAAACTATCTAACAACCTATTCTTAAGATTAAAGTAGTTGCAAGAACAGGATGCAACCCCAGGTTCCAGCAAATGGTGCGAACCGGCTCAATCCCATCACTGCTAACAGCCACCGAAAAAGCAGCAGTCGTTTCATGGCTTGTACTTATGACGCAACAATTCAATTTTCAGACAAACAATAACAAAAGGAAAATTACTACAATCATAAAAATTAACCCAATGTATAACTGTTACGTGCAAACTTGACCATTGCACATTTTGAAAAAAACACGTAAGCTACTTGATCTCAAAAATCGGTGTGTCAGATAAGATGCAAAAATCCATTGACAGTAACCAGTAATGCTAACCGGTTCGCTGATCTCATAAAATTCCGTGAGACGGTTCTACAGAACCGGTGTGAACCGGCTGAATCCCACCACTGGGTTTGGTCTTGACCCTAATTCTTCCTCATGTGGCCGGTTGGAATCAACAGTAACAACGTTCTGGTACCACGATTTAACTAAATTTCCAAAGCACAAGTTAAAATTCCGCCGTTGTCCAATTGATTACGTGGTGTTGCAATTCATATGACTCTGGCTTACGCAATCATCTCATGGTAACGAGAAGGGAAGAAAGGGGGCAAACACGTGGTGACAAGCGTATATATACCAGAGATGAGCACGGATTAGGATTAGGATCTAGATTAGGCCAGATTTGAAGATTTCAGCCGGATTAGGATTTAGAGTTTTTGAAAAATCCGGATTAGGATTAGGATTTAACTTCGTTGCGGTCAAATGAAGTAAAGCTTGAAATCAATTTCAAAATTTGCATTTTCAGGATTAGAATTAGGATTTGAATTTAACATTTTCTAAATTCAGGATTAAGATTAGGATTTGATGTTTTGGATTAGGATCGGATCAGGATCTGAAAAATCTAGATCCGCTTATCTCTGACATAAAATATAATATGACTGTGACGTAACACAAGATGAATCGGATAGCTTTACTTATATATAGTTCTAGATTCAGTATCACATGATCAAATGAGTTGACTTCCAATAAGGTTAACTGGCGGAATTACCACAGGAATAAACTGTTGAAACTTATTTCAAATATTAGAGATCTAATACTACAAAGGGTGAGCAAAGTACATGTCAACAGCATGACAGAAAGAAAAATTGCTGCCAAAAAATGTTACGACACTCGCAGCTGCAAAAAACCAAGCATCATCCAAAATTAAATAAATGAATTAAAATAAATAAACATCCAAAATTAAACGAATCATGGAAAGTATAATTTACGAAATGCGGAAGTGAAACGCCACACAGCAATAGCAAAACCAGGAATATATCAAAAAAGAAATAAAATCAATGGATTGAGCAGCAAGCAATGCGTTCCAACCTCCACCTGAAAAATTATTTACACAAACTTTTCTTCCACGCGAAGATTGTTGTTGCTTGTCTTTAACTCTTTCGCTACCAAGATTATCATAGGATGATCCAGTGTTCTCTCAATTTTTTTCAAATTGAGTTACAACATTAATTTACTAAAAAATGGATTTGTGACTTTATTTCTCAACCGATTTCTTGTTTCTCAAAAGATCACGCTTAATTCCTCACGCATCGCAAGATGTACAATTTGTGCTCTAACTTTTAGATTTTACTACCCAAAAAGGGTTAAAATAACCAAAAGCCCAGTTGCAGAAGACATAAATTGCCAAATTCTCAGCAATAGCCAACTACCTTAAAATCAAATTGAGATTACATCTTTACCACGGGACTAAAGCTTTTATCATTAACACAGTCTGAAAACTACTCTTTTGGGGCATCATTTGACAAAATTTGAAGCAATAATGATAAAATTTACCTATTACAATTTTTATATTTTTTAGGGGTCTCAAAACCCCCAAACGAATTTGTATGGTTAGTAGAAAAAAGAGATTTAGTTTTTAAAAAACATGATATGTGGCTAAATAGTGGTCTCCCTTGGAAGCTTAGGAAATTTGCTTTCCAGCAATATATAACTTTAAATAGTTTAGGCTAAGCGGTATATGATATTTACTGATCAAAAATGAGTACTGTACATCATGTCAGTTCAAAGCCCCCCAAAATTGTTTGATTTACCTTCACTAAATTATAATTTTTGGAAAAACTACACCCTATAAAAAGATAAAATAAATCGCAAATATTTCACCACTAAAGTCCTGATTTTGTATCAGGTTTCCAAGGAGACAGAAACTAAAATACAAGTTTAAAAGCTGGCAGACGTTTGGCTTTTCTAAATCAAAGTTTGCTGTATATCCCTTGTTTCTCAACAAATGAAAGGGGTATAAAAAAACTTCTGTTTCATTGTTAGTGACAGCATATTCTATTTAAACTTGATATTTCTGAATCCCTTTTCAAAAATACATAATGTTACACGGTTTAGGCTAACCTCTAACAGATAATGACTAATCATATTTTAGGTAATACATTTAAGTAACAAAATTTGGTACCGGTAAACAAAAAGGTTATGGGCCTCAGAAAGTTTCAAGTTGTAGAAAACCTAAGCTTTTAGGTAAGTTTTGACTAAAAAAATTTTTTTGTTTTTATTATATTTGAAATCTTCAGGAAATAGAGATTGCAATGATATATGACACTTGATGTAGAAATAAAGAGATGAGTAATGATTTACAAACAAACTTGAGGTATTTTGTGATGATCAATTATGATTGATTATGACAAATTATAACAGTTTTTGCACTGCCACCTTACGGATATTTTTTTCGCTATTCACATGGTAGTGAAAGAATTAAAAAGAACTCAAAATTGTGGGGTAGTTTTTAACAAAGCTATCCTCAGGTTGTCCTTGGCATCCAACCTATTTTGCTGCTTCGTTTTAAAAGTTAGAAGAGCCTAAAATCGCGACTCACAAGCAGGTTCGGCTCGTAGCTAAAATTAATGGGAGGGGGGGGGCTGCTTCAGAAAATCACCCTATAGGCCTAATTTTTGTCACTATTTATCAGCTTTACACACACTCACAGCTCGCCAGTTGTCCGTCAAAAAGAAACCTTTATTACGCCAGCACACAAGGGTTGGTACTGCATGAGCGACAGTTCTCTTTCTACAGCTGCATTGCAATCTACTGCTGATTTCAAACACCATATCACAGGACCTTTGAAGCAAAAAGATTTTTATGTTTTTTTCATAAACTTAGGATGGTTGTCGGGGTTAACCTTATGTATTATATAATGTAACTACAAGTATAAGAAAAAAAAGATTTCTCATTTATATCGAATGTCATCGATAAGATGGACTGGGGGTGCTGCAGTTCCACAGCACCATACACGAGCCCCCCCCTGCTCACAAAGATAGGTGGTGGCAAATAAAGTAAGAGCAGCCATGGATCTCTTTTCCAGGCGAGGATAAGCTTGTACCAAGGAACAACAAAACTCTTTAAGACTTTTTGAGTTGATTTTATCTTTTATCATTTGCATTGTTCGCATTTCAATGAAGTAATTTTTGACAAGATCGCTGTCATCGATGGGACGTAGATCCACAAAAAATGGAAGACCAATCCACATTTAAAAATAGAGATCATCAAACTCTTGAAAGATTGCTGCAGTCTTTCTAAATTTCGCACATATTTGTACGTCGTAAAGGAGAGAAGGTTTTGTTATTACTGATTTGGTCCAAATAGAGCACTTCCTCAGAGATTGAGAAGTTTATTAATCTGTCTGTTTCAAGTCACCTTTTCCGCAGAGGAAGCTCAGCTCAAAAAGCTTGCAGTCTTTCGGTAGCGTTCATAATCGTTGCAGCTGGTCCATAAATCGACAATTTTACGTGATTCATGCAGCTACAAATATCTGCCAAGTCAGCTAAGCTACATACAAATTTCTTTTGGTCAAACTGCACTGAGAGTACTTTACTTATCCCTCTAGAAGAGTAAAATTTCCATTGTCAGTGCCACCAAATGTTTTCAGATTTGACCTTATGTAGGCCAGCGAACTTCTAATTGGCACAGAAGAACTTCATGTTGCACACCTATTTCTTGATAAAGGTTTTTGAATATGCAATGATTCGAAGCTCGAGCTCCCACAAAGTTGACGGTCTTCAATTTCACTTCTGATTTCACTTCACAGTGGACAAAATTTCTTTCCGTGGTAAAGATAGAATTTTTGATGTCAATGTACGCTCGTATGTCGATGGAGATAGCAATAAGTCACAATGATCTGGGAAGCTTCCTTCTTTATCAAAGAACCAAACCCTAATTTTTCCCGAGCATTGCAGGCGCTCCATCTGTCCACAAACAACCAATGTTTTTCTTTCAATTGCATTCCTGCTCGGCCAAAAAACTTTTTGCCATTTGTAGAACGTGAATAAATCATGTACTTTTCAAAAACGGCTCGCAAAAAAGGAATTATTCTCTAATTGCATCGATGTGCATATGTCGAACGCAAATGAGAAGTTGAGCACACTGAGAGGGTCAGGTACGCTTCGATGTCGCCGACTCGATGCCAAGCCAACTCGATGCCAAAATATATAGTTTAACTTTCAAATTGTTGTTTACTAATGGTATACTAGTGGTGTCGGTGATAAATTGGCGACACCGAGTTTGCCTGGCATCGAGTCGGGCCATTTCCCACTGAGAGACATTCGTGGCTCATCCAGCTCTGTGCTGAATGGAAATGGTTTACTTCTTCATTGTTTCTTCGTGGACGTAAGCCAAAATGTCAGTAATTCTAAAGCTTGTGGTGTCATGAGACAAAGGCACAGCTTCAAGTTTTCTCCTTTGTTCTATGTCATGTACTAGCTCAATCATTTTCCAAGGCACATGGATTTGTCATTGTCTTAGCAATTAGGTAAGCAACTTTCTAGAAGTCTTTTGTGTTATTGCAAATCCGTATTTCAGCAATGTTGAGCTTTCTCAAATCGAGTCTTCCTAGAACAAAAAAAATCAAGAGTATCCCTAGCATTTTTAAGATCAAAAGATATGAGGTGCTCTAGTAGCTTTGCTGGTTTTAAATTTGCATTGGCAAGAACTTTGTGGTACAGAAAACACTGTGGTGTTTTGCTACCATCACTGCCAGTAAGACGGTGAAACCAAAAGTAACATAGTCATCATCATTATACTTTTTCTTCTTCGACATATTTTTTGATCGTCTACATTTTCTAACCCATTTATCCTTTCTTCTTAAGAATTTTTCGCAGCACAAAACACATATGAGCCAAGGCCAGTACTCGTTATGAAGTACTCAGAACTCGTACTCGTGATGAAGCCACTGCAAAATTATTGCACCACAAAGGCGGTTTTGCCACTGTCCAAACTAGTCGAAGTGCTTGTATGACTACAGCTGTGGCATGATCTAGTGAAATAATGACTTCATGAAGAGACGAAAATAAGCAGATTTGTTCAACAATAAGATTTTGTTCTATGGCCCACTTGAAGCATCTTCTCAGAACCCTAAGGGGTTCAAAGACCCCAGATGAAGAACCCTTGCGCCAGACCTAGGTAAAATCACAAGCAAAAAACACTTGCATCAAATGGGCCTTGCAATCACAATTTTCCCAGGGCCTCGCTATCATTAAAACCGGCCCGTTCGTTGTCTATGGATAGACTATGTCACTATGTTCTGGTACAAGTACATTTTTATTTATACTACAGAGGGCAATTCTGTCAGTATGTGCATAAACAACGCGCGTGTGTGTATATCTACACTATGTGCGTTTAAACTCCTCCGAAACTGCTGGGCGTGCAAACATGAAACTCGGCATGATTGATCACCATCTATAGGAGAGAGCCATAAGGGACTTGGTGAAGTCATGGTGACATCAAATTATTCAAGAAATTTTATCTTTTAATTAGTCAGATGGCGTCATTATTAACGACTAATTGTAAAATTTGTTTTTTCATTTTCTAAAAAATATGGACCGTAGAAATGCGATTGAAAGCTTTTTCGGAAGGTATTGTCATGATGCTTCCGATAAAAGTAATTCTACAGTAATTTAAGCTTTATTGACAACGATTGTGTAAGACATAGACATCAACAAGCAATTAGAGTTTTTTGGAGTAATTAGGGTTTTTTGGAGATTTTTCCTCCTCTTCTAAAACAATTGAAAAAAGCACTGTGTTGTCATAATGCTGTGTGGTATTACTGCAGTGAAAAGCAGCAGTAACTAGGCACTAGGGTTGCTGATTATCCATTGACATTTTGAAGGTATACGCAAAGCCTGTCACTAATACGTTGAATGTTAAAATACAATGTACAATTACAGCACTAACGGACTTCTTAATACTGTAATAGCCTGCAATGGTAAACACGAAAACTAGAACTCGCCTAATTGAGTTGTTGGTGGGCGCCACCTTAGAACAACTTTGTAATGCAGTCATGTCGCGGGCCTGAGATTTCGTAACCCCGAAGAAGTTGTTTATCACGTGCAGTAAAGCGGAAAAAAATGCCGAGTCTTGATGTCAAAACTTACAGGATTTAGGAAAAAATATCCTTAGATATCTTGTTGGTGGTACAGAACTTTAATATAGTTTGGCAAAAAAGTTGTTTTTGCCTTAAGCATTTCACGACCCTCTCATTCGTGGCCGTATGGCGTCAAAAGAGAAGAGCAAGAGTGAGCACGTGTTTTCTCTCAATAATTCGGACTGTAGGCAATCACGTTGAGCCTATGATAGCTCTTGCATAAAATGCGCGCCAAAGAAGGAGATTTCGCAATGGCGGAATCACAGTCCGGTTTAGTGTCATTTCGTTTGCACAATCTGTGAGGTTGAGATCGCCGTGGACAAGTCAAATACTGTCTTAACAATTAGAAATACTGCTTCATGGGATCCTGTAGTCACTGAGATGTTCGCCCTACATACCGACTAATACAGCGGCACTTGTATCCATTCATGAAAAGGCTTTTCTGAGTGATAGGTAGAACATCCTTGCGAGCTACTGGTAGCATACGTTTTGAAGTAAAGAAGAAGTGGGTGTTGACAGAACCATAGCAGCTTTTCACGGCTGTTTTGATTTCTTTTTCCAAGTTTGTGAAGGGCTTGCCTTGCCAAGGAGCCCTCAAGTACACATACTACTTTTCAGGACCAAATGGCTTAGGAATGGGGGTGGAAAACTAAGCGATTTTCTTGGAGATCTAAGTGCTGACGACGTTTTTAGAGTAGCCAGTGTCCAGTAATATCTTCTTAATCAATTCTGTTTCTTTACTGAGTCTACGTTTGATGCAAATCATTAGGGCTCGATGCTCTAATGTAGGGTTACCATTTCTGATGAGGCAAATTTCCGGACAGAACCGTTCACTCTTTTAAGTATTGGCAGCAGGGTTGCTAGAGTTGTAACTTTTGGTAAAAAAGTTGTTACCTTTTGCTGGCAAGTTTGAAATTTGTTACTTTTGTTACGACGCTACCAAAAGTTGTTACAAGTTTTCTTGTTTGTTAACAAATATTTAGGTAAACAATGCTCTGAAATAGCGGTCGGAGATGTTGGAGCTCGTGTTGTGTTACCCCAAATAAAGGTGTTGTCCAAAAAAAAGAGAAAAAGGTCATCTCCTGTCTCGCTTTCATTTCTTCTAATCTCTCAAACAGACGGGCCGCTTATGGTGGTTATTAGATTCTAATATTGCAATTTTTTGTTGACTGCTTTTTTTGTTGCTTAATTAGAAAAATTCCGGACATATGAGAAAATTTCCGAACTTTTGGGCAAATTCCGGACAGAACACTTAATTCTCGACATGTCCGGAATTTTCCCGACGTATGGCTACCCTACACTAATGTAGATATCAGACCTATCTTACATGTACTTTTAAGAGGACTAAAGAGCTTCCAACGTAAAAACTGGTCAGTGAAGGTAGAATTCCGGTATGCACTGGTTTCAAAATCAATATCTGTTCTTTTGACATTGACATTAAGAAACGGTAGACATTTCTCTTTTTCAAAGGTAAATTTTATGGATGGATGAAGGCAGTTAAGCGTTGTCAGAAATTTATTTGCTTGTGAACGAAGATCGCAAAAGTGTCGACAACATATCTGAAGTACGCCGGAGACTTTCGTGTTTCAGAAAATAACTTTTCTTCATAATGCCAACAACACTGTTAGCCAAAGCCGGACCAAGTGGTGATCCCATTGCTACTCCACCGGTTTGTCACTTAAATGAAGATGCAGCCCTCTTTATCAACTCAACAAACATGGCATTTGGATTGAGTGGATTTTGCATTTGCGTGAACTTTTTTGCATGGTGTTGGCAAAAGTAAAGAAATCTGACATGCAGTGTAACGAAAACCGCTTCAACACAGGTTGTAATAGGCCAGCTGACAACGTGTTGAGTCCATGATGAGATTATACTTTTTTTTGTGACGAGACGAACTCGAACACGTATGAAAAAACTAGCTTTTTTCAAAGCTATTTTACAAATTGACCCCTATTATAAAAATCCAAATGCCACTCAATCCAAATGCCATGTTTTTTTGAGCTCTTCCTCAGCTCAAAAAGCTGGTTGCCGGGTATTAACATATTCCATAAACTAACTTATTAAATGCTGGAATTTGGGCTCCGGATCTGTGCGCCCTCCCCTGGCTGGGTTTGTCGCAAAAGCAAGGAACATGTGCGCAGCCAGTTTTTAACTAGGTTTCCGATTACAAATATTGTCAGTTCTAAGTAGTAGACCAATTACTTCACCGCATAATTTCTGTAAATACATCAATACTTCGGTGTTGTTGCACAACTTTGAATTTGCGCTTTTTTGGCAGAAAAGTTTGAGTTTTGAGAGGAAATCAACAGAAAAAATAAGTCTGTAGGTGTATATCACTATGTGAAATTACAGCCATCAAACACGCAATCTTAACGATAGAGGAAAATTTTTAAGAAAAAGGATTGTTGGGCCATGTGGGTGATTGAATGCAACACCTGAGGGTAAGGTGTACTCCTTTTTTTTCTATTGCGGGACCAATGGCGTATTTATAAATGCACATAGGTACACACAAGAAACTTGGGGTGACAAAAATCCATACGAGGAAGTTGCACCAAGCAATATTGACATCTTGCCTCTATGGTTATTGGAAGGGACGGATAGAGCTTGTGACATGATAGAGAGTCTGTGAGCAAGACCAGGCTTATTTCAAAATATAATGATCGGGATTTGTACCAACTGTTCGTTACTGTTTTCAGAAATGTTATTTTGGAGAGCCGGCGTAGCCGGGTAAAGTAATATTTCAAATCCGGCGTAACTGATTGGTAGCTTTGATGCGACGCCGGCTAGATTTAGTTCAAAAATATAAACGAAAGTAAGCAAATTAAAGAACACAAATTACCCTTCAATATCATGAGCAATCGCTGGGAGAGTTGCGAAGTAAACTTTTGGTCATCTAGTGCTCACAATTCTACAAATCAAACTTTGGAAATTAAAGTTTCAATTGAAATGACCAAAGCGCAACTGATATTGCCGTAGGCTACCGAAAATTTTTGAAAATGGAGCATAAATAAAAATGAAGTTAATTTCTTCAGTAAAAGCCACTTCAGCCGTTTTTCGCTTTGTTGTCAAAGAAGCGCTCGATTTACGTGACGGTGGGGTCTTTTTTCCCCTCTTTTTAAGGGGATGAACTTTTTCTTTTTTAGGTGATCAGCTCGTGAAAGGGGGCTCTTTTTCATGATGATGTTGCATGAGGTCAGTCCTAAAGCCGAAACAATTATGCGACAAGGTCTGATAACTAAGGAAGCCATGGTAAAATGCCTTTCTATGTAATAGAATACGCTACAAGTAGCACGAACATAGATTGAATGACGGAGAATTTTTTCCAGAAATTTTTGACTAGTGCGGTCGCAAGCAGTTCCTAAGAAAGGTCGTCACCCATTTTTGTAATTATTGGAAATGGAAACATGCTCCCCTAAAACCCGCTTATGTGCGGCAAAGGAGATACTGTGTTTTTGCGTCTTGATTAATGATGAGTGGTCTAATGGTGCTGTGCGTGAGCTGCAGCATTTGTCTGGTGGCATCATTGCCACCAAAATTCGAGAAGGAGAAAGGAAATCTTTCTCTTAGCATTATTGGTAGATTCTCTCGCGAGTGGTTGGCAAAAACATTTTCCATCGTTTTTCAGTTGATCTGGGAGCAAAATAGTTTGTTGGCGATTTCTAAAAAAAAAGGTCTCTCCTCATTAGCGGTCGACAGCCAACCATTTTTCATGAAATTAGGCTGGCAGCAATGGTGGTTATTCATTGCAGCAAACTTGAACATGAACTCGAAAGAACTCGGTGATTTCAATAAACTCGAAAAAACGATGCGTTCGAATTTAAATTCGAACTCGAAGAAATCGATTGGTTTAATTAAGCTAGGGTCGGCATTTTGCTGCTCCGAAGTTGCATGAGGCTCTTTTGCATTCCAATTGGGCTTCCTTCGAATTTGCAAAATATATACTGAAGTAGCGCTACTAAAAAAATGAACTCCAAGAAAATGGTCTTCTACTTAGTTTTAAACCAACATGGCCGTTTTAAAAAGTTGATCCCCCCCCAAAAAGGTCTTATTTTTAGTTTTTAGACGAAAAGCTGTTTTACTTAGTGTGAGATAAAAAAAGTTTTTTCGCTCTTATAAAATCTTTAGCCGGTCTTAGTGTTCTCTTTTAGTGGAAAATTAGACCCATATCGCATTTTGGTCGCAAAAGGTTGCCGACCCTTCAGTTGGAGTTTCATGCAGTACAAATACTTAAGGCGAAAGCAAGGAAAAGAAAGATGAGACGGAACTTTAATTTTTGGCTCTTGGTGGTTTACTACTAGTCCTTCTATTCTATTTTGCTCTTGCAATTCTATTTTGCTCTGGCATCATTCACTCGCAACTGTAACAAACATCGAAAAGTATTTTTTGGCCGAGCTCGAAAAACTTAAAATGCAAAACTCAAACTTAAACATGGATTAGTAAATCGTTTTTAACTTAAACCTATTTAAAAAACTATTGAGTTTGCAGCCCTGGCAAATATCCTTCCTGGTTGTATTTACGTGTGACTAGGCGACGCTAGACCACCAATGTACCACCAATATTTCTCTACTTTGCCACAACCAGAATGGACAACTAAACAATAAATACTTTCCATTTTAATATAATTTTAAAAATTAGTGAAAATAGGTTGGAAACTTGGGGCTAAAATTGAGTCGCGAGAGCTTCCAAAGCAACATTACAACAATAAAAAGTTGAAATGATACTAAATCTTACAATTTTTAGCACTTCTAACAGAGCGATTGTTAAAGCTAATTTTTGACTGCAGCAAGCTTCCCAAGGCAACCTCACGCAAATTACATTAAAAGTCATAGCAGCATGACACAATCGATAGCACAATGAGAGTCGCTTAAATGTAAAGCTAACCAGAAACAAGATTATTTTGCGGCCTTTGTCAAAGCTTGCGGTCGAACCCAATTATGGCGCTGAACTTGTATTTCAACGCAATAAACCGAACAAAAACCTGCGCGATGGCGTAGAAGTTAGAACGTCCGCTTAGCAGTCAGTAGACCTGGGGTTCATTTCCCAATTCGAGCCATACCAAAAGACTTCAAAAATGGTATTCACAGCTTCCCTGTTTGGCGATCAGCAAAATAGAGATAGTGGCAAGCTTGCTTGTTGTGTCCGTGGGCAAGACACTTAACGGGATGCCTCCGTCTTTATGTGGCAGAGAGATGGTGGGGCCAAGCAGTCTACCCGTCGTGGTGGCCCCAGTCTAACTGAAGACTTGCAAACCGAGCGTGAACGCTAACGCAGTGTGGCCTGTATATACATCTTCCTGCATAAGAGCTCACAACAAATAGCTCAAACGACGACGACGAACCAAGCAAAGCTCGCTTTTGAGTACACTCAAACATTATGGCAATCGTAGCCTCGCAAAGGCGAGAACTGAAACTACCTTTCTGCAGCACCATGTAGCTTTGATGAAAGGTCTCAGCGCTTCCCCCCAGCAGCAAAAGCCAGTCGGGGCCGTAATCTAACGTAAGAACTGGGGGGTTGGGCACTCAGAGCGTTACGTTGCTTGCGGCCTGCGGAGTTGAACCGGCGTTGCACCAACCTCACCTTTCGGCTGCAAACCACATGTATGTTCTGCGGCTACCGCAATGACGTGTATGGGTGACAGCTCACTCCAAGGCAAAAATTAAGCTCACATCGCACTTTCCCAAATTCTTCGATCATCTATAGTAAATAGTTTTCTTGTGATCTAGGAGTTGAATACATCGTTTTATTTCTTCCACTATGCAGTGTTTGGTAAACCTTTATTTTTTCCCGTCGTAACGTATTTTTCTTTGATTCGTCTTTTTTTTAGCTTGTCTAGTCAATTTTTATTTTGATACGTTCTAAAGAACTAAAACAGGTGATACAAAAATAAAGAAAGCATTTGCAGGAAGTCTTCACACAGTTAAGATTTACTGACGCACATCTGTTAAGGTTTGCTCTTGTGACACCAGGAAATAGGCCAATTTGTTGACAATTTTTTTTAACTGCTTTACTCTGTTCGTTTTATATGAAGCACAGAAGAAAAAGCAAAAAAGGGAAGATACGAACTACTACCCGAAAAAACAACCCATTAAATATTTGCACATTTAGACTGTAAAAAATTATTCTTACTTTTATTTTCATGTTTTGAGCTTCAAGTCACGGAGAACACACTTTGCGGTTTTTCATGGAGCATCTTTATGTGCAGACCTGCGTTGCAGTTACCGGCATTGCTGGACAGCGCAGTTTCATCCCTAGAAGGCAACCAAGCAGAGGAAATTGCCATGAAATACTTTCCAAACAATTCAACAATGCACAGCCTATGCAGGCTTTCAACTCACAACATCACGCTTTTTAGTCAACGCCTTGTTGCACAGCGTCATGCTTCCGACAACCACAGGGGTACAAGTAAGGTTGCCGAGGCGCGGAAGCCCCTACCCCTGTTTTCAATTCCTCATAATACTTTCAGCAAATTCTGTCCCCCAGAAATTTTTAAAATGGGTAAACCATTCCTTTTCAAAACGTTAAAATTCAAAAATCGGCCATCACCTATGTTTATAGCTTAAAGAAGGAAAACAGCCGCTCGCTTTCAAAAGCTTGATTCAACTTAGCTTTGAGACAAAACTTCTTTTAGTTCCCCACAAAAAAAAACAAATTATTACGCCAATTCCGACAATAGCACAATAGTTAAAGACATATAAGACTCTGTAAGTAGGCCAGCTATTTAAAGAGAACTACTGAGGGTTCAACAGGAGCTGAATATTTTGGTCATACATATAATGTGTTACCGTCGACTGAAAAATGGTTCACGTCTGTATCGATATCGGAATAGCTCGAGCTTAATACAGCCTGGAAAAAAAGCAAAATACCATACATCGAAATAGCAAAAATCAACTTAGTTACAACTACAATTGCACAAGCATACTATTTTGGTACATTGCTACAAATTCTTGCAAAACGTATTGTATTGAATTCACTGACAAGACCTAAGCTTTTTACCATCAGCGCTACAATGCTAGCGAAACTCAGCAAAAGCAAGTAGCGGCTACTAAACTTCAGCATCAAACTCGTAAGCGAAAAGTAGCGGTCATAAAAGCCCATCTGGCTGAGATATTGTAACTGCGCATCAAACTAAAACTGTAAAGTCGCAAAAAACAAAATATTCAATCTGGCTCAGTTGCTTCGCTTGGCGATAAACAACAATCAAAACAGCGTGGAAGAGAACCGACTCGGGGCGACACCGTGCCCTTTCATTCTTGTCTCTTCATTTAATTACACACAACTGCAAAAATGCTATTATGCCTCAGTACATTATTGTGCTTATTAAGCACGTATTTATAACAATGAGGTAATGTTGAATTCAACTAAAACAGAAAAAATAATACAACAATATGTCGATTTTAACACCTTTGAAAAAACAAAAGTGCAAAAATATAAAGGAAATTGTCTACATCGACCTTCTAGTACGAAATCAAGCTTCGATTTAGACTGCGATCGATCTTCCAACAGAACTCGCTTCAAAAAATAAAAGCGGCAAGCTGACTCCGGAAAAGAATGTCCAGGCTTGTTGGAAAATATAGAAGACACCTTTATGATCAAAACAATAGCTTTTCAAGCCAAACTTAAACTTGAGACTTGCAATGTGCAAGAATAAAAGCAAAAATTTACTAATTGAAGTCATCGAAAGAAAAGTTGCACTGACAAAATCGTTTAAAATAGGAAATTAAATAAGTTTTCTAATTTATAGTAATGCAAGAGGCTAGCGATGCACATAGCAAAACTGCAGACAGTGACACTGTTTCGACCTATCAGGTCTCTTCAGTGCAGTTGGTGACCGACAAGAAGCTAGAGGCTTTTAATAAAGTGGCGGTCTAAGCTATGCTTTTCTAATTTAATTTCCTATTTTAAACGACTTCGACTATATAGTCGAAAGTGAAATAAAAATAAAACTTGTTATTTTAGCACCACAATTCAAATGCAAAACATTGCATTTCAACCAAAGCCGCGTTTAAGATCGTAGATTAAACTGTCTATTGACGATGGCATTGAGAGGGGTTCAAGAGGTATTTAGAGATCTTTTAGGGGTCCCGAACTTTTCTAAAATGTCTCGTCTGCATAAAAAATGTTGTGCTTCCCCCTGGACAAGTGCACACTGTTTGCATTTCAAAAAGTTTGATTTCCAAGAATAGAATTTTAACTTTGAATGGGCGCCAAAGTGCAAAACACAGCGAGCTTTCTCCCCTCAAATTCTTGGATCCTCTAGAACAGTGGTTTTCAACCTTTGTAATGGCCCGCACCCCCAAATTATTTTAATATGTTCTCGCACCCCTAGAAATCAGCATGTGAAGAATTTATACCATGTCGCGGAGTACAATGCGGGCCAATTTTGAAGTCACCGCGGAAATTACATGTGTTGACCTTCTTTTTTTGGAGATCAGTATCATCTCAGGCTAGATTAAAGGCTATGCGCTACGTATGCTGTAATTAGACACAGGTAGTGCAGGACAATCAGCACAGGATGAATTGAGCAAGACAGTACAGTAATGCAACACAAAAATCTGAATAACCATCTCGCACCCCCAAAGAGGCTGCCTCGCACCCCCGGTTGGCAACCCCTGCTCTAGAACTTTGAAATCGTGCTTGAAACAGCCTCTCAATGTTCCTGCTTTTTAAAATGAGTAAAATCTATTTTGCAAGTTATAAATCGTGGAACTTTTCTTTCGTCAACATTTTGACCACCACACTTGGAGGAGCATTTGATCTTCAACGTTGTACCCACGGTTGCCTCTACCGATGAAATACAGCTTTGGCTTCAGCAGGAATCATTACGAATTAGCAAACACAGGGTAACACGGGCCACTGTGGCGCCTATTAAATCTTGGTGCTCTTCTTGGTTTTAAACATGCTGTTATTCGACTGCAAATAGGCTTCATTTTCTTCAGCCGCTTTTTCACCGTCTATCAACTCGGGTTTTCTGGGATTTTTTCTGGCGTCGTACTAAAAACAAAACAACACTAAAGTTAAAACTAACGATATTTTGTGGCCTGTTTCAACTGTGGATTTTCAAGCCATCACATTTTTTGAGTTCGGTCGCTTAAGATCTATTTTATAGCGCTTGCAGCTTATGTTCTGATTCAAGCTAGATTCGAAAATAAGAACGTTGGTAAACTCCTCAAAATTTCAACGTCTCTCGTTTCCACATTTAAAATATATCAGCAGAAAAATTGGTCCGTTTAGTTAAAATGTGGAAAAGATGTTAAGTTCAATAAGAGACATAACTGGAAAACAAATATTTTGCTTTTTTATAAAAGCTACCTTTGCCTGCTTTCCCCGGTACATTTGCGGTGGAGGAAAATAAACAGAACGTTCTGCTTTTAACATTTAACCTTTTCAATGAAAAAAATGTTCTTGTGAAAGTCCTTGTGCAGAGGTTTCAACAATAAAGCAGCACGATTTGTTTATTCTACAGCGAGAGAACAGCGGCAGTCAAGCTGTTAATACCTATGTCTAAACTTGAAAAAGCGATATTTTGTATTTATCTGTATTTTTAAGAAACTCTTATAAATTGTTTTTGACTATAAAAAGCATCAAATCTTTGCTGGCAAACGCCAGAATTTACTGCTTGTCTAAACAATAACTTGTATATCCGGGTTTCGTGAACCTGCGTCAAAGTCAAGTCCAAGCCTGTTGGGAAAGCTGTTTGGTTGCGAATGAGCGATAACATTAAGAACACTACATAACGCAATAAGCAACCGCAAAAAAATTCTGTGTTGCGCGAGAATTATTCCTTTTAGTTGGTCAGACTTAGTAGGAGACATTAGCGTAACAGCAACAAAAATTAAGGAGCGTGGGGAGGCAAAATATCCTTTTGGAAAACAAACTTTTTTGTAAATCGACGTTTTGTAGTAAAAATACATTTGTTTATCGAGTTCAAAAAAAACCTGCCTAGCTATGCGGACGGTTGCAGACTACTGTGCTTTGGAGGGGTAAGGATAGAATTACAATTTGGGATTGTGTTTGGTGGTATTGCCACAAACTTTGCCCAAGTTTCACTTTAAAAAATGAATTTCAGACTTTTTTTTGATTAAGTCGGCTTCACCTTGCCTGTACTTTACAAAAGCACATCGGTATAATCGTTTCTGTTTGAGGGCAATATCGTACATAAAACTAACAAAAAGAAAATTGTATCTTAGTGTATGTGTGCTTAGCGTGCAAAGAGAACCTGCCCGTTACGCCCGTCTCTAAGCAGACTACCAAATGGCCTACATCATGTAACGTGTATGACATTGGTAACTCACCTCTACATAGTAGTATAATAACATTCCAGCCAGTAATACCCCCAAAAGCACGTATAACTTGACGGAAACGCAAATGAAATTTTGATAAGCAAAAGCTATCACAAATCCTAAAGACTCCCAGAGCCGGTAGTTAGCAAACGACGCTTCTTGGTTACTTGCAAATAAAACGCCGTAGAATGCTGCAAATACAAAAAGTTTAAAACCACAATTGACATTATTTGTTCTTTATAGATCTTAAGTTGTCTACAAGTCGCATGTGAAATGATAGAATTCAAACAAATTAAAAATTGGTTTTGAAGAGAGCAGAATCAACATTAGAAAGATTTTCCAACAAGATTTCATTTCATTTCCAACAAGATACAAAGCAAGGAAAGTAAAGTTTTGACTCATGTTTAAGAGGGATGACCTCCAACCTCACTTTGCCACAAAATGCATTAAATCATAGCATTTCCAACTAGGTTCCTTAAATATGAATCTGCTCCTTAAACTACTCTTTAATTTGATCGGCATATCTAATAATGGTTGTTATTTTTCTAAGGTTATTTTCGTCCGCTTGTCATGCTGACAGTAAACAGGAATCTTCCATTATAAGCAAACGCCGCCATTTTCTGACGAAAGTAAAGAGTTCTGGTGAATAGGTTTTCATCCCATGCTAAGTATAGTGTCTTTAACTAACTAAGATTTTCAAATGTGCTCTTCGTACGTTGACTTTCAATTCAATAATTAACTTCTTACCATTTAATTGAGTTTGCCACACAGCGTCCGCTATTCCCCACAATGCCGGAAGAAGGAAGAATAAGATGGGTTGAGACGGGTAAGGAACCCAGTACTACAAAACAAGTTGTTTATCTACAAATAGGAATGAAACTACACGGATTTCAGTCTAATAACTATGCATTATAATGTCAGATTGTTGCGATGTCATTTAGTTATATTCAGTAAGTTTTTCTTCAATAGCCTGAGCTGGAACACAATTTTCGATTAAAATGAACGAATGATTGGGATGTCAAACTTCACCGTGGTTGTACGATTTGCGTTTGGGAAAGTCATTTTGCAATGATCTTAGCTAACTTTATTGAAAGCAATTCCAAGCAATGCAAGCGGAATGTCAAAACTTGAAAGAAGATTTTGACAATTTCTCACTTTCTTGAAAGTCTGAATAAAAATTCAAAGAAAACAGAACTGCAGCTGGGGGCTTAATCACAATTTTTTAAAGGATGTGGTTAATAAGACAGGGACGTAAGGAAAAGAGGGATATATCCTCGATAAATTTTCCTTAATCAAAAATTTGGATAAATTTAGCGTTTGAAAACTTTTTCAAAGAACAAATGGAAACTGAAAAAAATTTTGCGTCTTTTTCAAAATTCTAGCAAACATATATTTTGTCCCCCTCTCTTCTCAAACAAAACCCTGACTGTGCCTCTTTAACCAGAAAGTTTTTGGTTGTTTTTGAAAAAGATTTTACCTAGAGTAACCAAAAGCTTTTGCGATACATGGCTGAGGGATGAGGGGCTTTTGCCCTCTCAGCCCCTTCTTGTTATGCCTCTGAACATAGTCTGGTTTTCACTAGCATGTTTGACTAGCGTACACTGGAGCTACTTCTGCATTTGTTATCATATGCGCAAGCTACAGCAGTGCATTTTCAACGAACAAAATTACGCCTGCGTTCGTTTGTAGATTACTTTGGCGTACGCAAGCTGAGATGCTGGTGAAAACTCATGACCACCAGTGTTGTAGCATTGACTACAGCACGATAAGAAAAAAATGTAAACAAGAGACTAACGATTCACTTTAGAGCACGCTATTTTGGTCTGTCAGGTCTCATCAGTGCCCAATTATCCCATCAGTCGGGAACGATAATTATTGATTTGATAGCATATATTCAATTGTCAGTCACCAACAGCACAGATAAAGACGTGATAGATCAAAACAAGAGTGCACAGCCAGCAGAAAAAATTCATTGAGATTTGTATAAACAACCTTGCTTAAATGATACCACCTTTGGCGACACTTTTTTAAAACACTTATTGAAAGTGGGAAAAATTTAAACGGTTTTGGAGTTGACAATCTTTTGGATAAAATGTAAATAAAACAAATTTCGAATTTGGTATGACACTTGTTGGGGCCGTTGCGGATGTTAAAAACTAAAGGAAATCACTGATAACCAGCACTAAACTACACTTACCAAAAATACAAATATTAAAACCAAATTGATAAGAAATGCCAGGGTAAAAAGAGGAGGTCTTCCAACATGCTTTGCACATTTTCCAAACAAATAGGAGAAGAGCGCGTCACAGGCTCCATAGCAAATCAGCACAAATCCGACCCAATTTACTGCCAATGGGCAAGTGACAAATGACTGCAATAAAATAACAATCTGAACAACACGAAATAGGTCATACCTCAAATACCGAAGTGGTTTAATTTATAGGCCCTAAACTATAATTGCGTTCTTTTTCGGTGTACCTGCGGCCTCTACTTACTTAAAACAATCAAAACATCTAATTAAAAAACATTTTTTTTACTTGATGAACTACGTAAAACAGTCATGCAATCAAAGATGCTTTAAAATTTTAGCTTCACATCAACTGATTTTTAATTCTAGACTTATATTACATTAATGTCATTCATTGGCTTTTTTTATCATACTTTTCAATAATTTAGGTAGAAACCATAATCAAGTGAAATGAAAGGACAAAAATAAAATTTGGAAAGTGGGTTTGAAAAGTTTACCCAGTGAAAATACACAAAGATTAATTATTAAAACCTTTAAACGTTAAACTCAACAATACTTTTGAAATTTATGTAAACAAAAAAAACGATTATTATCAGATAATTTTGGAGAATACATTTCCCCTAACAATTAAAAACGAATTCGTTCTATGCTCCATTTCCTTTGACTATTCTACAGAGTCCGACATAAGTAGCTCTATATTTTCATTTATGCAGTTGTTCATTTCGGCACTTCAGCATTTTTTCTATTTTAATGTAAATTTCTTTTCATATCTCTTTCTATTTCAGATACAGTCATTATATTCAGATATATATCAAATAAGCATTAGATATACTGATCAGATATAACATTATGTCCACACGATTAACAAAAATGCAAAAGGTTGTAGTATTAAGTGGTTCTGGAAAGCCAAGAGCGCGACATTCCGTCCAACGAAAACTTCGAAAGCAATTTCTCTCAAAGTCACCCACATATCCAGCGATTTTGAGTCTAGTGAAACAGTTTGACGTGGCTTGGAAAGTGGAAGATTAACCGCACTTAGACCGGCTGGTTACGGCAACGACGGCTGTGCATCGGATTAAATTGGTAGGCTTGATCACACAAAGTCCTCAGAAGTCATCCGAAAGACTTCCCACGCCGAATTATGTGATTCCTTCAAATGATCGAGCAAGTAGAGCTGGATATCGAACGCGTTTTGTTGTCCGATGTGGCAATTTTTTAATTAAACAGCTGCATCAATCGTCAAAATTGTGTTTACTTGGCGTCTGGGAATTCAAAGGTTACAACTGATGTTCACGCAAACTTTTCGGGTTTTCGTGCTTGGCGCGCCATTTCATCAAAAATCTTCATTGACCCGATCTTTTTGGACAGAACAGTGACTGCACAAACTTATCTGGCTATGCTATTGCAGCAGCCTTTTCCTTTATTACAACAGCAAGGTAGTGCAGAAGGTCTGCACATTCAGGAGGACGGGAAACCGGTTGATTGTGCTACGCTTTTGCGAACTTGGCTCGACGAAAATCTGCCCAGTCGATGGATTGGAAGACGAGAACCGTTGGAGAAGCCCTCTTGTTCACCAAACTTGACTTCTCCCGATTTTTTCCTGTGAAGCGTTCTCAAAGACAAATTCTACTCAGTAAAGCTCTGTAGAATTGTTGAACTTAGGAAACAAATCTGAGATGCCATTGCTCAAGAGCTATTGGAGCTTTAGTAAACATCATGTTTTTGTTGAAAACAAATTAGTCTACCTGTACTCTTTGTGAGTTTTTATTTCGCATTTAGTTATTTCTTTTATGTTACATTCACAATGTTGAAATAAAATTATATACTTGCGGCGGACCCTATATAAAGTGCCAAAAACTCTAAGTTTTCTTACCCTTGTTATATCTGCAGAAAGAAAAGCTTGTTCAAAGCCACTGTACATCGTAATTGCTACCAGCAGTATCTGCCGGTAATCTTTCATGTGTTGAAAAGTGGCCACCAGCAGATGGAATGGTCCTCTCGTTTCTTCTTCTCTGCAAATAAGTTTATAATGTATATTTGGGTAAAGAATTAGCCACTCATTTCGGAAACAAACTGGTAACAAATGAGGTAGACTTTGTCAACCGGAAAATATCAGAATTATTTTGCAGGGTTTCAAAAATTTTGTTCTCATTGTTTTAATGAGCATGAACGGTGAAAGCACGTTCGCGATAAAATGAATAGTAAAAAATGGGATAATGCCTTTGGAACCTACAAAACCGAAGACCCTTTTTTGCAAACTTTCTTTTGAACTTGCTTCAGTTTTTTTCAGAAAACAATACTGGTATCCATTTATAGTTTTGCTTATCAAGAAAAACTAGGCTCGTACATAGCAAAACTGCTCTGAGGGTTCGGGTTGTTGATAACTTCTCTTCAAAGCTGATGTTACAGCGTTATGCTAAGCGTACTTGACAGCGCAAAGAGCTTTAGATTAGAAAATGGAGAAACATGTATTTGAGTTATTTGCTACAGCACATAGAAACCACATCATCTCAGAAAAAATAAAAAGTTTTTTACCTTGTATTGTATCATAATTCAGTACAGTTTTTAAAATACTTTTTGGCAATCTTACAGTGGTTAGAATGTACGAAAAAACATTTTGTTGTATTTTTATTTTATCGTAGATTGGAAGAACAACGACAGCGGCGCAAAGGCTTTGATGGCCTTTGCAGTTGCTAAGTTTCAACAATTCGTTTAAGTTGTTGGCAATACTTTCGATGAATTTATTGTTTCTTAGCACCCTCCAAGCCAGGTGTGGGCGAACTTCTGCCCACATGATAAATTTGTGCGGCCCACGAAAGGATGTTGCTTGTGGCCGACAACCACAGGTTGATTTCCCAAAATAAGAAAAGGTCTTCGGTATAAAGACTCGACCTTTTTGAGGTTAAACTTCTAAAAACGATGTTGAAAATAATCTGCGCCTGGTCCACGGCACCAGCCGGTTGAGTAAACTTGGTCCTACAGCAGAAAAACTTGCCCACTAATGCTCTTGCCTTAGAAAATCATCGTCAAGCAAGTTTCTTGATTAAAATCACAACCATGCGGAAAGATGAGATCTTAGCCAACGATTATCCTTGATCCTTGTCCATTATAAAAACGGCGCAACAGTTGCTCCACTAAACCGCACGCACGTTTGCACCGACCCAGGCTACTTAAATTTACCTAAAAAAATTTTCTTGCTTGTTTTGTTGAAAATTTTGAAGCACAGATGGGGTTTTTCGAAATGAATAAAACAAAATATCTTCACCGTAATTTGTGCAAGCAAAAATTTATTTTCTTTTTAACTAACCTGACATTTATCTTGTCTACAGATATTGCTATCACTGCAGCTCCGACCAAAGCCACTCCAGCATATATTCCCATTAAAGTGTAGAGAAGTGATGACGAAGGTTTGCCAGTTTGCAAGAAATTTATCGGACAATCAGATGAGTTAAAGAGGCTTCTGGACTCATCCAGATCATCCTGGCAATCGTTTGCACCGCAATATTGCTCAATAAAAGTCTCATTGTAACAGTTCGGAAATTCTACATAAAATAAATTAGTGAATAGATTTTAAACTTGTTGTTTTGACAATAAAAGCCTTTGGTAAACGATATGTAGTGGGTATTAATAGATATGTTTTTAAATGAAATGTCAATTGGCGAATTATGTAGACTATAATTGGTAGCCAGTGGTTAAGGCAATAGGTAAAGCTTCACGCCCGCCATATAATTTTTCACCCTTTTGCCTAAAAAAGAAAAAAATCTTG
Organism: Trididemnum clinides; assembly: GCA_963675345.1. Taxonomy (NCBI): domain Eukaryota; kingdom Metazoa; phylum Chordata; class Ascidiacea; order Aplousobranchia; family Didemnidae; genus Trididemnum; species Trididemnum clinides. Next base: position 44,236,627 of record OY776285.1, on the reverse strand, counting down.
GTTTCATTGCTAGGCTGTTGCCAGTCTCCTTGAAAATTTTTTTTGTGTTAAAACTTTATGAACACGAAAATACATACTTAGATGCTCTGAACTTCCACTTGACAAAACAAAGGAAGATATTAGTTGCGCTATGATGTTGTTGAGTTGGAAAAAGAGAAAAAAGACTCCAAAAAATCGGTTAACAACCGTGTCTGGTTTTTCATTTGTTAAGCGGGCATATCTGAAACGAAAAACAACTTTTTGCTTTTTCTCCAGAAAGTATCTTTCTTTAGAGTGAAGAAAAGGAAAAGAGGAGGATCAACTTTCAAAATATGTAAAGTTATCATTAAGTATTATTATTGTTCTTCCCGTTAGTTTTTACAACTTTTTAGCGAGAAGGGTTTTGGTGATCAATCACCTTTTCGTCACCCGTACTAGGAAGCATCTCATGATGCTTATTGATATGGATAGTACAAATTATACTAACCTTTTGGCCGCGATGGTCAAATAAGTGCACTTTGCCGACCATAGTGGGGCTGCTGCCAGTCCCACAATAATCGAGCTAGGAAGTAGAGTTCCCCAATGAGGATAAAAGTTTGCTAAGGCATACGTGACGTAACCAATGATACAAAAGCAAATCGTCCACTTGCAGCCGAGACAATTTATTACTGAAACAGAAAAAAACAGAACTGAGTATTTTTACTACATTGTTAGTACTATAATTCCTATTATTTATTGATGTAACTAAAAAAATTAAAAGTAGAAAAATATTTGAATAAATTAGAAACACTAGTCTGTGTCGTGATTCTTCCTATTCTACCTGTATGCGGCCCGATGCACGTGATCATCTATAAACAAAAACATACTGGATTTGATTCGGTAAAGATAACTGTTGCCGTGATTGCTCTTACTGTTAACCGAGCCCTTTCGAGGGTTGAGAGCATGGTGGAAGATCATGGAGCCTCAGAAGCCCTCCAGGGCCTAAATCAGAGTCGTAGAGAGAAACAGAATGGCCAAAGAGCGAGCGGCTCAAATAGTTTTTAGCAGGAGAGTGCAGAATGAGATGAGAAGTGCCCTGGGTCGGATGACCCAAGACTTTGCATAAAGGTTTCTCGATTCTGCCAATTCGAGAGAGATAAAAGTTTAACAGAGGACTGTGTTTGTTCAGCGAAAACGAGAGAGGACACAGCGAGCGTGACGAGGAAGCACAAATTTCTCAGTGAATGCTGAAGGACCTGTGCATCGATGAATTTTGATGGACAGTACGCCCCCACTACGAGAAGAAAGAGACTACTTGGGCCAGTGAATGGGTGGAGCAGCGCATCCAACCTGGCCAACTCATCGGCGGAGAAATGAGTGACCGGAAGCTCATTGTAATCTGTGAGTAAACGAGGAGGAAAGAGCAGATAGTTATTTCCACATATGCCAGAGAGTGTGAAATAGAAGGGAGAACGAAGGAGAGGTCAATGTGGCGAGGACAGAGCGAGAATCCGGAAAAAGGAAAAAAGAAATGGCACACTTGCTGGTGCCCGAACCAACAAGCCGAGCCGCTGCTGACGGAAGAAGACAGAGAAGCAGGGAAATCATTGATGAAAAGATAAAAACAGATCCGGGCCAAGAACAAATCTTTGCGGAACACCTCGACGGACTCGAAAGAAGCGACTTTTGTGATTTTGATAAATTACGAAAGCGCGCATGTCAGAAAGCAAAAATTGAGTCCAACGAGCAAAGCAAGGAAGGAGGTCGGCCGAAATAAGTTTACGGAATAGAGCGGAATGACAGACAGAATCGAAAGCCTTGGAGAAGGCAGTCGTAGCAAGAATCGTCCGAGAACCTGGCTTGGGTTTGTTAAGCCCATCCGAAATAGACTGAGAAAGAAACAGAATTTGATCAAGAGAAGACCATCCAAGACGGAAACCGGCTTTGCGAGAGAAGAGAAAATGGAAATAGAGTCAGAAAAGAGTAAACGAGATAGAATAATGCGTTCAAAAAACTTTGAGACGCAGGTGAGAGAGATAAGGAGGAATAAAGCAGAGAGCCGAGAGGCTTTGCATCTTATGGATGGGGGTAACAGAAGATGTCTTCCAGATGGAAAAAAAGGTATGTAAAGACCAGGAAAGATTGTAAATGTGAAGAAGAAAAATTAAGAGAGAGAGGCGAGCATGCCATCTGCCATATTTCAGCCAGTCGCTTTGGCTTTGGTGATGACAGGCAAGGGAAAAGAAAGAGAGAAGTATTCCACTCCAGAAGGACAATGAGAGTCAAAGTAAAAAGCAAAGTGATTCCAGCGAGCTTCCAGAAAACTGAAGGAAGCTGGCCATTTGTTAGAGCGAAAGTCGGAAGAAAGGGACAGCTAGTAGAATTGGGAGGTGGTCAAAGCCCAAGTTCTGAAACACTTTCTTGGAGCAAGAGAAGAAGGAACAAAGGAGATCTTAGGAAAGAAGCGACTGCCGGAGGAGCGATGGAGAAAGGTAGAAGTATCCATTGAGAAGAAGGAGGTCAGAAGAGATGGCCAAATTAGATACTTCTTTTTCATCGGGGACAGAAGAGCCTGTTGAGTTCCAGAGAGGGTGGTGGCAATTGAAGTCCCCCAGAATGAAGAGATTTCTGGAGCCAGAAAATACGGATGGGAAAAAGGAGTTGATTTTGCTATGCATTAAAGAAGAGCGAATGGGGGGAGCATAGACGTTAAGAAACGAGAGTGAGAAAGAGTTACTGAGTGAGATGTTGACGCCTTCGTAGTCAGAGTTTTCCTTCACATTCAAAAAGAGGGGTGTAAAAGTTCAGAAAAACATAGGCCTTGTCTGACGAAAATGATGGCATCACCGCTGGCGTAAGTTAAATCAGAGAGAGAAAGAATGCCAGACTGGTATTAAGCTAAATCAGACCTTAGACCAGAGTATCCGGGGATACAGAAAGAGAAAGATGAGTTAAGATTGAATTCCTGGAAACGGATGAGATCTACTGGTTGAAGGCGGGGAAGATGCAGAAAGGGAAATTACGCAGTGAGCGGAAGGATGGTAAAACGCTTGAAGGCGATGGGGCGGGAGCGGTGCATTGAGAGAGGGGGCCCGGATGAGTGGGACTGAACAGTAGAGTCCGCAAGAAGTTGCTATAGAAGAGATTTTTTTGTTCATTTCTCTCTCCCTCTCTCTACATACATACTAGATATATTTTTTATATGCTAACTATCAAAAAAAATCAAAAACTTTTCACAAAAAGATAACACCACGCTTGCATAGTGTTTATATCTAGGCTTAAAATATATATTTAGGCTCGCAGTTAAAACAATTTCATATCGCGTTCTTATACTTCTGAGTTTAAAACTAGGCCAAAGTAATTCTTCCGTGGCATTAACATTTATTTTTGCATCCAACAAAACAACATGAATTAACACAACACGCAAGAGAAAAAATTAAACAATAAAATGAAGAGAGAACTTGTCTATCAGATGGAAGACAAAACGAACGGAGAGCGTAAGAAACTGAAAAATAGCCTTCAGGTTCAAGTCATACATAGATATCATTGCGGTTGGCGCAAGGCAGGCTAACACCAGAGGGTAAGGGACTAAACCCTTCCTTTTTGAAGGCAGAACAAAAACTCAATGTTCAAAAAGATAAAGCAAATTCAGTAGTAGGTGAGCTTCAACGCTCAATTGTTGTGATAGAAGAGCTTCCTCAAAATGCTTAGCTTTCGATTTTTTAAATCGATTTTTCTCATGAGCTATAATTAATGGCCAAGAAAGAGAGCGATCTTTAGCGCAAACTGTGTAAAAGGAATTTTTACGAAGAACTGAAGGTGTGTAACATACAAATACAGTAAACCTCGGATAATCCGGATTCGGTTAACGAGGATTTTCGCCTAATTCGGATAAAACTGAAAGTACGAATAATTTTTGATGTTTTTCTTAATTGAAAGCTTCGGAAAATCAGGATCTTCGCCTATTTCGGATAAAAATTGTTGCTTTTATATTCATAATCTGGATTTTCTCGCTTCACAACTGTAGCAGGATGTCTTTTGAAAACGCAGCCATGAGAGCGCTGCGTCGCTATGCGCTTGGCTATCCATGACCTGGCATGGAGAATATTATTTTTCAACTTGAAGATATACATGTAGTTATGGACCAATCACTGAAATGGCTGTTGCAATCCAAAATTACAGATTCCTTTACAGCAAAGTGCGTCTGATGTGTGTTAGTGTAAATTTGTATTGTACGTTTATACTGTATCAATAAATTTTTTTATTTCAAAGAATTGTACCATTTAGTCTTTTATATATTCAAATAAAGTAATTTTTATCGACATCATACCGCCCTGGATAACGTCAGGCTTAAAGCAATAGTCTTCGGATAATCCGGATCTTTGCACAACACGAATACGTTTGTCGGTCAAATCGAATGTGGAGTAACCGAGGTTTACTGCAGATAAATTAGTAGCACAGGTATACGAAAATCTTCTTTACTTAGGCATTAGTTGGTAGTATCGAAAGTCTGAATTGCACTGATTGAGTTCGACGTAAATAAAATGCCCAAAAAAAGACTGACTCGTGAAATTCTTGTTTCACCAACTGGAAAAACACCTCTTGGCCAACCAAGCGTTGGGACAATTAGTTTCACAAGCAACTTGGATTGGCGTAGGCATGAAATCGAATCACTCTGGTCAGCAGATGTAGTTGAAATCGTGAGATTTATACCGAACTCTTACACCGTGACCTTCCGAAGAGGAATACCTGGTTTCGTAAAATTATGTGTGCACGCACGTACGTACGTACGTATGTACGCATGCATGTATGTATGCATGTATGTATGTACGTATGAATGAATTAAGAATGTATATTATGTTCATGTATGTATATATACTTCTGACTATGTTGTTTGTAAGTTTGATTTTTCGGAATAAAGAACAAATAAATGCTATCCATAGCTAATTTTTGCTACATATTGAGTAAATAACATCATATTAACATTTCCCCGCATACAGTCTGACGGCTTAAGTCATCGTTTTTGGGCCATTTACTGCGTCTCTAAATATGAACAAGGTTACATTAAACAACCAATCACATGTTCAAATAAACAAGCATTCCACGCAAGTAATATTGTTAGTTGGGAGAACTGATTCTTCAAAATTATTAAATTATTCAAGCTACTCACAGGACAGAATGGTTTGAATTTTAATTTCGAGCAGTTATTTATTCAACCTACGCCTCAACCTGTTTTTTGTTTATTTTAATGACTTTTAAGCTATTAATGGAATTACAAACAAAATATAAGAAGGGGATAATGTGTTTCGCATTGTATCATAAGGACAGTTACCTTGTTCTACTCATCTTTATAAGCTCGTAAAAGATTCTAGCCTTCAATATAGTGTTGCTTTCTTTTGCCTGTATTGTAAGCAACTTATTATAACAATTCGAACAGTTCTTTAGATTGTTGAAGGTACTGTACCAAACATGTTTGCACAAAACTTAAGTGTTTACATTTATGATAGGTGTCAAACCGTGCTTCATTCCAAGTTAAAAAAGCATGCTACAACAGCAACAACAAAAATGTGGTTATCATAACAACCATACGGTTATGGCGGTAATGGAAAAAATATAGTTTACAAACTTATTTCTTATCAAATTTATTTTGCTGCAGGCTAGTTTCTGGTCATGAACAAAAACGCGTCGTTAAAAGTGGCGCTTGAAAATTTTCGTAAAACAAAAGCAGAACGTAAATAGTTAAAACCAGCATCTTGAAACCAAAGTAAAAATCACTTTCACATAGCAAGCTAAGCTAAAACATCTTCCTTTCCCGAACCTAAACTAATCAAGTTCAGAAGAATTTGCATAAGTCATCATCTCAAGAGAGACAGAAAAGGTGCGACTTAAGCGAACTGGTGTCTTCTGGAAACAACTCATTAATATGCACAAACCTACGCAAACTCGAAAGATTTTCGTATGCATCGCAATATTCATCTACTTTGGATCGAGCCCCTGGGATTCTACGAGATCTGCGTTACACAAATTGGGTGAAGCAATCGCTTTCAAAAAGTTGATTTCAAAAAAAATGAGGGCAAAAAGGATCGTCACAACATTGGGTAAAACTTTCTCCAAAGAAAAAGGCCTTTAACTTGGTAAAGAAAAAAAGATTAATATTTGGAAGGCTCTCAACGCCCTGACCGTTCCGGCGTTCCTGGGTGAGGATAAAAGTTTGAAGAACAACGCAGGGGTTTGGCGTGTTTGTGACGGTTAGAAACCAGTGATATTATGTGAAAGTTGCAGATTTGAGAAATAAGGACACAAAAAAGCACTTCTTGCATTGTTGTACAAAAATAAAGTACTCGTTTAATTGACTCAAAAAACGCAATAATGGGTCTAAAAACGCATGTTGTGATGAGCAATAGAGTTACGTTACTCCAGCACGAGTGATGGACAGCTGGGCGAAATAAGTAAGCGTAGTCGTAGCAGACAAGCAATTTGACATGAAATCTTCCTGGTGAAGCTTCTAGAGGTCCAGCAATTGAGACGAATGTATTCTTAGTTTAATAATCTTACAATTCGCAACAGCGGTAGCAAGTCAGGCAAATAAGACTAACAAGGCGAAGTCAATTTACATTGGGCGAGCATGATGTTAAGAAAACATTAGGCTCTCTGCCGGGACCATAGCGTATTTCCATGTAGGAGCGTGTCGAGTGGCGAACCCCGAATTTTTTGGTGGGAGGATGAATAATTTTGCAATCTCAGTGAAGTGCTGCAAAAGCTGTTATTTCTCAGTTTTTTGTGAATAGGTTTAAGCCTCTCTAATGGTTAGCAGAACCAAAGTAGGGAATGCCACGCTGAAATGAAACAGATATAGAGTGTGTCCCAGAAGTCGCGTACCATCCAGTGTTGCTGTTGTATAATGGCACTTGTTATTAGGCTTTGAATTGGAATAAATCATCGAATCCAGTTCTTTGTGTCAGTGCTTTAGTGCTTCAATCAATCCACTTTTGTTTCCGATCAATCATTATTTCGTTTTAAGAGTGACTTGTATGCGGTACCTCATTTCGCAATTATTTCGGAAACCTCGCTAAACAGACAGTTGTATAGAGCTTCGTTGTAAGACAATAATACGTATTGTACAGGCTACGGTGTTATTGGGAAATGAAGTTTTATATTTTTGTTGTGCAGAATCTTAAATTTATACATCAAATTTGTGCTAGCTTACTTGCCTTGAAAAAAAGAAAACGAAGTGTCACAATTGCCAGTAAGTTCGTGGTATTTGTTAATTTATGATTGATTGTTTGCTGTTTGCATATTTGTAAATCACATTTCTTCAATATAATTTCAAAAACAAACCCAGTATTGAGAAATCAGTGTTGAGGCTATGACATCTCTGTTGACGTCCATGTAACGACCACCAGCTAAAATCGTCCATGTAAAACCAGCTTTTTACAAAAAACACCTCTGTTGATCATAACTAAAATGAATTTTCAAATTGTGCACCCTCAGCAATAAAACGTGCATCAATTCTCTTTACCAAAATGTCTTTCCCTCTCCTGAGGGCTTCAGTAGTGATCTTTTCGCACTTAGTTTTTATTCAATACTTCAAATTATCAAGAGTGCGCGGTCAATGCTGGTGCACAACAGATTTTAGATGTCCCCAAAGAAAAATAGTCAAGGAAGGCACAACTACGTCCAATCCATCTTTTAGAAAAGTTCTGGTTTAAGTAGTTATGCACGCATCTTACAAAGTGTGATGCGCAGATCAGTATGGTGCACAATTTCTGGAACACCCTATATATGTATACTATATATATATAGGTGTTCCAAAAGTCTTGGGCACATTTTGACCATGAATATGTCAAAAACTATTAAGGGAATAACAATGCATCTGATATATTCTAAAAGCTTGCAGTCTGAAGTTTTTCATAGAATGTTCAAAGATGTTCAATGTGAACACCGTTAGTCACACGCCACACTTCAAGCCGATAGTCAAATTCCTGCTAAAATGCGTTCCAGCATTGTGTTGTCTATAAATGCAAGTTGCAACAACTTCCGTTATTCGGCCTTGAGTTTAGCTACATCTTTCAGGGCGCATAGACCAGAGCTTTCACGAAACCCACAAAAAGAAGTCGCAAGGTGTGACATCTGGGGACCTAGGATATCAGGGCAAGAGAACGCAATCATCAAGTGTCGCTGAATCAGTTTTTGAAAATTCAAGGACACAAAACGCTTTTTCTGGTTGAGTGAAAGCCATCGGTGGATCTAGGTTATTTTAGATATTTAAGCTACATGAAAAGATATGAAAAAATTATCAGCATGACAAAAAACTCAATCAATTTGGCATTAAAATGACAACAGTTTCATTTAACTACGATTCATAGATCAGCAGAAATGAGGACTTGAAATGTGTCCAAGAATTTTGGAACACCCTGTATTTTAGCTGCATTATTTTAAATTGTATAAATACTAAAGTTTAAATGGTGCAAAGTCCCATTGTGCTGCGCTGTTTTTAATTTTTTTGCTTTGTGTTCAAAAAATAAATTCAACTCAGTAACGTTAACTAACTCGATCTCCGGTTTGTATAGGCATAAAAAAAATGATGAAGCGAGTTTTGGTAACGGAACACAAATTTCGCTAACTTTAAAAAGCTTAAAGTAGTTAGCTCTTATAAGTTTTTACATTCTAAAGCCCTGAAGCAAAAAACTATTTTTTTTGATCAACACTTTAATTTTGAGATGAAACTCGCATCGATTTGCTTCAATAAACGCCCCCCCCCCTCATACATAAACCTGGTTGCGCGTCTGAGTGAACAAACAGCTTTTAATTTCATTTCTCTTCCACGGCAATTTGACTTAAACTCTGCAGAATAGATTTACACACCTCAGTATTCAAGTTTCGCTCCTTATCGCATTAATAAAACCAAAGCAGTGTTTATTATAACTACTGCGATCGGTGTTTTAGTTACACTACAATTGCAAAATTGCAAAACATGTGAATTTATTTCAGTTGGACAAACGCAAGAAGTGTAATTTCACAAACTTATCATTAGCGCGATACGAAATCAATATGTTGTAGGAGGGCTAAGGATAGTGCCAATAATGCTGCAGAGGGGGCTGAGCATAGTACCAGGGCAACTGAGTCAAATACTGTCAAAATGCAATTTGCTTTGCCCCACCTTACCCTTTGTATGAAGGTGGAGGCAGGCGAACCAGCGATCGGTTAGTAAGGAAGTGCACGGAAGAAAAATACGATTTATCAAAGGAGCGAGAGGGGGTTTGTATGCCAACATGTGCACTTTACAATTTGCAAACCAACTAATATATAAAAACATATGTTTATTTGAAAGGCTGATTATGTGGGTTGAAGAATGTACGTACTCACAACAGAATATTTCTTAATTGACAAATTAAAAAAATGAATATACCTTAAAAGCACGATTGGGAGAAATGGGGAAAGAGGGAATGGCCAAAGTTATTCGTTGTTTCTACGAAACACAAAATTAGTGTATATGCAGAGCTTCCAAACCATCCTCATTTTTAAGATTTGTTTTTATTTTGAACGAATTCTTCTTATCAAATAATGTTGTCCCCATTTCTAAGAAGCATCCTAATTTTGCCCAACGCCTTTATTATGCCTCATTTTTAGCAATACGCAAAAATTTGAAATAGACGTTTTTTTCATTTTTTATTTTCTCATTTCCTGAGATTTTTGGTAAACTATTTTGAGACCTCCAAAAAAGTGTCTTCAACTTTACATGTATCCATAATCGTCCATATTTGAGTAATTATTCCCAATAAACTTCATAAAAAATAGTGGAAATAGGTTTTTTCTAGTTGGCAATGTTTTGGGATTCAGACCAATGAAAGCCCTGCTTTTTTCGGAAAGGTTAACGATAGAGGGATGTCTCTAAGTTTTCAATCTATTTTTGAGGAAGATGCGTGCAAACCGATGGATTGGAAAACATTCTAACTTATAATTACTGTAGTTTTAAAACTAAGAAAAAACGTATATCTAAATTGGTTCGGGGGTTGCACTTTCTACTCACGCTAGATTTACCCTGCATTGATGTTACTAATAAGATCTAGGATCCAAACCATTACAAACTAAAAAAAACATAGATTTTTTACGCATACGAAAGTTTGACTTAAAAAGGCTGTTGGTCGGAATGCTTCCACAGCATCTTTCCCTGGATCTCCATAGGCACTGTCCCCCTCATCTTTTGGGCAAAAGGAATCTAAAGGCTGGGAAATAAATACGAAAAAAGAACATTGCTATAGGATCACCAAGACACAGTGTATTTTATGTTGGTGTTCAACACCAACTGAATTATCGAGAAAATCGAATTTAGGATTCTTGGTTGATTTGTGAGTGACTTAGGAACATTTTGTAAAGTACACTAGTAAACAAAACTTGCCCCCACTAAATCTTTAAGCAAAGTAGATACCTAGCCGGAATCAAGCCATTTGCAACAACTTTGTGAATCTTACTTGACGTTAATTTTTGTTTTGTGTGCGTTAATTTGGTTTCAAACGTTTTGTTAGATAAAAATAAAAGGACTGAGAATTTACGAAATTTGTTCGAAGTTTCGCTATGATATTGATTGCTTAAAGCCATCATCACAAATTGGTTTCGGTGACACGTTCAAAACAACGGAAAAGAAAATTCTATACCGTCCTTCACGCGAATTTAGCAGTTTTAAACATCAAAAACCAAAAACATTTTAAGAAAAAAAAGCTGTAAATAACCACAACTCTTCTCACTCCACATACCGATACGGCGCATTGGAACTAGTACGACTGATGCTCGTAGCATGGTAGATAAAATTGTAGCATGGTAAATAATTGATGCTCGTAGCATGGTAGATAACAGAACTGAGTCAATTAACCATGCGATGCAAGGTTATTCAAGCAAGTAGGTCATCCGTGTTAACGTATAGGCGATTCCTTTACCGCTTGTGGTTTTATTCAACCGTACATGTAGATGTAAATAGACGGCTAGACAGAAAAAAGAATTTGACGCTCGAGCAATCACAGCAACAACGGTTTGGCGTATTTTGAGGTAGGTCACATCATCAAGGAATACAAAAAGAAAATGTTAGCATCAATTGTTGTATTTATACAATAAAACACATTGTTGTGAATCTATCTATTGTTGTGAAACTACCATTATGACACGGTTGTGGTAACTAAGTTGGGCTTGAGTAGATATTCAAACAGTGGTGAAAATTTTCAAAGAAATCGACTACAATAGGAAGCTGTGACGTCATAATAGAACTATTTTAATTTCGAGGCGTGTTTTGACGTAAGCCAGAATGACCGCGCGTTTTCGCTATTACCAGAGGCTTCCAACAACAGCTCAACTGCTATAAGCAGTGAGCGTTGATTTCTACTGTAACTTGAAAATAGCCGTTACACTGCTCTAAAATTCACTAGAAGCTAACAAAGGTGCAACTTTTAGGTTGATTTTTTTTGTATGGTATTGTCCATGTTTATCGTCCATTCACAAGAAAGCAAATTGTATCGCTATATTTTGGACGGGACGTCCGCTCTCGCTTGGGAGTTGCCATTTTCGAGGTGTCTGGACCACCTGTCTTCCACATAAAGGTGGGGGCGTTCCGTTAGGTTTCTTGGCCAAGGACACAACAAGCGAACTTGCCGGCTTGTTCTCCACAACCTCTCCTAAATGCCGAGCGCCAAGCAGGGAAGCTGTGGATACCACTTTTTAAAGTCTTTTGGTATGGCTCGACAAGGGGAATGAATCCCAGTTCTACCGACTGCGAAGCAGACGCTCAACCACTACACCCGCGCGTCGGTTTACAAGATCAAACACACGGAAATGAATTTATCGGACATTTGAACATAACTACGCAAAACAGAGTAAGTATTTGGTATTGATCAAAATTACAACATATAGTTGATTGCGATGTAAGAAACATCTATCACAAATACCGAAGTTAACGGAAAAAGAGTTAAAATCCCAAATGGCCTTAAAATTGTTTTTGGCAATTGCAAGCCTTTTGACAGGAAACTTTTTGTTAATTCAAAACGATCCTAAAAGCAAATTAAAATATCTTTCTTGATTTAAAATTATGATAGTTAAAAAAAGTCAAAGTCATTGCAGTGATGTGGTCTGATTTTTACAATTCCATTAACTTACCTAACGTAGGGGTAAACATAGCTGATAAAATCAGTGAAGCGTAAAGCACTGATAAGGAAACAGTTCCGAGACCTTCAGCATAGTTCAGACTGGACTGGAGAGTTGATATGCCTCCAAATGCAGTGAAGTTGCAAAGGAACGCAAAGCAAATTAAAATCAAATTCTTCCAGATTTTTTGCTTTTCACGTCTAAATACAAGTTTAGTTCTAAGCGAGAGTGTCGTCATTGCTGTGGTGAAAGTATAATTGAAATTAAGGGAAAAGAGGCGTAGGGTAGTCGGAATGCCCACGATATAAAAATGGCTTTTAATGTAGTAGAAAAATAGCAGTAAGCACTGCAGTGCGCACGTATTTGACCTTCTTCCACGTAAAGACGAGCCCATGCCCTGACTGCTTTGCTAGATTGTCCAGCCGTTTGGTCATAATTGCCATGATACTGGGGCTTAGTCCACTCGATTGACCGCGTTACCATTTGCGGTAATTGAATGGAAAGATAAATAAGTTTTTACTATTTAAAGAGAGTGATACAATATCTAAACGGTGTTAGACACAAATACGGTTATACGCAGAGACATCACGAGGGGGATATGATGCTCTCGCTCATCATTTCCAAAATAAGTCTTCTCCTTGTTTTGGTAGTAGGTTTTTAATAAATAATTGATGCTCTCATTCCTTTATATTTTGAGGTCACAGTACTCAAGTCGATTTCTGTTGCTCCGGATGATTAAGGGATCCTTATTCATAAGTTATATTCACTTACTTCACAGCTTCTGGATCATCTATAATGCTTTTCAATGAGTCATCCGATGTAGAACTTTGAGAGTGTGGTCGCTTCCTTGGTTCATTGTTGTCTGTACCAATGAAAGGTTTCACAGCTTCTGCATCAGGACATCCAGCAGCAATTGCATTTTGATTTTTGTCGCTAAGCCGGTCAATCGATCCCATTGCACAGGACTATTTTGAAAAGCTGATGGTTAGCAGCTTTGCTTTGATTGTTTTAAAAGTGTCTTTATTGATGACAATTTTTTTGCAAAAGCAAATATAATTTCAAACAAGAAGAAATATATCACTAAATCTATTTCATACAATGATTTGCGGCCTTGGTCAATTCTATAAAAATATTAGGTTAAGTAGTTGTAAGACTAAGCAGTTTAAAATACCCTGCAGCAAATCACAGTCGCCTCAACATGATTTTGTGGTCCCGAAACCATTGAGTTGGTCGAAATCACTCTTTGAGAGTTCCAAATAGGCCACACTCAGGCACTCTGCCCGGTAAAAAAATATTTTTGGAATTACCTTCTGAACAACCGATAAACAGCAGAAGGTTAGCCCATGATGAATTTGTTTAAAAATTGTTGACCCTAGTTTTTCTTCACTTGTTTTCGTTACTGCTCTTCCAACCTTGATGCCTGATTTTTTTTCATTTTTTTTCTTCGCTTCTTCAGCTGAAACTGTCAACCTATCCTTGGCCCTATCTTTCCCGTCTCGTTTATACCAGAAAAGTACTTGGAGGTCAGAGAAGATATCATGCTACCTGCCTCAAATAAGTGCATTTGGTGGTGGCGGTGAGAAATATCATCTTCTTCCAAATCGAAAAGACGATGGTATAAAAGAAAAAAATAACAATTCAAAAGAGTGGCGAAAACATAAAACCGGTAAAAATACCTCTACATCAGGAATGGGCAAACTACGGCCCACAGGCCGCATGCGGCCCGCCAACACTTATGGAAACTTCTTTTATGTATGTAATTTAGTATGACAGGGGTGGCCGCACTTGCCGTACTACAGAGCCAAAAATGATAGAAGTCATTGAAGAGCCGCTACGCATTAGTTTGTATTGACGCATTTTCCGTCCAAATAGAGGGTGTAGAGAACTAATAGACCAAATAGCTAATAGACCATCATTTTCAAAGCTCTGTAATACGACATTTCAAGAAGTTATTGCAAGGTTTTAAGCTCTTACGCTTTTGGATTGTGTATAGCAATTGCAAGGTTTTAAGAACTGGTCTTCGGCCAACTCTTGAGTGGTCAATGCGGCCCTTCGACTAAAAAGTTTGCCCACCTCTGTTCAATATTATATTGCATGGTGTCGACTATCATAGACAAAAAAGGGAAGCTAAAAGGTTTTATAATTTGCCCAAGGTTGACGCGAAAGCGATGATAATTAAGCTCTATTCCATCTCAAAGCAAATTTCTGCAGCCGGTGGTAGTATCACATGACAGCCAGGATAAAAATATATTAAACTGCAAGGCAAGTTAATATAAATGCAAAAATAATATTAAAGTCTATTTAGTTTGAGTCTATTTTCTGATTTGCTTTACTGATAATTTGTTAACAATCTCATAACTTTAGTTGCAAACTGTTAAATTGAGCTTACGCATACTTGTACGGCAAGCTCTAACACTAATATTGCATTGTGTGTACTTAAACTTAGCTAAAATGTCACTAACCGCGCTGACGAGACCTGATAGGTCAAACAGCATTCACTATCTGCATTTACACGTAACGAAAATCGCTGACCTCTTGTATGAACTTCATTCTCGTTTCAAAAGTTTGATATAAAACTGTAAGCTTAGAAAAAAAAGTCTTCGACTCTCACTACCGGCTTTCTGAACTGCACACGTATGTAAGGTAGCAAACAATAGAATTCGCCATCAATAACCTACAGCGTTGCTTGGCATCGTTCCAAATAACAAAAGAAACAAAACTCTCCAATTACAAATACTTTTTTCCGAAACAAAAGATTTTTTGTGAAATAAAAGATTTTCTTTCAAAAAATTATGAAGTAATGATTCACAATTTTATCAATTAGATTTTTGAAATCAATAAGCCCGGTTTGGCCTTATGGCTCATATTTCCTCAAATAAAATGTGGAAAGGAGACTGGGGAATATAGCTGGTAATCACTGTCATTCATCTCAAAAAGATCCTAAATCCAACAGTTTAATCAAAATATGAAGATAAGTTGCCAAGCGTTGGGAGGGATTGTCCCCAATCACTATAAAAAGTAATTTCTTCACTAACAACACTTGAAAGCAGACGACAGCCCCTGGCACAAAATCTATATCCTCAAAAAAACAAAGTCTCATTGACCCCAACAAAAGCCATATTTGGAAATTATTTTCGGGCAGGGGCTCGCAGATGGGGCAAACGGGGATGAAGTTAAACCAGTGAAAATGATTACTAGGTCTAGCGTATTAAAACGATCTATGGTAGCTTGCAATAGTGATCTCTTTGCAAAGCTCATCATTTTTTTCTTTACATGATTTTTCACCCAGCTTCTTTCTATTTTTCGAATAGATCGAACGAAGCATTTTTTTAGTGAGTTGCTCCAAATGCAACCTGAAAGATTATAGTTATTTTTTTAAATCGGGGGAGGGGACAAGCTAGTCTGATGGCAACTTGCCCTGAGCCAGCAAAATAAAACCCCATTGCAATTCAGACAAATATACGAATACTGCCAACGTAACCAGCCTACCCGCCTCTTTTTAAAAAGGTTCATTAGCCGGAAATCATGATTGCAATGCGTTGCATTTGTATTCACACGGCAAACGCTTCCTTCCGTATCACGACTGCATATGTATATATTAAAAGACTCGTAATATTATGTTGTCACTTCGTAAACCATTTTAAACTCTCTCGTCTTCCCAGCCCAATTTTATTGTTTTTATACTGTAGGTTGTAAAAAAATAAAACATTGTGCTTATTTTTTCAAATATTTAATTTCGCATTAATGAGTTAAACTAACGAGAAAAAATGATAATTGGCCACAGTAAAAAACGTTTGTAGTAATATCATAAATTAACAACGTGTGGTATGTATCATATGCATATAAATAACAGCTTACTTGATGGCCCCTGGTCTTTTTGCTGTCTTCCCTTCGGACTAAATTTTGTGTACCGATAATCCATTAACTCCTACTGCTGTTGTTTTTCGAAAGCGATTGATTCATTTTGCCATCTGATAGTTTTAGCAAAAACTGAATTTCCCAAAGGAATGGCCTTCACGTTCTTGTGATATGATATCAGTGCTGGTTGATGAAGAAAAGGTTTTGCCAAGCTGATCACATTAAAGTTATAAAACTTGTGTTCTTCCTTCAAAACTTGAAACTAGTCATTGATATGTCGGGCGTAGCCTATATTACTTAATGCGATCGACTTTTTCACCATCGCTCAATCGTGAAAAACTAAATACAATAGCGCTCAATATGAATTTGCAACGTTTTGAAAATCGGCAACGTTTTGATAACAAGCAGTGGCACCTTTAAGATTTTTATCGCTTAGTTGGTTTAAGGAGAAAGAGTAACCCATTGGGATGAAAATGATCGTTTTTTACTGAAATATACATGTGGGTGGAATATGGGGCAAAATAACCGCTTTTTTACTCATTATCTCGAAATAAACAGCTGCCTATGAATTTAACATTCACCCTCGGTAAATTATTATTGATTTTAGGTTATCAGCGCCTCGCTTATCAAGCTTTGACTAATTTCCTGTTACCGACGCTACGTCAAATTAAAAGGAAAAAACATATCATAGGTTTTAAAAATCGGTTTTGGCACAAGTTACGGTATTAAAGGAATACGCGCACAACCGTTGTTTCAGCTGAAGGATGTGAAAACTAGTGAAAACGCCGTAGATCTCATCAATAAGAGTAAAATAAGTTTTGGCTTCTTTAAAAGCGATATTGATACTGGCTTTTAGAGGTTATGCAGACAAAACAAAGTGTTGTATTGTCCTCCTTTACTGGAGCTGGGGTCATTTTTGATAGTCAATGCCCAGCGTGGTTGCTTCAACCTGCTAGTCCGTTGGCGGTTGCGACGCTGAAACAAACTATCATAGTCAATAGGGGAATTCCACTTCGTCTGACAATGCGTAGAAGTGAACTTCTTGTGTAGTTTACTCAGAAACTCGCAGCCACTATTACACAGCTGCCACTAGCCGTGTTGCTAATGCTCCAATGCTCAATTTTTGCTGCTACTCATTGTACGAAACAAGCATAGCGAAGTTTTTTGTAAAAAAACGTGTCTTACTGTTGGTTCCATGCGCTTTTTTTGCGTTATCAGTTGTTGTTCGAGGCAGAGATTGATACTGATATTGCTGCATTCAACTCCTCTCTCAAAAAATAGGCGAGATATACTTTCTCAAAGTTATTTTTACACAACAATCTTAAGCAAAAAGCCCCGAGTTCTGCAAATCAGTTTAGTTTTATTTCAACTTTTCACAAATGTTTGTTTTCGAGTACATTTGAATCAAAGGAGGCGGAATGACAGAGCTAGCTAAAGTGTCCGTATTTCTGTACACTGCAGAATTTTCACTTCAACCAGAACTAACTCCAAAGCGAAGCAGACAACGCGTAACATTGAAAACATTCTTTCCTGCCGGCTTGCAGCTAACTACAGCATACTGTTGTTCTAAGCGTTATATTGTAGTGCCGACGTGACTCATAACCGGTAAATAACCACTCCTTAACGTTTCAGCCAATCG
Source organism: Trididemnum clinides (assembly GCA_963675345.1). Taxonomy (NCBI): domain Eukaryota; kingdom Metazoa; phylum Chordata; class Ascidiacea; order Aplousobranchia; family Didemnidae; genus Trididemnum; species Trididemnum clinides. The sequence goes on along the minus strand of OY776285.1, from coordinate 44,219,043 downwards.
AACAGCAGTTGAAGGTAAAAACATTTCTGTTCTTCGCAAAATGAAAAACTACAATAACATATTACATGTATAAGATATTAGTTAATTTGACTTCCTAGCTGATGTAACAGCCACGAAGCAACTTAGCGCTTTTGACTGCAATAGTATCGCTAAAACAGCGCGAGGGAAAAGGGAGAAATATGAGCCAATCGCCTGCATCAGTCACTTGGCGAGTGAGGAATTTAGACAAAAACATAACAACTGGTAGCGTTTTCTTTATATTTGTGAAAAACGTTTTCCCAAGTAGACTAAAGTTAAGTGGTAAGCAATCCTTCCATTCTTGAAAAAATAATCTCCGCTGATACTAACTCCGAAGTATTTAAAACATTTTGTGTTTGTATCGTCTTCAAGCTTTTTGCCACCGTTTAAAAGAGCTGCAGGTTATCCGATAATGTCAAAAGCATCACTTCAAAAAGCTTGTCAATAAACAACTAGCACTTGCAAACAATCTTTGGATTTGGCCGCTGTTTATTGGCAGGGACGTTAAACTAAACTCAGTCCTATTGTTACGGGTATAATTTTCGGTGAAGAGTGGGGCATCCGCACTCTTGTTAAGTTCACTGAAGAGAAAGATATCCACTCTTCCTCGACAAATCATTTACAAAACTTCCGACAATTCAACAAGTGATGATGGATTCTAATTCAAAAAGCAGATCCAGTCTTCATTTTTTTGAGGTCATTCGGTCATGCGTATGACCTCATGCGCGGTTTGCATGTCTTTCGTTAGACTAGGCCACCACGACTGATAGACTGCTTTGCCCCACCACCTGTCTGTCACATGAAAATGGAGGCATCCCGTTAAGTGCCTTGCCCACGGATACAACAAGCAAGCATGCCGGCTAGTTCTCTACACCATGTGCTGAGTGCCCAGCAGGAAAGCTGTGAATACCACTTTTTAAAATCTTTTGGTATGACTCGACTAGGGAAATAAACCCCACGTCTACCGACTGTGAAGCGGACGCTCTAACCACTACGCCATAGCGCTGGTTATTTTTTTTGAGGTAACTGTACGCAAACTCAGTTGCACCCACCATTTGGTCGTCGTGGCCCCTGCTTCCTTTGCTCTGGCGACGGCGATGCTTTATTCTCACCGCAGTAAAGACAAGGGAGAGGAGAGTTTTCTGTAAATATTACGAAAAAAAGATCTGGTCTGTTGTGGACTGTTTTTATTTCCATTTAGCCCTAGTGAAGAAAAGACCCTGAAAGTTGGAAGTGACTTGCGAAATAAAAGTAAACGACTGCCGTAAGAACGAAAAAAGAAAAAATGAAAGAAAAAAGGCGAGATTACTGTGCGATTCAAGTCACTGAAAAATTGTCCAACTTAATATTATAAGGACAGATAGTGCCTTGGGACAAATCTTCCGAGATTAACAGAGACATATAATTGTTTCAATCAATGCAGTAAAAAAGAGATAGCAAAGCATACCAACTTTAAATCACCTCAAAAAAGTTTTGTAAGCATTTTGAAGTACAAAAATATGACTACAACGGAATTTCTAGTATAGCTTCAGTGAGGGTCTAGGCTTGTCGAAATTGATAAAGACCGATCATAGAAGCACGCCAAACACTTAAAACGTCTCATGCTATCGGCATAAGTTACTTGATTAACTCATTCTGTTTTTAGAGGTAAAGGGTAAACTTACTCCCTACCCAGAGGTGCTTAAAAGACTTAGCTTAATGCAAAAATATTCAGCTTTTTTCGGAAACAAAAGATTCAATATATGTCCCAAAATACAGGAAGACCGAGAAGGTGGCGCATAAGGATTTTTTGAACATCCAAGGTGATGAAAAATCTGCCCTAATGTTATGGCTTTTTTGGGATCATGGGCCCACCAAAGCTGTCCTGGAAACTAATTAAAATAAGCCCTGGTTTTTACTGTTGATTAACTGTATTGATTTACCCTATAATCATCATAAAATAGCGTCGCATTTTTGTTTAAAGAAAATAACTAGACAGTACCTAGATATTACAGACTTTTGTAGAAAGTTTTTTTTGAGATAGACTCCAAACCCTTCGTCTTTCAAGTAAGTGATGGGCTAGGAGAGGAACAAATCTTAAACCAAATTTAAAAGCATTTGCCCAGTCCAAGCGTGCCTCAGAAACTATCTTATTTCGAAGCAAGGCACCAAATATTTAGCAACTTAGGTGAGGTGGATAAAAACCTAGTTTAGGTCGGCGGCACCTTGCACACGGTCTCGGAGCCACTCGAATTCACTTCTTCATTCTGGTTTTTAGCTAATGCTTTTCAGTTTACGACTAAAAACTTAGTGGCTTTGTTGCAGAAAATGTGTTGATGCAGCAGGAATTAAAATTAAAACTTAACGGGTCAGAATCTTTAGTTGTACTACAGCTTTTCATGCTTTCTGCTGTTCTCAATAACCTCCATTCACGCGCAATCATCTTGCTTGAAATTCAATGCCAAAAAAAGTTTACGACGATTGCATCACTATATATGTGACGACTAAGGCAAAGAAAAAAGCGCTAGAAAAAAAGATCTTCCTGCTAACGTAAGTGCGAAGGTAAAAAAAAGGTGTAGCTTCAAAATTGCTGACGTAAAAGGCAGCGCAATTGGGTAGTAATCAAGGCGTGTAGCCTAAGTTTTAAGCTCGGCTAAATATAGGCATGAAAATCTCATATTGTGCTTGCCTGCGATAGCTCAAACTATTCGGTCGCTACCGGCGCAGTAGGTAATATTAGTCAATTTCTTACATGTAGTCTACATTAAATTCATTTTTCTTGTTTCAAATAAAGTCTGCTGCTGTCGTTGAATAGCCTCAATTTTATGTTTATTGGTTTACATCTGCGAACCACGTTACGAAAAGAGAGGTGTTTGTTTGACCCTCGAAGCAGTAGTGTGGCACTGGTGTAGCGATAAAACTTTTCTGAGGTCCTCCTATCTCAATCATGATTCGTTCATGTTCTTTCTTCAATTTGTGTTTGAATATCGCTTCCGGCACATAATGCAAGAACAACTTCAAAAAGAGTAATGTGACATTACAGACATTATAAAATTTATAAATTTGACGTTGTATTTTCAACAATCAGTACAATCCCATCTTTGGAAGCCATAGAAATTTTGCATGCTGAGTCAATAATCTTTTATCTAGCTTTAGAAGCAACTTCTTTGTTTAGAAAATTGTTGGAAGTTCCCGCACTTAAAAGATCGTACATTTTTACTCCATCCATCATATAACTGCCACCACCACACCGGTAGGAAAAGAGTTGCAGCCACCAGTGCTTGGCTTGTTTGTTTCATCTTCTGCCAAGAAGGTGCAATAATCGTTCGAGTGTTAAAACGGAATACTGTGCTTTCGCAAGCTCAAATGACTGTGTGCTTTCACAGCAGTTTACTTTTTTGGAAAACCTTTTTCGTGTTGTGATAGAGGAATTCGACTCGTAGATAAAGTATATTTTTCGTGGCAGCCGCTTCAAAGGCCTGTGCTTTAGGAAGTCCTCGTAAATCGTGTACGTATTCGCCAATGCTTTTGCTCAATTTTTGCACTAACACCATCAACAAATATTGAAAAAATACTTCTCTCTTTTGTGGTAAGCTTCACGTTTAGCGGACGTCGCTTCAGCATATGTCGCAGCATCTCATATGCATGACTTTAAGGAGAAAGATGGTTTGTCTATGAACCAAATCATTAGCCATCTTCAGTATTTTCAGTGTCAACCACCACAGAGTAATGAAAGAATTCGAAGGCTCTTACCAGTAATCATAATTTCAGTGGCAATTGGCTTGTCCGGAAAAATTTAAAGCTTGCTTGGCTTTGTTAAGCGATCCAAAATCTGGATTCAATTCTTTGTCAGTCATATCAAAGATTTTATTAGTAATACTGACAGTTTCCTGTCTGACGCTTAGCACGAAAGGCGTTCTGTCGAGGAAAAGCCGTGAAGTTGCTTTGCTGCGTCTTGAGAAAAGCATTTAACCGCATTATTCCGTCTTTATGAATGAAACCCTACCATCTATCCTTCTTTATGACGTAAAGTTGGAAGGATTGTCACTAAAACTACCTTAAACTTAATAACACCTTTAAATTCAATTGGTGAAGCGATCTACAAAAACAAAGCACTGATTAATTGGAGACGGAAAGCAAACATTCATGCAAACTATCACTCAGGACTTAAATCGAACTTGGTCCAAGTTCCCGAGTGACTAGAGCGATGGTGTAGTGCTTAGAGAGTCTACTTAACCGTTGTAAACCTGGGTTTAAATCCCTTGTCTTACTGCTTATCAAGCACTTTTTAAATGAGATGTACAGAACTTCTGGTAGGCGTTCACCAGTTGGCTTAATATTGAGAACACAACATGATACTGTGCTAAATTTACTGTTTGTGGTTACCCATCCTCTTCCTCGGGATGGAGATACGGCATGCCGTCAACCTAATTGAAATTAGGCTAGGGGAAAGATGGCAGACCATTTCGAACCAGTCTTGAGTGACTAGTAGCCCCACCACCAACGAGGCAGACTGCCACTAGTGGGTACCCAAGAGTCGTCTTTTACGACATACTGGGTTAACAACTTCACAATTGTAACGCGGTGAAGTATGGGTAGGCCACCTGTCTGTCACATAAAGGTGGAGGCGTCCCGTTAAGTGCCTTGCCCAAGAACACAACAAGCAAGCTTGCCCGCTTGTTCTCTACATTATCCTTTTTTTATGCTGAGCGCCAAGCAGGGAAGCTGTGAACGCCATTTTTAAAAGTCTTTTGGTATGACTCGACTTAGGGAATGAAACCCACGCCTACCGACTGCAATGCGAACGCTCTCACCACTACACCATCGCGCCGGTTGCTAAATTTACTCGAACTCATAATCTAATCCAGGGGTTCTCAACCCGGGGTAAATTTACCCAAATTTATCTCTTACAAATTTGATTTGTTTTGGTGGTAAGCAAAAAATTCACACTTTTACTTATTACAATAGGCATTTGTAGAAGTAAAAATATCAAAAAAATTTGCGGAGTAAAATATTACTTTTGAAATTTGCCAAGGGGTAAATGAGAGAATAGAGATTGAAAACCCCTAATCTAATCAGACCTTAGTGGACTGTATGTGAAAAGCGTTACAAACAACTTAATATCATATTTTCTGTATCGCAGCACGATGATTTGAAACTTTTTTGCGCGATTTCATTGATAAGTTTTCAAAAAAATCAAAACAAGAAAATACAGTGAATTTCAGCTTTGCTTGGCAGTAATGGCGCCATTGGGAAGGCTGTTTTTACTGTTATGGTTGTCAGTTGCCACTTTAAGAGGCGTTTTTGCCCTGGTTTAGCCAGAGATTTCTACCGCACTGACGATCGAGTGTGAGCCCAAGTTCCTCCACCTACGACCAAAAATGTTTTTCCGCAATCGAATGAAGAATATTTGTTGAACTGAAAAAGTTATGATCAACAAAAAATGGTCCCACGGACTGCAATGTTGACGTTTTTGAAGTAAATTCTTTCTGGAAAACGTCAATGCATCAACATGACGTAGGTATGGCATGATTTGCGTCATCATAAACCGAGTGAAAAAATTTAATAACATTTTTCATAGCGAACTAATGAAACGCAAACACAATTCATCTTTTTTGAGAAGTTTTTCGAAAAACACTTGCGAAACCATTGCCAAAAAACGAAACGGAAAAAATTCAGGAAAGCCTTGAGATATTTGTTTTATGAGTCATCTGACAGGTCTTTGAATGGGCTAGTATAGCTACAGGGTTTTGAATTCATTGACAAGATTTTGGGAAGCCATGTAGTTTCTAAAAAAGGGGGGCATCTAAAATTAAATTATTAAACTTTAGCTGTGGCGTTCCTAGAAAATGGCTTCTTTCTTTGGCAAAATAGCTGGATCACCTCCTTCTTGATTATACACAATTTAATGAAGTGGATAGTATTACTTTATAGAAGAAATAACGGTAAATGCAAGGGCACAAAATTTGGGTGCCACTGTGAATATTTCAACAGAGGAGAATTGGAGTTCGGTGCTCCTGACTTTGATTTCAAGTGGTGGCAACCAACAAGAGCCATGAAAACCTTAAATTAATGATTTCTCTCTGCGCCAGGACCTCTTCTAAACAAGGTTATAACATGCCAGATAAGATGTTTTTGCAAAATATAAGCAAGATTTCTTTTCAAGGGGTGTTTAGTCTCGTTCAAATCTTAACATAAGCTTTTGTTTTGAATCTAATAAATAAAGTAGGCTTTCAATGTCCGTGTTATGATTGAAAAGAAGCAATTTTGTTTTCAAATACGCTTCAAAATTCTTAACACCAGGATGTTAAGCTTTACTTTCAATTGATTTTTTCATTTAATTTCTTGAGACATCATAAAAAGTATACAAAGAGATCTTCCCTCCGATTCAACCAATCAGAGACAATCTTGCCCACGCCCATTCTAAATAAAATAGCACTTCTATGTTAAACAATCAAAATCAATATCACTTAAGAAAATAAAAGCTTGTTCAATGTTTGCTATCTGTTTCATACGAAACCCAGCGTAAAATTAAACGCTTGAAACGTCAAATTATGATTTTAATAACTCCGTAACTTTCGCATGCATAAATTCAAGAAACATCTAAGATCTTATAAATAAAACAATCATTTTTTTGTGGATTACAGGCTACTCTTAAAAATTTAGAAGTAGCTCCCATAGTCAATACTGTTAATGTAGCAATATGTGAAATGAATGAATTATGATAGTATTTGTAAAGGAGGCAAAACCTTTTGTGCGTGAATTATATCAAAGGAGAGAAAAATATATTTTGTTTTCACTACATTTCTATGACCTACTTTTTCCAAATTTCCCACATGGAATTTCAAAATCTTTTGTTATAACGTCAAAATAACTTATTGTCCCTAAACAACATCGTATCCAAGCAAAAGGTTTTTCTAATCACATGATTGGTGACGTAGCTACAATATATAGTTGTTTCAGAACAAGTGCATGCCTGACCTACAATAGAAAATAGATCTTGTTTTTTGTACCACCGGTGGGAAATAAAAAGTTTTTTTGGCGGCCACCAAGCTTTTCTTGGTAGAACAAGAGACAGAATTTATTTTCTTCCCAAAGCCTGATAAACATCTTCATCAATTCAATTATTTTCTACATTGTGATGGTGTATCTACAAGCAAATAAGAAAAAATTTTTCCCATTTTAAGATGTTTTGTAAAAAATTTGTTTGGCGTAATTAAAAAATACCTTCATTCTTTCATCAAACAAATGTTTTAGTTAGGGGGTACATCGCCCTTGGTTCCTACTGGTTGCACCTTTGTTTACAAATCTAATCCAAATTTTTAGGTGCGGCAGTTCTATGTTTGGCAAGTAAAAACATGTTTTGCAAAAAGATTACTGTATATTATCTAAGCTAAGATTATCCTGAGATTTTTTCATTCTTGAACTGTAAAGTTTAAGAATGCTTAATTTCACCCCTAGTATGTTGGTAGTGGCAGCGGCGTGAATTACTTAGCAACACTTTGAGGAGTCTTCGAAAAATGCCACCCACTAATATTGTGATATTTTTTTTAGTGACGGGGTATATTTTTCCTTTTAGTGATGTCATTAAATAGAACAAAGAATTATCCTGTTGCAATTGTTTTGTGGAAAAAAAAGAGGAGAGGAGCGAAAAAAGGAAAAACTTAAACTTTTGAAGCCAATGATATGAATAGTTGTGCAATATATAAGGCAAAAATTTTAACACATTTTGGGGTTTAAACCCTCACCTATTTGTTTATGACATTAGAGAGATAAACTGCGAAATGTCACTGTTATTGAATTAAATTTGAAGAAAAGAGGAACCGTTGTTTATGTTTACTCTGAACAAATATTTTTTGTTTGACGAACTTCATTTGGTTCTTAGAATACTATCACTCAATATCTACTTAACATGATGCCATCTAAATTAATATTTACTCAATTAGCTCAAGTCAAACTTGCATAAATTTCAAAAACGAAAATTTGAATATTTGAATTTTCTCTCAAGCGCAAGCAATAAAAAACTTTTCCAGTAACACTTAGGAAAATTACAGCAAAGTTAAGAGCTCGTAACTATAAAATTTCTCCTAATTCTATCAAATTTTCTGAAATTCTCATGGTTCTTTACCAATGAACAACGCCCTGTATGGCTGCTAGCGACCTAAGAACAGACGTTGACACCTAATTGTAGTTTTGATTGGCTGGCTAGAAATCATTGCATTGTTTCAGTTTGATTTGGTATCAGTGACTCTGCCATACTTTCTTCAAGTCAGGTTACAAGTTTTGTGAAAATCAATCCGTCGAGTGAAATATTTATACACTCCAGTAGACAACACATCCGTATCTTAGTAATTGCTGAATAATGCTTTAAGGGCAGCCTCAAATGCAAAAATTAATGCTCTCCGGTCACGGACAACTAGTAGATTACAATAGAGCAGCTGTATCTTTGAACTTGCTCTGTTACGGATGGTGCTGGCATTGCCTAGCTATGCAATCTCTATGTTGTCGCAAATTGTCATTTCTAAAAACACTATAGACGAAAGTCATCATGAAGTTTGAACGCAAAACTATTGCTGCCCATAATGGCAGTCCAACCTATTCGGCAAGAGTCACGGTCATGCTTTTTCGAAGGTTACAGATATGTAAGGGTAGAAGTTTATACTTCATTTGTTTAAAATTTTTTTCTAACTCTTGGGATTTCGAGCTAGACGACCTACATGACACTGTTTATTGCCATATTGCGGTTAATGCTGCGTTAACAACGGTCGTCAAAGCCACATTTAGATCATAGTGAAAATCATAAGGTAATCCCAAGAAAGGTAAAATCTTTCCTTTATTAAAAACTTTTGTATTGTCCATACGACCACTTCCCTAAATTACTTTCAATTGCTCTCTTTCGTCACGATCTGGCGGAAATTCCTGAATTACGACTTAGTTTTTAATAATTTCATCATGATCAACAAATTTGTCCGTCAGACTTGTAGGCTTGCCATATTGAGGGTTTGTACTGGAACGCGTGACTGGTAATGTTGTTGAGACGCATTTAAGCTTGACGATATCTCGCTGTTTTCAACCTGAATAAACAAGCATAAAATGAACAACAAAAGAAATTCAACAAACTCTGTACAACAGAAAAGAGTCGCAAGGTCGACCACGAGAAGTCGCTGGACAACTGCTTACTGAACGAGTTTACATTTTAATGAACATTTATCACTGAACGAGTTTACATTTCAAATGAATTCGGCAGGGACAATTGAACGCAGCAGGGCCGTAGAGGGGGGAGAGGAAGAACATAAGAGACCTAAATTTTTCAAACTAGAAAATATATATCGTAAGAAAACCTTTCGTTTTTAAATCGCTGAGATTGAAATCACTGAAATTAAAAAAAATTTACAATTTTATTTCGCATCATTTTTCATCCTCAACATTTTCTCCCTAATCAAAATTCAAGCTACTCTCCTTCTCCTTCTTCGTGTGGGGAAGATGTTCAACATAAGATGGCAGTCTACTAAAGCGCCCTACATGTGTTTGTCAGCCAGAGCACCAAGCTCTTGTCAACAGCTGAGGAGAACACGAACTCCATTTGGAAGGTGATAGATGGAGCAGGATGTTATCACGTGCACGGCTGATCATATTGCTCATTTGTGTTATACTAACAATGCGCAGTAGAAGCCATATCTCATTGGCGCATTGTTGAGTCAAATAACCAGACTTCAGTTCGCAGGTGATTAAGCCTGACCAATGCATTTTGAGAAAGAACAGTCCCGATGGTGCTGTACTGACGTCTGCAATCAATGTATGGAGTCAGGAAGTGTTTTCACGGAGCTCCATGATTCGTTGGCAATCCACCCATTGTGCTTCACTGGAGCCTGACTGACCGAGATTGTTCAGTAGTTTCAGTGCTGCAGGTATAAATCGATGTCTTGATTTAAGTTGCATTGATTGTTGTAAATGTGGAAGGATGTCGACATTAATTTGTACTGAGCTTGAGCTTCCATTTCTGGAGATAAGAAAATAAGGTTGTCATGTCCTGAGTAGGAGTTCCTCTAAAGCCTCCCAGTTATTTGCAGAGAGCAAGATCGCAGATTGTCAGCATATGCAAACTTTTGGGTAGTTGTTGCTAGCACGTCTGTATGTAGATATAAAACAAGAAGGGACCCAGTGCTGGTCCTTGTGGAATGCCACTCTTATAACGTCGCAACCTGCTTTACTTTCCTGTGGAGATGGTAAGGTTTGAACTGCGGTTGATCAGTACACTGTACATTGTATTGCTTCGTGGGTTCATGGCCTTACCTGCAAGTTTCCGCGTCTACTAGACAGACTAGTAGACCGCTGTGAAATTGACAAACACAGCAACGATGTTTTCACCCAAAAGCTATCCTCAGTTTCTGGAACTTTCAGTTTCAGGGGAGAACCGACATGAAGTATTATCTCTGGGCCTCGAGCTTTTCCGTACCTTAACCGCTGGAGGGCAGTGGCGAATTTTTCTCGAGAAAAATCTCCAGAGATATATTTGTCACAAAAGGTAGGAATCCTCCAGATATCAGATACATCTTGCATCACTAGTCTGGCTGACTCGCAATTCTTCGTCTTACAAACCCCATTTTTCACCAACTGCAAAGCAATCAGATAGGCAAAGCTAGAGCTAGAGCGATGTGGGTGTCTGTTCCTGCCAGTGAAGTTGCTACTTTTATTCCATGCCAGCTAGCAGCAGCTCTAATTGGATACGAAAACATGGTGCAGCACCCTTAATTGGATATGAAGACGTGGTGCAGCACCCTTGATTTGATGTAAAGACTGGTCCTGTATCAATGGAGGCCGTAATATGATGATCATTGAGGGTTCGAAACTCAGTGTGGTCATTGGATTTTTATCAGTGATGGGACGAGTACTCGGAATCGGAATGGGGAATCGAAAATATCGGAATTTGTTCTGGTATCGGAATCGGAGAATTTTAGTTGAATTTCCGATTCTGGAAACGATTCTTTGGAATTCGTATGTTTGCAACTTAAATTACAATCTAAGAATATTGGGACTTGAATATGAATAAATACCTTTAAGGAATTTACTTCAACATTTTTTTTCTAAACAATTTCTCTTTTCATTTCATTTTATCATATAAAAAACTTTTTTTTTTTGATGCCACAATACCATTTATGTTCCTTTTGAGTGCATAGTAATAAAAGTACTTTGTACAAAAAGTAATTGTTTTTTAAACCAGCTTCAGGGTCTGAAAATTATCATGAATTTATTGCATGTATCGGATTCGGAATTGGAGTTTTAATGACTCGGGGATTCGTATCGGAATCGTCATAAAATTTGGTATCGTCCCATCACTAATTTTTATGCTTTTTGAAAATGCATGTCACCAAAGTCTCTTTCTTAGCCCGATGTTTAAAAAAAATCTCAAAATGCAAGAAAGCATTTCAAGTAAATGTGCAAAATTTTGGAAAATTTGTAGCAGGTCTAGTAGGCTGTGGGCCTCTTCAACGTGGATTAAAGTGCCGTTTACTGAGACGTTAGTAGCGAGTTTGAACCTCACGACGGCTACGTTGTTCTCGCTTTGGGATATGCATTTTACAGAAATTTTCTTTGCTTGATTGCACTGCATGTGGTCAAAATGAAACCTACCAGCAGCAGCCAAGGCTGCTGACAACTCAAAGTGAGTCCAATTATAACGTTGTTCTACCATCGCCGCAAAAATTTTTCCACAGTTCGAGGGGTAAGATTATATCACAAAAATAGATGTTTACTTGGGCAAAATTTATTGATACTGCTTTCGTGCTTCTAGCCTGTTGAATAACAACGCATGTTGAAATAAATTCGCGTACAGAGAAACTCTATTGTTTCTGCCTTACAATTCTTTATACACGAGAGCAAAAATATTCGTGCGAATATGACAATAATAATGACTCCATGTTATCAACTAAATTTACCTTTATATCATAACTTTGCAATGGATGCGTACAACAATTTTCGATTACAATGCTGCTGAGAGTTGCATTACCTCTACTGCCATCATGCGATTTCGTAGTTTGCAAATTATCATTCAATGACAGTTGATTGTTTTGAGAGTTCGATTCTGGGTTTGTGTAACTAAAGTTTGCAGCTAGTCAAAACTCTATCATGTATGTGGCCTCTTTTGCAAGGATAGAGCACAGTGGCTCAGCAAGAAAAGAAGCAGCAAGGCGCCTCTCCCTCACGTTGACACAAAAAAATCATCATGAAGAAATGAAATGGAAAAGAAATTTTAAAATCTGGAATTGGTATTCACCGTTTTGCTACATAATCATCTCCCCCCCAAGCACTTGATGAAATTTAAAACATAGAAAGTGAATATTAAAATGTGAAAACTTTCCATGAAGGTTAGCCCTTATTTTATAAATGCATGCATAACTTGACCTGCGGTTTGTTGAGAAAATTCAGCTCAATTGATTCACCTGAATCGTTGCAATGACCGGAGATGGACAAATGAAATTCGAACGGATATTCGTTTTGCTACAAAAATGTGGGAAGCAAGACACAAAAAAGCAAAAAACAAAACGAGCAATCCTGCAAAAGAAGTTCCACCAACTCATTCGATGGTTTTCATAGACTTACAGGAAAGAGACAGAGATGCTAAGCATAAATTTAACTGGGTAGATCAGCTTCAAAGTTTCAATGTTACCTCTTGCTTTCGAGTTGTTTGTTGTGATTTTTCGACGAGCACCACTACCGGCGCGATGGTGTAGTGGTTAGAGCGTTCGCATCGCAGTCGGTAGACTTGGGGTTCATTCCCTAAGTCGAGTCATACCAAAAGACTTTAAAAAATGGCATTAAAGCTTCCCTGCTTGGCGCTCAGCATAAAAAAGGATAGTGTAGAGAACAAGCCGGCATGCTTGCTTGTTGTGTTCTTGGGCAAGGCACTTAACGGGACGCCTCCACCTTTATGTGACAGACAGGTGGCCTACCCGTACTTCACCGCGTTACAATGGTGAAGTTGTTAACCCAGTATGTCGTAAAAGACGACTCTTGGGTACCCACTAGTGGCAGTCCGCCTCGTTGGTGGTGGGGATAACGGTCAGTCATGACTGGTTCGAAATGGTCTGCCATCTTTCCCCTAGCCTAATTTCAATTAGGGTGACGCCATGAACCTGAATTGCCATTCGTGCCATATCTTCATCCCGAGGAAGAGGATGGGTAATCACAACAACAACAACGACAACGAGCACCACTAGCTATAGCAAAGTTTGTACTCATACATTCTCATAAAGTATAATTGCTGCCATCAAGCTGCCATCAAAACAGAGTACCAGCCTATTTGACTATGTTTCCAACCGCTTCTGCTACCACCCTATAGTGTGTTGTAAAAATAATGATATATTAGTTTCCCAAAGATGTCACAAGAAAGCCATAATATACGCTTCTTATGCTCAGTGTAGTACAGATTAAATTAAACGACGAGTTCAAAGTTCAAATTTATTAAATAATCCTTACAAGGTTCATGACTCTAACATCTAAAAGTTGCTTTGAAACTACAATCTATAAACCCCCTCTTCTTTGCACACAACACTGTAAAATGTACCGAGATATGCATTAAATCGGCGCTGTGGTGCGCCGGTAAAAGCGACTACTTTGCACTCGGTGGACCTGTGTCCACTTTGGAAAGATCAATCTCCGAAAAAAGGTCGTTAACTTTTTGCTAGACCTAAACGAACAAAAAATGTTGATCTAAATAAATTCATCAACACGATTTCAATGCGCAGTGTACAAAAATACCAATTGAAATCCTGTTGAAGAATTTTTGGAGATCAACGTTTTTTGTCCATTTTGTTGGTTTTCATAGGTTTGCTGTTTGTATAGATTCTTCTTTCATGTGAGCTCCACCCTCCTCCCAAAGCAACGACGAGTTAAGTCAAAGGACGATTTTGGAAAAGTTCAAGGTTATGCTTATAGAGTCGTCTTTGTATGATCAGTAGCAATTAAAAGTTGATTTCTGCACAATTCATAAACTCTAGTAAATCAGCAATAACACGCATTAATAAGCTTTTTTACATGTATTTTTTTAGTTACTTTCAATTTGAAGGCAACTGATAACTTCTTGATTTTGTTGCGCGTGTGCATAAACGTTTATGAAATAGGTTTACATACTGCAAACTTACATGCTGTGAACATACCGAGTAAATCACCGTTTTTTTCATAAAAGCAACACAGCAAATACTGTGAGAGCAGTTTACCTTGTGATTTTGCAAATATGTGTAACTAATAAGTCATAAAATACAAACACATTTTTCTCACCAATGATCATTCCCTTTATGAAAACGCTTTCAAAATATTCACAACGTGCTCCTTTGTACCACCAAGTAGCACCATTAAGACACCTTTAAATGCAACAATTGCTGTCAATTGGTTGCAAGGTTATGGACTCGATGATTTAAGTTGAATATTCTATCCACCAGCCATGGAAAAATCATTTGTCGCTTATACTACAGTAGATCAATAATTTATTTTCAGACCCCGATACATTTTCGCCACAAGCAAGGGGAATAGCCATAAAATGGCTTATCCATGGAGAAAAGAAAGCAGTCATCTTGCAGTGTGAACACTCGATCATTGCCGCCATAAATAACCTTATGCATGAATCAACAATTGCCTCAACGTTGTGGTGCGGCCCCGGCCCGCTTGGTTGGGCCAAAATGGCTGTAACCTCCCCAAAGATTCTACGAACCCCTGGCATTCCCAATACCAAACACTTTTGGTGATGCTATCTTCTAAACAAGAGAAGAAGAACAACCATTACTCTTTGTAACATCGATCGTCTTCGCTTTTTTTCCTCTCTCTCTCTCTCTCTCTCTCTCTTCCTCTCTCTCTCTCTCTCTCTCTCTCTCTCTCTTTGGTATTCTTATTTTTCTTCTTCTTTTTTTGATGAGCGGCAAAATTCATTCTGTTCCTATCTTTTTTGCTCAGTGTACGCCTGCAATGTAACTCGGAGGGACAAGTCAAAGAACTATTTTACCTGCCTCAGTTGTTACATTTAAATTGCACCTTCCTTTTTCATTCTCATTCTTGGATTTGTCCTTCTGGGTGCATTTCAATTTCTTCTGGGGTTTTCCTCTCTGTCAACACTGTGCTTTCTTTTTCGGGGAACTCAAGCACGTATACCTTCTCTGTGGGCTGTAACCTAGCCAACCATCCATCTCTAGCGATGCAGCTCAACTCCCTGCGCGTCGCTTACTGACCTTCTTTCCTACTGTTTTCCTGTCCCTAACTCTTCCTTGGAAATCTTTACCATCCGGCACTTCCGGTGCTTATTTTTCTCCTGCTGCTTCTTCCACCTCACCTGAAAAGCTCAAGGTCCTCCAATGGAATGCAACAAGTCTTTGTGCCAGAAATGCACAAATTCTTTACTTACTCTGGCTCTTTCTCGTCAATCTTATCTATATCCAGAAGTTTAACCTCTATTTCTCTTTATTGTAGAGAATCACTGGATACTTGGCTCCGCGATCTCATTCCACCCACTTCCAATTTGGCTCTCTTTCTCCTGATCAATCACTCGCTGGCTGAGAAGTTATCATTTTTGCCAGACGGGATCTATCCTTTTTCAAACTTTTCATTTTTCTCTCCTGGCCTGACTCTTGCTCTGACCACGTGAGAGTCAACATTTCTCTAAAAAACTCTGTTTCCTTTTTTAAACGTTTTAGCCCACTCTATTCGCTCCTCCTTCCAGAATGCGAGGTTCAATTGCAATTCTTTGTTGGTTGTCCCTTCCACCAGTAATTGATTTATACTGTACGGCTTCAACAGTCACACTCAACAGGCACTTAAAACTTTCTTGGAGAAAAAGCTTTTGACTAGGTCATATGTTAAACTCGTATGTCTCTAGAGAACTGAGAATCCTTCACGCAATACTTGCGGTCATCCGACTCTGCACACTTCTGATTTCATTCTATTCTGTCTAGCTATCGACACTTTAAGCCGCTCGCTGTTTGGCAACTCCTTTTCTATATACAATCTCCGATCCGAGCCGTGGGAGTTGCCGGCTTCTAGAACTCCATAGTTTGTCGCCATGTCCCAATGTCAAAGAAGAGGTCAAAAAACAGCAGCAGCAGCAGCAGCAACAACAATAACAACAACGAAAACATGAACAAAACAATCTACTTGGCTGCATTGAGTAAGGTAGGGAGTGCAACATATGATTCAATGAAAAATAAAGGATGTGACTCGCGACCCCCATACACGGATTGAATTTGTAAGTTGACTCTTCAACATTCAGCACTTTTGTGGCCATCTTTGTTTTATAATTTCCAAAGCAAAAAAGATTCCCAAATTAGTATAGCGACAGAAAGTGGCAAAAGAGCTTTTGTGAAATTGATAATTTTCAAAATAAAGGTTTTGAAATTTGTGTTTAATTTTCTGTGATTAACCTACGAGCTGACATAATCTTAAGGGATACCCATTGAAAAAGTTAATGCTCATCAACATTAATAACCTGATAAACTTAATACATACTCACCAACACTTCATTCTTCCACGTTCATCTATTCTACAAATTCCATTA
Source organism: Trididemnum clinides (assembly GCA_963675345.1). NCBI lineage: Eukaryota > Metazoa > Chordata > Ascidiacea > Aplousobranchia > Didemnidae > Trididemnum > Trididemnum clinides. The sequence goes on along the minus strand of OY776285.1, from coordinate 44,202,509 downwards.
TTCAAGCAATAACCATTCGAGCAATTGTTGACGCATTCTGGTTTTCTAGCATCACCGTAATTTACCATCTTGCAGTTGTCACCAGGCGAACAAATAACGAAAGAACATGAATTTAACGTTTCAGCGGTCGTTGTCTCATTTTTTGTTCTGTTTCTTCTCTTGATTTCAGGTTTTTTTGTGGTAAAGACGTTTTTGGAGTTAGTGAACATTCTATCCATTAATCCAAATGAATAATAGAAATCACTTTGAAATACTGTGGTTCGATTAAACTCGTTAACAAATTCAAAAGAATTTGCTCGTAAATTAAAAGCAGTTGAAGGAGTAGGTAAACTCCTGTTGATGGCATCATTCAATCCAGAAATTTTAATTCTTTCATCAATTTTTGCTTCTAAAAAAAAATACCATTAGCTAGAATAACATTTTATGATAGCTCAGTAGAAATGTAGCTTCCATCTTGCAAGAAAACATAACTTAAAAGCATTTTCAGCATTAGCATTGCAAGAGATAAATTTTGAAGAGGTCAAAAATATCATTTAGGGCTATTTGTCCCTCAAATTTGATTGATAGCCTTTTGTATTGAAAGCCGACGTTTTCTTCCCAATTTACTTAAAAAAAGTTCTTATCTTTCTTAGGTGAAAGTAATTTAGAAAAACCACTGCCGCTTTGAACCCTTTCCTGGCTGTGTCTACGCTTGTAGCTTGCATACCGCAGTGCTAGTACATAAAATCAAAAGTAGCGCGGAAGCAGTTCGCCATACGCTTTTCGAGACGCAGTGGGACGCCAGCGTACAGTTTGCTTTAAGAAAATACCTCACGCAAGATTCGTATACAAATTTTTGGTTACAAATTCCTCTGAACAAAGGCAACATGCTACGTTCAAAACAAACTGTAGGAGGCCTAAATGTGCATGAAATTTATTTGACACGGGCACTTTTTCTTACATTGAAATGAAGTATCAGGCAGTTTTAAGTACTTTTAGCCGCAACATTGTTTACACTAGGGTTGCATTTCCATTGACAGGGTAACTTCTGTCTCACATTTCATCCTCCACAGTACTTCTATTTCTTAATGTCAAGCAGGAGATCGTAGATACTGCTTATACAGCTCAAATACTGCGACTCGACATTTGCGAGGATATCACCAAGTTTTTTAAGTGTGAAACGGAGTTGCCACTTTTATCGCTTGTGGCTTGGTGAAACCCTGAACGCTTGCAACCAACTTGCCTTTGGGTATGGTGGTTTAGAAGCTAGAAAACGTACCATTTATAGTCGATAGACCTGGATTCGATTCTCTTTTTGGATAGTTGATTGTTTGGTATTTGCTAGTCACCGGCTTGGCGTTTAGAAATAGGAATGAAATAGAATTACCGTATTTGCCGGTGTATAAGTCGACCCCCTAAAATTCGACGGAAATTTACGATTTTATGATAATACAAAGTTGAATTTCATGACTCGGTGTATAAGTCGAGGTCGATTTTTTTAGGTCGATTTTTGATCGAAAAAGGTCGACTTATACACCGGCAAATACGGTAAGAAGATGAAATGTAGAACAAAATATACGCAGTTATGATTAAAATATCCGAACACTAGAACGCTGTTGCGTTCATAAGCCCTAAAAAACTGCACATTTTACTTTCATTTGAAAGAAGGAAAATGGATGAAAGCAAGCTGACCTGTGCAATGAACACCGTTCAAGGTTAATGAGGCATTTTGCAGGTAGTTTAACCTAAAATGACATCATTAATTCTGACCTTGATGCGCGATCAATAGAATTTAATCCGTAAGTTCAAGAAACTTTTAATACCGATTAAAAATGCTAATTGTTCTACCTCATTATGCAATGCAACTGAAAGATAAATTTGATCGATTTATATGTTCTTGTAAATCTCAGTGATTTTTAATTTTAATGCCTATTTGAATGACAAAGTTGAAACTACAAGGCGCCTCGCAAACGAATTTTACACTTTTCAAAGTGAACCAGTAAAATTTCTCTTCTCTGTGCACCTCTACGGATTTATATTTAAACAAAAAATGGCTCACGGCTTATATGAAGACACTTTCTTCAAACTTAATTTAATCAAAGAACGAAGATTCTGCAAATGCTATCAAATTTTTGAAAATGACTTTCTGCATAGTTTCGTAAAAAGTAATTGCAATTTGGCCTTTCTCTCAATAAACTTTCAAAAACTTGTCCACAGCTGTCATTTTTACATTTGCTTGTAAGGTGGCGAAGTTAAATTTATTGAAGTGGAGTGTGAACTTATGATCGGCGAGCTGAAGTTCCAAACGCTTTTCCGATTGGGCTTTGTCAGGTCTGCGCAAGTTGGACAAAATTTAGCTCGTAAGTTTTTGTTTTGTATAAGTAAGAACTTCTCTCTTTCGATGAAAATCTTCTTTTTCCACGGTGTACATCCCAAGGTAGCTGGTGAGAATCGTGGGTTCGAAATCCATTCGAAGCTAGTTTTTACCATTTCCGCCATATGGCACGTGGGAGTGGCTTGATTTTGGGTGATCTTTACCGAGAATAAGGCCTGTATTTGTGGATTATTCTCAGTTAGTGATGCTTCTTTTAGTTGTTTATATTACACTAAAGGCTACATTTTGAGATCTTTTTAAACTTGAATTTTCCTTTGACAAAAACCGTCTTTAGTCCACGTTTAGCCTGAATAATAAGCCACTTGGTAATTGCACGTACCTGCAGAAATGTTATCATCATTATGATCTGTTAAGTTCTGAGAAGCAGCGACCAGGGGAAACTCTTCTTCTGCTGAAGAATCATCCGAAACATTATCACCAAAATTATAAAAAATTGGCCCCAAAGATACAAAGAAGCGTTGCTGGAAAGCATTACCTAAAAGTAAAAAGTAGAATGTTACACTCGAAGATGTAGAATTTGACGATGAAAATACCTTGGAGATAAGAAACAACAACAACAACAAACAAAATTGGAGTAAAATTTAAAAGTCTAGCGAGGCGTGATTAGGTGAACAATCAAAATTTGTGTTTGGATACTTTGGATGAAAAAATAAACAAAAACTGAATACACGCATTATTGCTAAACACAAACAAAAAATCTGGAGTTCAAATTTTTGCTAGGTTGTTGTGTCACGTGTTTCTATCATCCGGTCACGTGAAACGCTTTGTCGGCTATGTTAGAGTGTTGCTGTGTTCAGACCTGGTTTGAAGTTGGTCTCGTTGTTGGCCCATTGTATTTCTACTTCAACCAGTCCAACCAATCACCAGAAATAACCATGCCATAGCCTTTCAAAGTCTTCCACGAGGTGACCATTGTGAGATTTGAGCTCACGATCATTGTCACCATTAACGGCTCTCCAACCCAATCGACCAAGCTTTGTCAGGAGATTTTCGGACAGCAACAGGCAATAACAGTCTTTCACTTGCCTAAATCTCGATGGTTTAATACTAATTTGTCTAAATCTCTGTTACATTTATGAAAATGAAAAATAATAAATCAAACCAAAAAAATGGACGTTGCTTGATAATAACATCACAGCATTTCGACAGAAATCCGATATTATGCCACTTACTTTTTATGCAAAGCAGGACACACAGGATACCAATTGACTTCATCGCTCTGAAAAAATTCAATTTTTACACCATTAGTACTTCATCAAAACTCTAAAGTGGTCACATTTGACAAAACGAAAAACTAAAAGCTGATTTGTATCTTTTCAACATCAGGTGTTCTTCACAACCTTCTAATGATCGATAGAAAATCGATCAAAACAAATTAAAAAAACTTAGTTTACACCTACCGTTTAGCCATTACCGAAAGTAGCCCAACACTTGTTAAACCCCGATTGAAAGATTGGTAACGTGACAATGCCTCGAAGGCGCGTGTTCTTCTAAATTGTGCCCAGGTCGCATTTTTATATTAAAAAAAGATTTAAACAAATTAACCCTACTAAAATTATAAACATCGTTTTGATGAAGCTTTGGATGAAAAATTGATTAACTTTTTGCATTTAAAAGGCGTTTTTATGCCTCTTTATAAAACTTTTCTGTTGAGCCTCAATCTTTAGACTTAATCTACGCAATTAACGCTAATAGTTAACTCATCCTATCGTCTTTATACTGTCGTTTAGCTGATGTCCTTCCTCTTTTGAAAATGTATTGTAAACTGTCTCTTCAATCTTGCAAAGATATTTTATTAAATTCTTCAAATTCAATTAAAGAAAGCTTAAGCTCATGATATCTAGGATTAAATCAACTTCCAACGGCATTTTCCAATTGAACTTAACATTTAGTGCCTTACACCAAACGATCTTTTTTCCATCGTTTCGATGCATGCGCAAAAAGTACAGCCAGAAAGGTCAAATCGCCATTTAGAAAGTTGTGATCAAGTGCATAAATTTCCCCACGTGGGGAAATTTATGCACTTGGGCAGTGGCTATTTTACATTCCCTTCCAGTGTACACTGCCCCGTACATTTACATACCAGGCCTGCCCCTTCAGTGTACACTGCATTTCTTTTAATACCCTGCCAGCTGAGATTCGAACCCGCAACCATGGTATCTCAACTGTTCTAATGTTCTTAAGAATAAACTTGATTACTAACTGGGGAAAATTTTGCACTTGTTGTTGTCTTGGGGAAAATTTTGCACTTGTTCCGAAAGTTGGGCGGAACATTGCTGATATGAACGTGATTTGTCCATTTTTCGATAGCGCGACTAGAGACCATGCCACACAATGATGGATGAGAAAATAATAGCTTTTTATCGATTACTTGCCCGGCATCACTTATTTCAATTATTTTTTAGACACAAATCTGACAGAGTGGCACCTCTTAAAATAGTTTCACCGGGATTTGACTTCCTCGATACTATGTACATCAAGGGCGTCCCTTCCGCTCCGCCATTGATATATGTAGCATCAGGAGCAAAGAAAGGCTGCGAAGTAAATCAATTTTTATATATTTCAAGTTCATGTTTACAAAAGTTTCAAGTCAGTCCAGCGTCAAGTACAAGTTTTGCAAAATATGTTGCAAGTTTCTTGTAAACTATGATCGAAGGAATTTTTTTCTTTTTTAGGGGGTCTTGAGCGAGGCTTTATCCTCTATCTTAGTCGGCAACGTGATCGAATATGCTGAAGCACTGTTTATGATGACAGTGATAGCGCTTTCGAATCTTAGGAATAGCTTCGCTATGTTGGCATTTTCTTGGGTAAAGGATTTTACAGCAATATTGTGCAGTTGCGGAAGATGTAGCCTAATGCACTCTGCCAGCAGCATCGCAAATTTACGGACCTGAAAACCAAGCTGTTTTAACTTATTCGACATTTGGACTAAAACAACACTCTCCCTCTCGAAGTCTTCCATAAAGTAGTGTCAATCTTTTTGCTTCACTTTGTTCCAGGATAGTGAACTCCTTAGCCTACCACGGTCGACTGCGCTATACTTTTGTTTTCGCATTTTTGAAGCAAAAGTTAGAGTAGGTTTTTAGAGTTGGTGAAATGTGTGTGGAAAGCAATGTTCAAATGAAATCAGCCTTGAAAGGGCAAGGTTTAGCCTATACAGTACTTGACTTTTGACCTCATGCTTATCTCCTTGTAAATAGTATATTAGAACAAGGTGCCGACGATGAATGTCGTTTACAATTGTATTTTTTCAGAGCTATGCAATAAAAATAAATGTAGTAATAGCGATAAACATAGGGGAAATCCAAATTTTTACGAGAAAGAAATAGCGATAATGTATTTACGTAACTGCTATTACAAAATTCTGCGGGGATTTGAAAGACAACAGTACTACCTGACGGTATTCAAGTTAATTGCCGCTAGTTTAAATACGAAATGTTGCCTGAGCTTAAAAGCAAACGTCAGTTTCTTTCGGCCATGGAGCTTGCAGTTGAACCTTAAACTTGTGAACTTAGGAGGCCAAGAGTCAAGGAAAAGAAGCGGGGCATGCATGCCTTTTCCCTCAAAATTTCCATTTCATTGAGCTAAAAAATTTTAAGAATTCTTTATTAAAAGCTAGCCTCAACATGGGGAAAAATTTCGATTGTTTTCTATTTCATAAAACATTGATGATTTCTCTTTGAATCAAAATCCCGGCTGCGCTCCTATCGAGTTGTTGACGGCACCACGCTGCGGGCAAAAGAGGGTAGTTCAAACTTTCCGCAAAAAATAATCTTTCAAAAGTGCAGTGCATTCCATGCGCTTAGAGATCAACTTTTGTAGAATCTTTTTTACTGTGCTTCAACAGCATTCTTTATTCTTCCGAACCTCAATGAATTTTAACCAGTGGGATCTATCAATATGGCTGTGCAATTGTTGGTGCGGCAGCACCAGGTTTCAACTCTTTGATTCCCGCGCCAAGCGTACCGTCGTTGATTAGCACTGAACCAGTAGAGTTGCTTTGTAGAGCTAGTAATATTAGCTCTACGGATCCTTTCTGCTTCGTCAAACAAAAAACAGGAAGCGGTTGAAGCTTTCTTGCAGTGTTTTATTTACAAATATGTGCAGCTCCTCCCAGCGTGCGCAGAACGAAAATTCACTGCGATAAAGGCTACCACACAGCCTTAATAACAATTAAGCAGGGGGACCAACACTCAGGCCCAAACAGAAATCCGAAGCACAATCAGATCGAAACGAAAATTTACTACTCGTTTTGCCACGTTGACGTTTTGACAAGAATAGCGAAAATACACGTGGTCACTATATATATACGAGCAGATGCACCTGTTATATATATGAGTCAAACATGTGGCCTTATCTAACCACAGGGCAAAGACCAAAGAAAAACAATGCAACAAAGGAAGGCTTTTAGAAGTAGTCCGTAGGAAGCCCGGTTGTAACGTCTACTACTTCTCAGTAGGGGCTAATTGTTCGGTTCGCTGTAGGGTTCTAATTTGAAGCTATATTTACTTAAACTCCTAACAAAACAACACGAGATTACTTTATGTACCACAATATCAATCAATTTTGTGAAAAATTGCTTATAAAGTTTTTGCGTCACGTTCTCAAGAGACTACGCTTTATGAAGTCAAATCGCTGTAAAAAACTACATGGCGATTGGCGGAACAATTGTATAAACAAAATTGAGGATTGAGGATTGATTTTTTCTGATTGTGATGACGTCATAATACTTTAGCACTGTCGCAAGACCAAGTTAAGAGTTACAAGGCGATTGCAATTTTCGCTCAAAATAAACATAAGTCTGTTAACGCACCAAAGAAAAGCTGTGTCCAGTGCAATTATCCTTAAACTGAGAACTGTTTTCTTGTTTAAAATGAATCCACATTAATTAAACTCTTCAAATAGCGACGACTTTGTCTGCATAATTCAACTTGCGGCAAGGGCCCTTAATATTCTATAATTTAAAATCTAAGGATTATTGCGGACCCTTTGTATAATCCTCAAGGATCCCATTTTAACAATCACTGTTTAACAATTTTTTCTTCAAACGTTAATTAATCTCTTTTCAAAGCAACCTTTTCCTTTTTATCGACAGCTAGGAGTAACTAGCTGGGTGTTTGCCGGCCATCAAAATGATTCAGTTCTTGTTGTTGTTGTTTTTGTTACCCGATCCCTTCCGAGGGATGGGGGCATGGCAGAAGACCATGGAGCCCCAGAAGTCGGGCAACTCCCGAAGGCCTGGAGCAGAGGTCGTAGAGAGACAGAGAGTCGCCAAAGTGCGAGCGACCCAAAGAGTTCGTAGCTGGACAGTGAAGAATGAGATGAGAGGTCTCCTGGGACGAGTGTCCACAGGCACTTCAGGAAGGATTCTCCATTCTGCCAATCGTAGGGGAATAGGAGCTTAACAGAAGGCTGTGTCCGTTGCAGTGTAGACGAGAGAGAACGCAGTGAGTATGACCAGGCAGCACAAGTTCCTCGGTGGAAATTGAGGGAACCTGTGTGTTGAAGAATTTAGATGAGATAGTACGCCTCCAATCCGAGAAAAGACAAGAGCGGATACGAGAGATAAGAGGAGAGAGACTACAAGGGATTGCAGAGGACGCAAGTAGTGCTCCCCGTCTGGCCAGCTCATCAGCCGCGTCATTTCCCAGGAGAAACGAATGTCCGGGGACCCATTGTAGCCTGATAGAACAGGAGGAGAGATAAGACAGTTCCTGCCAGATCTGCCACAGAGATTGAGGTGAAGGAAAGATGGAGGTGAGGATAGAGTAGTGACGACAGAGCGAGAGTCAGATAGTAGGAGAAGAGAAGTGGCAGACATGCTGGTGCTGCCGAGACTAGCAAAAAGCTTGCACAATGGCCCAGGCTTCAGAAGAGAAACTTGAGCTTACTGGGCCTGCTGAAAACGAAAGAGTGGCCTCAGTGTTACAGAGAGAGCAGTTGGTAAGTACGCCAGAGCCGCCTTTGCCAAAAGGAAAAGAAATAAAGCCGTCTGTCCAGAGCACCAGATCGTAGGGGGCAGAGAGTCAAGGTGAGCGAGAACCGCATCTTGACGAAAAAGAGGGAGATCACAACGGGAACATGGAGAGGAAAGGGTGGACTCCATAGTAAAAGAAGGCAGGTTTCAAGAGGAAAGGGAGGGCAAGCAACAAGAGCCTCCCTAAGGGAAGTATAAGCAGGTGAGATGACGCAAAAGCTCTCCAGGACGATCTGCAAAGTCTTGGTTTCACTCCAAGTCTGGCCAAACCTGAAATGGGAAAGGAGGTTGGGAGATGATGAGCCCGCTCATAAGATGAAAGAGTAAAATGAGTCAGGGTGATTTGTAGAGGGGGGGAAGAAGCCTAGGAGAGAAGAAGTGGAATAGGGGAGGACGAGAAGCAGCCGGTAATGGCGCGACTAGCCGCTCGGTGGACGCGTTCCAATTTGCTGATATTGGCAGCGCTTAGGAAAGGAAACCGGGTGAAGCATATGTGAGAAGAGGTCGAAGAAAAGCTTTATACAGAAAAGAAAGGGCTCCTTAGAGGGGCCCCATGAGGAAGCAGAGATACAGAGCAACGCCTTGAGACGAGAGAAGAATTTGGCCTTCAGCGAAGATACATGTTTAGAAAAGGAATGAGTGCGGTCGAAGGAGACCCGAAGAAAAGTTCAAGTGGAATTGAAAAGGAGGCGAGAGTAAGAGGAGGTTGGGCTAGAGGTTAGCTTGATGGGGATCCACTGAGAAGAAAGAGGCCTCACATTTGCTCGGATTGAGAGAAAAACACCAGTTCTCCGACCAGCGCTCCAATCGAAACAGAGCTCCTTGTGTGACCTCCACCGCAGTAGGAATCGATGGGGAGGAGGACCAAATGGTCAGATCGTCAGCGTAAAGAGAGCAGCTGACGGAAGAGGGCAGAGAAGCAGAAAAATTGCTGATGAAAGAGAGAAAAGTACAGGGCCAAGAACGGATCCTTGCGGAACACCTCAAAAAGAACGACCTTTGTGATTTTCAAAAACCACGCAAGCGCGCCTGTCAGAAAGGAAAGATTGAGTCCAACGAGCAAAGCAAGAAAGGAGGCCAGCCGAAATGAGTTTATGGAAAAGAGTGGGATGCCAGACAGAGTCAAAAGCTTTGAAGAAATCAATAGTAGACAGGATTATCCGAGAGCCCGGCCTGGGTCTGTTAAACCCATCCGAGATGGGCTGAGACAGATAAAGAATTTGATCTAGAGTAGACCTTCCAGGGCGGAAACCGGCCTGGCGGGGAAAGAGAATGGAATTAGATTCCAGAAAAAAGAGTAGACGTAATAGAATGACGCGTTCAAAAAGTTTTGAGACGCAGGAGGTGAGAGAGATAGGCCGGAAGGAAGCAAGAGAGTCGAGAGGCTTACGAGGAGAAGTTGGAGGCAGCCGCAAAAACTTTAGCGTGGGAGAAGGGTAAGCAGAAGGATAAATGAGACTCCTCTGGGCACGTGGCTCGAAAAGATAGTCACTGGCTCTGCTAGGCAGGGCCTTTGGCTGAGAGACGGAAAAGTGGGATCTCAGGTAATCGGCAAAGACCGAAGCCGATTTCCTAGGAGAGGAACAGTTGGGGAAGTTAAGAGAGGAGGAAGAAGAGAGTATACAGATTTGGGGTTAGATTTTGGCGAGAGAGAAGAGCAAGTCGCCTACCATGCCTCAGTCTTTGCCTTGGCGATGACAGACGAAGCACGTTGGGAAGCGGAGATATAAGCCTGGCGATCTTCATCACGTCTGTGAGCGGCAGCGAAAGCCTTGCGTCTTTCACTAACCGCTTCTATCACTTCAGTGGACCGCCAGGCTTTAGGGTGGCGTTTGATGCGGCCAAAAGGAATGGAAGATTTGGCCGCATTCAATGCCAGAGAAGTGAAGAGAGTAGCAGCAGAGGAAAGAGACATTCCTCTGCAGAAAATCAGTAAGAAGCAAAGTCATCCCACCGAGCTTTTTGAAAATTGAGAGAGAGAAGACGCTAGAGAGAGGGACAGATAGAAGAATTGGTAGGCGATTAGAACCAAGGTCCTGAAGCAAGAAAGGGCGAGAGAGGAGAGAGCAAAGAAAATGTCAGAGAAGAAGCGATGGGGAAGAGTAGGTATGTCAGGGTCATTGAGGGGAAGGGGGTCACAAGAGATGGCCCAATCGATACTTTCTCCCCAAGGGGGTCGGAAGTATGAGTCCCACAGGGGGTGATGGCAATTGAAGTCCCCCAGAATGAAGAGATTTCTGGAGGAGGGAACAATGGAGGGAGAAAAGAAGTCAGTTCTGCTATCTGTCGGAGAGAAGCGAATAGGGGAGGGGATAAACATTAAGAAAAGAGAGAGGAGGAGTTGTTGACCCTAACATAATCAGAGTAGGGGCCAAGGAAGAGAGGAGCTAGAAAGCACAGAGAAGGATAAGCCCTGCCTGACGAAAATGATGACGCCGCCGCTAGCGTACGTGGCGTCACGAAAGAGTGCCAGACCGGGAGTGGGTGCGATCAGAAAGCAGAGCAGAGAATCCAGGGTTCCGGAAAAAGGAAGATGAATTATGACTAGATTCCTGGATACAGACAAGGTCAACAGAATGGGACGAAAGAAAGTGAAGCAGTTCAGTGCTCCTGGCTCGGAGACTGCCAGCATTCCATTGAAGAACCTTTAGGGAGTCAGGGGGGGGGAAGAGGAAGCGTGGAAGGAGCCAGGTGCAACGGTGAAAGTCACAGTGTTACAGGTAAAGACGCAGCAGGGGGGACAGATCCAGGAGTGAGAGCTGCCAAGAGTTCAGAATTTGGAGAGGGAGAGTCGTGAGCACCTTAGATGGACACATTTGAAGCAAGTACAGCATTAAACTGACTTACCCCGCCAGGTCACATTTCCAGCGCACACTGAGCAAGGAAAGATGGGTCCAGGGTTGGGATGAACGTTACCGCTCATAAAGAGAAGAAGGAAAAGACGAAGACGGGAGTGAACAAGACAAGCGACCGATTTTAGAGAAGCTACGGGCACTACGGCGAAAAAATTGTTTGAGGGGGGTAACTGGGACCCACGGAAAGGCCAACAGCCATTTCGACCCAACCCAAACAGGGTCGGGGACTGCACAGCCACGCTGAAGCGGCTGTTGATTGGCGCAGACTTTAGTTCTTCGCTACGTTGAATTGCGATTGGCCACGGAAATCCTTCGATTGTTTACAAAATACAATGACCGGCACCCTTCGCAACGACATGTCAGGCCATAAATTATAGCTACTTCCCAGTTCCTTTTCCTACGATAATTTGGCGTTTCACAACCTGAAGTTTTTTTTCCCTCAGGCCAAACCCAACTTTCTACCACATTAATGAAAGTCTATATATATTTAGCCGCCGTGGTGTAGTGGCAATTGTTACGGGCTTTGAATCAAAAGGTCTAGGGTTCAAATTCTACAAATTTGCCACTGGTGTTTGCTAGAAAAGGCATCCGGAACTGAAAGTGCTGCTCCAGAAAAGTTTGGTTCAATGAGTGAGGGTGTAGTGGTAGACATTAAGTCTGAGCCTGCGAAACGTGGGAAAAAAATGAGGTAAAATTCACTTACTTTAACGAAATCCATATTCAAACCAAAACTATTGGCAGACCTATACCCTATATTGCATGCGTTAGAGCTGAAACAAAAAACTTAAGTAATTGAACCACCATCTCTTTAATAAACGTAAAATCAAAAAAGTTCTACATTATTTGGCATGTTATTAAAATCAAGATACTAATACAATTACACTAAAAAACTATTAGAGAACTTGATTGTTAAAACATGAAATAATAATCTGCATAATTTCAAAATTACAAATTTTCGAAAAAATAAAATGTTGTCGACACTGATTTATATCATTTAAGCCGAAACTTCCAATATTCTCATTGCTTGAAGTTGCATAGGCTTCATTACTTTAATAAAAATCACTACACCGCTTGCTTCGATTCCAAAACAATTTTACCTCTGCGAGTGGTAACAAGGAATTCGACAAAAGTGAATTTGGTTTAAAATTGCACGACGAATACAGTAACTCGTACAGAATCCACTACGTAGTAATCAAAAAAATGATTGAAATGTATTAATCATGAAAGGACAAGACTGTAAAAAGCTAACACTTTTTAGAGGTATGCCAAGCACATTAGAAATTAGTATCAACACTCAACAGGTACTTGCAAAGGACTTTAATTGGACAGTACGTTGTGTAATGAAATGATTGTATGACAACTGGCGACGAATTGACACATTAAAATGGTCTGTTATTCAAATATTTTTCAAACATGGCGTAAGCAAAAGAAGGAGCCCATTGCGGCACCATGTGACCAGCTCCCTGAAACAAAAAACTTTCGTGATGCATACGACAAGACACGCTAGGCAAGAGCAGCAGCTGTTTCGCTTGGATTTTTGATATGAACCAGTTATTAAATCTATTGCCGAACTACACTTTTAGCAATTTGTGACTGAGTGCTCAACAACGAGATTAAGATTAGTGTTACTTTGTTTACTACTACTCCTAACCCAGTATTGTTGAAGTATAAGCCCTCTTCTTTATTAAACAGAAAAATGATGTATAACGCATCATAGCACAAACTCATCACAACCAGATAAGAAAATAGTAGCAGGGCAATTCCATCAGGCCATTGTCATTTATGGGTAGCGAATGGCCGCTTCTTACGAAATACTCAATAAGCAGCGTCACTATTTTAACACGGTAAAGCTCAGGGCTCTTTAACTTTTTAACCTGAGCGGTGGTTGGTGTTGACTACTCCTGTTCCTTGGGATGGAGGCGTAGTATGAAACCTACATTAAAGTTCACACCGCAAATCTGATCGAAATCAGGCTATCAATGCAATTATCCTGATAACTTCACCGCCAAAAAGGCGGATCGTTGTTGGAGGGTGTCCGAAGACATGAACCTAGTTTGCTAAGTAACTTCGCAGGGCACAACTTATGTCCTAAGGGAATTTCTGGCAGCTACAAAATACGGATATAACCAACAAAGTCAAATAAATACAAAATCTTGAGGTTGAGGAGAACCTTTCTCCGTTTCTCCAGAAAATAGGAGCTGAAAGTTACCTAGCGCGAAAATCACCTCTTACAAGCATTGAGCTACTTCGCTATTCAAACCCGTCGAACAAGATTGCGGTGGGCTATCTTTCAGTGCGTGGTTGTTACGCCAGTCCGATCAATGAACAAAGAAAGCGAGACTATACTACCACTGCCTATTATTCCTTTTGTATTACTGGTTATCATTTAGCGATTACATTTCTAAAAGCTATAAGGTTTGGCGATATGTCCTAGTACGTTTACAAATTTGTCAACAATATCTCGAGATACTTGAATTTTATATGCTCTTTGCCTTGAAGCTACCAAGTGGTTAAAAATATTTTTGCCAACAACTTAAAAGAAATGCTTATTCAACTTGAAAAAGATACATGTTTTAAAATTCATTTTGGCCCTGTTAACGGAGTTGGATAGAGTAAAACCATTTACGTCCATAAAAATAGGGCATGCTAGCCAATTTATCCATTATAATGAACCAACCCCTAAGTGAAGCGCCAAAGAAAAAAGTTCATAGTAAGGGCACAACAAGAAAGGGGTTGAAGTCTCTTCTTTAATCACGGCACTGAAAAAAATATTTCAGGGACATTTAACTGCTTTGCACAATAGCATCTTTGAAGCTATGATTAGCATTTCACCCCCAAACAAATATTTTACCTGCCATCTGTTTGCCAGTATGTCAGATATATTCTATTTGCTAATTATGAAAAATAAACCGTAATCTAATAGAGATCACATTTACCTTAATGGTGGTGAAAGTAATGCCCTCAAAAGTTTTCGCAAATCCAGCCACCTGACCATTGACATACCACGGCGAGTAGGGCTTTTTCACATTTCTTTTTAAGTCATTTACGAACCATTCGTCACCAAGGAAATTACAAGCCATGTCCGTATCACCATTGTAAACCAGAATACGCAAATTCGGGTCCTTTAGTACGTAGTTATACTGAGCAGTCACGTTCTCGTACTTGGTTATATAACTATTGCTGACAGAGTTGCTGCAACACAATCCACAAAATAATTAACAACCACGCTTTAGCGAAAACAGCCAAGCAAAATGCCTGACAATGCATTTTGAAAACACGTACATGGGGCCACGCTCGTACACAACACACTGCCAAGATACATCAAACTAGGCAAAAATCGTTTAATTTGGGTGCTTCACAAGTTTTGCTATGGAGTTCCCGACAAATAACGTGCAATTTGAAAAAATTCAAATGGCCTTGTGAGTGATATCACATACTTAAAAAACTGTATTTGCTGTTGAAGGACGTATGATTTGGCATGATAGTGGATTAGTTATATCTAGTAAATCACTCATTTTCCAAACAAAATCGCTCAAGTCTGGCCAAACTTGAAATGGGAAAGGAGGTTGGAAGACGAAACGCTCGCTCACAAGATGACAGAGCAAAATGAGTCAGGATGACTCGCATGAGAGGCAAGGAGACCTCAAAGAGAAGAATTGAGAATGATGAAAAGCAACCAGAGATAATGCCACAGGCTGCTAGGTGAAAGTGTTCTAACTTGGTAACGCCGAGGAAGGGAAGCCATCGTATAAAAAAGGCCAAAGAAAAGCTTTGTACAGAAGAGAAAGGGTCTCTTTAGAGATGCCTCATGAGGATGGAGTACGCATAGACACAGAGTAACACCTGGAGGCGAAGAAAGAATCTTTGCCTTTAGCGAAAATGCATGTGTAGAAAGGTAAAGAGTGCAGATAAAGGTAACCGCGAGTGGGAATACGATTGCAGCAGAGGGCGCTGAAAAAGGAGAAATAAGGCGGAAGATTAGCCTGACGTCGATCCACCGGAAAGAAAGAGGTTCTTCTTTTTCCTCAATTGAGAGGAAAACAAAAGTGATTAGATCAATGTTCCAGTCGAATCAGGGCTCCTTATCGGCCTCTGCAGCAGCAGGTGTCGACCAGATGGTCAAGTTGTCAGCATATGAAGAGCAGCTGACGGAAAAAGCTAGAGACACAAGGAGATCGTTGATAAAAGAAAATGGTACAGGGGCCAGAACGGCTAATAGCGGAATACCTCGGCGAGCTCAAATGAAGCAAGCGACTTGCATAATTTCAAACAACCATGCAAGCACGACTGTCACAAAAAAGCTCAAGTTATCGAACAAAGCAAGAAAGGAAGCCAGCCAAAATAGGCTCATGAAAGAGAGGGGCATGTCAGACAGAGTCAAAAGCCTCGGAAATTTCGAGCGTGAAAGAATCGTGCAAGAGCCCGGCTTGGATTTGCTAAACCCATTCAAAATGGACTGAAAAAGATAAAGCATTTGATCCAGTAGACCGACTAGGGCAGAAACCATGCTGGCAGAGAGAGAGAAATAGAGTTAAAGACTCCAGAGAAGAGTAGACGAGATAGAATGATGCGCTCTAACTGCTGTAAGGCGCAGATGAGAGAACTAGGCCGGAAGGAAGCAGGGAAGTCAAGAAGTTTTCCCATCTTAGAGATGGAAATAATAGCTGCCAGAAATCTACTGGAGGAGAGAAAACAGCATAAAGAATGAGACTTCTGCGGGTAGGAAGCCTGGCGCAACTGCGACAAGTAGCCTCTGACTCTAAAACGCGTAGCCTTTGGATGAGATACAGAAAAGTGAAATCTCCTATAATTGGCACGGACCGATGCTGGCTGCCTGCAGAAAGAACAGCTGGAAGTTAGGGGAAGAGGACGAAAAACACGAAAAATAAGCGACAGGTATAAAAATAGAATAGACTAATTTATGTTCTGGTATAAGAGACGAGCACTACTCCTGTCATGGTTTGGGCGATGACGAATAAGGCATGCCGAGAAGCTGTCCTGTATGCTGCACGCATTTCATCACTTCTGAGCGGAAGCAAAAATCTTGCGCATTTTCCTTACCGCTTCTTCCTCCTCATCAGACCACTAGTTTTAAAGATGGTGTTTGACGCGTTGAAAAGGAATGGAAAGTTTGGCTGCATTTGGTTCCTAAGAGAAAAAGGGTGCAGGAGCAGAGGGAAGAAAAGGAGCAGCATTTCTCGTTGCAGAGAGCAAAGTCATTACAGGTTTTCTGAAAATTAAAAGGAGCACGTTCATTGAGGCGGTGGAGTGAAAAAAAGAACTGTTAGTAGAATTGGAAGGTGAACAGAACCAAAGTCTTGAAGCACCTCCCAAGAGCAGGAGAAAGTAAGAACGAAGGAAGAGAGAGCGGGAGAAGAGTGATAAAGCAAAGCATGGTGACTGGGTTATTGAGAACAAGGAGAACACAGATGACCCAATTAACTAAATCCTCTCCGCGACGACGTGGAATACTTCTTGAGTTGCAAAGAGAGCAATCACAATTGAAGTTTCCTCAAAATGAAGAAATTTCTGGGAGAAACGAGGGAAAAAGAAGTCGCTTCTACTATCCGCTTAAGAAAACTAAATAGGAAAAACGAAGATGTCCAAGAGAGGACAACAGTTGTTTGGCGAAATTTTGACCCCAGGTAGTCAGAGTGTGACTCAAGTGAAGAGAGGAGGTTGGGTTAAAAAAAAATAGCCTCAGTGTAACGCAAATGACGACACCACTGGCAGCGAGCGAGTCATCAGGTGAAACAGAGTTAGACCGGAAGTGAGTGAAATCACAAAACAGAGCCAAGTATCCAGAAAGATATAAAAGAGTTGAAGTTGGACTTCTGGATACAGATAAGATTGACAAAAAAGTGGTGAAGTTTAACACATTTGGCGTAAAGACCTCCTGGGTCTCATTGGAGAACCCTGAGAAGAGGAAGCAGGGGCGTGGAAGAAAGTAGAGAGCAAGGAAAAAGTAGAAAGAGGGGTTAGTGACAGGGAAGAAGGACGGTAAGATGTTTGTAGGCACAGGTGAGGGGAAACAGCAAATCGGCAGAGGAAAGGTAGGCTTGGGTACAGTCCACTGAGAAAGATTATGTGCCAGAGAGCCCCGGAGAAGATGACACAGTGTTAGTGGACTGGGTTCCCAAAAAGAAGTCATGATGCAGCAGAGAAGACAGTTTCAGGAGTAAAAACTGGAAAGGGAGCTAAACTCCGAGAGGAAAGTGTTCCTAAAATGTAACCATTTAAAGCAGATAGAGCACTGCACTGACCTACCCTTTAGGTCATATTGGCGTCGCACACAGCACAGGAACGACGGGGCCAAAATTTGGATAAACATTGCCGCTGATCAGGAGAAGCCAAGAGAAAGAGCAAGGCATGAGAGCAACAGAAGAAAAAGCAAACAAACGATTTTAAAAAGCAATCTATTCTTCTGCAGTAGTTCATATCGTGGCACGGCGAAAAAACGTTTGGTGTGGGGAGAGCCCATTATTTGCGATTCTCGGAGAAGCCAACACCCATCGACTCAATCCAATGGGGTCAGGGACCGCACCACAACGTGGAGGCGGCTGTGGAGAGATGCAGGGCATTGCGTTAGATAAATCAATGACTTGATTGGTATTTCGAGATCTTAAAAATGTATGTGGTAACTATATTCAAATAAAAACAAACCATCTTCTAAACTTTTTAGTATTTAAGAGTAAACCCTTGCAATTACCACTCATCTTATTGACACAACTCGCTGAATTATCTGATAAAATACACTAGAGTGAAAGGTGTCCCAGGAGAGCCTTTTGCAGCTCGTGTACAAAAAATGTCATAACTTTCAATAAACAAGTTTAAATTCACGATTGGATTCTGATTAAAACGCAATTTCGATCAATAAATCACCTGCAAATAGCCCAAGTTCCAACACGGTTGCTAATATGTAACGCTTCTCGCACATCAGCTCTGTTCAACCAAGCAGTAGATGCTGTTGCATTAATGCAAGGTGGAACCTCGCCTAAATTACCACGAGGAGAACTGAACTGTAAAAGAAAATCATCTACTTACTAAAGATAAAAACTCTTCTGGGAGCGTTAGTGGTTTACTTGCAAGTTCGCTGGGATCAAGAGTATGCATATGAACTTTGAAAAAGGGAGGTAATATGAACCACGAAAAGGTTTAAAACATTTTCTAAAACACTACTATTTCAAAAAGAAAAGACGGAAGTTAGTCAATAGACTACTAATTTATTATAAAATAAGGCATTTCGTAATACCATTACAAAGCTTCTTTTTGCTATTTTCAACTTTATCGACATAATTATTGCCAAAAAACGATGAATGGTTGGACCAAAAATAAAAGACTATCTACAATCGGCTGATGGATTGCAGCATAGTGATATTGCCATTACTTATAAAACAGACATAGAAATCATATGACTTAAAATAAACCAGTTGAGTCATATCACATCGTTAGCCATGACGTCACTAAAACAAACAAGTACACCATGTTGCAACCTATTCAGCACAATAATAGTTTTTATAGCTGTCGTGCCAAGTAGAGACGTAAACATCATTTCATTTCAATAGAAATTGTTCTTTCGTCAAATTGAGTTTGTTATCCACAAAACCAACAAACACTTTACCCTACATTGACTTCCCTTCCCTCACAAGAATAGTTAGAACGTGGTGAAAACTAAAAATTACTTCCTTTTGCGGTTTGAGGGGTTTCCTCCCTGTGGTTAAGGGGAACTTAACGTTTATCGAACGAATGTTTGAATTTGTTGATAACGAAGTAAATGTCTAATGATTTGCAAGTTGTTTCTGATTTTTTTTGTGTTTAAAAATGTTTAAATAAAGTAGCTCTACGCTGAAGAACGAATTTAAGTTGCGATAGAGCAGTATAAGCAGGGCGGTAAAGACTGAATCGCTCTCTGCTATAAAATGTGACGGCATTTGTGAAAAACCGAAAGTAGGATAAACGATGACACACAATTGCTGACCAAAGCGATTTGTTGTTAAGTTTGAAGAATTCTTACAATTATCTCTGCAATGTTCCTACAACAACAATGGCTTTAACCGTTAAAGCAGTGGCCTCACAGTTTTCTAAATTACAACTTAGATTTTTTTTACATTTATCCTCCGGCTTCGCAGGAGAGCGAATTTGGCGCCAAGTACGGTAAAGTTGTCAGCACAGGTGGTGGAGATTTCATGTTACCATGTTCCAGTTGAAGTCCTGAGTAACAGTTTCAATAGACTTACTGCTTGCTGATCTGTCAAGCACAAGAAATTATCGTAGAGCCTTCCAAAAGCACAACAACTTGGTCATCGAGGAGCTTGAACGCCTGATTAAGCAGAGAAAGCCAATGTAAGTGAAACTTCCAATACCATACAAAAAAAATCAAAAACCCGATCCATAACTAATGTTCGCCATTTTTACGGTATTCTATGTGGAGCGCCGTTTGGAAAATAACTTTTTAGTGGTTTCCGTTTGGCGTAGATGCTCGGAGCGTCCGAGCATAAAACGAAACAGAGAAACAAAGAATTTTTCGCCCTACAACTATTGTACGCCTAATCCTGCTATCTACGCCTAATGGAAGCCAGCCTTTACTCGGAAAAACTGTCCATTATTGTGCACATATCTTTCTGCGAACGCACTACAGTGGACGCCGCTTAATGTGATCCCTTTTTTAACATCAAAAATGATAACAATAACCGATTGATAACATTAACCGAAAAGATGAAAATTGCCATTTTATAGTTCATTAGGTGTCGCAAAAATAAAATTAAATAAATGAAATATTTAATAAACAATAAAACTTACAATAGACATAGTACAATACATTATTTACTTAGGAAATCGTCCAGCTTTGACTGCTTCATGTCTTTTCGCAGCAAATCATTTATAAAGGACTCATACTGATAATGCAGTTCAAATTCAGATTTATTTTGCACTCCCATTCAGAAGATTAATTTTGCACTGATTATTATAGCTTTCTCGGGCCGCTAATTACCAGAGCTGGGCATTTACGCTGGAAGTTAACAAAATTAGTCACTACGTTTGGGAATAAATTGATAACAATAACCGATGTACTGATTACAGTAAATGGCATATTTGTAATGCATATTGTACGTTCGGGCGGTGATCAGGAATTCCGATAATATTAACCGATTGATAACATTATCCGTGATTACATTTAGCGGCGTCCACTGTATTTATGTGCACATGTAACAAATAACATTTTTTCGCTAAACTTTTTTTGCGTTTGTAATTTGCTTGTCTGAACTAATTATGTGAACATAAAAAAGCGTCTTGAGGTTCTTTCGCGCATTTTTATGTTCAGGTAATTTTGTTCAGACCAGCACTTTATGACCTCAAAAAGTCGTTGCGATGCATTTTGATGTTCACATAATTATGTATAGACAAGCAAATTATCATCGCAAAAAAACGTTTATCAAAAAATGCTATTGTTTTATGTGCACATAAATAGTGCACTTGCAAAAATATGTGAACAATATTGGACAATTTTATACGAGCGAAACCGCTAAAAAGTTATTTTTCAAGGGGCACCCATAATACTATACCAAGCAACCGTACTGTTTACAAACGGTATCATTACGTTTCGCTTTGCATCTAGCAGTAACTTTTGGTGAGGGATATTACGGAACAGCAAATTCATGTCGTGCCGATATCTCTCAACAGTCGATCCCCCTGATCCTCCATAGCAATCCAAGTACAGAGCGTAACTGTTGAGTCCACTGCTGTACACAATATTACTAACTTGGGCCACCTGAAATATAGAAATCTTTTAGTATGATAATGCAAGTAATCGTGTTAATTAGCCTTAAAAGTAATTTAGCCATAACTATACCTTTGACCTTCATTCATTAAGTGATCATTGATATAAAACACTGATATCACAACATTATTCATACAAACAAGGTCTAACAATCAGAAGATTTACTACTCACAGCACTCTGACATCCATCACTGTTTTTCGTAAAGTCACAGAACAGTCTCTCAAATCTTCCATTGCAACAACTGCCGGAAAGTGACTTTTGCAAACTAAATATATGAATTACAAATTGTACAAATTCTAACATACAAATGCTATTATAATTCATTTTTGTGTATTTCGAAGCCGAAAATTGAAGATGCACGCATGTCTATAGCCAATTACTAGCTGTTGCATCAAATTTCGGTCACCATGTTAGCTCGTTACCGGGGTCGTCGCTAGGGTTGTGAATTTTTACAACCTCCATCTTTGTATTATATTTGATAAACTTTTGTCTAAGCTCGATGAAAATGTGATTTATTTTAACAGATTTTTATGATACGTCATCCCCGAACTAAAAAATCGACTTTTCTATTTTGGTATGCTTGAGAACAGAATGAGAAGCATCGAGGACTCAAGAGCATGCCAAAACTAACTTTACAACTCCAAAAAAAACCTGCATTTAGGATGGAATGCAAATTAATCTTGAAAATGCCTAACTTTTCCAGTGATCACTAGTTGTACGTGACACAGTCGTTTGTTTTTTGAAGATAACCACAGCTCATTTTCTTTAACATTAACAAAAATCCCTGTTTAAAGCATTGTACTTTCCTCTTATGACATATTGATCATAAGTTTCCATCAACGTGTTCAGTTTTATTCAAATAATCTTATTAAACCCTGAGAATATTTTAACTGATCCTTCCACAATTTTGCAAGCTCGTTCAAAATTTGTGCTCTACACTCTTTCCTAGTTTTCAATTTGGCTAAAAGATATCACTACGGTCCGACAACTTGCCTTTTTCACATTCTTCAGGGCCCTTTAATATTTACAGCAAAAGGATTCCCATTAAACATCTCATGAAAACAAAATGGCTTCAAAACTTCCACCTCACATTTTATTATCTTACTCTATGTCGAAACATCATCAACCTGAAATGGTTACAAAATTTTTTAATCAACGAATGTTCAGTTTCGACATTGGTTTCTATTTCTGATATTGATGTGTCACATGCCAAAATTCGTCAGTTTACACTTTGTCATGATAACATGTTATGGGCAAATTTCTAGGTAATTCTGTTATCAACTGATTAGCCGACATAAGTGGACGGGTTGGCAAACTAAAATTTATCTAAGCCCCTTAATGATGTCTTATGTAGCTACTACACAGTTTCTTGTTTTGATTTAGCCATAAGTTTTTCTTTTCTTCCACTTTTCTTGATGTCGCTCACATGTAGACTATCTGTGATGGCTGTGTAACACAAAGTTGCGCTGTCACATTTGTACAGCAGCGAACTTTGGCTCATTGAGCTTATTTAATTATTCTTACAATAAGTTGATAATTCAAATTTTGATCAAGATACCCAAAAACTTTTTAAGATAGTATTCACAGCTTTCTTGCTTGATGCTCAGCACGAAAGAGATAGTGTAGAGAAAAAGCCAGCAAGTTTGCCTGCTATGTCGTTGGAAAGGCACTTTAACCGGATTTCACCATCTTGATTAGGTAGATAGATGACGGGACCTAGCAGACAACTGGTCATAGAGGCTCAATTGACTAAATACTAGCAAACAGAGCACGAGTGCAAAAGCATCAAAAAGCAGCTATCATACAAAAATATTCAACATTTGATCGAGTGTGATTGTGTATCGAATTTATCGACGGGTTGCTTCTGAACCATAACTTCAGTTTAGAATTTATTGCAATAGTGGCACAAAGCTGTGTCTTTTGCCCATTGACGCTGCGATTTTATCTATTTTGAGCTACTTTATTAATGATATACAAAGAAAAAAAACAATTATTGGATTTTTCGATTTAAGTTGTTGTGCTGTTAAAGTAGATATACTGTTCCAGGAGTTACCAATTCTATCGTGAAGAGTACACTGCAAATAAAACTCAGAAAATTGGCTCCACCCCTTTTAAGCTCTTACTCCAGGTCACTGGTCAACATATTCTCATTTTCGTCACATTCTTTATCACTTTTCTTATGCGACATGTCAGATGTAATTTGAGGTACTTTTTTGAAGCACGTATGACATAAGATGGTTAACCAACAAAATAAATTTGTTAGCATGAAATGGGAAATGCCACAATGCAATGCCGCATAGGAGTAGCCTACAGCGTGGTCGTAAGGCCACGGGTAAGTAGGAAAGGTTATGTGTAGTTGTGCATTGTCAATATCTGCGACATAACAAAAACACACAAGATGTCATTATGACGTAAAAGCGCTCCGGCTTTCGGATTGATGATTAGTGGCGCTACAGGGCTGTAAAAAATAACAATTTAAATCTTCAATTTCAGGGTGACCTTTTTTTTAAACATCACTAGAAATTACGTTCGTTTTCAGGACTGCTATACGAAAGTTCATTCATTAATGACGTAGGAAACGTTTTACATGAAAAAAATACCAAATGACATAACCTAGTGGCCGCATTTGGTTCACAAAAGATCCAAAAACAATGTAAACCGAAATTGAAAGTGCAACAACGCATTTCTTCGTTGTAGCCAGTCGACATCTTGCCATGCACATTGATGGCAAAGGTATTTTTTTGGAGATCAGTGTTTTCAAAGCCAAATTGATACAAATTAATTTAAATAGAAAGTAGGGGCCTTTTTTTGGCATTACTATTTTCAAGATTAATATCAACGCTACATTTTTTGTACGTGAAAACCACGCCAGACATAAAAGCTGCATTTAAAGCCCCAAAGAGCAGCTGCTAGCCAACCACTGGATTAATACTTTCAGGTGCCTGTCTTGAGAATTACTAACGCACTGACGTTTATAAGAATATTTTACCATGAACTAGCAAAAATCTGGAAGCCTACAACACTTAACATCCATAGCAACTTATAAAACCTTGTACGAGTACAAGCAAAACTGATTTAAAATGAAATGCTTGACGGAAACAAAATCTGTAATTTTCCTAAATACTAAACATTTTTACCTATCACCAATAAGTCCATGATAATAAGCAAAGAAAACCAAAGACCGATCATTTTCCACAAAACTGCTCAAGCCATTTCCAACAGCAAAGCCCTACAATAAACATTGTATAACAACCGTTTCTCAATAATCCTGTGGTGCAAGTGCTGTGATTTTTTTTGTAATTATCATCTTGCCTATCACACTCAGCAGATATTACAGCATACATGTGGTTTTAAAGCAGCATGTATTTTGCGCAATAGCCGTAACAGAAACCACGTAGCAACCAGTATTTTCAACTGTTTGTACCAATTAATTTCCCACTGAAAAAAGCACAGCTTGGTCAGCTGACAACGCTTCTTCAAATCCAGCTCAACTGCTGTTAGTATCTATCTGATTCGAAGTTATTATAATCAACCGCAATTGGCGAGAAATCAGGAGAAGGCAAACTCTTCAGTGCGAGGTCCGTTTTTAAATAAGTTTTTATTGTAAAGGGACGCATTTAATAAGCAAAATATACTCGTACTTGATATTGCAAGTATGCGAGGTCCGTTTTTAAATAAGTTTTTATTGTCAAGGGACGCATTTAATAAGGAAAATATACTTGATATTGCAAGTAAGGTACGGAGAAAAATAAAAACGTATTGTTTGTTTTTCCCTCTGCTCTATCACCGGGCTGTCCGCTTCACAGCTGGTAGTTCAAGGCTCAATTCCTTTGTCTCGTCATACCGAGAGACTTTAAAAAATGGCATTCAGAAGTTTTGTAAGGGATGACATAAGGAACCAAGCTTGCTCAGTAATCAATAAGAAACGCAATGGACCTCGAATGGCCTGAGCATGTAACGGCAAAGCAACAACACCTTTGAAACAGAAAGAATAAGAAAAGGAATACCATATTTTTCGGATCATGAGGCGCACTTCTCATCCTTTAATTTTCTCAAAAATGAAACGTACGCCTTATAGTGCGGTGCGTCTAATGCGTGGATCAGGTTGCGTTTTGTCACCAAGCTCTGAACAAATTTTATGTGGCAATATGCGATACCAACGCAATAGTACCTACCTCGACTCGTCCTTTCTTGAGAGCAAACTTCTTTCTTTCTGGCGATTAAATTACCTACTCTCATTTCCTTCACGAGTGTGTTTTTTGTTTTTAAAATTATACAAGTGCGGTGCCGATATAATGCATTGAGTTTTTGTTTCATTAAATGCGCCATATATATGAAAATAAACGCGTTAGGAGACGGTTATTAACCTGTTAAGCGTCAGGTTTCCAAATCTATGGGCAACTCAAAATGAAAAGATTTTTTTCCCAAAATACCAATATTTTAACCCTTTCAATACCGATTTGTTACAATGCACAATGCAAATTTTGTTCAAAACTAAGCAACTGAATGTTATTAGTGAGGTTTTTATTAAATTCAAAAAATCTAGGAATGTAATTTTTCATAAATATAGGAATAAGAACATCAAGCAAGGGTTGTATTTTTGCTAGTTTCCTTCCTGGACTTTCATTGTTGATGGATGTATTATCAGCAAAATGCATAAATCGTTGCAGAAGTTCAAATCTTCTTCCACTCATTACTTTGGAATAAAATGGTGAACATACACTCTCTCGTTTAGTAAAATAAATACAGCTCCGTGCCTTTGAGTCAACCCCTAGTAAAATTAGCAAAGCAACAAACGTTTTCATTTCATCTATGCATGTATCATACCATTGGTGTGCACGTGAATGCTGTGGAAGGCTCTCAACATTTTCATCAAAAAACTGTTTTGCAAATAGATTTGTTTCATTTACAATGTGCTCAAAAACAATTTCATCAAAAAATTTTTCAAAAAATTGCATGGGATTGTTATTGTCATCAACTGTAAATTGGACACCACTATTATTTTGAAATACGAATGGCAAGCGTGTACACTCTGTATTTGTCCAGTCACTAGGCAAAACAATTTGATTGTCATCACTTTCATCATTGAATGATTCTACACTGCTTTCAGATAATTCACTCATACTAATATCCGAATCAGAATCACTTGCAATTACAAGATCAGAAATACAACTGCCACTCAACTTTTGTTTTTTTCTAGCACTCATTTTGAAGGGTTAACAAAAAGTATATATGACACAATATTTACGAGAAATAGCTTCCAGAGTTTGGACACACAAATACCACTACTCATCAATTTTTAGGGCACACTGAATTTGTCAGTAATAAATTAGCGACTAAATGTAATTTGGAAACTCATTAGATGCCATTTATTTGCTAAAATGAAATGGGTGTAAAATTACACTCAAAGCATTTGTGGTTTAGCGCGCTAGTAAGCAAATGTAAAAATACACCGCTGTCATTTTAATTGGACATGGGCTGGGTGTAAATTTACACCGAGAACGGTTAATAGGTTAATACTGCGCCTTCTGGTCCGAAAAATGCAGTAGTAAAGAAAATATATTGGTGTACTAATTACGTTTTCCCCTTGTGCAACGGAAAAAAATGCAATGCTTTGCAGGCAAAACATAAAAAATTTAAAATGCAAGAGCTTTTGTATTTGAAATTGCGTGAAGAAAAAGAAAGCATATATTTGATTTCCTTCTTTAAGCGACTAAGTAGGAGAGTATTTTTACGTTTTTATCGTTAACAAATAAATACTTTTGAGTACACTTTTTATGTAACTTATGACGTGGCCAAACGAGCTATCCTTATATTGTCATTCATCCGTGCGACATAGGCAAGATGTATCAAAAGAGAAAGCATAGAAGAGATAAAGCATAAACTGCTGTGGGAAACTGGCAGTAAAATATAGAACTTCTTTAGCAGTTTTGATTGGAGTCGAGCCAGTTCTAAAAACTTTATTTACTGCACAGCAAAAGAAAAGCATATTGTTTCAATGTTTTAGTAACGCATAATCTAAATAACAAGGGTACACACGATGCATTTTATCTTTTTGAACTTTTCATTCACTGAGATAGACAAAACACGAGTGGCTTCTGTGACGACCTTCACCCACCTCTTAGGCTAAAGAATTAAGAAATTCAACAGGTTAAAATAGAGAAAAGAGTAAGCTCAGATTTTCGCATAAACTAGTTTGTACTTTTTGAAGTGTAAGCTAAAGGCCGATGTAATTTTATGCGATTACTTGTGACCAAAAAAAAGTTTAAAAAAGTTCACGAAAATAGTGTGAAAGCTGTATCTTCGGTGTCAGCAATTAATTCGAAACCTAACAGCAACTTGCTTGAAACCGCGCGAGAAATAAGAAGAAAATCACGAGATTGAAAATTGCAGTCACAAGACAAAACTCGTAATTAGCAAATTATAGCCTAGAGCATTGCAGCAAACCAGCTTATGCACCAAACATTTACCTACAGATTTTAATCGTAGAGCTGTGCGAATTGTAAACTTAATCCAACTTACAGCCAGGAGCTATTAACGTTAGTATTTTCGTACTTGTAGGAAATAATACAGCCATTTAAAAGCAAAACATATGGTCAGTATCAAGGGTAGTACTTTTAGTACACTAAGCTGCACGTGAATACTTTATGCTAGTTTACTACAAATAACTGCAGTTGCGCAATACAATATTCGCGACAAAGGCAAACACCATGCGTAATCAAAACACATATATGCAGATAAAAAAGCAACTAAAAAAATTGGCTTAGCAAATTTTACACTAGTTTAAGTTACCAACCTTAAAGTTGATTTTAAAACTTCCTTCCATAATTCTGACACTAAGTGTTGGAACATATATACCTCCATAACTCTCGCCAGTCACATAAAATGGATTGTTTGAAAATTCAGAAAACTTTTTAAAGAAATCTACTAAAGCTTGGTAGTTATGCAAAGAGACCTAAATGAATAGAACTAAATTATTTTAAGCTTTTAGCCCTGATTAGACGATGACAAAATCATTACAAAAAATATTGCATAAAAATTTCACAATTAGATCTTGGTGTATCATCAGTCATTACATCATACACAGGTGTACAATATAACAGGGTGCTATAAGTAGCGCATTGTTATTGTTGGGAAGTATTGCTAAGGACAATAGGGTATTAATCTCATGATTTAATAGTCAAGTCTAATGTGTGTGTTAGCAGTGCGTGCGCGTTTTTGTTAAAGCACTTACAGCCATTTTTCATATTTGGCGGCAATGCTTGATGTAGCAATATACTAAGCCAGCAGTACTAGAAACTCTAAATCAGGCCTAAAACAGTTGTTTTAATGAGTAATCACAAAGCTATTCTCTGGGACTACAGCATAAAAACAACTAATATCAAATAAATTTTAACAACCTGATCGTCATCAGTGGCAACCTCATTGTTGTCATCATACGAGTACCCCACACCTGCAGGTGCTTCCAAGTATATAACATTAGCAATTTTATTCCAACTGTATGGATTATTGTACAACGTTTTGCCATCATCATTCACCTAAAAATAAGTACACACACAAAACTCTCTTAAAATCTATTCACTATTTTTTTCTTGGATTTATTCCATCGCCAAATAGTGAAACTTTGATCGAAACAACAAGGGTAGAATCAACAGCTACATTTCTTGCCATAAAAAAATTTTTTTGGTGGGTCAAAAATACGATTGTGATTATTAACTGCAACCCCCAAGTTAATCTGAACCTATGCAATGCATGTTAAAACAGTGTTTTAGAGAATAAAAAAATCTACAAGTACAATGGATTCCATTTGGCGTTTTTTGCCATCCACTTTTAAAACCTTATTAAAATCTAAAACAGTAATTTGAAAAAAACAATTCTTGGTGCTGAACATACGTGAAGAGGTCCATTTTCAGACAAAAATCCATCCAAAGAACTGCATCCAGGTCCACCATTTAACCATAACACAACCGGATCAGAAGCAGGGTCATTTTGAGATTCAACAAACCTAAGCAAGCAATTACAATATTGATTGTACATTAATCCAGTTCTATGTTTTTCAGTTTAGCACCTTTTGAGTTACATACATCAAAGGGCCATTTTCATGCTTTTTTTGGGTTTTATCAATATGTACACCCTATGCAGGGTAATTAATAAGTCTATGTCACTTTATGATACCAAATGACTGTTGAAAATATAAAATCATGCCTTTTATTTCCTGAAAGCTAATGACCTCAAGTCTGCAGTTTACCACTCAAAACGTTTATTGTAAGCGAGATCTACTTAAAACCTTTACCTCCATGAACATAGCACGTGATCACCATAACCGCATCATATATCGATTTATTGAGTTATAAAGGCAATCTACACGCTTTATATGCATGTTCACACGAATGACGTGGTTATTTCACAATGTCATAGTATTGAAAATAATAAAAGCCCCCCTCCCATAATTTGACGAGACCATCTCTGGACGCGTTTCGTCCTTCTGGACTCATCAGCAGGGCCTGTCCCGTCATCACCAAAAACCTTTATAACTCAATAAATCGATATATGATACGGTTATGGTGATCACGTGCTATGTTTATGGAAGTAAGGGATTTAAATAGATCTCGCTTACTATAAACTCTTTGAGTGACACACTGCATCTTCGATATGGATGGCTACCCGTACCAAAGTTATAGCATGCGCCCTGCGCGTGATGTGTGCGAAGGAATTTGTAATAGGACGATACTACATTTTCATATTATTGCAAATATGGGATTTTGGCTGTTAGTAATGACGGGACAGGCCCTGCTGATGAGCCCAAAAAGACGAAACGCGTCCAGGGATGGTCTCATCAAATTATGGGAGGGGGCTTTTATTATTTGCACTCCTACTACTCAGTGAAATAACCACGTCATTTGTGTGAACATGCATATAAAGCGCGTAGATTGCCTTTGTAACTCAATAAATTGATGTATGATACGGTTATGGTGATCACGTGCTATGTTCATAGAGGTAAGGGTTTTAAATAGATCTCGTTTACAGTAAACGTTTTGAGCGGTAAACTGCATCTTCAATACGGATGGGATCCCCGTGCCAAAGTGATAGCATGCGCCACGCGCGTGATGTGTGCAACAGAATATGTAATACAATGATACCACATTTTTTATAGATTGTCTTTAAAACTCAATAAATTGATGACCTCAAGTCTGTTTATATTAAAAATTTGTACTACTCAAAAATCTAAGCAAGGAATGTTATCATTGTTTTCTTGAAACGCCAAAAAAGTGCAAATTTGCGGAATTATGTTCGGCGGATTCGCAGTTAAAATTTAACAGAGCGCAAAAAAGTCCGGCGGTTTTGGGTAACTTTTTCCGTTTGTTAAAATTTTTGCAATTTTCAACCAACTGTTGAATGCGTGGAAGACAGTGAATAGGAATGACAGGTTGGACAGCTGCTTTTTTAGGGCAATGCAACGTCTCGCATAAACATCACCCGGCAATGATGCAACAGTGAGTGGCGGCGTCTTAAAATATCATGCACGCCACTACCAAACTGCTTTTGTATCACAAATCAACCCCAAAACAAGAAATCCGACCAATTTCTATCGTAGCTAGAGAGCAGTAATAGCAAGTAGCTCTCAAACTTCACTTCAACACAAGAAATTAGTTTTCCAGGGAAGTTTGAAACTGGAATTGCTTAACTTATGTTTCCTTTACGTTTCAACGCTAATTTCAATCATACTTGTTAAAATAAATAAGCGCATAGCTATTGGTTTCACTTTAGCGTACAAAACGCCATTTTGTAAATCAGAAATAAACAACCTCTCACTTGCTGTTAATAAAAAATAAAAGTAAAAAAGAGTAAGATTTTCAACCAATTTTAGTTTTAAACCCCGTGCAAAAAATTTTTTTTGAATAAAATGCAGCTGACAGCCATGTGCTGTGATAGCTTACCAGCCATGATTGAAATAGGCCTTGAAACGAGAAGAAAAATATAAAGTGCAGTTTCAATTTCTCTCAACACGTTTTTTGTTGAAGTCTGGCCTTTTTTTAATTGCTGAAAAGGAAAACTTTTTCGTGACTTGTTTTTTTTTTATTTTAGTTGAGCAAAACTTCTGAAATTTACTTTGATAACTTTTTTGAGGTAGCGCATGAAAATGAAGAAAAAATATGACCGGATTACATTTTGAAAATGGGCAAAATGCCAAAAACGATTTGAAATCAACAAATGCAAAAAAATGCTCATGAAAACAAGAAAAAATATAACCTGGCCACATGCCTCTGTGTATTTCGAAAATGGGCCAAATGCCAAAAACGTTTATGAAAACGAGAAAATGTACAACCGAGCCACATGCCTCTTGTGTATTTCGAAAATGGGCTGCATGCCAAAAACGCTCATGAAAACGAGAAAAATGTATAACCGAGCCACATGCCTCTGTGCATTTCCAAAATGGGCTGCATGCCAAAAACGGTTGAAAAGCACGCAGCTAAATAAAAAGTTTCATAATCGAAGTACGTCTGGGGGGAAATGAAGGATGTTGTTGTACGCCAACCAACATTGTCGGCAAACTGTAAGCTATGCAAAGTTAGCTTAGCGTATGCACTAACTAAATAGCAATAGACTACTGCAAGCATCTTTTCTACTCCTTCAAAATATGTTACAAATAATCGTTTGTTCAGCAATGCCTGCCAAAACTTGTCTGGCAGTTTTCGTACATTCGCTAGTGATTTCGCAAATGTGCCAGCAGTTACGCACTTACTAAAATCTTAGAGGGAACAGTGAATGTTATATTCAATTTTTTATAAATATTCTATTTGCAAGCCCTTTGATACTTGGCACCCATACAAACGACATTCCATTTCTTGCCACACATAAACAAGCATATCAGGATCAATGATTGCCAAGGCCTCACTTATTCGAGTCTTCCTATTTTCCATTGATTTTGGAAGCAAAGATATGTAGAGCACATCAAGCCTTTTATGTACCCTTGAAAAAAGACACATAGCTTGAGGTCTGAAAATTTAAAGGATAGGTCTCCAGTTATCTTTTAGTGCCATAAACACTCCTTTTCCTTAAATCTTGCATTCTAGTTAAGTATGGTACGTCTGTCTGTAGCTGCTGTGAAAACTTGATCTTAAAACTGCAGTGAACTCTTGTCAATGGCTTGTTCTAATCAAATTACAAGACACAACTTTTTTTGAATAAACGGCATCATCAGCAACCAGCAATAAAAATGTAAAAACATCTATAGTGGTGTAACAATGGCCTAAAAAGGTCAAGGGATCAAAAACTTTAATATTTTACCTAGGACATAGCATCAATGTTACCTTGATACACTTCGTAGTGGCAGAGATATAATTTTTTAAGTGACATAGACTTACAAACCACCTTGTAAACAAGCGATATCAGGACAGTTATCCCCCTGATATCTTGATTTAGAGTTAGGGTTAGAGATGGAGCTTGGGGGGTATATGACCGGATGTCTGTGACTGGGGGGTAAGTGTCTTAGAACCTAAACAAACACCAAAATACTGGTAAATTAATAAGCTTACAGTATTACAAAGTTAAGAAATATTGGTCTGATACATTATTGAAGCAGCAAAAAATTATTTACCAGTAATGAAGATGCTTGGTTTCACTTGCACTCAAATAGCCAGAATATTGTTTGTAAGATGGAAAAGTTGATAGTCCAGGCAAACTAGTAATCAAGTCACCAGCAGGAGCAGACCAAGCTAAACCAAGTAAAGCGAGAAAATAGACCAACTTCATTTTAGAAAAGACAAGCAAATCAAATTGACCTAACTGTAATACAACTAAGCACCTATTTTATGTATCCTAAACATTATCA
This sequence comes from Trididemnum clinides, assembly GCA_963675345.1. Classification (NCBI taxonomy): domain Eukaryota; kingdom Metazoa; phylum Chordata; class Ascidiacea; order Aplousobranchia; family Didemnidae; genus Trididemnum; species Trididemnum clinides. The sequence goes on along the minus strand of OY776285.1, from coordinate 44,169,694 downwards.
AAAATCATTTTTTCCTCACAGTAAACTCTGACAAATTTTTTTTGTAACAAAAAGTGCGACTTAATACCATGTTTTCTGTGGCAACCATGGTCAACTGCACTCAACCTTGCACTTGGGAACATTCAATTTTGAAATGCTGGCCAAAAATAAAACTTCTTTGCTTTTTTTTTACATACACTTAAGGGATAAAGCTACTTGTTTCCATGGTGGGAAACTCAAAACTTTGCCAGAACCACTGAGAAACTCAGCAAAAATAGCTGCATTTATTTGATTACCAAAAAAAGAGTTTTTGACTTCAAAATGGGCAAATCCAATTCCGTATCAAAAAACTAACCAAGTTTGTGATTTTTATCTGACACATGTCACAAAAAATGGGTGGCACCAGAGATTCTTCAAAAAACCTTTATTTCTTCTTATTTTCTAATTTTAAAAGCAAACTTCTCTATTTCCTCACACACTGTTCTCTAAACAAACATAAACAGTGAGTTATTATTTTATTGGTAAGGAACTTGACATCTAAATTACATGGGGTTAGTAACTTCCACAACTGAACAATAAACAATTAAGAAAACACTGCCATCAGAAATATAAGTAAACAACTCAACTCAGCACTATGGTGTAAATATCAGTTAAAAGTGAAATAGATGTCACTAAATTGCCAGAAAGAACTTATGCATGCATCACTGTATGCATTATTGAAAAAATACAGCTACCTTAGCCAGAGCTTTCTGCTCTCAATAAAAAGGCAGATCTGTTGATTCATGGTTAAGGTGAGCTTACTGGGGTCACTATCTACGGATCTATGCAATCCATCATTGACTTCTCCTTGGCTCTACTTAAACCAAAAATTGCAAGCTAGCAAAACAACCACCTGGTCCAGAGCTGCTTATTCAGCAGAGTTGCATACCAGAAACTTGAGAAAATTCCAGCAAAGGTACAAACTAATCTCAAAAAAGGAAATTTCTGTTAAATGTTTAGCCACAACACATTATACTGTTATAGGATGATTTCCAAAAATAAGTTCTTTGCCCAAAAACTTGCATCAAATTTTCTTCCTTTCCCTCCAAATAAGATCTTTTGCCTAACATTTGCAAGAAACACAATACTTGGTTGAAAATTAACAGCAAATTCTTTGATTGTTCACCAAAAAAAAGGTTTTTACCTACTACAAGAAAAATTGCTTAGATCGATCTCAATAATCCCAAAACTTTTCCAAACATATTTTACAAAAATAATTTAATTTGTTTGAAAGTTCTTAAGATATTGGGAATTTGGGATAAATGTCCCAGATTGTCAACTATGCTTGTTAGGTAGAAAAAAATGCTTAAATTTATGGTAGCCTATGGCTGCCAACTCTTTCATTTCTAAAAAATTGTAAGGACCATAAAATTTAAGATTTTTTTACAGAATACTTTAAGTTTTACATGACATGCAAAAAAATTTATTTTTTTAAACTTTTTGTTTACATCTTCCAGCAAATTTTCTCATTTCTTTCTGATTCTCTCTCCACTATCGTAACCCAATAAGCATTGGATATGTACATTCACAAGCCAGTTATTTCATGCCGCCTTCATGTCATTCGCACATGTGCTCACCAACACGACTAGAACAAAGATGTTATATAAAATTTTGATTAGATGAGTCAGACCAACTTAAAAACTACTTTGGTAGAACGAGGGCCAATATGCTCCACCCCTATCAGTTATTTTGAAATTGCTTTACAACAAGACTCTACTTTCATAATTTCTTCCTACATAAGTCTGACATTTCAAGTTAAGATTTTTCTTTCATAATTTATTCTTACTTAATTCTGAGATTTTAAGTTAATTGGTCAAGGTTTGGCAAAAGAATTTAAAATTGCCGATTTCTTGAAGGGGCTCAAGAAATAAAACTTTTTAACCAAAATTGCAAACTATTTTCTCATTATTTAGTGACAACTTAACGAAATATCCGATCTTTTTGCTGTAATGGCAGAAAATAATTGTAACTTGCAACTCATGTGACGTCTAATTAATAGCTGATTAAGACGCAACAAAGTCAGTTACAGTTACTAAAAAGTAACTAGTTACTAGTGTTGGGCGCCCGCTAGTGACAAACTTATAGCGCTGTTGCTGTTCTAATCAGCAAAAATTTTATCAGCGCTGCCGCTATTTGCTAAATACTTTCAGATTTAGTGCGATAAACGCTTTCTCTGGTCGTTTGTCAAAACTAGTGGCCGCCAACCTCCAATGCAAAAAAGCAATGATCACTAGCTCGAATCTCACTTACAAACTTACCTCGTATTGCAAACAGGGATGTGGAAGCGGTTATTTTTCAATCGCTTCCGCTTCCGCTTCCGCTTCCACACCTATCGCTTCCGCTTCCGCTTCCGCTTCCACCGCTTCCGCTTCCACTATCAAAAAACGACTGATGATCTTAGCAAATTTGTCATTTACTACAGTCAAAAAGTGTAACCAAAGATACGAAAGTGGCAAAAACGACTAAAAGAAGGAAAAATAAAAGCAAACAATCAAAAAGACAGCGAAGATGAAATAATTTTATCTTTACACAGATTTATTTGTCCGCATAAACACAATGGCATCAGTTAATTCATTGCCCATTCGGGCTCTGTTTTCACGAAGTACGAGCTTTAAGTGGGAGAACATACGTTCAACGGATACCTGCGTGCAGGGCAAACAGCTAATGATTCGCGATACTGGTTGTACAATAAGGGGGTATTTCGAAATAATGTCCCAAACATTCGGCAATTTTAATCTTCCAAGCCGCTCTACATCAACAAGCGCCTCAGCAAATGCAGTAAGATCAGATTTTGCAGACGCCGTAGCTGATGCCTCAACAGCCGCTGTTGAATGTAAAGAGTTCAAATACGCATCAAAGTCAGATACTGATGCTGCAGATTCTGATGCTGCTTCACTTCCGCTTGAGTCAGTTTCTGCATCAGCACTTGCTCTTTCGCTTGAAGTGCTTTGAATACGCAAAAAAATTGACTGAAGACCGCTCTTTGCACGTAGTTGCTCCTGGTTGCTCAAGAGGATTCTCGATCGAGCATCAACCTATCAAGAAAGAAAATAAAATGATAATATCACGGTTATATAAGTCAGTCAATCCTAATATAACTAATACATTAGTTGTTATTCTCGACTCAAATAAAAACAAGTGCATAAACGCTTACTAGTATTGAGTTGAATAAAATATCAACAAAAAAGATTGGTAGGTCGTCACAACAACTAAGTCAACAAACACTACTTACCCAAACAGCTGCCAAGAAAGCCTCTTGCCGCAATAAAAACTCTTGGCGTGATTGCAGAGCGGTGGCAAGAGCAGAAGCCAAATTGTTTTCCAGCTTCTCCAATTTAAACACGACTTCTCTCCAATGAAGCAGGCATTCTCCCGGAGTAAGATCTTGTTTTTGAAAATAAATTGTTGCTGCGTGAGGTATTTGTAGTACTTCGACCATCATCTTGACTTCAGTCCATTCACTTTCGGTAAGGTATGATTCATGCGAGCCAAGATCCTGAACAAAACATTTCAAATCCGCTAATCGTTGAAGCATGAGAAAAGTACTCCCCCAACGGGTCGGCATGTCAATCAGCATTCCCTTGTTAGCCCGACGCTTTAGAATTCCATCGGTATGTGGTGAACGTAGGTGTTGAGCAAGTTTTCGCAATTTTGTTAAAAACTTTTCCGCTCGCCCTTTTTTTAACACGTCACGAATTCCTAACTGCAGGGTGTGCTCAGCACATCTCATGTGGTATATGGTATGGTCGATTGATAATGAATCTTGTATATCTTTAATCTCTTCATCATCGTCTTCATCTCCTTCATCTTCATTAAGTAGTTGCACAGTCCGAGTCATATTTGACGCATTGTCAACAACGCAAGCTAATACTTGTTGCTTGCTGATGTTGAACTGCTTCAAAGTGTCCAACAATATTTCCTTCAAATGAGAACTTGTGTGATTGGCTTCAGTATCGACTAAAGCCAACGTCTTTACTGTAAGACCGTGTTCTTCATGGTAGTATTGCACTGAAATACCCAGGAAATGTGATCGAAGTCTAGTGACTCCGTCAAATTTGATAGAAACCAAAGCTCCAGAAAGTGATTCCTTCAACTTTGATTTTTCTTCCTCCGATTTTTTGAGTACCATGCTACGAATGGCTTGACGTCCTAGTTGAATTTCCAAATTTTTTGCAAAGGTACCATTTAGCAATTGAAATCCATCTTCCTGAAAAAATGTCAGAGGAACTCCGTTGTAGACAATCATTTTCAATATTCCGTTTATAAAATCTTCTTTGGTGATGGATGCAGTAGCTTTTCGATTACTTGTTTTAAAAAAACTTGTCATACTACTTTGCCCTTTTTCTTTCTGCAATTTTGTTTTTTTAGTAGCTTCAGAGTCTTTTTCCTCAACCCTGTCAAATGCCTGTCGATGATGACGCTTTAGGTGCCTTTTCAGGTTAGCCGACGTGCTTCCCTGTTTTAGTTTAGGAATAACTGAATTGCAGGTGTGACATTGATCGAGCATAACTCTGCATCGAAAGTTATTGCCTTCTTCAAAAAAATGTTCATATACAGCACTCCATCTGTTTCGGGACATTATAATGTTATAGAAATTTCAATTACAATGGATGATATAATTATTATTTTAATGCAGTTAGCTGTAATAAAATACAAAGTCGTGAAAAAAAACATACAAAACATTTACTCAATTTAAAATCTATAGATTTTGAATACAAATGATTAGCTTATATATATTTAAATTAGAGGTTTGTTATAGCTGTAATAGAATACAATACTGTAAAAGATCGAAGAAAAAGGCAAAACTGCGACGAATCCACCAAATTTAACCCTTTGCGGTCGCAATAAATTTCCCATTGTTGCTATCGCTGATCGTTGTATACTGTATATCGGCGCATTTTGACAAAGTTTTACTAGCTCAAGGCAGTAGTTGTTACTAAATGTTTGTTTAAGTGACTAAATTTCAACCAATTTTGAAAAGTTTGGTATCAAAATGATCAGCATGCTTTTGCCTAAGCAACTGGCCCGTTAACCTAAAAATTTGTCAAGAATAGGCTTGTAAATAAAACCCTAAATGTTGGAAACCTTAACAAAATTTGTTAATTGTGTTGTATTTTTGTTCTTTTCTTTTATATTTAAAAAATTTCAGTGAAAACAAGTCAAAATTTCCCCCCTTGCCCTCTTTGCTGTGGCCTTGAAACCACCCCTTTACGCATTACAGAATTACAATCACTTTATTGTATCAAAATTTCACAACTTTCACGTCTAAAAGCTATACTAGGCAGTTCAATGCGCACCTAAATAAGCATAGGCCCCAGAATGATTTCCCCCTTACCTCCCTACACCGCGGCTCTGAAACTGCCCTTTAGCAAACCACTAGGTCACAATCACTTTCTTGTATCACAATATCGCACCAACTTTCACTTCTGCAAGCGATACTAAACAATTGCTTTATCGCATGTGCTGTTTCTGACTTGAAAGCTCATTAACTGACATCTGTACAAAATTGCCTGCATTTTCGCGCCAACATCTCTGTGGCATTATTGTTCAACAGTTTGTCACACAAATGTGACGGCATTTTGCTCTGTTGAACTGCGAGTGCCTTACCACCACTCCATTTGTCGAACAAACTAGTCATAAGAACGCATTTGATAATGGTGCCTTGTAGGCTCCTTCCGACCACAAAGACAAAATTTGTTTGGGCGACCTATAGACGCGTTATGACCGCAAAGGGTAAAAAGTTTTCAGCTATAACCTTCGATGCCTCTAAGCGCCTTGACGAACCGAAGTAATCCTATTTGAACAAGTCCGGATATGAATTTTAACTTCACTTTTCTCGTCTCCTGGTAATTGATGGCCCAACAATAAGCGAGCAAATCATTTATTTATCGCAGATTTCAAATATAACACATGTTTCATGGGCCATAAGACAGAGGGGAGGGCTAAGTGCAAGATAGTGAATATGATGCTAAATTCGGCTTATCTTACTTCTACAAATGCAAAGAATCATATTACTATTTCTATATCTACACATTCGTACAGAGCAGCATTCAATAGACGTACCGTACTTAATGCTTTATCAAAGCTGATGTACACTGCAGCATGGCTTTGTAACCAATGCTTTCTTCAATCTGCCATAGTAGAAATCGGGGCTGTTATTTATAATGACCTTGGGGTAGTTTCTCCGAATTGGAGAAAGTGGCTTGAATAATTTGTTTTCCTACTACGAGCCGACTGTAGTTATAGGAGAAAGCAGTATCCATGAGCTGTTTTCCAGGTACAATTCCATCTTGTTCATAATAAATAAACTAAAAGTGATATCGACCCCCTTTGGTTGTGTTAATTTGTTTTCATTAGAACTGCGTATCACTAGTATGACTCATAGCATTACAGCCACACAAAAACACGAATGTCAATTAGGCGTTTAGATCTACGTCAGTTATAAATGAATTGTAAACTGCCCCTATCGCTTGTTCATAATTTAGTATTTTCTCCTTTCTATGTTGTTACTTATCAGTTCACGTAACACTAGCATCGTCATACTTTTGTAAGCCTTTGTTCTGTTGGGGTAAATTGAAGACTGCATTTTATTTTCACAGCAATTTTCAAAAACTAAAAACAACTTTTTGTCTCTGGAGCCTGCAATTTTCAACACTTTATCATTTTGAAGAGACAAAAACCTATCTATATATTGCTCTTACTTTACCTACTTCGCCTAAACTTATTGTTCCGAACTACTCTGTGTTTGTTTTTTCTTAGATATTTGAATTCGTGTTGAATGTAGAGTCTAATCCTTCTGAATAGTGAAGTGCGAAATTTCGGTCGTATTGGTATGAGGCGAGCAAAATTAAAATTACAGACGCACTATTACGTAACAAAAGAAGTTAGCAAATTTAGGCGTTCTTAAATTTGAAAATAAGATTACATCACAATCTGCAACTTGCTGTCACAAGATTACATTACTAACTATTTATATAGACAGAACACCACTAGGCCTACATATAAAAAATCAATATACTAAAATAAGAAATAAATACTATTAATAAACAAAGGACCTTTGCGGTCCCCTCACGGAACCCTTTAATCTCACGGAACACAACGACACGTTTTGTGGAACCCCTATTGAAGAGCACTGATGTAGAATGATGAAAATGTTTTCGTAGTGAGTAAATTGCTTTTCAACGTTTTCAATCCCCTAACCAAAGTCAGTTAAGTTTAATCAAATCATCACTTTATTGGCTACGTTTCATTGTCCATTATCTTTTTCTTACCCGTAATCGATATAAAATGTGATGCTAGTTTTTCTCGTTCTCTCGCGCTGCTGATATCGCAAATTTAGTCAGACTTATAGTGCAACTTCACCGTTTAATCCACATCGGGAAACGGACAAAATTTTTTCGCCTAGTTACTCTTCAAGTCAAATAACCTATGTGGAAGCGGAAGCGGTAGATTTTTTCGCGCTTCCGCTTCCGCTTCCGCTTCCACAGAAAAAGACCGCTTCCACCGCTTCCGCTTCCAGCTTCCGCTTCCGCTTCCACATCCCTGATTGCAAAATACTTTTTCAGTGCAGCTAAGAAAATACAAGCATACCAGTAGATATCATTAAAGAAAAGGCAGTTGCTGTCGCAAAGACAGCACAAAAGCAAATATCTATTAAGACATAACGATCTAAAAAACGGGCATTTCAAAATCATCGAGGCTGATTGTGGTGGATTTATGAATTCAGTGGGACCTGAGGCAAGATTTTGTAAGGGGCCCTCCAAGAGTCCAAGGTTTACCAGCCAGTTACTCCATTAGCTAATAATGGGTGATATCAGGAGATTCTCTCCAATGACATCAGAGAAATCTCAATATACAGCCTCGTTTTCATATTTTCAGCTTCATTGATTTTGGGTCAAACGCGCTGTTTTAGAGAGGACCTGAGGCAAATGAGTCGTTCACCTCGCCCTAAATCCATCACCAATCCCTGAGCTCAGATTGTTTTAGCTTTAGCACATTCTTCCTAAGTGAAAACAGGCGTTCCACTGCTGCGTTGTAAATAATGGTCCTGTTGTATTTTACATCAAATAGCAACGTATAGTAGCAATTGCTTTGCTTTGGCACTCGTGTTTCTCTTTGAAAACGGCTGCTGTCTTTTTATGACTTCTCCGCTAATGCTCCTTTAAATTTCATGAAGCTCTTTCAAATTTGTCATTGGAAGATGCGCTCTGCCAGCTTGTAATTTTTGGAACGCTTTGCGCAATTAAGGCAATGTTATTTTTATTTATCTGGGGCCAGTTACAATAGTTTTGTAACTAGTTACTGCCCACCACTTACAATAGAATAGCAGAACTTTATAATGGCAGGGTTAAAAATGCTGAGGCGTCTATATTTAGTGAACATCGGCTTGTAAACCTTATTTTGTTTGCTGGGAGAAAAGTACCCCAGGAGGACAACGGGTTTCGTTTTCGCTATTCGAGATACTTTATGAAAGAACAGTAGGAGGACTAGTCCAAATTTTAAAGGGGTTATGGACCGTAAAAACGTACATGTCAAAAGTGAAAACAAATTATCAATAACCTATGTTTTTGAGTTACGCGAACAGCTAAATCAGGGTACTCAAAGTCCGTCACTCGCGAGAAGTTTTTGCGGCTTGCCCTAGAAATTTTCTCTCAGAAGTTTTGCCTTTACAATTGTAGTAACTCCAACTTAAGCCAGTTGCATCCTAATAACTAGACTTTTTGCAGCCAGTCAAGACTTTAGGTGAGTGAAATGTGTCACAAATCGAAAAAACTTTAGAAATCCTTGGGTTGAATAGTACCCTGAAAATTTCTCAAAAAGAAATGCTAAAAAGTTAAAGAAAAATTAAGAATCAATAGGCTATTACCACAAGGAAAAAAGAAGAGTTTTTAATAAAGGAGTCAAAGTATTGCTGTTATTACTGTAGCGATCGTGTAACCTTTGCCCTTAGGCCTACCCCGCGCGTGTTTGTTTTCATATATTGCTACATCGTGTTTTTTTCATTTTCGTAGAAACGTGAGTCATGCATTCCTTCGTCTTTCTAAAGTGATTATGTAACCTTTGCCCTCACCTCATCTATGCGCATCTGTTTCAAATATTGTTGTCTCGCGTTTCGTTATTTTTGCGTAGAAATGTGAGTCATGCATTCCTTCGTGATTCCGAACATTACCGTATTTGCCGGTGTATAAGTCGACCTTTTTCGATCAAAAATCGACCTAAAAAAATCGACCTCGACTTATACACCGAGTCATAAAATTCGACTTTGTATTATCATAAAATCGTAAATTTCCGTCGAATTTTAGGGGGTCGACTTATACAACGAGTCGACTTATACACCGGCAAATACGGTAATCCTTGTGCTTCGTTTTATTTTTCGTAGAAACGTGACTCATGCATTGCCCCGTCTTCACCCCATGAAAAATTATTCCTTGTGCCTTTTTTACATTTTTTTTTGAGATATAAATATCTCTTGGTCTTTGGATAAAACATCAGAAATCACAAAACAGAAAACAGAATTAACTTTTGCACTGAAGATGCCGCTAAATTTTGAAATTGTACGATAATTTTTGGTAAAAGATTTAATAAACCAAACAGAGAAAATTCGTGTCAACGGAAAACTTAAGGATATAATTCGATGTCAAAGAACTCCCATGAATTTAAGTAATTAAGTGAAGGTCAGAAGGCTCACGTACTGCACGCGACGCCTCTGGCGCTACATTACCAACAAATGCCTATAGGCTAAACTTTTAAAGCAACAATGGGGCCCCTACACAGAAATCAACAGATGTGGAGAAAGGAATAATTATCAAGTGGAAGTAAACGAAAACGTAAATACTTACCGTGAAAATATGTTGAAACTGTACATTGAAAAAACTGTGATAACCAAATACCAGAAGTGGATTTTATCAATCAACAGGAAACATCTTGCAATGCTTGTACCAGAGTAGTTAGAGTAGAGGAAGAATTCAACATGGATGATGATGAACACATGGAGATCATTCGACGACAGTCCAGTTAGGTCTCGGTCGCACTCATTGCTACATGCCGTAGGGGAGAATCTCAAGAAAGAAATTAAAAATATGTTTAGGCTACCCTTGAAATTGTTTGTGAGTCAAAACTATAATCCGCTTTGCCTATTATCATGATGAAGCAAAAATATGATGTAAATCGCATGTGGGTCGATTGTAGGAATTTGAGCGAGTTTGCGGTTGCTAATTTAGAACCTACGATTACAGCAAATGATTTATTTCAACGATGGGGAAGAGCTAATACTTTTCTAAGATTGATCTTAGTAAAGACATCAATCACTTAAGCAGGGGCGCTAGAACTAAAACTGAGGTGAAGAAGTGGGGTTTTGTTGATCTAGCAATAAACACAACTGCCAATGCGGAGCTGACGATGACACTGTGCAGAACAGATTAAAGTGTTCATTACAAGATGAACCTTGTTCCACCACTGACCTGTGTCAATTTAACGAGAATGCCAGACGGTGTGTGGAACTGTGAAAAACATCAACATAAGCAACACCGGAGGATTCGAATACGTACAGTAAAGACATTGGCAGATTTCAGTCTCTGAAAAAGACATCGAGAAAAATGCCTTCATGATACATGATGATAGGCACAATTTCTTGAAGACGCCGTTTGGGATAAAAAATTCTTGATCTGCTTTAGTGCATGAATTGAGAAAAACAGTGACTGGTTAAAATAACATCGAACCTTCATCGAAGATCTAATTATGGATAAGAACGACCGGATGCCACATTTGTAAGTACTAGAAACATACTGTTTGGCCGTCTTTGATAACCTGATTTGAGGGGAAGAACATCAAAGTTTGCATTCCAATAAGAATTAGTCAAATTTCTGAGATATTATATTAATTAGGATTGGATTACTATCAATGATGACAATTTAGAGAAGATTTGTACGGACCAATGATCTTCTTCATCGTATGGCAGGGTATCTATGATCGAGGTCAGACACCAGAAAAGGATGGGGACCAAGGGTTTATCCTTTTACCACCCCAATCTGCTGTGTTGCCAAATCAAATGCTGGCAGAATAGGGTTGAGCCAGCACCTTGTTTCGTCATCCAAAACTCTCAGACCCATTATTCCTCTAGGTGTACCGTGTGTGGGACATGTTAATAGAATGTGGTCTCCAGTTTGTTCACTAGCGTCACACTCGCGTTTTGCTGAAGAAGCAAGACCCTATTTGTGCATGGACCAACCGAAAAGCCCAACGCAAGTACGCAGGCGATTGAGTTGGACCCTAGCTATTCTGATCAAATTCATTCCGATGGGTCTTTTGCTGACCCTAGGAATGTAGACACCGAGCGCTGACATACTCTTGGAGTACTCTGTGCCCCATGTCAAGTTCGTCCATTGGGCAGCGCGGATGCCCAACTCAGATAACTTGTGCAGTAGTTTCCGCGCTGCAGGAATAAACGGGCGTCTAGATTTTAGTCTCTACTTGCTAGCAGCCTGCGGCTCAGTCAGCTGTCCATGCAGGATGTGGCCAGGGCCTAAAGAACTGCGATTAGCCAAGGAGAGTGTTGCTCCTTGGCGGCGAAGCTCAGCTGGCTGGATGCCTGAGAGAACAGGAAGGTTGTCCATTGGAGTAGGACGTAGGCATCCAGTGACAATGCGCAAAGCGTCATTAAGAACGCTGTCAATGAGGCGAGTATGCGCGCTGCGACACCAAGCTGGTGCGCAGTACTCAGCAGTTGAATAGATCAGGGACAAGGCAGCTGTGCGCAATGTCTTGGCACTAGCGCCCCATCCTGAACCCGCAAGTCGCATCAGTAGCGAAACGCGCATGGATAGTTTTTTGCGCAATGCCTCAAGGTGATGACGGTACGTGAGCGCTCTGTCCAGTTTCACACCGAGATAGGTCGGCACTGGGCAAAATGGTAAAATTTTTACCATTGTTCTTAACTTTTAGCTCACGCTTAGCCTCTCAATTGTGGAGATGAAAGGCTGCCGTCACCGTTTTAGCATGGCTGAGCTTAAGCCACCAATTTGGAGATATGCAGAAAGTGTAGTCATGTCTTCGCTCAAAGTTCTTTCCAACACTTTCCAATCTCCAGATGAATGAAGTAACGCCAAGTCGTCAGCGTAGGCATACTTCTTCGAGGTTATGAAAAACAGATCGTAGATGTATATGTTGAAAAGAAGAGGAGCCGAGATTGATCCCTGTGGAACACCATTTTTCAGGCGTCGGAGCCTGCTTGGCTTGCTGTCACCAGTGGTCAGGGTGAAGCTTCTGTTCTGAACAAGTTCCAAGATCATTTGGACCATGTGCCTGTCCAGTAGAAGTCTTAGCAGCTTGCAGATGAGACCACCGTGCCAGACAGTGTCATAAGCAGCTGCCAGATCAACAAACACGGCACTGGCCTTCTTTTTTGCCTCTAAAAATTCTCAATGTTTTGCGTAAGCAAAACTACTTGATCCACGGTTGACTTTCCATGTCAAAATCCAGCCTGTTCCTTTGGAAGCAAGGGGTCGACTACTGGTTCGACACAATTGTAGATCAGTCGTTCGAAGATCTTGTAAGGGACACAGAGTAAAGAGATGGCATGGTAGCTCTTTGGATCCTCTACAGGTTTTGAGGGCTTAGGGATCGCGACTATCAGCGCTCTTCTCCGGACTTTTGGAATTTTGAGTTGGCGCAAGCAGGAAGAAAGGAACCCACATTGCCAGAACTTCAAACCGGGGCCAGCATGGATCAGAAACTCATGACAAATAGAGTCAGGGCCAGGAGCTTGACCCAGTTTTAAGTGATGGAGGTCAACAGCAAATTTTCTTGGAGAAAAATCTTCCGAGATATTCATTGCACCAGGAGATGTAGCTCACCAAAGGTCAGACAATTTCTCCATAACGGAGCGAAAAATCTCTCAATTTGCACCCTCGTATTTCCCGTTTTTTACCTGCTGGCTAGCAATAGCATTTGCTGAAATGGGATATTTACGACGGGATTGTCGTGACTTACCAGTAAGATTGTTTAACGTATTCCATGCTACCGGCTAGAGTGTGAAAAGTCGATGTTCTGGACAACCTCAGACCATCAACTTCTCCGTTTCCTGTCAAACCTAGTAAGCAAAGCTGTAGCAGCTCTGCTAGATTCATGCCCTTCAAGGTATTGCAAGAATGTTTAGTAGAGGTTTTCACACTCCACATCCCAACATGATATGCGATCATTTCGTGGGCCACGTGGAATACACTTTTTCGCCACAGTGCTGATGGCGTTACAGACACACTGATATGCCTGATCCATATCAGGTGAATATAGGTGGCGGCAAAGTCCTGGTAAGTTTGTTTGTGAGAGTAATGTAAAAGGCTCCATTTGGTCTTGCGAAAATTTCATCGCTTAACAGGCTTGCTTGGTAGAGGACGAGCAAACCGGGGTGGAGTAATAAGCGAGGATCGATGTTGTGATCTTGGAAACTTTTCTAAGATTTGTCTGTCGGGTAAACAACAGTGTTAATCGATACTGACGAATGCAAGATCAGAGTTGGTACTTGTATTCCAGCGACCAGAGTGGAAGCTGGCGGTATCCTTTGGGTTATGGTGTCGGACAAGAATGTCAGTATTTGTCCAGTCAACAAGGCATTTCCCATTTGCACTGTTGGCATCATAACCGCAGTCAACATGCTGGCAATAAAAGTCGCCAGCATAGAGACAGCGATGTGAGAATACTGGGAGATCGGATACTTGCTGTCACAATTAAGTAAATTTGCATTAAAGAATAGTTTTACATATGTATAGAGTTGTAATCTGTTTGATTTGCCGTGATTATTTTATTTCTAAATCTGAATTGTTTGTAGCCCAAACTTCCTAACTGTTTAAAAAAAAACTTTTTTCTTTCGGATTTAAAATAGATTTGTAACTCACACGCCTTTCTGACATCACAATGGCTTTCTAGTGGTTCTTGTTTCTTGTGGTAGAATTTTTTTTTTAATATTACCGATTACGTAATTTATTAACGGTGCTTTTTTTTTGTGTCACGTTATGTTCTAGCAATTTCTAGAATATTTTCCGTCGTATGTATAAGGCGGCGAGATTTTATTCATTCAGAGAGACTGTAGTTCAGAGAAAGATAGCAGAGAGTAGCAAAAGGGCGTTGTTCTCTGGTGATTGTTCTACAGGAATTAAGCGATTATTTTGGTGGTTTTTAGTTTAGTTAGTCTCTGATATTTATTTATTGAAGTGGTTTAGTTCTGTGTTTTGGCAAGCAAAGGAATTCGAAGTTGGTAAAGTAGTTTTTGAATAAATTTGTTCTATTCTTGATCGAAAAGTGCGTGGGTTAAAGTATCTTGGTGGAAGCCATAAATTCCCTAGCTATTAAGTTGCACCCAAACTTAATTATTCGATCGATACTGCAAGTCGCGTCAATTTCAAGAAGTAAATTAAGATTGAAATACATTCAAAACTCTATTAAAGCGCGACACATGCAAACGAATAGGTGGAGGTTTGTAAACGTTGACAATCTTGTATCCATCAACGTCAACGCATAACCACTCAATCTGCAATGTACATGTAGGTGGAGATTGGTCGAAAAGGGTCCACTTCAATCGTTCGTGGACAAATGTAGCAAGACCATGTTTCCTGCTTAAGGAGAACCCACCCAGTTAGTAGTCCGGTAGAACTAATCTCTGTGCAGACATGCAGTGGGTCTCCTGGAGTAGGATGACGAGTGCCTCACGCTGTTCAGCAAGATGGTAAAGAATGGTCATCTTGCTTGCAGTGAGGCCTTTGATGTTCAGCTGAAGAATGGCAGGCCTTTGGAACTTGTTGACGATACGTTTTGATGCGTCGCCCCACCCTGAGAAGGGCGTTTGTCACTTACAAGGCCTTGCCAGAACATCGGTAACAGTAGATGCACTACCGTTTGGGCAGATTTGGTTTTGGTCTATCATACGAGTTCGGAGGACAGGCGTACTCACGTACCGGGATACCGGAAAGCATTTGCCGTCCAGTCTGGACCAATGATCAATGACGAAGAAGGGAGTGAGATGATTTGTAGGACTAGCAAACTATTACCTTGCTCTAATTATGTATTCCGTCGCTGCACCATTGAGCAATTTAATCGCAAAAGGTAATCTAATGAGTTTCATTGGGAGCAAGCCCGTAAGCTTTTTAACAATTTGCATGAGTGGTTGATCAAAAAGCCAATACTGAGATTACCTAACGGCGGTAAAGCATTTGTGTTACGAACTGAAGCATCAACCTGTAAATTTGGCGCTGCTCTCATGCAACTACACGATGAAATTCTATATCTGGTAGGAGCTGTAATGCAAGGAAGAAGCTGATATCTGCTGAAAGGAGACACTCTGCTCTGGAGAAAAAATTGTTTGCAATCGTGTGAGATGTAATCAAGTTCCAATCATTTTTGACTGGAAAGCCGTTTATATTACAGATTACAGACTGACCCCAGTCCCTGGCATGTTAAAATAACACTAAATAGGGTATCAACAAGTTAGAATTTGTTAAGTTCCATTACTGGTGTTTTTTTGTATGACATTCAATATTATTCTCAGGGGGGCAAATATCACGAATAACGATTTGTAACAGTTTAAAGAACTGTTATTTTACTGTCATACAATTAAGTGTGTATTTTACAAACTTGTCTACAACATTTTATTATTAAGATTGTAATTATGATGTAATATTAGCACGGTAAGGAATGGTCAAAATTTGTACTGATGATATAACAGTAAGTACCTTTATTGTTTTAACTGAAACCTTCTAAAGCATTTGAAACAGAGGTTCTTAAACTTTGTTTAACGCATCCCTCTTGACAATGTCAACAAAATTCTGTGCCCCCCATAGTAAGCCTTTTTTTACACACGCATTGTTTCCCAGCGTCCTTCATTTTTCCACAGTTGCTCTCCAAAAAAAAGGGCTTATTTTTGGAGACCAGTTTCTTCCAAGTGGTCGTTATTTTCCCTCCGAAATAACATAAGGACCTTTTTTCTTTTTGGAGATCTATTTCTTCCAATTTTGACAAAGCTTCTCAATCTCTGTTAGGTGGACCATGGCTCCGTAGCCCCGAGTCCCTGGGAAACCTTCCATGCGCCCCAGGAAAATGCGTACCCCACTTTAGAAACCCTTAATCTAGAATGGTTTTGCTTGGTACGAGTATACAACGAAAATTTTTAAAGAAATAGAGAAATAGATAGGTCGTATTGATGTATAACTGAACAGTTTATTCCGCGTACAACGTAATTGGTTGTTCTTGAAAGCGGTAACCGCCAAGTGGAACTGCTAGTTGCTATACTTGGTAGTGCATTTGAGGTAAAGTTTGTTGTCAATATATTTTTTGTTGTTTCGAAAAAGAAATGGTGTTGGTCTGCAGTCGATTGATTAGTTATTTGGTACTGAAATATCAATGTCTCAGTAAAGTGACGACGCGATGGCGTAGTGGTTAGAGCGTCCGCTTCGCAGTCGGTAGACCTGGGATTCATTCCCCTTGTCGAGTCATACCAAAAGACTTTAAAAAATGGCATCCGCAGCTTCCCTGCTTGGCGCTTGGCATTTAGGGGAGGTTGTGGAGAACAAGCCGGCAAGTTCGCTTGTTGTGTCCTTGGGCAAGGCACTTAACGGGACGCCTCCGTCTTTATGTGGAAGACAGGTGACCCATAAACCTCGAGAAAGGCAACTCCCAAGCGAGTGCGGACTTCCCGTCCAAAGTATAGCGATACAATTTGCTTTCTCGTCAATGGAGGATAAATATGGCAAATAAAACAAATAAAACAAAAACAAAACAAAGTTGCCGCCAGGCAGATTGTTTGAGAGTTACATTTTTTGCTTTCTCAATTTTGCTAGATGATTTGTTTGGAATCGATTTTTATTTATTTTAGAGGTACCATTTCTAACCCGAATTTTATTTGTCGGTACTTCAAAGTTGTTTGATGACTTTTTTGGAGATTGATGTTTTGTAGCTGTTAAACCTGCAAATACTCTCGTATTTTAATTGGTTTAAATAAACTTGGTGGTGGGCTAAAGCTTTTTCTTTGCTACTCCTATAGTGTGTGGTCGTATATCTCACCAGTTTATCTCAAAACTATCAATTTTTAATTTTTTCCTACCAGCATGCCTAGTCCCAGCTGCTCTCAATTTTTTGCTACTGTAATTACTATTTTAGACGGTACAGCATTAATTGCAACCGGTAGATTCCTCTTCCAGCATTGTTTTAGCATGGTGAGAGTTATAAGCGGTGGCGGATTCAGGATCCCTGGAGAACTTTAGATTGAAGGCGCCTATTTCTCACGGCGTAATGCTTATTCTCGCTTATTGAAAGTTAACAGGTTGACCTGACTCACGTCTACCAACCGCTCAACCTCGCGGTCTCATCTGACTATTATCTTTATTGCAGGATTTCATCGCTTTACTGCGGTCACACTTTGACGAATTTGAACGTCCTGGCCAAGACCATTCTTTAAGTATATCTTTACGGAAAAAGCGGTTTCAAGGAAGTACTACTTATTATGCAGACAACAATGAGCGTGGCACAAGAAAAAAATTTTAAAGCCGACAATTTCCTTTTCGTCATCAGCAAATTGATAAGTGTTTTCCTCCAGCTCGTTGGAAAGTAGAGCGATGTGTTAGACTATGGTTTTTTGATTTTCTTGCAAGATCAGAAAATCTCAACACACAGGAAGTGCATGCAGCGGCTCAGTATTTGATTAATATATACAATAAGGATCTTGTTAAGATGAAAAATAGACTAGCAAGGAATGCACAATGTTTAGCCTTCTTGTCGGACAGGGACTCAGTCCCACTTTTCAACATGTTGAGATTGTTTGAAGAAAGCATGCGGTGTAATTATAAGTCGAATGCACGTTTAAAACTAATAAAAAATTGTTTGCGATTTACGATAGGAAAAAAG
Organism: Trididemnum clinides; assembly: GCA_963675345.1. Taxonomy (NCBI): domain Eukaryota; kingdom Metazoa; phylum Chordata; class Ascidiacea; order Aplousobranchia; family Didemnidae; genus Trididemnum; species Trididemnum clinides. The sequence goes on along the minus strand of OY776285.1, from coordinate 44,151,790 downwards.
AGAACAAACGCGCTCTCCTTAACCTGCATTAAAAGCGATGACCTTTAAGACACTGGATTTACATCTATATCTGAAGATTTTGCTTTTCAAAAATCTCACAGATCGAAAGTTTGAGGTATTTATGCTATTTTTATTAATGGTTACTGTATGTTGTGTTTTGAAAGTTTTATAATAATGTGCAAGTGGATTGATTTATTGCAACTTAGAGGTAATGATGAACACACGATTCCGAAAAATATCAAGTTTAATTGTTTTTTTTAATTAGTGCTTTAGTTGGTGGTCTGCCGTTTTCTGTTGGCCCACACTTAATTAAGCAGCTAAAGGGTAGGTGCCCTTACAAGCTTGAGGCCCTGAAACAAGTGCTTTGTGTAAAAATTCAACACTGGTTACAAGACCTACAAGTAGATCCAATAACTAATTTTCTGATACATTTACATTAGTACTAATTAAAGAACGGACTGTTTGTTTCGGACGCTTGTACAAAAATGCACTATTACAGCTATGACATTTCAAAAATTATATTATGAAACCATTAGCGCTGTCAGGAACAAAACAAGCTTACAAATCCCAGATACATAGCTTAGGGGTTTGAGGGACAATTTAGCTTGAGCCGTCAAATAATTGTGGTGAAAGATACGTTTTCGACACTTTTCACAATTTTTTTTCCATGACTTATACACCCGTTTCAAGCAAAATCATGAAAAAAATTTAAAACAAATCAGTTTTTGCATATTTTCTAATTTATATTTTCCTCTTATTGGTACTCCCGATTACCAAAATGTCATTCCAAAATTGTTTAATGGTACACCCGTGAGCCGGCTGGTGGCTTTCACAGCTATTAACAAAAACGCCTATAACGGATCAACTTTTTACAAAGTTAATAAATAAAAGAAGAGCAAAGATGTTTCAAAGGTCGATAAATAAGTAGGCCTGTAATTGATTATACAAGTCGACAAGTCAATAATTAGTGTAAGAAAACAAAACAAAATTAAAGTTTTGGTACCGGTGTAAAGAATTTCTTATTATTTACCCACAATGATTGTTACCATAAAATTGTATTCTGTAAATGTTTATTCTATTTCAGAAATCAGAAGGGTTCTATATTATTTGAAAGACCATATTACCCTATGATTACGTATTGAGCCAAATGTGGGCCAGCAGTTACATAGTGCGCGTGTGGTGTAAAACGAAATTAAGAAAAGTGCGAGATTTATTGCTTGCGTATTGCACTATAGGTCTCCCATAGGAATTTTCGTCTAAACTGCATGTATGCAACTAGAGAAGTACGCTCATCTAATCTCGTGGCCGCAGCAAGCACCCTACGGACGTAAAAAGACAAGGAATGCTTTCGCAACGATAAAAACAGCTTATATACCTATACGGGGGAAACGTGTTAAATCACCAGGCGGCGCCGGAAGATATTAACCAAAGCATCTGACATTTTCTTTATCACATTTTTGCATTGTTTGACAGCTATACTACTCTCGGCTTAAGTTTATTTCAGAAAAAAAATGGACTATTTTTGTTCATCTTACTGAATTTCTGCCTAGCGGTTGAGGATCAGTGGTTCTATTCATCACTTCTATCGACTCTGTGGATCGAATATATTAAGTGCAATTCAGTTTGTGTACCGTCTGTCTTAAATCCTCCGAAACTTCCAGGTGTATTTACCGACTTTGCGATGATGTCACAATCAAAGATAGTTTTCAAAAATCCCGCTTTTGGATTGAGGAAAGCAGTTTTCGGCTTTGCCAAAAACTTTTTGAGGGTTAATCGATTTCCTTTAAAAAAATGGTACTTTTGATTTTGGAACGACAAATGGGTGTGTCAACAACATATTAACTTTTTTTTACCGTTCTCACAAATATCAGTTCGATGAAGCCGGCTGAACCGATATTTTTAAACTTGACAATACTGATGGGGGCGCTGCTATTGTAATAACTTAACGGTAATTGCTTCATTATGAGTTTGTTTTCTCGTTGCCTGGCTGCATTTTTGCAGAATCAAGCAACATGCGTCCAGACAGAAGCGTTAGCTCATACAGATACGAAAAAGTGGTAAGTAATGGGCTTAATATTTGAAAACTTAATCCCGAAAATATATATCAGTTGCTTTGACGCTCTTCCACAACTTTGACATGCTTCTTATGAAAATTTGTTAAGTGGTGAAAGCAGTGCAAATAAGACGTTGCCAGGGGCTCGAGAAACTTGCAGACATATAGTGGCTATGCGCAACCCCCAGCAAATGTTTTTTGATCAATTGCGTTTCGAAAACGATAGTTTTATTTCGGAAAAAGGTTTGGCTACGTAAAAGAAGATAAACTTTTATTATTCATATTTAAACAACAATTCATTCAGTAAAGCCGGCTAGGTAGGCTGAACTGATATTATTAACGTCGACATCACTGATGGGGAGCCTTGCCGGGCGACGCCTGCTAGTAGGGTATAAAGATAAAGCAACCAAAGAACGAATACATTCAGTGTGGTTAAATTAAGATGTAAACTTTTGTACCTACCATATTGATTTGGGCATCCATTTAAATAAAAAGTAGTTAAATCTTTTTTTGTCTTTTTTGCTCGCTCCTACCAAAACTTTACAGCACACACGCTAGCTTCCTTGCCACACTGCAATCAATCACCTTGACTTATCAATTTGAGTGCAACAGTATAAACCCTGGAACCACAACGCCGGAAGATTATTTCGCGGTTATGTGGATAGCCACGTGGTTCCTACTTAAGCAACGCGGGCCCGCTCTCCACGCGTCAATAACTGAAGTGCTTGGTCTGACTTCTTGAGTGTACGATTGTGCTCGCTCTTTGGAAATTTCCACTGTAGAGAAAAGTTTGTGATTTTGGGAGAAAATCACCCGACGTTATGGTGACTGTGAGATTTTTTACCCGGGTAATATTCTGCCTATATTGTAGTGACCGTATTATTTTGCGAGACCTTACGTGTGTTATCTTTTCCATTTTAAGTATATGGTGATTATAACTGTAACAATAATACATATTAATGGTAGACCCACGCCAAAGTTCAGCGATAATGAATGTATATTATCCAGCATGTTGTCAGAGGCGACTTTTGGGTACCTACCATGGCATATTGCAATAACTCTATTAAGTACCCAGGTTAATAAGGTTCTACCCAAGTTGTTTTAGAATTGACTACAACAGCAATTAAAATTTTTGAATGCTATGTAGAGTTGGTTCGATAGTGCTGCAGTTCATATCGATAAACTCTGCTACTGCAAATGTTCAGAATTCACATTATTAATAATAGCAATAAAACGTAAATTGTGGTCTACGACGTTTTGTGACTCAAAGTATTTCTCAACCGCTTAAAAGCATAATGGGAAATTTCTTTGCCAGGCCACATTTTACTTTCGTTTGTTTTGTTACCCATTAAAAAGTTATTGTCCAGGTTTAGAGCAGAACAGTTTGTGTTACTAGCATTAGGGGACTGTTTGCGCTCCTCTGTTACTTTTACTGACAGAGGCACTTCCGTACTCCTCTCTTCGGTTTTTGCTGTTTAAGCTCGTGCTCAATTTCATATCGGTGAAAATGTTGCTTTTTGATTTATCTCCAAATTTTATTAAAAAAGATGTCGGAGTCACAGAGGGGTTTGTTGGTTGGTTTATCCCTCCTCTTCCTAGGGAAGGAGGTATGGTGCGAATGGCAGTCCAGGTTCACACCGTCAACTTAATTGAATTAGGCTGGGAGGAAAGTTGCAGCCCAATTCGAACCAGTCATGAATGCAAATGCAGACAGATTGCAGACTGGTAGCCCCCCACCAGCATGGCGGACTGCCATTGGTTGAAGAGCCGCCCCTTACGACATGCTGGGTGAGCAGCTTCACCATTCTAACCAGGTGAAGGAAGGGTACCAAGGAGTCTAGCATCGTCAAATAGTTGATTGTGGCTGGAACAGCGTCAATTGTAGATCGAGGTTCCCTGATTGCATTCAACCTTGACAGTTGACGTCTTACTGCTATCGAATAAAGATACGATTTCGAATTCTAGTCGTATCTACACCTCGTGTAACAGCAACTATCTAGCATTCATAATGTCTCATTGTGCACTTAGCCACAGCAACTGGAAGCCAAAAAACCAACAGCTTGCCAACAAATAACTGGAAACAGCGGTATGTTTTTACCTTTTCAACACCATGGAGGGAAACTTTACTTCATAACAGCTTCAACACTGTTTCAATTCTAAAAATTGCTTTGTCTCAAATAAATGCTAAGTTTTAGCAATGGTATCTTTTCTTTCTATTTTTTACATAAAATATAGATTCTGCTTTCCCAAAGTCCCTCATTATTTTACCAACTTTAACAGGTTTGATTTTCAACTAACACATATAAACTATAAGCTGCCCTTCAAGAAAACTACACCATTTTTTTGGGACAATATTCATCTTTTCAACGAATATAAAACCAAACTTAGATGCAGTTTGATTTTTCTATTTATTAATGCTTTCAAGAAGTGGGCTTGGTTTTAATGGTTTAAAGTGGTCTTTACTTCTGAGTTTGTACGAGGCTAGGAAGTCGCACCAGTTTTCTAACTGGGCCGTTAAACTCTTAACACTTGCTAATGAAAATATTCAATAAGTCTATAACATTTGCTCAGCCTACTTTTGCATCAAAATCTTGTCGAGAACTGTAAACCCCTATAACTCCAATTTTCAGCATATTTTCCCATTGGTTTCAGTAAAAATTTATTTTGAGGAGCCTAAATGAATTGAACCCGGACTTGTTCGTCGCGTTTACAGAAACGGTTTTATCCACTAAATTGTCTATGGTAAAACAGTTACCACGTATATTTGGCAAAGATAAAAAAAGAAAAGCTGATCAATTACTCAAGGTAGCTTTGCTCAGATGATTATCTGTCGTACGTTTGATTTAATGAGTATTTGCTGTAAACGCACAACGAATAATAATAAATATTGAAATTGATTTTGAATAATGAGTCTAATTCTCCCCTTAAGAGGTAAAATTGCTCGAAAAATGTCTCAGTTATTCCTTGGGCGGCCATATCTCCCCAATTGAAGAATCGTGGTTTTGATAGTTATTATGTAGACTTAAGAATATACTTTGTGCAGAGCATGCAATCACCCAACACTAGACGATAATAAAAAAATATGACAATGAAATCGTTAAGAAGTCATTCAACTCATCGAACAAATGAGGAACATAGAGTTTGGGAGACGATGAACTGACATTTCGGTCTTAAGAATCAGCAGTTACCCTTGGAAGTTGCTGTCAGAGGTCGAGCAACCATAGTTTGAACCACAAACATTAGGTCCAAATGCAAACTTTAATTGCTTTAGCTTGTTGATACTTTTCGTCTGGTTCTTTCTATAGCTGATGGGTGAGAAAAAACAAGACTAAACTGTGACGACTTGTGACGACGTACGGTACTCATTTTGGCTACTCTTAATTCTTTTTGTTTAATCTTTGGTCCAGGCTATGAGAGATTGCCAGCAAAGCCAGCGAGATGTCAAAGGTCGCTAAATCGAGCTACTTTCGCGCTAGTGGTTCGGTCTTGACCTCAACTTTTTCTTACGTGAGTGGTTAGAATCAACAATAAAAACGATTTGGTTCCGCGTTTTATTTCAAAAAACAGATTAATGAAATTTCCAAAGTACAAGTTAACTCTTTCGCTCCCGCGATCATCGATTGATGATCTCGTGTTTTCAGTGTTTACCTCAAATTTTGTTAAATTGAGTTACAAAATTAGTTTACTAAAAAATCGATTTGGGACTTTATTTTTCATCCGATTTTCATAAAATTTTCGAAAGATCACGCTTATTTCCTCACGCATCGGATGATGTATAATTTGTACCCTAATTCTTGGATTTTTATACCCAAAAACGGTTAAAATGACCAAGAACCCAGTTGCAGACGACAAAATCGGCCAAATTCTCAGCACGTGCCAACAACGCTAAAATCAAATTGAGATTACATCTTTACCACAACATCAAACCCTTTATCATTAACACAGTCTGAAAACTACTCTTTTGAGGCATCATTTGACAAAATTTCAAGCGATAATGATAAATTTTACGTTTTTGAATTTCCAAATGTTTTAGGGGTCTCAAAACCCCCCCAAACAAATTTCAATGGTAAGTAGATAAAAGTAAATTTAGTGCGTAAAAAATATGATAAGTTGCTAAATATTGGTCTCATTTGAAAGCTTAGGATATTTGCTTTCCAGCAATATATAACTTTAAACAGTTTAGACTAAATGGTATATGATATTTACTGATCAAAAATTGGTACTGTGCATCATGTCAGTTCAAAACCCCCAAAACTTTTTGACTTACCTTCACTAAATTATAATTTGTAGAAAAACTACACCCTATAAAAAGATATAATAAATTGCAAATGTTTCAACAATAAAGTCGTCATTTTGTATCAAATTTCCAAGGAGGCAAGAAGTGAAATACAAGTTTGAAAGCTAGCAGAAATTTGGCTTCTCTAAATCAAAGTTTGCTGTATCCCCCTTGTTTCTCAAGAAATGGAAAGGGTGTAAACAAGCGGCTGTTTCATTGTCAGTGACAGCATATTCTATTTAAACTTGATATTTTCTGAATCTTGAAGAAATTCCCTGTTCAAAAATACATAATGTTACATGGTTTAGACTAACCTGTAGCAGATAATAACTGATCATATTTAAGGTACTGAATTTAACTACCAAAATTTGGTACCGGTCGGTACCGGTCAAAAAAAAGGTCATGTGCCTCAGAAAGTAACAAATTGTAGAAAACCTAAGCTTTTAGGTAAGTTTTGAGTGATGTACCTTGAAAGCTTATGTCTGTAGTGATTACGTGCTTATTTGATTACGTGCTTATTTGATTTTGCTTTGCTTTGTATTGACTGTAAATTATTTGGCTTTATTTTAATATCACCAATCAGTATTTCCCATACCTGGTGTTAAACATCAACGTTAGCATTTGGTGTGGGAAATTGCATTGCTTTCACATCAACTTTATCAAAACTCCCAGTGTTTTATCGTGTCACGTGATTCGTGTTCGCATTTATATATGTTCGCATTGCTTATGATTATTATTGCTGGTCAATCATTCGCTTTGCTCATGCTTTGAATCAAGTTACTGCTGCTTTACTTGCTTTGCCCTCATGGCTCATTTTCCGTTAATATATTTTATTGACTGTCATACCGAGTGAGGAATAATACTGTATAGTAAACTAACGAACCCAGGACAACTGAGGAATAAAACCGAACAACAATAACGAACTCACAACATTGGTTTTTTTTTTTTTTTTTTTTTTTTTTTTTTTTTTTTTTTTTTTTTTTTTTTTTTTTTTTTTTTTTTTTTTTTTTTTGACAGTTAATAAAATATATTAACGGAAAATGAGCCATGAGGGCAAAGCAAGTAAAGCAGCAGTAACTTGATTCAAAGCATGAGCAAAGCGAATGATTGACCAGCAATAATAATCATAAGCAATGCGAACATATATAAATGCGAACACGAATCACGTGACACGATAAAACACTGGGAGTTTTGATAAAGTTGATGTGAAAGCAATGCAATTTCCCACACCAAATGCTAACGTTGATGTTTAACACCAGGTATGGGAAATACTGATTGGTGATATTAAAATAAAGCCAAATAATTTACAGTCAATACAAAGCAAAGCAAAATCAAATAAGCACGTAATCAAATAAGCACGTAATCACTACATGTCCATAGCATCATTTTGCGACCATTTCTAAAAAAATTGGTAGAAAATTAAATCTGTAGTGATCTTTGAGGTGAGGATATCTCTTTAATTTTGAAGACAACTGCCCCCCAGTTGGGGGGTTAATTTGCATAAAATTTGCATATTCAAAAAAAATTTTTTTTTCTATTTGAAATCCTCAAGAAATGTAGATTTCAACGATATATCACACTTAATGTAGAAGTAGACAGCTGAGAAATGATTTACAAACAAACTTGAGGTACATAATCATGATTAATTATGATTGATTATGACAGTTTTTCGCGCTGCCACCTTAGGAATATTTTTTTTCGCTTTTCACGCGGGAGCAAAAGAGTTAAAATTTTGTCGTTGTCCAGTAGACCACGTCGTGTTGCAATTCAGATAATTCTCGTTTATGCAATTGTCGTATGGTAACAAGAAGGGAAGAAAGGGGGCAAGCATGTGATGGCTGGCGTTTATATACTGATGGGAAAAATGTAAGATCAATAAGACGTAACGCATGATGTATCGGATGACTTAACACATAGATAGTTCTAGTTAGTTCTAGATAGTTCTAGATAGATAGTTCTAGATCTACTTAACACATAAATAGTTCTAGTTCATGATGTATCGGATGACTTATACACATAGATAGTTCAACCGGTGCGATGGTGTAGTGGTTGAGCGTCCGCTTCGCGGTCGGTAGACTAGAGGTTCATTCCCCTTGTCGAGTCATACCAAAAGACTTTAAAAAATGGTATCCACAGCTTCCCTGCTTGGCGCTCAGCAATTATGAGAGGTTGTAGAGAACAAGCCGGCAAGTTCGCTTGTTGTGTCCTTGGGCAAAGCAGTTAACAGGACGCCTCCACCTTTATGTGGAAGACAGGTGGCCCAGACATCTCGGAAATGGCAACTCCCAAGCGAGTGCGGACGTCCCGTCCAAAATATAGCGATACAATTCGCTTTCTCGTGAATGGAGAATAAATATGAACAATACATAGATTCAGCAACAGGTGATCAAATGAGTTGACTTCCAATAAGATTGACAAACTGAATTACAAGGGGAATAAATTTGAAGAAACTTGTTTCAAATATAACAGATCTGACACTTAGAAAAATCAGTTTAACTTGGTTTATTTTACAGTGCCCAATTTACCTTAAAATTTATAAAATATTATTAATGATATTTAAACGGTTCAGTGAAGGGTTGATATCACGTTTCTTGCAATACTTCTTTCCTGAATTACTTTTTGTTGATGGAGAAAAGAGCCGTAGAAAATTTTGAATTTTTTGAAATAATTTTCGAAAAATGATTGTGATTCAGTAAGAAAATGATTTCAAGAAAGGATTGGGTTTTGTTTAAATTATTATGGAATCATCCTAGTACAGTTTTTTAACCACATATCACTTCAAGAAGAGTTAATGAAACAATTTAAATGTTGGTCACGCCTAGTTTGTGTAATGAGGTATGGACTATGTCGTGTAATATAAACAGATATTCCACTTCACACAGTTTTAGTTATAGCAGGTAAAAAGTAAAAAACGACTCTCCTGGTCGATTTTAATACTTAGTTGCAAGCTTTCTTAATGAATGCTCACTTCAGGCGTAATAAGTGAAAAACTAATGAACTGAAATTACCGGTAATACAAATGGTAGTAATGCAAGAGGCTAGAGATGCACTAAGCAAAACTGCAGACAGTGACACTGTTTCGACCTATCAGGTCTTTTCAGTGCAGTTGGTGATCGACAAGAGCTAGAGGCTTTTAATAAAGTATAGCTTAGACTGCCACACTTGCGGTATCTATACTAGATCCACTTGGTGGAAGGTCTGTCAGTACTCTGGGAAGCCGTATCACTCGTGAATGAGTGGCGATTGTCGCAGTTGCATTAAGTCTAGCAACTGCTAGAACAATAGTGCTGTCAAATGACTTTGGCTTCTTTTGGCTTTTGGCTTCTTTGATTTTGGGTTCTTTCTGTCAAATGACTTTGACTTCTACTTAATACAAATGACTTTGGCAATACATATAACATAGAATACATGAACTATAATGTAACAAAACAATATTGTTATGATAGACCTATTACATGTATTAGGCTTACTCAGGCAATTAGAACTGTAGGCCTACTGGTAACTTATTTGTGGGGTGTAAGGTGAAGTAAAGTAAGCATCAAGTAACTGCATGTTTAATGCTTAAAGCATTAGGTATACTCTGCAAAACCACTGTTTGTTTCAAAGCTTGTACTCAGGACCAAATTTAATACTGTTAACGACTTCCAACAACATGTTTAGGACTACAAGTGGCTAGGTTAAACTAACTAAAAAGTGTTAAAAACCTTAACTAAGTACTTCATATCAAACAGTGCCAGTATTCTAAACATTTCATTAATATATATTTTTATTAGCTTTTTGCATAGAGATTAACAAAGATGGAATAAAAAATGAAGGAGTTCTTAGTTTTTGTTAAAAAAAATAGGTCCCATGTTATTGCAGTAATTTTTTCATTTCACTCCCCCCACTAATTGGGCTATTTTTTGATGTTTTCCGACAGTCTTAAAAACAGTCACAAAAATACAGGTCAAGGGGAGACCCCCTCAGGCAACATGACTTTATAACTCAAAAACTATCGATTTGCGACGGTTTTCAGGGCCAGCTTCATACTAACCCCAACCTTAAAGCAAAATATGCATAAAGGTTCATGAAAATAGTTCATTTTTCAAATGTAACTGTGTAAATATCTTAAAAACTATTGATTTGTGATGGATTTAAATACCATTTTCGTTTTCAGCAGCCAAAACTACATCAGAAAACATTGATGTAGTAGCTGAGATCGTGGGGGGGTGTTATACTAAAAAGCCTTGCTCTAGTTGCTTATGTGTGATTTGCTAAAAATTTGTACTTTTCCCTTGATAAATTTCTGTAACTTCTCTCAAAAAATTTTTCAAGAAAATATTCTATCCTAATATACACATATGTGGTGTCTAAATTACACGACATAATTTGAAAAAAATATTGTTTTTTATGATTTGAATTTTTTTGTAAATATGTAACAATTTTTTTTTAGCAAGTGGCTATTTTGCTGTTGATGGCATTTTACTTTTTTGGGCTATTTTGCAGTCACGACATTTTACCGTTGGAGACTATATCATCATAATTATTCTTGTGTGTTTATATTGCCGTAATTGCTACTATTCAGCCAGTGATGCTATGGTGTAGTGGATAGTTTGCTGGTCTTGAAATGCTATGGTTGTGGGTTTAAATCTCAGCTGGCAAGGCACTAAAAAAAATGGCAGTGTACACTATAGGAGCAGTCCCGGTATGTGAATGTACTGGGTGGTGTACACTGCAAGGAAGTGTACAGGGTGGAGGAGTGGACACTGAGGGTGCAAATATTTTTAATTGGTTATTAAAATTGACCAATCAGAAACAACTAAAAGTCACATGTTCAGTATGTCATTAAAATTGACCAATTAGGAATAACTCACGGCAAAATAGGCACTGCCTTTTTATGTTCATAATTGCTACAATTTTTGCAGTGACACTGTGGTGCATGGATAGTGCAGCTGCTGTGAGATGTAATGGTAATACAGTAATGGGTTGAAATCTTTGCTGGCAGGACACATATATGACAGTGGTTATAAATAGGCATAAGGGTGGGTATAAATAGGCATAGTGCAAGCATATTAGAGGCACAGCAGGCATAGTACCTTTCAAAAAAATTAATTTTAAATGTTATGAATTTAGATTAAGCATTGAGTGATACAATGAGATTTCACATTAAAAACTTTTGTCACAGTGTTACTCTCACTATGCCTACAATGCCTCTACTATGCCTGTACTAAGCCTATTTGTAATCACCGCAGGCATAGTAGGTATAGCACAGGCAAGTAGGCATAGTATTGGCATTGTAGGAATAGTACAGACACAGTAAACATAGCACAAGAATAGTATGGGAGTTGTGCGACTGAAAACCAGTCGCACCTATATAACAAAGTCTTACTTTCCTTCCAAAGAAATTAATTTTAAATTTGATTAGTTTAGATAAGCATTGAGTGGATACAATGAGATTTCTCACTAAAGCTCTTGTCACCATCACTGTGCCTATGATGTTTGTACTATGCTTATGATATCTGTGCTATGCCTATGATGCCTGTACTATGCCTATTTATAACCACCCCTTATATGAAGGCAATGTGCACTGGAGGAACAGCCAATATATGTCAATGTAGAGGACAGTGTACAGTGTAGACTGGGAGTGCAAATATTTTTTAAATTCATTGTTAACATTGATCAGTCAGAAATCACCAAAAGTCACCATGTACACTGAAAGGAAGTGTACAATGTAGATTAGGAGTGCAAATATTTTAGGTATCGTATGTCAATATACATGGGTTTCCCCTAGAAATAGCAGGCAAAGCGTCTGTTAAAAGCTTGCCAGAGTGCAAAATCATGGCAAAAAATGTTACAACACTTACAACTGTGAAAACCAAGTGATAGCCAATATTCAATGAATAATGTAAAGTATAATTTACAAAATGTCAAAGTAAAACGCCACACTTGGATTTTGTATTTTGATGGTCTTTTGTCATGGCCCCATCTTGAGAAAATGGTTGGATATAAAAAACTTCAATAACTGCATGACCAAAATAGCCTATAGGAATAATTTGGCTGCCAGAAATTTCTTCACAATGTGAATTCATCATAGTAATTTAGTCATGTATCCCCAGCGTAGATCAGGGTTTAGAGTTGGGTTAAGAGTTGGTCAGATTTAAGGTTAGGTTTAGTGTTAAGAGTTAAAATTACAAATGCATGTGATGAATTTACCATGCGATGTAATTACTGGCAACCCCTATTTTTAAGTTTTAGAGGACTTTATATTTGTGAAATTCAAAAGCAGTTGTAGTTTGAAAATTTAATATTATGTTAGAGTTAGTGATGTTGTGGTTGGAACTGATTTTAAGGCCACATTTGCGAAAAGAAAGTGATTAGATTAGAAATTGCAGAAATACATGCTTATTTGCCCACTAAGAAATGGATGAATGCATTCTACCATAACCTGATACGATATTGTCGTGAGTTCGTTAGTTTACTGTACCGTATTATTCCTCGATAATTTCCTCACTCGGTATGACAGTTAATAAATATATTAACGGAATGTGAGCCATGAGGGCAAAACAAGTAAAGCAGCAGTAACTTGATTCAAAGCATGAGCGAAGCAGATGATTGACCAGCAATAATAATCATAAGCAATGCGAACATATATAAGTGCAAACACGAATCACGTGACATGATAAAGCACTGGGAGTTTTGATAAAGTTGATGGGAAAGCAATGCGATTTCCTATACCAAATGTTAACGTTGATATTTAACACTAGGTATGGGGAATACTGATGGTGAGATTAAAAATGAAGCCAAATTAAATTAAAAGCAAATATGCATGCAATCACTACAATATCTTCATTGTTTTTTCTGCTGTAACTCTGAGGGTCCCCCCAAAGTAATGAACAATATTATTTTGCTTTTGCTTTTAATAACTAGACTCACAGGATACTGAATAGTTTTCCACACACATGCTAGCTTTTAATTGCTGTTTGAGGGTTAGTTGTTAGGAAAGAGTTTTTACTGAATATTTCAACAGGGGTAGAATGAAAAAATCGGTGCCACCAAAAATCGCACCGGTGTGATGGGTGCAAAAAAAACTGCACCAGTGCAAAAATAATTGCATCGACCAAACCAGTGCGATGTGCACAACTGCAAGCACATTGGTGCGATGGAAGGCGCACCATAGCAGAATTACTGTATATGGCTTTACAATTATAATTATATACTTTGTATTATAATTTATCATAAATAAACAGAAGTTCAATACTTTTAGACTTTATACTGGTTGAAGTTGGCCTAATACTGTAGAAACTGTTTATATACATGATGAGGGATGATTCAATTGGGTCTTTGAGTGCAATTTTTCAAAAAGTGAAGAAAATGTTACATATAGGTAAAGATATATTACTTACAGCTGACGTAAAAGGGATTAATCATCCAATATTACCACAGCCTATGCAAAACGTAGTGGCATCCTAACGCAAAATTTGCCAATAAAAACCTACGTGATGTAACTTAGTTGACAAGACCACAAACGATTTTGAGAAACGTTCTGAAGAAATGTTTAGCCCATCTTTGACTGTAGCAACATCTTGTTCCAGTAAAAGAGTATCGGTGGTTATAAATAGGCATGGTACACAGGTACAGGTATAGTAGACATAGTATAGGCATAGTACAAGCATATTACAGGCATAGTAGACATAGTACAGGCATTGTACAAGCATAGCACAGGCATAGTACAAGCATAATACAGGCATAGTACAAGCATAGTACAGGCATAGTAGGCATAGTAGACACAGTGCAAGCGTAGTAGGGTCATTCCATGCCAAATGAGCAAATGGGTTACACCACATCTTTCATATTTTAACCAAATTTGGCACAGTTGTAGATCTCACTGAAACATTAAAAACAAAAAAAAATTTTTCGAAAAACTCCCATTATTTTGGGAGTTATTGTCATTTCAAAAAACGCTATTTTTCGTCATTCCGCTTCAGTGCACATGCTTGATATATTTATTAAATTTTTATTTTCTCGGCTTGTGGTCATAGGAAATTGCTGAAAATTGCTATGCATATGTTTTAAGACCCAAGGAATTCAAAAAAATGGTTTAAAAAGTGGTAAAAAAACTGCTTCATATGATAATAAAAGCTTTCAATTTGTTTCTTACATTTTTGGGGGCCCAACTTCACGGGCCTATAAAAAAAATGGGTATAAAATTTAAAAGCTAAAATTCACCAATTATATTCTTAGACTAATACTCTTTCATGCCAAATAAAAAAATCTAATTAATATTGACACCTACTATAATTTTTTTTTCTTCAAGTGGAACACAATTTTTTTTCAAAAGAACATTAAATTTATTAGTACAAGCAAAATAACACAAAAATTATGAAAAAAAGAAGTATGAAAGGCATGATGCATATCAACCAGAGTTTCATCTAAAAAAAATTCAAGCTACACAAATTTTGCTTTATAATGAGTGCCAGCAAAACTTTTAAGGTTAAGCACTAAATCTCAAGTTTGATAAGTGTATGAAGTATACATTATAGGATTCTAAAACATTACTTTAACAAGACATCAATTGCAAAAATAAGATGGCACTACAGTGAGCACTGATATCAGAAACTACAAAGCATTTTTAGAAGGAAAAAATTTATACTCACAAAATGGTAGGACAAAATACAAGACAATGTAATTTCTACAAAAAATCATACTTTGAACACCAAAATACTTACAAACATATGCACAAAAAATGGTTACAAAACAAAAATACTGGACAAAGTAGTATCTACAAATAATCAGCTAATCATTACATATTCAACTTCAGTTTACTTTTAAATGTCTAATGTTAATGGAAGCTCTATATATCACAAAAAAGAAGCAGTCTAACACAATGCAGCACCAAACGAACTCACTAAACCCTGTTTAGCTGTTTAGTTGTTAATGTCAGAAAATACTGACTGTATTTTACTAAAATCCTTATGTGAAATTCTGTATTGTCGTCCACTTGAAGTTGAAGGCATGCCAATACTGAGCAGAATATGATTGTATGGGACATAGCATAGATCTTCTCTAGAAGGCCAGAAAAAAGATCTTGCAGGGCCATGAGGGTGCATGAATTTCACTTCTGCATCATGTTCTTCATCATTCACTGACATCACCATTCCAATCCACCAATTTTTATCATATAAGCAGGCCACGTAGTTGTGAGGAGTTGGTCTAATGATAATATGTTGCTTCCCAAAGTTAAACACAAGGTCAAAATGATCTTGCCAAGAGACCCTCTTGATGCCAATTTTGTTGTCACCTAATGGAATAAAATGATGGAAATTTCTGGTTCCTGGAATGGGTTTATCAGCTATCTGGAAGCGCTTGTTCATGATATTGCGGACCTGTTCCATGATTTCTTTGGAAATGAATATAAAGTCAATTCCGTTTATGTTTTCCTTGCAAAACTCAAATAATTGTGCTGGGATTAATATCTGGTCATTATAAGGTCGTTGCAGACTTACTTTGGTAACTGTACGCTTGATAGTCCCTCCAATGCCATCACAGGGTGATTTGCCATGACTAGTGGCAAAAAATATCCATTCTGCTGCTACATTGAAATCTGCTGAGTGGTTGCACAAATTTAAGAAATTTTTTCGATTTTTGTATTGGGCTGCACATTCATCAGAAAAGTACATTATTTTTGTCAAACTTTGTACCTTCTCTTGGACATGTTGTATGCATTCTTTTTGTATTTGATAAACCATTGGCACATCATGATCCATGTCATCAGATATAATGCAATAAGAATGGCATTGAAGGGAGGCATTTACATAATAATACATACAAACAGGATGCAATGTTGCCTGTGATGTATTCCAGTGATAAGACTGAATCTCATCTTGAACTGTAAAGGCAAAGTTTTCTGCAAAATCTAACAAAAGAATGGCTGTGTTTGGTGCAGTGTTTTCTTTCAGTTTTCGTAGATAGCTTGATTGTTGCCTGGCAATGTATGAATGTGTTGTTAGCTTTTCCAAATTATCAATTACCAAAGGAACAAATTCTTGCACTGGTGTTGTTACTTGTGAAAGTGTTGACCGGTCTGTTGTAGTCCACTGTTTGTATGTTATTTCAGTGTCATCATCATCATATTCACCTACTATATCAAATAGGTGCTCTTTTAGAATATCAGATGATGGGCATTCACTGCATCGATGAATCATGCAATCTCTGTTGTCTGCATTGCAAACTAAGAGTTTCATCATATCCTTGTGGTCTTCTTTGGTGTTGAGTGAATTTATGAGCAGCTTGGTATTTTGGTGAATGGTGCAAACACACACAGCATGTGTACCACTGGCTCCAGCTATGACACACCATTTGGGCCGTAAGCTGCAAAAAGAAGAGAAACCTATCTTGGCTGATGGATATCTGGTCTTAAATGTACAGAACAGTTCCTTTAAATTATATAACACTAAACGTTTTTGTTTATGTACATTCCTACTCAGGCTGACACTGCCCTTTTTACCAGGCATTATTCTGGTGAATTCTTCATCCTGATAGAAGTTTATTACAAGCTGTTTCGTTTCTTCACTTAATGCTCGACCTTTCTTCTTTTCAGGTTTTGGCAAAATTCCTTTCTTTTTTTTTAGTTTTCTTGCCTTTTTCACTTGATGATTGGTAACCCCAAAACGTTGTGCTGCTTTTTCTACTGACCAGGTGTCAGGGATCAAAGTAAGAAGCTGTAGTTTGGTGAATTTGTCTGCTGATTGCATTTTCTCAGCAATGGCTTCCCAAAGTCGATCTGAATGTTCAATTTTTTCTTTGTCATCTTTTGTGAGGTGATCATGTTGTTTTTCACAGATCTCAACTGATCTACTTTCCTGGTCTATTTTGCCAAGAAGTATATTTGCAGTTTTCAGAATTTTGTGACGAGCTTCAGCAACTTGCATCTTCTTACTTTTACCATGTTGTTTCAAGGGTGATACTGAGCAGAGCTCAAACGATGTGTCCATCACAGCAGCATCCATAGTTGAATCAGTGAAAGATTCTGTCTCACTCTCTGTAAATGTTGATGTACTACTACTGGTAGTGTCATCAGCACTTAAGGCTTGTAATGAACGCCAACATGCTCGGCAGATCTTTTCACCTGGTATGAAAGTTTTTCCACTTCTTAAAGCCCATCTATCAGCTTGAAGTATAGAAATGCTCACCAAACCTGCTTTGACAGGCTTTTTATGTTTGACAAACGGATCACAACACTTTCTACACTGCAAATGATATTTTGACAAGTATATCATATGATGATGTTTGCAGATATTCTTAATCTCATTTCTTGCCATTGAGGTTCTGCGACAGATAAGTTGAACATCCTGGCCTGCAAGTTCACCAATGTCCACAAACCCAGTGCTTCTAGCAAAATGAATTTTGTGGCATGTCTCATCCAATTTTCTTCCAATATCACATTGTTGCAGCAAACTCATTTCAATTGTATTTTATAACCACTGTACCAATAAAACCAATCTAAAATTTCAAAATCGTTGATACAAATGTAAGCTAACTGATTGTGACCTATCAATACTAAATTGCACATTACTAAAGAGTAAGCTTTTGCTATAAGCTACAACATTTTTCTAAGAAATTTTTTATTTCAATCTCTTATTAAAATAAGTCCCAACAGTGGGATGTTGGATTGAGCATCAATATAAGAATTTAATTGTTCAAATGCGCCGGCAATATCAGTGTCTATTTTAAGAATTAGGCTACCAACTATAATTAAAACATGAAGTCTGCTTGGAAAGTCAGATTATCACTTTTTACACTGGTGCACCTACATCCTTCACTTGTTAATCATACAACAAAAGACATGGACATAAAAGACAATGGACACAACTTGATAGTACAAGCTAATACATCTAAGAGGGATAGACTATGAGTTGCCAATTTTTTCAATTTAAAGTAACTTGCAAGTACTAAAATTTTTTGAAGAGAATTACTAGGAGTTAACTTGTAGGTATCAACAGTAGAACATGAGAGATCAAGTAGAGATATTTATAGTCCATGAATACAGATGTGTAGTCCAAAACATTAACACACAATATTTATACAAAGAACAATTCAGAAAAAACATTGGGGGTCTCATTGAGTTTAAGCCTCCCCTACTGAAAGTGCGCAATAGCTGCATACACAGAAAGTTCATTAAGCAATAAATGCTACAGATCTTCAATTGCAATGCTAAGTAATTCTGTTCAATTAAAAAAAAACTTTGATTTGTGCACTTTCAGTAGGGGAGGCTTAAACTCAATGAAAGCCAAAATTTTATAAAGGGGCATCAATATTAATTAGATTTTTTTTATTTGGCATGAAAGAGTATTAGTCTAAGAATATAATTGGTGAATTTTAGCTTTTAAATTTTGTACCCATTTTTTTTATAGGCCCGTGAAGTTGGGCCCCCAAAAATGTAAGAAACAAATTGAAAGCTTTTATTATCATATGAAGCAGTTTTTTTACCACTTTTTAAACCATTTTTTTGAATTCCTTGGGTCTTAAAACATATGCATAGCAATTTTCAGCAATTTCCTATGACCACAAGCCGAGAAAATAAAAATTTAATAATATATCAAGCATGTGCACTGAAGCGGAATGACGAAAAATAGCGCTTTTTGAAATGACAATAACTCCCAAAATAATGGGAGTTTTTCGAAAAATTTTTTTTTGTTTTTAATGTTTCAGTGAGATCTACAACTGTGCCAAATTTGGTTAAAATATAAAAGATGTGGTGTAATGTTCCAAAAAAATTTGCTCATTTGGCATGGAATGACCCAGTAGGCAGAGTACAGAGATAGTAGACATAGTACAGGCCAGGGCTGGGGAGCCAGAGCTGGAGCTGGGATTTTTTGAAGGAGCTGGAGCTTTATTTTCAGATGTTAGTGAAGCTGGAGCCATCAAATTTTTTCACAGCTCCAGCTCCTATCCAATTATAGCAAAGATGTAGCTGCTTGTGACATACAAATATTGCTCCTTACCAAGCATGAAAACGTCAACAAACCATTGAAAAGTGCTGAATATGATGTATTTTCAGCATGGCGTACGCCCTGATTTTCAGTCAATGATTTTCACTGTTTCATGTAATATACATTGCATGACAATGCAAATAAGAAGAAACTTTTAGAAGTTGTGCCGTATTTATCTTATAAATTAATGGTAAAAGTACATAAAGATATGAATAAATAAAATTATATTCTCAGGAATCAGTATGAAAACTATGAACAAAAAATTTTTTTCTGGGAAAAACAAAAATTTTTCTTTCATTTGTGAGTAATTTTAAAAGTGACTGACTTTGGTAGATATATGCTTGATACATTTTTGTCTATTTTCTCTGTGTAAGATAACAGTATGGAGTTCCGTAATAAATAAATATGTAAAATACTTGGCTTATTTGCTTCAGCTACTTTGGAAGCATAATCATCAAGTATTTTCATTTTAACTGAATGTATTTATAATTCAAAGTTAGTATTTTTGTCAAGAAGATCTTGCAACAACTTAGTTAGAAAGTTTTTCCAAATGGAGGGTGTACATATATATGTACATAGCTGCTGCTTTACATTGCTTTTTTTCATTGAGTATAGCTATACATATGAGTGTATACAGGGGGTGCAAAATAGGCATCCAGTGATTAAAAAGAGAAAACAAATACATTGCACACTGCATTTATTATACAAACAAATACATTTCCTTGAATATGAATTAAGAAACAGATTCAATAAGAAGCACGTGTAATTAGAGACTAATCTCTTAGGTACTCAATTGTTTGCCGTCACACCATTCACACACTCCTCCAATCAAAAACTGACACTCATACACACTGTAGAACAAAGGTCTTTATTGGCATCAATTTCCTGACAAGCCTCCAAATTGAACTGACTCATGTTTTCAACAGTGCATGGCTTGTGTGCGAAAACCTTATCCTTAACAGTTCCACCAAAAAAGAAGTCCATAGGAGTTAAATTTTCTGTCTTCCAGTTTTGCTATAAAATCAATTTACGCTGCTTGTTTGTTAAATTACCAGCCATGTTTAAAGTGACTAATATAACTTAAGTGCAGTGTTCCCTTTAAACGCAAAAAAAGTGCGAATTTGCGAAATTATGTCCGGCGGATTCGCAGTTAAAATTCAACAGTGCGTAAAAAAAGTCCGGCGGTTTTTGGTAACTTTTTCATTTTGTTAAAATTTTTGCAATTTTGTTAGGAAAATCTTTACCAACTGTTAAATGTATGGGAGACAGTGAAAAGAAATCCAAGTTAGGACAGATGCTTTTTCAGAGCAGTGCAGCGTCTCACCCAAACATCGCATGGTTGTGACGCAACAGCTAAATGACAGCGACTTAAATATCGCGCACGTCTTTGCCTCACTTTTTTGTACGAGTAGAACAAATTATCTCTCCAGCAATTAACCTGAAGTAAAATCAATTTTTTGTTTACTTTTTCGCAGCCGATTTCAGTCGTAGCTAAAGAGCAGTAATAGCAAGCAGCTCTCAAACTTCAGTTTTTAACATAAGACATCATTTTACGAGGGAAGTTTAAAACTAAACTTGCTTAAAATCTTTATGTTTTCTTTACGTTTCAACCCTAACTTTCAATCGTGCTTGTTAAGATAAAAAAGCACATAGTTCTCGCTTTCAGTTAAGCACAAAAAAAAACATTTTTGAGGGATTGGTTCAGTTTTTGTACGTTACAAGTAAATAACCTTCTTTTACTTGCCATTTATAAACACTAAAAATATAAAAAAATACAACTTCTAACCAATTTAGTTTTGAATTCCCTTCAAATACTTTCCGAACTGAGATTGAAAGTTTGCTTGCAATTGCAAAAACCAGTTGTTTAATTGATTACGATAAAGAAATGTAAGTTGTCTAATTATTTACCGTAATCAAGCAACAGTTAAAGTTCGCAAGTATTTTTTGTTGTGTCATAATCGTAATAACCTACCTAACATCACATTACTTCATAAAAGTTCTAGTACTCATGCTCATGTCGGGCGTCGGCAAAGGGTTGATTTTATTTACGCACATTTTTCATCTGTCATTCCAAAGTGCTTACGAATCACTGTTGCAAAGGCTGTAAAGCTTGAGACCCAATTCACCACAATTAACTTACTGAAGAAAAATAGTCAGGTATTTCGTCGCCGTCTTATAACAACCGATAGGCTACTTGTTTGTGAACATTTTGGGGATGACATAGTCACGCTAATTATTACGTCATGCAAGCGCATTGCCACAGTTCTGACTTTCCTTTCCCTGCAAATTGGTCCGGCGGTTTTCGTACATTTGCTAGCAATTTCGCACTTGTGCCGGCGGTTACGCACTCACTAAAATCTTAGAGGGAACACTGCTTAAGTGAATGAATTAATAACTAAAAATACAAGGATTTTTATAAAAACGACAACGGCTTAAAGCATAGTCTGTACATTATTTTTATTACTTAAAATAAGTCACCTTTGCTTTAGCATATTATGTCACTACTTTTACTGATGTGACACTTCTGTATACCTACTTTTGTACCCCCCCCCTGTATATATATGTACTCAATGAAACCCCTACCGGTAGGTTAAGGTATAGTTGGTCAAGTTCAAGTTATTAGATCAACTTTTTATAACACTTAAAACAGCTTAAAACACCAGGAGAGTAACCTCAGGGAAACTTATGAGTTGGGCCCGTTTGAGCTTATGTCATGTGGGTGTTATGTCATTCACCCTTTAACTACACACAGACTCACCTATAAGGGCCAGCGTTTTTAGTCCAGAAGTGGGGGTAACAGTATTTTTTGTTACATTATAATTTCATTATCAACCCTTACTGATATTGTAATCGTGTTTCTTTCTTGCAGACTATAATTTCTTAATGTACGTTTGCTTGAAAAGAATAACCCTACAATGGCAGGAAAATGTAGCAAGTCAGCAGTATTTAAATATTTTAAAGAAGTTGAAGGAACCTTAGAATTAATTTGCCGAGTAAAGAATAAAGATGGATCTACCTGTAATGTTAGAATGAGTGCCAAGACCTCAAATTTAAAACGGCATCTGGAAAGGCAACACAAAGAAGTATTTAAGTGGGTCAAGGAACAAGCCATGCCAGAAGTACACAAGAAGGACAGCCCAACCACTTCAAATAGGCAATCTTCACTTTCACAATATTTTTCTAATAAAAAAGTTTCAATTTCAATGACCAAGGAACAATTGAAGAGGCAAATAAGCAAATTGGTTGTAGATGATGGAGTAGCACTCCAACTGTTTTCTTCGCCAGCATTTCTTGGATTGATGGGAGAACTGGGTACTAAACATGAGTTTTAATGGAAAGGCATTGTGGTAAAGATATGGTGATATATGAGTCGGAAACAATTGTTGAAAGAAATGCTTCATGAAAAGTTTTGCTATCTGGAAATGGACGCTTGCACAAGGCACAGAGTAAACTACTTTGCAATGAATGTACAATTCATGAATGATAATGATAAACTGACAGTACATACATTAGCATTGCGAGACTCTCATGCTCTTCATGCAGGACACTTCTTAAAATGTTTGGTTGAAGAAGTTCTCAAAGAGTTTAACATTAGCAAACAGCACCTATTGGCAGTTGTTACAGATAATGCCGCTAACATGACCCATTCAGTAGAAAATTTTAATACTGAATCAGAAGTATCTGAAGGTGAATGCATTGCTTTTGGCCTAAATACTTCCGATGATTCAGAACAGGAAGAAATGGTCTTTGATGCAGTGAGCAAAGTATCAAATTCAGCTGTTGTAGAGCACATGCAATGTGCCGTACATACTCTGCTACTAGCTATTCGTGATGGTTTGAAAGAGAAGCATGCGCAAAATCTAATAAGTAAGATTCGGCAGGTTGTGTTAGTTGGACGAACTTCTAAGATTGATGAAATTTTGAAACGCAGGGTAGGCAAAAATGCAGTAATAGATCAAGCAACACGGTGGGGGCGCACATATTTAATGATCCAGCGTCTTCTGGAGATAAAGGACAGCTTGGTTGACATGGCACGTCCAGATATATCTATGACTGAAAGCCAATGGAAGCAAGTGGAAAAACTTGAAGCACTTCTTCGACTTCTGTACCTGGTTACAAAAAAGTTACCAGAAGCAGACTTGACACCTGGATTGTTCTATAAACAATGGAAAGATTTGATATTTACCTTGTCTAAAATTGATTGCATGATTGCAGATGCAATTAAATCATCTATGATACGTAGATAGAAAAACCCTCCTTAATGACAATTTGGTATTAGCTGCCGTATATGTGGACCCAATGCACCGCGTTACACTTTTCAATGAGCTAATAGATTGAGGAAAGGCAGCCTTGTGTGACTTGGTTGTTCGAATGCATATTTGAAAACAAGCACCCTTGTCTCCAACTACTGAAGCCCAATCAGTTGTAGCAACTGACACTACAGGGTCTTCAACAGGCATTCCTGATTCTGTGAATGAAATAGATTTTGAGAAGCATCTTGATAATGAAGCCAAGCGCAGACGCATTGCTTTAGAGAATTAACAGTCAGGTTCAACATCATCTTCAATTGATAAGTTCCGACTTGATTTTTCTGATGCTTTGAAGGAAGTTGAGAAAATGACAGATTTGCCAAACTTGACGTCCTTGAAGCTGTAGAATCCTATCCCGAAATTGTAAGAAATGTTGCTTATGCTGTTACAGCACTACCTGCAACTCAAGTTAGTGTGGAACGATTATTTTCCACTCTTAGAATAGTACGTTCAGACCTGCGTGCTTCTATGAAAGAAGATTTGCTGGAAGCCATCTTATTCTTGAGAGTAAATTATTTCTAATTTCAGTTTGATATCTGAAGTTATAGTTTGATATCTGAAGTTGTTACTACTTGAGTTTTTACTAGCAATGTTGTTATTTGCACTGTTTGCAAAGTTCAGTATTATATGTAGCACTTAGGTTATTCAAAGGAAATCTCATTATATATTTTTCATAAATTAATCTTCCATCATCAAGTGGATTATGCTCGGAAGAATTAGCTACATTTTATATGTAGCTATATTGTGCCATGAAATTTTTATTTTTAGTGATTCTCATATTCGAATAAAGCATTTGAAAAATTTAGATGTTTGATTAAACCATTAGAAATACAAAAATAATTTGTCTAAGTTCAGGAGATTAATTTTTTTACGTTTAGGGTTACTGTAATTCTACTGATTTTTTAGATGCATTTTCATTTTATGTTCACTGACTTGAGTGTTTATCTAAAAACCATTGCTATTTTATAATTATTTTTGGATTTTCCTTTACCATTTAGTTATATTATCCGTAAAATCCATGGCTAAAAATATATTGCATTTGACTACATTAGTAAAACCTTGAAAACTTAACTGGAGCTGACTCTACCTGAATCTAAACACTAGCTCCGGAGCTGGAGCAGGAGCCATAGATTTGAAAATTGCTTGCTCAGGAGCTGGAGCTGGAGCCTGGTCTATATTAGGCCAGCTCCCCAGCCCTGGTACAGGCATAGGAGACATAGTACAAGCGTAGTAGGCATAGTACAGAGATAGTAGACATAGTACAAGCATAGTGCAGGCATATAGTAGACATATGCGCACCTAAAAAATTGAACAAAAGTAATTTTATCGTACAAACAAACTATGTGGTCAAGAGTAACACCAATTTTGCATGCACGGAATGCATAGTAGTTAATTCAAAAATATAAAAAATCGTTACGTTGATACAATCTCTAAGGATACCGTGATAACGGCGTTTGTCTTTTGAAGCAACTGTTGCCCAAGGAAATGAAAATGCTGTGTTCATCCGTCTGAAGTTTTTACAACTGTTTAATCATTTTGTGAATACTTTATCCAAAAAAATATAAAATTTTCGTGTGAACTTTAAGATTTGTTTAAATATTGGTAAAACAAATAATTTTTATGCATTTATAAATATTAATTAGCGCCTTTGAATCATGTTTACACATGCGTATCCCACCGGTGCTGTAATAAATGTGCTTTGGTGTGGTGTGGTGCGAAAAAAATTTGCATCGACCGCACCGGTGCGGTGCAGTAATTTTGATTTAACCCCGTCTCAAGTATTTGTTGCTATGGTGGCGTAGCTCAAGTGTTCAACTTATCATTATCTCAAAAATGACTTGTTTTGCCTACCCCTCTGTATTATCACACCTCACGTGGTAGGCAAGTTAAACCATCTAAACTTTTTACTAAAATGTCTCTAACTATTTCATACATAATTTACAAGCCAATTTATGTGGCTAGTATGTGAAGCGAGTGTTTGGCTAAATTTTTTGTAATTTTGATAATGGTAGCATTTTTTTGTAAGAAAATATCACTTATGTGTTTTTATGCTTAAGTCTTTTGAGTATCCCTTACAAGGTGGTGCAGCAAAATTTGCTAAAATTAATCCTGTATTATTAAGCACTAGACTAAGGATTTTTGCAGTCAAGCTGATACTGAAAAACGTCTTACATTAAATTTACTGTACAGTTGTTTTTTGAGCTCGAAAGAAATCATGAAACCGATAGGCTTATTGTTAGTTTTTTTGGTTAAAGTATTGCTGGGTGCACCTGCTAAAGATCTTATCAACAAACTTCCAGGACTTAATGAACAACCATTATTTAAACAATATTCTGGATATTTATCAGCCAGCTCCACCAAACGATTTTTCTATTGGTAAGCCTAACTTAGTGGTGCAGAAGATAAAAGAGTTTATTGATTTAAGCCAAATGTTGAAAAAGGGTCTGCTGTTAATAAACAGTAATAATGTCAGCTTAGACATTTATTTGCCATAGAAAAAATTAATTTCGTTTACACATCCTTAGTTTCTGCAAAAAAATAATTAAAATCGCACAAAAAAAACATGAAATATTTTTAAACAAACTAATAGTAAACCAGAGAAAATCTTCAAAACTTAACAAGAAGCAAAAATATTTATCTGCACGGGTCTACAATAATAATAACCAGCTATCAATACTACAGACCATAAAACTAGCTCTGACTCCCTTCAAAATACATTCAAACTAATATGATAGGTTAAGTTATGTAGAAATAGATGTGAGATAAAAGATACGTCTAATTACTAAATAAACAAAAGCAAGTATATCATAATAATGAGTGAATGGTCATAGCGTAAGTGATAGATAACACACTGAGATGTGAGAGAAAATAAAACTAAAACAGTATTTCAAAAACAAGAAATAGTTACAAAATCACTTAATTGAGGACAAGAACATTTTTATTTATGTTAATAGTGGCATTTAATTTGTCTAGTCTTATGTTTTCGTAAATAGATAAAATATGTTTGGGCGGTTGATCTACAAACGTTACAAAAAAAAAACAATGGGCAATATCTGGTTTTGTCTGTAATGTGAGTGTAGGGAAGGTGTATTATTTTTTGCAGAAACTGAGGATGCGTTAGCGAAATTAATTTTTCTTTTGGCAAATAAATGTCTAAGCTGACTTTATTACTGTTTATGAATAGCAGACCCTTTTTCAACATTTACTAATATGGAGTAAAGTCGCTTGGATAGACTATCCTGCTAGGGTTTCGTTACTGTTTTCCAATTTTAATTGTTATTATTGTTGATTTAAGCCATAAATGACTGAGCAAGTGACCTGCAATTTCTTACTCTATAGTTAGGCTATATGTTATGCAGGTATATGGCTTGCAATTTCTGGTGCCTAATATTTCACAGGTAACTAAGTAAATCAATTACCGTAGTTCTTGAGCAATGATCTACTGAAAGTAGATTAGATAACTTAATGAGCCAGATAAATTTTTAAACATTTAAATTTTTTGCAATCTCAAAAAATTAATCTGTACCTTGTTTTGGATACTTTGTCCTCTAGTCAAAAACTTGCGAGAGAATACCAGTATTCCCCACATTTTTTAAGATTTGGTGACTTGGCTATGCTAGAAAATTGTTGCTATTAGCATAGCATTGTAATATTAATTGTGCCCAGTCATTAAATCTAATTAATTTACTCTCAACCAAAAAACCTATCGCTGTTTACCAAGTGAAAAATTCAGTGCTGTTGATAGCACGGCTATTAGAAAATGTTGCTATGTTGTTTGTAAAGTGCATGTAGCGTTTTTAAAAGACGGTGGCTATTTTGCTGTGAGCGGTATTTTACCCTTGGAAGCTATTTTGCTGTCGAACATTTGTGATTGGTCAGTCATAATGATGTATTTATAATGCGGCTTTTGGTCATTTTTAATTGGTCAATTTCTATCATGAATTATATAAAAATGTTGCCCTCAGTGTACACTCCCTTGTACATTCATATATCAAGCACCCCCTCAGTGTACACTGCCTTTATCAATTACCTTGCCAGGAAAGATTCAAAGCCGTCCATCGCATTTAAAGGCAGTGGCATTATTCACCACACCACAGTGTCGCTACCAGAACTGTAGCAAATGTACCTATTTAAAGATACATAAATGGTGACAGCGAAATAACCTCCAAAGGTAAAATGCCTTCAGCAGAAAAATAGCCACTTCCTTTCAAAAACATATTCTTTGACACAAAATTGGCATCTTCACAAATATTTTTCATTTTATTGAAATTGTTGGCCTAAAAAATATAGAGAATGGGTTTTGGCAGCTTGGTGATTGGAATGCTGGCGTGGACCTAAAATCTTGGGTGAGCTGAAGATTAACATAGGGCCTACCAAATCATGGAATCAAAAGGCATATGAAATCAATATAGAATAAAGTTTTCATTTTTCATCAATTTTTTTATACCCTTTTGATTTCAAGCTTTGATGCCTTTTCAAGCTCATTGTTTTAGCATCAAAAGTTGTATGCAGGTAAATGGATATTACTTTATTAATAGTCACATTTTTTTATTAGGTTTGTTGAATCTCAAAATAATCCTGCTAATGATCCTGTTGTTTTGTGGCTGAATGGCGGACCTGGTTGCAGTTCTTTGGATGGACTTCTTTCTGAAAACGGCCCTTTTCGAGTGAGATCACATAGGTTGTGTAGTTAGTTCGAGTGCTAGAAAGTTGCCATTAACAACGTTCAGCAATATTAGAAATTGTGCTTATTTGAATACAGATAAGGCCAAAGGTTCTCGCAAATCTTTATTCTTTTTCATAGCATGCTGTGTTTCTATGCTGTAATGAAATTAGCAAATGACTAAATATATTTGTTTGATAGAAGCAGGGGTATAAACTTGAACTTGAACTCATACAATTTCTATCATTTTGCTAAACTCAGATTATCAAATTTATTATTAGATCTGCAGTTACTTAGCTGAATAGTAATAAAAACCAGTCGTACTTAAAACTCGAAAAAAATTGATTCATTCAAAGACGGTAATAATGTAATTTGGAAAAGAATAAAAATATTT
This sequence comes from Trididemnum clinides, assembly GCA_963675345.1. Classification (NCBI taxonomy): domain Eukaryota; kingdom Metazoa; phylum Chordata; class Ascidiacea; order Aplousobranchia; family Didemnidae; genus Trididemnum; species Trididemnum clinides. Next base: position 44,123,126 of record OY776285.1, on the reverse strand, counting down.
TGGAACTTGATGCACTAGAAATACTAAAGGCTATAGCCAAGGGAAGAAAAATAAGACGGAAATTAATTTTTATAAGTTTTTTATGGTTGAGTCAACAATGTTGACTACTGATCCAACTTGACCTATTTTATGTGGGCATCATTTGCCTGCAAATAAAACAAATAGCGAAAATTTCTGCCAGCTAATGCAACTAGTTCTTCGAGCTAACACCTTATATTAGGTTGTTCGGAAAATAATGGCCGATTTTAGATAATATGTTTTTAAATTGGTTCTCTTATGAATGTCTTGTGTATTTCAGACTAAGAATGTGGCATATTAGTTCGTAAAGTCATAAATCCTTTAATAGCTCATTTCATAAGCAATAAAACCATGCATTTTTAATATGAAAAAAGAAGACTTGCGATTACTCTTCTTGCATGAGTTCAAGCTCGGCAATAATGCTGCTCAAACTACTGCAAACATCAATGAAGCATAGGGAGAACGCACAACAAGTGAAAGAGCAGTACGAAGATGGTTTCAAGTTTCGTGGAGAGAGAGCCTCAAAGATTTGAGAGCGATTGTCGAGCAAAACTCACGACAGAGTGTGAGGGGAAATGTCAACGCTACTTGGTGTCAGCATTTCAACCGTGTCTGACCATCTGAAGCAAATCGGAAAGATCAAAAAGTTCGCAAAATCGATTCCGCATGAGCTCAATGAACATAAATGATCTTCTTGATAGATGGCAAAGATGTTTGGTTGTTCAAGGTTCATACTTTCACTAATTTGAACATCAAATTGTCACTTCTTTCATTATTAAAAGTTTTTGTCTAAAATCGGCCATTATTTTCCGAACAACCTAATATTTTTATTTGATGGCTGATGCTAGTAGTTGATACATGAATGGTTAGAAATGAACTGACCGCCAAATGCTTAAATTTTGTTATTACTACGGCGATTTTTTTGTAACTTGAAAAATTAAAAAAGTAACTTTTTTTTGGTAAAAAGTAACTGCATTGACTTTATTCAACGAAATGAGAAATAGACAAAAAATAGAGCAAATCCATAAAAAAAATCCAAAGTTTGTTTGATTGGTGCTTAAATTATAATGCACACACACACACACACACACACACACACACACACACACACACACACACACACACACATGTAATTAGTTATATTTTCTGACTAGAAATTTTTGGTCTTTAGCTAGCAGTTTAGACAACATTGAAATTTCGGTCTTAAAAAGCATACAGCGTGTTTAATAAATCATTTTTTCTGCAGAAAAATAATAAATATGTAGGAGAATTATGCTAAAAACATATGGAAATAGATGCTGACCCAACAAATAAAAATTGATGTAAAATCTGAAAAAGTTTATTTTAATGTTCTGTAACTATAACTTCGTTGATGTTGATCTTGCAACTATGAAATTTTGTTTCGGCGCTTGTTTAATTATTATCTACACGCAAAAAAAGGAACTTTAATGACCTTATATTACTCTAGTTATTCACTGTTACATGGTATTAGGTGCCGAAGCTTTTGTTGCTTGCAAGGTCGTGGTATGCCAAGTCATCAGCAAAAATCCCACTTTCCCTACTAAACCATTTTGGGCCTTTAAGATTCACAGAAACAATGGCTGGCTTGTTTGGGTAGAAAGATCACCAAGATATTGTGACGCGCAAAGCAAAAATTTGATGTACTGGAGAGTAGGATGCCAAAGATGACTTTGCTACTTAGATAATATATGTGATCAAGAACTATGTTGAGATTGTGTGATCAATGCCTGCTGCCGTATTTACACAATTGTAGGGTATACATACAGACTACATTGCCATTTGGAATGGCCATAGTTTCAGATTGTGTGCAACTGCAAGGGTCTACAACCAACCATATGCCCACGTGTGCCAGGTCACTTATAAAAACAATGCAAAGCTGAATATCTCGTATAAATAGCTCGTCAGCTTGTTTTAAAAATTTCTCAAAAGTTTTTCAAATGTTGATGGTAGATCTCCAAAGAAAAAAATTGATATTCACCTCTAATTTTGAAGAGGAAGTGTAAATTTAGACCCAGTAATTCCTCAAATCGTTGATCTGTCACTCGATCTCCAAAAAAAAAGGTCTTCGCCACCAATTCGGATGGGACAATCGTAAATATCTCTCTTAGCTTTGCTTAGATTATTCATGTGATGCTTAATCTCCAAGAAAAAAGGTTTTCCCTGTTGCTTTTGAACAGCAATGCCTGTCACGAATAAGGAAATTTGCTTTATAAGCGTTGTTTTCATATTGTGTAAAGCGCTGCGTTATTTGTTCGCTCGACTGCTGACTGAGGGAAAGACCCTTTTTTTCTCGCAAGCCGATTGCTGTGTACGCCATTTATTACGTCAGAATTGTTATGACGACATTGTAAAATTCCAGATCGGTCGAGCGGTTCTACCTTCTTCGAAGAATTTCGATAAACGATTAGCGTAACTTGTAATGGTTTTTTTTTGTTGTTCACGTGATTTCGTTCGAGCGTTCTCCAGATTGTTTCGTCGTTTATATATAAGGCGACGGGATTTTCTTTGCCCAGAGAGAGAGCGAGACCAAGCCCAAGAGAGAGAGAGAGAGAGGGCCAAAGAGAGAGCGAAAAATAGAAAAAAGAGTGGTTTGACGGGTTAAGGAGGACCCATTACGGTGTTGTTTTTTTGCGATAATTTGTTGTGGATTTGTGGACGTGGAGAATATTGAATAGTTATTGGTGGACTTATTTTGCGGTCTTTTCTTGAATGTGTGGTAAAGTGATTCGTTTTTGGAATTGTTGAGCAAAGAAGTTTTGAAGTCGTGAAGTACCATTTCTGTGAATATATTAATCTGTTATTAAAGTGGTTAAGAGTGTTTTAGCGGAAGCCAATCTTTTCCAAGCTTTTATTAAGTTGTAGCCAGACCTAATTATCCGAGCGATTATTATACGTCGCCTCAATTTTAAAGGAATTTGAAATTGAGATAGAACCGAAAACGTGACATCTGGGGGCTCGTCCGGGATCAAATATCTTTATCGGTTGGTAATTTAAAATGGCTGCGGAAGAACTTAATATGGAGAAGTTGGAGGAATTGAAGAGACAAGTAGAGTCGTTGGGATTGGATGAGAAGCAGAGAAATAAGCTTATAACGGAAGAATGGCGCCGAATGAGAGAAGCTGAAGAACGAAGAATAGTGGCTGAAGAGCAAAGATTGGCGGCCCAGGCAGAAGAACGGAGAATAGCGGCCGAAGAACGAAGAATAGCGGCTGAAGCTGAAGCTGAAGAGCGAAGATTGGCGGCCCAGGCGGAAGAACGGAGAATAGCGGCGGAGGAAAGGAAGGCTGAGCTCAAAGTCGAAAAGCTGAGGTTGGAATTGGAAGCGAGGAGGCTCTCCCAATCTCAGAATGGCGAGCAAGTGAATGAAGGATCGGTTGAAAATGTTGTGAGGACGCCACCGCTACCATCTTTCGTGGACGGGAAGGACAATCTGGACGAATATCTTCTGAGATTTGAAAGATACGCTAGTGTGGCCAAGTGGAATAGAAGTACTTGGGCGACCCAGTTTGCAAGGCGGTAGAGGTATATAATAGACTGTCGCCAGAGGAGGCAATGGACTACGAGCGCCTTAAAGTGGCTCTGTTGGAAAGGTATGATTTCACTGAGCGTGGATACCGCGAGAAATTTCGAGAAGCTAGACCGGAAAGGACATGAAAGCCCGAGCCAATTTATTTTTAGGTTAAAAAATTATTTCACTAAGTGGGTAGAGTTGGCCGAAGTGGAGCAAACCTTCGTGGGCGTGGTTGATTTGGTTGTGCGCGAGCAGCTCACTAGCTCCTGCTCCAAAGATCTATCGATATGGCTGAAGCAGAGCAACCCCAAAACTCTGGATGAATTGTTGCGGTTGGCTGACCAATATTTGGCAGCGCACAATCAAAAGTTGTCGAATAAGGAAGTGGTCAAGCGTGAGAGGACAAGAGCCGGTGTAAAAGATAATTATAGTGGATTCCCTCCTGCGAGTACCCTAAAGTGTTTCTTATGTAATCGCGTTGGTCACCGGGCAATCGACTGTCGTGTTAAACCAGAAGGAGGACGTAACGAGCATAACCGACCAGCTAGACGCGCAGTTACGTGCTACCAATGTGGCGGAATTGGGCACAAGTGGAGATTTTGTTGGAGCAACCCCTGCCCTCAAGCTGCTCCTCGGGGTGGAGGCAACACCCCTAGACCTCCGTCACAACCGTACCGAGTTGGATGCACTGCACAAATTGGGAGATTATTGGATGATCCAAAAGCGAAAGATGGAGAATATTTGGAGCTCAAATCGGGAGAGAAAATTAAAGTCGTGCGTAATGGTGCTTGCCTGAGTAATGAAAATAAGAACTGTATGCCTCTTGCGACCAGAAAAGTGGGGGAGAATGAAGTTGAGGTCCTTCGTGATACAGGCTGCAATGGTGTTTTTGTCAGAAGAGAGTTGGTGAAGAAAGAAGATTTCACTGGTAGCATGGGATATGTGATGGCTATCGACCGGACATTGAAGGAGGCGCCAATTGCGGAGATTAAGGTAGACACGCCTTACTATACGGGAGTAACTCAAGCCATATGCTTACGAGACCCATTATTCGACTTGGTTATTGGAAACATTCCTGGGGCACGGAATCTGGATGATCCTGTTCCCAGTGTGGAGACGTGTGCCGCTGCGGTTACGAGGGCTCAAGCTCGGAAGGATATTACAGTCAAGCCTTTAGTCACGAAAGAAGTGGCAACTCAGACTTCCATTACAAATAATAAATTGGCTAAGCGGCAACAGGAAGACGCTACTTTGGAAAAATATGCGGATCTGGAGGATGCTGTCAAAAGGGACGATTGTGAAATTATGAGCAAGTGTGAAAAGGGTAATGATTATCGGGTAGAGGTAAATAAAAAGGTGAAGACTTGTCATGCGAACATGTTGAAGAAATATATCGAAAGAGATGACCAAGACGGAGCACCACAACAAAATTTGGACAATAAACAGGTAGTGTCTTGTGATGCTTGTACCGGAATCATAGGAGGAGATGAAGATTTGAGCGTGAACGACGAGGAAATGATGGAGTTGGCTAATTGTCATCAGAAGGAAACAGTCAAGGACGTCAAATTGGGAATTGAACTGACCAAGACACAACAGGAAGAGATGATGGATACCTTGGTAAGATACGCAGAAGTATTTTCGGATATACCAGGCAAAACTAACTTGATTGAGCATAATATAGAGCTTACTAATAACAATCCAGTGAGGTCTAGGCCTTATCCTTTGCCGTACGCCTTAAGGGAGATACAAGACATGCTTAGTCTCGGAATCATCCGAGAATTGAACTCCTCATTTGCATCCCCGATTGTGATTGTGAAGAAGAAGGATGGATCGGACCGCATTTGCGTTGACTATCGGAAATTAAACAAGCTCACAGTAGCAGATCCGGAGCCCATGGTCACAGCAGAAGATTTATTCCAGCGGTTGGGGAAAAGCAAATATTACCCCAAGATTGATCTCAGCAAGGGATACTGGCAAATCCCAGTCGCGGAAGAAGACATTGAGAAGACTGCATTTATAACGCCCGACAGTACGTACGATTTTCTCAGGATGCCTTTTGGGATGAAAAATTCGGGGGCAACGTTGGTTCGCGGAATGAGAAAGATTTTGGCTGGAATGAATAACGTAGATAGCTATATTGATGACCTCATCGTTCATACCAATGATTGGCAAGCGCACCTACAAGTGTTGGGAAAATTGTTTCGACGTTTGTGCGAAGCAGGACTTAGAGTGAGACCATCTAAATGTGTATTTGGGGCCGAATCCGTGGAGTTTCTTGGGCATTATATCGGTCGTGACTGGATTACAATTAATGAGGACAATTTGGAGAAAATTCGTACCGCACGACGACCGACTACAAAAAAGGAGGTACGATCGTTTTTGGGATTAGCGAACTATTACCGCGCACACATCCCCACATTTGCGGCGGTTGCAGCGCCATTGACTGATTTAACGCGCAAGGGACAACCAAACAAGATTCGATGGGGGCAAGCTCAAGAAAAAGCCTTCAGCAGCTTGCAAGACTGTTTGTTGAAGCGACCAATTTTGAGATTACCAGATCACAGTAAATCGTTCATACTACGAACTGATGCATCGAACTTCGGGCTGGGCGCCGCCCTCATGCAACAGCATGAGGAGAAACTGTATCCAGTGGCGTATGCCAGCAAGAAACTTGCGCCAGCTGAGACCAGATATTTTATGTGACAGCAGCTAATTGCACTGACAGTGGTGGACGTTGTAACCACCAGCACAATGGTGGATTTAAGGTGAGGCAAGTGAGGCAGTTGCCCGAGTCCCCCTTTTTCGGGGCACCATTATGGAGAATAATGGATGTCCTTGAAAAGGGGGCTTTTAGACGAGTACTATAAACTGCTTTTAGGTTCTTTCAAAATAGCGGTGATCTTCAACCTAAAGAAAAAGGTCTTCACCGATAACTTTTGGGCCGGAACCCTAACTTTAACTAGTTAATGTGATTTTTCCATTCAAAACAGTGTTGAGCTCCAAAAAAATGGCTATTACTAAAAAATTTAGGGCCAAAATTCTCGTTTTCAACAAATTTATCTTTTCCAACAATCAAAGTCGAAATAATCTTCAAACGGAAAATAAGCGTCTCCAGTGAGTACTTGGCCAATAGAGGCCCCTCATGAAATCTTGCCACAGGACCCTAAAATCCTTAATCCACAACTTCAGCAGCATTGGTAGCTCTTCAAGGTCTGGAGCACTATGATGTTCTATATTTAGTAAACTCAAGGCAAGCGGTATTTCTGCACCCACAGGTTAAAAATTTTACAAACACATGAGTGGCACGAAAGGGAAAACTGATTTGATGCAATTGCGCCAATAATGTAGTGGGAAAATGTACTGTCTGTAATTTTTACTTAACTTTGGATGTTCATTGTTTTCTTTTAATTTAAGAGCTTACGACAATGCATATAATAATGGCTGAAATCACATTTTTACTTTTAGTTGAATAATGACGGCCAAACGTTGCGCAGCGATCCATACAGTTGGAATAAAATAGCAAATGTTTTGTATTTGGAGTCACCTGCTGGAGTTGGATACTCTTTTGATGAGAATGGAGTCACAAAAACTGGTGACGATGAAGTAAGTATATCGAGTTTTGTTGATGCATTAAAGCAAAATTGCGGCAGAGTCCCTTTTTTTATGAGCTATTTTATAGCATCGTGTAGTGGCTGGCTGCCTGATTTTGAGCGTAATATATTAACCTCCTTCAAAAACTTATAGCTTTTCAAAAACATTTTTCTGCATCACGAGGTGGCACAAATAAAATAGCAATTCCGCTAAGAAACAAATGAAATCAATGCCACATAGAAGATGTACCAAAAAAGATATATGAAAAATAGTACTGCTGTTTTTCGTGATTTTGTAATAAGTACTGAGCAACCCATTATTTTCTGAACTCTGTTATTGATGATTAAATTGTGTTTAGATCATCAGTTGATTTATGTAATTTTCATCATGATACCGTATAATTGTTTGTTGTAGCTTGACACTACAACATTTTCTGTTGGTCAAATGGTTGAAAAATTTACAAAGATGAAAAATTAGGTTTTTTATTTAATTTACTAGTTCAAAAGTTAAACATACCGGTAGTTGAAAAACGCAAATGACTACGACGATTTGTGTGATGATCCGGGCAGTCATCAAGTAGGCTACTGGTATGTGCATTGCGCAGCTTTAATCATTGTTATGGTCACAAAAGTCCTGTTTCATAAACAACTAAATAATAGTAAAGCTATGACTACTGTTTTAGGTTTCGTTGAACAACTATAATGCCTTGATAGACTTCTTTAAGAAATTTCCTGAATTGAGCAAAAATCCTTTTTTCATTATTGCCGAAAGCTATGGAGGTGTTTATGCACCTACTTTGAGTGTTCGCATCCTTGACGGAAGCTTCAAAATAAATTTTAAAGTATGGTGTAGTTTAATTTCAATTTGTTTTGACTACTTTATTTATGGTACTTATTTTATTGCGTGTGCTATGTGGACCATTATTTTTTGTAAATCTTTTTAATGCATTTTGGTACAGTGGCGCAGGATAACTCAACACTTTCAAGATAACCACAAATCCCAGGACAATTGCTTAGACTGTAATAGTCAGTTGTCCTATTTGACTTTTCAAACTTCGGCAATTAGCTTAAATTGTAAGGTATCACTTCCCAGAAATATGTTGTCTGTTATCATGCTCTGCCATTTGTAGGGACATTGCAACATTGCCGTCATGAAATTTGAATACATGATCACACGATCTTTTTTGGATCAAAAATGGCTTTTTAAATTACTTGTTAAATCGTTAGGCGAACTGCTCGATTGCGTCTAGCATTCTATTTATCTGTTAAGGTAGTTTTGTTTTACCGCAAGTCAGTGGTACTTGGAATCTATTTTACGCTTCCCAATTTAAAAAATAAAAGTCTTACAAGCTTTTGCGGCCCTGCCCGTGATGAAATTGTTTGTAGCACGAAATATTTTTGGTAGCTCTGGTTATTACCAGACCGAAAAAAAATTTTAAAGCCTTGTTTTTCACTAAATATTTACATTGACTTAATACCAGCATGTACTTAAAAATTATGTTGATGCCTTTGATTACAATCAATATTATGTGGAATCTCAGTGATTTTTAACGCCGCAAATATACGGTAAAACGTTTTTGACTTACTCTGAAATTAGCCGACACGATGGCGTAGTGGTTAGAGCGTCCGCCTTGCAGTAGATAAACCTGGCCTCTTGGGGCTCATTTCCTTTGTCGAGTCATATCAAAAGACTAAAAAATGGTATTCACAGCTTTTTTGTTTTGCGCTCAGCACGAAAGCAAAAGTGTGGAGGACCAGCCGGGAAGTTAGCTTGTCGTGTCCTTGGGCAAAGCACTTGACGGGATGCCTCCATGTAACATATAAATGTGACAGGTAGGTGGTTGAGTCAAGCAGTTACCCGCATAGGTTGCCTAGGCTCAATAAGAGTCTGTCGGACGGATCTGGGGCTCCTTCATGATCATGCTTCACAATAATTAATCACCCAAATTTCTTGACAGTGAGTTACTTGAGTTACGATTAAAACAGGAATGCAGAAGACGTGCCATGGGCCAAAAATGGTTGAGCTCGTAACCGCGAAACAGCAACAATTCTTAGAAGTTTAAGGCTATCATCTCGGTGTTGTTTATTCAAATATGAATATGCAGACTACGAAATAATACACTCTATTTTTGTTAAGATTTAATAACAGCTTTATCATATACGGTCGCATAGCCAAATTATAAATCTCTACGAGTATATAACTATAAAACATAATTTAATGGATTCTGAGCATAATCATTGGTAGTCGTTTTATTCGAGGGACCTTGCCCATATTGCAAAGGAGATATTTTGCTATGGTGCTGCTATAATTATATCCTTGCCTTGTAGAAGAGATTGTATTTTTTCACGTGTAAATCGGTCACCCTTAGATGGGAAATTCTCTACTCGCGGAAAATATGTTGATTGAAGATTTGTGAAACAAATAACAACGCTATTTTTCGGAAAAGCGTTATAACTAGGACAACCAAAAGTCAATAAAGTCAAATTTTTTCTGCCTTGTTTAGAAGTGATGAAACGTCCACAAACTAAATTTCAGGTTGATGCGATGTAAGGTTTCAAAGTTATTAAGTCAAGAAAAAGTTAAAATTCAGCGTTAGGTCAAAAAAAATTTTTTTGGCACATTTTCTCGACATTAATTATTTGTGTGTCACGACTCACGAATAAATTAAATAAGTTTGTGCGGGGCTAGATTTTGGATTGGATGATTTACCACCATTGCTTTCACATGTCTCAGCCTTCATTTGGTCTATTGTGCAAATTGTCACGTAAAAGTTTTGCATTGCCCACTTGTGGGCGATTGAATAGATAAATAGACTAGGCGTGGAAGACAGGTAATGTGGTCTTTCTTTTAGGTTAGTTAAATGCTTAAGTCATTTTGCATACAGTGTTGAGTTTTAGTTTACTGGTGTTTTCGTTTGCTTTTAGCTGTCATGCCTAAGGTTAAGCAATCAAATTCTTCCAAAGTTCGTTTTATAGTTCACGAATACGCTTCTGAGTTTACCTCAATACCTAAAGGTGAACTCTTTTGCAAAGTCTGTGATTGCATAGTGAAATGCAACAAAAAGTTTATAGTAGATTCACACCGCGGCAGTGCAAAACACCAAAGAGTCTTCTTACATGAAAAGGCAAGTACGCAAACAATTCTTAAAACTTATACCGGATTTTGCGGAAAAAGTTACTAAGACGTTTTTTTGTGCTGACATACCATTGCACAAGTTGATAAATAGCCACCTGTCATCTTTGTTCAAAGAGCTTGGTAATCTGTTACCTTCCGAGCGAAAATGTCGTTCGAAAGTTGAGAAATTAGCTGAAGAAGAAGCATTACGATTGAAAAATTATTTGAAAGACCAAGAAATGTTTATGATTGTGGATGAGAGTGACATAAATGGCTAACAGTTTTTGAATATCTTAGTGGTAAGTTGACAGCTCCTGAAAAACATTACTGTTCAACTGGAAGACTCTTTCGCAGTCTGTGGACAGTAACATCGTAACTCGAGAAATTGACGATGCAGTTCATTCTCTTCGTGTTGTACGAGAAAACTTTTGTTTGTTGTTAGCGGACGCAGCGAGATACATGACTGCTGCTGGAGTCCTGTTAAAAATAACTATATCCCGGGTTTTTCCAGGTAACATGCATGTCTCATCTTCTGCATAATTGTGCTATGAAAGTGAGAGCTAACTCCCCTGCTGTTGATGAGTTGGTTGCCAGGGAAAAAGCAGTGACCATTAAGAACAGGTCAAGAAGAGTTTTTTTTTTACTTTCATTTGCCAACCCCACACCCAGTTGTAACTAGATGGGGCAGTTGGTTGACAGCTGCTTTCTATTACTCAAGAAATCTTTCATAAGTAAGAAATATTCTGGAAGGCTTCCATGATGGTGGTGTCCTCGTGCGGCGTGCTCAAGAGACTGTAAAAGCTCCCAACTTAGCCACTCAACTTGTAGAAATAGAGGAGCAGTATACTGCACTAGGTGACGCAATTCAGAAGATGGAAGACAGCTGTTGCACTATTTGAGCAGCTTACCAAAAAATGACGTCCCTTGACTTTGGTGTTGAGGGCTACCAAATTGGAAGATATATTCAAGAAAGAATGTCAAAAAATGACATCAACTGCACTGTGAAAATGGGACGAGGTGATATTTCGCCTCATTTTACTGCCTGCTAAGCGACTCCCAAGCAACCTCTGCGTCAACAGAGAGAAGCTTCTCTATTTTAGGAAAACTTCTGGCGAGAGACAGAAACTAACGACAGTAAGGTGAGGCACTACTTGATGCTGAAGTACAACACCGCGTAATCCTGTCAGTGACTTCAGGATAGTGAAAAATACTTGTTCTTTTTCGAGCAACTTTCGTTACCTGTTTCTTACCTGTAGTTTGCTTGAGTCTTTATGTTTTTTCCTTTTTGTGTTATTTCATTGGAAACAAAAAGACTTTCTTACTGACAGTTTGATTTGTAATAAAATTTTTGCATTTTGCGCAGTTGCAAGCGCATGAACTTATTGGTCAAAATAAGGTCAAAATTTGTAAAATTGAAGTCAAAATTTCAAGATTGTTTGGTCAAAAATTGGTTGCCCTAGTTATAACTGATACTGAAAAGAAAAAATTGAGCATGGTAACTAACTCTTCTTGTGGAAAGTTGACAAAATATGCATACCGCGGGCATGAAATCTATTTAATCTGTTGTTATAAAATCTATTGGAGCTTGCAACGAACTATAAATCAACATTTAGTACCAGAAACAGCAGCTCTTATGACTTCTGAGACGACCTTAGTTTGGAGGCCACAGTTGAAACTTATAACATTTGCTCACAATTTTTTTATAGGGGTTTGCGATTGGAAATGGACTAACAAGCACTGTTAAAAATAGCCTTTCCGTGATTTTCTTTGCTTATTACCATGGTCTTTTTGGCGAGAGGTAAGAAGCTAGGTTAATATTATTTTACCGGATTTGAAAGTAATTTTCTATTTGTTAGAATCAGCCTAGGTAAGGAAATCATCGCATGGCAATGTGCGTTTTTCAAGGATACAACACTGCCATCGTGAGGTTTTAAGGCCTGACGTTTCAGTAACTGTCAACATAATAGAGTTTTCCATCTCGCTAGGAACGTTGCCGATTAATGCAGTCAGTTATCTATAAAATTATTTTGCAACCATTTTTATCAAACGATAGAATTTAAAGAGATACGGAAATAAAAAAACAATTACACTGTACTTTATTTCAGTTTAAGGCAGCGACTTGAACAAAACTGCTGCAATGGAAATTGGTCAAGAGATAGTTGCAACTTTTCTCCCCCCATTTATAGAGCAGCCTGCTCCGATGTTGTAAGTGTTCGAAGCTAATGATGAATGTATTACATAAATATTAGTTCAGGTTTGTAGGAAGTAGTGTTGGGAACATGTAGTCATGTAACACGCGTAAATCTTTTACGGGTCCATGGCAACAGTATTAATAGTCGATGTGAAAGTTGAGACGAACAGATACACAATCTTAAACACAAAATTCTTCGCCCCTCTGTTTGATGTCAAACCCCGAACAAGAAACTTAAGCCCCTAAGTTGATTGAGTAGCATACCAAATGCTAATTGCGTGCTGTAACCGATACTACACCATCACCCTGTTACATTAATGAATATTGACAAATGTCGATAATTAAATGCGAAATTTGATAAATTGGAAGCGTTTCTGACTGTAGTAGTCAGTTATACTACCCAGTTCATTATATTTGGACCCGCTTCGATGTTGCCTGTACTGTCAGTATCGTGAATTGCTACAACAGGTAGACCTACTACAACCAACCAGAAAAATTTTTCCAAAGATGCCATCACAAAGAATCAATTTAGTTGTTCTTGTGCTACCCCTCCTAATTGAGATAAGTCAAGAGGAAAGTTACTGCCCACTCCAAAACAGCAATTTACAGGTAAATACTACTTGCACTCTGTTGAAGCTTCTTTACCAACAAAGATGTCTGCCGTTGTTTTGTACGAAAAAGTTGCTTGATATGACATACCCTGACGAATGTTTGGTTCCCTTTGTTGCAAAAGATATTTCGAGTCATAGTTTTGCTGTGCTTAACTGATCTGATTTTATTATTTTCAAGGTAGCTGAAGCTAATCATGTGATATACAAGAGTGGTTTGAACTATTATGCATTGTATTTGGATTGTTATGGAGGAACTGGATCATCTACCATAAGATACATAATGGATATGAGATCACTTTTGCAAGGTTTTGAAGAAAAAGATCGCTTGAAAATTATGAAGACAAAAGTAAACAAAAATTTCTTTCTGCAATTTATGGAAAACAAAACTTTTCACAGAGGATTTTAAATATAAAAGTTGTTGGGCAAAGGACCTTAACTGGGGTGTCGCGATGCACTGGTGCGTTCTTTCAAGATTGCAAGGGCGTCGGAAGCACCTTTTTGATGACTTTTTTTGGAAAGTCAACCTCGTTGAGAGCTTTTTGTTTCTGTTTTTGGAGCTCAATTGGTGTTGAGAAACTTTTTTGGGAGATCAATTTATGCAGTGCATCGTTTAATTTCATGAATGGGATGAGTGCGTGGAGAGTCGATACGTGTAGGGAACTCCTATTGTAGGGTATTCAGCAACAAAGCACTTTAATTCTCGCTCATACTTAGCCCAGAATTTTCTGTAGTTCAATTTCATCTTTGAATTGTCAGCAAACTGTTCAACTTTCGCATTTAGACAGTAGTTTTTAGCGTCATTGTTTTTTAGCAGCACTTTAGGTCTTTTGCACATTGTATAATTACGTGAGCATTGTGACAATAAACAGAAAGGCCCGCATAAAGGTGCGTTACTTTCTCATTGCAAAAACCTCTTAAAGGCCAGTTTGCGGTGAGCATAAACTGTTGTTCCTGATCCTGACCTATAAGTGTTGCGTGAATGTTGGCACTGTTGACATCGGTTGGCATAAAGCTAGTATAAACACAATTTTTATGTATTATTGGGAATACGTGCGTGATTGCAGACAAAAAAATGTAGCCCATTGCCATGCTCTTCGACTAATTATTATTTTTTAACCAGCTTGTCTCTAGCCATGGTAGTAGCGTGGGTCTAGTTCCAGCTTGTATAAATGCAACCGCGTCTACATCTTGGCTGAACAGAGGTGATGTCAGGGAAGCATTGCACGTGAGCAGCCGTGTGGGAACTTGGTCCATTTGCAAGTGAGTTGGTTGCATCAGTCTTGGGGTTGTTTTACTGATATTTTAGTACATTACTGGGCTAGTACCAGCTTTTGAAGAAATAGCATACATTAAAAGTATATTGTTAAACGGTAATATATCCAAAAAGGTGTGCAATTGTTGTTTGGTGGTGTGGTAGTCTTGTTGGCCTGGCATTCACAAAGTTTTGGTTGATCAAGGTGGAATCTACATTTTTTATATCGCACTGCAGCGTGGACTACCGACCCCCATGCGGCTCCCGGAAGTACGTCTTGCGGTCCGTAAACAAATTTCAAGAAAGCTTCTAGAAATTAGTTAGCCAAGGTTGATTTCTCAAATATAAGGATTTTGCATTAAAAATGCTCTCAACGTTTAGAAGCACAAGCGTATATGAGATTACAATTTCTGTTTTGCAAGATAAGTTCAGCTTATGAAGTCGAATGACAGACAAAACAGTGAAGAATTTCGTCGACTTGCTGCCACTGACATTATAATTGACCTACAAGCAAGAGTACCAGAGAAGCTTCGAACACAAGAGACCCACTAAACCTTTTTAATAAATTCAAGCAATCGTACAAAGTCTTTGGTGTGATTTTAATTTTAAATACGTGTATATACCTCAATTGTTTTTTTCATCATTTTGAGGGAATTAGCCCGTAGGTTGATAAGTCAGTTGTGAAATTGCCCACAGACCAAAACTAGCTGGACCACCTTGTTGTACTGTATCAGAAAAGTGAACAAGCAAAAGTATAAGTATGTCAAGTACAGATATATAGCTACGAGGAAGGTTGCAACCGCAATGCATGAAGAGACATGAACAAATTCGATAGAGATTGAGGAAATGAGAATTTAAAAAAATCAGACATCTATCGTATAGCAAAAGCAATATGTAAAAGAGAGGTCGGTAGTCCCCCATGAAAAGTCGGGGACAGTTCAAGATGCAGTTAGTAGATAGATCGAGGAAAAAATAATGTTAAAATTTTCTAAATTGGAATCTGTGGAACAACACACCGGAATTAAAACGCAACTAGGACCCGTGGAGGAAACGACAGTTACAATCATGAGAAAGATTATGTCTGAAATGAGGAAAAAGTAAAACAGCTGGGCCAAGTGGTTTCCAATTGAACCAAATTGGTTGTGCAACATTGAAAGTGCTTTGTCAAAGATTGGGTTGACATAATGAAAGGAAAGGGAATGTCTACGAGTTGGCCAGAGAGAGAGAGGGAGAGTGCTGATGCTGCCCCCTAAGAAAAAGATAATGCAAAGGAATGCAATAGCTATAGAAGCTTGAAAATGCTTGAACATTGGGGTGGCCCAAAAATTTTTTTGAAACTTATAATCGCACATCCTTTCAGTTAACTCTTTTGCTCCCGCGATCATCGATTGATGATCTCGTGTTTTCAGTGTTTCCCTCAAATTTTGTTAAATTAAGTTACAAAATTAGTTTAATAAAAAATCGATTTGTGACTTTATTTTTCATCCGATTTTCATAAGATTTTCAAAAGATCACGCTTATTTTCTCATGCATCGGATGATGTATAATTTGTGCCCTAATTCTTGAATTTTTATACCCAAAAAGGGTTAAAATAACCAAGAACCCAGTTGCAGACGACAAAATCGGCCAAATTCTCAGCACGTGCCAACTACGCTAAAATCAAATTGAGATTACATCTTTACCACATAACCAAACCCTTCATCATTGACACAGTCTGAAAACTACTCTTTTGGGGCATCATTTGACAAAATTTCAAGCGATAATAATAAATTTTACGTTTTTAAATTTCCAAATTTTTTAGGGGTCTCAAAACCCCTCCCAAACAAATTTGAGTGATAAGTAGATAAAAGTAAATTTAGTGCGTAAAGTATATGATATGTTGCTAAATACCAGTTACATTTAAAAGCTTAGGATATTTGCTTTCCAGCAATATATAACTTTAAATAGTTTAGACTAAGTGGTATATGATATTTACTGATCAAAAATGAGTACTGTGCATCATATCAGTTTAAAACCCAAACAAATTTTTTGACTTACCTTCACTAAATTATAATTTTTAGTAAAACTACACCCTATAAAATAAAAAAATAAATTGCTAATATTTCACCAATAAAGTCGTCATTTTGTATCAAATTTCCAAGGAGACAAAGACTGAAATACAAGTTTAAAAGCTGACAGAAGTTTGGCTTCTCTAAATCAAAGTTTGCTGTATCCCCCTTGTTTCTCAAGAAATGGGAAGGGTGTAAACAAGCTGCTGTTTCATTATCAGTGACAGCATATTCTATTTAAACTTGATATTTTCTGAATCTTGAAGAAATTCCCTGTTCAAAAATACATAATGTTACATGGTTTAGGCTGACCTGTAGCAGATAATAACTGATCATATTTTAGGTACTGAATTTAATTACCAAAATTTGGTACCGGTCGGTACCGGTCAAAAAAAAGGTCATGTGTTTCAGAAAATTGCAAATTGTAGAAAACCTAGGCTTTTAGGTAAGTTTTGATTGATGTACCTTGAAAGCTTATTTCCTTAGCATCATTTTGCGATCATTTCTAAAAAAATTGGTAGAAAATTAAATCTGTAGTGATCTTTGAGGTGAGGGTACCTCTTTAATTTTGTATACAACTACCCCCCAGTTGGGGGGGTTAATTTGCATAAAATTTGCATATTCAAAAAAAATTTTTTTTTCTATTTGAAATCCTCAAGAAATGTAGATTTCAACGATATATCACACTTAATGTAGAAGTAGACAGCTGAGTAATGATTTACAAACAAACTTGAGGTACATAATTATGATTAATTATGATTGATTATGACAGTTTTTCGCGCTGCCACCTTACGGACAAAAGAGTTAAGGAGGTTTAATGAAAAAGTAACACAGCAAAAATTTTAAATGGCTTCAGCATGAATAGATGGTATCCCACAGCCCTACAAATTACTCGGAAATGAGTGAATTTTTCGATATTTTCGGTGGTAGTAACTTCATTTTGGGGACTAATTCTTTTCATCTAACACTGATAGTTAGCCGCCGTGGTGTAGTGGTATTGTTGCGGGCTTCGGAACGAAAGGTCTGGAGTTTAAAACTATTTCAAAACACTGCTGGTATTCGTCAAAAAGGACATACAGAATTTAATGTGCGACGTTGCTCCAACAAAAAGTCTGGTTCGAAAGCGAGTGTGCAGTGGTAGACATACATTGAATCAGCACGTCTGAGCCTGCGAAACGCGGAAAAAATGATATAAAATGGTGATCATGGATATTTTTGAGTGATTTTATAAGCACTTATAATATTTAAAAACTATTGATCCACTAAGACTCAAATAAGCATGAAGTTTAAAACTAAAGAATGCGGGATGTGCTATATAATGCAATATTAACTAACAAATGCACGAAATGTCAAAAATCAATAGCACTAAGAAAAAAAGACAAACAGGCGCTATGCTACTGCTTACTCTTCATTAGTTGATCTTTAGTGACACTGGTTAGCATTAGTGGTACTTAAGAACTTGGTAAAGGAGCTGGCGTAGGTGGTCATCTTAAGGCTACGTTGAAGTCAACCAGCGTGACTGCATATTCTGCTTTGTCGTTTACTACCTTCAGTAAATGGTCAGTTTTTCGCGCTGCAGTGTAGTTCTCACCCTAGGCCCGTATTTCTAGTAAAGTTATGAGGAACTCATGGGATAAATGAAGATCATCATAATAGGCTGAATAATCGCCGTGAAACAACTTTTGCAACAACAAGATTACAAAACTTGGTAATTTTAAAAGAAGGAATGTGATTAGCATCTTATGGTAATGAATCTCGTTGCAGTCAGTTGACAATGGTCTGCTTCATCAGTGCTGTCGTCAGTGGACAACGGCAATGCTGCAAGATCTTCGCTGAGTAGTGCGACCGCATTTTACATTCTGCAGCTTTGGCTATCTTCTGGTGACTTGTTTGAAACACTTTCAGCTGTAACATAAATGTTTCATAGTTTGGAACAGCTGCTACCAAAGGGGCCGCAAACTAGAAGCTTGCATAGATGGTGCACATAAACAAACAAATCCGTTGTGGTAGGTCTATCTCATGCTCATATCGAACTGATGGCCAAATTGAAAGATTTTAAGCCACTAAATAGCTTTTGCCATCCATCTTGCACGATGATAAGCAACGAGACCACGAAACTCTGAAGCATTACCAATATCCACTCCACTCCCAGAAGCTGAGGAGTAGTTGTTGCAATTTTTCTATAGTCTTCACGAGGTTGTACATTCTTGATGTTTTGTTGAAGATTGAGAACAAAATTGCTGCGAAATTCAAGCCGTATTTTTTCAGCTGTACTTTAGCAACCTGTTTTAGCTTCATCAGTCGCTGGAGGAACAAACTCTGGCTTGTTGATAGAAGCCCAGTGTCACTTGAATCTGCAGAACAGATCGATCTCTGGTCCCATCAATACAAAGAAGGTTTTAAAACACCGCAGCACTTGAGGTTTTGTGAAAGGTGGACAACAACAACAACATTGCGGCGAAATTCAAATCACACTCTCTCAGCTCTTTTCAACAACCTGCTCCAGCTTCATCAGTATCCATAGGAATAAACTGGCTTGTTAATAGAAGCCCTCTGTGACTTGAATATGTGAAACAGATCGATCTCCGGTCTCATCGTTATGAAAAAGGTGTTAAACATATATTTCTGACATGTGGTGGCGGTATTGCTGCCAGATGCTTTTTGACAGCGATCAACTCACAAACATCACTTCTTGGCCCATCATAGCTTCACAGTTTCATTTGGTAGCCTGAACATGCCCAGCAGTTTCTTACCAACTAAAGCAGAAACAACAATCGCCAAAGAATCATGGCTGGTCCATCTAGATGTTCCAAGATTTTGCCATCAGAGTGGGCAACTAGTGGAAGTGTTGGTTAAAAGTTGTGTCGTACTTCAGCTGCAAATCCGTGAATTATTTCGAGCTTGAATGAAGGAGGTACATAATAGTGATAAATCGTCGACATTAACTCCCGCTACAGCGAAAGCAATGATGACAATCAGACAAGCAATGATGACAATGACATTGCCAGACAAGCTGATGTCTGGGTCCTATTCAACGCTGCATTCAAGAATGGATTACCAATTATGTGGCGCTTGCCCAGGTAGTGGTTGCGCGTTGGCGCAATGTTCTCCATCTGATGATGAGTACTTTGATGAAAATATTCCTTTAGTAACATATGCCAAAGCTGATTCATCTTTTGTTATCGTCGACGACATTCCTCTTCTTGCCTACTCTTTACATACTAGGCAGCAGCTCGCCGATAGTTCTTATCTTTTTTTGCCATTATCATCTGGTGAAACCAATGCTGGATCTTCATAAAGTTGTGTTTGGCGTTCCCAGTCCGCACGAGCAATATCAAATAATTAGCTCCTTCATCTGTGTGACTCGTCGCGTTTTCTTACACATGGAGACATGAATATGCTTTTGGTGGATATCCTTTAGCTTGGTAACGACATGAGGTTTTGCCTTGGTTATGATGTTTGTTTCCATATGGACACATCCTGATCTACTGTATTGCATGCAGTTGCTAGAGTTGCCTTGTTCACCTTTATCTTTGAGTATCCCGTATGTGGGTGAAGGTGAACCAATCATGATATTGATTTCATAAAGGGATATCCCAATTTTTACATGTCATGTCAACACACTCAATTTTCACGTCACGTCACAAAAATCTCCATATGCATAGCTAATTAGGTCTACAAAGAAAGCTTACCTGGGATCTAAAAGTCAATACTACACTAAATTTACAAGGAATTTAAAATCTTCCAAAACAATGGGCGTCAAACACCATGATTTTTTTCAAAAGTTAAAGAAGTTTAAATGTGGTAAACATGTTAAATACCCTTGTTTCCCGAGATATGGTAGTATGCATCACATAATGCCTAAAATCTGGATTTTAATCTTGTTTTTTGAGTATATCATTTAGGTTCCGCCCACAATAAAACAAAATAATTTAAAACGTAATGTTCCACTGTACAACGTTATCCATTTGCTGGGACACAAAATTTCATAGCAGAAATTTTAAATTACTGTTTCACGTTTTTTTCAACTTTTTAAAATTTGTTTCTATTTTTACGTTTTTATATTATTTAATTTCATTTTAATTTCAAAGCTATATTATAATATCATTTTGATAGTTTTCTGTAAAATCTACCTTTGACATAACAAAATACAAAATTAAATAAGTAATCTAGTTCAAAACACTGAATTTCCATAGAATATCAGGATAGTTATGAACAAAACTGTAGGAACTTCTAATGCGCCCGCACTTGCAAGACTATCGATATAGTAAGGTTGTGGAAGAGCACTTCTTCGATAGATCTAGTATTTCTGTAGCACCATTTTTGTACAAAACCTCAAATGGGAGGGAGAGTGTGCGATGTAAAATAGAAAAAAAAATTTGTGTACAAAAGTTAGCCGTACTTTTGAACATGCAATAGAAGTAGTTCAAACAGTTTTTGAGGAGAGACTCTGAAGCACAGTGGAAACTGATGAGATTCAAATGGGTTTCGTGCCAGTAAAAAGTGCACTGGATGCTGTATTAGCGGGAACACAATTAAGAAATACTAAAAATTGTAAGGAGAATTGAATTTTGTCTTAATTGATAAAGAAAAAGCTTTTGATCGTGTTTGCTGAGAGGTAATGTGGAAATAGAGAAAGCTACGAGTATCATGGTCCCAGAAGTGAGAGTAATGATGGAGATGTACAGAGAAACTGTGACGTAATTGAACTTGAACATTTAAACACCATAATAGTTTCAAGTGAAAGTTGGGGTACATCAAGGTTTGGTGCATAGTCCACTGCTCTACAGTTGTAGTTCCTTCAATCAATGATATGGCAAAAACAATGACAAATTTTTATATTTAGACGTTTTGTCTAGGAAGTTAATAGAACTGGAGGAAAAAATGTACTGGAGAGCAAGAGGTTGCAAGTAAACTTTGGTAAATTCGTGGGTAGGAAAATTGGAGCAATATCACCCATAGATGTAGCCAATGCTGCTGTTAATCTATGTGCTATATGTGGAAAGACAGTCACGGAAAATTCTATCCAATGTCTACAATACTAATATTGAATTCCTGTAAGTTGTTTCAATATCAAAGGAGCTTTGATGAGTGGAATAGATCACGAGTATGGTAAAAGTAAAGATAGCGTCAGTAATGAAGAAGATAAAAAACGCCTGACATTTGGACGTCATAAGATCGAGATTGCCAAAAAGTTTCGTTATCTGGAAGACATGGCTTGGAAACATGACAGCTCTGTCAAGGCTACATATTTTACGGAAAAAATTGTCTGGCACACTCTGGTGAAAGACTTTTGTCGCCTGAAATGGCAAAATATATGAGGCATGTGAGAGAAGCGTGATTTGCTATGACAACATCGACAATAGCATGTTACGAGAATGCACAGACATTGAGAATAAGGATAAACATCTTGGAGGATTTCATAGAAGATGGAGCATCTTGAGAATTTGTTACTTTTTTTTTTATTTGAGATTCTAGGAAATGCAGAAATATGCCTCCAAAAATAAAGAAATTCTGGTGTAGACTAAATGTAACCTAACTTTCATTTCTGTGTCTACATTACAACTTCAGTGTTATATGAATTTATGTGACTTTTTGGTTTTCCAGTGTTCTCTTTTATAAAATCAATTTTGGAAGCTCTAGGACTCTAGGTCAATAAAAATATTGCCCCTAATTGAAGACCAATCTGTACCTAAATTATCAGGATCTACAAAATCATTATAGCATTGGATGTAGTTTTAGTTAGTAGTTCTTTTGAGCTTAATCTATACGTATCAAGTTTTTAATTTTAAACTTATCCTTGCTCAATTACATTGCTGCACTTACTAAAAGATGATTGATGAGATGCATATCTGGTTGTAAAATATTCGATTTGCAGGCATGCTCGCCGGTGCTGTAATTGCATTCAACTAAGTAAGTGGCTTCGCTTTAGTTCTTGCCATAACTAAACTCCGAGCAATCAATTAGCCTTGTTGCTCAAATTGTATTGCAGCAAATTTTAGTTTCTGTCGTCAACTCTTTATTTAAATTGATTCGATTTTGATTTGAATATTTAATGAGAAACTGGCAATGGTAATGCAAAGTTACTGAAATACATTTTCCGTTACAACTAAGCTTTTTGTGGAAGGGCGTTCTCTGCAGATCAGGTACAAGCAGGGCTGGAGCCGAGGGCTTTATCCTTTTACTGTCCGGTTCTGATGCTGGCAGTGGTGGGATTAGGCCAGCATCGGATATCGCCATCCACAACCATCTGACTCCTCGAGGTGCCCGATGTATGGGGCTCACTAAGATAACAACAGTGCTGTTTAATTGCTTGGATTTTTGTCTGGCAAGAGCTTAAGATCTTAATAGTGATTATCAGCCAGGCAGACTGCTTCAGTTTAAACCTTAGCTCCAAGGATGGCTTCATTATAAATTTCAGAAATTTAATAGTCTTCGTTAGTTTTTTTGTTGAAGCATTTAAAGCAACATTTTTCCTGAAACTGAACTTGCTTTAGCGAAATAGATTTTTCTTATAATAAATAAGTTTCTAAGCCGATTTCACTATCATTTATTTTAAGCAGACTCTTGTACCATGTTTTTTGTGGTTCGGTATGACGTGATTTTGATGTCACGTTTGCGGTTTCATCTATTTTTAACAAGCTGTTTATATTGCAGTGATGAGGTCTTTTATACATACCAACGTACGTATACCGATCTGTCAAAGCAGTTCAACCGTGTCTATGAAAATCGAAACTTGCGTGTTCTAGTGTATAACGGCGACACAGATATGGCTGTCAATTTTCTTGGAGATCAATGGTTCGTAGAGGACTTAAAGAGACCAGTGAAAAAAACGAGTGGGCCATGGTATGTCAATGGTCAAGTGGCTGGATTTGCAACGATCTACGACCGCATCACTTTTACCACAATAAGAGTAAGTAACTTTTTTTTGCGGAATGTACAAAAGAGATCTGCGGCGAGGTATAAGTTTTTCAGAGTATATTGAATTGTTGTAAACCAAGTATGCAGTCAAAGTGGAATCTGCAATAACAACTCGCTAAAGGGTGGATTCTAAGACAACGACCCATGGCAGCTTTGGTCCTTGTCTTTCTGTTTTATCTTTAAGTCTAATTTTCGCTACAATCCCATCTCGCTCTCTGGAGGAATTTTCGGATAGTCTTCTAACCCTCCCTTGCTTTTACATAAGCAAGTCTTGATACGCCAAACCTTAAATTTGTAGCACTGACAACGCTGTAACCTTTTTTGTTGTTTCAGGGAGCTGGTCATATGGTACCGCAGTGGGCTCCTCTTTATGCATTTTCTATGTTTGAGAAGTTTCTGAATGATCAATCATTTTAATGTGCATCATCGTTATTTTACTTTTATTTTTCTTTAATCTGTGTAGTAGTTTATCCTATCTAATCGCCGTGTTATATAGTTTTGACCATTATCTTGCCAACTCTGTAATTGAACACTTGTAGCAAAACTTCAAGCTCTTATTTGTTCAAGTCTTTTTTTACTTCGATCGCACAACACTTCTGTTGCATGAAATTGCAATTTCCATGTGTTTATATGCACTACTTATACAATACTATGCGCATTAAGCAAGTCATTACAATTTATGCTGTGTCGTTTTCTTGAACGAGCCATCTGTAAGGAAAACTGGTAGTTGCGAGATGAGAGAGCGGATTTTTCGAGAAGTTTGCTGTTGTTGTTGCACGACGTCTTTTGTTGGATAGATGCATGCGTGGCTTAACACCATCGAGCCCCATAAGTCGAGCAGCTTCCTGCATATCCCCCAAAAACGAACGGTATATAGCAGCACAAACCAAACCGAGAAGAGTTTTCAGAAATCGGTGGCCACCGGCACAACACATAGGATTCGCAATTCTGCAGTGATAAATTGTTCAATAAGAAAGTAGTCTGTATTGGAGCGAAAAGTCTGGGAAACTAAATTAAGAAACGTATAAAAAAACTAACCACTGATAATCAACAGTCGTTGGTCTACCTAGTTTTTCAAATCGGAATCAACAATCACCTACTTCAATGGAGCAATATGTAGAAAATAAAAACTTTAATTCAATGCTGCTCTGATATGCGAACATACTGCATCCTTATTCAACAGATATCAAGTATTCGTTTGTTGCATCATTATCTTCCATTGGCAGGAAAACGACTGAGGCGTTGAACATAGGACCGTTGATCCTGACCCGCTTTGAGAAGAGGCGTTGACTCTATCGTGCTTTGGTTTAATAGTTGTCTTTTATTAAAATGTTGCTTGTTGGATTTAGAAAAAATTAATTTTCGTTTTTAATCTGGATTTTGTTATCAGTTGACAAAAATGCACAACGTGAGAAGGCACTGCTTTCAAAATTGGCACGCGAAACAATATGTCTTGTTTACGAATTGCAATTTTTTACATTTGCAGTTTGTTGCAATAATATAAAAACAGCTGTACCCCGCAATTTTTTTCTAGTGAGTGAAAAATTTTTGCCAGTGCTGCGAACTCATGGGATTTTTATTCGAGCTCACAAAAAGTTTGCAAGTCCCTGTTCGCGTTCTTTTTCAGTTTTTCTACTTCAAGATAAAGAGTTGTTGTTGTTGTTTACCCGACCCCTTCCGAGGGATGGGAGCATGGCGGAAGACCATGGAGTCCCAGAAGCCGAGCAACTCCCCAGGGTCTGGACCAGAGGTCGTAAAGAGACCCAAAAGTCGCCAAAGAGTGAGCAGCGCAAAGAGTCCGTATCTGGACAGTGCAGAATGAGATGAGAGGTGTCCTGGGACGAGTGTCCACAGGCGCTGCCAGAAGAATTCTCGATTCTGCCAATCCTAGAGAAATATGAACCTAAAAGAAGGCTGTGTCCATTGCAGCGTAGACGAGAGAGGACACAGCGAGCATGACGAGGGAGCACAAGTTCCTCGGTGGAAATCGAGGGAACCTGTGTGTCAAAGAATTTAGAGGAGACAGTACACCTCCAGTCCGAGATAAGACGAGAGTGGATACGAGAAATAAAAGAAGAGAGACTACAAGGGATTGCGGAGGGCGCAAGTAGCGCTCTCCGTCTGGCCAGCTCATCAGCCGCGTCGTTCCCCTGGAGAAACGAGTGTCCGGGGACCCATTGTAGCCTGATAGAACAGGAGAGAGAAGACAGTTCCTGCCAGATCTGCTAGAGAGTTTGAGATAAGAGGAAAGGTGGAGGAGAGGACAGGGTGGCGAGAACAGAGCGAGAGTCAGATAATAGGAGAAGAAAAGAGAGATGGCAAACTTGTTGGTGCTGCCGAGACCAGTAAAGAGCGTGCAGAATGGCGCAGGTTTCAGCGGAAAAACTGGAACATACTGGGCCTGCTGAAAAGGAAAGAGTGGTCTCAGTGCCACAGAGAGAGCAGTTGGCAAGAACGCCGGAGCCGCCCTTGCCAAAAGGAAAAGGAACAGAGCCGTCTGTCCAGAGCACCAGATCATGAGGGGTAGAGAGTCAAGGTGGGCGAGAGCAGCACCTTGGCGAGAAAGAGGGGGATCAGAGCGAGTGCATGGAGTGGAAAGGGTGGACTCCACCGTGAATGAAGGCAGATTCCAAGGAGGACAGGGAGAGCAAGCAAGGAAAGCCTCCCTAGAAGAGATAGAAGGAAGCATGAGCGGGTGAATGGACGCAAAAGCTCTCCAGGACGATCTGCAGAGTCTTGGTTTCACTCCAAGTCTGGCCAAACCTGAAATAGGAAAGAAAGTTGGGAGACGAAGAGCCCGCTCATAAGATAAAAGAGTGAAATGAGTCAGAGCGACTTGTAGGGGAGGTAAAGACGTCTCGGTGAGTAGTAGAGGGATAAGGGAGAACAAGAAGCAGCCGGTGATGGCGCGACTGGCCGCTCGGTGAAGGCGTTCCAATTTGGTAGAATTAGTAGCGCTTACGAAAGGAAACCACCCGGGTGAAGCGTAAGCGAGAAGGGACCGAAGAGAAGATTTATACAGGAGATAGAGAGGGACTCCTTAGAGGGGCCCCATGAGGAAGCAGAGATACAGCGTAGGGCCTTGAGACGTGGGAAAAACTTGGCCTTCAGCGAAGATACATGCTTAGAAAAGGAAAGAGTGCGGTCGAAGGTGACCCCAAGAAAAGTTGGAGTAGGATTGAAATGGAGGCGGGAGCCGAGTAGGAGGAGGTTGGGCTGGAGATTAGCTTGGTGAGGATCCACTGAGAAGAAGGAGGTCTTACATTTTCTCGGATTGAGAGGAAGACACCAGTAGTCAGACCAGCGCTCCAATCGAAACAGAGCTTCTTGTGTGGCCTCCACCGCAGTGGGGAGCGAGGGGTAGGAGGACCAAACGGCCAGATCGTCAGCGTAAAGAGAGCAGCTGACGGAAAAAGGAAGAGGGGGCCGGAAGATCATTAATGAATAGAGAGAAAAGTACTGGGCCAAGAACGGATCCTTGTGGAACACCTCTACGGACTCGAAAGGGGCGGCTTTTGTGATTTTGAAAGACCACACAAGCGCGCCTGTCAGAAAGGAAAGATTGAGTCCAACGAGCAAAGCAAGGAGGGAGGCCAGCCAAAATAAGTTTGTGGAAAAGGGAAATGCAATTTGGGGTAACGAGACCTTCTACACTAGGTCGCGAAAACCTTGTAAAAGAATGTTTTTCTGCATTTTTTGAGATCCAACCGGAAACTTTCGTAAAGATATTGACACCGGTGAGGTGACACCGAGTTGTAGCCTACGGTCTTGCAAGCTTGTAAAGGCGACAATGATGCTTGGTAAATCAAAGACGGAATGCCTATGTTAATCTATTGACACCGTACACAATTTCACTAAATGCAATGAAAACTTGATCCATGTAATGCAATGGAATCAAAAACAAAAACCAATTTAAGCAATTGAAGATTGATCTTCATGACGGGCTTCGACTTCCAGCAAGACACATTTCGACTTGAAAATATGCAAAAAAATATCACTTGTTTTGATTTGTATGCATCCTCAACTAGCTTAAGATGGAGTTTTGTGACAATGATTGAATAGCCACGTGTTCAAACCTGATGCTGGCTGCATTGTTGCCGCTTTTGGGAAATACACTTAGCTTGCGGTCATTTCTCATGTTAGGCTATGTGAATTCTAACGGCAAATCTATTAAAATTACAGCCATTTGCAAAAGTTCAACACCACTTGAAAATATGGGCAAGACATCAATGTAGCAATCACTGAAAATCGTTTCAATTGTGATCATCAAAATTTAAACATTCAATAAATAGCTTACCAGTTTTGTAAAATATGCTCGTTTATTTAGTGAGTTCCAAGTATTCAAAAATTAATAATTGAGTACAAGGTCTTAAATTTTTGAAATTGATTGTGATAGGTCCACCAAGCAACTCAAACAAAAAAGCAAAAACTCAAAAACTCTATTGTAGGTCAAGACATTTAGGATATCCTATTTTTAACGCCTCTGATGATGTCTTGGGTGACTGGATGATCAAAGCGCTATAAACAGACTTGGCAAAAAGTATCAAAATTATGTCACGTAAACTTATTTCGCGAGAAAACGCTACAGGCCTCCTTATCAGTTGATCCCCATTAAGCTAACCTCCAGCCCAACCTTCTCTTATTCAATTAGCGCCTCGGCTTCAATCCCACTCCAACTTTTCTTGAGGTCACCTTCGACCGTACTCTTTTCTATTCTAAACATGTATCTTCGCTTAAGGCCAAGTTCTTCCCTCGTCCCAAGGCCTTACGTTGTATCTCTTCTTCCTCACTAAGCCCCTCTAAGGAATTCCTCTTTGTTTTGTATAAAGCTTTTATTCAGCCCCTTCTCACATATGCTTCACCCAGATGGTTTCCTTTTCTAAGCATTACCAATATCACCAAATTAGAGCGCGTCCATCGAGCGGCTAGTCGCGCCATCTGCGGATGCCTTTCATCTTTCCTATCCCACTTCTCTTTTCTGAGGCTTCTCTACCACCCCTACAAGTCATCCGGACTCATTTCGCTCCGTCATGTCATGAGCAGGCTCTTTGTCTCCCAAACTCTTTCCCATTTCAGGTTTGGCCAGACTTGAAGTGAAACCAAGACTCTGCAGATCGTCCTAGAGAGCGTTTTCGTCCATTCACCCGCTCATGTTTCCTTTTACTTCCCCAAGAGAGGCTTTCCTTGCTTTCCCTTTCTCACCTTCTTGAAACGTGCCTTCATTCACTGTGGTGTCCACCCTCTCCTTTTCATGCTCTTTCTGTGATACCCTCTCTTCCCAAGGTGCTGCTCTCGCCCACCTTGACTCTCTGCCACCTTACGATCTGGGGCTTTGGACAGAAGGTTCTGTTCCTTTTTTTTTTGGCAAAGTCGGCTCTAGCGTTCTTGCCAATTGCTCTCTCTATGGCACTGAGACCACCCTTTCCTTTTCAGCAGGCCCAGTATGCTCATTTTTTCTGCTTAAGCCTGCGCCATTCTGCACGCTCTTTGCTAGTCTCGGCAGCACCAACAAGTCTTCTCTTCTCCTCCTCTCCAACTCTTGCTCTGTCCTCACCACTCTGTGCTCTTCTCCATCTTTCCTTCTACCTAAAACTCTCTAGCAGATCTGGCAGGAACTGTCTTCTCTCTCCTCCTGTTCTATTAGGCTACATTGGTCCCCGTATACTCGTTTCTCCCAGGAACGACGCGGCCGATGAGCTGGCCTGACGAGGAGCGCTATTGTGCCCACTGCAATCCCTTGTAGTCTCTCTCCTCATATCTCTCACATCCACTCTCGTCTTTACTCGAAATGGAGGCGTACTGTCTCCTCTAAATTCTTTGACGCACAGGTGCCTTCGATCTCCATTGAGGAACTTGTGCTCCCTCGTTACGCTCGCTGTGTTCTCTCTCGTCTACGCTGCAACGGACACAGCCTTCTTATCTCTTTAGGATTGGCAGAATCGAGAATCCTTCCAGCAGCGCCGGCGGACACTCGTCCCAGGACATCTCTCATCTCATTCTGCACTGACAAACTATGGACTCCTTGCACAGCTGGCTCTTTGGCGTCTCTCTGTCTCTCTACAATCTCTGGTCCAAGCCCCAAGGAGTTGCCCGGCTTCTGAAGCTCCATGGTCTTCCGCCATGCTCCCATCCCTCGGAAGGGGTCGGGTAACAACAACAAGAACGACAACAGCAACAACAATAACAACAACAGAAAACTTTAAAAGCTTATCCCCCCAACTCGAATTATGGAGACAAAATAAGTATGCCTTTGTTAGGGGAATTCATGCGTCATATTTGAAGCATTTTTCTCTTCCAGTGAAGTTTTTTAAAAACTGCAACCAGCAGATCAATGCATAAAGTTTGTTGGTTTTGTAATATGTGGCTAATTCGAAATCATTTTTGCTACCGTCGCTTCCATTTTGTAAAATCCAAAGGGCAAAACAACCAATTGTTATCAAACGGAAATAAACGTGGATGCAGTGCACGCCTAGAATTAAGACTAAAGTAATTATGGCCTTGGCTAAGCCAACCCTTTGCCCACCAAGCCTACGCTACGGTGGTGTATCCAAATTCTATAAAAAAAAGTGATAACATGAAAAAAGTTAATACTTCCATGGTCAAAAAATGGTAACTCTTCAATATTATAATTAATCTACGAGCACCGGGACCATTGAGATATTACAGAATTCAAGCACAAATGCTATATTTAAATTTTAT
This sequence comes from Trididemnum clinides, assembly GCA_963675345.1. Classification (NCBI taxonomy): domain Eukaryota; kingdom Metazoa; phylum Chordata; class Ascidiacea; order Aplousobranchia; family Didemnidae; genus Trididemnum; species Trididemnum clinides. The sequence continues at coordinate 44,093,149 of OY776285.1, read as the reverse complement.
CAAGATCACAAGTAATAATTAGTAATGGGTTTGGAGGAGTTGAGAAAAAAATCACCTTTTTTTATAGTCCTAACTGAGACTATTTAAATTGTATGAAAGTTGCATTGACAACGCAAGAGTCTAGTTACAACGCAGAGTTCGTAGGTAAGACAGTAGACATCCAACTCAAAAAATGTCAACAATCTTAGCGAAAAAATTGCACTAGAAATAATCTATTTTCCGTGGTTTACTCTTTTCCCGTACTCAACAATTTAAAAATAGCAACTCGCCTTTAATAGTGAGCCTATCATTTAAAACACAAAAGAAAGTAACTTACCCACGCAAAAAACGTTGAGGCTGCTTTGCTAATTTCCTCCACTTCATCCATTCTCAAATCAGCTAAAAGATTCCTTGCTTTATCAGCGTCTGAAAGGGATATATTATTTGTATCTCGCTCCCAGATTCGACGCTTCATAGCATCTTTTCCCATTTTTCCAATTAAAGCCTGGATTTCTATCCATTCCTATGAACAAAATACAGAAAAGAATTTTCAAAAAGAGACATTTTTTTGAGATTTCATCTACTAACAAACGCAATTTGGGTACTTCAAAATGGTTTTGCAGAAAACGGAACAAAAAATCAAGGAGACATGCTAAACGAAAAACTATCAACCATGTTTGCTAATCATAATTTAGGTGTTAACTGATTTATAGGCCAAACGATTGCTTTGATAAAATACTCGCAAAGAGATAACACGCTTTGACGTTGTTGTAATTTCATTAAGTTTAATAAAATTATTTTGTTTGCAATTTAATCTAATATTGAAACAAAGTAAAAGATACAGTAGATCTCACATTTAACCGACAAAATGAGATGAGCAATATTTATTGCTTACATGTGATATCTGCTATACCCGAATGCATAAACAAAAACAGAAAACAACACAGACCATAATTTTCATTGTGGAAGTTATGTGGAGCTGATTGTATTTACAAAGTTTTATTCTTTTCGTTTCATAGGCAGGGGTAGTGATGTGGAAAGGCGAAGAAACACCATCTCCACACTATTTTCTGGCCTGGAACCCGTTTCTATATTATCTTGATAAAAGAGCTTTCCAAAAATCTTTTGAAATTAGGCCACACCATCTTCACAAAGCAATGCCATATTTAGTTACTGCATCACACCTGGCAGTAGGCAAACGCATGCAGGTTAACAGATAGCAGTGAGTAGCTGACAAACAGAAATAACATCAATTTAAAATCAACTAGAGGTAGACATTGTAGTCTTTGATTCTGCTCTTGAAAATTATAGAAGGGTAATATAATGTAGAGCTACTTCAATCCACTTATCTGAAGCAGGTTGAATTCTGGCAGTAAGTCAACGTCAATGTGTCTGCAGAATAACAATGGACTGGATTGTAGAACCAAATTCAAATCCATTAAAAAATTTATTGCCAGTAGCGTTCCCGCATATAATATTTTACCACTGCAATCCTGCCTGTAGGTTATTCAAAAAGTTGGATAGCGGAAACGAAGTGCCGCCACCGCATGTCTGACAGAGAGTCAAAGTGTTGTCTCAGGTGAGATATATATGCGATATACAGTAGCGAGCAAAAAGATCAGAACGCTAGTTTTAAAGTGAGGAAATTCATCATAACTAATCTTATATATCACAAAACAATCTTTAACTTTCAGAATTTATTCTAGATGTCATGTGGAATGAAATAAAAAAAGTCATTTTATTTGTGCAAGTAGCTAAGAAATGACTTTAGTTAAAACATGGATTTCACTACAAATTTCTTAATAATAAATAATTTTTTTAACGATTTTCATCAAAAACATCATTTTTGCTAATTTGTGGCTTGTGTGATGTAGTTAGAAGAAAAAGTTGTATTGGAGCAGATATAAACTTGGGTCTTCTGAGTATTTTAAGCCAAAAACCTACTTTCTAGCTTAACTACAGTAGTTTTTAAGTTATAAAATTTTCATAAATTTGGGGGAGCGCAAAATTTTTGGGGGTTTTAGCCACCTGGGTGTAAGTGGCAAAACCCCAAAACAACTTTGGAAGGTCTGTTTTTGCAGTAGTTTTCCTAGGTCTACCAGGTGATTTTTTTGCTTCACATGATCCAGTTTCTTCGAATTTCTTCAAAATACCATGAATAACACTCTTGGACTTCTTAACAATGTTGGCAATCTCACCTATTGAATGCTTATCGTCAGTACGTAACTTCACTACCAGTTTTCTGACTTCCAAAGATGTCAAAGCGTTTTTAGGCATAATAACAGTGCGAAAATCTAATAGAATTTTACCCTGGACTTATCTTCAACACGCTAAAAAATACTAAAATTATATGAATTTCTAAGACGTTCTTTTCTTTTTGATCGCAAATTTTACTATTATTTTTCATTAATCTAGTTATGAGTTATAAAATAAATTATTTATCAAAAAATTAGTCTTTTTATTTCATTCCACATGACATCTAGAATAAATTCTGAAAGTTTAAGAATTTTGTGATATAAAAGATTAGTTATGATGAATTTCCTCACTTTAAAACTAGCGTTCTGATCTTTTTGCTCGCTACTGTATATTTCAAATGATTAAGCCTTTAAACAACAATTCCATCTCATCATCCTATACAAGTTACTGCTGGCATCATATTAATTTTAAGAGAACTTTTGTAGCTACAGACCCCGATTCGACATCATTGCTCTTACTTTGAGTTTTTTATTTTCTTCTCCCAATAAAATAAAGGTGGCTTCCATTACTGATCTAATTGCAGTGGGAGGCTGGGAGTAACTTCTTATTTCAGATATGGTTGGCTGCTTCAGCGTCATAACTGCTGCTCTCATTTTTTCTAATTCTGCAAGAACACGTAATAAATCGTTTGCCTTGTCAATAGCCGCTTTTAATTCTGGATCTGAGTCAATATCAACTTGTCTAATATCTTCTTGAAGAGCAAGGGTTACTTCATTTAAAGCAGCTTTGAGTTTAGCTGAGTCTCTGCAGCGAACGCTTTCATTCAAGATTTTCAACAAGTGCAGCTGAGTTTGATTCAAAAGCTTTTCTTTTGCAGCTTTCAAAAGTTTTTTATCTTCAGGTGTCTTTCTTCCACAAACAGCTTCTTTAAATTTATTGGCAGCAGTTTTTAACAGCGTTCTGAAAGAAAGCAGGCGAATTTAAAATTCGTGTCATAGATAAGGGCTTCTCGATCTTTTTTTCTACGAACTCATTTTCAAATGTCTAAATATGGTGATGCCTCACCAGCATTCTCAATTTCCCTTAATCCATACCTATTAAATTGCATGAATTACAAATATGCTCTTTGGTCCTTAATTGAACCAAAGAGGGGTGGTGGGAGTGTTTTGCACAGAGTATTACAGAAAATAAGCATACGGTTGATGAGGGTCAGTAACCCAAAACAACGTTGTCCCGTGTTGTTATTTTGTGTTATAATGACTGTAATAGGCTGACATTATACTCAATTGCTATCCCTGCATGTTGATTCTAGCGCAATGCGGTTGAAACATGTGAAGCGCCTATGTGATATAGGTCAAAACCGTTGCCCTTGTATGAGGTCTATGCAGTAATGCAGCAATGGATCGATGGCATGATCTGAAATCGCCCAGAAGGGCATATTTGAATTTTATGCCGGAAACACTGTGGATGGACCAGCGTACAATAGGCTAGTACAGATTTAATTTTGTGTGAAAGATCATGAATGGCTGGCATGTGAGATGCTGGTATGGATTAAGGGAAATTGAGAATGCTGGTAAGGCATCACCATATTTAGACATTTGAAGTTTTGGCATTCTATTAAATAGCATGGATCTCATTTTTGAAAAGGAATTTTTATGCGACCCCAGATTGGATAGCCTACACAACAATAAAATTGAATCAACAAACCTTTCATTGCAGACCATTGCGTATTTAGGAATGAACTTTTTTTTGGAGGGGAGGAGGTCGAGCATTAAGTAAGCTCTATTTTTATCATGAAGCAACATGTAAAATAACTGAAATCAATCGTCGTATAGGGGTGAAGCATTAAACAAAGAAAATCTTTTGAAGGCAAGAATTTTTTATTGTGGTGTCCAGAACAACTGTCATTTTTCATTTTTTGTTTCTGTCATGTCATTTGGAAGGCAATCTCCCTTTATCCCCCCTCCCCTTTAAATATGCCACTAATGACAATTCTGAAGGGGTATTTTCGTATGCAGCAAGATCACAAAAATGGATACAATCCATAAAAGTACCAAAAATGGACAAAGTAAAACGAATAAAACATTAGCAAAAGCAATTCATTTTGCAAAACATGCTAAGCATATTTTATGGGATGAATGTGCTTGATCAATTATAAATAAAATAAACTGATACGTAAAAACTGCTTGCTCTTGAAAAAATATTTTTAACTTCATATTAAAAGCAATCGAATGTCAACGCAAATATAACTGATATCTTAGTTTTTAAAATTTTGTGTCAAGGCCAAATAAAGCGGTACAAAATCCTTTTATTTCTGTAACAGTACTAGAACTATAAAAAATGAGGTTTTGCATTTTTTCCTCTATTTCTGTACTAGAATTACCGGTACTAATTTTTTCAACTATTATTTTTGTAAACTTAATTATATTTTCTTTAAATTTTTTTATTTCTTTCTGATTTCCTTATCATTTCTTTCTGTATTTCCTATTAGATATCTTTTAGGATCAAATTTTTTCAAATAAGGAAATTTCCTCCCAGTGGAAGCCGAGGCAAACAGGGTCCACATCGGTCAGTAGGTTACAAAAATCAGGTCGCAACATAGCATTACTTAATTGTTTTCATTCGATAACTCAGACAGACATTCTGTTGGAAGCAACTGACAGCGAAAAATACGTAGTTGCATCTGAACCTGTAGCACACCATAATTTTACTACAGGTTTGTTTTACCTTGTTGTGAAGGTTTCAAAAGTTTTATATGTGATGTATCGAGCCAGTTAGTTTGACTTTGTTTCACGACCCAAAAATTAACGTTTGCCACACCAAACGGGGTCGCGACCCATAGTTTGAAAAGTCCTGTACATAGATCGATTACTGAGCGGAAAGAAAACCTGGCAAGAGGTTTCTCAATACCTCGTCTTAAAGAAACTGAAAATATCGACTCACACTGATTTACAGCAATACGTCATAAGAAACGGCTTTGCTGGCTACCCACATATGGCAGGTTTTGGCAAAAGTCTTACTTATAGCTGTGAATTACATAAAGTTTAGAGAAATTAATGAACGCCAAATTAGCTCTTAGTAAATAAAATTATTTCAAAGATTTTTTATAAACAAAATTTTTCCCACCTATGTGCGTCATTTTCAAGTGCATCTTGGAGCTCTTGTCTTAATTTGCTTCTTAATTCAATATTCTCTTCAGTCTCCTGTGGAGTTGCTTTTAAGTCGTCTTCAACCTCTGCCGCTTCTTCATACAAGTCAACTAACTCCACGTCTTTTGGCTCCCAAGTTAACAAGTATGGGGTTGTTCTTGCTCGATCCATTACTTCACTGATAGTCTTAAGTGTTGGAGCATCAAGCACTTCTTTCAAGTTCAATTTGATAGCTTGTACCTAGAGCAAACGTGGATAAAAGGTATAAGTTTTGCAAAGATATGGCAATTGCTACAAAATCAAAGCCAAAGTCGACAGAATAACGGGTTGCAGAAACCCCCCTTTGTCCGACAAAAGTGATGAAGTCATCATTAGCTAACGAATCATCATAAAAAGAAAGAAAGGCAAGCAACAGTGAGTGCAATCACCTCGCAAGGAAGTGTAACCTGAAATCGAATATACTACAAATCAACAAGAAAGAAAAAATATAGACCATTATTTCGACAACCCAATTTTCTTTGGGTTTTATATGAGAATGCTGACCAGGTCAATAAAACAGAGAAGTCAAGGAAGAAAGGAGTGTTTGCCATATTTATCCTCCATTCACGAAAAAGCGATGTATCGCTTTGTTTTGGACGGTAAGTCCGCACTCGCTTGGGAGTTGCGATTTCCGGGTCACCTGTCTTCCACATAAAGGTGGGGCCCAAGGACACATCAAGCGAACTTGCCGGCTTGTTCTCCACAACCTCCCATAAATGCCGAGCGCCAAGCAGGGAAGCTATAGATACCATTTTTTAAAGTCTTTTGATATGACTCGACAAGGGGAGTGCACCCCATGTCTACCGACTGCGAAGCGGACGCTCTAGCCACTACGCCATCGCGTCGATTTTTGTAGCGTCCGACTAGAATCGTACCGAAGAAAAAAGACAGACAGAAAGCGAAAAACCAGGCAATGTGGAATGTTTGAAAGGAGCAGCTCCTCATCCTTCTCCTCTACGTGTGACCTTCTGCTCTGATGGCAACTTTTTGGTCAGAGTGGAAAAGGGGGCTGTGGACAAATTAAGATTGTCTGAAAAACGCATAGGGGTAGTGTACGTCAAGGACTTTAAAATGCATATCACGGTCTTTAAAAATGAGATTCCATCAGGATTAGAAAATTTGGAAAAAAACAGCTATTTGAGTGAGAAACGTACAGAAAGTTAAACTTTACGGAGAATACCTCAAGTGCATAAATTTGCATCATGTAACGTATTGCACTATTCTTTTTTAACAATCTAATTGCTCGAGCAAATGGAGCAAGCAAAAGAACCAGAATAAGACGCAAAACCAGGATTTCTAAGGGGAGTCTAACTAAAACTAAGACAGAGTTATTGTGATAAAGCTGTGGGGTGTCTTCGAAAAACAGTTTTTACACCTTTTAGAGGCAAAGTTGCATGCTTAAAGTGGGAAAGCCAGAGCTCCCTGGATCCCCTTTGGCCAGAATTAGAAAGATGGCAAGTTGCACTTATCAAAAGAAACAAAAGACAAGGAAAGGAGGCGCGAGACAAGTATAGCAAAATGGCAAAAATGTAAAAAGAGAAAAAGCAACGAATTTTAGAATACTGTAGCAAAAAGCTGTCCATTTGAGTTCAATCAGAATAGAGCACTCCAAAATATTTTTGATGACTAAAAAATAGTCAGAAAATCTGAAACCCTTGGCCATTTCAATCCACCCTAAATTAATAAGAACCACACAACTAGCAGCAGCTGCTTGTTGGTATAGAAACATAATTTTTTGTAACGGGTTTACAGGTGGATTCGTTTTCAATGGGGATGCGAAAGTGGTAAATCTTGATAAAAATTAAGTCTTTAATCGCGTATTTAAAGAGGACTTTCACCCCCCATTGAACATATTGGAAAATCGTAGGCCACAATTTTCTCTTAATTGCTACATTCCTAAATTCACAATTAAAGAAGCAGTATTGGCAATTTTAGAAAACACCGTTTAGCGTTGTCAGGACGAATTTGAACACAGCAGTTTTAAAAAATAATCTTTATCTACTCGGAGAAAGGACATGAAAACTCTTCCTACGCCTGTAAGGGAGAAGAATTAACTCTGGAGAATTTTCGATTTCAGAAAATGCTGTGAAGCTTCGGATAGGCGGGTTTGAACACAACGGCTTTGACAAGTAGTTATAGTCTATTCGGGGAAAGGGGTAGGCAACACTTCCTACACGAGAAGAATTGCTAGGTATTACTTTATAAACAACCAATAGAAAGTAATTTTTACCAATTCTTCGCGTGTAAAAAGATCTGCATCACCTTTTCTACAAATAGAGAACTGGTATAGCAATTCAACTTTTGCAATATCTTATCAATGAAAGAAAGTTACTTCTGAATTTTTCTTTTCTAAAATGGCAAGAACATTTTTTGCAGCAGCTAGTTGTTGAGCAGGAATTCGTAAGCCTTCAGCTGTACTCAGGCGTTCTTCCAACTCCTTCATCGACAACACGTTTGACGTTGGTAAATTAGCTTCATCAGTGCAAAAGTGTAAATCAGTCACAACCTGTAAAGACATCAGTTTGAAAGTGCATCACATAAATAAACTCATAATGTGTTTGCAAGTCTTTTTTCAGACTGGGCCGCCTCTTCGAGCAAACCGTTCGGCTTCTTTTCTTATCTGTCATGTCAAAATGCAGGAATCCTGTCGAGTTACTTTTTCTAAAGGAAAAACAAGCGAAATTGCCGGCATTTTCTTTCTACTATTCATGTCGTTCAGAACGCCTAACAGGAAGCTGTGAATACCACGTATAAGAAGTCTTTGGCATTGACCAGCTAAAATTTGACGTAGCTGCCTATTGCACTAGAAGGGTAGCACTATTCATTTCGCTATTAAGATTTGCAAATTGAAAATAACAGTGCTTGCTTTATATAAAAGCAAAATCTGTCTAAAAGTGTAAGAGGCAAGCAACGAAAGTTCACTATACGGATTATAAGCATGTTTTTAAAGCTTTGAGCTTGATCGCTTTTCAAGCAAACAACGGATAAACTTTCCTCAAATTTTGGTTTTAAAAGCGTACTTTTTCTATATTGAACTTCAGTCTTTCTAATGCGTCTAGATAATCTGCCAATTCCTCATCAGGAATTTCAAGTTTTTCTGCTTCAGCAAATTTTTTCTCGAAGTTTTGCAGGGTCAGAAAGTCAGCAGTTGACCCGTAAGACTCTTCCGATACATCTTTTAAATCGTTTTTCACCTGAACAAAAATGATACAAAAAATCTTGTCATTGTCGTTTCGCAATACTCTTTTCCGCATAAAACATACCTTTAAAACTGCAGAAAACATTTTACTTTCATTAAAAAAATCCCATTTTTCAAATCCCCATCTTGACGAACTTACGAAAAGTGAATATGTAGTTTTAAAAATGGGATAAGTTATCTCTTTAAACGTTAACAAAAACGTTTTTTGTAATTTTGGCCGAACGCTTTTAGCTAAAGATCTTTAGCTTGAGTAAAGTATAATCCACATTGGTGCGACGGTTGAAATATGCTTTTTCATACCGTTGAAATATGCCTTTTCAAATACATCAAAGCATTGTAGGAGTCCTGTAGACTGCTTGTTGATAACTGCATATTTTCCGCAAGTGATAGCTTTGCTTCAAGCAATTCAACAGATCCCACAGTTCCTTGCTCATTATTAACCAAATGTGTTACCTCCGCAAGCTCTTTGGTGATCTAAGATAAAAAAACAATTCATAAAACTTACAAAAGTCCTTCTGCACTGCTACAAGTCGTTTGCATTCGGTTTGTAGGTTACGTTACTTAGCTAACACTCCAGAACATCTGACACGGAGCTAATTGATGCTTAGCAGCAAAGCTGCCAACTTGAAATTTGCAAAAATCCCAAGTGTCGCGTTTCAATAGAGTTTTGATTCTATTTCAATTTCAATTTACTTCTAAAATTGAAGCGACGTGCAGTATCGATCGAATAATTAAGTTTGGTTGCAACTTAATAGCTAGGAAAAGATTGGCTTCCACTAAGATACTTTAACTCGCGCACTTCTCGATCAAGAATAGAACGAATATATTCAAAAACCACTATATAACTTAGAATTCCTTCGCTTTCCAAAACGCAGAACTAAAGCACTTCAATAAATAAATGTCAGAGACCAAATAAAACTAAAACCACCAAAATAATCGCTTGATTCCTGTCACAACAATCACTACTCAACAACGCTTTTTACAATTACTATTCTCTGTATCTCTTACACTCTGAATGAATAAAACCTCGCTGCGTTATATATATGATGAAAAATATTCTAGAAATTGCTAGAACATCACGTTAAACAAGAAAAACACCGTTAATAAATTACGTAATCGGTAGTAATAAAAAAAAGAAAAAATCTTCAAGAAGAAACAAGAATCACTAGAATACGCTAGAAAACTAGGTGACGCAGGCACCCACTGTGACGTCAGAAAGGCATGTGGGTTACAAATTTATTTTTAAATCAAAAGAAAATCAAAATTCAAAAAGAAAATCTCCAGTTACTCTGAAAATTTTCAAGAACTTGAGATAAATTTTAAAGATTGGCATCTACGCTCAGCAGTCACCTCAGTTTACGCATGCTCGACCATCAACCGGCAATTTGTATTTATGATTTACTCTTGCGAAATAGAATGAAAGTTGTTTTGCCGTGTCAATTACTATGGTTGCAGGTTAAAACTTGAAGGTGACACTTACGGTCTAACAACTGTCGCTAGCGCAAGCTTTCGTGAAGGAATGTTGATCGCGTCAGGCAAAACTGAACATTCGCTCACAAACGAGTCATTTGCCTTATTTCTCTGATAAAGAGAACATTCAATCACGAAAGTTTGCTCTAATAAAAATTTATCTACTCTAGGTGTCAGTTTCAAGCTTTTATATTTTAGGAAGTAAGCTGTCACTTACACTGAGGAGTGGTCTGAGGAGAAAAAACATAAAGGGCACACTTTAATTGGTTATTAATTTAAACAAAAACAAAGCCGAAAAAATTGGGGGACTAAATTCCTTCATAAGTTTTTGATAATTTGAAGTAAAAGTTTGGGGCAAAATTATAATATTTCAATCTAAGATTTTTAATTTTTCAAATAAATTTTGCATTCCGTGTTGCATGAAATAGCTTTGACTGTAAATTACAATTGACTTTATGCAAATTGAGAAAAGTTGATGTAATTTTAAACTTGCCTATGCTTATGGTAGAAAACAATGTAAGCTTTTGCAGGACGTATTCCTAAATCCTCGATTTCCTGCCAAGACGGTACTCGATTTCCTGCCATGTACCTTGTAGCATATTCTCATCAATGGTGGCAATGGCATTAAAAATCCTTTGCATCAAGCCAGTAATGTCTCGTACCTTGGTTCGATACACGATATTCTTCACCTAACCCCATTGAAAGAAGTCCAGAGTAATGTCTGGTGAACGTGGTGGCCATAAAATTGGTCCATCTTTCAAATCCATCGGTCTGGAATGTTTCATGGAGGAACTGACGAACATGCAGTCCCCAATATTATAGTGCACCATCTTGCTGGAAGATAATGGTTGGTTGAAAATCAATCTGTTGTGGTGCCACATATTCAGTTATAAGGTTGTTGTTGTCATTACCCCTCCTCTTCCTCGGGATGGAGATACGGCACGAATGGCAATTTAGGTTCATGGCGTCAAACAAATTGAAATTAGGCTAGGGGAAAGGTGGCAGCCCATTTCGAACCAGTCATGAGTGACCGTTATCCCCACCACCAAAGAGGCGGACTGCCACTAGTGGGTACCCAAGTGTCGCCTTTTACGACATGTTGGGTTAGCAACTTCACCATTGTAACCCGGTGAAGTATGGGTAGGCCACCTGTCTGTCACATAAAGGTGGAGGCGTCCCGTTGAGTCCAGTTAGAAGGTCGAGGTAAACATCTGCAGTAATTGTTGCCTCGTGGAAAAAAAGAACCAAGGTACAAAACATTACTGACTTGATATAAAGGATTTTTTAATGCCATTACCACCATTGATGAGAATATGCTACAAGGTACATGGCAGGAAATCGAGTACCGTCTTGATGTGCTTCGTGCAACAAACAATGCCCACATAGAGGTGTATAGAATGATGTAAAAAAGACTTTAATAAACACTGATTAAAATAAAACAAATCTATGTGAGGCATCTCATCAACTGCCTTTGTAATAAATTTTTTTTATATCTTACGAAACTCTACGGACACCCTGTATAATATTGATAGTACGTAATAGCGATACAAATCGGTGATACCTTTCATCTTTTTAATATTGATTGAATTCGCTGTCAAGTAGGCAAATGTAGTGAACACAATAACACACTTCACTCCTTCGCCTTCACATCTTTTCAATTGTTGTTACTTTAAGGTGGCTTTGATTTTTCATCAAACGTGCTGGTTATATTTATTCTTCCTGAGACGTTGCCAATTGCTACGCCGATCAAAGCTTAACAGATGTCAGTAAATTGTGATGTTTTTCACAAGATGCATGAATTGGGGTTTGATGATTTTGAGCAGCAACATGAAGACAAGTTTAGTAGAAAGCAGGTTTAGCAGCGTTTTTTTAAAAAAGCCTGCCAGCTCGTAGGCTTCCGTGATTTTAATGAGGTAGCTGAGACTAAATGATTGATTACAGAGAACAGTCTTGGCATTCAGCTACCGATACGTTAATCTCTTATTATAAATCTTTTTTCCACATCAACCAAAAATTCCACATAAATATTGTCCAGATCCAACCTTCTGTTATCGTTGTCCACAAAAGGACAAAACGCTTCCAGGGATGGCTTTGTAAATTTGAAAATATCTCTCAATAGCATTGCTTCCTTCGGAAGTTTCGCGCCTTCAGCACTCGTTTTGTTGTTTTGTTCTCGCTTGTAAGTCGCTCTCTATCGATCGTAACCACTTGGAGCTAGCAATATAAATATTGTCCTGACCCAACCTTCTGCTATCGTTGTCCACAAAATTTTACGTTAAGTTTAAAATGTTTGAAGGGCAAAGTTATGTAACATTAAATCGATCTATAAAAGAAATATTTCAAGCATATCAGCTATAACCCTCTGTATTAACTTACCCGGTATTCCCTTGCTGTGATATTGCTAGCTTGCAGCAGCAACGGTTTGCCGGAGTGCATTTCACAAATTGCTTTTCAGGTCGGCATTGGTGTAGCTGGCTGAGACGTAACATTCATTGCATTTCGTAAAGCTTCACCCCCATAATCAGAACAAAGTTATTTTTAACCCTTGGAGCTATTATGCCTTTGCATTTTTTCATGTCATAAAAGGTAGTATCAATATTGGTTCGCGAAGTTGTTACAGGCTATAAACGGGTCTTAGACCTCAATCTAGTCCATAAAAAGACGTTAAATATTGATCAGCTTTATCATAAAACGGTTAGTTCCGCACTTAACATCTACAACGCCGATCAAATTGTACGCCGGCTGTACTGATATCTGGGACGCAGATGCTGGGCAATATGCCTGCACTTGGGCGAATTCTTTCTATCATCGATAGATAACCTTAAATGTTTCCATTAATTTTAACAATTACATAGAATCAATTTTTCAACTATGCAAACAGCTATAATCAGCCTTCAAGTGTAGGCGAAGTTGACTTGAGATATTAATAGTATAAATTCTCCATCTCACATAGGAAATCTAATGGTGCAGCAGCTTGGAGGAGTTCAGCTTAACTACAGTTCCCCGGTTCAAACATGAGTCTGTTTAATAAGGCTTAATAAAAGCCTTAACCGATCGCGGAATTACTTTTTCCATCTGTACTAAACTGTCAACTTAGCATCCAATTATCTTCCTTTAAGCTCTTAAATAAAATAAGACCTGATATTTTTTACTTTTTTACGTTGTCTGCTGGGAAGTTCAGTGACAAACGTTCCAGCCTCACTATTATCTAAATAGTCTAAAGCAGCTAGAAAGCATATAAGGCCTTTTCAGTTGCCTGCAGAAAAAATTTGAAAAGTAGCGAGATACTTGAATTGGTGATACTGTATCGATAACGAAATCGAATTAGGTAGACAGTAACTTATCGAGCATTGATATGGAATTAACATACTACCACATATTGTGTATCGGAAATACTTCAAAAGCAATTTCAAGTATCGTGCCCATCATTGTCCACAAAATGCAATACACAAAATTGACTGTTAGCATAGACTCCGGTAGGTGGAGCATGTTTGTTCTTTGGTCCTGGAGTTTAAAATTATAATATGCCTGAGTTTTACTCCATTCTTCACAATTCTTTTACTCTGTTGCACATGCGATCTGCTTTTCGATCAACCATGCAGTAAACATGAAGGATGACTGAAAAATTATCAAGTACCAAGGAATTGTGCCGAGTTGTGAATTGCACTAAGATCGCTTGCTAGAATCCCTGCTGTAGATATTACACAACCAATATCTTTTTGCCAACGGTGAGCTGATTGCTTATTATTAGTTTACATAGCTAGCTAATAGCAAAGTTCAAGACCATAAATGAACAAAGAAAAGTTTTCCTACTACCCAGGCATTTTATCCATGTCCACATTGTGTAATTAGGTTGTGTTGTTTATCAAAAAATGCTATTTTGACAATTGCTAGAAAACATAGCCTACCAATAAGCTGCTGAGCATAGTAGGCTACAGAATGAAGAAAAAAAAGGGGGAGCAAAAACCCAAGCCCCCTGCTTCTCATCCCGGTGGATAAGTAATTTGCGGGGAAATTGAGATCTTTCATTTTACTCCATGAGTCAATTCCAAGAAAGAGAAAAGAAATTTTATTACAAATGGTTGAACTGGTGCATTTCCATATTGTTATCGTCCATCACGTAAAAAATTTTTGGCAATTATACTACCACACAGCTGTTTTCAATTCCACCTCGGAACCACCAGCTCGGTGGACCCAGTGCATTGTCGCCACAAGCACTGCAACCAAGCAAAGGTAATTCCCGGAAATTATGTTTCCCAAGGTCATATGATTATTGCCAACATGAACAATGTTTAAACCCACTTGATCACGGTGCCGAAAAAGCAACAATAACAGCAATAACAAAAAATGTATTTCATACCGAGTCAACGTTTTCTTTCATAATACTTGCGGCTTGGGAAACATCTCGTAACTGATCTGCTGATATCCCCATACTTTCAGCCAATGCAAGTTTATTGTCTAATGCATCTAAGTCGTGAACATTTATGTTTAAAAGTTTTGTATCATCAACTTCATGACTTGAAATCTGTAAAATTATATTGTTTGGGTCTTTAAATGGTACATCGACGTACACTAACTAGTAAATTTATAGTAACAAGTCTTTGGAATCAAACAAAACTGACTTTGCTTCAATTTTTTTGTGTTGTGCCTACGAAAGTCTTAATTTTCCTGCGGGCTCACAACAGTTAAACTGCGACCGCTTTTCAAAACATGCCAAGTACGTTTGTATTAGGATGGTGGTGAAGTGGTTAGAGTGCCTACTTCAAAGTTGATAGACCTGCATTTGATTTCCTTGTCGAAGCATAACAAAAGAGTTAAAAAAATGTTATTTACAGCTACCCTGCTTGACGCTCAGCACAAAGGAGATAGTGCAGAGAAAAAACCGGCAAACTCGCAGGTGGTGATCTTGGGAAAGAAACTTAGTGACATACCACCATTTTTATGAGGCAGACAGATGATACCTTGTCGAGGATTGCGAGCTGACAACCGAAACTAAAGCAGATGGCAAATGGATAAAACCCTCGATTTACTTGAGATGTGTCTAACTCTCAATAATAGAGACTAATTGCGATCTCAGGATAACCAAGTTACTAAGGAGGCAGGAGAAATTCACCATCACGCGAGAATGCCATCCTATACCCACGAAAAAAGATTTTACCACTGAATGGTCATGTTATGAAATCAGATTAGATTAAGGCCAAAAAAGTTCGACGTTATCTTTACTGAAGAGGGCTCATATCGTATCTGCATTGCGCAATATTTTTCCCAAATCACGAGAGATTCTGCAGAAAAGGTTTTTAACTTGAAGGTCTATTTTAGAACGAGCAACCTGTCCAGCCCCTTAAACCAACACAGTACCAGGTCGAACAAGCACTAGCTTTTTGATGTCTAATAAAGGAGCATAAAAAAAGGGCTTAATATTCGAAAGTACAGTAGCATGCTTACACTTTCAAAGAGTCGAGTAAGGTTTTCAATCGCTTCATGAGTTTCTTTCATTTGTTCCGGAGAGTAATTCAAATGCTGCATCATTAGCATTTGGACTTTTAAGTTTTCGAAAGTTGCAATATTTGGATTAGATCGAGCAGCAGCTACGATAACTTCTTCAAAGTTACTGGAAACCTACAAAAGCAAATCTCGCATTCAACAAAAATATCAAGCAAAATTGGCCTTTATTATAACAAGACTTCCGGTAAGAAATAAACAAAGCAATGCCTATGTCTACTTAAAAAATAACTAAATCTGAGGTAAATCTAACATTGTTTGCCATAAATAGGGCTCAGTTGGCTCATCTATATGCACTTATTCTCTAGTCACCAAAAAGCCTCTGCCGTAACACTTTGAAGTCGTTATCGAACTCACTGTTAAATCGCCATTACAGTTGGCGCAGTGCACTTTATACCACAAGCACTTCAATTAAGCTAGAAAATTGCTGAGAAAAGGCTTTCCCCTAAACGAAGCAACACAGAAATCAAAGGTTGTGTAAACTATTGTTTTATTGTTTCGCCGTTTTTTGTGTGTTTCAACCTGTATCTTAAGACTGTGACATAGTTGATGTAGCTATAGTTACTGGAGTGGATCTAGCATTTTGGTTTGGGGTGAATCAATCCAAAAACTTCGCAGTAACGCATTTAAGAGGGAGGGATAAAAAGCTATGGCTTTGCCAAACAACCTAACCGAATGAAAAATATACAAAAAAATACACTCTCAAAAGGTTGATTTTCAAAAAGTTGTTTACGGCTGTTTTGTGGCCTGAATGGATCAAACATTGATCTTTAAAAGCAAAAAAGGTCTTCAAAGGCAAAAAACTGTGATCTCCCGCACTTTAAAATAAAATTGAGCTGAGCTCAACCTCCAAAAAATTTTTAGATATGCCACTGCTCTTTAGCCATTAAGCATCTTCATCCAAAATTTTGTCTCCAAATATTTGGTTGCATAGGACCCTGATTCAACCGGTCTAGACTGCACTCTGACTTGGCTGTTTGCTGCTAATAGCACAGCAAGTCGTTTCTTTTGAGTCTGCGACTGCTTGCCTTGCAGTTTCCATCGCTGCATTACTCAAAATTCATATTCAGATAAGACACATAAGGTCAAGGCGTACACAGTTTGAGAACATGCAGTGTGTGTATTCATCAACTTCAAGGACTCTTTGGATGTCGTGAATATATATGTACAAATTCGAAACAATCTATGCTAAAAAATGCAAGTTCAGTGCGCTGCAAAGATAAACTATACTCGGAGGTCTATCATGCACAGCTTCCTATTTATTTCTTACTCTGTTTTTGCCAAGTAATTCAAGCAAGATTAAGCTTGTGCAAAAAGGTTCATTGCAAAATCACGCATCAAAAAAGTATTCGTAACAATACACAACTAGGGCCCATCGAATTGAAAACATGTAGGTGTGGTTTGGTCAAGCAAATCACATTATTGTGAAGCAACCGCTTTGTATAAAGTTCCCAAGGCATAAGACCACAAGGTCGTGAAATACGACAGTTACTAATAGCATCTCAACAACACTTGCTATGAAGCACAACATCCTCTGGCTTAATGGAATAACTATTTGTAAAGCTCATTAGAATTAATTCTCTCTAAAATTTCAAAATTTATTATCGTTTTTCTGGATATTCTTTTCTGCGCTTCCACTATTTATTAACTCACTAAATTAAAGCTCTTCTCTAGACTATCAACGGCTGCGTAGTAATTGTTTAATAGATCAGAAGGCATTTGAAATCTTTCCGCCTGCAAAATTTGTTCCTGCAAGTTTTCCAACAAAGAGAGTGAGGCATTGGGACCAGCTGCTTCACTTTTTAGCTCTTTTAGCTTTCTGCATATCTTTTAAATAAAACAGAAATTATTATAAGTGACTTAGATTAAATGATAGAAATTTGCCGGTAATCTGTCTAAAAATCGAAAAATAAAGAAAAGACATTAATACTGGTATCAAAAACAAAAAAATAGGTGGCATAATCACAGCTCTGAAATGGTTATCGAATAGAATTAGTTGACTATTGGAGACCAAAAATTCTTCAAGCTTAGAATTCAAAGTGTTAGATTTCTTCTGCTTAAAATATTTTACAACTTATTTACATCATCATATAGAATTGTTAATTGTTCCACAGATTGATAAGAATCCTTCAACTGTTCAGAAGGTATCTTTAGTGCTTCTGCTTGTTCTAAACATTTTTTCAAACTGTTTAACGTGACATATGTTGCTTCCGAATCGTTTGCCTTTTCAGTTAAATCGGTCAAATTTGTTTGCACCTAAACACAAAGTGATATCTTAAACTTTTTGACTTTGCGAGGACAGTCAAATAATACAAAGCTATTTTGACTAGCGGTCTTGGATGAGCCAAACAGTATATTTACGATAAGCAGTTCCAACACGATAGAAAAAACACAAGGTTCCAACTCACCAACATTACATTTTACAGGTAAAGTCAGCCTAATGTGTTCTAGTCTAAAATATTGTATAAGCCATTTAGATAAAAAGAAAATCAGTTGTACAAAGTTACATTGTTAAGCTTTTTAAATTTTAGTAATTGAAAATTATAGCCTGCCAATGAATTCACCGTATCTATGCGGATTAGAAGAGCTTCAGCAGCTTCGTTTGCTTTTTGCAATGTATGTGGTGAAGTATTCGCGTTTTCTGCAAGTTTTATTTGCTCACACAAATTGTTCAAAGTTACGCGTGTTGCGCTATCCATCCTTGCTTCAGCAGTGCAAGTTTTCAAGTTGTCATTTATCTACATCAAAAACCATATTAGATTGTTAACTCGAACTCTCCATGCTCTCAAGACTTGTTGCAAAAAAAGATGATTGGTGTTAAATATGCATCGTATTGCTATAGCAACGTCTAATCCCAACAAGAAAACAACATAAAGAAATTCTTTTCTTCTTAAAATTCGTTTGAAAACGGGATACATCTCGATCGCTGTCTCGAGATTTTAAGCATTTAGAGTAGAATAAAAAAAAATTCATGTGAATTACCTCTGCAAGCACTTTCAATTTTTCTAGTCCATCCTTAGCCTCTTGCAACTGATCCGATGAAATATTTTGTTCTTTAGCATTTGATAGACTATTTTCTAATCTTTCAGCGCAATCTGATGAAGGAGTTGCTTGATTTGCTTCAATTGTCAATTCCTCAAGCTCCTTAAGCTAAGCATAAAAACTTAATTAACTGGGATGCTTGTCGTTAACCGAAAGAGCAATTGACTATCTATCGGTAAAATATGAATATGATCTTTTTCGCAATTTATCGCAAGTAATCTGTGCGGTATTTTAACAAAAGGCACCTCTTCGCGAGTGGTCAAGACGCTTATTGAAACTTTTTGTGGGTGGCCTTGCTGCTATTTATTGCAATCTTGTTCACAAAGCTAATACCATTGATGTTCATGCTACAATAATGGCAAGTTCTTTTGTGCTAGCAGTATCGGGCTAAAAGTTTGTGATATTAGAGTACTAGACAATTTTTGTTATGATTGCTTAAATCCACCTTTCAATTATTGCTAAGGCTCATCCTGCATTATATGAAGCTAATAGAGACAAGCTCCTTAACTTGACTTCAATTTGTCGGGTGAAAACCTGTTTTTTGAAATCAACTTTTGAGCAAAGCTTTTGTTTCAATCAATGGTTTTTACTGCTGTTTAAAAGTGATGACCTCTTATTTAAGATCAACTTTTAAAATATGCTTGTTTTTTAAGTTAATGATCTTTGTTTCTACACACCACGAGACCCACAATTGCGCGGTGTGTGTGGCCAACGAAAATGTAGCAACGGGCCCACAGTTCGCCGACCAATGTATTAGAGCTCGAAAGCTGAAAACACCATTTTGAAAACTACTGTATCAACAACATCAATAATTAAAAATTGGATCTACTTTTGACAGTTAATCGTCTTAAAGCCATTTTGAAAGTTTTAATATAGTCTTAGATGCAACTTTTTCTGAGCAAAAAGTACTTGAGAGAATCAATGCTAGAGAATTTGAAGTAATCAAAACAATGTGATTACCATTTGCATATGTGATTTCAAGTTTTCCAAAGTATTAATCGCTTCTTTCAATGTCTCATCTGAAATCTGATAAGTTTTGGCCAAAGCAACTTTTATTTCCAAATTGTCTACGCATGAAACTTGTAAGGAATGTTTTGCGTCGTCAGTTGCTTCTTCCAATTCTTTTGTTACCTGTAATGCTCAAACCAAAATTTGTTTGGAGTGAAAATGCCAATTAAGTTAATTATAGTCCATAAATTAATGCTCACATGGAAATTGAGTTTGTCTTTATTTTTGAATGAGGAGGACAAGGGAAGAGATAATTTGGGTTGATTCAATGCGGGAAAAGGAAGCAAAAGAGAATTCTTAAGTGTTTTGAAAGAATTTGACTGCGTAGATCGAAAAGCTTTCCAAACACCAGAGTTGTTCCCTAGTTGCAGTTAACGTTGTAATCCCAAAATCACCACCGATTTAACTGATGAAGGAAATAAGTCTTGTGCAAAGACTTCTCAACCAAGGACATGCAGGCGCTAGTTTCAGATCAACCTAGCGAAGGCTACTGTATTTTCTATTTATGCGCAGGACCAATAAAAGCTTATTGTTACATCATAGAGCAGACCTTGTCTGATCTACAATGCAAACTATGCTGGTAGGTTCATTTAAATTTTATAAGCGTGTATTGTACCGAGAAAGGTGAATCCTAGCCTGATGTATCTAGTCTAGTTCTAGTTTTATTATATGTAAAAAGATTAATAAGAAATACAGTTTAATGATTTTGTAAATTACATGAGAACAGCATTAAATTTACTGCAAACTGAGCAAAGTTAGGTGGAGTGTCAAAACTGGTTGGCGATCTCAAAGGGATAGGCAAGTTTCAGGTAGGCCTATTTACTGGGGCTCGTAAAGAGAAAGCCGTATGCCGTACCTACCGGTATTATTTTGCTGAGCTTAAACTTATTTTTTAAATTTTTGTTGTGGTTGGAGCGAGCGCTGATAGGATGACGTTAGAGTTAGGGTAAGGGTTAGGGGGGCAAAGGTTAAGAAAAAAATTAATCGAAATTGCATACGGCTTTCTCTTAACCACACCCCTATCGCCGCAAGGAAAAAGGTTAGAAACCATTGGAAAATCAACTAATATTTTCGACCGAATTCCATTCTACACTATTTTATCTCTGCAAGATTTTTCAAAATATATAAAAAAATAAATAGATTTATTATTTATTTTTTAAAATATATGATAGGCAAGGACGATAGGCTAATCAGAGATGGAACCGGTCGGGATTTTCGTGACCCGAACGCAACCGGCAACGCCATTCTCCGACCGGCCGGTTGACCGGCAGATAAAAGCAATGTTCTGACCGGTAATCGACCGTTTTTTTAGGGGGTGTCAAAGCAACGGCGTCGCTACGAGGGGTCGTAAAACGTAGTGTTACTTCAAAGCTATCAAAATTTCACAGAAAATCTAAGTGACCTCCAAAAAAAGGTCTTCAACTGTCGACAACTGAACTTTTTTTCCCATCATTCTCGGAACTGAATAATGACAATTGAACTTGCAATGCATATTGACCACTTCCTTCAATTTTTACAAACTTGCTCACACTAAGAAATCGCACTGTTAAATAACTTTTGAAACAAAACATTGCATAAAATGGCTTTAAATGATATGTTTTATACTGTCAAAAAACAAAAGGTTTCGACCGGTCGGTCAGGACCGGTTAAAGTTCCCGATCCGACTGGCAACCGGTGCCGCTCGACCCGACCGGTTTTCATCTCAGAGGCCAAATCTTAGCAGTCAACAAAATGATTGAATAAAATTTTTGTTGATCTTCAATTCATACTATTGTGCACCTTGTAACCGGGAGTTGGGGCAATGTACTGACAACAGTTTAGGCTGCATGTAGCTTTGTGAGAAATATATCGATAAATAATTTTTTCTTTTTTCGAAGAGCATTTATTTTCGTAATTATGCCGAACAAATGTGGAATTGTGAATTGTAGAGGAAACTACAACCTTTTGTCAAAACGTAGAATATTCAAACTTCCCAGTCTTGATCCTGAGAGGCAGAGGTGGCTTGCTGTGATTCCTCCTCGCAAAGACTTTGATATTGCAAATGCCAAATCTTTTTTCGTTTGTGAGAAGCATTGGCCCCAAAATCCTCCAATGAAGAAACTGCCAGGTGGAACAACAAGACCAGCTGTTGCACCAAGCATTTTTGATGTACCTGCTGCATGCCTGCCGACTCCCCAAGCCCCTCCTCGCCCAGCAAAACAAGTAGACAAGCAACTTGAGGTTTTCATGGCCAGAGACAGGATCAAGTCGTTTAGTGACTTCGTACCAGACAAGAAAATTAACAAGGACTATGACAATGTTGTGATTACCAGAAGATCTGACAGGTGTGCTTTTCTTTTCATGTCGCCTGACTTTCGTGAATGCGAAATGACTGTTCTTGTTGAAAACAAATCAACACTGTGTTCTCCCCTTACGTGTTTTGCATACAAGAGTGGAGTTCGCGTGCCACTAGGGACTATATTGAACCCCAATAATGGCCTCAGTTCCTATTCGCAGTTTTATGCTGTTGTACATACTTGCTTAAACTACAAAATCCCCCTGGATAAAGTGTTGATGAAAGTAGTTACTGTACTTCAGGCTCAAGAAACCGAAGACAAAAATAAGGCAAAAAAATTGGATTTTATCGTCAATAACCTGAAGCTTCTAGTTAACAAAAATTTTACTGTCAAAGACTACTGCTTTGCTGTGGGATCGTTTCCAAACTGCAAATATGAAGTTCTCCGGGAGTATCTAGTTTTGCCAAGTAGGAGAAAAGTGCAAGCCGTCGTTTCTTCAGTGAATGTGAGGGACATTTTATCAAAGACGTTTGCCAAACTTCAAAAACCTCAACAGAAAAATGTCGTTCTCTTAGTTGACGAGACAAAGATTCGGCCAACAGTAGCCTTTTCCGGAGGAGTCCTCAGTGGCATGGCCAAGAATGACCACGACGCAAAGGCCACTTCAATGCTTTGCGTCATGTCCAAGTGCCTTCATCGAGGCCCCAGCATCATGGTATCTGTCACACCTGTCCATAAATTGACCGCTTCCTTTCAGTTTGAGGTGGTGAAGCAGGCTGCCATGGTTGTAGAACAGGCTGGAGGCACTGTCCTTGGGTCCATCACAGACAACCACAAGATCAACCAGCTCTACTGTAAGATGTTTGATCGTTCATCAGAGTCTGATTACCCTGCCACTGCTACTCATCCTTTAGATGGCACACGGAGTTGGTACCCACTGTTTGACACAGTGCATCTACTGAAGTGCATAAGAAACAACTGGATATCAGGTGAGTCTACATGTATTATTCTTGATTTGTGGTTTGTAACATATTCAGACAAATCTTGAAAAAAAATTTGGCAAAAAATTTTTTTATTTGAAAGGACAATCTTTAGTTATCACTTAATTGACAAGTAACAATAATAACAATTCGGTTATTTTTTTCTTTAATCTTTAATTGTGTTGGTATTCACGCCTTGGACTGCGTTTTGCTGTATATAGGCATGTCTGTATGTGAGAGTTTTTTTTTACGCAATGAGTAGTTTTTATAATTTTGATTGTTCTTGATAAGATATTTAATTATTATTATCTATTCAAGGACATCTAAAACCTTTTATCTATTTGGGTTTAGAGGTCCTTGTAGCTATTATACTATTATGATTTATAAACAATTAAGTATCAACAGCAAACAATTATTAGCCTACTCCTGATTTTACTTAAGATAACGGAGGAAAAGCTCTTACAAATTATTTCTAGATGTAGTTGATACGTGAAAAAGTTTTTGTTTACCCAGTGACAGAAAAAAAACTGAATACTGCAGCACCATAACAAAAATGTCAGCATGAGATGATTTTACTGTTTGTCCTTTTTTTTCAGAGGCCTGTCAGAAGATGACTTTCGACAATCAAGTCACTGGTTCCTTCAGCGATGTCAGAAAGCTATATGATGCTGAGAAAGCAAACCTCTTGAAAACTTCTCCCCTAACAGATGCTGCTGTTCGACCTTCAAAGCTTCAACTGCAGAATGTCCAGCACGTGTTGAAAGTTTTCAGCGACAAAGTTGAAGCTGCCCTCATACTCCAGAAGTGTGGCGACACAGCCGACTTTATTCAATTTGTGCTTAATTGGTGGAATGTTGTGAATGTGTCGTCAAAACATCAAGAAGCGAGGCTCAATGATACGCATCGGCGCGTTCAGGACCACACCTCTACCAACCTGTCCGACTATCAACGGATCTTTCAGAGAGCTCCTTCTGGGCTTGGAAAAGGCAGAAAGCAGTGTGTAACCCATGACACTAAGAAAGCACTTGTGCAGACCATGCAAGGCCTGACTTCCATTTGTGCACACCTTCTGAACCATGCTGGCTTCCAGTATGTACTTCTTCGGGAGCTGCAAAGTGACAGGATAGAGGGTGAATTTTCCGTGTACAGGCAGTCGACGGGTGCAAATGCTTTTATGACTTCTGGGGATGTTTTGACTGCATGCAAAAAACGCCTGGCTAGGCATGCCGCTTCTTACCTGGAGACCTTGGACATGAATGGGGAGACCAAGGCTCACACGTGTGTTACCACTGCCATTGATGTTGAGGACGCCACCTTCATTGAGGACTGCACTGAGCCTTCACTCTCCATACATGAGGAAAGCAGTGCAGCCTATGTGGCAGGGTGGCTGGAAAAAAAGTGTGAGGAACACCTGATCTTCAATGAGGAGGATGAACTGGTGTCATTAGAAATCAGTGCCTTCATCTCCGAAGTTTCACGAGGCTCCCTGAAAATTCCCCATCAAACCACTTTTGACCTTGTGCGGTGTGGACTTGCCTTCATCACCAAAGCCAGACACAGGGCCTGTTGCTGCAGGAGACTCATGATGATTCTGCAAGTGATGGAGGACTACAATAACCTGAACACCTGTGACAAGCTCCGACGACACTTGGCAAATGTACTTTTGAAAGGTCTGCATAACTTGGAGAAGGACCAGCAAAAGAACTCCGTCCTCCTCCAGACATCAATCAAGAAGGCGCGCTTGTCAAATTAAGTTTATAACCAACTCGTGAATATAATTTGATAACGTGTATAAATTTTTATGTCATTTTAAATTCTTATGTCTATTTAGCGCTATATGGCATATTTCAGATATTTCAGGCTCGGGTCGTTCTGTGGGCATGTTATCACATATTTAGATATTTACCCCCTTAAATATGCATTTTAACGTTGTAATGTTTTTGTTTGAAGCAATTATGAGCCAATCATTAATTGATTTCAGTAGTACAATAGCAATTTTACAGTGAAGGTGATGGCCTTCGCTAGCAAAGGCTGGACATAGGCAATGCGCGTCCTTGTTTTAGATGTCCTTGGTCTTGTGTAAAGAAAACTTGGCAAGCTACCAGAAATAGTGCGAAACGCTTCATAGGTAACTGACAGTTTAACTTGTTTTTACTTGCTAGCCAACCATTAGTTCTAACGGTTAAGAATAAGTTGATTTGCGGATTTATCTGCCACACCTGATTTATTTCTGTTTGCAGCTTTTTAAAAATCTCTTCAGCTTCTTGAAGCTCCTCATTTGGTATGTCAAGTTTTTTTGCTTTATCGAGTAGTTTTTCTAAGTTTTCCAACAGAGGAGTAGTTGTTTCAGTATGAGCTTGCTTCATGACTTTTTGTAATTCAAAAACAACCACCATCTAAAATTAACAAAAGTCCCTTAATTTATTTCAAAGGATGATATTACGTAGCTAAATATACACACCAACTAATACGCACTTTTGAAAATTAATAGATATTGTTTGAATCTGAACTAGTAACTTGAAAACGACAAAAAATTTATAGAACCTTCAACAATCATTATACTAAAATACTTACCGACGCGATGGCGTATTGGTTAGAGCGTCTGCTTCGCAGTCGGTAGACCTGTGGTTCACTCCCCAAGTCGTGTTATACCAAAAGACTCTAAAAAATGGTATTCGCAGCTTTCCTGCTTGGAGCTCAGCACATAGGATAGTGTGGAGAACAAGCCGGCAGGCTTGCTTGTTGTGTCCTTGGGCAAGGCATTTAACGGGATGCTTCCATCTTCATGTGGCAGACAGTTGGTGGGGCCAAGCAGTCTATCCGTCGTGGTAGCCCAGTCTGACGAAAGACATGCAAACCGCGCATGAGCATGTTGTTACCTGATTCTTCCGTGACAATGAGATAAACAATCGGAGCTCCCAGAAGGGGAAAATAGGGCCATTGTCCCACGGCAAAAAATTTAACTAATCGTCAACCGCTTGCCGGCTCCAATTTATCAGCAGATTTAAATACCTTTAATCTAACTGCAGGACTAGAATCGCACTTACTAATGCGGGAACCCCTCTTTTCCTTATTATTTCTGTGTTTTCACAGCTTACCACTTTAATGCGATCATTAAAAGTCGACACTAGCGCTTGGGCTTCTTCAAGGTCAGTACTAGGAAGCTCAAAATTTTCAGCAATTTCGATTTGATTTTTAATTTCAAGCAGATCATTTAACGATGCACAAGGGTCTTGAGCTTTCTCCAATGCCAAAGTCAATTCCCCTTTCATCTAAAATACATAATCATTAGGAATCAAAATGATTTAATTTTACGAACAATTTGGTTTGGACTAAATACTAAACTAGTTGATTTTATACTGGAACTTGTGATGCGTGTAGAGCAGAGATACACACGAAGCACAAAGTAGATTTTCTTGAAAGATTGAAACTAGCAGTGACTAAATGATCGAATAATTCGATACTACTAGTTGTTTACTTGCGCAACAAGTTATGATTTATGTATTGTGACCCATGTGAGACTGGCATGAAACAAATGCACGAGTTTTCAAGCATTTTCTTGCTACAAACCATTTAATTGAATGCAGATGTATGGCGCATCCTCAAAGAACATAGCATGAGCAGAACTCAATTTTAAAAAGTGGATTACCAAAAAACGGTCATGGAGTTGAAAAGGAGAGGGAGTATCAGATCCATTAAAAAATAAATAGTTTTCTTCGACAAATGGGCAAAATAATTGCTTTTGTAGAGTTGATCTCCGAAAAAAAGTCTTAAGTAAAAAATGTAACAAATTTTACATAGCTATTGTCGAAAATCTTTAATGTTACTGTGCAACAAACTTGCTCAATTCCTTTCAAATTTTCTGCAGTATACCCAGTTTGAAAACCCCTGAACTCCGAACTAAGGATTATATACAGGAAAACCAAAGCCAAGGTAGTTCTCATGAATTTTTTTACATAGGCTTCCATGGCACTTGAAAAAATCCAGCAAGGGTTCCACGACGGAGCTGGTGTGAAAAACTGTTGCGAGTTGTTCTGTTTATTTTTGAGCAGTAAAAGTAACTTCTTGCTAACAATTCTACATATTGCTAAGAAACATGTTTGGTTAAATTCAGTGTAGAGCAACTTTTCATTGAAAGAGTAAATGCTATTGAACGAGCGTCTTCACCTTCAGCTTTCAACATTGGCCAAAAGAAATAATGTGAAAACGAGGGTTTAAAAAAAATTATCATCACATACTAGAAGATAATACAACAAAGGCAAGTACAGAGTCCGCATTTGCCGTTTGTGCAACCAATGTGAATCACTATTAGGACCAATGTTGTTTTATTAGGAGCATAGTTGCCGTTATTCCTCCTCAAAACATGTCCAATACCATCGCAATTCGCTTCGACTAGTCTGTCACAAGTTTCTTTCAAGCCCAACACGTAAGTTTTTGACTACTCCTTTTCTCAATTAGAATTTAATAAAATCAGTGTCGCCGCTGCCATTTTCGTCAGCTTTCGGAAACGTTGCCGCCGCTAGCATTTGCGCAACCAAAAAGTTGACGCTGTGAATACGACGGCACAAACGCAAAAGTATAACACTGCTTAATAGTAGATCACAAACACAATGCCATTTTTTACAATCAAATCACCAAAGACATAAATTTACTTTCTCGACTTTATTTGAAAGTTCTTTGGCCAGCGCTTCAGATTTTTGCAAATCTTCTGCCGGGATGCCAACTGATTGAGCTAGTGCCAGCAGCTGGTCTAGCTTCTGCACTGTTGGGTATGTAACATCTGATCTAGACGCTTCTTCCGCTACTAATCTGAGGTCTTGAAGAATCTCGTCATAATCCCTCTGTTTCAATTACAAAATATTGAAATTTATGATTAGTAAATTCAGATTAAAACCTACTACTATTTCCACTATTGAACACAAAGGGCATGGCAGCAAAACATGTCAGAATCACTTTGCTTCTTATTTATTGATGCTAAAAACTGAGAACGATGTTTTCTCGAAAGCTGGCTTTCGACATATTGCAGTAACTAAAAATAATAATCTTGCACGGAGAGTTATTTTTATTTTTTGCCACTTTTTTGTCACTGCAAAAATGTCAATGCAAGCACTGGCTTTTTCTCTTAGAAAAACTTAAGGTAGCGGTAGGGCAAAATCTATTATAACAAAAAAAGTGAGCACAAAATACTTCCTGATTCTTGCTGTCAATTCATCCTAAAATATTTTATTTCTAGCATAAATTTGAGAACTTGTAGTCATAGGCCTAGCTAAGGAAGCCACAGAGGTCCGGGTCTCAAATTATTAAATCCAGTACAAACAAAATATTTTTGAACCAAAAATAAAACAGTCATGTTTAAAAAGTTCATCTCAAAAAAAAAAAAATTAAAAAAATTATTTTTACTTTGGGCCAAAAATGTTTATCTCTAAATGTTAATTTCCACAAAAAGAGTCATAGAGAAAAATACATTTTTTCCACAATTCTAAAATTTTCTCTAGCAACATCGCTGTTAGTAGTAAAAACCTTTGACATTGGCTGAACTTTTTTATCCTGCCGCTTTTTTCTATAGACGAATGCTAGCAGTAGAAAACCCACTAGCATCACTGGAATTAACACCCAACTCAGACTAGATTCGTCAGTTTGAAAGTCTTTTGACCCAGAATTCGTATCCTGAAAATAAATTTGGGGTACTTGTTAATTCATTTGACATATGATTACAGCATACATGAAGACCGCAGTAATGAGCTCACAGAGCAGTAAATTCTTGCAATTTCAGCCAGTCTCAACAGCTTCGTTTTTCTGCGCCTCCTTTTTTCTACACTTTCAATATTTTTCGATAGTTGTAATTTCCTTTACTGTTGGTGGTTCGAAAGTAAAAGAATTAAACTGTTTGGTTCGGTTTGCTGTACAGACATTGCAAATAATTTCGCAGAATGCCTACTAAACGAGAAGAAATGATTTAAACCAGGGGTGGCAAACTACGGCCCGTGAGCAGCATGCGGCCACCAACACTTCTAGAAACTTTCATACATCTAATGTGATGTGACGAAATATTTACCAAATTTTCTTGCAATTATTTTCGTAATCGAAATTGGTAGTAATTAGTGATGGGACGAGTACTCGGCATCGGAATCAGGAATCGAAAATATCGGAACTTTTTCTGGTATTGGAATTGGAGAATTTTAATCGAATTTTCAATTCTGGAAACGATTCTTTGGAATTCGTATGTTTGCAACTTAAATTATAATCTAAGAATATTGGGACTTGAATATGAATAAAAACCTTCAAGGAATTTACTTCAACATTTTTTTCTAAACAATTTCCTTTTCATTTCATTTGATTACATAAAAAACTTATTTTCTTTTTTGCTGTAACAAAACCATTTTTGTTCCTTCTAAACGCATAATTATTAAAAGTACTTTGTACAAAAAGTAATTGTTTCTTAAACCAGCTTCAGGGTCTGAAAATCATTATGAATTTATTGCATGTATCGGAATCGGAATTTTAATGAAGTATCGGGATTTGTATCGAAATCGTTATAATATTTGGTACCGTCCCATCACTAGTAGTAATACACTTGGTTGCACATGAAGATGTTTGCATGCTTATATTGACCCTGTATTATGGCAGTTGAATATGTAATTGTTTATTGAAACACCATCAAAAAAAATACAGGGTGTTCCAAAAATCTTGCGCACATTTCAAGTCCTCATTTCTGCTGATCTATGAATGGTAGTTGAACAAAACTGTTGTCATTTTAATGCTAAATTCATTGAGTTTTTTATAATGCTGATAATTTTTTTATATATTTTCATGTAGCTTAAATAACTAAAACAACCTAGATCTACCAATGGCTTTTACTCAACCAGAAAAAGCGTTTTGTGTCCTTGAACTTTCAAAAACTGATTCAGCGACAGTTGATGATCGCGTTCTCTTGCCCTGATATCCTAGGTCTCCAGATGTCACACCTTGCGACTTCTTTTTGTGGGTCTCGTGAAAGCACTGGTCTATGCGCCCTAAAAGATGTAGCTGAACTCAAGGCCGAATAACGGAAGTTGTTGCAACTTGCATTTATAGACAACACAATGCTGGAACGTATTTTAGCAGGAATTTGACTATCGGCTTGAAGTGTGGCGTGTGACTAACGGTGTTCACATTGAACATCTTTGAACATTCTATGAAAAACTTGAGACTGCAAGCTTTTAGAATATATCAGATGCATTGTTATTTCCTTGATAGTTTTTGACATCTTCAACGTTAAAATGTGCCTAAGGCTTTTGGAATACCCTGTAATACTAATATTTATTTTTATTCTCTAATTAAACCAATTGTAAATTTTTATGTCTTTGCTTCGTATTCCTTGGTATTAAGTCAGGCTTTACATAAACAACTATTGGGAGATTTTAAGCACTGGCCTTCGGCCAACTTTTAAACGGTCAATGCGGCCCTCCAGCTAAAAAGTTTGCCCAGCCCTGATTTAAACGAACGATGTCATTTTTGATGCGTAAATATTTAGATAGCTTATTTAAAAATCTCCTCCACAATAAAAAGCATTTTTATGTTTGCAAGTTCAAACTAATGCCATAACTTTGTGTTGTTTCTAAAATTTATTTGTGTAATAATAATAATAACAAACAGCCCATTTTTTGAAAACTTTTTTGCAATTGCGCAGCTTATTTGGGACAAAAGTAGCCATGATATAAGTTAAAAAACACGTTAATATAAAATGCTGGTGAAAAGGAGTTGATTTATTAATTAAATTGTGAGCAAAGTTTATTATGTGGAATACATAAAATAAGTTTGGTAGGCAACTTTGGGGTGTTGATATATATCACGTCAGGTCAACAGGTCTTGACTTGTAGTTTTATCAAAAGTGACAAAAGTCGATCACTGTGGACATAGCCTATAACATTAATCTAATTGTAGATTCTGTTGTAGCACACTTTACATTAGTAATTTTTGCACTAACCGAGCCTTTTTGAAATTCAATCAAGGCCGATGTAAATTCGTCAAGTTCTCTAGCAGAAATAAAACTTAAAGCTTCTCGGAGAGTTTCATTAAGCTCTCTGCTACATAATTCTTTGTTGATATGGTCTCTGCATTCTTCAGTTAAGTTTTTAAGTTTATTCATCATCTGAAAAATACATATATTTTTAGAAAATTAATACATTTTAAGTAGCTTAATAATAAGTTAGTTTATTTGAAAACGACTTCGTAAAGATTTGAAAAGCTTTGACCGTTTTATTTATAACTCGCCGGCTCATCCAGCATCGCCCGCAAGCCCCATCAGCAATGTTCAGCCGACTGCGCCGGCTTCACCTAGATGATATTTGTGGGAACGGTGACAAAACTTTTTTTGAGGCGGCCAATTCTCGTTTCAAAATGAAATCGATGAAAAAAGCATGAGATGTATTTATTTTCTTTTATTTCGATATATTTCTGTCAAAGTTACTGGAGTCCATGGCTACGTCTTGCTTATCCTATTTTAAGAGTAGGCGTGCTAAGAAACTGGACTTGCTCACAATTGAAACAGTCAGCGATATCAAAAACTTTTGCAAGTTTATTCCATGAAGTTCATGGAAGCATAGTTTCAAAGTTGTTGTTGTTGGGGTCACAAAAGTGATTGATACGTATTTTCAGGAATAACTTATTAAATATTAGGACCACTACTAACGACTTTTTTGGATTGTATGCTAATTGTAACGATCTAAAACCACTGGCTGCGCGCATGTACAGCAGTTATGTCGTGGCATAAACGCAGCCATGCAAAGAGCAAACTAATCCGAAATAAAAAACTTAAATGATATGAGCTCGACACTAATATTTTGTTGCAAAAGATAAAACAGGATTATCTTTACCTTCTCTTTTCGAGGGAGGTTACCAATTGTTCTGCTTAGAGCAGGCTACTTTTTAAAGGGTTTAGAGATTTTATTTTTAGATGAATCTTTTTCAGTATTTTGATAGAATATACATGCTTTCAAGGAAGAATAGACAAAATGCACCAAGGGGCGTAGTTTGATTAGAAACTGCAGTTTTATAAAGCCCAGCCAACAAAATCTTGAGTGTTTTTGACCGGTAGGCTGCATTTTAAAATTTTGAGAGACTTTATTGTTTTTGATAAATCTTTTTGAGAGTTTAGATAGATAATGCCTAGGTACCATGCTTACGAAGAAAAATGGTCAAAATTCACCAAAGAACTAACTTTCTTTAAAAAATGCAAGTTTCTTGGGTGTAGTAGGAAAGTTTTTCAACTAAAAAAGGAAAATGGTGTATGGCAACCAATTGTTGATTAGCCATTATAAACTAATCTTTAGCCCACACTAATTAGATTTACATATTTCTGAAAAACAAATTTACTAAGCTTTCAAACGACACTAATTGTTAGTACCTTATCTCACCTTCAGAAATGAAATTTTCATAATTTTACTCAGCTTACCGCTTTTTGAGGTAGAGTAAAAAGTTACAGTACAGATGTTAAAAGTTCAATTTTTTGGTATAACAACAAATAGAAAAGACACCGTACATGTTACTGTATGTATTATTTGATATGCCGCGAAGTTACCTCCAATTTGTTAAAAATATGTATAAAATCGGTTGAGAAATGAGGTTTCAAATCGCCCTTAAAGTAAACTGATTTTGTAAAACTTGTGCAATTACACTCGATTTTTGTTTTCCCGGACTAGATGGTGCAGGAACCTGTCCAGATAACGAAAAAATCCTTATAACACTAACGTATTGATGTAATGCATATAAAATAAAATAACCGTTCTTAACAATATGTTTGAGTAATGTGACATAATAAACTAAATTTTAATGTTTTTACTGTTATCTCAAAAAAATGATATAATTTTCCGTTCACTTACGTTGTTTTTTTGTAGGGAACGGCAGAATTTGTCACTGACACCCGACAAAACAGAATCTTTACGAGCGTCGGTAGCCATCTATCTAGACTTGTTGTCCGGATTAACTAGGTCCGGAAAAACGAATTCCGAGTGCATTAAAAAAAATCATATTGTGATGATTTGTACAGTAGAAGCAAAAGAGTTGATCGTACTAAACAGCATTATGACATCATGAATCGAGTTTGAAGCGTGCAGAAAAAAGCGAAGCATGCTTAGAAGGTTTAAATACTTAAAAAAGAACTTGTTATTGCAGCATCAATTGAACTTTAATTGTTGTGGAGTTGTTTCTATCAAAAGCAACTCGTTAATATCTCCCAAAACAGCTTTTAGTTGCGTTTCTACGATTAGTAGTTTTTGAAAAAATGAAGAAACACCTTTTACAAATAATTGTTTATTATGACACCATGTGAGAAGCGAAAGAAGTCAAACTTAAAATTGGTAAGTTGGGTGCTGGCTTTCATTTAAGCTGAAAACCTTTTTCCTCCGTCAAAAAATGCGACTTTATTTCATTAGCTTTAATTGCGATGTCATTATGACGTCGCGAACCACCTTATGACACTCACCCCAGGGAGGTGATCAGTCGTGTCAAGTTTGATGCTCGTGCGTCCAGTAGTTTCGGAGGAATGAGAGCACACACACACACACACACGGAATTGCGCTTTATAGTATAGATGCTTCTGCTTGTTATTTGCTAATGATAAAAACTGTTTGTTTTGGTTCCAATACCTTTTCAAAAAGCGTTAAAATTCTATTGATATAAAAAAATCCAAAAATTAATAGCGTAAGAAAGGGGAAAATTGGAAACAAAAATCTGTGAAAGTATCCTACTAAATCCAATCTTCAATGCTGTGTTACAAATTCTTAAACTGTAATGTATTTTAAAGTTAATATTTTTTCTCAAACTACAAGAAATACTGGTAATTTACAATATAGGCATCAATCTTCATTTGCCTCTTTTTTACAATTTTTTAATGTCACATTTGCAACACTAGTTCACTGGAAAATTTCGCACATTAATAAATGATATGTTTTATTGTTCACTTGGTGGAATAGGTTGGAATGTTCTTAGAGGTAATGGTCATGCGAGTAAACACACGTTGGCTATGTTGCTGTGTCTCTAGAGAGACTAGCCTAATTTACGGAAATTCCTCCTACTTGGTAGCGCTACTTACCGCAGGAATGCATGATGCCAGCAGTATCGATAAATCCACGGCTGGTTTGATCACAGCAATATTACACCAAAAAAAGTCTTTTTTGTAATAAAGGAATGAAAATACGTGTATAACTCTCGTTTTTGAAGTTTTTTAACTTTACCAAATGGTAGTGTGTTTTACTTGTTTCCCAGTGTCACAAATAAGGAAATTTACCTTGAAAGAGTAGTTTTTATATGTGTGTAAAGTGATGTATCATTTGTTCGCTCGGCTACTGATTGAAAAAAAAGACCTTTTTTCCTCGCAGTTAGATTTGCTGTAAGTACGCCTTTATTACGTCACAATCGTGTATGACGTAGTAAAATTCCAGATTGATCTATTGATTCTAGCTTCTTCGAAGAATTTCGTTGACCGATTACATAACAAGTAATGCTTTTTTTCTTTTTCACGTGATTTCGTTCTAGCGTTTTCTGGATTGTTTTTTTCGATTTATATATAAGGCGAAGGGTTTTTTTTAGTAGTAGTAGTAGTAGAGTAGTAGAAAAATGCGTAGCGGGGAGAGAGAGATTGATTGACAGAGTAAAGAAGGGATATTGTTTTGTTGTGATAATTTATTATGGATTCTATTGACGTGGCGAATATTGATCAATTACTGGTGGAAGTAGTTTAGGCGGTTTTCTGATTGTGTAGTAAAGTGATTAATTCTGAGATTGTTGAGCGAAGAAGCTTGAAGTCGTGAAGTATTATTTCTGTGAATACATTATTTTGTTCTGAACGTGGTTTGAGGCGTTTTTAGTGAAAGCCAATCTTTTCCAAGTTTTATTAAGTTGCAGTCAGACCTAATTATCCGAGCGATTGTCATATGTCGCCTCAATTTTAAAAGAAATTTAAGATTGAGATAGAACCGAAAATTCTATATACATTATATTTAAAACGCGACACCCAGTTATAGCCAATATCAAACCTCTTGCTTTCTAGAGTAACTTGAATCTGCACCACCATCTTGAACTTTGTTTGTTGGAGTTGCTTGATCTACATTTGATGATTCTTTATCGTTCTCACCTCGAGACTAAAACAACAGCATGGCCGATAATAAATCTCAAAACACTTAAAAATATTCTAATGGCATAAATTAATAATATTCCTTTGCTGAATTAACTATATTTGTTTTAATCATTTTATAATTCAATTACAAAAATATTTTTACACACACAACACAAAAAGATTGGCTGATTAAAACCTAAAAATGTCTTTCACAATCATTAAATTTGACTTGAAAAATTCATAGCAAAAATATTTAAACATTCAAGTTTGTAAAGCTAAATTTAGAGTTTAAACACAAAATTTAAACTCTGTTCAACATCTAAGCACAAAGTTAGTCTTGAATAACCACGTACATACTTTGAAGAAAGGCGAAAATGTTAATTAATTTTTTTGCTATGTTTACCGTTTGTTTCTGAAGTTCTGCCAAAACATCATAAGCATTTTGAAGTTGTCGGGAGGACATACTTAATTCTTCAGCTTTTTGTATTGCACTTTTTAGATTTTCAATGCAAGTTTGTATTGATAGAACCAAGTTCTTACATTCTGAGACTAAGTTTTGAAGATGGGTATTTATCTGAAAAAATGAAATTTGTGTTTATGTACATCTAAACCAGCTATTTTTAGACAAAAGCAGAGGTGTAGATATGAGTGAGACTGGTAATATGCCTCATCTAAGACTTGCAAAATTTAATAGAAGTTTGGTAGTAAAATTGTTTTTGATTGATTTTGGAACCTAATTAATGGCATCATACGATGTTCTTAACGAAGGTTTATTGTAGAATCGAGGAAAAATTAA
This sequence comes from Trididemnum clinides, assembly GCA_963675345.1. Classification (NCBI taxonomy): domain Eukaryota; kingdom Metazoa; phylum Chordata; class Ascidiacea; order Aplousobranchia; family Didemnidae; genus Trididemnum; species Trididemnum clinides. Next base: position 44,057,419 of record OY776285.1, on the reverse strand, counting down.
ATCAAAAAATTGAGTTTGCTAGTAGTTCTTTTCCCAATCTACTAAAAGATTTGTATCGACGCATCCCTCCCGACTCTTATTCCTTTAGCAGTTGTTCTAAAGTTTAGAATCGTTTAGGTAGTTTTGTTTAGAATCTAAACGAAAACTAAAGAGCTTGAAGAGAATTGTTTTTTTCGGCACAAAGGAAAATCTATTCTTTTGATGGAGTGCTAAGTTTCGTTTTTTTCATTTAATTTTTGTGGTTTTAACCAGTTGCTTAGCAGGAATAAGCACCAGCCTACACTAATTATTTTCTACATCCAGTAGGCAGAGTGTGGAGACCTGCTTCGATAAGGCTATACCGTCTACTGACTAGCAATAAACGCTTTTAAACTATGATTTTCAAATGGTACTTCTCAGCAGATTGCAAGTGTGGTGTGGGGAAAACCCGATGCAGAGCACATTTCAGTTTCTATATTTCAATTTCAATTCTTATAGTTCTCCTCCGAACTCTAACAGTCTAATCCCTGCTGAATGAGTAGGTGTGGTGATTGTGTGACTCAGTAGATGAGACATACAAGACTGCAAGTGTGAGGAGGGAAAAGCAGGTGAAGAGCATACTCTGCACCCTTATCCAGTTTTTCACAATCCGAAATCTTAGCCTCTATATTTGAGTGGACGGCGAATCAACTAAGCGGGTTCTTGAAATGTGCGCAGATATATGATTCTGCGGAGAAGAAAACCCTAAACAAAAAACAGCCAAAAGAAAAATACAATTAGTACCACTGTATGATTTGCGATAACAATAATTTAACCCGATAAGAACGAAATTGGAGAGGCTGAGAATTGTCATGATGTATCTTGCGTTTTTGTGTATTGCAGAAACAAAGTTTTTGGCAGTTGGATTGCCAACGATTTGCAAACGTGCGTGAATATAAATTATTCTACTGCAGTAATTCCCATCTTTTTCTGTTAGCGAACCAGTTGATGTTTCCCTTCTGTAACCGCTAACCACCTCGTGTCAGACAACTCTTTCAATTACATATCATGCTTGTGTATCATAAGCATTTAATTGCTCGGAGCGCTGTTACATTCATCACGCTTTAAAACATTTATTTACGACAGATAAGCAAAAGCAATATAACTGCTGCCTTGCAAATACAAGTTTTATATGATGGCAAATGAAGTGGTGCTTCTGGCAATCATATGCTTATTTTGCCTTCCAAGGTCTTCTAAAACAGGGCTTCTCAAACTTTTTTGTTCTGTGATCCCACTTTAGAAAAGAAATTTCTACGCGACCCATGGATGGGTAGCCTACACGTTAATGATTTTAAAGCAATAAACGTCTTCTTACAGGCACTGACGTGCTTTGTTTTGAGAGGGGAGCGAGGAGCAAAGTATTACGTAAGCTTAATCTTATTATCAAGCAATTATATAAAATACGTGAACTCGATCTTCTTTCGGAGAGCGAAGCAATAAACGAAGAAAACCTTTGTGAAAGCAAGATTTTTGCATATTTTGATGGTAAAAAAACGGTTCTTTTAGATTTTTTGCTTCTGTCATGTTCTTTGAGGGCTCTTAGGTTTACCTGCGTAATTGCGCCACTGATCACAAATCTCAAGTATCTTTTTCTGGGGCGAAATCATACCAATGCGCACAATCCACGAAAGTAATTATAGAGTAACAAAAATACACGATGAAAATAGTGAAGCAAACAAAAAGTTAACGAAATAAAAAGTCATTTTATAAAATTTATCAAGCGCATCTAACCGGCCTGATATTGCGCACGATGATTTATGAAAGAAATGAACTGATAATTCAGAACTGCTTGCTCTTGAAATAATGTTATTAAATGCCTGTTGAAAAAAGTCAAGAATTGACGCAAATGTAGCTTATATAATTAGTTTGTAAATTCTCGTGAAAAGGTCAATACAAGGGAACACCACACTTTCTCAAAATGCGCTACTGGAGTGGTAAGCAACTTGCTTAGCTTATGCACTTTACATTGGTTTGGCTCTACTAAAACAAACCAATTTTCCCAAGATTAGTAGTAGTCGAAAGCTATCTTGTCAGGCTCGAAAAATGCGATTTTAAATTACAGATAAAGCATAAACATTTTTCTTTTCTTTAGCAATGTTTGGACCACGGAAAATGAAGTTTAGCAGAGTTTTTTCCGCAATTTCTGTGTGTTATTGCAGATTTTCTTATTTCCTCCTGATTTTTTATCTTGATCATTTCCGCCTATTTTCTTATTTTCTGACTTTTAGAGTCAAATTTTCTCAAATAAGAAAATTTACTCAAATAAAGAAATTTCCTTCCAAGTTGAAGCCGTGCCGACAAGGTTGATATCGGTCAGTATGTTACGACAAAGGAGATGTGACAATGAATAACTTGTTTCAATTTTTTGATTATTTTTACTTGAAAGCTCAGGCAGACATTGTAGTAAACAACTGACAGTGTAAAGATGAAGTTACCCCTAACAATGGAACACAAAATCGTTCTACTACAGGTCTGCTTTTTAATTTTCTTGTAAGGGTTACAAAAGCTTTTAATTCTGATGAATACAACCAATTTGCTTTGAATTTGTTTCGCAACCCCGAAACTAAACCGTGCGACCCCAAATGGAGTCGCGACCCATAGTTTGAGAAGCCCTGTTCTAAAATATCATTTTAGTCAATGGCGAGATTTCGATTGCGATAAAACCATATTTTGCATACCTTAGATCCTATATTCGGCTGGGCATGGCATAAAATTAAGAGAAAGTCTCATTTATAACAATTCAATTCAAATTAGCCTGACAAATACTAATTAGAGGAGACAAAATTGGTAACAAATGACACAAATAAGTAAGAATATGGAGTTAGTCTTGCGCAAAGCAATTGGACGAATGAAAAAACGCACTCAATATCAATCTTTTTGCTAAATTTCATCAATCTTAACTGATCAAAGTTTTAGCGACTAACTTTTTTTACGTTTTATTACTTCTTTCATTCTTTTCGGCAGACACAGGTTTGTGACTGACTCCCAGAATTCTTGCAATTTCTTTTTGAATAGTCTGCCGCAGTGCCGTATTTATTGGTGGCAAGGGATAAAGGGGGTGCCTACCTCAAACGGTATGACAGAAGCAAAACATGCTAAAAGAAGATCACGTCACTTTGGAAACCAATTGGGAAAAATTTTGTTTCAAGAAATTGATTTCAAAAAAGAGGTCTTTAAGTTTACAAATGGCAGAAACATCGGTTTCAATGCATTCTACACAAAAATTATCCAAAACTGATCACACTTTCACTTTTGATAATAAGATTGAGCTAACTAAATGCTTCGACTACCCTTTTTCCCTAAAATGGTGCTTTCTATAAAGACCTGTAGCCCATGACCACAAGGTTTTGGCAAAGTAATAATAAACTCTTTCTTTAGTGCGGTATTTAGAATTAAAAATTACAGAAATAGCTACAAGCCAGACTTAAACACAGATATTAAAAGGAAAGGTCTTTCGAGCGGTTTTAAGTCACTTATGACATCATATAACCGTTTTTTAACTGTCACGCAACCTCACGCATTAAGCAGACATTTGTTTGTTGATTGCTTTAAAATGAAATTGCAGCAACCCAAACACACATTCGATGCATGGTATAGAAGGCCTAATTGAAACAACTACTATATCACAATCTATTTATCTGCATAATACTATAATGGAAATACAGGAATGTATTTCATTGTGTGTAATAGAACCCGATGCATAACAGAAAATGCTATGAATAGAGTTTTTGAGAAGAAAAAATAGAAGGTACTCCCGTACAACTGGAGGATCTTTGCACACCACTACTGGTTGGCGTATCCCATCACAAAATGGCAACCACTATTCTACTGCAGAAAAGTATAACGCAACGGTTTTTCGGTAAGTTAAGTTTGAAGAAATAAATTTAACATAATAACTAATGCTTTAGTCGAATTTGATGGCTTACTGCACTTTTTGTGCAGTTTTGTTGATTAAAATGCTTTTGTGATGTGTTCACTAATGCCCGAGTCATTTTGAGATTTTTCTTCACACTTTTTTATGTTTTGTGTAGTTTTTGTGTTTAACCCTGCTGTGGTACCATGGGGTCAATATGACCCCAGGCTTATTCGATAGACTAATTATTCCAAATGGTAAGATTATAAGCATTACTCTGTCATTGTATTTTTTTCACAGGCTCTTGTTAACTATTTCCATTTGTGCAACTTTTAATTTGACCTTTTTTTCTATAGTAAATTTTAGATTTAATTTGAGTGGGGTAATATTGACCCCATGGTACCACATAGGTTAAAATATATTTGTTTTTGTTTTACAGAAAACTAGTTATTGTTTAAGTTATTTTAAGTGTAAAAAAAGAAATTATGTATAAAAGACAAAGATTGTCAACCCAGCAAGTGATGAACGCTTTATTTGAGACAGAAGATGGGATCAGCAGCGAAGATGAAGATGATTTTGATGATGAATTGAGCTGGTATGAAAGTGAGCCTGAGATGGAAGCTCTATCAGACTCGAACAGCGAGATAGATGGAAGTGATACCGAATATGAAGACGAAGATGACTCAGTTGGTCAAGAAGTTCGAGGAAAAGATGGATATCTATGGAAGACGGAACCAAATAATGCAAGAAGAACACCAAGGCGAAATATCGTAAGAAGCACACCAGGTCCAAATTGTATAGGACTTGAGGCAGACACGCCCTTGAAATCATTCGAACTGTTTTTTGATGATTCTATGTTATCAGAGATTGTAACCTAGACAAATCAAAAAATTGAAAAGGCAAGAGAGGCTTACACAATCAGATCTGGATTTACATATGACACAGATGCAACAGAAGTCCGAGGTCTCATAGGAATTTTGCTATTCTTGGGTGTTACAAAGAGTTCCAAAGAAAGTACTGCAAACATTTGGTCAACTGATGGTACTGGAAAACCAATATGCATCGCAGCCATGAGCCAAAAGCGTTTTTTGTTTCTTCTATATTGTCTACGCTTTGACAATTCCACCACGAGAGACCAGCGAAGAGACATTGACAAACTAGCACCAATTCGCAGTGTCTATGACATATTTGTTACAGCCTGTGAAGACAACTATACACCAGGAATTGGTTGCACAGTTGATGAGAGTCTGCTTGGATTTCGAGAAAGGTGTGCTTTCAAGCAATATATACCCAACAAACCAAGTAAATACGGGATCAAAGTGTATGTTTTGGCTGACAGTGAATCATTTTACTCGGTTAGTTCCAAGATATACGTAGGAGCCGGCACCCATACACCAAGATCAGAATTACCTGTACCTACGCAAGCTGTCTTGGACTTGATTACTATAATCTCAGGAACAAACAGAAATATTACGACTGACAATTACTATACCTCTATTCCTCTGGCCAATGAACTAAAATCTAGGCAACTTACTCTAGTAGAAACAATGAAAAAGAACAAACGATGCATTCCTCCCAGTTTTTTGACCAAAGCAGATGTAGGCACATGTCAGTATGCATTTTACCATGCCAAAAATTTTACTTTGTTGTCAATTGCTCCAAAGAAAAACAAAAGAGTAGTGTTTTTGTCCACTATGCACGCAACTAGAAGCCATGTTTCTGTTTCCGGGAAAGAAGAAATTAATGTCTTTTACAACCATGAAAAAGGCGGTGTTGACAGTCATGATCAGATATGCGCTCAGTATACAACAGCAAGAAAGACAAATCGTTGGCCAATGAGGGTCTTCTATGGGATTGTTGATAGCTCTGCTCTAAATGCGTATGTTATTTTCACTCATAATACACCTGGCTTTGGGGGAAATAAGACAAATAAACGACAGAAATTTTTAAAAGAATTATCCAAATTATTGATAATTCCTCAAGCAAAGAGAAGATTGATAACACCTCAAACACCTCAAGCTGTAAAACAAATCATTTGCAGTTGCGGGATTTTACCAGAAGAACGTACATCTGTCCAAAACATCAACCAGTGTCGTAGATCAGGACGCAAGAGATGCTTCCTTTGTCGAAGATCAAAGGACAAAAAGTACAGATTCGCATGCAGTAGATGTCACAACAACATCTGCGAAAAACACAGCAAGATGATCTGTAATCAATGCCAGGAGTAAAACATTCATGTATTGTGCACTCAATTTGATTGTTGAAACAATAAAAAGTGTTTGATAACAACTTAATTTTGTTTTTGATGTTTATTTGACATAATTTTGACATTTTTAGTAATGGGGTCATATTGACCCCAAGGTACTGTTAACGTAACTTTTTTCATGGTACCACAGCAGGGTTAACAAGCTGACTGAATGACTGATTGTGTTGAATAATATCACAAGTGTGTTGTGTCAAAACAACTGATTAAAATAAAGTTTTCACCTTTAGCATATCATATTCTTTCCAATATTTTTCTAATACACTTTCGGAAATACTTAATTGTTGAGCTTCCAATATTTTGTCTTTTAGCGTTTGATGGCAGTCGGTGTTTGCATTTACTACTTGTTTACAGTCATTCGTGATAGAACCCAATTCGTCTAAAATCTTCAAATTAAATATAAAAATACTTTTTGAAGCACTTTTCAAAAATAACTCTAGGGCAACTCATAATAACATTATAGTAACAATTGGAGTTCAAATCGTCACACGCATTGTTTAGTTGAAACCCCTTTGTGAGCCGTAACATGTTTTTAGTGTTTGTGGTCAAAAATGTATTGTGCTGACACAACCGATAGTGGCGAAACAGATCAGAACACAAGCTGCATCATGTTTAGCCATATAAGGTTTTGTGCGACTTGAAAATAAAAATGTATTACTTATAACCCAATCTACGATAATATCATTTTTGAGAGAAATCCACTTTAATTTTGTATGTAATGACTGATTTTATTGTTTATGTAATGTACAGAATTGGCCAAATGTCTTGTTACCCCAGTAAAATCAATTCAACACCTCGGAAAAAACAATGCGGCCTCGGAAAAAGCAATACTACTTTTTATCTCTCTACCCTTGAAGCCACTTACATCAAAACATCTAAACCTGATTTATGCAAACAAAAAGAATTCTTGTATGGCCTAAAAATTGCACATTAGTTTCCGCTCCTTCTAGTGTTCGCTTCTTTTACCAATCACGATCGAGCCTTTTTCTTCTTTTTTTCGTCAACTGTGTCTCTATATAGCCACTCACTTCATCTTTCTCATTTTATTTCTGACAGATTCTGTCAGAAATGTTTGTACAATAGCTGTTAGATGACGATTTAAACCGCCAACGTGAAGCATGTGAAAGAATGCTCCGTATTTCGGACGGTGTCAAAAAGACGAAGAGTTATTTTCATTGATGAATGCACTACATACCCGAAATCTCGATCGCGGAATATTGTGTTTTGGTCCAAGAAGAACTCACGTTATTGTGAAGAAGTGAAACACCATCCTCCACATGTCATGATATGGGGAGCAATAAATAGCGATCACCTGTTTGGACTATATTTCTGTCAATCATCCTAATTATTTGGCTATGCTTGAAAATTGATTCATATCACAATTGCAAAGCTTTAGGATTGAAAACAATGTCTGGTTCCCACAAGATGGAGCGCCAGCTCATTTTACAATAACTGCAAGGGAATGTCTTGATGAAGTTTCTCCCAGTCGTTGGATTGGCCTTGAATCTTAATCGGCCGCCTCAAAATCCTGTTCTGACCACGTTTGTCAATTCTATATGGGGCTTCATAAAAGAAAAAGCTGCAAAGCAGCGCTACACGAACACTGATGAATTGAAGCAAGCAGTAACAGACGCTTTCAACAAAATTACAACTCAAATGATTAGGAGAATGCCTGACAGAACGTGGCATCGAATCAACAGATGTTATAACAATGATGGGGCACAAAAGATCTAAATAGACCGTAAATAGTGACAATTCTGCATTGGGTGACTGTCGCGTTTCAATAGAGTTTTGATTCTATTTCAGCTTTAATTTACTTCTTCAAATTGAAGCGACGTGCAGTATTGATCGAATAATTAAGTTTGGTTGCGACTTAATAGCTAGGAAAAGATTGGCTTCCACTAAGATACTTTAACCTGCGCACTTCTCGGTCAAGAATAGAACGAATATATTCAAAAACCACTATATAACTTTGAATTCCTTCGCTTTCCAAAGCACAGAACTAACGCACTTCAATAAATAGATATCAGAGACTAAATAAAACTAAAACTACCAAAATAATCGCTTGATTCCTGTCACAACAATCACCACACAACAACGCCTTTTACAACACTCTAATCTCTATTCTACTCTGATCTACTCTCTACTAAAAATCTCGCCGCCTTATATACGAAAGAAAGATCTTCTGGAAAATGCTAGAACATCACGAGACTCACAAAAAAACTCGTTAATAAATTACGTAATTGGGAATAAAAAACAATCTTCGAGAAGAAACAAGAATCACTAGAATACGCTAGAAAACTTGGCCACGTAGTCAACCATTGTGACGTCTGAATAGGTGTGTGAGTTACAAATCTATTTTTAAATCCGAAAGAAAAAAGGTATTTTTTCAAAAACAGTTTAGCAATTTAGGGCTACAAACAATTCAGATTTGCAAATGAAATAATCACGGCAAAACAAACAGATTACAACTCTATACATATGTAAAATTATTCTTTAACACAAATTTACTTATTCGTGACAGTGACAAGACCTAAAACCAAATTAGGTTTTTCAAATCAAATCTAACATACTTCATATGTTGTTATAATTTTACAAGGGGGTAACAAGACTTTTGTCTCACCCTGTATATACTATTGTTGTTCAATGTTGTTAGTCGTAACAGACAAATATAATAACAAAAGAATCTTGCAACCAATATCTTACCATTTTTGTTTGATTGATTTTAGATTCAATATTAAGTGTCATTTCAGTAGTACTGTTAGATACAAAAGCATTTGTAATCGTGACAGTATCATTTACGAATTGGTCAGGATACAACCCAAGCAACCTGTCAGTCTCAACAAAAACTTCTTCTGTACCCTGTAAAACAAAATAATTATTTGATCGGTTACACAAAATTTGAAAGCAAAAGAGGGGGCTTTCAAAAGTTTCTATTAGATAATTTCGTCTTTCGGATATAAAATGCTATTGGAAGCTGAATTTGTTTTTCCGACTTTCAATGAGCAAAACAGTTAAGGGTAAGATAAATTACTAAACTCAATGATAGTAAAACACACAAAACTTCTGTGTCTTATGATTATAAATTGATGTTGCTAATATCTGAATACAAAATTTGATTATTATTAAAGGAGACATCAAGGAATGTAGGAATTACCGCGGGATCAAGCTGATGAGCCACACGATGAAACTGTGGGAAAAAGCAAGGATAAGGAAGGAGATGAAGATCGCTGAGCAATAATTTGGGTTCATGCCAGGAGGGACTACCACCGACGCAACCTTCTGTCTGATGATGCTGTTGAAAAAATGGACTAAAGGGCAGAAAGCAGTGCACTGTGCCTTTACGGACTTGGAGAAGGCATGCGACAGGGTACCCAGAGAGGAACTGTGGGAATGCTTACGGTTAGCAAAAACATCAGAGTGCTGCTTAAGGATTGTTAGGGATATGTATGATGGAGCGACAACAACTGTGAGAAATGCAGCAGGGTTGACTGAGGAATTCAAGGTAGGTGTTGGACTTCACCAAGGCTCAGCACTCAGCCCATTCCTTTTTGTCATTATCGTGGACAAGCTGACGAAGGACGTTAGGAAGGACGCACCATGGGATATGCTGTTTGCAGATGACATAGTGCTGTCTAGGCAAAATTATAGGGAGCTGGAGGATTGTCTGGAAATTTGGAGAAATGCACTGAAGAGAAGAGGCCTGAAAGTGAGCCGGAGCAAGACCAAGTATTTGAAGGCTGGGGGTGTGGATGATGGAAAAGAGTTGAAGCTACAAGGAGAAAAAGTAAAGAGAGAGAAAAAGTGAAGAAGAAGTGAGGAGAAGGATTCAAGCTAGATGGATGAGCTGGAAGAAGCTGTCGTGAGTTCTGTGCGACAGGAAGTTATCAGCAAGGGTTAAGGGTAAAATGCGCAAGAGTGATGTTAGACCAGCCATGCTTTGTGGAATAGAAACTGTGGCAGTGACGGAAAAATGGAAGTTGCAGAGTTGAAAATGGTGAGATGGACGCTGGGAGTGACAAGAAAGAACAAGATAAGAAACGAATACGTGAGAGGGACCGCGAAAATCGAAAAGCTAGGAGGCAAACTTTGGAATGCAAGGCTACGCTGGTATGGATATGTGAAAAGTTGATTTGTGGTACAGAATTTGAAAATTGCAGAAAGTAGAGTATTCATTCTCGAAGCTTTTCGTCTGACACTTTTCAAGAGAATTCGTCAGAAATGAGTGAAAAGGCGAAGTGAGTCACTTATATAGAGTCACGGTTGACGAAAAAGAAAAAAGGAAAAAAGGCTCTATCGTGATTGGTAAAAAGAAGCGACCAATAGAAAGAGCGGAAACTAATGTGCGATATTTAGACCATAAACGAATTCCTTTTGTTTGCATAAATTTGGTTTGGATGTTTTAATGTACGATGGCTGATGCTGTTTTAATGGCTGTTTGATGGCTGTTTTAATTAAAACAGCCATCAAACGCTGTTACTTTGCAGTTGAACCATGCATTGTCTACACCACCAGACAACTTCTGCCTGTAGCCAAAAAGGATGTACTACCTGCTTTTCATCAAAGCAACATTGTTTATCAATTTCTGTGCCACTGCGATAGTCGGTACGTGGGTCGTACGTCTCAAAGGCTACAACAGAGGATTAAGCAGCACGTGCCGAAAACCATACTCCAAAAACATATTTCTCAGGACCGAAGCACATTGGCCCGCTCCTGCAAGCCAATCAGAAGCTTTAAAACTGAAACTTCCTTTTCTGCCATAGGTCAACATCTTTTACAAAACCCTACATGCGCACACGAATACAATGACAACAAATTTTCTATTCTTTCCCGTGGCCGTACTTCTTTTCACCTTTCCACCCTTGAAGCCACGTACATTAAAACATCCAAACCAAATTTATGCAAACAAAAGGAATTCGTTTATGGTCTAAATATCGCACATTAGTTTCCGCTCTTTCTATTGGTCGCTTCTTTTTACCAATCACGATAGAGCCTTTTTTCCTTTTTTCTTTTTCGTCAACCGTGACTCTATATAAGTGACTCACTTCGCCTTTTCACTCATTTCTGACGAATTCTCTTGAAAAGTGTCAGACGAAAAGCTTCGAGAATGAATACTCTACTTTCTGCAATTTTCAAATTCTGTACCACAAATCAACTCTTCAAATATTTCCGAAGACGGTACAGCGACCAGCAACTGAAGATCCTCAACAAGCTGGTCAGAACTCGTGGAAAGATTAGAAGTGCTATCTCACAAACAGCCTTTCTTAAGGCTTCTGTTGGTCAACGAACGCTCCCTAAGTTCGTGAAGTTTCAAATAGAAAAATCATCAGTGCGTCAGACACCAAATATGGAACGTGCGTTTATGTGCGATGAAATTGAAAAGAGTAAATCGTTGATAACATTCTTGAAAGGCAAACTGCGCGCACTGTGGCAAGAAGTTAGACAATTCCTGTCTTTCTTCGATTTCATTCGATTCTGCAGATATATAGCCACCATTGACGAACGGAAAGAACGAGAACGTTCTATCAAGAATGAACGGAAACTCAAATTTCTTTTCCAACAACGATTTGGCAACATGGCAAAACCGAACAAGGACACTATTATTAATCTCTCGAATTACAAACTCTCCCCAACGGAAGAATTTGTTCTCTCCCATGGACTAAATTTTTGTCTACCACCTCACAGTGTTCAACGGGAAGAGATCTTCGCCGAATTCGAAGTGCTCATTGGTCAATTGCTACATCATGTCCCTCATTCCTCCGAGCAATTTTCAGCCTTGAAAGCCAGATTGAGCGACCTCGCCCATGCTTATTGCGGTAATCCAATTGACATGGGCGACTTTCTGATTTTAAAAGAGTGCATCCAGGCAACCCGATCCCTCAGATGCAATGAAAATATCCATATCACTAAACCTGACAAGGGTTCCGGGGTTGTCACAATGAACAAGATTGATTACATTTCAAAAATGGATTTTATTTTGCAAGACAACTCTAAATTTGAAAATCTTGGCCCTTCTTCCGAATTCGACAACACTGCGAAGATTGAATCTCATATTCAAAGACGGTTGCTTCAACTCAAGAAAGAAGGCCTTCTTCCATCCAAGATTTACAGCAGAATTCGACCAACTGGTTCACAACGGCCCCGAATGTATGGTTTGCCAAAAATTCACAAGCAAGATGTACCCTTACGTCCTATATTGTCAATGACTGGCTCAGCACAGCATCAATTAGCGCAATGGCTTACGTCAGTTATTGATCCTGTTCTTTCACTTTATTCTACCTACTGTATTTCCGATTCTTTTACTTTTGCTGACAAAGTCAAAACTTTTAACTTTCCTCCATCTGTCTTTCTCTGCTCCTATGACGTCTGTAGCCTTTTTACTAATGTTCCACTCGCAGAAACTATTGAAATCTGCGCTAATGCTCTGTATGATGGCGAGCTTACTCCGCCTCCTTTTCCTCGTGCAGTTTTTGTGGAGCTGATGCAAACGGCTACTTCCTCCGTAGAATTCAGTTTCAACAATATAATGCACCGACAGATTGATGGCGTTGCTATGGGTTCACCTCTTGGCCCATCTCTTGCCAACATCTTTGTCGGATATTACGAAGCTTTGCTTTTCAAAAGAGTCAACAAACCACTTATGTATTATCGATACGTCGATGATACTTTTACAGTTTTTAACGATGAAGACGAATGCAATGAGTTTTTCTCTCATCTAAATTCTCTCCATCCATCGCTTCGTTTCACTTTTGAAAAGGAATGCAATCGGACTTTGCCCTTTCTTGACGTCCTGGTAGAAAAGAATGATCACGAATTTGTTACATCGATCTACAGGAAGCCGACTTTCACTGGCCAATACATTCGCTGGAACTCTTTTTGCCCCATGAAGCGGAAGACTAATTTGATTTCAACTCTAGTCCACAGAGCTCTAGTTATCTGTTCGAAATCAACTCTTGAAAATGAACTTTCCAATATTCGATCAATCCTTATCAACAACGGTTACCCTGAAGCTATCATCAACACTGTTATAACCAAGAAAATGAATCAATTTCGCAGACCAACGCAATTCGGTCCGAAGAAATGCCCAGTTTATCTTCACTTGCCATGGCTGGGCAATGTTTCGATGAGGTACGAAATGCAAATTAAAACAGCCATCAAACGCTGTTACTTTGCAGTTGAACCATGCATTGTCTACACCACCAGACAACTTCTGCCTGTAGCCAAAAAGGATGTACTACCTGCTTTTCATCAAAGCAACATTGTTTATCAATTTCTGTGCCACTGCGATAGTCGGTACGTGGGTCGTACGTCTCAAAGGCTACAACAGAGGATTAAGCAGCACGTGCCGAAAACCATACTCCAAAAACATATTTCTCAGGACCGAAGCACATTGGCCCGCTCCTGCAAGCCAATCAGAAGCTTTAAAACTGAAACTTCCTTTTCTGCCATAGGTCAACATCTTTTACAAAACCCTACATGCGCACACGAATACAATGACAACAAATTTTCTATTCTTTCCCGTGGCCGTACTTCTTTTCACCTTTCCACCCTTGAAGCCACGTACATTAAAACATCCAAACCAAATTTATGCAAACAAAAGGAATTCGTTTATAGTCTAAATATCGCACATTAGTTTCCGCTCTTTCTATTGGTCGCTTCTTTTTACCAATCACGATAGAGCCTTTTTTCCTTTTTTCTTTTTCGTCAACCGTGACTCTATATAAGTGACTCACTTCGCCTTTTCACTCATTTCTGACGAATTCTCTTGAAAAGTGTCAGACGAAAAGCTTCGAGAATGAATACTCTACTTTCTGCGATATGTGAAAAGGAGAAAAGAAGGTTGTGGGGGGAAAAAGGATGATGGAGATGGCCGTGGCGGGTAAAAGGAAAAGAGGAAGGCCAAGGAGAAGATGGATGGATTGGGCGAGAGAAGACTTAAAAAGGGTTGGAGCTAAGGAGATAAAATCGATCGGGTCAAATGGAAAATACTTTCGCGCTGTAGCGACCCCGAATAGGGAGATGCCAAAAGAAGAAGAAGATTATGGAGCTAAATAATATATTTCACTCATATTAGTGTTTGGCTACTCAAAAGTTGGAAGAAAAGCTTATCCTTTTTCGAAATCTATGTTTTTCTATTCTGAAAAGTTATTCTGAAGCTTTTAGAGTAAAATTATTTGAAACAATACAGTACCTCATGATTTTAAGATTTTATCTAACAATTATTAGCGCAGTGTTTTTTTTTATCATTTAAAGGATTGAAAATCTACTCGTTTAAAATACGCAATCATTAGTTCAAAATGTTACCATGGTGGTCTGAATGAGATGTACTTAAAAATTATCTTTAATTAGTTTGTACTTTTCGTGCGCTGAGTATACCTACAGCCTTATAAATTTAAAGCATTGTATAAAGTTAAACAGTGCTTTACCAGGTTAGAATAGCAAAGCTGCTCACACAGCAGGTTTAGAGGAGACTTTTGGTTCCCACCAATGCCAATCCACCTTGTAAACGGTGAGTCTACCAAAATAAAGCTAAGTATTTCAAAGTAAAACTGAAGCAATATCTTTTATGACATAAAATACACTTCACACACTTAAGTTGATTGGTCGATGCAACAGCTTACTTTTTTTAAATAAACAATAGCATCATATCTTGCTGGACTTGCTTCTTCTTTGCCTAGCCTCATATAAATAACCATGTCGTTGTTTACTGTAATGCTCATCTGTATATCTTCATTTTTAGCAACTGATGTTGTTATTTGACTTTTTGCGCCTTCATTCAATACTAATTTAATTGAATCGTTTTTCTGAAACATAACTATATTTTATTTTGTTTTTCTGATCTACTGATGAGGAGTTAGCCACTTTCTTTCCTGGAAATATGCTCGCAATGGAAAGCCACGTCCCAAATTTTATGAAATAGGACATCTTGGTCTATAATTTAATCTGAATATAGCAGAAAACAATCAAATAAAAGCGTGTAGGCTTTTGTGTAATCACGCTGATCTGGGTTTTTTGAAAGCAGCATGTTATTTCTAACAACTATTATGCAGTTGCTGTTTACACAATAGGTGATTTTATCCTATCAGTAGTTTCCAGGATGTCCTCCCTAAAACTCTTAACGTACTACTGAACTATGAATATTAGCGGCGCCAAGCGTTAAGCAATTGTTTGATTCGGAGTTTTCAAGTTTTAACTGGAAGTGCTAATTATTACTTTCAATAAACTGACAGCTTGTTGGAACCCACCGAGCATAGAAATCATCGCAAAGTACTTTTCCTAAGAACGCAAAACCAATGCAATTAGTGTGAGATTTGAAAGGGTAACCATTCAATCGTAATCGCTCTAAAACTTGTTTCCCCACCACGCTTGATCAAGCTCCCAACTAGCTGTGACCAGATGAAATAAGCCGCTCTGGGTTTCGAAGTACATAGTCTATTTTGCGGTTCAGAAGGCATAATCTTTTGCATAAAAGCAACCGCAAAAAACAAAAAGTAATAACTGTAAAATATTTAAAAAGCTCAAAATCCTGCTTCACCGGACTAGAGTAGTGACGCAGTTCATCCAGATGTCGTAAGAGGCGACTTGTGGGTACCAGCCTACGGTTAGTAACTAAGGTTGAAACCCTTTATGTCTAAAAACTGAGATTGGAGGTAAGCATGGGCATGCTCTTCTTAAAAAAAAGTGCTCTAAAAACTTAACTCAAACAAAAGTTTGCCAAAACATTGGTTCCCGGTTCCCGGTCCCCGGCCGCTCTTAAATTGACAGCGGTTGCAAAAAATCTTTGGATAACAAAAATTTGAGGTAGATTTCGATGTTGGAATGTTGGAAGTTTTTGTGAAAGAGGTATGGAAGTGAGTAGTTAAGAAAGGGAAAAATAGAAATGTGCTGTCTGCAGGAAGCAAGATGGAGAGAGCAAGGAGCTCGATTTGTTGGTGTCAAAGTAGGAGGTATAAGCTGAGGTGGTCTAGAAATAACAATAGAATCGGAGGTGTTGGAATTTTAGTGAAACATGAACTATGCGTAAAGGTTGTAGAAGTTCGAAGAAAAAGTGATAGAGTGATGGTAATGGTGCTGGTTTTTGAAGAGGAGGTTATAAGAGTCACATGTGCGTATGCTCCTCAGGTGAGAAGATCAAACTGCGAGAAGGATCAATTTCATAATGAAATGGCTTGTCTGGGAGACCCTGGTCAAAAAATTCTTGGTTTGGGGGACTTCAACAGACATGTTGAAGGACGGATTGAAGGCTTTACTGATATCCATGGTGGGTATGGAGATGGCGAAAGAAATGTTTAGGGAAGAAGATTGATCGAGTTTTGCGATGAAAAGGAATGGGTAGCAAACGCATGATTTGAAAAGAAAGAGCAAAAAAAAAGCAACATATAGTAAGGGTGGAAATGAAACTGAGATTGATTTTGTATCGGTTGGCAAAATCAACAAAGTATATAAAAGATGTGAAAGTAATTCTCTGGGAGTTGCAACATTGGCTTGTGGTAACAGATATGGACAAAAGAAATTTGAAGAAAGTAGTGAAGAGCGAACAAATAGTTAGAAGGAGTGTTTGAAAGCTGAAGAGAACAACATGAAAGAAAGATTTCAAGAAGGTGTTAAGGAATTGGTTGCTGTTGATGCGCCGGTTATACGGAATGATTTTAAAAATGGTATTTTCAAAGCTTGTAAGGAAGTGTGTGAAAAGAAGAAAGGTAGATGGAACCATGGGAATACATGGCGGTGAAATGAAGAGGTGAAGGAAGCAATACGACAAAAGAAAATGGCATATAAAAAGATGTGCAAAAATTAATCGGAGGAAAACAAGGCTAAATATACGAATATAAAAAATCTAGCAAAGGAGATGGATGCTAATTCTATGAGCAAAGAAGCAGAGAAAGAGTAGACAAAATTAGCGAAAAACCAAATAACGTTTTTATTCTGCTGAAGTTTATGAACAAAGATGGGAAAAATATTGAAAGCGAAAGAGGCATGTAAAGAAGACTTATATTTAGGTTTAAATAAAAAAGATGGGAAAATGATACGGAAAAATCATATAAAGGAAATCATGAACAAAGAGAAAGATAGGGATAACATAACAGAAGCTAGTATGATAGAGGTACCCATGGAAAAGGTTACCCGCAAAGAAATGGCTATAGCAATAAAAGCAATGAAACCAGGAAAAGCAGCTGAACCATCTGAAGTATATACGAAGATAATATCTGCTAGTGAAGAAGTAGGGACTAGTATCATGATGGAACTTTATCAACGCGTGATGGATGGAAAAGGAATGTCGGATAAATGGGAAACAATTGTGGTGGTACCAATTTTCAAGGGAAAAGGAAATGTAAGGAATTGCTACACATATCAAGGAGTGAAGCTGTTAGAATATCCTATGAAGGTTGTTGAAAGAGTGCTGGAAAGAAGGATTCGAGAATTAGTAAACATTGATGCAATGCAGTTTGATTTTATTCCTGGCAGAGGAACAATAGACGCCTTGTTTGTTGCCAGAAGAATGCAAGAGAAATAGGGGGATAGAAGAAAAAGCTGGATATATGTTTTGTGGATATTGAGAAGGCATTTGATAGAGTTCCAATAAAGGTGATGGAGTGGGCGATGAGAAAGAAAGATTCACAAAAACACGTAATTGCAAGAGCGGTGATGAGTGTATTATGAAGTAAAAACGAAAGTTAGAGTGGGATCTTAGTTATCTTTGTTAGAATTTTTGGTACAAGCTGGCGTACATCAATTTTTGGCCGCTTCTTTTTGCAATTACAGTGGATGTAATCACGGAGAACGAAAGAGAAGAAATGATGAATAAAATTTTGTATGCAGATGACTTGGTTTAATAAGTGAAATATAGAGAATTTGAGAGAGAAGTTTTTCAAATGGAAAGGAGCGTTTGAGAACAAGGGGTTGAAAGCTAACCACCAGAAGAACAAAGTGGTGTTGAGTGGTCAAAAGGTAAAATACTACAGAGTAAAATTGATCCATGTGCTAAGTGAGGCAAGAGGGTAATGGAAAATTTGTTAATGGGTGCAAAATGTGGTAAATGGGTGCATGCTAGATGTGCGAAAATAAAAAAAAGTGATCACAACACTGGCGACAAGTTTTGTTTGTGAGCAGTGTGTAAAGACAATAAAAGAACCAGATAAAGAAATATCATTTTTTGACCAGGCCGAGTTTGAGAACAGTTTTTGCTACTTGAGGAACAGGTTGCATGTCAGTGGTGGAAGTGAAGCAGCGGTGACAGCAAGAACGAGAATTGGATGGATAAAATTTAGAGAAGATGGGGAGTTGCTTTATAGAAAAAAGCTTTCGTCAAGAATGAAAGAAAGGATATATCAGAGTTGTGTACCATTGGCAATGCTGTATGGGAGCGAGACATGGTGTCTGAGGGAAAATGAAATGGCAATTTTGAGAAGAACTGAAAAAGCAATGTGTTGAGTTAGATTGAAAAAAAGAGAAGCCAAAAACTTGTGATTTTGCTGGGTTTGAGAGATACTTTGGGACTGGCCAGGGCTAGTGGAGTGCGATGGTATGGACATATTTTGGGAAAGGATAGGGATGAAATGTTGAGAAGGGCGTAGCATTTTGAAATGGTAGAAAAAGAGGGCGTGCGCGACCTAATATGATGTGAAAAAGGCAACTGGAAGAACATATTCATAAAATTGGACTGAAAAAGGAAGACGCCACTGAGAGAAAAAAGTGCCGTGATGTTGTTTATGAACTTTTTAGAATCGGAAGGTGAACTCGGCCACACCTTTGTTAACGGAGACAAAACCGGATTCTAAATAGTGGATATCTCTCGTATGCGAAATGGGTGAGGACCTTTTCTTTTGAGGTTACCAGAAAAATGAGTAAGCAATCCACCTTTTTTGGTGACCCTGCAAAGATGTCAAACTATTTAAGAAATTGGTAAGAATCTTTTTTTGTAAAGTCACCAAAAACATGGGCTACAGTTATTTTTTTGGCAGTAACTTATTTTTGAAAAAATTGTCAAAAATTTTAAGGGGAAGTTGTCTTAAATTTCCAGGCTAGGTTCATGTTTTTCCATAGAAATAAACTTAAATGAGCCGTTAAAATTTCTATTGGATTTCAAACAAAATCTGATGCCAATGAAGTTGGTTTCTGATAAACATACAGTATATCGCACAAGCAAAATCCAATCTCTACAAAGAATCAAACTTTAGTAAGCAAAACGACATTCCATACCGCAGAAGCTATAGGACTCTTTACTAAATTCCGAGCTATTTTTTTAGCTATGAAGTTTTCTGAGCTTTTTTGAGAAGATTTGACTTTATACACATAATTAGATAGTGGTAAAGAAGCCATAGGAGAAATAACGTTGTCTTTTACGTCATTGCCAACACCAACTACGTACTTGGATATTCCTTTTTTATCACACTGAAAAATAAAAAGTTGTTAAAAATGTTTGAAAATATTACTTCTCCTGTCTGTTGTTGTTGTTACCCGCTTTCTTTCGATAGATGGGGGCATGTCGAAAGAGTATGAAGCCCCAGAATCCGGGCAATTCCCCAGGTCTGGATCAGAGGTGCAAGAGATAGAGAAAGATTCACCTAAGAGTGAGAGATGCATGAAATATTCTCAATTCCGCTTACTCTAGAGAAATCACAATTAACAGAAAACAGTATCTGTTACAGCGAAGACTAGAGAGAACACAATGAGCGTGACGAGGAAGACAAGTCTCTTAATAAATACCGAGGTGACCTGTGCGTCGAAGAATTTAGATCTGCACCAATCAACAGCCGCCTCAACGTGGTGGTGCGGTCCCCGGCCCCGTTTGGGTTGGGTCGAAATGGCTGTTGGCCTTCCCAAGGGTCCCAGTTACCCCGGGCACTCCCCATTCATTTTTTTGCTATGCTGCCCCCTGAACGACCGCAGAAGGGCAGCACACAGCATCTTTAAAATCGGTTGCCTGTTCTCACTTTTTCTTTTCTCCTGCCCTACTCTTGCCCTCCTTCGTCTCCTCATTCTTCTTCTTCTCCTGATTAGCGGTAACGTTCATCCTAACCCTGGCCTCATCTTTCCTTGCTCTGTGTGCGCTGGAAATGTGACCTGGCGGGGCAAGTCAGTGCAATGCTGCACCTGCTCCAAATGGGTCCATCTAAGGTGCTCACAACTTTCTTTATCTAATTTCAGAGCTCTTGGCAACTCTCACTCTTGGAGCTGCCCCCCCTGCCGTAACACTGTGATTCCCCCTCCTCGGACTCCTCCGACACGTATACCTACACTGTGGAATCCGGTCCCCTCTGCTGATGCTGCACTCTTGCCCCACCCTCGTCTCCAAACTTCTTATCCCTCATCTGCCCATTATATATCTCCTTCCCCTGCCCTCCCACCACCGTCCCTTGCTCCTGGCTATACTTCTGCACCTCCTGCCTCCTCTCCTCCCCCTGATTCTCTAAGGGTTCTTCAATGGAATGCTGGAGGTCTTCGAGCCAGGAGCACTGAACTACTCCACTTTCTTTCATCCCATCCTGTCGACCTTATCTGCATTCAGGAATTCAATCTTAACTCATCTTCCTCTTTCCGGATTCCTGGATTCTCTGTTCTGCGTTCTGATCGCACCCACTCCCGGTCTGGCATTCTCTCTTCTGATGCCATGCATGCCAGTGGCGGCGTTGTCATTTTCGTCAGACAGGGCCTATCCTTTTCTGAACTTTCTACCACCTCTCTTTCCTCGCTCGATTCCTACTCTGATTATGTAGGGGTCTACATCTCTCTTAACAACTCCTCCTCGGTGTCATTTCTTAATGTATATGCCCCCCCTATTCGCTCCTCCCCAACGGATGGCAGAACCGATTCCTTCTCTCCCTCCATTCTTCCCTCCTCCAGAAATCTCTTCATTTTGGGGGACTTCAATTGCCATCACCCGCTTTGGGATTCAAGAGGTACTTCCGACCCCCGCAGGGAGGAAGTATTCGACTGGTTCATCTCCTCAGACCTCCTCCCCCTCAATGACCCTGACACACCCACCCTTCTCCATCGCTCCTCTGGCAGTCGCTCCTCTCCTGACATCTCCTTTGCTCCTTCTACTCTTGCTTTTTCTTGCTCCTGGGAGGTGCTTCAGGACCTGGGTTCTGACCATCTCCCAATTCTTCTATCTATCCCTCTCTCTCCGGTCTATCGCCCCAACGAGCGTCCCCCTTCCTTCAATTTTCAGAAAGCTCGCTGAGATGGGTTTGCCTCTTACTTTGACTCTCACTGTCCTTTTGCAGAGGAATACTCGTATCTCTCTCTTTCCTCTGCAGCTGCTCTCTTTACCTCTCTGGCACTGAATGCGGCCAAAGTTTCCATTTCTTTCGACCGCATCAAACGCCCTCCTAAAGCCTGGTGGTCTGCTGAGGTGGAACAAGCGGTTGGTGAAAGACGCAAGGCTTTCGCTGCCGCTCACAGAAGTGATGAAGATCGACAGGCTTACATCTCCGCTTCTCGACGTGCCTCGTCAGTCATTGCCAAGGCCAAGGCTGAGGCATGGCAGACGACCTGCACTTCTCTTTCACCTAAATCTAATCCTAAATCTGTGCACTCTCTTCTTCGCTCTATTGCTGGCTCTCCTTCCTCGTCTTCCTCCTCTCCTAACTTTCCTTACTGTTCTTCTCCCAGGGAATCGGCTTTGGTTTATGCCGCTTACCTGAGGTCTCACTTTTCCGTTTTTCAGCCAAAGGCTCTGCGTAGCAGAGCCAGAGGCTACCTCTCTGAGCTCCGCCGAGCCGCGTGCTCTGTGGAGTTTCACTCGTTCTTTTGCTCTCCCTTCTTTCCCGCTGAATTTCTTGCGGCTGCCTCCAACCTCTCCTCATCCACTGCCAGTGGTCCAGACAAAGTTGCTGATCCCATGCTAAAGCACCTTCCTCGCTCTGGCATGGGTTTTCTTCTTCACATCTTCAATCTTTCTTGGTCTTCACATTTCTTTCCTTCCATCTGGAAGACATCTTCCATTATTCCCATACATAAGATTCGAAAGCCTCTGGACTCTCCTGCTTCCTTCCGGCCTATCTCTCTCACCTCCTGCGTATCAAAGCTGTTTGAACGCATCATTCTATCCCGTCTTCTCTTCTTTCTGGAATCTAATTCCATTCTTTCTCCCCGCCAGGCCGGTTTCCGCCCTGGACGGTCTACACTCGATCAAATTCTGTGTCTTTCTCAGTCCATTTCGGATGGGTTTAACAAACCCATGCCGGGCTCTCGGACGATCCTATCTACTATCGATTTCTTCAAAGCTTTTGATTCTGTCTGGCATCCCGCCCTTTTCCACAAACTTATTTCGGCTGGCCTCCCTCCTTGCTTTGCTCGTTGGACTCAATCTTTCCTTTCTGATAGGCGCGCCTCTGTGGTTTTTCAAAATCACAAAAGCCGTTCCTTTCGAGTTCGTCGAGGTGTTCCGCAAGGATCCGTTCTTGGCCCTGTTCTTTTCTCTCTCTTCATTAATGATCTTCCGGCTTCTCTGCCTTCTTCCGTCAGCTGCTCTCTTTAC
Source organism: Trididemnum clinides (assembly GCA_963675345.1). NCBI lineage: Eukaryota > Metazoa > Chordata > Ascidiacea > Aplousobranchia > Didemnidae > Trididemnum > Trididemnum clinides. The sequence goes on along the minus strand of OY776285.1, from coordinate 44,034,802 downwards.
ACTGACGATCTGGCTATTTGGTCCTCCTCACCCTCGCTCCCCACTGGGGTGGAGGCCACACAAGAAGCTCTGTTTCGATTGGAGCGCTGGTCTGACTACTGGTGTCTTCCTCTCATACCGAGCAAATGTGAGACCTCGTTCTTCTCAGTGGATCCCCACCAAGCTAACCTCCCGCCCAACCTCCTCTTACTCGGCTCCCGCCTCCGTTTCAATCCCACTCCAACTTTTCTTGGGGTCACCTTCGACCGCACTCTTTCCTTCTCTAAGCATGTATCTTCGCTGAAGGCCAAGTTTTTCCCACGTCTCAAGGCCTTACGCTGTATCTCTGCTTCCTCATGGGGCCCCTCTAAGGAGTCCCTCTCTCTTCTGTATAAATCTTTTCTTCGATCCCTTCTCACTTACGCTTCACCCGGATGGTTTCCTTTCGTAAGCGCTACCAATATCACCAAATTGGAGCGCGTCCACCGAGCGGCCAGTCGCGCCATCACCGGCTGCCTCTCGTCCTCCCCTATCCCTCTACTACTCACCGAGGCTTCTTTACCTCCCCTACGAGTCACTCTGACTCATTTCACTCTTTTATCTTATGAGCGGGCTCTTCGTCTCCCAACCTCCTTTCCCATCTCAGGTTTGGCCAGGCTTGGAGTGAAACCAAGACTCTGCAGATCGTCCAGGAGAGCTCTTGCGTCCAATCACCCGCTCATGCTTCCTTCTACTTGTTCTAGGGAGGCTCTTGTTGCTTACCCTCCCTGTCCTCCTTGGAATCTGTCTTCATTCACGGTGGAATCCACCCTTTTCTCTCCATGCTCTCGCTCTGATCCCTCTCTTTCCCGCCAAGGTGCGGCTCTCGCCCACCTTGACTCTCTCCCCCCTCATGATCTGGTACTGTGGACAGACGGCTCTGTTCCTTTTCCTTTTGGCAAGGGCGGCTCCGGCGTTCTTGCCAACTGCTCTCTCTGTGGCACTGAGGCCACTCTTTCTATTTTGGAAGGCCCAATTTGTTCCAGTTTTTCCGCTGAAGCCTGCGCCATTCTGCACGCTCTTTACTGGTCTCGACAACACCATAAAGTCTGCCATTTCTCTTCTCTTCTTCTCCTGTCTAACTCTCGTTCTGTCCTCGCCACCCTGTCCTCTCCTCCACCTTTCCTTTTATCTCAAACTCTGTGGCAGATCTGGCAGGAACTGTCTTTTTTCTCCTACTGTTCTATCAGGCTACAATGGGTCCCCGGACACTCGTTTCTCCCGGGGAACGACGCAGCTGATGAGCTTGCCAGACGGGGAGCGCTGCTTGCATCCTCCGAAATCCCCTGTAGTCTCTCTCCTCTTACCTCTCGTATCCACTCTCGTCTTTTCTCGGACTGGAGGCGTACTGTCTCTTCGAAGTTCTTTGACACACAGGCTCCCTCGATTTCCACTGAGGAACTTGTGCTCCCTCGTCATGCTCGCTGTGTCCTCTCTCGTCTTTGCTGCAATGGACACAGCCTTCTTTTAGGTTCATATTTCTCTAGGATTGGCAGAATCGAGAATTCTTCCAGCAGCGCCTGTGGACACTCGTCCCAGGACATCTCTCTTCTCATTCTGCACTGTCCAGCTACGGACTCTTTGCGCCGCTCACTCTTTGGCGACTCTCTATCTCTTTACGACCTCTGGTCCAGACCCTGGGGAGTTGCTCGGCTTCTGGGGCTCCATGGTCTTCCGCCATGCCCCCATCCCTCGGAAGGGGTCGGGTAAACAACAACAATAACAACAACCACAAGAATTTAGATGAGACAGTACGCCTCCTGTCCGAGAAAAGAGAGCAGTCGATATGAAAAGTAATTGGAGAGATACTACAAGAGACTTCAGAGGAAGGAGTAGTGCACCCGTCCTGGCCAACTCATCAGCTGTGTTTTTGCCCGAGAATTTCCGGGCTTGCTCAAAAGCAAAGGGTGGCCTCGATGACACAAATCAAGCAGTTGACAAGAACGCCGGAGCCGCCTTTGCCAAAAAGAAAAGGAGTAAAGCCATCAGTCCACATCATCAGATGACGAGAGGGAAAAGAGTCAAGAGTCCAGCTTATTGAAAAAGAGGAGGGTCAGAGCGGCAGCATAAAGTGAAAAGAATCAGCTTCACTCAAAAGGAAGGCGAATTCCTAGGAGGAAAGAGAAGGCAAACAAAAAGAATCTCCATGGAAGAAGTAGGAGAATGCATGAGCAGGCGAAGGGACCTAAAAGCCTTTTAGGAGAATATGGAGAGTCTTGGTTTCACTCCAAGTCTGACAAAGCCTGAAATAGGAAAGGAAGTATCGAGACGAAGGGCCCGTCTATAAAGGACAAGGCGAAATGAGTCAGCGTCGCTCGTGGGGGAGATAAAGGCATCTCAGAGTGGAGAATTGGATGGGAAGGACAAGAGGTAGCTGGTGATGGCGGGATTAGCCGCTCAATAAAGGCCTTTTAACTTGGTAACGCTGGAAACGCTAAGAAAAGGAAATCATCCCGGTGAAGCATATGTGAGAAGTGATTGAAGAAAAGCTCTGTACGGAAGAAAGAAGGACTTCTAAGAGGGACCTCAAAAAGAAGCTGAGATACAGCGTAAGGTATTGAAATGAGGGCAGAATTTGGTCTTCAGCGAAGATACTTGTTCAGAAAAGGAAAGAATGCAGTTGAAGGTGATCTAAAGAAAAGTGGGAGTGGGATTGAAGCGGAGGGAGAGTTGAATAAGAGAAGGTGGGATTGTACGTTTGCTTGAAGGGAAACCATCGAGAAAAAGGAAGCCTCAAGTCGGATTGAGAGGAAGACCTGCACTTTACTCAAATCGAGCGCAATATATACGTGGCCTATACAGGAGCAGGTATCGGGGAAAGGGGAGCAGGACCAGATGGTTAGATTGCCAGCATAAAGAGAACAGCTGACGGAAGAAGGCAGAGAAGTTGAAAAATCGTTGATGAAAAGAGATAATAGAAAATGGCCCAGAACGAATCCTCGCGGAACGTCTGAACGAATCCTTGCGGAACGTCTGAGCGAACTCAAAAGAAGAGACTTTGATTTTGAAAAACCTCGTAAGCGCGCATGACAGAAAGCAAAGATTTAGTTTAACAAGCAAAGCAAGAAAGAGCCAGCAGAAATAAGTTCATAAAAAAAGGAAAATGTCAGACAAAGTGAAAAGCTTTAGAGAAATCGATTGTAGCAAGAATCGCCCAAGAGCAAGGCTTGGGTTTCTTAAATCTATTGCAAATCAACTGAGAGAGATTAAGAATTTAATCGAGAGTTGACCGTCTAATGCGGAAATCGGCCTGGCGAGGAGTGAGAGTGGAGTTAGACTCCAAAAAAAAAGAGTAGGCAAGATAGAATGATGCGTTCAAAAACTTTGAGACGCAGGAGGTGAGAGATATAGGCAGGAAGGAAGCAGGAGCGTCGAGAGGCTTTCCCATTTTCGGATGGGAATAAGATAGGAAGTCTTCCAGATGGAAGAAAAGGAATGCAAAAACCAGAAAAGATTGAAAATATGTGGAAGAAAAATTCATGTTAGAACGAGAAAGGTGCTTTAGTATGAAATAGGCAATTTTGTCTGGACCAGTGGCAGTGGACGAGGGGAGATTTTTGGCAGTCACAAGAAATTCAATAGGAGAGAAAGGAGAGCAGAAAAAGAAATGAGATTTCTCAGGGTAAATGACTGGTAAGAGCTCGAACAAATAGCTTCTGGCTCTGTCAAGCAAGGCCTTTGGCTGGGCGACAGAAAAGTAAGATCTCAGGTAGTCGGCGTAGACCGATGCCGACTCCTCGGAAGAACAGTTGGAAGAGTTAGGAGAGTAGGAAAATGAAGAAGAGCCAGCGACAGAACGAAGAAGAGAGTACACAGATTTAGGGTTAGATTTAGGTGAGAGAGATGAGCATGTTGCCTGCCTTGCCTCAGTCTTGGCTTTGTAGATTACAAATGAAGTGTGTCGAGAGGCAGAGATATAAGCTTATCAATCTTCATCATTTTTATAAGTGGTAGAAAAATCCTTACGTCTTTTCTTTGCCGCTTCTTCCACTTCAAGAGACCACCACACATAAGATTTGCGATTGACACGGACGAAAAAAACAAAAATTTGGCTGCATTCCATGCCAGTTAGGTAAAGACAGCAGCTGCAGAGAAAAAAAAAAGAGAAAAGTATTCCTTTGCAGAAAAGACAGTGAGAATCAAACTAAAAGGCAAAGTCATCTCGACGAGCGTTCTGAGAATTGAAGAAAGAGAGCCATTTGTTGGGGCGGAATAGCGGATAAAGAGGGACAGTTGGTAGAATTGGGAGGTGATCAGAACCCAAGTCCTGAAGCATCTCCCAGAAACAAGAAAGGGCAAGAGAGAAAGGAATAAAGGAGATGTCAGGAGAGGAGCGACTGCCAGAAGAGCTGTGGAAACGGGTAGTAGAGTGCCGCATTCAATGGAATTTCGATTCTATTTTAACTTTAATTTTTTCTTAAAATTGAGGCGACTTATAGTATCGCTCGAATAATTATAATTCGTTTTGACTGCAACTTAACAGCTAGGAAAAGATTGGCTTCTACTGAGAACTTAACCACAATACTTGAACCACGCACTTCTCGATGAAGAACAGAAAAGATATATTTCGCAAGATACTTTGAGACTAAATTCTTTCACTCGTCGATCACAGAAACTACAGCACTTTAATATATATATCAGAAACCAACCAAAAACTAAATCCACCAATTAACCGCTTGATTCTTGACGTGTAACAATCCACAACAAATTACCACAGAACAACATGCTTTTTCTTTAGTTTCTGTACAGTTACTATTTTTTTCTCTCCTCTACGATTCTCTGAATGCGTAAAAATCTCGCCCCCTTATATATGAATGAGACGCAATTCCAGAAAATGCGAGAGCAACATCACGTGACACAGAAAAAAGCAATGCTAGTAAATTACATAATCGGCAAGCAAAAATCTTCGAGAAGAAACAAAATTCACTCGATCGCTCTTGAACTTAAACACGTAATCTACCATTATGACGTCAGAAGAGGCATGTGTGCCACAAGTCTAATTGCGAAAGAAAAAAGGCCTTTTGTGAAAAACAGCCGAGATAGAAAATCGAATTTGAATTCGAGACATTTCAGATTTACGCATAACATAATCACGGCAGAACAAAAGCGACGGATTACAGAAACTATACAAATATAAAAACTATTTCTACAAAGCAAATTTACTTATTCATGACAGAGAGTCGGGGTCATGGAGGGAATGAAGGTCCAAATAAATAACCCAATTTAACTTCCTTTCCACGTGGGCCAGAAGTACTTTTAAGTTCCAGAGGGGATGATAATAATTAAAGTCTCCAGAATGAAGAGATTTTATGTGGAGGGAAGAACGGGGGGGAGAAGGAGTCGGTTCTGCTATCCGTTGAAGAAAAGCAAATAGGGGAGCATAGAGGTTACGGAAAGAGAGAAAGGAAGAGTTATTTAGTGAGATAATCACTCCTACATAGTCACAACTAGCGTGTTGGTCATCAGGAGAAAGAATGTCAGACCGGAAATAAGTGCAATCAAATCGCAGAACATAGTATCCAGGGAAAAAGAAAGAGGAATTAGAATTGAATTTGGATTTGGATTTCTCTATATAAATAATGGCTACTGGATGAAGCGAGGTAAAGTAGAAATTTTCAGCGCTTCTGGCTCGAAAAATTTTGACATTCCCTTGAAGAGCCTTGAGCGAGTCAGGGGAGGAAGCAGGGGTTACAGAAGAACAGCCAGAAACATAAAACAGTGGAAAAGATACAGAAAAAGGAGTTGCGAAGAGAGTGGAAGCAGGGATGTTTGTAGCCGAAGATGGGGCTAAAAATGTTTGTATGCAAAAAATGGGACCTAAACTATGTGGCACCCCACCTGCTTTACCTGCTTTTTCAGAGAGGTTCCAGGTGGGTCAGATTTTTTAGAACTGACCCACCTGGAACCTCTCTGAAAAAGTTAAATGTTGTTTTTTGAGCTTCAAGAGCACCCACTAAAGCGACCGATACACACTCATTTCTGAATTGTAAACAATTACTACATTTATTGTACACTAACGGTGTTTAGTATGAAATATTGAAACCAAACATTTCAAAAAACTATCTTAAGAAGCAGACTGCTATCGAGGCAAATTAAGGATTGTAGAAAATGTAAGGAGCACCAGCCTTGCAGTCAAAAGATTACTCATAGCTGGTAAGCTGCATTTGTCATGGCCAAACTACCGTTTACTTTGACACATTTAGATCCAAACTGTGGTTTTCCCTGACCGTAACAATAGATATAGGTGACTGATGTTGACTTGCAAATCATAGCTTTTTCCCAATGACCAAAATTTTTGTTTGCTGTATTTTATGACGAAAATTACTGCGTTAGATTTTCAAACGCGGGTTTTCCTTAAAAAAGTATATCTTGTCATAAGCTCGTTTGTTCCAAACTGAATCCAGAAACCAAAATACACACAGAAGTAATTTTGAAAATCTTGCGTTTATTTCTAAAATAGTGGTGCCAAAGCACACGAAACTAGATTTCTGTAAAAACGCACTACCTGCACTGCTGCTTCTGCGACATTATCATCAGATTTGCCATCTATCAGCAACACTAATGAGCGTGATCTAGAGCCAGCGTTTCCAGAACCAAATCCATCGTTTATAGTGTTTAATACTGATTGGCCAACATTTCGCACAACTGTTTGAAAACATATAGTTTAGTTTGATGGTGTAGGTCTAAATGTATATAAAGGATAGTAGCGCAGGAACATTTTGTAATAATTTTGGCATTCAAATAAAGAAAAATTCACTCAAATTCATAACCCAGAGGTAATTTGCAAGACCAGCCAGTAGAAACACGAAGGAGTGGCAAATAATCTCGGAGATTTGATCATATAAAATATAATGAGATATATAAGGGCTTGCAGAACCAATGGGCAATCACAATGCATCCGTCTGCTCACCCCATGTTTTTTATTTTCAATATTTTGGAGAATTTGATTGTTTCTTACAAATGATATAAAATCGAATAGTTTTTAAATCAATGATCTCATTAGTTGTTTAACCTTTAAAACAACTAAAGATAACGTAACTTCGCATGATAAGACGTACTTGCGATTGTAAATTCAATATCAACGGTATTTTTACATTGTTGGTCGCAGTGTTTGTGGTAAAAAAGCGCTGTTTCAAAAAAATTGGCAATTCCAAAGCGAGTATGAACTAAGGCTATTTAGTGCCTACTGTAATGGATTTGCGGTGGCCAGGAGATAAAAATATGTTTAGGCTAAACCAAGATCGTAAAGTTTCAGCAAATTTGTTGATTTAGGCAGGTAAATTTGTTGTCAATAAAGAATTTTTGCCAACTTCTTTTCGGTTGGTTTGATTATTGTGTCGTTTTCGGCACTTAATCAGCTCTACAAAAAAGATCGTTGATTTATTATGTTTCGGCTTATGCAGTAGTTTTTAGTCAACTAGCCGGCTCTGCCTGCATCGCCCGCATGGTCCCCACTAGTAGTGTTGGGGTCAAGAATGCACCGGCTTAATTCAATGGGTAGTTGTGAGAATAGTAATAAAAAGTAAATGTTTTTCACATAACCAATTCTTGTTCCAAAACCAAAAGTACCGGTTCTTTTCTAAAGGGAGTCCATTAAAAACATTATGTGAGGTTGCGCATGGTTGCTATATTTCCCCAAAGTTTTTGAAGTCGCTGGCAACTTGTTGTGTGGCCTAGATCCAGCATAGCGCACTTTGAAATTGGACTTGATGAAAATTGAAACAGTCAATAATTTCACAAACTTTTGTCCGCTCATTTCACCACTTGCTTGAAACAATAAATTTAGTTGTTGAAGGGCGCCAAAATCATAGTTGTGTATTTTTAGGAATAAGCCATCAAATGTTAGACATACTACTTACGACTTCTTATAATTAAATTATAGATCCATTTTATGACCTAAAACCTCTGACTGCGCGTATGTTGCTTGGTCTTACGATTAAGCGCAGCTAGGGTAAGAGTTAACTAACCTGCAGTCTCGCACATACAGTTAATTTATTACAATACATTTGGGTATGCTTTAAGAGAACTATCTATCGACCAGGTTTTTGTGCCAAGATGCGAATAATTTTTATGACTCCTTCAAGATTAAACGTGAAAAATCGCCGATTCGTCTGACTTCTGTAATATGTCTTAAGAGGTTAAGATTAATCAGGCGTGCAAGACGGCCATACAAAAGGTATTTGAACTTGCCATTGCAAAATAACGGGTTTTTTGTCCAACTAATATATCATTACTGTAATGTATCACTCTTCTTTCAGAGGCTGCATATCAGTTGTTTTTATTTGAAATGGCTGTATTTTACACAGGTTTGAGCGCAGCGGCTGTCTGCTGCTGTTTGCACTTCAATGATACCAGACAGCAATAACGGCGTTTCTGAGGTCAGTGCATTTTGTGAAAATATAGCAAACGTAATGAGCAATCAAGCGTTGATTGTAACGTTATCTTACTCCCCAAAGAAGTAAATTACTGAAAATTGGGGGCTAGCTTTTGTCTGAGCAAAAAACTTTTCTTCCACCAAGACATGCAAATTAAAAAAAATAACTTTGATTATGACATCACGAACCCACTTTATGACACTTAACCCAGGGCGGTACTCAATCGTGTCAAGTGTCATGATTGTCCGTCCAGTAGTTTCTGAGCTGAAACGCTCTCTCTGACACACCGACACACTCACACTTGCACAGACAGAAAGAATTGCACTGCATTGTGTAGATTGTTTGTGGTGCTGATTTAGCGTCAAACAGAGCACTAAAGACTGAATCGTTACAAGTTGCTTGCTTGTTATGTTGCCAATAACACTGTTATTTTTCTAATTTTTTTCCTAACTAAATTTTGTAAGCAAAGCAACTTGACTTCTTTCGTATCGGCTATTCTAGGTAAACCTTTTGGAGCATTGCCAATTTTTTCATGAATTCATATGAATAAAATAAGAAAAATAAAGGTAGTTACCTAACTTTTTTGTCTTTGACAATGCATCTTTAAATTTTTCAAGTGTATTATTTGAGTTTTGAAACCTTAAACTAATCACGTGTTTGTGGGAATATACTGACAAGCCGAGTTTCACGTTATAAAAAGGCACATAAAGCTTTGAAGCCATGGTCGAAGCGAAGTTCAGGACAGTATCAAAGTCTTTTTGGCTTACTGTTGCAGAGCCATCAATTAAGATCCATATGTAAGCTGATATATTTTGCTCCTCGCATAAATCGTCTGCAAATGCAAGAAACTTTGTATTAGCTACTTAGCAACAGCTTACCCAAAGAAGTGGCCAAGCCTATTTTACGTGTGGTCACAACCTATCTTGAAGCAACCTCCTTCAATACTTCGTTTTTGTAGAAAAGTTTTAAATTTATGGCATCCATTACCCGTAAACCAAAAAAGCAACATTTAAATAACAAACCAAAACAAGTTGTTTTTTGATTGACCGCACCAGAAGCGCTACTTAGGTCAAAAGGATAACAGAATTTTCCTTTTCCACGTTATCTCATAAGAATATAAATAAGTTATTACCAATTTAAAGTCTTCAGAACTTTTTTCTAGACTCCCACGAATTTTACCAAAATGAAATCATTACAATTTTGGCTTCCCGCCATTTTTTTAAAAACCGTGGTTGCGCTCCTGCAAAGGCGCAACACTTTGCATTCTATAGGAGGGAGAAATGACGGAAAAATGACTGTTTTACATCGCAAGTCACGAGACCTTGCTTGGGATTAACTTTTTGAAATGTAGGCAATGGGGTCTGACATTACTCTGAGGAGGGAGCCGATAGCAGTTTAGGGGTCTGCAGCACATCAGCCTCCCTACTTTTACGCTTATACTTCCCGAGAAATTAAATTTCTTACCGGAAATCAAATGTGATCTCTAAAAAAAGGTTGTTCCCTTCTCGTCTACGTTGAAAGCTTAGAAACTACCCTTTTTGAAATTTGCCCCTGAAATAAAAGTGAAAACCAAAAAAGTCATTTATCATGATCGCAACTAAATTTTAGTAATTTTGACGTTTTTGCAGGAAGTGAAGTTAAAAAAACGCGGAATATCACTATTTCCCGATGTTTCTTAATGCATAATTGAATTATTAAGGGAAAGTGGCTTCTACTTAAGAAAATCAAATTATTGCGAGGGGACACTAGGGTACTTGGGGGGATATGTCTCCCTTTTTCCTGTATTCTGCAGTCAGCATGTGATGGTTTTTTTGTTAGGCAATCGCAGTCTGCTTGTGATGATCTGTCACAAAACAAGATTAGTCCTTTTTCTGTACATTATTTCGGTGAACAAACGTAGCTTTAAACTAGATCCAATTTGTAAGTTAAAAGTTTTTGACAAAAGCCATACCAATTAGGCTAAACTTGTTTATCATAGTTTGCAAATTAAGAAATATAACTGAAGACAAAAAAATGCAAATAAAACAATGTATTTACCAGCATATCAGGTTACAGCTTGGTTGAGTAAAAAGTGCTTTTTCGAACAGAGGTTCAACACGCAAAATTGTCAATAAGTGTAGCTATCGACAAGACTTTAGTTTCTTTCTCGTGAACACTCATGATTGCTACAGAATTAAGTGGCTGCTGCTTCATTCCGGATCGCAAATAAGTTTTTAAAAGTCTTAAGTCGGAAAATGACCTTTCAGCAGTACATGAAGATGCAGGCAACGTAAGAATAATTTTTACAAGATTGGTCAACTCTGGTATCGATTTACGAAAAAATTCTTCATGTTTTAAGAGTTCAACTATATCATTAAAGTTTTCCAACGATTGTCCTGTTGACATTGCTCGATCAATGAGTAGATCTCTATTTCCGTTTGTGTGACAGTTCGAGGACAGTATCATTTCTTTGGTTGGGTATTAGCTGAAGTGCAGACCAGTGTAATTCCGATTTTTCGTGGCGATCAAACGCAGACAACGCCTTTATTCAATTATCAAACCCCCATAATTCGTGCTTCACCGGTTATCAGAATAGTGAAGCTGTTTACCCAGCATGTCGTAAGAGGCGACTATTGGGTACCTACCAATTGCAGTCTAACTGTTAATGGTGGGGTTGCCAGCTTAATTGCTTGGTTGGACCACTCATGTCAAAAAACTGAGGTTGGGGGTAAGCAAGGGCATGCTCCCTGTAGAAGAATTTTGCTCCAGTAAATCCCCATGACCAGAAAAAATATACAAATGGCCCCCAGTCCCCGGCAGCTCTTAAATGAGCAGGGGGTGCAAAGAATCTCCGGGTTTAAATCTGAATATCATGGGATAAGATTTGGAACATTAAATGTGGGAAGTCTTTGTGGAAAGAAAACGGAAGTGTGTGAAGAACTGAGGAAGAGAAAAGTTGATGTGTGTTGCATCCAGGAAGTAAGATGGAAAGGCCAAGGAGCTCGTTTTGTGGGTGCTTCGGGACGAAGGTATAAAATGTGGTGGTCAGGAAATGATGCAGGATTTGGAGGGGTTGGAATTTTGGTGAAAGAGGAAATATCCGGAAACGTTGTGGAAGTTAGAAGAAAAAGTGACAGAGTAATCGTGATTGTGCTAACTCTAGGTAGGGAGGTGATGCGCGTAATATGTGCGTATGGGTCACAAAGTGGAAGACCAGATGCAGAGAAAGTTCGTTTTTATGATGAAATGGGGAGTGAGTGGGACTTGGGAAGTTGTAGTGAAATCATTGTTTCTTTGGGGGATTTCAATGGACATGTGGGGAAATGTGCTGAAGGTTTTGAAGGTGTTCACGGGGGGAACGGTGTTGGGAAAAGAAATGCAGAAGGAAGAAGATTGCTGGAGTTCTGTGATGAAAGAGAGCTGTGCGTGGCAAATACTTGGTTTAAAAAGACAGACAAAAGGAAAATTACTTATAGTGGCGGTGGGTGTGAAACAGAAATTGATTTTGTGCTTGTGGGGGAAAAATATAGAAAGTATATCAGGGATGTAAAAGTGATTCCATGGGAACTTCAGCACAGGCTGGTGGTCGCAGATCTAGATAAAAAGGTTCTAAAACAGGGTGTGAGAAAGGAACGAATCATAAGAAGAAAGATTTGGAAGTTGAATGAAAACCGAACAAGAGTGAGATTTGAAAAAAGAGTAAAAGAACTAGTGAATGCAGATGCACCTGATTTGTGGAAAACTTTTAAGGATGGTGTTCTAAAGGCTTGTGACGAAGTGTGTGGAAAGAAGAAGTCTAGGAGAGATCAAGGAGACATGTGGTGGTGGAATGAAGAGGTCAAGGATACCATTGCAAGAAAGAAGGCGGCATTTAAAGAGCTATGCAGGTTCCCATCAGAAGAAAATAAAACTCAATACAAACGTATAAGAAATCAAACAAGGAAAATTGTTGCTAGAGCTATGAGAAAGGAAGCTAATCAGGAGTTGAATAATTTATATCATAATTCTAATAGTGTTTTCTACTTCCTTAGAAGAATAAAAAAGGAAGGGAAGGATGTGGAAGGAGGAAGGTGCTTGAGAGGAGGAGACGGACGATTGGGTTTTATTGAAGAAGACCGGGCAAAAATTTGGAAGGAACATATGGAAAAGATCATGAATGAAGAAAACGAATGGGACCACATGGTGGAAACTGATGTAGTAGAAGGACCAGTGGAAAAAGTGGCTCGTAATGAAATTGTGGAGGCAATGCAAAGGATGAAATCAGGAAAGGCAACCGGACCATCTGAAGTAAGTGTGGAGATGATAGTTGCAAGTGGCGAAATCGGGGTTAAAGTGATGATGGAACTGTGCCAGCGTGTATTGGATGGTAGAGGAATGCCTGATGAGTGGAAAACAAGTGTGATTGTACCTATCTTTAAAGGAAAGGGTGATGTGATGAGCTGCGGATCATACAGAGGAGTGAAACTGCTAGAACATGCCATGAAAATTGTTGAAAGAGTGCTAGAGAGGCGAATACGAACACTAGTCGATTTGAATGAAATGCAGTTTGGATTTATGCCAGGAAAAGGAACAGTGGATGCGGTATTTATTGTGAGACGAATGCAGGAAGAATATCAAAAGAAGGACAAGAAGTTGTATATGTGTTTTGTTGACTTGGAAAAAGCTTTTGATAGAGTGCCGAGAAAAGTTATGGAATGGGCCATGAGAAAGAAGGGTCTATCAGAAGTAATAGTTCGGGCAGTTATGAGCCTGTATGATGGTGCAAAGGCAAGAGTGAGGGTGGGATCTGCATATTCAGAGGAATTCGAAGTAAATGTTGGTGTACATCAAGGATCTGTGCTGTCGCCACTATTGTTTGCAATAGTGGTGGACGTTGTTACTGAAAATGCAAGAAGGGGTGTGGTTAACGAATTACTATATGCAGATGACCTTGTTATCATGAGTGAAGACATGGAAGACTTGAAGGAAAGGTTTTGGAATTGGAAGAATGCACTGGAAAGTAAAGGTTTAAAGGTCAACGCCAGAAAAACAAAATTGATGGTAAGCGGGTCAGAAGGCGAACTATACAAAAGCAAGATAGATCCATGTGGAGTTTGTGGAAGGAGAGTCATGGCTAACTCAGTGTTGTGCACAAAATGTGAAAACTGGGTTCATGGCAAATGTGCAAAAATGAAGAGAGTTACCGCTAGGTTGGCAATGCATTTTGTTTGCTTGAAATGTAAAGGAATAATGGAAGGGACGATGGATTCGATCGAGAAGTTGTGCGATGAAGTGGAGACAGTGAATGGATTTTGTTATTTGGGAGACAGACTGAATGCTAGTGGTGGTTGTGAAGCGGCAGTCACAGCAAGAGTAAGAATCGGTTGGGTAAGATTCAGGAAATGTGGAGAGTTGTTGCTTGGAAATAGGTTCCCTCTGAAGATGAAAGGTAAAGTTTATTGTTGTTGCGTAAGATCAGCAATACTGTATGGAAGTGAGACATGGTGTCTAAAAGAAAATGAAAAAGCGATTTTGAGAAGAACAGAGAGAGCTATGGTGAGAGCCATGTGCGGTCAGAAAGTGGTAGACAGAAAGACGACTGAAGAACAGATGGATATGTTAGGGTTGAAGGAAACAATAGACCGGTTAGCAACAGCGAATGGAGTTAGATGGTATGGACATGTACTGAGGAGGGATGACGATAGTGTTTTGAGGGTTGCTCTGAATCTTGAAGTGACTGGCAAGAGAAAACGAGGACGACCGAAGAAGACCTGGAAGAAGCAAGTGGAAGAGGAGACAGAGAAGATTGGTTTGAAGAAGGAAGATGCCCTGAGACGAGACAAGTGGAGGGACGGAGTGCGTAAAATTGCAGAAGGAATGGGGTGAATCCGGCCATCTCTGCTAAAGGGAAAACACCGGATAAAAACTGAATAACTACTACATAAAAAATGCTTTTAACTCTTAAACGCCTACGTGGGTCGCTAGCCACCCGAGCCTTCTGTTTTTTCCTCATATCTCTTGAAATGGTCGGCTACTTTCTGTGTGACTTCAAGTATTCCCAAAGCATTTATTCTTTTTCCATTTCACGTTTATAATTTCAAAAATATTACTCTGATAAAATAGTTATTAAGATTTTAAACGAAAAAACTTATAGGGTCTCTAGAGACCCATGTTAGGTAGTAGTGCAACTTTTTTTGAATGGCAACTTATGTAGTCAGTAATTAATTTTAAAGTCCCACAAACAACAAAGTAAATCAAACAATATAAGAAATAGTTAATCACCGCATTTTTCATACTGTGTAATGCAAAATAGAAATGTTTATGACAAAAGATTAGAAGTTTCAGAAGAAAGAAAGCAACATCGAAGAGTTTACTGCAAATCAGTATAAGATCCTAAAAGAATCTGAAGAACGATGGCAAGAAGACTAGTGGATACAGCAACAGCCGCTGGGAAAGTGGTACGTGTTGGTCTGATTTAGAAGACAACTTTGACGATGAAGAAATCATTGAGAGCGAAGATTCTTTTCATGGCCAATCATCACCTGAGAGATATGATGACGCTTCTTCTATTGTCAGCTACCAGACCATAAGTGCAGACCATGAATTGACTGTAAGTAGGGGGGAAGAAAGTGATAGCGATGAATTCTCTGAGCATGACAGTGACGATCTCACGGCCAGAAGCTTTTTCACAAGAAAAAATAGCCGTATGTGATTTACCACGTGTCCCCCACCATCAAGAACACGTGCATGTAATCTTAGACACACCAACGAGGGCCAACTAGTGCTGCAAAAAACATTTAAAATAAAGTTGATTTTTTGGCTTACTTTATGGATGAAAATATGCTTAACCCATAAACGCCTATGTGGGTCTCTATCGACCCGAGATATCTTTTCTTCCCTGTTTCTCTGGGGATGTCTAGCTCCATTACGAGTGACTACCAGTATTCTCAAAGTGTTTAATCTTCTCCCACTTCACATCCACACGTTTAAAAATTTTCTACCGTTATAAAAACTATTGAGTTTTTCGAATAAAAAATCGATAGGGTCTCTAGATACC
Source organism: Trididemnum clinides (assembly GCA_963675345.1). Lineage (NCBI taxonomy): Eukaryota > Metazoa > Chordata > Ascidiacea > Aplousobranchia > Didemnidae > Trididemnum > Trididemnum clinides. Next base: position 44,019,394 of record OY776285.1, on the reverse strand, counting down.
CATGTTAGGTAATAGTGCAACTTTTTCTAATAGCGAGTTATTTTGTCAGTAGTATATTTTAAAGTACCACAAGCAGAAAATTCATAAACAATGATAAATACAACGTAAAAGAATGCATTCTTTTCGAGTATTGACGCAAGTATTGCTTAGTTTTCTGCTTCAACCAAAATGGCAACTGGATGCAGCAAGAGCCGCAGCACAACTTTCAGATTGGTCAGATTTAGAGAACAACATTTCAGACGATGAAGACACCATTGAAAGCGAGGATTCTGAAGATGAAATTGACCAACCAACACCAGAAGAGCGTGATGATGCCACACATGAGAGTATGGATGATCCACCTGCTGTCAACAACCAAAATTCACTTACAAGCCTAGAAAAGGAATTGACTGACAGTAGTACAGGAGAGAGTGACCGCGAAGACTCTACTGGCAGTAGACTTAATGATCTTATGGCCAAAAGCTCATTCAAGGAAAGAAATCGCCGTGTGTGGGCAACCATGTGTCCCCCACCATCAAGAACTCGCGCATGTAATCTTAGACACACCACCGAAGGACTAGTTGGTGCTGCAAAAGATATCCATGATGAAGTAAAAGTTTTTGCTTGCTTTATTGATGAAGATATGCTAAAGCAGGTTGTCAAGCATACTAATACTCGCGCAAGAAGGGACCTGAGAGCAAAGGGCAAAAATCCGGATGAATGGGTGCCAGTTAACTTGCGTGAAATGAGGGGCATTTTTGGTCTGCTGTATCTCATCGGTGTATATCGATCTCAACACGAATCTCTTCCTTTGTTGTGGTCATCTTGCCCATCAGGTAGAGCTATCTTTCCCGCTCTTTTTGGCCGTAATCGGTTTGAGCAAGTTATAGCAAACTTACGCTTTGATAGTCGTGAAGACCGTAACACGGAAGATAAGTTTGCTACATTTCGACAAACAGAGACGTAGCAGCCGCTCCCCAAACCCCCCAATTGGGGGGGCCCAGGCCAACTTTGGGGGCCCAAGTTAGTCTGAAATTGCTTTTTGGCTACGTGACTATTTTCAGTTCAGCAGACTTGTTTACAACCGATTTAAACTGTAGGAAGAAATTGGCTTGTGACATCATAAGTGAATGCAACGTCATTTTATCTCGCAGAATCTAGAATATTTCGATTGATTTTCTGGTAGAATCTTGAATATTCGATTGACGTAACAATGCCGTTGTTACGCAACAATCATAGAATGGTCTGGAATTCTGTTTGGCTATAAATACCGGGACAATATATATATACACTGCAGAGTGCAGATAAAGTTTTTTATTGACATTGTATAGAATGAAACGTTCAAAAAGTGGTGCTCAAAAGAGAAAAGAAGCAGCCACTGCTCGAGATGCTGTAGCGAAATTGCCCAAGTTGACAGATTTTTTCAAGATTACTGAGCAGAGTAGACCTGGCACTAGTACCGAGAGGGATGAAGAAAACTATAGTGTACAAGAAAAAGAAGACTATGACGATCAGCATCAAAGTGATTGTGAATTTCCAGAAAATGTAAGTTGTGATTTACCTGCCAATACGCAACCTTCAATATCAAAAATAACTGAATCTCAATTTACCCCTATCCCTGATGACCCATGTAAATGGCCTGAAAGTATTTCTGATGCTCAACGATGTGATATAGTAAAGCGTGGACCACATCAACTAATAATGAATTTTCCATATAATAACACAACTCCAAGGCGACGTTTTTCCTCCAACCATTATAAACGTGTGTTACCTAATGGTGAAAGTGTTTCACGGTCGTGGCTAGTTTATTCTGGGGAATCAGATCAAGTTTTTTGCTTTTGTTGTAAGCTATTTGGAAAAACACTAAGCCCCTTTTGTAGTGGTATAAATACATGGGAGGGTTTTTCGAAAAAACTGAAAGACCATGAAAACGGCATTTCCCACCAAGAATGCTGCAGTCAATGGATGTTGCTAGCTGAAGGGATAAGAAATTCATCCACTATCGACAAACGCGAGATGAATATTTTTTTCAATGAAAGACGTTTTTGGAGAAATGTTTTAGAGAGACTTATCGACATTGCCTTGTTTCTATCGGAAAGGAATCTTGCTTTTAGAGGATCTGAAGAAGTCTTAGGATCTCCTCACAATGGAAATTTTCTGGGTATATTTGAGCTTTTGGCAAGAAGAGATCCGATCCTAAAAGAACTTCAAGACAGAATCAAGAATAAAAACACTAAAGATCACTATTTGAGTCCTACCATACAAAATGAACTAATTGAATTGCTAGCGACAGAAGTTGAAAAAGAAAATTTACAGCAATTGAAATTGGCAAAATATTTTTCTATAATTTTGGACTGCACTCCAGATATGTCACATCATGAACAAATGTCTGTCATTCTCCGTTATGTACTATGTAATGAAGAAGCTGCTGTTGTTAAAGAAACATTTTTTGGCTAATTGAGAATAAGTGACAGTACTGGGAAAGGCTTGTTGGACGCTTTCTTAGAAAAAGCGCCCGAACTGCAACTCGAATTGTCTGATTGTCGAGGTCAGTCATATGATAATGGTGCTAACATGAAAGGAAAACATTCTGGGGTCCAAGCAAGAATGCTAGACATCAATCCCAAAGCTGTTTACGTGCCCTGTGCAAACCATACCCTTAACTTAGTTGTTGTTGACAGTGCTAATTCATCGACGGAAGCATTGACATTTTTTGGAGTACTTACAAGGTTGTATGTGCTGTTTTCTTCCTCTGCTCAGCGTTGGGAAATTTTGAAGAAACATGTGGAGCTGTCCATAAAGTCACAATCTGATACTCGTTGGGAAAGCAGAATTAAATGCATCAAACCTCTTCGATACAATTTAAAAGAGGTCTTGCTGGCACTGAAAGACTTGGAAGCCATTTCCATAGAAAGAAAAGATGGAAGAGCTGCCTCAGAAACAAAATCGTTGATAGCTCATTTATCAAAATGGAGTTTTCTTTTGTCGGTGTTTATTTGGTATGATATCCTATTCCAAGTCAATAAAGCAAGCAAGATTCTTCAATCGTATGGAGTCTCCCTTCATACAATGGAAACGGAAATCCAGGCAACTGAAAAGTTTTTGCAAAACTATCGCACAACGGGTTATGACAGTGCCGCAACATCTGCTGTTAAAATAGCACAGGAATTGGATATTAATCCTTCTTTTCCTCCGTCAAGAAGTGGAAAGAAAAGAAGATTGTTTGATTACCAAGGTGAAGAGGAACAACGAGCTACTCCTGAACTGAAATTTAAAAGCAACTTTTTCTATCCATTAGTAGACCAGGCTATTATGTCAATAAAGGAGCGCTTTAATTTGTTACGTGAGGTTTCTTCCGCCTTTTCGTTTTTGTACACACGAGACAAACTTTTGCTTGTGCAACAAGAAAATGCTCTTCTTACTTGCTGTAAAGAGTTCCAAAAAAAGTTCGGTGACATTGATTCTGATGAAATGAGCGCTGAGCTACAGCGGTGTTTTTTTATTTTACAAAAAAAACGCAATCTCAATACGGCTCAAGACTTTTTGAACTATCTTCTAAAGACTCATTTATTTGAATTGTATCCGAATGTGTACATCGCACTTCGAATCTTACTAACTTGCCCCGTGACTGTTGCCAGCGCTGAAAGAAGCTTCAGCAAATTGAAACTGATCAAAACTTTTAATAGAACGTCTATGACAGACAGTAGACTATCTTCATTAGCCATGTTGTCAATCGAAAATGACTGCGCCCGATCTCTTGATTATGACAATGTCATAACAGCATTTGCGAACAAAAAGGTTCACTCCAGACTATTTAAATGATACTGTGTTTTTATAACTTCTCCATGTTTTTCAGTGTCATTGCTTTCGTTTCGCAGTGTCTGCATAAATGTCCTACTGAACTCTGGCATCGGTGCCGAATTTTTTATGACTTGCACCTTCGGTATCGGCATGCTTTATTCTGACATTAGCCTGTTTACTTATGTAGAAATTGTGGTGTATTTTCTTAATGCAGCTTTTCAATTTTACACCGCTAAAGTGATATGACCTGTGCGCAGGGGCTCTTGCGCTTACTTTGGGGGGGGGGCCCGAAGTTGGAGTGCTACGGGACTGTCGACAAATGTGGGAACAGTTCACTGACAATTGCAGAAAACATTATGCTGTGGGTGCATTTGTAACCGTAGATGAACAACTGATACCATTTCGAGGTCGCTGTAGTTTTCGGCAATATATGCCCAGCAAGCTGGAAAAGTATGGAATGAAGCTTTTTTTGTTGTGTGACTGCCTCACTGGATACACTTTCAATGGGATGCCATATATTGGACGTCAAGCAAATCATAGAAACGTTAGCTTGTTAGCTGATGTAGTAAAATTCCTTTCTCAGCCACTGCCTTTCACTGGGGTCAATATTACAACTGACAATTGGTTTACCAGTTCCCAACTAGCTACTGATTTACTCCAGAAACAAATCACCTGGCTAGGTACGATGAGAAAAACAGGCGAAAAGTTCCCGTTGAATTTGTAATTGGGAAGGGAAGAAGTGTTGGATCAAGCTACTTTGGTTTCAGTGACAAGCAAATGTTAGTATCATATGTACCTAGGAAAAACAAAGCTGTGGTTTTGATTTAACTATGCACAATGACAACAAAATTAATGAAGATACAGGTTTGCCTGATATGATACTGGACTACAATGCTACTAAAGTAGCTGTTGACAGAGTTGACCAACTCTGCCACAATTACAGTGTGTAGAAGAGGACAAAGCGCTGGCCACTTGTGTACTTCTACAGTTACCTCAATATTGTAGGGATCAATAGCATGGTCATCTTCCAAGCAAAATTTCCACAAAGGGTAAATGAAGCAAGCCATCGACGCCGAGAGTTTTTGGAAAACGTAGGTATGAGTTTGCTTCATCCATGGCTACAGCGTTGAGTGCAAATCAAGCAACTTCCAAGAGCTACTAAACTATCACTACGAAAATGTGGATACAAAATTGACACTGACTCTTCTCAATCAGCTACATATCAAAGTAGAAAACGTAAAAGACGGCGGTGCCACATTTGTCCATCTTCTCTGGATCGCAAAACAGTTGACGTGTGCAAGGAATGCGATGAGCTGTGCTGTATCGATCACAAGCAAGTCACAGTTTTATGTTTCTATTGTGCGGCCTAATTCTTGTGCCTTGGCTTTATCATCGTTATTGTATTAGCAACTAGAAATTGCAATTGGTTTGATGTTCTTCTTTCCGTTTCTATTGAATTTTGAAGTACAGTAACACCTTAAGTCAATTTTTTGTTTGTTTTTAATAGTTAGCAGGGTATTTGTACATCTTAATTTCTATAAATTTTGTACAAACGAATTCCGATGTCGACGTTTGGTCCTATGGGGTCGATAACAGTGAACTTGCAACACCTTGACTTGTTTCATGAGCATGTTTAAAGAAAACATAAAAATTAAAAGCTAAAGCAATGCCATTTAACTCCCGGGTCGCTAGCGACCCAGATAGGTAATAGTGGTTGGAGAAAGACTTGGGTGTTTAAGGGTTAAAATGTTACGTTGCCTGTGATGTGGTAACACCTTTGTTTGGGTTTCTTCCCTTCTTATAGCTTTGCAAACTGAATAAAATGTTTTGTCTTGTTCTGCATTGTAGCAAACCCACGCGTAAGTTTCCTTTCATTTAGCTTGAAATGTTTGTTCTACTAAAATGACCTCTCCTACTGCCCTCTTTTTGTATCTAATACAATTTGCTTTTGCCCTGGCAAAGAAAGTTCATGTTCATTACGAGAAGTTTACGACACTTGTTGCTCTGTTGTTGGACAAGGCTTTTTGAGAGTATTTTGGGCAATATAGACCGCATTTGAAGACTCTGGATCACGTGTTCCGTTACCCTGTAGTCTGACAACAAATTTATCCATACATTAAATAAATTATCATAATAACGACACTAGGTCAAAATATATCGCAGTAATAATACCAACAACACCTCCAATTCTTACCTCTGTCTTAATCATTTAATATCGTTTTAGTTTATCGCGCAGCTCATTTTTTAGTAGCCTATTGTAAGATTTTCACACTTAACTCATTAAAGTCACATATATTTCGTTGGCCTATCGTTAATGAACACGCTCAAGCCTAATTGCAACCAAGTTGCCTACTGCCGGTATTTAAAGAAACGAGATTAATTTAATTTGGTTTTCGCCTCTTTGCTTTATGCTGGTGGCACGAAAAGCGAAACTAACTCGAATAATCTCGTAAGTGACATCGCAATCGAGTATCAGCAGCAGTTCTGACGGTCGCTATAAGACTGCGGTTATAGAAATGCTCTTCAATGCGCCAGTGACTTCCTTTGAAAAAGGTTTTCACTAGTTCATATTTGCACGCGCTTTGACCAATCGCGGGTAATCTCAAAGCTAGAACTTCTCAATTTTTCCAAATGATTGCCGTAATGTATGGGGAACTGTAGCCCCCAAGCCCCCTTACTTTTACGCCTATGCTGTCCTGTATCTGATGGAAAAAAATTTACTTTCAGCCAGAGAGATTTATCATTGAATTTCCCATCGCTGAAAAAGGGCAAACCAAGTCTTTTCTACATACCAAATGGATATTTAATAAATGCTTTATTATGCTTAATGGATGTTTTATTTGATACTTGATGGATGCTTCTAACGGCGAGGCAGTGGATGACAGCACAGTTAGAAGATGGGCTCTTCAATTGCTGAGTGGTGACAGAGACGCGACTGAGAAAATTCGCTCAGGCCATTCAAGTACAGCTGCCGATCAAGAAAATTCAACACGATTTAAAGCAACTCATTGAAGGCAATCGACGGATAGCAGTTTACAAAATGTGTGTAGAGTTGGGTATGAGAGAGGGTTTATCGAAAAATTTGTTGTCCTCTCTTGGATACAGCATTATGAATGCCAGGTGAGTTCTAAGAATATTTACTCAGAAACAAAAAGGCTGCAGAATGATTGTCAGACAAGAGTTATTTTATCGATATGAGTCTAATGGAGTGCATTCTTGCACCGAATCGTTACAGCTGATGAAACTTGGTGTTACCATCAGAATATTAGAAACCGGAATCTAAGCAACAGTCAATAAAATGGCACCACATATCTTCTCCATCAACAAAGAAATTTGTGCAACGTTCTCAAGGGTAGCTAGGGGAACACAGGTGTCACGACCGCAAATGTTTTTTTCAATTTGATCAATAAATGAAGGCGAATTTAATCAAAGCATGATGGTTGCAGATTTTGCGGCTACAAAATGTCCATCTTAAAAATTTATCTAATAAAGTAAAAATAGCAGCTTCAAAAAAATGATAATCCAACTAATATGAAGTACACAAAATCAGGGGATTACCGTCAACTCTAAACGTTGCCAAAAAACGTTGACCAAACTCAAAGTCCAAATTGCCATCACCAGGCAGAGTGGAAGAAATCTTTTTTGTAACACAATAATGCCAGGCTGGCTAAACAAAAGTCAGAATAACGTAAAACGTGTGATCAAGTTTGCTGCGCTGTCATGTCCGCCGCATAGCATGGATCTTGCACAGACAGATGTGCGGGTCAAAAAACGGAACACGGGGACAAGACTTAAGGCTGGTTTCCATTAGGTGTAGATTGCAGGCGTACCGTGAAAACGCTCCGCGCATAAAACTAAATAAAGAAAAAAAAGAATTTTTCATGCTACGCATGCGATCTACGCCTAATGGAAACCAGCCTTTATTAACGACCACGCTGTCACTCAGGTCATTTAGGTAAAATAGAAAAATTTGCTCAAAAATGATCACCAACATCATACCGTACCATACAGCAATCTATTACATCATGTCAATAACCCGCGACCGGTTTCGACCTTATTGGGTCTCATCAAGCAGGTGTAAAAAACACTCAATAATAAACATGCTGAAATAAAACAAATTTGCTATTGGGTGCAAAAAAAATGCAATAAAAACAATATGATACAGCAATACCTATATCATGGGGGTCTCATTTAAGGACACACACACATGACATGGACAACAAATCACATCGGTAAGCCCTAATAGGGCTTAGCGATGTGACTTGTTGTCCATGTCCTTTTGTCTAATAGGGGTGTAGGATCATTGTCAAGACTTATCATTCCATAGAGCAGTGTTTCCCAACGTGGGCGGTATCGCCCCCTTGGGGGCGTTGGAGACTTGCAAGGGGGCGCTGTGAGCAATTTCTTATTTGAGGGGGCGCTGAACACACATAAGGGGGGCGTTATAAAAATGCTTATAAAAAATAAAATAATAATATATAAAATACATTACATACTACAATTCTACGTGTTATCACAAGAAACAATTGTACAGAAGAATATATAATCTACTGTATTTTTCCAATTTCTACCTCGTTTTGCTGCGTCTGCTGTATGTAGGCAATAGGCACCAATCAGTTCATTACAGTTCAGTTGCTTACACTCTTAGTTAGACCCCGTGTGTTCGTGACGGTGGCATATGTGTGTAATATTGTCACAAAATATCATATTAATTCGTTAGATTTCTGGTCATTGCTCGCTTTTCTGCTGATGCTTTTGTTTTTGTATATTTCGTATTGTTAAATGCATTGCTAGCAAGATTAGTCTTAGCCTACTACAGCTGCCTTTTTTCTTTGCAAAAACATGTACGCTTTTATGACGTAACAATCCAGCTTGTTCGAGTAACTTCTAAATTTTGACGCTATTTATAGTCATTCGCTATAACTAATTTACTAGAGCTTTCTTTTGTTCTAGCATTTTTGCTTTAGTTTTATTTGGAAATCTGGAAGTTTCTTGGGTCATGTGATAATTTTCTATAAATATCGTAGCTGCGCATGAAAAAAAACACATAGAGAGGGATGGGAAGTGAAAAGAGGTGAAAAATGGAAAAGTATTATCGCATTTGTTAATAGCCTATCGTTGTTGAAGAATTTGAAGCGGTTATTTTAAGCAATAGTGCTTGTACATTGAAATCGATACTGAAGTGAAATATTTTTGTTGTGAAAAGTCAAAAACTGTTAAAGCTGTAATATAACATTGTTGAATTTAAAAAGAAGCGTAATTAATCTAACTGGAAGAGACGTTAGATTGTTAAAGAATTACTTAAATTAAAAGAAGCAATAGGGCAAAAGAGTTTGTCCTTAATAAATTGAGAGTTTTAAGTAAAGCTACGCATAGAATTTCGACTTACCTTGAAGCCTACGTGAAGCGTATTTCAGACACAATGTAAGAGTAATATATTTTTAGCCAAAATAAATAAGACGTCACACACGCCCTAACCACCCCCTGTTAAGGTTTGTGACAAATATGTTGCTCGCGCTTTTATTCACATAGAATTAGTAAATTAGTTTTGGACTTAAATAATATTTACAAACATTATAGAACCTATCGAACATTTGTGAACATTTTCAATATATCATTTTTACATTTAGTTAATGAGAATTTTAACCAAGGAATAAACATGAATAAGCAAATTTTAACTGAGCTACGGCATTAGTAAATTTACAAATTTTGGTGCTATTTAACCAAATTTTGTGTATCTTTTTAAAATTAATGCATAAATATTATTAATACTACAAGAATAATTGTTCAAAAATAATAAATAATTTTTCAATTTATTTATTTCGAGGACTTTTCCATTTTTAAAATACTATTCACAGACGTAAATTTAAATTTTAAATTGATCTTGTGATATTCACACAGAATTAATATATTTTCAATATATTGAATACTATTAACTTGTTCAAAAAAGATCTTTTTCATATTTTAAAAATCAAACAGCTATTATTTATAGACAATTTAAATAACATTATTAGTAATAATGTTACTATTGGTTATGTATCTAATTATGTCGCTATCACTACGGTCACGTATTTTATCAATGTTTTGTATAACTGTTAAACTTATTTTCAGTAAATATATTTAACCATAATAATGACAGATAACACGCTCAAAAAAAAGTGCAGACAATATAACGTGGAATATCTTAAGTATGGATTTATCAGTTCTCCTAATAATAAACAACTGCCGATGTGTCTTCTATGTCAAAAAGTGTTCACCAATGAGGCAATGAAGCCATCCAGACTTTCTGAGCACTTTAAAAAGATCCATCCTGGCAATGAGAAAAAACCTTTGTCATACTTTCAAACATTGCGAAATAAATTTGAGAACAGAAATACCATATCTTTTTTTGCGACGAAGCAGTCACAAAAAAATGACGATGGACTTATTTGTTCCTACAATATCTCCAAAATGATTGCTAAGTCAGGAAAACCTCACATAATTGGAGAGCAACTTATTTTGCCAGCGGTAGAGGAAGTTTTGCGTACAGTAGTGCATCATGCTTCACCCAGTACAATAACGAAAGCAATTCCACTTAGTAATAATACTGTACAGAGAAGGATTGACGAAATGGCGTCGAATATAGAAGAAACATTGTGTGGCATACTTAAAACTCAAAAATTTGGTTTACAGCTTGATGAGTCTACACTACCAGGTAATGAGGCACTTCTTTTGGCATATGCTCGTTTTATTAAAGATGAGAATGTTGCACAGGAACTGCTGTTTGCGAAAGAACTCGAAACGGATACTAGAGGTGTATCTATTTTTAATGTAGTTAATCAGTTCTTTAAAGACAAAAATATCCCCATGAACAATATTGTTGCTTGTGCAACAGACGGTGCTCCTGCATTAACAGGTAAATACAAAGGTTTCCTTGCATGCTTAAAGAAAGCTGTACCATGCGTTTTTACAGTACATTGCGTAATTTATCGGCAACATCTCGTTGCCCGAAACTTGAGTGAACAGCTTCATAAATCTCTTAATGCTGTTATTAAATCAGTAAATAGAATAAAGTCTCAACCCCTAAATTCCCGGATGTTTGGACAACTTTGTAACAGCAACGATGAAGAATTTGATCGTCTTTTATTGCACACTGAAGTGAGGTGGCTGTCAAAAGGAAATTGTTTAAAACGATTCTACTCTCTTTTCAAGAGCGTGGTGCAGTTTCTCAATGAAAATAATTGTGATGAATTGAGCGATTATCTCTTAGCACACAAAAGAGACATTGCCTATTTGGTAGATTTATTCACCATATTCAACGACCTTAATTTGCAATTGCAAGGTAGTAATTTAAATCTTATTCAAGCAAGTTCTAAGATTTGTACATTTATAAATAAGCTAATCTTATTCAAGAATAATATTGGCCGCCGGAATCTAACTCAATTTCAGACACTTAATGAACTAGAATCGATAGAAAATGATAATTGTGATGGCTCAAATCTGTCGGATGATCGCCTCTTGATCTATTGCGATCATTTAGAAACGCTGCACAAGGATATGAGCTGTAGATACCAAGATATTATAAACATGAAGGTACCGGACTGGTTTCTACAACCATTTACAGATAGCTGTATGAATGAAACAGATATTGAAATACAAGAAGAGTTGATTGCTTTAAAAAATGACTTCGAATTGAAACCTCTCTTCAAGCAATCATATCAACAATTTTGGTTACAAAAAGAAATCCCTGAAAGATATCCTAAGTTGTGGGAAGAAGTTAAAATTTATTTCATAGCATTTCCAACTACATACTTGGCTGAACAAGGATTTAGTGTTGTCACTCAGCTACTGACGAAACAAAGAAATCGATTGCAAATCGCTGAAAGAGGAGACTTAAGGTTGATTTTGAGTAATATTGAACCGAGAATAAGAGAATTAGCATGCAAACACCAAATTCAGCCGTCACATTAAATATAGCAACTGAGATTAGATAGGATAAAGTTAAAGAATCAATTTTTTTCAGTGAAACTAAGTTTTTAGTAAATTTTTTTTTAAGGCGTAATTTTATGTTATTTTATTTATTCGTTCGTTGTTTTAAATTAGTTGGAACTTCCGCTTTTTAGTTATTACTGATTGAGGTTGTGTTTTTGATTCGTTTGTTGCTTTTAGTGTTAAGCGTTTTGAATGGGCATTTTTTTATTTTTGATGGAAATACAATATGTATATTTTATTGACATTCTTTTGTTTCTCCTTAATTCGTGCAATCAACATATTGCTAGCTGCTAGCTTACTAAATATACATTCATAAGATATTAGTGACGATTAGTAAGTAATTTTATTTTCAAAACGTGCGTAGTAATTTGTGCATAACATTTGAAAGTTGGGGGGCGGTATGAATTTTTTTTAAGAACAAGGGGGCGCTATAATAAAAAAGGTTGGGAAACACTGCCATAGAGTATCGAAGTTGCTAGTTGCTAATTAGCATTTTCAAGCAGATCTCCTATTAAGAGGGATCCACCTCCAGCATCACACTAAGGTAAAATAGAAAAATTTGCTCAAAAATGATCACCAACATCATACCGTACCATACAGCAATCTATTACATCATGTCAATAACAAAATGGTTTACAGGTGTTGGAACAGATTTTACCAGCATGGCATAAACATCCTTGTTCATGGTTTGTGAAAATGCAAGGAAATATTGATAAATACGCACAAAAATGCTTGAGCATAAATTATGTGTGATTGCTTTAATGATGTTGCTCTCGTCTTTCTTTTTATCTCTTCCACTTTTTGAGTTTGATAGTAGAAAGCATAACTTTAGCAACCAAGTCATAAATCTAAATTATTTACAATCGAATAACTACGTGCAAAACAGCTACGAATTTATTACTCAAGGCACCCAAAAAACGAATAGATAACTAGATTTAGAGGTCATTCAGGTTGAACCAATGAAAAGATATTTATGCGGCAGGCCATACAATTTTAACAATTAAATAAGAAGCCGTCAATCGCATGATTTTGCTGAGGGGGCCAGAACCAGCGCCCGGACCGTAGTTGCAGAGTGTTCACTCACCCTTGTCTGTATGCGGGTGATTTTAACTGCCCCCAGGTCGACTGGGGTTATAACACCAACAGCGCGGATGGAGACTGCCTACTGGCCTGGGCAAGCTCCAACAATCTTGCCCTTCTCCACGATCCCAAGGATGAACCTAGCTTTCATTCTGGGCGCTGGAACACTGGCACTAACCCGGATCTTAACTTTATCACCGTCGGTCCTGATAGTCGCTTGCCTTATAGACGCGTTTTGGAGAAGTTTCCTAGGTCACAACATCGACCTTCGCTTATAACACCACCAAGGCTTTCCCTCCCAGTACCGTGAAGGCCTGTAAAGCGATGGAACTTCCGCAAGGCCAACTGGAGCCACTATAATTCCTTGACAAACAAGCTTGCAAGGAATTTGCCATCACCTGATTCAACAAATGTGGATCAGGCCTACCAGGACCTTTGCAATACCATCAGCAAAGCAGCCAAGAAAGCTATCCCACGCGGTCGTCGTAACACCTACATACCGTGTTGGGACGCTAAGTGTGAGGCCCTCTACCAAACGTTTCTGCAGTCTTCTGCTGGAGACCAGTCAAGCGGGGCTGCTACAGCCCTAATAACTTGGCTTGACAAGAAACGCAGAGACCGATGGTCGGAGGCAGTCCGAAACATCGACTTCTCACACTCAAGCAGAAAGGCATGGAGCATAATTAACAACCTTACTGGCAGGTCGCGACACAACCCCCGTAACTGTCCCGTTTCAGCTAACGCCATTGCTGCTCAGCTGGTAAGAAACGGGAAATACGAGGGTGTTGATCATGAGTTGTCTCGACTCATTTCTCAAGAAGTGTCTGACCGTTGGAGGGCTTTAATACCATCTTCAGTGAATCTCTCTGGCGACTTCTCGCCCAAAGAATTCGCTGCCGCTCTCCAACACGTTAAGCCAGGGAAAGCTCCGGGCCCTGACTCTATTTGTCCGAAGCTTATAATACATGCTGGAACTGCTTTGAAGTCCTGGTTACATGGCTTCCTCTCTTTCTGCTTGCGCCAACTCAAAATGTCCAAAGTCTGGAGAAGAGCACTTGTAGTTGCGATCCCAAAGCCAAACAAACCTGTAGAGGACCCAAAGAGCTATCGTCCCATCTCCTTGCTCTGTGTCCCCTACAAAATCCTCGAACGACTGATCTACGCTCGTATTGAACCTATTGTCGACCCCCTGCTCCCAGGCGAGCAGGCTGGGTTTCGACATGGTAAATCGACAGTGGATCAAGTTGTCTTATTAACACAAAACATCGAGGATTCTTTCGAGGTAAAAAAGAAGGCCGGTGCTGTGTTTGTAGATCTGACAGCTGCATATGACACTGTCTGGCATCGTGGCCTCACCTGCAAGCTGCTGAGACTTCTCCCGGATAAGCACATAGTCCGTATGATCATGGAATTTGGCGCTGGAGCTAAAACTTTATTTTTTATTTTTTATTTTATTTGCCATATTTATCCTCCATTCACGAGAAAGCGAATTGTATCGCTATACTTTGAACGGGAAGTCCGCACTCGCTTGGGAGTTGCCTTTTTTGAGGTTTATGGGCCACCTGTCTTCCACATAAAGGCGGGGGCGTCCCGTTAAGTGCCTTGTCCAAGGACACAACAAGCGAACTTGCCGGCTTGTTCTCCACAACCTGCCATAAATGCCAAGCGCCAAGCAGGGAAGCTGCGGATGCCATTTTTTAAAGTCTTTTGGTATGACTCGACAGGGGGAATGAACCCCAGGTCTACCGACTGCGGAGCGGACGCTCTAACCACTACGCCATCGCGTCGGTTAAACACTGCGTACAGCCGCCCTATCTCTGGTCTACTCCACTGCGGAGTACTGTGCACCAGTTCGGTGTCGCAGTGCACACACTCGCCTCATCGATAGTGTTCTCAACGACGCATTGCGCATTGTCACTGGATGCCTGCGTCCAACTCCAACAGACTATCTACCCGTCCTCACAGGTATCCAGCCGGCTGAGCTTCGCCGATTAGGAGCAACGCTCTCCCTGGCATATCGTGGCAGCCTGGACCCTGGCCATATTCTCTATGAACTATTGGCTGGGTCCACACACGGTTACAGAGAGACTAAAATCTAGACGCCCCTTTGTGCCCGCTGCACGGAAGTTACTGCAAGATCTAACTGAATTGGATATTCGTGCAGCTCAATGGACTGACTTTAAATGGAGCACGGAATACTCGGAGTGTTCATCTGATCTCCGTGCTTTCATTCCTAGGACAAGCACTAGGCCAATGGGGATGGACCTGCCAAGATCATCATGGGTCAGGCTCAACCGCTTGCGGGCTGGTGTTGGGTGTTTTCAGTCGTTCATGCACAAATGGGGCCTTGCTCCTACATCGAATTGCGAGTGTGGCGCTGCAGAACAAACCGCAGAACACATCGTTCTGACATGCCCTGTACATCGGGCACCTACAGGAATACGTGGACTGACGGTTTTGGATGTCGACACACGATGCTGGCTGAGTATCATCACTGTCAGCATCTGAAAATGTGGAACCCTTCCAAAAGAAGAAGAAGAAGATTGATTTAAAGATTTTAAAAAATTTGTAAATTAGGCCCCGCAGTTTTTGAAATAGCGTTGAAGAACCTTGTGAACAAAGAAAAAGGTTGGAAAATACTACTTAAAATAACAAAAAGTTATGAACCTGAGAAAAGCAAAGTGCAGTTTAAGGCTACTGCGTACTGTAAAAATCATTGCTCACCGATTTTATTACTTTGTGAAGAATTTGAATCAGTACCGCTGTTTGAAGATGAATTCGTAAACTCGATTAATTTCCTTAGCACCCTGTCTAGATTTTTTTTCTTAATTGCTTCATAGAAGTCTGCTTGAACTCGTTTTATTTCATCAGCACTAAACAGTAAAAGAAGTTGAGTTGTACGATTGCGATTAATGCCAAGGATTTTACTACCTGTACGAGGGGCGAGCCAGGTTTTCAAGCTAAAGCTTTTTTGAGCTTAATCAAACTTCGCGAGCAATTTTTTACCTTTTAGTTTCTCAGATCTTGATTTGTTGTTTTCCAACTTAAAGGTCTCTTTTTCGAAATCAATTAATTGAAAGCGTTTTTTGACCCAATTTGGCCACGCAGACCAATGCTTTGTAGTTTTCCCAACTTAAAGATATTTTTTTGGAGGTCGAGTAATTGAAAGCAATTTTTTTGCCGTTTAGGTTTTTATTTTAAAATATGCCACTAGGCTTACATGCGAAATGGAGGATAATTGGACCTTTTTGGTGTTAAAAAAAAAAATTATTTTTTCAAACTGATGGTATTGTCCTAAAGAAAAGAACGTATATTAGTTCCAAAGTATGTAGCCTATGTATTTTAAAGAATCTGGTTTTCACAATTCACCGTGCAGCTGTTATACCTTTTGTTCGTAAATCATGATAACTACGGGCGTAAAACCATTGGGAGAAGTAAATGCCCTTCAGTCAAAGCGACCTTTGACAAGTTTTTTGCCTCTAGCACAATGATGTTCAAGGCACTTAGACCATTTGTAACTATGTCTTGACATAAAGAGCCTTAAGCATCTCAAAGACGTTTGCAGCCTGCTTCTTTTGAGATGAAATTTAAAAAAAGTGTAAAATGATCTGGTGGAAAGTTGGCATGCATGCCAATTGCACCTGCAAAGCAGGGTGGTGGGAGCAAGGCGGTATTTGTAACGTAATTGCGCAGTTTTTGTGACCTCTAGAAAGTGTTCTGTTGTCAAATATTCCAATGCAATGTTCAGAAGCCATGGCCTGTTTCACGTAGAAGCACAAAGAAGACTAAAGCATCAAAAATCAGAAGCAAGGTCTTACGGCACGATTTGATGACGCGACGAAAGGCCTTAAATGGGTCTCACATAAAAAAACCATTCCTATATTCAAATTTGTCTTCAAATCTGTCGCGTGATAACAGTAGAGCAGAGGCGTATAAATTATTTAACAAATTCCGCTGTGTTAGCGCCAAGTTTAATGGTAGGTGGAACTCTGACTTCCCAAAGCATATTTTTGGCGAAATTGAGCTTCTCCCCTTACTTTCGCCTGATCCAAAATTCCATTATAATTCTATATTTGTCTCGGCTACTTATGCAAATTTAAGTACAGTAGTTTGCATTTAAGGTTTTTAGGCCAAGATAGGCAGAACAAAAATAAACTGTACTAGCCGAAGTTTTATTAGTATCTTGAAGATCTAGGCTAAGCATATCTGATTTTCATTTGCTAGGCTCGACAATATAATTGTTTTATACTTGAATTACTAAAAATAACCCTGAAAATATTTAAACGCAAAACATTTTGATTTCTCGCTAGTAATTTTGATTTTGCGCTAGTAATTTACCAATGTAATTGAGATGGCATAGCAGTTCGAGCGTCCGCTACGCAATCGGCAGACCTGGGCTCAATTCAAGTGTAATTAAAAAAAGAGTGGAATGGACCTCAAATGACCTAACCTCGTAAGCACAAAAAAGAACAGCAACATTGCCGACCAAGCTTTGAGGAAGCATTGAGCATCGGGATACATAAGTTTTCCTAGGTAGTGTATCCTTTCCTCCCCTTTCGCTGGTTTAACCCAACAGCAATACGTTTCTTTGTTACTGCCACTATGGGCAGTCCTTATGAGCACAACTACTCATAGCCTCTACATCAACAATGTGAATTTAATTATCGACTATCTCAACTTAGTAATTTCAAATGGTGTATAGATAAAACGTGATCACTTCTATTTAGTTATGCCTATGGGTAAACAAATAAATTCAGTAATTGCTTACTTGCAGCGTTGGCTTCCGGAATTTTATCTTAAATCAAAATGAAGACACATGAACTGCAAAAGCACTACATTAAATTGCCTAACACAAGGTAATTTTACTTGTAGTTACATAAGGAGCAGTTGAAATGAAATTCTTTTTCTACTTTTTTGGTTTCTGCTGCCAATGTGGTAATCTTCTTTGAAGTAACCTTGTTTACGTACGTAATACATATCATGACACAAATGTAATCCGTTTCAACAATCTGCAAAGAACAAAACTAGTCATGGAAAGTAGACAAGAAACTAAACGTTTTGTGAATCTACGGCCTCCGTTGTGCCCATCTTTTTTTATTGCAGTGGCTAGGTATTCGTCATCGAAAACCAAAATTTTTCCAGTACTTATAGACTTTGGAGTGACTTTGCTATCACTGCAGGCAGCGATACTGTTTCGACCTATTAGGACTCTTCAGTGCAGTTGATGACTGGCAAGTAGCTAGAAACTTTAACCAAAGCATAGCCTGGAACGTTACCCTAGTGGGACCTTCCACTATAGTGGAAGTTCTGTCAGTACCCTGCATTTCGATCAAAATTTGATTCTCAGTAAACAAAACTCTGCAATTGATTGCTGTGTTTGAAAATCACTTTCAAGCTAAAATTAATTGATTGGTTTCTATGATTTAGTTTGACAAGTTCTTTGTGAGTAGTCAGTAACCATGCTGCTATGAATATAATCACAGATACAAGTTTTTTAAAAGACCGGAAGCCACTGATAAAAAATTAAAAGCTTCAAAATATGATTAATAGATTTTGCGTTTTTCAACAGCCTATTTGTTTTGCATTTAGTTGTGGCTAAACAAATTCATTTGCACCAGAAAAACGTTTGTTTGAAGCTAAATGTTAAGGTTAAGTCTAGCACAAAAATTTGAAAATATTGTATTTCAGCTCAACTATATATTGTGTGTTTTGAAACAGTTCCTAGATTTGTTTGTGCAATTTTGATAAAGTTAATATAACAATGATTTTTTGTCATATAAAAGATTTGATTTACATTTATAGCATCTAAAAAAGTTTGCAGTTTGACTTTGTATTACTGCAGATGGTTTTGGACCACCAGCTGAAATTAAAACTTGCGTTTCCTGAAATGCCCATTTACCACTGAGTACTGTATATAGCAACTAAAGTATGAGACTTTTTAACTCTTGGAAAGACCACTTTCCTACCAAAAACACAGAACCAGATGATTAAAATCTACTTGTGAAAACTCAACCGCCTATAGGCCGTGGAGCTTGATGATGTGGAAATGCTGAATCCCTATTGCTTTTGCACAAATTAAAAAAACAGCCATAACACCGTCATCGTGGGATTATATATATTAAGATGACGAGAAAGCAAAAAGTGAACTAAAGAAAAGAATAGCAGGTAAAACAAGTGTCACAAACATAAGCAACATTCGTAATCACAACTACGAAAAGAAATCAAGTCAAAACTATTGGAATTTCACTACAGCTACCAATTACTCAAAAAATTCTTTCATGTTTGCAAATAGTCCAAAAACAAAAATATAAATATGCAAGAAAAACAAAGGAATGTTTGAGAAATTGTGTTTCGAGCAAATACCAAAAATGACAACTGAAGATATGTTAGAACACTCACATCATACCTCATAGTTAAAATTTGTTTGTCTCGCCAAAAATGACTGATACCAATTGTAAAAACTGTCTGGGAGAAACGTTCTTGAATTGGAGAAACTGGACATACCACTTTCAAACGATGGCATCATGCTGTGGCGACCCTTAATAATTGTAAATAATTTGATTGTGTGATTTCTTGCTTTGTAGATTACAACGCTATGACAGAATAATAACCAACTTATGACTACATAGTTTTTCTCATGGTAAAGCTGTTAGAAAAAAAAAAGATTTGTACCGTAACTGATCGATTGACATTTATCTTTGGAGGCAGCTATATTGGCGAACCCAGACTTTAACATGTCATTAGAAAATGAAACCTCAAATGAGTTAACAAAAGCGATTAGTGCCTTTAGCGCTATCACAGCTATAGTCACATTCTCTACGCCTTCAAGCAGTCAGCAATCAGGAAACCAAGACAACCCCTCAGTAGCAATCCCAGCAGTCAGCCTCAAGTAGCCAGAATTTTACGCAAGCAAGCAAGAAGTTTGTGTGGTCAACTTAAAGGCTTAGTTTCATTCCAGAGCTATCACATTAAATTTATAATAGTTTGATTACGTGTTGACAGCAGCTGGCAATTAAGCAGATGCGAAAGTAATACCGGTATCATCTACTAGTCAGCCACCGCAACAGGACAAGTATGTCACTCTTAAAACAGCTCTCATATTTGTGTTTGGGAAGTCTCAAGCACAGAAAGACAATGGACTGAAATGACTCGTGCATATGGTTTAGGACAGGGGTGGGCAATTGTTTTGGCTTGCGGGCCGCATCGCGGTCACGGAAGCTAGCTGAGAGCAGCACTTTTTAACAAACGCATTGGTATATTATTCTAATTGATTTGCATTTTTAATTTGGTATAACATTAAAAACCAACAATTATGAGACAAATGAATCAAAGTAGTTTTATTCAATTGAAAATGCAAGCACATTTAATTTTCAAAGTCTATCAATGAGAAAAATGCATCCAATCACGTTCTTCTGCATTATTTACGTTTTTTTAATTATAAATTATTTGCTTGAGGCTTTTGCGGGCCGCACAAAAGTTCGTCGCGGGCCACAGTTTGCCCACCCCTGGTTTAGGAGACAGAAAGCTCTCAAATTTTTTGGGAAAACAGAATCCCTCAACAATGATGCAGACACTGTTGACGGGCATTTTTCTTGGGTCAGCTGCCATTTGAGGTTTGTGCTATTTTGGCGTTACTAAACCTTGCATATGTTTAAAATCTCGCTTTTGCAGCAGATCGCATTGTTGAGATTAGTAACCAATCTCAGCTTACGGTATGTGCAATTAATTGTCGCAAAACTACAACCAACAGCGTCAGAGTTCACCTTCAACGGCTCAGAACAGAGACGTAGCAGCCGCCCCCCAAACCCCCCAATTGGGGGGGCCCAGGCCAACTTTGGGGGCCCAAGTTAGTCTGAAATTGCTTTTTGGCTACGTGACTATTTTCAGTTCAGCAGACTTGTTTACAACCGATTTAAACTGTAGGAAGAAATTGGCTTGTGACATCATAAGTGAATGCAACGTCATTTTATCTCGCAGAATCTAGAATATTTCGATTGATTTTCTGGTAGAATCTTGAATATTCGATTGACGTAACAATGCCGTTGTTACGCAACAATCATAGAATGGTCTGGAATTCTGTTTGGCTATAAATACCGGGACAATATATATACACTGCAGAGTGCAGATAAAGTTTTTTATTGACATTGTATAGAATGAAACGTTCAAAAAGTGGTGCTCAAAAGAGAAAAGAAGCAGCCACTGCTCGAGATGCTGTAGCGAAATTGCCCAAGATGACAGATTTTTTCAAGATTACTGAGCAGAGTAGACCTGGCACTAGTACCGAGAGGGATGAAGAAAACTATAGTGTACAAGAAAAAGAAGACTATGACGATCAGCATCAAAGTGATTGTGAATTTCCAGAAAATGTAAGTTGTGATTTACCTGCCAATACGCAACCTTCAATATCAAAAATAACTGAATCTCAATTTACCCCTATCCCTGATGACCCATGTAAATGGCCTGAAAGTATTTCTGATGCTCAACGATGTGATATAGTAAAGCGTGGACCACATCAACTAACAATGAATTTTCCATATAATAACACAACTCCAAGGCGACGTTTTTCCTCCAACCATTATAAACGTGTGTTACCTAATGGTGAAAGTGTTTCACGGTCGTGGCTAGTTTATTCTGGGGAATCAGATCAAGTCTTTTGCTTTTGTTGTAAGCTATTTGGAAAAACACTAAGCCCCTTTTGTAGTGGTATAAATACATGGGAGGGTTTTTCGAAAAAACTGAAAGACCATGAAAACGGCATTTCCCACCAAGAATGCTGCAGTCAATGGATGTTGCTAGCTGAAGGGATAAGAAATTCATCCACTATCGACAAACGCGAGATGAATATTTTTTTCAATGAAAGACGTTTTTGGAGAAATGTTTTAGAGAGACTTATCGACATTGCCTTGTTTCTATCGGAAAGGAATCTTGCTTTTAGAGGATCTGAAGAAGTCTTAGGATCTCCTCACAATGGAAATTTTCTGGGTATATTTGAGCTTTTGGCAAGAAGAGATCCGATCCTAAAAGAACTTCAAGACAGAATCAAGAATAAAAACACTAAAGATCACTATTTGAGTCCTACCATACAAAATGAACTAATTGAATTGCTAGCGACAGAAGTTGAAAAAGAAAATTTACAGCAATTGAAATTGGCAAAATATTTTTCTATAATTTTGGACTGCACTCCAGATATGTCACATCATGAACAAATGTCTGTCATTCTCCGTTATGTACTATGTAATGAAGAAGCTGCTGTTGTTAAAGAAACATTTTTTGGCTAATTGAGAATAAGTGACAGTACTGGGAAAGGCTTGTTGGACGCTTTCTTAGAAAAAGCGCCCGAACTGCAACTCGAATTGTCTGATTGTCGAGGTCAGTCATATGATAATGGTGCTAACATGAAAGGAAAACATTCTGGGGTCCAAGCAAGAATGCTAGACATCAATCCCAAAGCTGTTTACGTGCCCTGTGCAAACCATACCCTTAACTTAGTTGTTGTTGACAGTGCTAATTCATCGACGGAAGCATTGACATTTTTTGGAGTACTTACAAGGTTGTATGTGCTGTTTTCTTCCTCTGCTCAGCGTTGGGAAATTTTGAAGAAACATGTGGAGCTGTCCATAAAGTCACAATCTGATACTCGTTGGGAAAGCAGAATTAAATGCATCAAACCTCTTCGATACAATTTAAAAGAGGTCTTGCTGGCACTGAAAGACTTGGAAGCCATTTCCATAGAAAGAAAAGATGGAAGAGCTGCCTCAGAAACAAAATCGTTGATAGCTCATTTATCAAAATGGAGTTTTCTTTTGTCGGTGTTTATTTGGTATGATATCCTATTCCAAGTCAATAAAGCAAGCAAGATTCTTCAATCGTATGGAGTCTCCCTTCATACAATGGAAACGGAAATCCAGGCAACTGAAAAGTTTTTGCAAAACTATCGCACAACGGGTTATGACAGTGCCGCAACATCTGCTGTTGAAATAGCACAGGAATTGGATATTGATCCTTCTTTTCCTCCGTCAAGAAGTGGAAAGAAAAGAAGATTGTTTGATTACCAAGGTGAAGAGGAACAACGAGCTACTCCTGAACTGAAATTTAAAAGCAACTTTTTCTATCCATTAGTAGACCAGGCTATTATGTCAATAAAGGAGCGCTTTAATTTGTTACGTGAGGTTTCTTCCGCCTTTTCGTTTTTGTACACACGAGACAAACTTTTGCTTGTGCAACAAGAAAATGCTCTTCTTACTTGCTGTAAAGAGTTCCAAAAAAAGTTCGGTGACATTGATTCTGATGAAATGAGCGCTGAGCTACAGCGGTGTTTTTTTATTTTACAAAAAAAACGCAATCTCAATACGGCTCAAGACTTTCTGAACTATCTTCTAAAGACTCATTTATTTGAATTGTATCCGAATGTGTACATCGCACTTCGAATCTTACTAACTTGCCCCGTGACTGTTGCCAGCGCTGAAAGAAGCTTCAGCAAATTGAAACTGATCAAAACTTTTAATAGAACGTCTATGACAGACAGTAGACTATCTTCATTAGCCATGCTGTCAATCGAAAATGACTGCGCCCGATCTCTTGATTATGACAATGTCATAACAGCATTTGCGAACAAAAAGGTTCGCTCCAGACTATTTAAATGATACTGTGTTTTTATAACTTCTTCATGTTTTTCAGTGTCATTGCTTTCGTTTCGCAGTGTCTGCATAAATGTCCTACTGAACTCTGGCATCGGTGCCGAATTTTTTATGACTTGCACCTTCGGTATCGGCATGCTTTATTCTGACATTAGCCTGTTTACTTATGTAGAAATTGTGGTGTATTTTCTTAATGCAGCTTTTCAATTTTACACCTCTAAAGTGATATGACCTGTGCGCAGGGGCTCTTGCGCTTACTTTGGGGGGGGCCCGAAGTTGGAGTGCTACGGGACTGGCTCAGAAACCATATATCTGCTACTTCCAGAGCTGATGCTCAAACTTGCCTTGCTGTTTGTCAATTTTCAAAGCTTTGAAAGACAAATAACAGGACCAATCACCACATTAAGGAGAAACGAGGTAGCCGGTTGTCGTTGGTTTACCCCTCCTCTTCCTTGTGATGGAGGTATGGCGCAAACAGCAATCTAGGTTCACGCCATCAACCTAATTGAATTAGGCCAGGGGAAAGTGACAGCCCATTTCGAACCAGCCGTGGATGCAAATTGTCGACTGGTAGCCCCACCACCAACAAGGCGGACTGCCATTGGTGGGTACCAAAAGTCGCCTCTTACGACATGCTGGGTGAGCAGCTTCACTATTCTAACCCGGTGAAGCACGGAGAAGGTAGCCGGAATAATTGACTTCCACGGCCGCCATTAACTCCATCAATACGCTGTCAGTGTGGGGTCATCAGACCAAAATGTCATTTCTAATAAATGCGGTCGCAGACATACGTGTTGTTTCAGTCTCAACTGTTAACAAAAAGACCCCACCTTCAGGCTGTCAGCTTTTCGCTGCCAATGGTTATACATATAAACTTCTACGTGGGGATATCAGCTACCTTTCTGTCCATCTGGCGAACGGCCGCACTGGCAACCAAAATTTTCTTTTGGCTGTCATCCGTCTGATTCTGAGAACAAATTTTTGATTGCAAACAATATGACGAGCCATTTGCATGATCGGCAGTTTATTGATTTAAACAATGGGTTAGTAATCAGGAACTAAACCCTGTTAGTCTCTTTCACTTGAGATTTGACGACTTTCTAAAATCTTTTCCAGAAACATTGGTCTCACATCTCAACTCGTAGTCAAATAGACACGGCACCAAATTCACCTCTTCATGCCCGTGCTCAGGTTTTATTCCGATTGCTACCTGCCGATAAGTTGGCATGCACAAAAGCGTAGTATCTTCTAATAGACCAATCTGGGATCATTGAACAATCTCACTCACTGATAGTCTTCTTTCTTGCACATGGTTTCGAAACCCAATGGCGGCTAGCCCCTACTCGCCCTTATCGTTATCTGGCAGAGGCTACAGTTGATGACCAATACCCTGCCCCATACATCCAGGATTTTAATTCAAAGTTAGGCGATGCTCAAATTTTTTCTAAAATTTTTGACCGCGTCTTTGGTTACCACCAAATCCCTATGGCACCAAACTCCATCTCAATGACTAGGCTTGCAGCTCCTTTGGACTATCGAAGTTTTCCAGAATGCTATTTGGAGTAAAAATTCTGCACAAGCTGTTTAAAGATCTATGGATGGTATTTTTTAGTAAACTTGAGTTTACTTTCGTTTATTTGAACGATATTTTGACAAGCTGATCTGCTGTTGATAAAAACTTGAGCACCTCCGACTGGTTTTTGACCCCCTATCTACTGATAACCTGGCTAATCAACAAATCCAAATAGTTTTCGGCGTTAACGTACAGAATTATTTAAGTCGTAAACCAACAATAAAAGGCTTTAGTGCCTTTCTAGATGGCATCTACTTCATTCAGAATTTTTTCATTCCCTGCAGCCAATCTGCTCCTCAACGCTTTCTGGAGTTTATCGATTTCTACAATCGAGTTCTTCTTAGCATTGCCCAATCAATGCTTCCACTGACTGCTGCGTCAAGTGGTCGGGGAAAGTCAGTAAAGTGGCCCCAATCTTGTCAAAGGCTTGCGTTTGCGCAAAATCTGACTTTGCTCATGCAAATTTACTTCACTACCCACGTGAAAACGGGATCACTACCATTACTGTAAATGCATTAGATGTTGGTATTTTCGCTTAATTAGAACAGTTGAATGACGGTCTGTAATTCCCTAAAGCATTCTTCTCTCGAAAGTTATCTCCGGAAGAATGAAATTATAGTGCATTCGACAAAGAACTACTTGCAGCTTACGAAGCAATTCGGCACTTTCGAAATTTTGTTCAAGCAAAGCTTTTTACTCTATGTACAGATCACGAATTTCCCACCATTGCATGCTCAATATCAGCGAATCATTCTCCCACGCAATTCCCAAACCCTTCGTTTATTGTTAATTTCACTACGGGGGATCATCTTGAAAACATCCATGGGAAATGCAGTGCTGTTGTGGAACCCTTTCTTGGATAAAAATTTTAGAATTACACGGCACTGACTTTCAACAATTAATGAAAGACCAAGCTGCTTCTATCGAAATCTCAGCTTTCCAAACCGCTATCAGCGGTTTCACCGGAAGACATTCCTCTGCACGCTATTACATCCAAGACATTCATCTGAACGACACCGATATGTTATGTTATGTATCTTTGGGAAAACAGCGTCCTGTTGTACCAAAAAACGGATTTTCAAAGTGTTTCCAGCAATTCACTTCTTTTCTCATGCTAGCCCGCTTCTTACTCAACGAGCTCTGGATGATTGCTTTGTTTCGTCGGTGTGAAGAAAAATATTCGACAATGGTGCAAGGGGCGTCACAGCTGCCAATCATCTACAAATTAATCGACATGTCCGATCTTCGCTAACTCGCAGGCTCTCATCATCAGGCCGTTTTAGAACCCTACATATTGATGTGATCTGTTTGTTGCCACCTTGCGAAAGAATGTCATATCACTAGGAGCATAAAAATGGGATCTGTTTGCAATTCTTAGTAAAAAGGATAAAGCCAAAATGCTGGTAAACACTTTATTAAAACGTTTCGCTTTTACACTAAAAGCATCATCAGTTAAATAAATGGTCACCTAAGGCTAGGCTAAACAGATACTGCATTGACAGCTAACCGCTATACCACCAAATTTAGTAAGGTATCCACTATTATGACATCACAAACTAATAAAACAAGCAATTGCTATCAATATAATTAGCAAGGCAAGTCTAACTTAAAGAAGCGCACTGCAGATATTCTTTCTATAGATATTACGTATTAAACAAATAAATCGGTTGCGATGCTCCATTCAGGTTAATTTGTGGTTGAATTTTTTGAATAAGTAAGGTTTCTTTGATTCGTAGCTTTCTGCGGTTGTTGCTGTGACCAAGTATTTTGGGAGAATCGAAATTAATCTTGTGGTTAGAAATTGCACAAAAGGTGCTTTGCAATATCTGATTCTTGATTTTGGTTTTTGTTTGGTACATGTTCTTGAATGCGAGTGGCTAGATTACGGTGAGTTTGGCCAATGTATGATTGTCCATACGAGCAATTTAGTTTACACACAACTCCTGCATTGTGTAATAGGGCTTGACGATCTTTAAATTTGAAGCATTTTCCAATGTTGTGAGTGTGGTATGCCAATCTGAATCGAAATTTTGTAGAAAGATTTTTAATTAAATACTGTCGAATTTCTTTTTCAATTTGCAACGATATATTGCCAAGGTAAGGTAATCGCAGAGAAAGGGAAATTTTTTGCTTTCTGAAGTTTTCAGACTTTCACAGTTGTTTCCTGTATCATATTTCTGCATGATTGGTGATTCATGTCGCTTGTTCAAGAATAAACGTATTTTTTAGTCGATGTATCAGAGAGGGTAGCTGCTTGGTTTCAGTAAAGAAGATATGTCTTGAAAGTCCTTATGGATTAAACTATACGAATTGCATATGCTGTAGGCTCTGTGTAGCAGGGTTTTGACTAGATTTGATTTGTAACGGGAGGGAACAAAACTTTGCCAATTAATGTAAAGACCAGTGTTTTTAGGTTTTCGGTAAGTGCTTAGCTTCAATATTCCTTCGGTATTGTCTATCCAAACATCTAAAAAAGGCATTTGATGGTTCTCAGCAGCTTCGTGGGTAAATTGTATATTGGGATGAATCATATTGAGTTGTTGGTAGAAATTAAAAATCTCTTTTTACATGAAAACAATGCAAAGTAGTTGTCTACGTATCTATAAAATAGAATAGGCTGTGATCGAATTTGTTTCGTTTGGTCAATGATCCAATTCATGCACAAATCAGCCAAAAGCGGAGCTAAAGGAGACTCCGTAGCTATACAGTTTGTCTGTTTGTAGTACTGCTTGTTGAACTGGAAGGTAGTAGTTAGGTGGTCCAGATTAATAACTTTTTAAATTGAGCTTTTGTGAGCCCATGAAAAAGAGTCATTTCTTTATCCGAGTACATTTTTTGTAAAACAATATCAACAACTAAATCCAGTGGAATGTTGATAAATAGGCTAATTACATCAAATGAAACCACGTGGCTTGAACCGAAATTGAATTTTGATAATCGGGATACAAAATCGAAACGTTAGCTATCAATGCAATATCTGCTTAGCCTAGCCTTAGGTGACCCTTTATTTAACTGAAGATGCTTTTAGTGTAAAAGCGAAACGTTTTAATAAAGTGTTTACCAGCATTTTGGCTTTATCCTTTTTACTAAGAATGTCATATCACTTTACTACCGTTGACCACTTTACCCGGTGACTAACAGTCATTCCCCTCTATACTACTAAAGCACAAGCCATAAACCGAAGCTTGACTATTACGGTTACGAAGCTGGCTATTACGGCCATAAACCGAAGCTGGCTATTACGGTTATACTACTAAAGCACAAGCCATAAACCGAAGCTGGCTATTACGGTTTGGTTTCCCGGAGGACACCACCTTTGATCGAGGCGCACAATTTACTTCCTCTCTGTGGACTGAACTTGAACAAGCACTTGTACATTTACACACGACCACCGATCACTACCGGTAAGCCAACGGTAGGATTGAAAGATTATACTGGCAACTCAAAAACTTGCACAAAACTCGGACTACGGACCCGTGCTGAATGAATCATCTTCGTTTGGTACTACTTGGCATTTACTTTGCATGGCACGAAGAACAGTAATGCTCTCCGGAAAAACTAATGTATGGCTCCAACCTTTATTTTCCAGAAGAATCCATCAAAATTCTAACTCCATTTATCAGTCAGAAGATTTTGTTCGTCATCTGTAACGTTTAATGGGTTTATCACTACCCACACCAGCCAATCATCATTCAAAGCCTACATCATTTCTTCCTTCCATTCTGAAGCTAATCTGATTTGTTGACGCAAGGCAAATTTGTTTACTGCTTGGCCCCATAGGTGGTGGGGCCCAGCAGTCTATCTGTGGGGGTAGCCCAGTCTAACTGAAGACAGGCAAACAGAGCATGAGCGCTCATGCAATGTATGTACTGTACATCTTCCTGCATAATGTTCAGAACGAATAGCTCAAAAGACGAAGAAGAATTCCTCTCCTAGTTTTATCACTCCCTCAACTACCGATGAAGAAAGAGCGTCCCCATTCCTGCCAATCAATCGTCACATAACAATGCTCCAACAATTACTCATCGTCCGAACACAACTAAACACCTTACAAGAAGCGGTAAACAAAATCGATTTTTCACAAGTTTCAAAACAGACTACATTTGCTCAATGACGTAATATGTCGCTTGTCATAGCTGGAATGAGGCCATGAGGCAATCCTTACCAATGGTAAAATTTGTTTTTTTGATTTTTTGCTTTGTAAATTACGTCGCTATGACGACAGAGTTTTTACTACCTTGCGAATACATAAATTTCTTTCGTAGCAAAGCTTGTAGTAAATAGAAAAGAAGATTTGTAACTGGTCAATTGATGCTTACCTTAAAAAGTAGCTCTAATATTACATAAGAGGGGCATCTTTAGTAGAAAAATGCCAATGTCACTTTTAAAAAAAGACTCACGATGCAATGACAACCATTTAGCGTAGCATCGCAAATCATGGGATCCAACAGTAGTTCTACCAGCAACAGCTTTTACGTCTTAGTTTTTGCGGTGTTATTGACAAAAAGAAAAAAGGTTTTAAAAATTAAAAAAACGTTTAAACATGTTATAAAATATTCCAATACGTTACATCTTTTTGCCACGTCGTTGCTTGATAATTTTATCGCTTCTTCACTCATTTCTTTTGTATAATTTGGAAAGGAAAATAACTTTCAGTATCTATAAAGTGATATTGCATAGCAACAATAAACCAATTACCAATAATGAAAAAATGGTTTAGTGCTGCTGTGTGACATCATCTATACTATAAAGCGCAATTCTGTCTGTCAGTGGGGTCTAGGATGATTTGTCTAAAAAAATTCGTCTAAAATTCGATTTGTCTAAACGAACTTGTCTAAACCAATTTGTCTTAAACAATTTTTCTGAACAATTATTTATCAATAAACAATTTGTCTAAAATACAATTGGTCTACAATGGTTTATATTTATTGGTAAACCTGTTTTTTTCAAATTGTAGTGAATTCACTTATGATGTCATAGTCGATGAGAAGTATTATTAATGGCCACACTCATACTATGCATATATGACTTATGGTGTCATAGTCGATAAGTATAAAACAACCCATTGTAAAAAGAACTGCTGCTAAATTCAAGCAAATAGCTTCTTAGTTTGTCAGTTTTAAAACTGATTACACCCATGGCGATGCCTCTTGAATTTGTTGAATCTGAAAAGGCCATAAGAAGTTGATGAAAGATGGTCATACATTTTATAGAAAGGGAGAAAATGACAAACGTATTTACTGGAAGTGTGACAAATATCCTAAGACTAAATGCCGTGCTCGAATGCTCAAATAATTACTTTAAATGGTCAAATTGTATAGTCTTTTACTGATCATAACCATGTAGCAGATGCGGCCGAAACTGGAGCAAAGGAAATTATGTCAAAAATCCGCCAGCTGGCTAAGTCAACACGAGATGCACCCCTAGTTGTTTTATCTAGTGTTTTTGAAGATTGTGATCAAGCTGTTGCCCTGAAACTTTCAAAAGTGCAAAGTATGAAGAGAACTATAAGGTATATAGGGCAACAAACACTTGCTGGACCAGCTCTACCATTGACTAGTAGTGAAACGGTTTTTCCACCAGAACTAAACAAAACATTCAAAGGTGATCAATTTCTGATGTACGATTCAGGACCAATGGAAGAGCGTATCGACATAATTGCAACACGTCGTAATTTGAAATTTTTATCAAAACGGTATGCTGATGGTACTTTTCGAACTGTCCCTTTGCTCTTTCACCAGCCATATACGGTACATGGATTAAGAGGGAATGATTTGCTGCCCCTTGTGTTTGGTTTATTACCGGACAAAGCAGAAAAAACATACATAAAATTTTTACGAGAAATAAAAAATATTGAACTTTCATGTGCACCATTGTCAATAGCAATCGATTTCGAGAAAGTGATGATGAACGCCTGCTTGAAAGAATTTCAAAATATAGAGGTCAATAGCTGTTTTTCCACTTTAACCAATGTACCTTCCGAGTAATTAAAGCAAATGGCTTAGAACAAAGAAATGAAACAGATGCCAGTTTTGCTTTGCGGATGAAGATGCTACCCGCATTAGCATTTGTGCCAATACCCACAAGTAACAGAAGCATTTAAATTATTATGTGATAATGACATCTTCCACCATGAAGCACAAGAGATTGTTGATTATTTTGAGGACACATGGATCAGAAGAGCTAACAGACGAAATGGTCGACGTCCACCTCTCTTTCAACATGATCTATGGAATATGTATTTTAGAGTGCTTGATAATTTACCTAAAACTAACAATTGGGTGGAAGGATGGCACTGCAGATTTGAAACTGAAGTAGGTGTGCATCACCCCAACATATGGAGGTTTGTGAGATGTTTACAAAAAGAACACAGTTTCAATGAGATTCAGATTAAACAGCATGTTGCTGGAATAGAGGCAGAACCATCAAGAAAACGTTACGCAAATGCTGCAAAACGTATACAGAGACTCGTTGAAGCATTTGACCCTGACAATGTAGTTGAATACATCCGGGGAATTGCCCACAATTGGTCATTTTAGTAGATTGTATGTCTTTAATAAACCTTTGTTTTTTTCGTTAATTTACGCTGATTATTTTGTTAATTTGTTTTTTCTTACACGCAATAAATTGTCAGTTTTTAGACCAATTGTATTTTAGACAAATTGTTTAAGACAAATTGGTTTAGACGAATTCGTTTAGACAAATTGTATTTTCGACGAGTTGTTTTAGAAAAACTCGCATGATACCCTCTCTGTGTGTGTGTTTTAATTTCTCCGTAACTACTGGGCATGCAAACATCAATCTTGGCACAATTGATCATCACCCCGAGGCGAGTTTCTAATGGTGTTCGTGACGACATCGCGATGTCTTAATCAAAGATAATTTTATTAAAAATTGCATTTCTTGACAGAGGAGCACCGTTTTTTTGCTTAATCGAAAGCCAGCTCTCAACTTACAAAAAATTTTATCTATTTGAGTTCTAACGTGAAGTCACAGTTACTGCTTGATTGCGCAATTTGTTTTTTATGTTTTCTCATAAACTGCAGTGAGTAGAAACGCGATTAAAAGTGTTGTTTTGGCAGAGAAAAACAAGGTGCTTTCGATAAAAAAAAAACTCTACA
Organism: Trididemnum clinides; assembly: GCA_963675345.1. Classification (NCBI taxonomy): domain Eukaryota; kingdom Metazoa; phylum Chordata; class Ascidiacea; order Aplousobranchia; family Didemnidae; genus Trididemnum; species Trididemnum clinides. The sequence goes on along the minus strand of OY776285.1, from coordinate 43,987,232 downwards.
ACAACTAAAGCTGAATTGACGATGCAATCTCAGATTCTTTTTTGAAGCATTTTACACCTTCTTGGGTTTTTTCCAGCACGCTTTTAACTCGCTGCATGATGTCATAATGCTGTCTGCTACAAATAACACAATCTTTCACTACAAGATAACATCATATGATTTTTCAAAATTGCAAAACTTTTACAAAATCAGTTTACATAAAAACTGGTTTGTGATCTCATTTCTCGACCGATTTTCAAAACTGTTTTAACAAATTGAAGATTATTTCAAGGCAGTTGCGATAATATATGACATGTTTCTTTACTAATTGTTTTTATTCTACAAAAATGAAACTTTAAAACCTTTATTGCAACTTCTTACTTCTGCCAAAAAAGTAATAAGCTGAGTAAAAGCAGGTAAGTGGAATAAACAGAGATTATAATAAGGCACTAACAATTAGTGTCGTTTGAAATCATGCTGTTTGGAACGATTATCACACAGTCTTTCGCTGCCAGAAATTATTATATGATGATTTGTTCAAAAATTGCCACATTTTTACAAATTCAGCTTTTTTAAAAACCGGTTTGTGATTTCATTTGTCAACCGATTTTCAAAGTTTTTTTTTACAAAATTGACGGTTATTTTATGGCAATTCTGATAGCATATGACATATATTTTTTATGCTGAAAAACTAAACTTTATCACCTGTTGTCTAATTTTCTACCTCTCCAAAAAGTGGTAAGCTGAGTAAAAACACATAACTTTTGTTTATAAAGATTATAATAAGATACTAACAATGACTGCCGTTTAAAAGCTTAGAAAATTTTCTTTTCACCAAACTCTAATTGTTTAGGGCAAAAAATTAATTTATAATGGCTTATCAAAAATTGGTTGCCGTACATCATGTTTCATTTTTAGTTGAACAACTATCCTACTACTATCAACAAACTTGCAATTGTTAGACAAAGTTAATTTTATAGCACATGTTGACTGGTTTTCCTCACAAACATGGTCCTTTGGCATTATCTGTCGACGTTTTGAAAGAGATTCCTCAAAAAATGAAGTCTCCGAACGTTTATAAAATGTAGCCTACCGGTATAAAATACACAAAATTTTGGTGCTTGCATTTCACAAAATTGCGATTTCTATAAAAACTAACTACTTTGGTGCATTTTGTTTATTCTTTCTCAATAACATGGATGTTTGATATTCATCAAAATATTAAAAAAGATTCATCAAACAATGAAGACTCTAACAACTTTAATATGTAGTAAACTTCAAGCAAAACACTTGGTGATCCCCCAAGAAAATGAGGAGGGCAAAAATGGTCTTGTTTAATCTTTTGCAGCATAATATTAGTGTTCACTTACATATCGTATCATCTAAATGTTGAAGCAACTTTCTTTGAAATTATGTGAGGCCGACAAAGCCAGCGGATTTGATATTATTAACCTCAACATTATCAATGGGGGAGTTGCAATTGCAATAACTTTACTGTGAGTTTTTCATTTTGAGCTAGTTTGCTTTTTGAATGGCTGCGTTTATACCAGGACCAAGCAACACGCACGCAGTCAGAGGCGTTACCTCATACAAATTCGCCTACAGTAACGCAAAATTCGTACTGTAGCGATCCAAATATTTAATGGCTTATTCTTGAAAATATATATGAATTACCTTGGCGTCCTCCCACAACTTTGATATGCTTTCAAGCACTTGATAGTGTTTGTGGATACAGCGTAGCTTAGACTGTCACACTTGTGGGATTTATACTTGTGAATCAAAGCTATGCTTTATTAAAAGCCTCTAGCTTCTTGTCGGTCACCAACTGCACTGATGAAAAATTGTTAACTTTTGTATTCTCTCAATGTGAACACAAGTATCAATAACATGCCTTTTGAAAATGTCGCTTATGTAGTATGCATTCATTACGAGTATTTTCTACCAGGTACTTTATTAAGTCTAATTTTTGATGTAGAATCTCATTACTTCAGTAGTAAAGTATTGAAAATACTCTTTGAAATTTAACAATTTAGATTCCATTTTTCACATCACAAGTTATTCAGCTGTATGTATGTTGTTGTACTGCATGTCTTTAGCTTACGAATGGTTTCTTTAGCTTTCGACAAACTGTATATCATCAAACTGTAAACCAGGTGATGGGAGTGCAACAGTAGGCTTGTCATTCTGATAAGTTGCAGTTTCTTTGTGATGCTTACAGCATGTATTGTACTCCCTTTAGATATGTTATCATGATAAATAATGTCAGAATTTCATTTTGTAGTTATATTTTTGTAGATTATGTGGTCAAAGTTTAATGACTCTATAGTCAGAGAAAAGAATATACTACGAGTCTACTTTGAGCTTATACTCAAATAACAAAAGTGGGGAAAATACGGAAGGTTGTGCAATTCAAGTAAGAATTTGGTTTGATAGTGAAAATTTGGCAATATGCTTAAGTTAGTGACTCACAGGTATGTATTTCCCTGTGACTGAATTAAAAGCTGGATACTCAATTCTACATACTGCTTTAGCTGCATTAAAGAGTTATGAGTTTATCACAAAGAATGCTCGTCGACCTGTACCTCACTGAGAGGAAGTACCTGTACCTGAGTTTAGTGATTTACCTGACGTATTCATGGAGTATAATAAGTTTCATGAAGAGGTAGAAAGCTCTGCAAGTGACTGCGGTGAAAGTGTGTTTGAAAGTAGTTTATCAATTTCAGAGCAATTCAAGCAAGCAGCAATTCAGCAATTCAAGCTGAGTAATCTTATGAGGGACCTCAACTTATCCAAAGAGCAGAAATTTTGGCATCGTGACTCAAAGACAAAAACTTCCGTAGAACCGGAGCTTCAACAACATTCTACCATACGAGAAAAAAAGAATTACTTCCGTAGTGTAGTGAAGAACTTGTTTACTGAAAAGACATCGAAGGGCTTCTACTGAAAATGGGAGTGCCACAATATAGAGCTCAAGAGTGGCGCTTGTTCATAGACAATTCTAAAAAAAGTTTAAAATGTGTATTGCTGCATAACGGTAACATGTATGCATTTCTTCTGATTGGCCATTCAACAAAACTAAAGGAAGACTACAATAACATTAAAACGGTATTACAGAAACAAGATTATGACTCTCACCAATAGTAAATCTGTGTAAACTTGAAAACGGTAAATTTTTTGCTTGGCCAGCAAAGCAGATACACAAATATCCATGTTTTATCTGCCTATGGGACGGCCGAGCGCGCATGATGATCACTGAGTGAAAAAAAGGTGGCCTCCTAGAGATTCTATGAGAGTTAGTGAAGCTAACGTCATTAACGAATCTTTAGTTGCCAGAGAGAAAAATCATCATTCCACCACTGCATATCAAACTTGTTTTGATAAAGCAGTTTGTGAAAATCTTGCCTGTAACTGGGAATTGCTTCAACTATATTTTCAGAGAATTTCCTGCTTTGACCATCGAAAAGCTGAGAGCAGGCATTTTTGATGGTCCTCAAATCCACAAACTCAAAAAGATCCATGCTTAGTACACTATATGATAGATACGGAGTTTGTTGCTTGGCAATCATTTGTTTTAGTTACACAGAACTTCCTTGGAAAGCAAAAACAAGAAAATTACCAAGAGTTGGTGGAAGTTATGCTTTTCACGTTCAAAGATTTAGATGTGAAGATGCGTATCAGGGTTCATCATCTCTTTAGTCACTTAGATTGTTTTTCTACAAAACTCGGTGATCTAAATGAAGAGCATGGAGAAAGATTTCGTCAGGACATTAAGGTCATGAAAGAGAGGTACCAGGGCAGGTGTGATGCCCATATGATGACCGACCACTGTTGGAGTCTCCTACGCGACTTCTTGGCCGCATTGCAATCCAAGAAGTCTTGCAAAAGAAAATTTGTGAACATCGACTAATTTTATTGTAGTATATAATTGATTAATGCCCTTTGATAGTTTACTAAATGTAAATGCTCACTAAATGTACTTTGATTGTTACCAAAAATGGTGTTTGTACTTAGACGTCACCTGTTTTTGCATTACAAAAATCTGTGGTTTAGAGATAATATTGCCTAATTTTTTGAGTTTTTGTTTGATTTTTACACTAAACATGATTTGCATATACAAGGCCATATACGAGGCTTTTTGAGAGAACGGTTGCCTTCTTTCACGATATCGCGTCAAAAATAAAAGAATACTGTTCAGACATGCTTGAAAAGACAGATACAGCCTCATCAAAGTTGTAGCATAAAAAGAATATCAATGTCAAAATTTGCGTATTTTTGGCACGTTTTTGAAACAAAAATATGGAATATCTCAAAAACTAGAGCCAATTTGGAAAAACCAATGTCATTTTTGGATTTAGCGACATCAAAATACCCTAAAACCGTTGAAACATTTTTGGCACAAAAATGTTTGTTGACCAGTGTAATTACATCTGTATTTTTGTTTTTCTTTTCCCTTTATTTTGTTTTAAAATTTGAAACCTTGCACAGACGTTCAGTTGTTTAACTCTAAAAGAGTATGCTGATGTAGCAGTCTGCATGAGCGGCCAGCTACAAGCCGTAATTTAACACCATGCAACTTTTTCTTTGGGATAGAAGGAACAAGTTCTCTACAAAACCAACGACTTTATAAGTACTTAAAGGATAACTATGATAAGCTAGTTCTGCAATCCCACAAGAGTTACTGGGAAAATTAGTTGATGTGATTCCCGAGGGGCTTTACAAGCTGAAAACAAATGCTAGTGCACCTATCAATTTTAGATAAAACTTTGTCACATATGCTCTTCTTATAACCATTTTTTGTAAAAATGGTGATTCATCAATAAATTGTAAGACTTAAAATAGGGAGTTATTTTTCAATCACTCTGTACTACATTATGCCGATAACAAGTGTTTTTTAAGCATTTTTGCATCTGTGTTTTTTAAGAAATTCCGAGTTTGAGATAAAATCAAACTGAAACCATAGACCTGTCAACTCGTAAAACTGAACTTAGAATGCATATTTTGTTTGAAAACAACTTAGTTTGATGGGCGCATACTAGAATAGCCTGTGGTAAATGACTTTGAAGATGGCATAACCACATTTGTCACTATGCCGGAAACAAGGAAAAGACCGCTGTCAAAGAATTAATAACACAAATATAACACAAAAAGGGCTGCGCCAAATTGTAAAATAGGCCCACATCTAAGTGGTTTATTTCTGTAATTGTTGACACGACCATTATGTGGCCGCTACCATCATTCTTGGCAGGTTTTCCATCCTCCCCCTCACATTTTTCAAAAATATTAATGATGGTTTGTTAAAACAATTTTTCTTTGTGAGCATTACCAGTTTTGATTAGGAGAATGGGATGATCACCATTACATGTGCAGGAATTATAAAAAAGAGCATGAAAAAAAGATGAACTTTTCCTTGCGGTTTACACAAGCATCCGATGGGTATAGCCGGCACAGCTGGCTGAACCAGAATACTTAACCCCGACGTTGCTGATGGCGACCCTGCTTGCGATGCTGGCAGAGCCGGCTAGTACTAGAAATAGCATAGGTCAATTCAAAACAGGTGAAAGTCATTTATTTTTAGTTTACACAACACTGCTGTTGATCTATGACGATAAAAATGCAATACATCAAAACAACTTCGAAGCTTTTTCAACAACTTATTAAATAAAAAATGTTGAAATCTCAAAATTCCATGACGAAAATAGTAGTTTTTATCTACTATTTTAATGCATTTTTATTTACTCTTGCAAAGGTTCTCACTTTTTTCTCTTGCTCGTTTTAAAAACTCAAAAAAATTTGGGGCGCCCATGTCAGATTCACAATGTGCACGTTTTAAAGGTTAAGATATTGATTTTGATAAGCGTTGTTTCGAAAACGTTTGTTTTGCTCAAATTTATGATTTAAACCCTTTTTGCTGTCCGATTTTAAGTTAAAGACTTTCTCTGTGTTGATTAACTAAATACGACTATTTTGGTTTGATTTACGCACTCCACTCGTGTAGCCACTCGTGAAGTCACACTGTGCACTGTAGCACCTCGGCACCAACTTTGGAAACCGCTGCGCTATTGTAATTAAGTAAATAGTAAACAAAGTTGCTTGAAATCTTACATCATATTCATAAAAAGTTTGGCAAAACCTCTCAAAGAGTTTGCTTTGATTATCATCGTTCATGAACTGGTCGTAATTGTCAAGATGGTAGCTTTCAGTGTGAACGATTATCATTTTTTCTATGATTGAATATGTCATCCTGTCACCAATTCCAACACCAAACAATGCAATATTGTCTTCCTTCAGCTAAAAAAAAATTACCAAACTTTAGTTATTTAAAATTATTATCTAAATATATTATATGTAAGAATAATATATGTAATATTGAAAAATTTTGCTTACTTTGAAATACAAATTTGTGAAGAAAGACTACAGCGATTTAATTACAAAAGATTTTATAAAAAATTTTTCGGTAATATGACTGCGAACAAGCAAATTTCACATTCCATTTAAACTTTTGTTCTGCACTGACCTATATTATCAACAAATTTTTCTAATGCAAAAAAGCAAAATTTTATTGCAATAATCTTTGTGCTCGCCAATAATCATAATTAAGTCGATTTTGACGTAATTGTGGTATTTTCATTGATGGTGCAAAAAAACGGCAGCAAAAACAAGCAAAGCTCTTACCTTTTCTAATATTTCTTTCAAGTTTTCACTTGATCCTTGATTGGATATAAAAAAGATTACTTTATGATATGAATCGTCTATGTTTTGATCGTTTGTGAATTCACTTTCGTATATTTCTTCTAAAGCTTTATTAAACTGCTTTTTTTCTTAAACAAATAATAACAAATTACTCTCATGGCTCCATACCGTTTCACAAAAATTTCAATAAAACAACATAAGAATTGATTTCAAAAATCATTTAGTGATTTGACAAACACCTTGGAAAGTCATACATAAGATGGCATAATAAAATGGATGTAAGAGCTCGCAATGCACTACAGAAAATTTCAAGAGCGATTCTATGTCATATTTTTATTGCCAGGCCCATTAGTTGGCGTGACAGCTAAAGTACTTGTTGATGTCAGTGGTACAACTTTTCTTTGCATGGTAAAAGAAAGCCCGAAATTCTCTCAGAGATGGAAAAAGGTAATCAACGTTTGATATACAAACAAAAACAAATTCTAATGTACAACAACAATAAGTAGGTCAAGGAAAGCAAAACTAACAGGGCAGCAGTTCTTCAATTTTGGCCCGATTCCAGTTTGAAATTTTCTGAATACTTTAAGGCCTCCTGGTACTCATTAGTTAATAAATTATTCAAGTAGATATATGCTTTGCATAACTACTACTGCAGTAACTACAACATAACTTTGAGTACCTGAAGGCACCACCAGACAGGTCGAAACTGCGTACACAGCCGCAGTTACGCCTAAAGTTAATCGCTAACCTCTGGTATAAATAGTGTTGTCCTACTTTTCTTAGTAATTGCTGATTCAGCTGTCAAGCGAAAATTTTCAAGATCTGTGTTGTTTTGAAACGAACATAAAATTTCGTTAGCCTCTGAATAAACCGACAAACCAACTCGAGTTCTGTCTGAGGAAAGTGCAAATTTTGAAGTCAAATTGCAAACAAAATCAACAGAACTATTAAACTCAACATCACTGACGGTTTCTGAACCGTCAATCATAAACCACATGTCCATTCGCATTTCAAAATCTTGCTCTACAACAAAACAAGTAATTAAAACAACGGCTTCTAGTCAATCAAAAAAAGATCAAACACAAAATTTTGTCAAACATATCTAAAATACATATAGGTAACAAAAACCACAGAAGCTTTTCGTCACTTCATGGGGAATTTATCAAGGTAAAATAACTTGAACACAATATTTTAAAAATAAATTTTGTTGTTAACTGCTCAGCATAATAGATTTGGTGACTTCGACGTTTTCAATCAAGAGTAAAAGATATGTGGAATTAATACTATTCAAATCTAATTCGTGCCTCTTTCCCTCATTTTATAATTTAGTTACGTAAAGTGAAAATTATTAGTTGGGTCTGCTGCGCCGGCTTTAACCCTCCAACGTTTGTTGGAACAGAAACAACATATGGTTATAACTTTGGGACACTGCCCCTAGGACCCAAAGCGGCGACCACTATAACTCGTGTGCCCAAAAAGCCATTACGCAATAAATACGCAAGTGCGAAGAGAAGTGTACAAAAGATTCCTACAGCGTCAAAAACGACTCATTGAAAGTGCACTAAAGTGGTTTTGACTTCTTACTGAGGAATTGACCCTATCACTTAAAGTTAAGTCGTAGTGGTTCGAAGGACAAAGATTACTCGACTAAGTGCCGTACAAGATGCACTAAGGCAAATAAGGGTACATAGTTCAACCGATAAGGGTGCATAGTTCAATCGCCATTCATAAGTGTCCATAGTTTAATCGCCGATGGTGCGACATGTCACAAAGTGGTACACTGCTTGTTTTCTTTTGAATTTCCCTTAAACTGTAAATTTTGTTGACTGTGCCCGTAATCCCGGCCTTCCTACTTTTAAATGAAGATTGGACATATCCACAAAAAGCACACAATCATACAAACTTTTATTCATTTATCCTTTTTTTCCAAATTTAAATCGGAGATGAGTGCTAAAATGGTGATAGTTTTTACGATTACAGAAATAAAGTAACCGGCATTAGATCCATTTCGTAACTTCGTGTGGCCTATTTTGTACTTATATTTGTGATATCTAGTTGCTTGACTGCTCCTATTTGCTACAGTTTCGGTTTAGCAAGAAAGAGGCCATAATTGCCTCAAATGTCTTGCCGCCGATCCCACTACGTTTATGAAGCAATTTTTAAATAAAAATGTTCTTTGTTGGAGCAATTTCACACATTGGTAGGCATATTGCCATGCTTTGATTTCCTCGAAAACCTGGGATTTCATTACATATTGCCAGCGGCGCTGTTAAGGATTGAATTTCTTTGCAGTATGAATTTATTTATTTTATCTTTGGTTACTTACTCAGTTTCTGGTTGATACTTTTTAGAAGCGTACTCTATTATCAGCTATTTCTAAAAGCAGTTCTTCATTTGATTCAACAGCACACAGTTTATTGTGCATAGCATTAAGAAAAGCATGGGCTTCCTCAACTACAGAGAAGGTTGTCCAGAAAAGAAATTACATCAAAATGTAATAACATATCGGGAAATGTCATCTTTTAACAGTGACAGAAGCAGATGCTACACTGCCGTGATAAGGCAAAACCTAATAACTTCAGAAATTGTGTTTTTGAAAATATTGATTTGCTGTCGTTTACTATTGTTCAGCAAGGACGCAGCTGAATCAACTTCGGTATTCGATATTGCCTTGAAGCTGGTAATTGTACAAACATCAATTATTTTTTCACATAAATGAAAAGAAATCGAGGTTGTTTATGATATTTGAAAAGTAGCTGCCATATCACGGTAGTACAGTCATAACGTCATACAAATGTGGCAACGAAAAGATGATTGAAGAGAGTACATGATGACTGGTGAGTGAAGCTAAGGCTCCATCAGTGGTAATTTTAAATCGACACGAAAATTCAGTGATAATTTAAAAATTCACAATGGTGGAGCAGGTCGGTAATGATTTTGCAGCTAGCAATAGTATAGTTATCACTAAAAGTGCCAAAATTCTCACTGAGTGATTATTTTGAAGCGTCAGTAGTGGAGCAGGCGATGATAATTTTACCACCAACAACTTTAAAATCATCACTAAAAGTGCTAAAATTTTCACTGAAAATTGTCGATGAGAGATTTTTTTGATTGTCAGAGGTAAAGTAGTCAATCATAATTTCTTGATGCCAATTTGGGTAATAATTGTCATGATAATTTAGTTACAATTTATCAAAAAGTTTTGAAAAACTACCACTAAAGTTATCCCTGAAATTGTGACTTGAAAACAACCAGCAAAAAAGGATGTGTTTGAAACAAATTTTACTGGGGCGAAACGAAGCAAAACTAAAGCAAAGCAATTTATGTCGAAACGAAATTTCGAAATATATTTCCTTTCGAACACTCATATTGTAAAAAAATACTAAATTTTCTTCACGACGTAACAAAATCAGAAATGATAAAGTGTCACCGCACACATTTTACAGCAAAATGCGCTAGTTAATATTATTAGAAAAGGCCCCTTTGTTTCCTTGTTAGCACAAAGAAGTCTAAACTGCTTTTAGTACAGTTTCAATGAGGCTTTTTTGACGCTGCAGGCACTTTTTACACGCTTCTTTCCATACTGGCGCATTAATTGCGTAATGGATTTTTGGACAGAGAGATATAGTGATCACAATTTTCGGCTCAGGGTCAATATTCCAAACTCATAACAACACCTCACCACTCATCTAATAAAACGTTAGTTGGCTAAGCTGGTGCACCCGGCTCAACCAGTACTTTTTAACTCCATATAACTGACGAGTAGCCAAGCTGTGCGACGCCGGCGGAGCCGGCTACTAAATTATTAAAATTTGTAGGGAGTAGTTGCACAAATTGACACTGATCACAAGTAGTCGCATATACGCCTTACCTTCTTCAGCTTCCAAAGTCATAATCTTTTTTGTAAACGTTGATGAACTATTGTCTTTATAATAAGAAGACCACCAGGTTGCTTGAGCTTCAACACTTTCAGGAATAGTGTTGTTTAAAGTTATGTTGATGTACAGACGAGCTGCCAAAGCAGATTTTAGTGCTGTTCTAAAAGTGTAAAATGTAGGTATAAAAAATAATTGAAAATAATAGAATAAACAGTGAACAAATGCAGTATATTAAACCAAAGTGTGCAGGAGCATGAATGTTTGGCATGTGTACAGTTTTACAGCCTGCTACTGTGAAAATGGATTTCATACCTCGGTATTTTGCAGACTTGATTTATGTAAAATTTGAGACTATTTTTAAGGTACCTTCGCATTTCTGATTTAATAAAACTTCAAACTTGTTAATTGAATGCTCCTGCAAAACGTGGGCTTAGTGTAATTTATACAGAAAATGGCCAGCGGTGGTTTTTGGACCACCAGGAATCCACAAAAATTTTTGCAAAGGTTCACTGCAAATGGGCTTTGCAGGCGTATCGAGTTAAGACCTAGAGATATGGGAAAAAAAAGATTCTTGAGTTGAAAAAGTGCAAAAACAACCATTTCATTGGAAGCTTTTCCCAATTACTTTCAAAAAGTTTATCTCCAAAAAAAGAATATAAATATCAATTATTGGCAATTTATTTTAAATGGTTATTGAGTCGGGGGTCCACAGCGTTATCCAAATTCTTCAAAATGGACAATGGCATTTAATAGTAGGGAGCCACTCATATAACACTACAAATTATTGAGCTAATGGCTCGATCCTGTGTTCCAAGTTTTATTAACTTTATTCTAACGAGTAGTAAATTTATTCAAAGTATAGTTCTTCCAAGAAAATTAAGGGGTAATAGTATGTTGAAACTTGGAAATTACAAAACAGGTTTGGATGATCTGTTGCTGTCCAGCCAGTCTGCATGATAAAGTTGCTATACGCTCATCAATCATAATTCATGCTTGGTAATGTTGAGTGTCAACAAGAGATGCGGACTTGGCAAAATTTTGAACGGAGTCTGTGTCCCGAGTCCAGGTCAGCATGACAAGTCCGACATGATATTGTTTTAAAAATGAATTTAACAAAACTTGTTCAAACCGAGTTTACTCAATATGAATCAAGAAATGAATATCATTCAGTTATAAGTCCAAATAAAACAATGCTAATGATTGGCCAATAATATTTAATTTCAATGCTTCCAATTTACTTTTAGGAACAAAATATTATTTAAAAGATTATTGCTCATGCGCGATCCGAGATCAATAAAAATAAACTTCAGCGCAGAGAATAACTTCTCGACACTCACTTGGTAAGCAGGGCATTGAGGAATGGATCTTGCAGACTGAAACTATGCTTTGTGGGAGGAGAGAACATTTTAATGCATCGAAGACTACTTCCATTTTATCCAGGCACCATCTATATCCTTGATTACGTCTTCCCACATAGCTTAATATTAGAATGCACTCTCATGCAATTAAATGATTTTATAAATACAAAGAATTATCCCTTTAAATGTAATGCAAGGGGCCGCCGCCAAAACTGACATAATTCTTCAAAAAAATACCTTACTGGCAGTATTTTTCTTCTGCACAAGTATTGAACACTAGCTACTACAGAAAAGAGTGACCTAATTTTTAGCATAGTTTAGTAAGAAACGGTTATAAAGAGCAAAATAATGAAGAAGAATAGTGGGAAGAAAACAATATTTTAACTTCCTTTTTAGTGAAACTTCAGCAAAAAATTTTTTTCATAAATAGTAACAATAACAGTAGTCACCAAGATATGCAAAGAAATCTTTTTCACAAGTAAAAGCAAAGGTGAACTTAATTCTGCTAAACAAAAATATGTTTTCTGAATATTTCTATCATGCCTAGAATTTCGGTAATTAAGAGCTATATAAAAATATTAGTATATTATATTATCTAATAACTAAAAATCATTCACTGACTTATTTGTCATATGGTTTTCCAGTCAATGCTATTGAAGCTACAAATGAAATTTTCAGGCATTGTTGTTTAGCTTGACAAGCTCTCAGAAAAATTATAATACCCGCAATAACTTGTCCAAAAAAGTGAGGTTGGCTTACCTTCCACAATATTAATACCCCTAATATCTCAAGACCCTTGGTCTGATTTGGTTCAAACTTCACAGAAGGAATAATGTATCTAAATGGTAGCTGACAAATTGCTTTGTATTCAAGTTGCATGGCTAGTAGAATGGAGTCTGCATGCAGGGCCCCTCAAAATATTAAAATGGCAAATATCGAAAAATTATGCAAGAATCAGCTATTGCCCTTCGGACGAATTATTTGTTGACCAATCTATAATTTGCGAAACCTTGAATTTTTGGTGCTACATGAAATATTGACGTCTGAGTCGTCCGACTCGCCACTGGTTTTGGAGAGTCCGAGTCCAGCTATGTTGCATTGAGTCCAACGAGTACCGAGTACCGAATACCGAGTCCGCATCCCTTGTACAAACAGTCTACTGGGTATTGCATAAAATCTTTACCAAACATGAGATTTAAATAGAAAAAATCAAGTGCTGGTATGATTCTGTTGGCAAATACAATTCAAAGAAATAACTTTTAGCGGGCTAATTTTCAACAAATAAAGAGCCTGTAGTACTTAGGCCTACCTGTAGTCAAAGTTGCATAGCAAACATTCTATTTGAAAATAATTTTGTAACTGGTGCAACAATGAAGAAGCATTGTTTAGTGACGTATTGTTTTTTAGTTTGGAATAGATAGATGAGGTCACCTAAAACAAGAAAATGATAAAAGCTCTCCCTAAATTTATTTTTCATTGCTGTTTTTGAAAGAGGAACTGCATCCAGTTCTCCCTAAAATGGCTATTTTTAGAGGGAGAGAGAGTATCAAGTAAAAATTCTTTCACAAAAGTTCATCAAATTTGAGAAGTAGCCAATAAAGGCTCTAAAAAGTAACTTAAAATAAAAAATGATTAGTAAAGCATCTGGTGGTTATGCAAAAATATCACCTTTAATAATACTTTTGTGCATCAATCTGTCCATCTGTCGGCATATATTTACATATCCAATATTGCAAAAAATGAAAGTTAAAACTTTGCACAATCGACCCTCAAATCAAGCTTTGCGTCACAAACAGAGCCACGACGTTGTAATAAATAAATTTACCTGCCATATTCCACCGTTTGTATTATTTTTCATAACAAAGTCATCCTCACCAAAATCAGACTCAACATAAGCCAATCTTTTCATCAATGAATGATCTTCCCAATCTGGTGTTGCGAGCTTGAGCTTGCGAATTGCTTCATCAACGACGTCTTCACCTTTAGCGTCTGCCTTTTTTGACAAGTCACATGTTCTGAATAATGGAGAGGTATTACAGGATACAGTGATGATTCTTTTGTCAGGGGATATGGAACAAGACATCACGAAACGCTGCTATGTCTAAATGTAAAAGAGGTCTTCAAAGTATACAATACTTTATCAAAATGTGAAAAGTAGGAGGCTGTTTTGCAGCGATCATAATTGTAAGCATTGACTATGGAGCAATAGCTTCAAGAAAAATCATCCCCAATAGGTTGCATGATCAAAAAAAGCAGTTCGTTTAGATTTAGGGAATAATGATAAACACGCGCAGGTAATTTTAGTCCAAAACTTTATGATAGAACGACAATAAAAGTTGTATTTTATTAATGGATTACTGAAAATTGCATGTAACTTGGTTATCCATCACGGTTAAGCAAAAATCTGTTCGTTAGATTTTCGGCCTATCTACCATAAGTTTCTGTTATTTGAAACAAGCTATTAAACCTTACTTGTATCTCACTATCGCAGCAAAAATCTCGCTCACACAAACGAGGTACAAAACTGACAAAACTGAATTCGAATTCCATGGTGGTGACCATAATTTAAAAATTATTTCCATGTTTTGAAAAACCTGTTTATCCTTGCTTGAAATAAGCGTATTGACTTGCTATGTAAATTTGACGCTTATGATGTCACAATAAATGCAAGCCAAAACTTACTTTAGTTGTATTCTACAAACCTTTGTAACAATCACCTACGCATTGATTTGACTAAGAAAATAGCTTTGTCTTGTCGCTAAAATTGCATTGTAACATTGACTTTTTCACAAAAAGAATATATTGATAGGATCAGATAAATTTGGACTTAGTAACGGCCTGCAGTGTTGTTACTGTAGCGGCTAACATCAAGGGAAGCCATGCAAAATGTAAACCCAAAAATTTCGAATAAATTGTTTTGAATCAACCACTAAATGAAAGAGAAGGCTTACTTTCTGACAAATTTTTAGAATCTTTCTCGGGGTTCTGCACCGTCCAAGTAAACCACTGATAGGATGTATTGCTTTCATTATATTTTGTATTGGCCGGCCGCATAAAAGCTATCATTATTTTTCCCAGAAAAAAAACATATTGCTTGGTTAGGCAACACTGCCGGCTTCACCGCAGAACCTGTGTATGAGAAGTAGAAAAAGTTGTTACAAATAATTGGTTTAGTCTCCGCACCCCTAATGATGATCATTCTACTTTTTAATAAGGGGCGATAGTAACTCACAAACAACCTATCAGTTCACAAATTTTACCCGTTTCTTTCATAAAATAGAGGAGACAAAGTCAAAATTAGGAGTAGGAACCAAAACGATGGCCGTTTTCGCAATAATAGAAATGAATTATTTATTGGTAGGCCTATTAGTATATTGGTAGGCCCTCTTTCGTTTGTGATTTTTTAACATCTCGCTCCTAGGCTACACATATTTATTTTTGTCGCGTTTCAATAGAGTTTTGAATCTATCTCAATCTTAATTTACTTCTTAAAATTGATGCGACTTGCAGTAGCGATCGAATAATTAAGTTTGGTTGCGACTTAATAGCTGGGAAAACATCGGCTTCCGCTAAGATACTTTAACCCACGGACTTTTCGATCAAGAACAGAACAATGTATTCACAAATCACTTTACAACTTCGAATTCCTTCGCTTGCCAAAACACAGAACTAAAGCACTTCAATAAATAAATATCAGAGACTAACTAAAACTAAAACTACCAAAATAATCGCTTAATTGCTATCACAACAATCACCACAGAACAACGCCTTTTTATTACACTCTGCTTTTTTTCTCTGAACTGCACTCTCTGATACTCTGATCTACTATTCTCTCTGAATGAATAAAATCTCGCCGCGTTATATATACGACGGAAAATAATCTAGAAATTGCTAGAACATCACATGACACAAAAAACACTGTTAATAAATAATGTAATCGGTAATAATAAAAATAAAGAAGAAATCTTCGAGAAGGAACAAGAATCACTAGAATACGCTAGAAAACCAGGACACGTAGACAGTCATTGTGACGTCAGAAAGGCATGTGAGTTACAAATCTATTTATAAATCCGAAAGAAAAAAGGTCTTTCTTTGAAAACAGTTTAGCAAATTTAGGACTACAAACAATTTATATTTACAGTTAAAAAAATGATCACTGCAAAATAAAACAACCGATCACCATAACTCTACATATAAAAAAACTATTTCTTAACGCAAATTTACGTATTCGTGACAATTTTAATCTCCGTATTGCAAAAAGTAAGGTCATCGACCATCCCACTTCTACCCCAAATATCTTGCACTTGAACCCAACACGGGTCTTTACCGATTTTTAAGCTGAAATATTTACTCTAGGTGCATTTTTCTTGTTGGTAGGCTTATTGTATTAAAGTGAGACCTGATTTATCCAGCTTACTTTGTTTCATCAAATACATGTCAATTTAGCGAAGTTTTCAGATCATCGTGATTAAAATGCAGTAGCACACTATGCTACAGTATAGACTCGAGAGATTTCGTTGTGTAATCAAAATTTCGCTGGAACATACAGTTCTACAAAATACTTCAGAAAATCATGAAAACACACGATAAAATAAACTGTATTCAAAACACATGAAAAAAACACGGTTGCTTATGAACTTTGTGCTTCTTTGTCGGACTGCGGGGTAAAATTCAACTAAAGTGAGCATATTTGTTTCTAAATGTGCATGTCTGAGTTGGATTTCTGCTGGACTCCTATTTAAAAAGTAGTACTTTTGGTTTTGAAACGAGAATTAACTATGCTAAAAAACACTACTTTTTATTACTTTTCTCACAACTACGCAGTGGGTTAAGCTCGCATAGCCAGGTAAAGCCGGCTTAACCGACTTTTGTAACCTCACATTACTGATCGGGACCTTGCAAAAACTTAACATAATTTTGGCTTAGTTTGCTTTTGCTTGCCTGTGTTTACGCCAGGACCAAGCAACATGCGTGAAAAAAGAGGCTTTAGGTCGTACTAATGGGCATACAATTACGAAAAACTCGTAAGTAGTTGGAAAAACTCCCGATATTTGCAGGTTACAACTAAAAATACCAATCAATCACTTGGGCACTCTCCCACAACTTTGAAATTAAAGTTACAAGCACATCATAAAATGAAAGAATGAAACTTTTCGAAATCTTTAGTTCATTCGTCAACTGAGAGCAAGTTCGCTCTTTTAGTATGCCTACGCTGCAAACTCGATGATACAGTCAAGCAATCTTATTAGGCATACGACACCAGTTTCCATCAAAAAGTATGGAATGTTTTAAGAAAAACAATGATTTATTATTTCACTCCTTGCTTAATATTACAAGTAAATTATCTGTTTGCTCCCAATTGGTATTCGCTTTTGAGACGCATTATTGATTCTAAGTGCCTCAACCTTAAATGCGTTACAAATTCAGTGGAAGAGCTACATTTTTGCAAAAAAAGATTATTGGGTATTGCTGGTTAGATTGTCTATTTGCTGACTGACCTAATTGTTACTTGGCTCAATATCATGGGCTTGACTGCGTTACCTTTATTTTGTGTTATGGGCAGGACAATTCAACACACTTACCATTAGAAATTCCCTTGGAAGTGTGCGACTAAGAAGACATAAGAAAGTCGGGACTAGAGACATCAATTATTCCAATGATTTGTTTGTTTCTTCACTGTTTATTATTTTCACGAGGAGAATAGCATCAAGTCGTAAAATATGCATACCGTCAAATAACCAATTTCTGTAATTGCAAAACAAAAGCCATCACGGTACCCATCCCATCTTTCAGTTTGTTCTCCTATACTTATTCCGTGGGATAGATAAAATTTGTTTCATGATTGAGAATTTCTAGAATATCTTTTAATTCCAAGTACTCGTACCAGTGTTAGAAAAGAGTCGCTAGAGTTTGGTCCCGAGTCGAGTCACGAGTCACTGATGTCGGGTCGACTCATTTCGTTTAAACAACTCGAGTCAAGTCGAATCGAGTCACGAGTTACTGATGTCCAGTCGACTCATTTCGTCTAGACGACTTGAGTCGGGTCGAGCTGTTACTACGACTCGAGTCTTTCCGATATTCATTGTCAGTGTTCAGTTTTCTATGATCTTTTTAATAATTGCAAGCGATTCTTTTGACATTGTATAGTAAATTAAAATGTTTGTTTTCTAAGTTAAGCTTATTTAAGCTCTCATCTTGGCTGTTTAAATCTCCCTTGTAATGCTATACCGGTGTTAGTAAAATAAGTACTCTCCTTTGCTAACTGCAGCTGGGTAAGAAGTCGAGCTTACAGATTTGTAGTTCAAAAATGAATTACAAAAAAGTTGCAATAAAGATCTTACAGGCTCGCGGTACAAATTGATAAAAATGATTTGCAACATTTTGACGCAATATCAAAGTTGCTAGCATGGGCGTACGCAGAAATTTTTAGGGGGGCGTTAAAATGATTTTTCGGCATATTTTCGCTTAGTGAGTTACGAAGGTACAATTATCCTTGGGGAGTCCAAAATTTACAAAATTTCACTCAAATATACACTATTTTACTGCTTTCTGTAACCACTTTTTTGTTATTTTGATTTGATTTTTGTTGACCATTGTCATTTCTACACCTTAAAAATTATTAAATCTTTACGTTTTTGCACGTTTAATTGATACGTTGCAGCTGCACAACAAGGTTTTCCAAAGCACTTCAACTAAATTTTATACCCTAAAGGATCCTTTTTGTAAGTCATATTGTTCCACCTTGCATTATTACCATATTACCTTGTATCTAATATACATATGGCAATCTTTTTGCAAAATGAGCTTATTAAAAACTGATTTGTTACCTCATTTCTCAACTGATTTTCAAACTTTTTGCAACAAATTAAAGGTTATTTTAGAGCGATTTCGATAGAGTACAATATGTACAATTTATTGGTTTTTATACTGAAAAAAGTAAACGTTAAGACCTGTAGTGTAACTTTTTACCTCTTCCGAAAGTGGTGAGTTCAGTAAAAACAGATAACTTTAATACAAAAACGTTATAATAAAGTACTAACAATTACTGTACTTTGAAACCTTAAGAAATTTGCTTTCTATTAATATATGACTGCAATTCCGTAGAGCTAAAGATTAGTTTATAATGGCTGATCAAAAATAGGTTGCTATACATTATGTTTTATTTTTAGTTGAACAATTATTATCCTACTTGTTCTAACAAACTTGCAATTGTTAGACAAAGTTAGTTCTTTGGTACATTTTGACTACTTTTCCTCAAAAGCATGGTTCTTTTGCATTATCTGTCGACGTTTTCAAATAGATCCAACAAAAACTGAAGTCTGTAAATGTTTATGAAATGTAGTCTATCGGTTAAAAACACACAAAGTTTTGGTGCCTGCACTTCACAAAACTACAATTTCTAGAAAAACTAAGTCCTTTAGTGCATTTTGGTTATTCTTTCTCAATAGCATGGATCTTTGGCATCATCAATCAAAATATTCGAAAAGATTCATTGAAATATGAAGTCTACAAGTTTTAATATGTAGCTTACACCAAGCAAAATACTTAGTGCTCACTCAAAAAAAAGACGAGGGGTAAAGATGGTCCTTTCTTATTGTTTGCAACAAAATGTAAGTGTCGAGCTACATATGATCTAAATATTGAAGCAATTTCCTTTGCAATTGGGCGTTTAATACTTTTAACCTTGACATTATTAATGGGGGACCCCGCTACTGCTATAATTCAACTGTGAGTGCATCATTTCGGGTTAGTTTGCCTTTTGCGTGGTGGCGTTTATGCCAGGGCCAAGGAACATGCACGCAGTCAGAGACGTTAGTTCATTTTAATTCGCCTACAGCAGAGGTTCCCAAACTTTTTGCTCCGCGGGCCTCTTCGTTGCGAACCTGCTGCTTCGCGGACCTCTTCTTTGCAAATCTGCTGCTTCTCGGTCCCCTTTTTCGCGAATCTTCTATTTTGCGAGCCTCGATCAATGTGACCTAACTATTGTCGTTCGATTCATTTCCGACAACAATAGATACAAAACGAATAAGAAGGATAGTTGAGCTGTCCTCCAAAAAGAAAAAAAAGGTCAGCACCTTCTTTGCATCGCTCTCGCACCACTTCATCGTCAGTGAGAGTTACTTGTCAAAATTGCGCCAGAGAAGATTTCCAGAATTTTTGCAACCTAGAATAAGCTTTGATTCATTGACTAACCGGGACGAAGCCACGGACCCCTGAGCAGTCGTCACGGACCCCCAGCGGACTCCAGTTTGGAAACCTACGGCCTACAGAAACGAAGAAGTGGTAAGTAGCGATCCTAATAATAATGGCTCAAAACGCGTTGTGAGATCATAATGTCGAATGCCATCGCAATACTTGCCACTATTTAGTGAAAACAGTAGCAGGGAGAAAAACTATCCACTATCATTTTGATACCAAACATAAATGGTAAAGCCCATTACTGATATTTGTAATTGCAAGGATATCGGTACAAAGCACTAATCTTCATTTAGAAGTAGGAAGGCCTGGATTAGGGGCAAAGTTAAATGTAATAAAATCCCAAATTTAAGAAAAGTTCAAAATTAAACAACAATAACATCAATCTGTAACACTGGCTTAAGAGGGAATGTTTTTGTTTGAAAAGAGCGTAATAGGCGCCTATTGTAATAGGTTATATGACTTAAAGGAAAGCCGCAGCCCCTTTTCATGCTATGGCCGAATTAAAGCAAATAGCACAGGAAAAAATCTTAATGTCACAAATATTTGTGCAAAAACGGGCCCGACAAATTGTCAAATAGGCCTACCACTAAATAGCTTATTTCTTTAATTGTCAAAACGACCACCATTTGAGTGACACCATCAATTTTGACTATGTTTCACCTCCCCCCTTATATTTTTAAAAATTACAAATTGCAATTTTGTGTCATCGTTCTTTTTTTGAATACTTTCAGTCTTGATTAATAGACCAACATAATCACCATTTTACATGTGCAGGAACAATTACTTATATTTACTAAATCATTTTGCTGTTGGTCTCGTAAATATTGGTACTGTGAAGCTGGCGCAGCTACATTAATTGATGCGTTTTGAATCGGTACGGGTGATATTATGCCTTGCCGGGGCAAAATTGCAACATACTCCGGAGAAAAATGTTTTTTATTGTGCTTGGTAATAGCTTTATAGAGCTACCGAAATCAAACTTGTAAATTTGGGAAAATCAACAACCTATTTAACTTCTATGAGCATATCTAAGCAAGGAAAAACGAAT
The DNA here is from genome assembly GCA_963675345.1 of Trididemnum clinides. Lineage (NCBI taxonomy): Eukaryota > Metazoa > Chordata > Ascidiacea > Aplousobranchia > Didemnidae > Trididemnum > Trididemnum clinides. Next base: position 43,966,080 of record OY776285.1, on the reverse strand, counting down.
ATGAATCATAGTGTGTAGCTAGCAGGGACTTGAAAAAGTTTGAGGTGAAATCAAAATTAACAATGTCACTGTGTTAAATCGCACCACATGGAAGATATTGGTATTTTGCGTTATGATAGCATTATAGAGCTACCGGGATCAAACCAAACATTTGGGAAAAACCAACGACTTGTTTAACTCCTTAGGGCACGTCAGGCAGGGAGAAAATAAGATGCTACACAATGCGTAGCCAGCGACTGTGTCAAATTGCACCACACAGTATCACATGCGTTGCCAGCTACTGTGTCAAATCGCACTACACGAAAGAAATTTTTGCTAGTTTACTTTAGAATAGCTTAAAATCAGAAATGTGATCCCTACTTCCAAACTACGGAAAACGCAAGGTTCCTTTGGGTTCGTTTCAACAATGAACACAGCACGTAGACCTAAGGCAGAGCTTCTCAAACTTTTTTGTTCTGCAATCCCATTTTAGAAAGAAATTTCTAAGTGACCCCTGGATGGGTAGCCTACACATTAATGATATTTAAGGAATAAACGTCCCATTACAGGCACTGGCGTGTATGGAAACAATTTTGTTTTGAGAGGGTAGCACGGAGCGAAGGATTAAGTAAGCTTAATCTTATTACTAAGAAATTATATAAATTACGTGAACTCAATCTCCTTTCGGAGGGCAAAGCATTAAACGAAGAAAACCTTGCGAAAGTAAGGATGTTGCATATTTTGGTCACAAAAAATTGTTCTTTTACAATTTTTGCTTTTGTCACATCCTTTGAGGACTATCTCTTTTGTTTCCCCACCATAATTGCACCACATATCACAAATCTCAAGTATTTTTTTCTAGGGTGAAATCATCCAAATGCACACAATTACGAAAGTAACTATACAGTAACAAAAAAATGCATAATAGAAAAAGTGAAGCAAACAAAAACTTAAAAAAAAAATAATTTTATAAAATTTAACAAGCACATCTAACGGGATGAATATCGCGCATGATGATTTATAAAAGAAATGAACTGATACGTCAGAACTGTTTGCTTTTAAAATAATGTTTTTAAATGTATATTGAAAAAAGTCAAGAATTGACGCTTATCTAGGTAACACAATTAGTTTTTGAATTCTCATGTAAAGTCCAAAGCAAGGGAACATGATACTCCTTCAAAATACGCTACTGTTACAGTAAACAACTTGCATATCTTACGCACTTTTTCATCGGTTTCCGTTTGGCTCAGCTTAAACATACCAACCTTTCCAAGCTACCAAATATTAGTAGTCGAAAGCTATGAAATCAGACATAAACATTTTTTTTTCCTTAACAGTGTTTGAACCACAAAAAATTAAGTTCAGCAGCATTTTTTCCACAATTTCTGTATTTTTACATGGCATGTTAAAACTTTTTTTACATTATATTTTTTGTAAAAATATATTGTTGCAAATTTTCTTATTTCGTCCTGATCTATTTTATCTTGATCATTTCCGTCTAGTTTCCCTTTCTCTGATTTCTAAAGTCAAATTTTATCAAATTAGAAAATTTTCTCAAATAAGGAAACTTCCTTCCTAGTTTAAGCTGTGTGTCAACAAGGTCGATATTGGTCAGTATGTTACAACTAAAAGGAAATGACAATGAATAACTTGTTTCAATTTTTTTGATTATTTTTACTTGAAAGCTCAGGCAGACATTGCAATAAACAACTGACAGATTAAAGATGGAGTTACCCCTAAATATACAACACAAAATTATTTTCCTGAAGGTCTACTTTTTAATTTTCTTGCGAGGGTTACAAAAGCTTTTACTTCTGATAAATACAACCAATTTGTTTAAATTTGTTTCGCGACCCATAGTTTGAGAAGCTCTGACCTATGGCAAAGCCAGGATCTTAAAATGAGATATTCAATTAGGAAAAGGAGCACAAAAAGTCGTGGAAATCTTATGTGCAGAAAACACATAAACTTTTGGTAATTCTTCATACAAGAGCCTGATAGGAGAAGCCGGCTTGGCTGGCTGAATCGACACTCTCGATCCCGACGTTACTGATGGGGGCTCTACGGGTGACGCCGTTGTATATACTATAAAGCAAGAATTTTTTCTTTTGCTGATGTGCTATCTGTTAAGGTATTTATGTCATTTATGTCCTTACTCTAGAGCATTGTGATAAAATCCCGAGTTGAAGAAAAAATCAACCTCAAACCATAACCATAACAATTTGTAAATCTGAATATAGAAAGAACAATAGCCGCTTTTGTCGCTATGCCGGAAATAACACGAATAGCGCAGCCAAATTAGGAGCTTTATACCACAAATATATCAATAAATTGGAAAGAGGCAGCACCACATCGGAAAATAGGCTTACCAATAAACAGTTTTTTTCTTTAATCGTGAAAGCAACCACCATTTTGTTGCTACAATCAGTTTTAATTATGTACAATCCCTTCTCCCTCACAAGTATTAACTGTGTGGCAAGATTCTTTGTGAGCATTGCCAGTCATGATTAAGAGAATATGACGATCACAATTTCATGTACAAGAATTGTGAAAGTGCATAAAATTCATTAACTTTTCGCTACTGCTCACACAAGAGCCCGATGGGCGAAGCCAGCGCAGCCGAAATTGTTGATCGAGGGCCCCTGCCGGGCGACACCGGCTAGTATTTTATAAAAGGGCCTAACGTTGACATCTGACACTTTCAAAATTAGCCTAGATATGTTTTTATGTATTTTATAAGATGGCTTTTCCACATAAGATACATCAAACTGATGAATTTTTTGCTTACAGATACATGCTTTTGAGTGGTGTGAGGGTGACGAAACTTATTTAAAAGTAAATCAAAAAACCAATTTGGAAAACCGTTCTCATAAAACTAAGATCTCAATTTTTTTATTTCAGTAGACCACTCGAGTCTTGAATCAGAGTGTTCGAGTCCCGAGTCGCCTCGATTTTTTTTACTCTGAATCGCGTCGACTAGAGTAGTGTCATTGACTTGAGTCTTCTCAACACTGACTCACACTAAGATCGGGATAAGAGGCATAGGAGCAATACTAACCGTGGGCTTAATAAGCGGGGACTACTGTATGTGACAAACAAAAAAAGTAACAAGCAAACCATTATCGCAAACGCTTTCAAGGCGAGATAATTTTTTGCCGCCATTTAAGAAAAATTTCTTGGTCTTAAAAGTATATATCTTATAAATAAGCTATTCCGAAACCAAAAAAATCTGAGTGAGCCCTGGTCCCATAAGATAACCTGGTGGAGATAATAAAATAAAAGGAATGCCAAATAAACCCGATTGTCCTTGACAGAGAGAGCACCAATCGTTCTTGATTTAAACTTTATTTAATAGAATCTATTAAATCCAGATCTAAGGGCAGGGTGCTCTATCTTATTCCTAGAATCGAACGCTGTTTCTCAACTTTGATCACTTTACGCATTCTTGGGTGTCATCTTCAAGATGCTTCATTTCTTTCAAAGAAACACGTTTGGATGCTCCTATCGCTTTCTCCTTTTTTACATCCATTTTTTCCATCGACTATCCTCTAAGCATCATTTTTTTCTCGCATTGAGGTTGAAGACTTGTTATAGATGACTTTTTGGGCTTTAAATAAATTTTTTCTTTGGCAGATGATGTCAAATCCCGCTGGCCATAAATTCACGGACACCTGAATCTTTGACCAAACTTTTAGGGCACGTGAAGAAGCGAGTGTAAAAAGTATTATTCGGCTGAACGAAGAAAACTTATTAAGTCTTAGGTCAACTTGTCCTGTGTTCAGATCTAACGTCATTTGAAGTGTCCACATATTAGGTATACACTATACGGTGCTGAATAAATTATCGCCCCATCATCAATTCTGCTGGAGGGAAAATCAAAGTGCAACTTTAAAAGCATTAATTGCTACCTTATAGCCATACTATATAGCGTTCACAGGTGATACATTGTGAACTAAAAATGTACTCGACGTCAGAAGAGAGAAATAAAAATAGTAAACACCTGACCATTTCAGATGTGATTTGATGCTTGCAGCAAATATTTTAAAAGCGAAATCGCTTTAATCAAAGTGTTGGCTTGATGTAACATTGATTGATTTTTAAAGAAAAACTCAATATTTCGTACTAGACGATTTGGCTTAGCAAGACTCATCTAAAGATAAATTGCCAAATAGTTTGCATTTTTCAATTTTTTTGTGCGCATTGTAATTTTTCTATTTGCAAATGCAATATAAAAAAGCATGGTTCCGGTACTACAAAAATGAAGTTAAAATTTAAAACAATTCATAAATTGTATACACTTCTAATATTTTTGATCTTCAAAAAAGAGCTCCTATTCTTCCTCTCCCTCTTGACCTTCAGGTTGAGGGTTTTCAGCTTCAGTACAATCTTCTGGTTTATTTTCAGGTTCTTTCTGTTCATTTTGTTCTCCAGCATCTGTTGCTGACTTTACACTAGCCGCAGATGCAGTTTTACCAGCAGCACTTTGTGCAATTGAGATTCGGGACTTATTGATACTTGCTTCAGATACTACTTTACTCGCAGCACTCTTACTTATACTAGCTCCAGAGGCAGCTTTGCTTGCAGCACTCTTGTTTATGCTCACTCTAGAGGCAGCTTTACTTGCATTACTCACTTGAACCGAAGCTTGAGATCTGTTAATACTTGCTCCAGATGGGACTTTACCAGCGTTTCCTTGAACATTTGAAGCTTGGGACTTGATACTAGCGCCCGAGGCTACTTTACTTGCTGCACTTTGTGCAACGGAAACTTGTGATTTATTGATGCTTCTCCCAGATGGAGTTTTACTTGCAGCACTTTGCGAAACAGAAGCTTGTAACTTGAAACTATCTGCATGAGAAGTAGTTCTTTTAGCATCACTTGGTGCAAGCGATGCTACAGAAAGATTCATAGATCTACTTTGTGACGCTGCTTGAGCTTTTACCGAATCCGACGAAGCAATGACTGAAGTTGCCCTGGATTGATGATGAGATATATTGCTGACGACGGTTGCTGCGGAGACGGTTGACAAAAACTCCTTAGGTTGAGGATCGTATTTGTTTACCTTTAACAAGAAATCGATTAGCAACTACAAAAATGTGCTGTATATGCATAGTCGATTTTACGTTCTTTTGTCCGGCGTTTCCGCAGGCTTAGACGGGTTGATTCAATGTATGTTTACTACTAAACAGTCGCTCCAAGGCAGACTAGTCATATAGAATTTTAGCGCAAACAAAACTTTTGCTCAAGCTTCTGCAACAGCTTACAACCGACAGAAATTTATGGTTAACAGGTAGTCTTAAACATAAGCTGAAGTATTTACACAATGTTTTTAATAATTGTCGTTTTTGATAAGTTGACGCTCGAAAAAGAGCGTTTAACTAAATTAGAGGCCAAGAAACTTTTTTGGATATTTTTCAAACATGATTTCAAGAAAAATAAAATTGCTTATGAACCAAAACAAATTGTACCGAAAATGATCAACTAGAAAAATACATTATAAAGACTGTTTTCTAAAAGAAAATTGTTTATTTTTCATATTTCACATTCAGATGAATTAAACATTACCGTGAATGGCATTGCATAACATAGGAAGAAAGAAATAACTAAATATTCTTGTGATTACATTTGATTTTTAAATTACACACATACTTCAATTTTACCTCATTTTGGGCAATTTGTTCAAGTTTCCCGACCTCTGAACTAAATGATATGTCAAGCTAATTTTATCAATAGATAATTTTTATTGAAATGTTGTTCGTTCAAATGAACCGTTCCTTTTTTGTATTACGAAGAGTCAGTTGCGTTAGTTTGGCCAAGCGGTAGAGTGTTCCAAAAAAGATTTACCCGGCAAATTCTTTTTGCTTCACCAACTGAAAAAAGCTGTTTCGCCACCCAAGAGCAAGATGGACTAGTTGCACAAGCTTGGTCTTGGTCAAGGCTCGGAATTGAACCAGTTGAGTAAACTTGAGTTGCCGGCAATCGAGAAGTTTAGAGAGAATTCCTAAGGCAGCTTCCCCCGCGACCCTCCAAAAAGAAAGAGCGGTTTAACTGATTCGCTACCGGTAGTAATGTAGGTCTGGACACAGGATCAAAATAGGGTCACATAAATTATTGTGGTGCTAACTTAATCATTAAAACAAGCGTGAGACAAAACCTCGACAAATTTTGAAACTGACGCTCAAGAAGGTTCGTTTCGTTATTGACTTGAATTCTACCAACGAAACTACTGGTATAATTAAAATCTAAAGACAAACGTAGCAATTGTTCTGACCAAGTCCTTGCGCCGATATATCGGCGGATTGTCTTGGGCATAAGAGAGCCGCGCCGAATATTCGGCGCAAAGTAGCGAATCAGTTAAGAAGGTGTACGACAATTTTGTTAGCCTAAGTAGAGTAAGCAGTACAAGGTAATCTTACAACTTCCAAGGTTTTTTCCATTATTTCAGAAGCTATTCCACTCTTAGACAGATGTTCTATTTTGTCTCTCGCTTCCATGAAAAGAGTAGGTGAGCGACGGCCTTGATTTATTTCTTCAGTAATCTGCTGGAGATCTCTGAGCTAAAAAGTAATTTTTCTTAACAACGGCTAAGTATTTTCTTAATAAAGGCTTTTTCTTAATAAAGGCTAAGTATGAACAAAATTGAATCCCAAAAAAGGTATTAGTCTCAATGATGCTCAAGTTATGCGGCTCACCATTAGAAAAAGTATCAGAAACAGCTGACACTTCAGCGATAAAGCGATGCTTGATTAAACTTCTTTACTATATATAAACAAAGCGTTTGTAGCTATTTGATTTACTATTTGTATTTTTTCTGCTAGTTGTTCTAAAACTTGTTGCGCTTCTTCAAGCTGCTCCTTTTCTACTATCTCGTCATCCTCATATTGTTGTATTTCGTCGATAAGATCTTTTAATTGATGCCAAAGGTTTTCGTTGGCATGAGGCTTGACAGCTTCTTGAGTAAGATGATGCAAATTTTCTTTCAATGTATTGATGTGAGCATCGGACTAAAAGAATAAAAACTAAAAAGAGTAATTTGAATCATATTTTTACCGACCATTTATCCGAACTTTAGCCCTACGATTTAGTAAAACTTTGATGATTTAAAATTTTGTCGACGATCATGTGTTCAGCGTTCTTGTGATCTAAGATTTAAATAATATAACCCAAACTTTCAACTCCTACCGGTACCGCTGAATTTACATACGTAAAATTATGACTGACTACATTTTGCAGTCATTTTTCAAAAAGTGTAATTTCATAAAAATTTTGAAGTTGATAATTTGTAATGTTCTTCTAAGAGATTCATATTCTTGGACTGTAGCTCGGAGATTAGTGACCGGAAAAACAAGAATACCTACATCAGCAGCGACATTTCTGAAAGTATGCCTTTGGTTGGGTGCACTCAAATGAGCTTGCACTGCTGGCTCAGCTAAAGCGAAGCTGAGTTCCTATGGAAACTACTTCTTGTTGTTTTTAGGCTGACCACTTTTTTGCATCAAAACAAAAGTATTGTCAAGGGCAGCGTTGATCATGTTGAACAAAAAGAGGAGTGGCTAACACACTGTCTTTCGGGGTCAAGAAAACTCGTCTAAATTTTGATCGAACATATTGACTTTACTTTTTGCTCATTATAATTCAAAAGCAATACTAGTTTTCTTGTTTGGTCGTTGGATGCAGTTGTATTTGTATGACTGGAACTCAATGATACCACCCGACTCTTTTTCTTTTGGCTTGGTATAACACCAAATATATTCCATCACCGTGGTTAAAAATGAAGTTGTTGCTGTTGTTGCATAATTTTGTTTTCTCATCAACTTATGCACTTTACGAAAATGACGCCTCATAGCACCTAACTGTGTTAAGTTTTCTTTGGCCAGAGATCTAGATAAAGTGTAGCTGGTAAAATAGTTGTCTGTAGCTAGATCTCTATCAGTTCCATGTTGTAGAAACTTCATCACTGCATATTTTGCTAAGTTGCAGTAAACAAAATTTCCTTCTTTCGGCCACATGTAGTCCTGTTGAGGCGTAAGCGCGCCTTGATTTATAAACCTAACATTTCTTAAGATCATTTTGTTTGTTTGTGATTACCCCTCCTCTTCCTCGGGATGGAGGTACGGCATGAATGGCAATTCAGATTCACGTCATGAACCTAATTGAATTAGGCAAGGGGAAAGATGGCAGCCCATTTCGAACCAGTCTTGAGTGACTGGTAGCCCCACCAGCAGCAAGGCGGACTGCCAGCGGTGGGTACTCACGAGTTGTCTTTCACGACATGCTGAGTTAGCAACTTCACAATTGTAAACTGGTAAAGTACGGGTGGGCCACCTGTCTGCCACATAAAGGTGGAAGCTTCCCGTTAAGTGCCTTGCCCAAGGACACAACAAGCAAGCTTGCCGGCTTGTTCTCCACACTATTCTTTTTTTTATGCTAAGCGCCCAGCAGGGAAGCTGTGAATACCATTTTTTAAAGTCTTTTGGTATGACTCGACTTAGGGAACGAACTCCAGGTCTACTGACTGCGATGCGGACGCTTTCACCACCACACCATCGCGCCGGTGAGATCATTCCACAATAGCCTTCCAACTGCACAACAACAGTGATTTTTTTTCCAGGGATGGACACCTGCAGTATATTTAGCAGAAAAATATTTCGTATTTTAGACACAGCAGCGAACTTATCGTGCCTTTTTCTTTCTTCGCGTGTGTACCAGTGGTGAAAGCGTTAGCACCCGAGGAAAAATTCGAAGCCACCTCATGACATTACCGCACGACAGAATCACTTACTTTCAAAGACTTCGCACGTGGCTAAAGTTATCTCTGTTACTGCCAGCTCTCAAAATTTTGGTTAAACTGGATTTTGGTTCGTCCGCGGAAAAGGTGATTGTATTAATTTTACATGATTGTGAAAGTGTTAGCTGGACTTCTTTTACTTTTCCATTAGTAAACATAAGACTTGTTCTTGAAATTTCTTCACTTTGAAAACATTCAAAGCTTTGTTTCTCGCTCAGTGGACTAGCAACAGCCTTAGCAGTCTCTGTGACTACATTCCTCGGGATACTTCAGCTGGAAATTGCTTATGCTGAGCAAGCAATGCCACCTATAATTGTTATTTAATTGTCACGACCTTCGTCTCATTCTCTGGCGGTGTCTTCTATAATGACTTCATTATCCTCATCGTCGCTGGAATCTTTGCCTTCTTCTTCCGCAAATGTATCGATGTCACCTTCATTACCCACAACAGCGGGTCCATCGTCTTTTTGTTCTTTGTTTTCTTCTTTCTCAAGCTGGTCGTGTTTACTTCCACTTTTATTGTCATGACATGTTTTATCTTCTTTTATTAAAAAGTAGGTACAAGCTTTGAGAAAAGTCATTTGTCGGCTCATGGCTTTAGCTGTCAGCTATAGGTGAGAGCATAAAATAACTCTTGTGCCTATTGCAAAGCCTTTACTTTATAAATCAAGACACACAAAAAAGGAAAGGTCAAAAATCATGCCTCATGCATATTCCTACACCGCAGGAATATCTGAATTCTTGGTGCTACTATAGCGTGAAGTCTACCACACTATAGCGTGAGATCTACCTCCGGTTACTACTATTGCGTGAGGTCTACCACTGAGTTATTTATCCCCTCATTCCTATATAGCTACACTATAGTTACACACTTACTACCATAGCTATAATAATTCCAAACACCACACATACATTCCACACACAAAGGTAAATTTATTCTAACGATACACACTTCGTACATCTTCTAAGAATGACACAACTAAATCATTGGTTAGGGTTGGGGCAGTGGACTAACTAACCCTAACTCTAACCCTAACCCTAACCCTAGCCGAAGCCTCACACGGTTTGCACCTCGGTAGATGCGAGTCAAGCGGTAGACCTCACCTTGCACCTCGGTAGGTGACTTATGTCGGTAGACCTCACGCTATAGTAGCACCGAATTCTTTTTATAAATAGCCTACATACATATAATACTACGTACTCCGTAACCTGACTGGTATGATTTGGAACCATATACTGCCTTTAGTGCTTCACCTTGTAGCTGAAGCCTACAGGTGACACTAATTTATTTCAACAGAGCAATTAAAGAAGTAACACGTGGTCTTTTGCATGACTACTAAAGAGCACTAAAAATGCTAATCTACAAAGTATTTTCAACGGCCGGTTTAGTAACCTGGTTTTGCAGATTCTGCCAAGATTAGCGATGTGACGCGACACAGTTGGTGTTTCATTAAGGCTTTTCTGTTAAAAACTGCGAGGTGGAAGCCTTAGCTCAAATAAAAGGAACTTAGTCCTTATGCAACTAAATGAAGCTAACTCAATGCTCTGTATTGAAAAGTCCAACGAAAACAAATATGACAATATTTTGTAGTTAGCCGCCCTTTTACGTTTCTTTTTTGATTTACTCAAAAAGTAGGTGCTGCAGCTAAGTTTTATTAACCCTTCATATACAAGGCATCAAACCTTTCATCAAAGTTGGAGGGCAACCAAATCGAAAATAGTTTCTATAAATTATCGGGATTTGAATACTGCATTACTACAAAATATAGTAGATCGTTTCTTGGAAGATTAAATCATTCGTGCAGTTTTTTTAATTTAGTTAGATATTAATTACTAATATTTGTGCTATTGTTGCATTTAGGTACAGATCAAGCTGCGTTTACCAACTTTCTTATATATTTAAAAATAGTGGTGTGTCTGGTACTTGTGAGTCTTGCTAAATCGTAATTGGAGTATATCACAAACAACGTTTTTTTAACCTCTTTTATTCGTGCATATAGACTAGAATTTGAAGAATAACAAAACTTACCACAGAGTCTTCCAATGGTTCCACTTGCTCTTGTTTTCGTTTTTTTCTGAATATTGCAAAGAAGAGCATACCAGCAAGTGCCATTACTGCAGCAATTACTCCAAGAGCAATAGGCCACGAAAATTGGGAGCCACTTTGGTAGTCAATCGATCCTTGCTACAAATTAAGTTAAAAAAATTAAATGCAAGTAGATTTGTAAAAAATTGTAATTTTTAAAGGCAAAGTACATGTATTCTTTACTTGCTGGTAGACAAAATCGAGCCAATATTGTTTTATAAACCACAAGATCAAAAGGCAGAAATGACTCTACTTCTGAGGCTAAATGGAGCCGATTTTACTGTTTTACTCGGAAAGCCCGAGATTTTTATAACACTTGGAACTGCTTTTTCAGTTCCGTATTTTTGTGCTACTGCTTACCGAAAACGTGCGCGAGATCTCTTTGTGCGCAAAATGTATGCAAGTGTGAAAGCATACAAAACCAAACTGAACTTGTTTTCAAGACAAGTGTCAAAGAATTTTCCTTATTTTCCGTCACTGGCCACAATGGTATAGGTCCTCAGCATGTACTTAAATGCAGCAAATATTTAGACATAAAATAGCTCTTAAAATTCTGCCTTCGACTCTTAAATATTTAAATATTCAGGATTCACTTGAGATTGTCATTATGCCCTCTTACACAAGATTTATCAAAAGCGTTGACAGTGATGCAATAGGAGCAGATGAATTTTCAATGGAACTTCGTTTTAAATGAAAATATGCTTTACTAAGTGAAACCAAATTTTTAAAACTGCAAAAGACGGAACAAAGAAAGTTGTGTTGTTTGTCTTTAAGTAAACATGTGAGCACACATTTAGTGTGATAAACAACAACAAAGATCGTCGCAGGGCTCAGTTTACCGATAAACTACTCAAATTTGTTCTGAGATTGCCACAACAACACTTAATTCCAATTCTTATGAATTGGTAAAGGAAACTACTTAATCGTCATGTTAATTGTAAAATAAAATTAGATTTTAAAGGCAAATTTATTTGTCATTTGCTTGATTAGCGCCTTGACATCGTGCCAATGAATTGTGATTTCGCGCTCATCCGACTTTTTGATTGGTTGGTTGGTTTACCCCTCCTCTTCCTGGGGATGGAGGTACGGCACGAACGAAAATCCAGGTTTACGCCATCAACCTAATTGAATTAGGCCAGGGGGAAAGCGGCAGCCCATTTCGAACCAGTCATAACAGCAAAATACAGACTGGTAGCCTCACCACCAACAAGGTGAACTGCCATTGGTGGGTACCCAAGAGTCGCCTCTTACGACATGCTGGGTGAGCAGCTTCACAATTTTAACCCAGTGAAGCACAAGTACTCATCCGGATCGGCTATAGAATTTGACAAAATTTTGGCTTGTACCTTTAAACATTTGTCCTCTGGTCCAGTGTCTCTAAGAAAAACCATTGGAAAAGTAAAGAAGAAAATGTAAGTTAAAGCAGATAAGCAATTTCATAACATACCTCCTCTTGAAATTCTCTATAAGCAGCACGCGAATTTGCCAAAGCGGCTTCTGATACATTATATCTATCAGCTTCCTCTAACATACTGCCGAGCTTGTTGAAACATTCTGTTCTGTTAGTATCAGTCAAATTTTTGCATTCTTCAGTCAACTCATTTATTTCAGCAACCATCTGTAAAAAGTACTCAATATTTTTTATTTTTGTTGTTTACTCAGGAAAAGAGACCAGAACAATATTCGTACTGGTGATATTAGAAGTTGCAAATTGCTTTTAAACTCATCAAGCCCTAATGCTTGCTGGCATTGCACGTAGAAATACAATAAAGGTTCTTTGTTTATATCACGGCGAACCTCCAGCAATTTTTAAAACAAGGAAAGTTAAAAAAATAGTTTGCAGTCTGCATAATGTCGGATCCCCCCAAAAATTTGCGAAATAAGAAAAGTGAAAAAAATTTTGCTCTTAGAAATTTCAGATGCAGCTTTGTAGAATGCCTCAACAAGGGCTTTGTTTGTTGTACGAAATAGCTTTGGAAATGAAAATTGTGCTGCTTTAATCAGCGGTTCGTGACCTTTAAAACCTCAACGAACTTCCGCTATTCTCCAAACTTTTGACGAACCCCTCAATTTGCAGGGCAAAAATGGTTCTAGAAGGCATACGACAAATACAAAACCACGACAACATAAATATTGAAACGAAGTCAATCGACACTTTTATTATGCTTTACAGAGTCAGTTGCTAGGAACGTTGAGAGGCTGACCAGGCCCGGTGCTAAATTATTTTGAGATCAGAACGATGTCAACTATTTTTTAGAAGTCACTCAAATTTTCACCAACATGTAAACGTTGGGATGAAAGCAAAAACGCGGTTTAAATTTTTGATCGTGATGCAGCAATTGCAAAAAATCCCGAAAAATCTAAAGCAGTTGTTCTCAACCGGTAGGTCGTAGTTCTTTAGTGGCTCACGTAGTCTACACCAGGCAGATCACGGCTTGCTATTTCGATATTAACTATAAGGAAAACTAATTTTTGAAAATTGTAGTAATACATTGCTTACTTAAAAAAGTTGCCAATTTGCTTTGATGATGTTGGCCGTTCTGGCCGACAAAGCGTTAGCCTAAATAAAGGCACCACTAAAAGAAGTTGGATGGTAATTATTACTCACCGTTGGAAAAAATGCTAGAATATTATCTAATACGAAAAACATCATCGAAATTGGAAAAAACATGTAATTCGGCCACAGACTTCTATTTAGTTTGAAAATGGGCCATGCATGCCTAATAAGGTTTAGAAACAATGCTCTAAATTAATCCGGAGCTCCCTAAAAACTTTAAGATACAAGTTTGTAGGCAGGATTGCCGGAAGGGTTTATAGAGTAAAAGGGGCCAGGTACTAAAAATGCACTTTTTAGGTGATAGGAAAAGTATATGAGATTAACTAAAAGAACAAATAGGCTTGTGACAAAAAGCGTGGGCCAATGAGCGGAGGGATACATGAGTACTATACAATGGACAATATGCTTGAACGCATAGCCGTATAAATAATAAGAAAAGAATAAAAGTTGAACATGAAAAAGTGTTATCGCATTTAAAACATATAACTAGCTGTTCAACGCGTCATTTCCCACGGCCATTAGGCTACAGTTAATATGTTGCGATTCGCATATTCACCAAAATTCACAAAATTTAAAACAAAATAGATTTAAAAATTATTTTGTGGTGAAAAGTATTTTTGCTTCTTGTTTTAGCATTCTTGTCTGAAGGTACCCTTAGGACCGTGGTCCTTCTGAAAAGTTTATGTTCGCGATGAGAACCGACTGTAATCTTAACCCTGACGCTTCAACATGGGACATCGCAAACATGTATCTTTTAGAACTTTCGCTTAGACCTCTCTCTTAACGCCATTGGTCAATGCAGCAGTTGTTGCTGCTTTTTTATTGACAATTCTTGAGGTATATTTTCTAATTTTTTTAATTCAGAGAACCTTGCCAAACCCAAAAAACAGCTTTGTGAAAATCCGCAAGTTTGATCGACACCAGGTTAAAAAATCACTGTATTAAACAGATCTCATTATATAGGATGAAGCTAACATTCTTCTTCGCGGATGTTTTGAATAAAGATGGCGCTTGAGTTTGCTGGTTTCATTGCTTAGATTCCTAAACAGCATTACCAACAGCATAATATAAAAAGTTCAGTAATGTCATGCAAATTAAAGTAAAAAATATTGTATTTTGAGGATCAAAATTTTTTGTTAGCATTCATTCTTCTGTTTTACCGACTAAAGACAGCTCACGCTCAAAGACTTATACTTTAAATGTTGCAACATGCAGTAAGAAGAAATTATTACGAGTAACGCAGACGGGTAAAACAAAAAAAGACCAATCATTAGAAAGGAATATCGGCTAATACCAAAATACTTTCTCAATCGATGAAATCGTAACAAAAAAAAATTCGTTTGAAACCCAAAATCTCAAGAATGCTTCGCGGTTCCATTCAAACTTCCTCAAGCACCCCAGTTTGGAAACCATTGGTCTATACAACAATATTGGAATAAGATATTAATTGCAGGTACAAAAATGGTCTTGGTAAACTTGTGCAAAGCTTTTGCTTGAGCGCCAATGACAGCTACCCGTTTAAACGATTGGCGCTCATTGCACTGTTTTTAATGATTTTCATTCTTCACATCATCACTCCTATTGATGAGCTCCAAGCAGGTGGAATACAACCATTAACGTCTTAGGTATCTAGTTTTTATACACTCGAAAAAGGAATTAAATCCCGGTCTAGAAAGTGCAAAGCGGAGCTCTAACCACTCCGTTACCTCGATGTGGTAAGCTGATCATGTATTAACTCATCAACAAAACAACCTAGTCAGATCGTGGCAATAAATTTAGTAAAATTCAAGCACGAGAAATTTCAATATCAGCAAATAGGTTTGTTGATGTTTCAAGCCAAATTCTTTTGAAGTTTCTTCTAACTCGAGAATGGCTGTTTAAATAATAATGCAAGTTTTGTCAGAATAAACTACAGAATTTTAGTCAAAATAGAAAGTTTATTGTAACAATTACAGCCGCTGATCGAAGCCTTCGATATAGTTCACGGTATTTCCTTAGTCTATCTTCTGAAACGCTGATATTTTCGGCTTCAACGAATGTAGAATTAAAGTTAGCGATGCACAATTCCTCAGCTACAGTACCATTTTCACATGAGTCAAATAGATCTTCCAAGTCTTCGACAATCTTGAAAAAACAGATAAATGCAATAATTCATACTTGACTGCTGCACTGTTCAAACTAATTTTTCCTTGTGGATTCTATGTCAGTAAAGTAGGCCCACAACAGCTCATAAAAGCTTTCGGACGAATAAGTATCCTATTAAGTTCTTTTATTGCAGTGTCTAATATCAACTGAATTGTATAAAACGTAAGTTCGGAGGGTAGCATGAGATTTCTACATACTGTTAAGAAGTAGCAACACTAATTAGTTTTTTAGCATCGGATAAAAACAGGTTAAATTTCAAATCTTGCCATTACAGCGGCGTAATTTGTGAACCGGTACGTAAATCTATTAGCTAATGATCATATTACACGACAGAATTGTACAAACCAGATCTTGTTGAAGACCTAACAAAACATCAGCAGCATTTTTAAGTTTGTCCTCAGTTATTGACAAGCGTCTAGCAGCATCCAGTTTGACGGTTAGTTTGTGAACGCATAAAGTTTTATTGGTTGTGCCATTGCATCTTTTTGCGAGATATTCAAGATCATCTAAGATCTAAAAACAGAAATAGTCGAAGACTAGCTCAGCATATGGAAGACTATTGATAAATTTTGAACTAAATTATCCATAATTGTTGAAACAGAAGTCAAAATAATGCTGATGCATGGAGTCTCTATTTTTCCAAGAAGACAGGAGGAGGGAGAAAAAAACTGTGAATATCTACAATTTTTTCTTTGCCAACGAAGTAAAAAAACAAATAGAATATAATTTTTTCTTTAAGCTAGATCCTTTTTTTTGGCCTATGCAGATAAGGTTATACTCTGTTTTCTAGTCTTTGGTTGGCCACAGCGAAGGATTGCCTGCTTGTCCCGGTCACCTGTCAATCACACAAAGATGGATGTATATGTTAAGTATCTTATCTAGGGACAAACCGAGCAAACTTTCCGATTTCTTTTCTGCAATGTTCCATTGTGTTGAGCGTCACACTAGAAAACTGTTAGTACCATTTTTAAAGTCTTTGGTATAACTCGACTAGAGAATTGAACCAAATTTACCAAGAAAATAAGTTTTCTTCAAACTTTACAAAAATGTCGTCTGGTAGCACCATTTGTTGGTGAATAGATGTAGACACATCCTTGAGAAAGTACATAGAGGTCATGTTGTCAAAATTTCTTGTCCCAATCATTGATCACTATTTTACGCCATTTTCAAGTAAAGCAGCAATAATTTTTCCTGGACTGCAGGATAATTTTTTACTGTTTTCCTTTGAGCTTAAATTTTATTTGGCTTTAATTTATATGCAAATCCATCAAATCAATTTTAAGTTGTACGCAAAGATATTTTATGCAACTTAGGATGACAAATTTACTCAAAATTTGTTATTTGTTTAAACTTACTATTTAAAGCTATCACAAAATTTCATAAAATGATGCCTTTTTCCCCTGATGATTTTTATGGCTGGTTACGCTTTTATTGATAGATCTTATTAATCTTTTTACCCTAAATTTATTGGCTCAAAGTAGCTTACTTTACAAGGTTTAATACATGCAAAATATTTTGTAGTTTTAGAAATCTCTACCTTCTGTTCTTCAGTTCTTTCGTCGTTTTCAAAAGTAACTTCAATGACAACATCTTTACTAGCCACAATTGATATAGATAAGTCCACTTCGTCACTGGCAATATTAGGAAATCTTTCCAACAATTTGGTTGAATTTATAACCACACGGCCACCGCCCTGTTTAACGGTAATTTAATGGTTAATACAAATACATTGGCTGAATTTCGTCAACTTATAATTACGTATTTATTTGATTAAAAGCTGTCGTTAATTTGAAAGCGCCCTCGATTAAACGCTGTCCAAACTATAAATAAAAAAATTGTGCTACTGTACAGGGCGTTCCAAAAGTGTTTGTCAATTACCAGGTACTCGTTTAAGAACTAAAACGGTGGAGACGAAATTGCTAACACGCAAAAGCTAAAATCGTCAAGTTTTCTTCTGATAATTCTTTTTTTTGTTTTTTTTCCAGATCCAGCAACGCCGATCACCAAACAACAAAAGTCTTTTTGTGTTGTAAAGTTTGATAAAACCGAGTCGTGAACACGTGTTCAACAACGATTTTGCATAAAGTTTGCAAAGCAGCCACCAGACTGACGTTTCGTTTTGAATTGGCACGCAAAATTCAAAAAAGGGGTGTTTGTGTCCGGCTAACAAAACGGACCGCCCCTCAGCTTCACATTATACGGTTGAAAAATTTCGAAATACCTTGCAACGGAGCCCCAGAAACCAATTGAAAGAGCCAGTAGAGAACATTATGATATATAAGCGCACTTTGATATCCTAAATAGTTATTTATATATTCAATTTCGTAATGTGACAAAAACCTTGGAAAAACCTGATGATTTTAGCTTTTACCACATGGCGACCCACCGCCTTCAAGCACAAATTGATGGCTCTGTCAAGTTGCACGAAGTTTAGCAAGATGAAGTGTCCAGCATTAAAAGAGACGCTTCACTAGCAGCCACAAAGCTGTGTGGAGAATTCCTGGTTTTTTTACTCATGATCGCCCATCGATCATACAATTGGCAGTTCATTTTGCAAATAAGCAGAATACGTAATATTGACCAGCGCAAGCAAGTGCAATCGCACAGCAAGCATCTAAACACCCTATGCTCGCGATATCTTTCCATTTTTGGGCAAATAATCTTTTTTGCTTAAACAACCTTCTACATCAGGCACCCACGTTATAGACTTAGAAAAAATCATAGCCAAAATGGTCCAGAAGAAAAATTGGAAAACAAGTGGAGGAGTTTCCAAGTATCAAAGCTCTCCAGACTTTAGGAAGAGTCTATTGTCCGCATACAAAGGCTGAGGAGCGCTTTTTTTTCTAAGAATGCTGCTTTGTGAAGTTAGAGGTTGCTCACAGTGAATGGTTTGATTTGCGCCTCATATTGAGAAGCACGCAACCGCACAGAATGCTTGAGAGCGATGAATATTGGCGTGAAACGCTTGAAGACGCAGCTGTTCAACTATCACCATCAAAACCGCGTATGTTATTGGCTATCATGCTACATTGTTGTAATCCTTCTGACCCATTTGCACTTTGGGAGGAATTCAAGCACCTACTTGCAGAGGACAAATTGAATCACTACAGGCCACGTCTTGGATATACTGTATGTCGATTAACGCCGATGATGAAATCTATGACCAAACTGTTAACAATCTTGAAAACAAAGTGTATTCTGTTGGTGCCAATCTTTACGTGGTTGTGATCTTCCTGATAAAAACAGAAAAGTCCACGATCAGCTTTCAAATATTCATTTAGAGCGTCATCACAATGGGCAATATCTGCGAGATATGATTGCCGATAACATGACAAAACCAAATAAAGATTAAAGGTTTGTGTATCAAACTACCGCAAACGATATAGACCATCAAAAAAACTGTTTTAGTTTTTGGACGCACCTGGTGGCACTGGAAAAATATTTCTTACAAATCTGCTTATTGTCACAGTTAGAAAATATGGTGACATAGCTGTTGTTGTAGCTAATGCCGCAACACTTGTGACTGGCGCTTGCACAGCACATTCGGCTTTGAAACTGCCATTACATCTGTATGCCACCAGCTGACATGATCCTTCCACACGGCAAAAATTTTACAGGCATGCCGTCTTATAATGCAGAGTGAGTGCACAATTTCTCACAAAAATTTCTTAGCAGCTGTAGATAAGACCTTGCAGGACATCGGAAGCAGAGCTGTTGCAATGGGAGGAGTGACTTTTTCTATGTCTGGTGATTTTTACTTCCATTATTCTACGTGGTTCTCAAGCTCATTTAGTGAAAGCTTGCGTTAAATCTTCATACCGGTGTGCCAGGGAGGCACTGTGCCGTGGCCCCCCTTTTTGGTCTCAGATAAAATTATGCACAAAACAATGGCCCGAAAATTTTCTCCTAGTGTTGTGCTTTATGCCTGAGGTTAACACATGGGTTTTAAACTTTTTATAGTTTTCTTGATTCTTCTTTTCTTCTTTTTCTTTCGGCTTATTCCCGATTAGAGGTCGCCACAGTAGATAACTGCATTTTTATGACATGGCATTTGTTTTTACGGTCGGATGCCCTTCCTGCCACCAACCCTCTCTTCAGAGGGAAAACTGGGCCACCATCAGCAGAAATCACACGAAGAAGTTCTTTTGTGCAAGAATCAAGCAGCAATAACCTATTGGTGTCTGACGAGGGGTGCAAGAGTACTGTACAGCATCAATAGCAATATTGCTCAAAAACAAGTAACTTGCCACGAGTGAAAGCGAGTTTTGTGCGTTCTGGAAAAGTTTTTGAAATATTGCCGAGAATAGAGCATGTCTCTAATTTTCAGCAAGTTATTTACCAAATCATCTTGACGAGCCTGGATTCACAGTTGACGATTTAAATTTTCTAATTTTAGTCAAAATGCTTTGGACTATAGACTGTGGAGGAAACAAAACCATCAATTTGCTAAGTAAAAACTCGACTTTCTCTCTGGAATGTTTTTTAGAAGACTACAAAGACCGCGATAAAAAGTTTAATGAGTGGTAAAAAGTAGCAGAGACGCTACAATCAGAAATAGCACAAGTTACAATAACATTCTCTGGCTTGCAACGTATACGAAATTCAAGCATGTGTAAGCATTATGAACGACATATTGGTATTTTTTTCTAATTCTCAAAAACGTCTTTCGCTGCTCCATGCTCAAGTCAATGACAAATGTCCTGATTCTTCGCATTTGCTTTTGAAGCGTAATTGTCCACAAAGTGAATTGAGAACTACAGTATGATGTTGTCTTTGTTTTCAAGGAGTTTTATCCAGCGGTTGTTGGTTATCTTGATGAACTGTCAGA
Organism: Trididemnum clinides; assembly: GCA_963675345.1. NCBI lineage: Eukaryota > Metazoa > Chordata > Ascidiacea > Aplousobranchia > Didemnidae > Trididemnum > Trididemnum clinides. The sequence goes on along the minus strand of OY776285.1, from coordinate 43,945,697 downwards.
ATCAAGAAATGGAGAAGTTCTTGAACGGGCTGTGCCTTATTTGAAAGCAATAACAACAGCTGGGGTTTTGGTTAGCCTAGAGATTATAAATGCTACACTGAAACTTACCAAAACAATTGCAAAGAAGCTACAGGGCATCAAGAAATTATTTTGACTGCATTAGATGCTACGAGTATTGCCAGTGGCAAAGACGTTACCAGGCTTTTAGGGACAATGAAGAAATATTTGTAGGACTTCTTAGACATGCCGAAAGTGTCTACAGAGAATCCATACCCATGCCTTGAATTGTGAATCGGCAAGCCAATAGAGTGAATCCACTAGCTCAGCGGTTCCCAACCGAAGAGAAATTACTCCCCAAAGAGAAATTTTACCTTCATAGGGGAGGAATTTCCACATTTTAGAATTTAAAAGATTTTAATTTTGTTGTATAGGGTGTCCCATTAAGACGGATTGAAATTAGCAGTAAATAAAACAATGTTATCGGTGAAAATTTATTGATTTCTCTATTGGATCAGGTCGTCTGATTCTTGGCAATTATGTATGAAATACAATATTGCCCAAATGTCCGCCAAGGCTTCGGCGATACACCTCCACTCGATGGTCAAAGTTTTGGTGTCCCAATAACTTGGACAGATTTTTAATGTGAATTATGTCCAAGTGTCAAAAGAATTTCTTTTGTTTGTTTCAGATTTAACAATTTCAGTCTTTGGCAATTTCAACCATGCAAAGATTAACAATCGAACAACGAGTTAAAGTTGTTAAAGCCTATTGCGAAAATGGACGTTCAAACAAAAATGCATTTCGCGCACTTCGTGAGTTTTTTGGGTCAACATAATCAACCAACCGAAAGTGCAATAGGCAAAATTGTTCGTAAATTCAAACAAACCGGGTCAGTGGCAGATGTGAAAACACCATCGCTTCAACAACTTTAACTCGTTGTTCGATTGTTAATCTTTGCATGGTTGAAATTGCCAAAGACTGAAATTGTTAAATCTGAAACAAACAAAAGAAATTCATTTGACACTTGGACATAATTCACATTAAAAATCTGTCCAAGTTATTGGGACACCAAAACTTTGACCATCGAGTGGAGGTGTATCGCCGAAACCTTGGCGGACATTTGGGCGATATTGTATTTTATACATAATTGCCAAGAATCAGACGACCTGATCCAATAGAGAAATCAATAAATTTTCACCAATAACACTGTTTTATTTACTGCTAATTTCGATCCGTCTTAATGGGACACCCTTTACTTAGGTCAATATTCGTGTTTCAGAATTATTTCATGCATTTTATTAAATTAGTTTATTGGTTCCCAACCGGGGAAGAATTCCTTCCCAGAAGCATTTCTACCAATTTAGGGAAAGCATTTACACATTTTAAAGTTCATATGATTTCAATTTTGCTGCATTTAGTTCACCATTTGTGTTTCAGGATTATTCTATAAATTTTCTTAACCTAGTTATTTTGCAATGCGATGCCATGAATGTGTTCTCACATACAGGATACAATTCTCACATACAGGTTAAATAATCTTAAAGGCAATGGACAAGCTTTGCTGAAAGAAACGCTTTTTATTTTTTTGCTAGCATTTTTACTTAACATCAAAGACATTTTCAGAAACTACAAAAGAGGCTGTATTTCAAGTATACCCCCTCCAAAAAATAGGTCGTTATCCCAAATGAAGGGAAAAATAAACCTTCGATGCAAAATAATCTCCAAAAGAAAAGTCTTCATTCTAATACATACAAAACCTACCCCCACAAAAATTTATTTCAATGGAATTTAAATTTTTTATAATTCAGAAAATTTAAAAGAAACCACTTCAAATGTCTATCATTTTTACAAGAGCACTTCTGCCTTCGTTTCGCAATCATTGCACACACATCGTTATTGCTCAAAAATCAAACATTTTATACTATATGTTTTGAGATGATTTGTTTTGCTCTAAAGGGACAAGTTGCTTATCAAGAGGCATACAAATTTATCGCTTCTCCATTGAGACGTCACATGATATTTGCCCACTGTTTCATGCATTGTCCTGCGCGAGTATTGTAGACTGTGCAGTGTTATATTTTTTGTTGAGCATGATGTTAGCAATTTAAGGAAAATAAGAAGATGCTGGATGACCTCGAATGCAGAATCACACTTGCAGGTGATTTAAGTTGTGGAAAAGCCCCACTATTGATTGCATGGCTAATGTTGGTGCAGCCAACTCCGCCGAGAAAGCAATTGAAGCATTTCTATTTCGCCCAGATTGCATCATGGGGTAGTGGAAAAAATTAAAAAGAGGGATTTTTACGTGATGGCTACGAGAATCTTGCTCAAATGCCTCCCTCCAAAGCATGTCATTCTTCGAAGGTTATATATGCAAGGCGGTGGTGTGATTGAGAAAACTCACTTTCAGTGGTTGTCTCGCTGCATGTCGTCGATACAGTACATACAACTTGCAATCGCTAGTTTGCCTACGACATTTCATTGGGCTGACAACTTTCTTTTTGATTTTGGTTGGGGCAATACTGGCTAATATTTGAATTTTGTATTGGTAGAGTTGAGGTTATTAGTTATGAGACGCAAGTGTTGTTGAGGGCTGATTACAATTTTACTGCGTGGCAAGATGTTTACCATACTGGTCAGATATATTCCGCTGCTGAGCACCACAAGGTGGGGGCATAGGCGTTGCTAGCGGTTGGCTACAGAAGCCATGGATCACTCAAAGTTTTTGACTTTGATCATGAAATGTAGGCATTTTACGCCAAAAATAAGAAAATAAATTGGTTCAAAAAATTGATTTCTAAAAAAATAGGATTTCATCTTCATAATGGCCGAAGATAGGAAAATAACCGCTTTAAAAAAGTTGGTCTCCAACAAAATAATCACCCAACAACTTTCTATTCTTGGTCTACCCAAAATAGGCTTCGCCACTGAGCGAGAGCTGTCGATTTGAATAGATATGGATCCGCATCCAACTTTATCGAGGTAAGTTTTCTCAACAGGTGATTCCTTGCACCAACCTTTGCAATGGCGTTGACAATTGTCCTTTCAAATAAAAGGCTGCGATTGAGTGTTACACTAAGGTGTGCTGGATTGAAAAAGTGCAAAAAAGCATAACATGAAAGCAAAAAGCCCCGTGTTTTTTATTCTATTTTGAAAGGAAGGTATTAAGTTTCAAAAAAGTGAAAGAAGGAATATATCAGAAAAGGTTGGGAACCAATGCACCAGCTGTTTCACAATTACAGTTTTTCAGGCGTCTGTCTTTTTGCCTTTTTTTGACACAGAGCTTGACTAACCCAGCGAAAGATTTACTCTGATCTTGTTGATTGCATAAAACTCCAATTTTTGATACCATCTGTCTGTGTAAAGCATGACATTTGCTTTGATCAGAAATGCTGTGAACTTCTATCTTCCCTATGTGGATGACAGCATCGACGCTGTGAAGGTTAAATTTATGCGATGGCGTTCGTATTGGCTGCGGCACGAAGGTTATTCTTTACCGTACAACACTTTAGGCGTGCTGCTGTCTGCTAAAGAGATACATACGTATCCATCTTTGGAAGTTCTTCTTCAAATATTGACAACTGGTGCGGTTCCTACAGCAACAAATGAGCGTTCGTTTAGTGCTCTGAGATATTTGAAAACCTATTTGCGGTTCACAACGAAAGAAGCTCGTTTGAATGGATTGGTATTGTTCAGTGGTTCTCAAACTGGGGACCGCGGTCCCTTAGGGGTCCGCGACGCAATTTCAGGGAGACCGCGAGGGGTATCTGATGCGCCGTATATAAAGTGGCAGCATAAATCAAGGTGAGAAACTTAGCTGGATCTATAATTGATGGTTTATTGAGCTCACTGCTCAATAAATCTGTTATTAGAGGTCGTATCAATACACAATGGGGCATTGTACGACTGAGAGTCAATTATTACGTAATAGTTCTTTTTCTCAATCATGCTGTTAAAAAAATATAAGTCTTGAATATTCATAAGAAAGAAGAAGTTGAGTACAAATTAGAGCAAGTATGCGTCTTTGGATGAAAAGTAGCAACTTAAATTAAGTTTTAAGACAAACCAAATTTAACGCGGACATATAAAAGCGTTTAGCCAGCTTTTTCCTAAAAAGTGTTTGTTAAGGTCTTAGCTTTAGTGCAGACTAGCTTGCAGTTATAATTATAATTTTTTATTGGCTAAGCTACTGTTGAAAATTTGCTTTCACCATGCCTCCAGAAAAGAAAATGAGATGTGACGATTTGTATTTAAAATTTGGTTTTACAGCGATAAAATGTGACGGAGAAGAGAAACCGCAGTGTGTTTTATGCTGCACAGTGTTGGCATCTACTTCACTTAAACCCAGCAAACTAAAAAGACATTTAGAAGCGCATCATCCTGATTCATCAAACAAGGATTTAAATTTCTTCAAACGAAAATCTGAAACGTTGATCAAGTCCAGGCTGGATCAATCAGGAATGTTTTGGAAAGACACTAAGAGTGGTCTGAAAGCCTCCTATGAGGTTTCACGAAAAATAGCTGCCTCCAAAAAACCCCACAACATTGTAGAAGAGTTAATATTGCCTTGCTGTCGAGATATCATATCGAATGTGCTGGGAAGTTTTGAGCTTCAGAAGCTAAAACACGTATCTTTGTCAAATGATATTGTCAGAAGGCGAATAACTGAGCTGTCTAATAACATTTTGTCACAGGTGGTCTCGAAGATTCAGAATTCAATTTTTAACTATTTCGCGATCCAGATTGATGAAACTACGGATGTTGCTAACTTAGCCCAACTTTGCGTCTTTGTACGTTATGTTTATAATCAGCATCTGGAAGACGAATTCTTGTTTTGCGAAACCCTAAGCACTAAAACAACCGCAAGGGAAATATTTGACAAAGTGGACAGATTTTTTGAGGCGCATGCTATCAAGTGGGAGCATGTTATTGGGGTCTGCACCGACGGTGCTCCAGCGATGATTGGCTGCCGTTCCGGTTTTCAGACCTTGGTAAAGGAAAAGTGCCCAGATGTGATTCGTACGCACTGCACTATTCATTGTCAAGCACTTATGGTAAAAACAATGCCTGAGGAGTTGAAAATTATTCTGAACGATGTGATTAAGGTAGTGAATTTCATTAAAGCAAACGCACTCAACTCACGCCTGTTTCGTGATTTATGCAAAGAAAGTGATTCCGAATTTGAAACACTTTTATTGTACTCGCATGTTAGATGGCTTTCAAAGGGAAAAGTACTGAAAAGAGTTTTTGTTCTACGAAAAGAAATACACGAATTTCTGCATGAAGCTACAACTAAACAAGTAATGTCCGAAAAATTCACGGACAACCGCTTTCTGACATGCCTGTCGTTTTTGGTAGACATCTTCGAATACGTGAGTTCTCTCAACCTGGCCTTACAAGGAAGGGAAATCACCGTTCTCCATTGTCATGAAAAATTGACTGCTTTTGAAATGAAGTTAGCATTATGGAATTCAAAACTGGATAACAAGAACTTTGCCCCATTTCCACAGTTAAATACATTTCTTGATGAAAACGCACTTCACGTGGATGACGATATCCTTGAAGTGATGAAGCGCAATGTTTTAATTCTTGGAGAAAAAATATCGCGATACTTTCCCGATCTATTGGAATTTGAAAGATATTACCGCTTCATCAACAACCCATTTGTACTCTCCGTTAGCGATCTGCCTTCAGAGGACAACTTGGTTCAGGAGCAATTTATTGATTTGGTAAATGATGGGGATGCAAAATTTGTTTTTCGTGAAATGTTTTGCAGTGATTTTTGGATTCAAATGGCAGAGCCATACCCTGCTGTCGCAAAGATGGCTCTAAAGTTGTTGATTCCATTTCCTACCACCTACGAATGCGAAAAAGCGTTTTCCACTCTCGACACTATCAAAACAAAATCTCGAAACAGGATGGATGTGACCCATGACATGAGAGTTGCCCTAGCCAACACACTGCCCAACATAGAGGAATTGCTGGAAGACAAGCAAGGGCACCCATCCCATTAAACTGTGCTTGTAAAATTGCTGACAGATATTTACTTTTTTCTTTTCAGAATAAATAGCTGTTTGCCTAATACTGTACACATAGTATTTTATGATAAATGTCCTTACAACTAAGCCAGAATTTATGTTTAAATTTACATGGGACCGAGAGTGGTTGAAAAAATTGAAAGGGGACCGCAAAGTAAAATTTTTTCAAAAGTTTGAGAACCACTGGTATTGTTGTTTGTTCACCGTGACCTCAACATCAATTTTAACCTGTGATTGATGAGTTTTCACGTAAAAATCGTAGACTAAATTTCAATTAAGTTAAATTTCGACATACGGCACCAGTAAATTTTTTTGGTTCACCGATCACCATTACCAATCAGTTTGTATCAGTAAATACTTTGGGTGCAATTGTGTAAGGGCAAAATTTTTTTGTGTGTCAATTGCATTAAATTTCTTTACGTTCTATTTAAAAACCGCACTCACCTCTCATTTTCTTGGGAGAAAAACCTCGATATCCCTATTGTGACTACATCTTGAGGGTTTTACCACTGCACCTAGGCTTTGTTGTTCAAAAAAACTTTGGCCCCCTCCTCCCTTGATGAAATCCTGCCTGTGCCACTACTGTGTGCTCACGTTCAAACGGTGTTACTAACTACAAACACGAGTGCTCTTTTCTGTGGCAATGAAGAAGCCGATGTTTTTGAAAATCTTTTTCAATCAAAAGAAAAAAAGTGCGAACAAATTCACATGGCTTTGCTTTACTGCGCATTGTAGCAAAGGTTGTCGGTACTGCAGAAGAGCTTAATTAATGGCTTTTTCTTAACGTGGGGCAAAGCAATAAAATTGCTCGGCGGCTGTGTGAGCGAGCAATTGTGGCAGCGAAAAACACAAAAGTTGCTGAAATAAACAGGAAATTTAGCTTGAAATTCCTCGGGGTGGTCGTGTTAGTAAGTCTTATTGATAAACCGCGCTATCCTTCTAAAGCTGTTCAAAATTCCTTTGAGTTCTTAAAGTTTTTTGCAGATGTGGTCTTTTGCCACAAAAGTTGCATTTAAAAATTTAAGCACCGGTCAACGCACTCAAAAACTTTCAATCTCCAAAGATCGTTAACGAAAGCGGCTTATCGTTATGCAGCTTATCAACAGACATTTCCAAGCAACCATATTCACTGTGGGTGGCAAGGGAGAGAAAGTGCTAATTCCGAGAATAATACTTATCCCGGCAGTCATTGCACTTCGGTTTAAGAAAACACAGTTTCCTGTACAGCTTTACTTTGTTCATTAACAAAACATTGAGTCAATTTTTGCATATTGCGAAATAGCATTTAGCACCACCCAGCTTTTCTTACGGATGTCTCTTGCAAAACAGTTGGATTTCCTAACAACCTGTATGTTTGTGATCATGATGAATCATACAAATGTATCTTTCCCGGAAACGTTATCCGAATAATCACTTACTGTGGTAAGCAGGAGGCAAATTTTGAAGTCAATGCTGCGAAAGACCAAACATATTTGCGAAGCCTTGATTTCCGGGCACTTACATTTCATTTATCAATGAAATGTACTTTGGTTCATTTTTTCAGTTGCCGGGCCGTTTATTTGCGGTTTTTTCGACACACGAAAATTGAGTGGCATTAATGTCTCAGTTTCATGACGAGCGTCCTCATTTACGCTTGCCAGTCGACAACTTTGCACTCAACTTTTAAAGATGTCGCTCTAGACGCTTGAAAATTACCAGCTGACAAATCAAAGAACACATGCTCTGCAATTAAACATTAGAGTGGCTGAAACACTTTAGAACAAGCGCTCTTGTGTGGCAATGCGAGCTGTAACGATGAGAAATCTCAGCAAGTGTGAAGTGTAGGAGTTGCACGAGTCAGTTGCCAGCTATGCGTGTCTCATGACACCAGCTGCGCGTGTCTGATATCACCAGCTGCCTAGGTCGAAGATGAACGAGCAGTAAAAGTAAGAAATGCACGAACTACCAGTTATGTGAACATCCGGGTTTACACTGTGCTGTTTGTTTGTGCTTTTCCCCAGTTTTCGATTCGATGCAACATGTGAGTTTGTGTGAACAAACACAACATCTTAATCTACTTTCAGCCAAGTATTCGCTTATGAGTAGCACGTACCACACGAGAATGCCCAATGGCATTGATGTGCGGCTTCTAAAATCAACTTGCTCAAAAGTCTTTACATTTCAGGCTTGCCTGTCGAAGATTCTGCGCTCAATATTTAAAGGTTTTACGCCAGCTTTTCCAAGATTACGCTCCTTCAAGCCAAAGATCACGGCTCTGCAATCAAAGTTTGCGAGTTGCCGAATTACTTGTGAGTAAAAACGATAAACAGCGAGGCAAAGCGAGCTACAATGGTCTGAAATCTTTTCAAAGGTGAAAGATGCGACTTACGTATGTCTGAGATGTTCAGCTGCGCATGTCTGATTTATACGAGCTGCGAAAGTCAGAGAGGAACGAGCTCTAAAACTTCAGAGAACATGAAATCAACAAGTTGCCTGTAGTACCAGCATGCGTATTCACACTCGGCGGTTTGGTCTTGCATTTCACCAATTTTCGTTTCGGCCTAACAGATGGGTTTGCATGAAAGGTTTTAAATTAGTATCAACCAGATCCAGATGTTGGAGAAGGGCCCTGTTCTGCTAAAACAAATAGACCCCCCACAGGTAAAGAACGTAGTGAGAGTAGCACGACAGGTAGAACGAATGTTTAAGTCAAAGCCACAAACTTTTTATTTTTGTACCAAAAACGTGTCAGGTATTTTTCAAATCGCGTAAATTCATGTCATTGCTCGCAAGCATTATACCATACATGCATGCAGTTGAGAATTGCCACTGACCTATGTATGAATAGGGCAAATCTGAGATAAATGATCTATCAAAGCATGGGATGTATGAGCATGCGTGCTTATACTCGTCAATTTCAAACTGCATTGAAAGGAAATTGGATTTGACGTAACTGGCGGTTTTGTAAAAACACTTTTCACTTTGTTGCTACGGCCAAGTTCACTTGTTGATACTGATGCCAGGTCATGCTTGTACCAGAAGGCGGCGTGTAAAAGCCTTGATAAGGCTTGCTCAACATATCAGAAAAATGTTACAGCATTTTTAAAAATCTTTAGCCGATACTTTCTATCAACAAACATATTGGCAGTTAAGCTAAACTTCTTTCTGGCTATCATCATTAGATTGATCGTAAACAAGTCATACCGTATAGACTTTCTCAGGGTAATGCACGCAAAAGCAATTTCCTAACTCCCGCATGTTCTTGAAACGATTTGTGTGTAAATAGTACTTAGCTGAGAAATGAAGTCTGGGTAGCCGGCTGAACAAATTTCTTTATCCTGACAGTTGAAGAGGACCATTTGGGCGTCGTAGGCTAGCTTACGTTTGATATACTAAACAAAACTATTCTATGGTACGCAAGAAGAGCATGTGAGGGAAAACTAACTTTAAATTTTTATGATGTAGAATTTAATTTCCTAGTGACAATACAGTACATCCTAAACGCTTATGTTTAAAAACTATTATATTCCGTGTTTATTTTTATATTTTGCGTTCTAAAATGGAAATTTTTGACAGGAAACTTGAAGATGTATTGATGTAACTTATACATCGTATCTGATAATACGATCACAAAAACGTTGGATGTTTTCTATCAAAAAGCGAATTAAAGTTAATTACTCAACTTACAATAACATAAAGTACACACAACTCACTGCTTCTAACTTGATTAATACGTCGTAGGTCGCAGTATTTGCAATTGTGTTACCAACTTTGATATACACGCGAAAAGTAGTGGTAGAGTCCGATGAGGAAACATTCATGATGAGATCTCGGTCTCGTTTCAAGACAGCCGACAGTTGCCGCCTGCTACCAGCAGTTAAACCCAATCTCAGAGAACGCTTTTTCTACGATAAACGAGATAAAATCTTTTTAAACAAACATTACATGGGGAATCTTGTGTTAGTCTTTGTACTTGTGATCATTTTGTTGAAAAATAGTAAGCACTAAATTTGAAGATCCAATGGTCTTCAGCAAAAAGTTTTTTTGGAAGTCAATTTCATCCTCAGGGCAATATTATATATATTATCCCAATATTCTTTTTACGAATTTATTTACAAAATTGATTTTTCGTTTGATAGGCAATCCCAGAAATCATTAGCAGAATACACTTAAACTAAAATCACAATAAGAAATAACTACAAAAATCACTTTGAATTTCGCTGATGAGATCTGAACAAACCAACCAGGTCTAGACTATTAAATTTGGTATTACAGTCTTTGTTTCGGAAAATGAGCGGATGCACTATATAAAAAACGACTGAGATATACAATTACTACTCACCGTAGCTTTTATTGGAGTGTTTGATATAGTTTTTAAAATATTTTGCGAAACAGTGGGAGTTAAATTGTCGAAAGAGGAAAATCTAAAGGCGTGTTTTTTTTTCGGTTCAGATGCTAAATCTTCAACCAAGGACATATTTGCTTTATTTCCAATTCCAATGGCAAAAACAGTGACATTTTTTTCCGTAATCTAAATACCAACAAGAATAGAGCGTGGAATTTTTACTATATAATTAGATAAAAAGCAAGTTACAGCACATAAAGGTGTCACAGTAACATATATGGCAAGTGTTCCCAAAAATTTTTATGTGACCGTATCCCTTTGACTGGTTGGAATATTATTTGTACCACCTGTCATATTGAGCAAAATCTTTATTACTGCAAACAAGTAAACAGAGCAAAACAAGTACCGTATCATTTTAATACGACAGCTCGTTGGGAAAAGGCAATAGGCTATATGTGGTGTGATTCCCGTAAAGTAATTTTCTGGTGAGATTTTATAGATCGAAACAAGCTGTCAGCATCTGATATGGGTAATATCCAGTAGTGTTTTCAGACATAGGCTTCAGATACTTGACTGAATAGAGTTGGTTGGTGGTACAGAATTTGAAAATTGCAGAAAGTAGGATCTGAAAAATTTGAAAATTGCAGAAAGTAGACTATTCATTCTCGAAGCTTTGAGAATGAATAGTCTACTTTCTGCAATTGACTGGTAAGCCATTCTGGGTATCTACGAGCACAAGTTTCGCTTCCTCTTTTTTGCCCCCTTTTGCTCGTGTGAGGTTTTTCAAGATTTGAGTTCTGGAGCACCAGCCAACCAGCCACAGATCTAACGAAAGAGTGGAAGCCCCAGGCTTACATCTTAGCCTTTTGGTATGCTTTGTCTGTCATTGTCAAGACTATGGCGTGGCGTGAAACATGCTCTTCTTTCCCTCTTCTAAGTCTTATCCTCTATAGGTCTGTTCTTTCTTGAAGTCTGTGGTTGGTTCTACTTCTTCCTCCCTCCCTTGTCCATACTTCCCCAATCGTTTTTTCCCAGGAAAATACTAATTATCTGAGATCTCACTTTTCTGCATCTTAGCCAAAAGCTCTGCGTAACAAAGCCATTGGCTAATGTCTGATCTACGCATGGTCTCCTGCCCTGAGAAGTCTTATTGCTTTTTTTGTTTTTCTTTCACCTTCAGAGAATTTCTTGCTACTGCCGCCAAACCTTTTTTCCACTACCACTGGCCTAAACCAAGCCACCCACGTTATGCTGATACATATCTTTTGTTCCTGCATCCATCTTCTTCTTTATATTGTCAATCTTTTTTGGCTTTGGCACTGCTTTTTTTCTATCTGGAAACTTTGCTTTATTATTTTTATCCACAGGATGAATAAGCCTCTCAACTGAACTGCTTTTTCCGATGCTATTTATTTCAACTCATTTGTTTTAAGGCTATATGAATGGCTCATGCTATCTCGTCAATTCTTTTTTGTGAGATATAATTCTAATCTTTCTCCCTGTCAAACCGGTTTCCGCCTTGTTTGGTTTTGGCTTATCTAGCGGCGACTATCTAGGCTTTCCTCCTTTTTTTATTAAGCTACACCAACTTACTGGTTACTAATTTCTTCCTGTCAATGACGTGGTTGACAAGCTGGCCATACTGGGTGCATTACGTCAATTTTCAACAGCCTTGTAGTGTCCAGTTATCTTTCATACTAACTCATCTCTTCTTTCGGAAGAGGGCGCACTGTCTCATCAAAATTTTTTGACCATTAGATCAATTTAGTATCCACTGAAGAACTTATGCTATCTCATCACGCTTGCTGTGTCCTCTCCTGTCTTTGCTGCTACGGTCCCAGTCTTTTATGGAACTCATATCTCTCTAGAATCGCCAGAGGTAAGAATCCTTTTTGCTGCACCTGCATTCATCCGACCCCGAGCACTTTTTGTTTCATTTTGAGCTGTCCAGCTACAGACTCTTTGGGCCTCTCGCTCTGTGGCAATTTACAACCTCTAAACCTGGCAGCGGAAAGTTTCCTGGTTTTGAAGGATCTGTAGTCTTCCCAATGTTCACATCTCGAGAAAGTCCCCAACGACAAGAGTACAACGAGACATATGTACAAGCTTGTGCCTTTTACCTACTGGCCGGATAGGAAAGGCGAATTATATTTGCAAAGCACAAAAAAGTAAATATCGTACCCATTGAAGTCTAATATCGAACACCCGAAAGTAAGAGTACTGTCATTGGAACCTTTTGATATACTGACTTATTAGTGTAACAGAATAATACATCAGCTGACTGAGTCTTTATCAGTAGCTGATCAGTTGAATTTGTAGAGGGTGCCTTTGTACACAGCATTTACTTGACTTTTAGCAAAATTGTTATCAAAACCACATTGATGGAGATAGCTGGAAGAAGAAAGGTCAAATCTTTTCCTAAAATGTGAAAAAGTTTAGCTTTGATGAGTAGCTTTAAAAAATAACACTAAATTTGAATTAACCCTTCCGAAAACGCAAATATTCTTTGGGCAGATCATTTTACAAATTGGAAACACTTCTAGATACCGGCAAGACTTTAGTAAACCATTTCCTAAGGCAGCTTTGATGATTGTTTCATGTTTTATCTGCTCTAGAATTAGATGAGCCAATGAAGCCGCAAAATTATTCCTGGAAACAATGAATTTTTGCTTAGTTTTGTTTAACTCAGTTACTTCTCAAAATAAAAATTCGGCTGGCATAGGAGCAAGAAAACTCTACTCGAAGAACGAGCTTTTGATTAACATGGGAGTTTTATATAATAAAAACAGAATTTTTACTTACCATCTGCTTCGCTTTCTCTACGTCATCTGAGCTATCACCACTCAGCATTACCACCATATTGCGTTGAACTTCTTCGTCATCCATTCTTGCGCCTTTTGAAGTTTGGAAAGCAATTTCCAAAGACTCTTTTAAAGCTTTGCCCAAGTTCTTAATGGCTAAACAGGAGATTCACTTAGATTTTAAAATTTTGCTACAGTTTTTCTTAAATATAGACTTGGGCCATCATGAAAAGTTCAATTCACACTTTACGAGGAATCCAAAAGCTTTGAATCTAACCAACTGAATCAAGAGGGATAAGCCTTCAATTTGTTCGATCATATTACAAAAAATCAAAAGCATGCCAATTCGAAAATAAAAAATACAGACCCGGTGTTGTTTGTGCGGAGTTAGTTGCGGATTGAAATTGATTTAAATCAGTCTCTTCAGTGAGGTTGTATAGGATTTCATGTTTGTATGAATAAATTGACAGCCCAAGTTGCACTTTATCCGCAGAAACATTGAACTGCGAAGCCATATCGGAAGAAAATTTCATGACCGTTTTAAACTCTTCATCAGTAGTACTCGAAGAACCATCAAGAAGAAACCAAACATCAGACTTGAAGTCACTGCCGCAAAGAGATGCTGGGAAAAAGATTTTGTTTATACTATATTGCAACATTTACATTTTGAGAGGGAGGCATAAAGGCAACCAGAGCAAAATAAAATGACTGTGGATGTGGATAGGAGATATTGATTTAAAAAATTCCCCCAACAAAGCAAAAGAACAAAACAAATTGGTTCGACCTACACGGCTTTCGGTAGAGTGCTGATGACTTCAAAAATGACCCACTTTTTGAAAGTAGATCAATTTTACTTTCGCCACTGATTCAGCCTCCTTACTTCCACCTTTAACAAAAACCTAGTTGTACTCTTGAAAAAATACTAAGCGGCAAAGAAAGGTTTAAAAAATTTATGTTTAAACTACTGTAATTGAGGTATTTATAATTTTTAGAAATAAACATAAAAAAGTGATTTTAAAAGGTCTTTAAAGTGTTTAGAAAAAAGACTTCTTGATGCTCATAACCAATTACTGGGTATAGATTTGCTAATCCCACTTTTAGTAGGAAGTTATCAAAACTTTATACAAAGTTTAAATATAAAAGTCAGTTCAACTAAGGTTTTACAAGTAAATGCGAGTTTTGTTACAAAAGTGTAAAGATATCACGATACTAGTGAATGTAGATTTATATTCAAAGAAAGCAGATTTATATTCATTTTACTTTTACTGTCTTTCTAAAATCGTGGAAAAATAACGAATGGTCTTCATACAAATCTACTCCAAAAGTAAATTACAGGAACGCAGACCTAAAATTGTCCTGAGTCAAAAAAAAATGAAGAAGCGATGTTAAGCAAAATCATCAAATTTCTTTCTAAAAGTGTATTGTCGTGCAAGCTTTAAAATTGCTACCCTTGATATCCTTTTGCTAACTGACTTTTTTTCGGTCAAAAAAAATTCCTTGGGCACAAGTAGTAAAATTACAGTTTTTCATGGCTATAACAAAACTTTTTTGGCAGTGTTGCCAATAAGTTTATTTTAAAAGAAATATCAAAAAGTTCTCTATTATCCAAAAGGTTAATCAGCAAAAATAAATTCAAAAGTTGACAGTGTGCAAAAATTAAAAAGTGACATATATGTCCTTTTTGTTTAGAAAGGGATATCTAACAACAATGTTTGGTGATAGTGAAAATTATTTAGGATTATAACTTAAGCGAGATTACAATTTGACTTCGAGGAATTCGACGATGAACTGCTGTTTCCATTATTTAAAGATTCCACGAGATATCGAATAAGCAAAGCCGTCAAAGCTCCTCCGTCACCTTGAGTAACTGCTGATTGAAATGTATTCGTAATAGTATTAACTTCCGTTTCACTGCAAACAATGAACATGCATTATTGTTTGAAGTTTTTGGAAAAGTTTTATTGAAATCCAGAAGTTTGCTGAGCTATAGCCAGAGGCTTGGAACAGGAGTTACCCTTTTGTGCTTTTCTAAAATTTGAGCTTATTTTCAGGGACCCTGTTTTAGAAAAAGTGCTTATTTTTCAGAAATGTGCTGATCTACAAGGTGCACGCTTATTTTGTTTTAGAAATCGTTTCTGTTTCGGAAAAAAGCTCCGCAACCTGTGTTTTACCAAAACGGCATGTCATTTTGGCTATGGAAAAACTGACTTAAAAAAAAAAAAGTCTTTACCCTGAATTGGGCAAAAGAATTGTAAATTCATTAAATTGTAATATTGAAAGTATTGTAATATTTATTGGAAAAATATCGTTTTGCTACAGCGTGCTTATTTTTACTCTAGGCCAGGGCTGGGGAAAGTGCGGCCTTTTCAAAGAGTTTGTGCGACCTTCTAACTGTTTGCTCACTTTACAACATTCTTTAAATTATGTTTTGCTCATGTGTATAAGTCGTACTTTCAAAGACGTCCAGTTGAAACAGCACAGAGTTCTTCTTACAAGTTTTATAAAAAACCTGTTCCAGAAAATCAAAACCTTTAAATCATTGTGTGCAGTAACATTAAACATCCTTCTGGAACATTCTCATCAGCATCCCATGAGTGTGGTAGGTAACAATAGCTTTGTTTCTTTAATTATAGCGCAATCGGCCCGACGGTGTTCACCTTCTACTTGAATCCGCCATGCGGTGTCTGCGATGTTACCGGCTTTAACGTTCAGTGAACTTTGCCTGGCAATATTCGGACGTGATAAAGCAATTCAGCAAGATGACACACTTGTGCGTGGTAGAAATAGTTTAGTTTTAGCAATACAGCAACAACCTGCATTTATACAGAAGGTATTTTATTTGTACAGCAATGTGCTGCACTTGTGCGTTGAAGTGTAAGCTATTTCTTGCGTTTTCTTAACGTTAGAATTTACTGACAAAAAGTAGGTATGCAGCAAGCAAAATTGTAAGATAATTCTCAAACCCGCAAGTTTTTTTTGCAGCTAGTTGTGAGAAAACTAAGAATAGTAGTCAATGTATCTGAGCAACAATACTAATCTTATTTTCTGTAAAAAGACCATGTCAAAGCCGAACATTAGAAAAAGAACACTGCAGGAAGAAAGGAGAGTATTCAATGAGGAATGGGAGTTGCAGTTTTATGTAGTTGCTGTAAAGGATAAAATGATGTACTTACTTTGCAACTCTATGATTACAACTGTGAAAAGGTACAATGCTATTCGGCATTACACAACTCACAAAAATCAAAAATATGTTGCATTGGAAGGTGAGGCCTGTAAGGAAGCACTAAAGAAGATGAAGCTTCATAATCAGCAACAGCGGCAAGTGTTTCAGTCAGTAGCAAGGTAAGAGACAAACATTACTGAAGCAACTTACAGAATAGCGTACATTCTCGGCAAGAAAGGCAAGCCATGTAATGATGCTGAACTCATAAAAGATTGCGTAATTGAAGCGGTATCGTGTTTAGATTCCGACAAAGTTTACAAACACAAAAAATTGCTGCTCTCTAGAAGGACCATAACTGATCGGCAACATGAGTTAGCGCTCAGTGTATCTGAGCAACTTTACGCATTATGCCAAAACAAAGATGTGTGTTATTCGATTGCTTTGGATGAAGCGACTGATATAAATGATTCGGCACAAGTGCTATTTTTCATTCGTCTCATAACTTCGGATTTTCAATGCTATGAGGAGCTTCTGGGTTTAGGTACTCTTACAGAGAGAACACGAGGAATTGACGTTTTAAATTTGCTTAATGAAAAATTCTGTAAAATAAACCTAAATTTAAGTAATTTAGTAAGCGTGAGCATAGATGGTGCACCCTCTACGATAGGAAAGCATGAAGGATTTGTGGCATTATTACGAAGAGAACTGCCAAATCCAGACTCGTTGATGTCCTTTCATTGTATTTTGCATCAGCAAAACTTGTGTGCCAAATCTGCTTTCCTGAGTGATACCTTGAATGATGTGACAGGTATCGTGAATTACATCCGAGCGAATGCAAGGAGGCATCGGCAATTTCGTCAAATGCTTCAGTATGATGACGAGACATTCAGTGTAGATTTACCGTACCATTCAAAAGTGCGCTGGTTGTCACAAGGATAAGTGCTTAAAAAAATTTTATCTTTGCAAAAACAGATTGTTAATTTTTTTTCAGATAAAAATATACAGTATCTTGCAAATTGTCAGAACAATATTAGCAAAATACCAATCGGTCAACAACGTTCTTCTGAGACAATTTAGGCTTTTCGGCAGAACGGTAGAATTTCAAATTGGCACTAAACAAGCTTCTACTTATTTTCGTTCGGCTAGGAAGTACATTTTGTTGAAAAGCAGCTCGAATACTTTTGGCTATTTTCCTGGGTGACTTTAGAAGACAAATTTATGGCTTCATCCAGATGCTTTACGGTGCACTTTGGACGACCAGTTGGTTTCTTACCGCCATATTTTCCAATGGCTTAAAATATGTTGATTGATCTCGCTGCTGTCATATGAGCTAATCGTAAGCTGACCTGGCCTACCGTTTTGATCGAGACAGTCAGGTTTTTTTGTATATTTCGATCGCTTTGTCGTTCTTAATTTTGTTTCGTCTTTTAAGAAAAAAATGTCACAATAACAAAAAAGCAAAAGCACGATATTTTTGCTATTCAGTTGCACTTTTTCTCTAGCTTGCTGTATATACATCTTTTTGTTGTATCGCATGATCTTTGTTCTGCTTTGGTGGAAGTACATTTTCTGTTGAAAGAACATTTCCGTAAAGAATACTACATGGTCAAATGAGACATTCATACTACGCGTAGAGATAATGAAAGCAGTGCTGATTGTAAGACAAAATTATGATACGGAGCGTGGCAATTTCTCTATTTCAGACTAGAAAGGCCCAAATTTGCTGCACGAGATTTCTTTATCTAAATTGCTGGACAAAAAATAGGATTGATGGTTTGATCAACACTGAAGAAATACATGATGCAACTCGTTTGTTTCAATTTTTTATCAGAATATACAGTCACAAAATAAACATATCGGTTGCTCAATTGTTGCCACACAATGCCTCGTTTTTGTGTCAATAAAATAGGCCAACCTAGCTAATTGCGACCTGGCAGCAATTTGACAAGCGCTGTAACTTTCTTCGCTCCATATTTTTTTGGTCCTCGAGTCTCTAGCTTGATTCTTTCGCTAGTCATATTTACTATCACCAATTTCTTAAAATTCCACCACCTGAATAGAAATGCAAGTTTATGTAAGAAACACCAAAAATCATTCATTTTGACCATTCAAAAGGATTTAATATCTCTGAAGAGAACAAGCACTGCTTAATATTGAAATATAAATACATGTGAGCAACCCAGAGACGTCATAAAAACGATTTCATAACTTTTGTCGTTAAGATCACTCGAAAACAGCAAAAACACAGGCGTGCCGCCCATTCTGGCCAGTACTGTACAAAGCGAAGCAATATACAATATCTGCAATCTCAGTAGATTAAGCATCCTGAATCTGAATCAGTCTTTCTTGAGAGCTGGACATACGAGTATCTAAAGCAGGCGGGGAGTTTTATTCTTTTACCTCCTGCTTCCGTTGCGGTTTTTAGTCGCAACTCTCCACAAGGCAGCACCTGGCTGCCACATAAAGATGGCAGTATCCTGTCAATTGGCAAATTTCAGAACATTACAAGCAAACTTCTCGAATTTTCTCCTCACTATCTTTTTGTGCTGAGCGTCAAGGAATAAACTATTGGACCAATCTATTAAATTCGGCTAGGCAAATGAACCAAGGCCTATGGTCTGCAAAGCGGACGCTTAACCACTATACCATCGCAGCAGATATCTGGCTTAAGCCATTTTTTACTCAATTTTCAATTCGGCACAATTCCTATAACAACATCATTTTTTGAAGTAGGTTTCCGCTTTTCAGTAAGAACAAAATTTGAACAATACTCAGGTAAATCTGTTGGCTTGCGGTTTTTCCAAAATTTTTGTTGTTAGTGAAAAGGAAATTAACGTTTTCAAGCCAGTACCATTGCTTCACATTTTTGCAGTTAAATGCAGTGGCTGGTTGTGGTTGATTTTGCTGGTGGGACTGCAAGTCATTTTTTAATTTTTTCCACTCTCTATAAGCAGTTTATTTGCCGTTGTTTAGCCATAAATGAGCAAATTTTCCGAAACTCTGCGCTGTATTAGTTGTATTCGGCAAGGCATTGCTTTGACTGAATATAACGTTGTATTCGGCAAGGCATTGCTTTGACTGAATATAACGGATTGCAGTAGGCTAATTTAGTGAGCAATGTAGTAATTTTAAATTTGTTAAAATATTTCGAGATCTACAAAACAAAGAGAACCAATAAAACGACTTGCTCATATCACCAA
This sequence comes from Trididemnum clinides, assembly GCA_963675345.1. Taxonomy (NCBI): domain Eukaryota; kingdom Metazoa; phylum Chordata; class Ascidiacea; order Aplousobranchia; family Didemnidae; genus Trididemnum; species Trididemnum clinides. The sequence continues at coordinate 43,926,171 of OY776285.1, read as the reverse complement.
GCTAAGGACCAGCCTGAAGAGTGAAGCATATGGACAAGTGCAAGTCGTCCGAATTTCTTGTATTTGAACTTATAGCCGGTTTATTCGATGACTTGCAAAATTTCTTTCAGCATCCCTGGACATCAGCAATGTGGGGACCCTGTTAGTTGCTCGGGCACTGTGATCGGGTAAACACTGCCGGAAAACTGTGAGGAGGATTCTCTGCGTGTGATCGCTAAGTGGTATCTGGCGCTAGTTACGTTGCTTATCGGATCGCGCTATGTAATACACTAGTTATTACTCGTGCGGTGAGCTAGTTGTCAGAATCGGTAGCTATGCTCGGAGTGGAATAGCCGAAGTGGTTGACCTCTTGGCAGCCGTGCATTATATAAGCCGCGGTGCAGTCATTTGGGACCCACCGAAATTAGTTCGGCGCTCTTTTAACTTTACGCGTAAGAACTGATTTTTGCCCGGAGGTGTGTTGCTTCCTGTCTCGTTCCTGTGGGATTCGAACCCGCGTCTTTAGAGCTGATCTCGTCGCGTGCCGACGCCCGCAGACATGCAGCCGCGTACTACCAATTATGCCTTGGGGCACCGCGTTTAGTTTATAACCTTTTGAAGGTCTATCTATGCCAAATCACTTCTTGTGTGATCAGCTTTGTATAAGGATATCAGGTATAGTTTATACTTGAACGGTTAGCAGTAACGTCAAAACAAACCTGGTTCAAAGGTAAACGCCACGTAAGTCTTGTGCTTTGTGTTAGATTGTTGTTAAAAGTTAACGTTAATGCTATTGGGAGGATCTCTTGGCCCTTGGCAAGCCCAACTGATGAGTCCAAAAGGACAAAACGCGTCTAGGGATGACTTTGTAAATTTGTAAATAACTCTAAATAGCATTGCTTCCTTCGGAAGAACTTCACCCCGCCTTCAGCACTTGCATTGCTGTTCTGTTTCTCGCTTGTAAGACGCTATCTATCGATCGTAACCGCTTGGAGCAAGCAATATATATATATTTTTTAGTTTTTACAAAGAGTCACAATCCGAACAACGTTAGAATAGCAAAATAGGTGAAACTATCCCTCAAATACGGGTAATAAAGATGCAGTATCATCACTAGGATTCACGTCAAGTGTAAGATACTCTACGTCAGGGGTGTCAAACTCGCGGCTCGCGAGACGATTATAAAATTCTTAATGAATTTCACTTCGTGCCACAGAACTCGATTTCTGAATAACGATGCCTGAAGAAGAGCGATGGTTTGGAAAATGACTTTTATTTTGGAGATCGACCTCGCCACGATCGGCCCTCGGCACGATTGCCAACGTGCAATGTGGCCCGCAGTAGCTAACGAGTTTGACACCCTTGCTCTACGTGACTCCTGGCTAGCCTGATATCCTACATAGGACTGTATAGGAAACAAACCCAAGCAATCTAACCCAAAGCACAAGACTTACGTACCGTTTACTTTTGAATCAGAATTCTCTTTGACGTTACAGCTAACCGTGCAGGTATGAAATAAAGCTGATATACTAAATGTGGTGTTTTAAGGCATTCGTGGCAGTAAGTGATTCATTCATTCACGCGTATGAGCTTGTGCTCGGTTTGCATGTCTTTCGTCAAACTGGGCCACCACGACGGGTAGACTGCTTGGCCCCACCATCTGTCTGCCACATAAAGACGGAGGCATCCCGTTAAGTGTCTTGCTCAAGGACACAACAAGAAAGCTCGCCGGCTTGTTCTTCACACTATCCCCTATGTGCTGAGCGCCAAGCAGGGAAGCCGTGAATCCCATTTTTTAGTCTTTTGATATGACTCGAGTTGGGAAATGAACCCCCAGGTCTACCGACTGAAAGCGGACGCTCTAACCACTACAACATCGCGCCGGTTAGTAAGTGATTACATGTTAGCAATTCCCGGCATGCGCAGAAGAGCAGCTCGAAAGACCCGGGTTCGAAGCCCACTGGAACCAGACACGAAACAACATACCTCCGGGAAAAAATTAGTTTTTACGAAGAGTCACGATCCGAGCAACGTTAGTTCAGCGAAATAGGCAAGACCATCCCAACGCAGCGCCCCTGGAGGAGGCATTGTGCGCATAGAATTAGAGATTAACGTTGCCCCCTGCATTGCCAGTGGACGCGAAGCGTGATTAAAAATGCATAGTTGCGGTTTCGGGGTTGAGCGATGAGGAAACACGAACCATATCGACTCACTGACCAACGTTAAAAGTGCAAGCCGCGGCGCTAGTAAAATCAAACCATCGACGCCTCCAAACTATGTCATCAGAATTTACGTAGTCCGGTACTGTCATAAAGCGGGCAGTCGGGCACGTGGTGTTTAAATGAAATATTTGTAAAATACGTGGAGATAAGTTTTGATGGTTGGGCGAAACCAATGCCTTTGCCCCATTCAAAAACGAGGGTCGGATGTCTCGCCCCCCTATCCCCCCATTTTTACCCGTTCTGCGGGTTCAATCTAGGGGAAGTCGTAAGGGGTTTAGCCACTCTTGATTAGTCGCGTACAGCAGCAAGATTTCCCAACGCAGTTGCGGTAGTCTGATATTTAAATGACAAAGCGAAAGTTTTACGACGACTTTTTGGGGCGGTAGAAGAGAAAAAAAATTTAAACACCTTTCTGGCGTTTAGATAAGTTTTCTTACTCCCTATTTATTTGCCTAATTCATTAAATGATACAACTGAACAGCAACATTTGAATTTGCTTACCTACAAACTTACCTTACCAACTACGGCAACTAGCCCTGTTTTAAAGCCGCAACATCAGCAAGCTTAGCGGGAATTGTTACGTCGTAAGAAAATTGACAACAATCAAACGACCGCAAAAGCAACGCATGTACAGTACGTCATGTTTCTGGGCGCTACTGATTTTGCCCTTCCTGCTGTTATCTTTTGCAGGTTAACGAACGGTGTTCAAAAGTTAGAGATACTTAATTACACAGAAAAATGTGGATTAATTATGTTGACAATACTTGCAGCGGCAAAAAATTTTGGTATGAAACCAAAACTTCAGACATTTAAGAAGCAACGAAACTGCTTTGCAAAATTACAGTCTCGGTTGCTGCAGCCCGTCCTACGCACTATTATGATGTTGTCATGTAGAAGCCTTATGTTGCACACTCACTTAGGTTAGTGCTAGCAATACAGAAAAGCTTGTCTTCTCAGCGACATAAACTGGTGCATTGGTAAACAATGTATGAACCATGACATTATAAAAAATATTGACATTCTAAAAAATTCGAAACAAAAAAGATTGTAAAAAGGCGTGGGGGCTGCAGCCCTGCAGCCCAAAGGCACGAGCCGCCTCTGGTTAAATGTCATGTGACCAGTTTTTCGAGCTGAATTAATTTATCTTCAGCAACTGCGAATTGATGCGCGTTGTTTTTCTGTATCAACAATCGTACCAATTCTATTTTGACCGCATGTGGGTGTAATTTAAAAACATGCCGTAGAAAATTATAAAATGAACTTTTAACCGGATTTCAACAGAAGGCGAACCCACAGCTTCTTTTAATTCTGCCTTTTCAGTTTCTGCCTATCGGTAAAAAGAGTAGCGCGATCTTTATGAAACCACGTTGTGTGCATATCTGATCAGTTGTGAAGCAAACACTGAAATTGAGACGGCAATACACTAGACCTCGGATTATTATGCTGTATCGAAAAATGGTTTCAGAAATTTTTTTAAAATGCTAATAAATCGCTAGTTGACTTCAAGCCAAAACAGAAACTATAAGAAATATGTAAAGGGAATCTACGCTTTTCCCACAATGACCATATTTGCCAATATCTGCACTACTATGGTGCATAAGCACTTGCTTAAAGAATACTTTTTCTGTTTGTTCCGGAAATATTTACACGAAATAAATAATGTGCAGTTTTTTTTAGCAGTTTTCTGAGTTATTGTCATTTTTGTGTTCTATGTTTCTAATCCTTTGGTGTACAACTTATACCCAAGCAATCAATCTCCGTGTTTTCAAAATTCCTTTTCTATGTCACAACGATAATTAGTAACACCAAACATAAAAAAAACTTGCCTGTAGTTTCTGCATTCGTTGCAATCGGTTTGAAAAATTCTTTCTACTTCTATTTTCTTCGCCGTAATGTTGATATCAACTTTATTTTGGCGCTCTAATGCATTTACATACGTAATGCATATAATAACACAAACGCGATCAGTGTCTTGGCTCTAAAAAAATACCTTTTGATTGAAAGAGATCGCAAGGCAGCACTGTATTTGTAATAAGTGATCCACATCCCGCAAGACAAAATATGTTAAAAGCACAAAAGTGTCGTTTGAGATATTGCTCCCTCTTCTGTGTTTTCATTTAGAATTACGTAAATTGCAAAGGAGTAAATAGTATGTTTAAGTTTGCTAATTTAAGTCAGCTAACTGTTTTGATTGTTTTACGTGTGTGAAAATTAACGTTACTGCTGGAAATAAGATTTTAATTGTTTCAACATACCTAATGTTAAAAAACTGATTTTACTGTTCTATTATAGTGAAACTGTCCTATCATTTTTTTTATCTCTCAATCTTTGAATTGCGAAATCACCGCTTTATTACCAGTTGTATACATCATCTTTAAATTTCCTTTGGTCTTCATACTGTGAAGCTCTGTCCTTATTTATAAATTAACGGTCACCTGGTTGGATGCATAAAGTTCTTTAGCCGAAATATTTGATTTATACTTCGAAGTTAGCTGTCGTAAAGTGAAGATAGCTTTGAGGGTTGCGACCATACACTTAACTTGGGTAAATTTCATTTTTAGAATCTTTGCTGCTAGTGTCTTTTCTGAATGTCACTTTGATAATATTAATGAATAAAAGAACCGAATTTGGCAAATCGAGAACCAAATTTGGCAGCCGCAAGCCCAACACTTTTTTTTGAACTACATTTGAATTGTTTTTCAACAATTTTCTAAAGATAATTTTCTGATGATTTCTACTTCTAAGTTAGAAGTGAAGATGTAAGAAGTTTTGGAATAGCTTCTCTGCACGAAGAAAAGGGTGAAAATTATAGTCATCACAAAACGTTTTTTGAGAACTTTGAAAAAGTTTAAGATAACAGCAAAACCTTTCTGAAGTAACAGGATGGTAGTTTTTATTGCAGTCATGTCAAAATTCTTAAAACTTTAACGGTAACTACATGAAGGCAATATGGTCAAGTGGGTCAAAGCGCTCTTTATGATGTTAGTGATCGTGCATTTACCACTCACAATATTAGTTGGTTGGATCGTTGAAAAAAGCATATACCGCAATTTTTCCTGCTTGGCAATACTGCCTACAACAAAAATACAGTTTAGAAACTGCAAAATAAGTCTAAACATAACATTTTTCTTGTACAACCAGCAATAATAAAATTAACTTTTATGCAATGACCTGGAAGCATCTCCCAAATTGTATCTCAGATATATCGATGACATTTTCGCAATATTTGATAATGACCAATCATGCACCAAATTTCTGGAAAAGCTTAACACCCAGCACCCCAATATTAAGTTTACTTTAGAACAGGCTAAAAATACAATATCATTTTTGGATGTGAAAATGAAAATTAACTTGGATAAATTTGATACCTGGACATGGAGAAAACCTTCTAACACCGGATTATTGTCAAATTTCAATGCATTTTGTCCCAAAATTTGAAAAAAGGTCTTATTTTTTGTCTTCTCAGTAGAGCAAAAATTACCTGTTTGACGGACTATCTCTTCCAAAAAGAAGTTGCTTATTTGAAAAATCTTTTTTACAATAACGGTTATCCAATCCCTTTTTTTAACAAAATTTTATGCCAATTTCAAAACGAAAAAACAGACAATAAAACCGGAAAAGAATTTATTAATCTTTTTATCGTCCCCTACCTCAGAAATATCTCAAAAGAATTCAATCTACGAATTCAATCACTAATAAAGAAACGGTTTGACACTAAAATTACAATCGTCTACAAAACAACAAAAGTGCAGGAATATTTCTCTTTGTAAAGCAAAACTCCTCTAATCTTAATCTCAAAGATCGTTTATAAGTTTACCTGTTCACGTTATGTGAACGCCACGTACATCGGTACGTCCGTAAGACATTTGAGTATAAGAGCAGGGAAGCACTCAAATGTTTCAAGGTCAGGTAAAAGTGCCATCAAAGAACATCTAAGAAAATGCAGTTCATGCAAAACTCAGCCGAATAACATGAAACAATTTGAAATAATTAGAAAATGCCAAACATCTTACGAAGCCAAAATCCATGAAGTCTTGGTGATCAGAAGAAGTAACCCTGTGCTAAACAAACAACTATATGCAAACGGAGCGTTTACTAAACGTGTTCTAATCAAAGATATTTATTCAATCATTTAACCAAACAATTTTGCACCGAACTTTACTGTAATTTTAATTCATTGGAAACAATTATTTACACAACCTCAAATCCAATCAACTCCTAGCAGGCAATCGTTTTTATTATCAGATTCTTTGTTAGCAGTAACCAGACAACTACTAAGACCGCAGAATGAAGCTTTACTGTTTTTATTAGAACTATTTTCAAGTTATTTTGTGTTTTCGTTCAAGGAAAGTTTTAATGCTGTAAATATTTGTATATAGATCCTGATGAGGGCGATATGTAGCGCCGAAAACGTTTGAATTTGCTAAATATATCATATTATTATGTTCAACGGTGTATAGCTAGTTGCAATAATAACAACTTGAACCAACAATAAGCTTTTGATGACCAGAGGATAAATACATTTACCTCCTAGCTCATTGTTTTGTTTTTGAAAAAAACACCACGCAAATTTACTTCTTGATCGATAGTAACAACCATTTTTTCCTACGTACCTCGTATTTTACATGAGCACCACAAAATTGCTCAAAGATTGAACGTTGGGTCGCTGGATTAGTCAACTGTGCAAAATTATCAACAATCACAGTGTTTTTGGTTCGATGCCCAGTTGTTGCCATTTCTTCTAGTTTCGTTTTATTAAAGTATTTACCAATTCCAACGCTCATAACTGTTGCATTTTTTTCTTCTATCTAGAAAATAATTACCAAAAAAAAGTCGATTTCACGTTCTATTTTTCCACGGTTTGCAGGCTTATACGTGCAAGGTCAGTGCGTGTCTACCACAGCACAATTGCTTTGGAACGAGGCTTTTTACTTAAGCGACGCAGCACTTTAAATTCCGGTTGCCTTTCCAGACAAATACCGATGGAGTTTTAATAAAATTCGAATTTTAGACCTGTTGACTACCATAACACCTCAATGGCTGTTGCGCAGTCAATTTTTCTCTTTCGTGTTTAATGCGCTTGCATTGCAGTACATCGTTTTGCCTAGATATTCTTTTGTCGACCAATGCATTCATTGTATCGGGCTAACTAAAAAGAGCAGAACTAAAATAGCCACAAACAAATATGCATCAAAAAAATGTTCTGTTCAACCATATTGAAGTTCTAATCTTGACAGGTAGGCCTACAAAAAGTGTTCTTATTGAAACTAGTCGTTAGCAAGCAGTTCAAGTACGGTAGGCAAGTGTAAAAACAATGTCAAAATGAATGACTATTGACCTAGCGTTGTGGTTTACGTGTTGTTTTAGTAAAACTGGTAAACTGGTACAGCAGTATAACAGCAACTGAGTTCTGTTTCCCATGGTTATCTTTAAACTTTATGACAATAACTTTTTTTTTTTGTATTTGTTCATATTTATCCTCCATTCACGAGAAAGCAAATTGTATTGCTATATTTTGGACGGGACGTCCGCACTCGCTTGGGAGTTGCCATTTTCGAGGTGTCTGGGCCACCTGTCTTCCACATAAAGGCGGGGGCGTCCCGTTAAGTGCCTTGCCCAAGGACACAACAAGCGAACTTGCCGGCTTGTTCTCTACAACCTCACATAAATTCCGAGCGCCAAGCAGGGAAGCTGTGGATACCATTTTTTAAAGTCTTTTGGTATTGGTTGAACTTACACATATTTTGCAGATTGCAATAACTTATTGTTCGTATTGCTATGAAATAAATTATTAAGTTCAAAAAACAAACAGATTCGTAAGTCTTCACCTCTGTGTGAAATCACCCTCACCAATTATACAATCACAGCTATGCTTGTTTACTACTTCTTAAAAAGGGTGTTTTAGGCCAACTGGGTGATCGGATGCAACCTATTTGGGAGAAAGGTAGAGCCATTTTTGTTCCATTCTGGAACTAAGGCGCATAGCTGAATGCATGGAACTTGATATCATTTTAATAGGGTTTGCATCAAGTCCTCAAAAAAGCCTGCCTCAAAAATCACTGATTTCTGTGATAGTAAAACAATTACAACGGCCACCCCAGAATCAACTTTGTACCCTTATACTTATTGAAAGAAACGAATAGAATCAGTAAAATGATGGGAGAGTTTGTGGGCAAGACCTGCCTTGAATAGTACGATGATTGGAATTATGGGCATAGGCTTCCATTTATACCAATTTTTTGTTACTGCTCATGGAAATATTGTGCTGATGATGTAGCCACGGCCGGCCAAATTGACTATTCTATACCGACTTAATTGACTGATGGCTTCCCTCTACAACAAAAAACGTTTTTCTTACAAAAAACTGTGTATATTTTTAACAGAGTTTTTTTACACTTCAAAAATAAAAACCTGTACTTATAAAAATTATTTTAGATAGAGGCGTAACTATTTGTTTTGTGTGAAGAAGGCTGAAGCAAGATGAAGACTTCGGAGATCTATGATTTCTCTGAATGTTTTATGCTATTTTGCTACTCTTTTCACATTTTTGCCAATTTTTCAACTTTCTGGAGGTGTTGGAGGGCTGACACGATTTTGAAAGGTGCTGGCAAAGACTGGAGGACTTCAGTTTTTCATCCAGAGGTCAATCTTAAGCAGGTGATTTTGTAGCACGACTTTGCTTACAAATCCTCTCCTTTTTGGGTTAAATTTTGCAGAAGCAAACATTAAATTGCAAGTACTGTAGGAGGCAGGGATATTTTTTTTAAGCAACAAGGCATTACCATAAGCACTGACGTGTTCACAAATAAATTTTTGGCGGGAGGGGGTGGAGCATTTAGTGAGATTATTCTTATTATAAAAAGATTCTTTTTTATTGTGGGTTGGCAGGGGGCGTAGCATTAAGCAAGAAAAACTGTTCAAAATCAAGTTTTGGAAATTTTTTTCTTAAAAGCAACAAAAAAGACCTTTTTGTAGATCAATCTTATGGAAGTAAAAATGTTGCCCATTTTGTTTTTTTCATTAGCAACGCAAAGAGCTTTTTTGGAGATGAAAATTTTAAAATCGAGAATTTCGTCTTCAAATAGAGTTTTCTGTAACATTTTTTGCTTCAGTCATACCATTTAAGGTGGCTGTTGCCCTTCATCTTTCCTTTAATAAATCACTGCACTAAGAAAATTTCAAGTTGGCATACTTTCGCAATGGGTTCTTTGACATTATCGGAGCTAGCTTTATTGGTGATAAGAATAACCGAATGATATTTCTCATCATCATCATCGCCATTGTCGTTGCTAGAAGCAGCTGAATTTGCACGAAAAAGTCCGTCTTCAAATACTTCGTTTAAGGCATTTCCGCATTTGCTTTCAGCTAAAATACAATTTACATCAAAGAACCAAAAAATCCAACTTAAGCTTTTCTATTTTAGGACCAAGACATAGTTGTCATAAAATCCAGTCTACAATGAATGTCCCATTGCCCTTGTGGGCTTTACAAGGCAAAAATTTGTTGTCAGGATTACGAGAAACAAAGGTTGGAGTCCTTACAAAGTCAACTTTCCAAAAAAATCATAACGTGGTTTGAAGGATGCTTGACTTAATGGAAGCAGGCGTTTTAAAAGAATAGTTTCCAGAAGCCAGAAAGGTAGAGACTTCTGAATAAACCAGTGGTACGGTAAATCCCCTTTCCATCCTCTTTTATTAATACAGCTTTATAGACATCACATTAAAATATTTTGCAAATAAACCAACTTTTTGTGTGAGCTTTCGTTTTTTTCCGAAACAGTAGTTGTAGTAATAGTAGTGTATAATAGGGAGGCTAGCGATGCAATGTATTAGACAAAGTATTTTCGTATCAAAATCTCTTACGTTCTGGCCTGTCAATATCATAAAGAGAGGAAGAAAAGTCATCGTAGCTTGAAGTATTGTAAAACTCGTACTCAAACTCAGTTTCGTTTGAATAAACTGAGCATCCAACTTGGGTTTTGTGTTGCGAAATGTTACATTGATTAGCCATTGAGCAGGTAAAGTTAACAGAATGCTCAAACTCTATGTCAGAAACATCTTCACATCCATCCAGCACAAACCACATGTCCATTTTAACATCAATTTTGGAAGCTTAATAATTGACATAAGTTACAAAAAAATTATCAATAACCTATAGGCCTACCACAGAAAAATTTAGCTCAAGTTGCCATGCATTAATTTTTTTAGCCTTCATCATTGCCAAATGAGAACTCAAGCACAGAATTATATACCATGGCAAATTCACATGCAGGTAATAAAGCAGTATTAAACATGGGATAAGTCTATGGCAGGCTACAACGTACCTCTTTATATATTGCTGCAAACTGAAAACTTCTTTTTTCGTTTTATTTAAGCTAAAAGTTCCTTGGTTTGGCAATGAGCTATTTAACTTAGTAAACGTTTTTCGTGCTTTAACAGGCCAAATAAATGAAGCTCACCCAGCATATTCTGTGAGGTGAATTTTAGGCACTCAACTATATGGCAGTCCGCTTGTTCTTTTTGGGGGAAAGGTTTACCAGTCAGTAATTTGCATTCATGACTGATTTGAAATAAATTGCAGTTTTCCCAAACCTGATTTGATCAGATTTGCGGTCTGAATCATTTTATTGTTTTATGCCAAATTTCCATCTCTAGGGCAACTGCAGTGAAAAGACATAGGCAAAGATCCTAAGTGCTTTAGGAACGTTTTGCCTCCTGTTATCTGTATAATAGGAAAGCTATTCAAAATAGGTTTTGCCTATTTACAGTATCATTTAGTTACCGCGAGGAGCCGGTCTTTGATCGATAGTTGAACATGCTTAGTCTTTTGCATGTAAGTGGGTGGTTAAAAACTGTGCATCTAATTCAGCCAGATCTTGAACACGATTAAATGATATAGCGCAGACAGATTATATATTTTCGACTCTAGTTGCTTACCTCCTTCATATTCAGTAACTCTTTCTTCAAAAATAGCAATCTCTCCACTAGTGTTGTAGAACACCTTCCACCATTGAGCTTGAAATTTCAAATCATCTGGTTTAGTTTCTCCAATGGTAAGTTCAAGATAAAGCCGGGCCGCTAATGCAGATTGAAGAGGTGTACTATAAAAATCAATATCGAGCTTGGCAAAAATTACTCTACAACATATAACTTATCTAAAAATCCAGATTAAGTGAATTAAAATACCCCTTGAACATAAATTAGTTTAAAAAGAAAGTTTGCAAATACACAGTTGCTCAAAAAACATTGTCGAGCAACTATAAACGGTGATCTCACAAACAATTGCCATTTTTAGGAAAAGATAAAACTGCCTTTAGTTACATTTTAGTTCTTATTTTTTCCTCTCCAAAACCCCGGTTGCTTACGGATAGAAATACGAAGTTATCTATTTTTGTGGAGTAAAATCTCTTATGGCTAACTAAATACAAAAACTTAATTCTCACAAAACATAATTTAAGTTAATTAACGTGTTGAATTTACCTAAAGTTGTAATTGCAAAGAAAACAATCTAAGTTAAAGACTTCTTTGATCTCTGTCAGCAATTCAGATGCACTTGAAGAAGATGAGATGTTTGCTTTCATTTCGTCATAGGCAGCTTCAGAAATCTAGATTGTACAAATAGGATACCTTGCATTATTTTTAAGTGTATGTATGCTGTCTACAGGAAGTGAGATGGAAATGCAAAAAAATTTGATGATATCAACAGGAGATGTAAGCTGTGCTTGTCTGAAAGCAATAATGGATTCAGAGGAGGTGCTGTAATCTTGGTAAAAAAAACATGTCAGAAGATTGGGGACGCTCTAAAAATCATCTAAATGATGGCAACAAGGGATACTTTTCGCAGAGAAAGTTATGAGGGCATTGTGTGTATATGCATAGATCTAAATTAAGGAGACTTTGGTTTTACAGCTTTTCTAGACTGTTGCCAGCATCCCCTGAATGTTGTCAGTTTGCACATAAATTTCAAAACGTTGATGAAAAAAAGTTCTAAAAATGATTAGAAAATCATCACTATCAAATAGTTATTTCCCAAAAAAATATGCTCTGCAAGTTAACTTAGGAAAAAATGGTAAATTTGCTGCTTTCTAAAAGGTCTCCCCAAAAAAGTCCTCTTTCTATCAACTCCCAATACAAAACTAACACCTAGGTGTAAATTAATCTTTGGCGAGAAGGTCGAACTGCAAAAAGATCAATTTAATAATAAAATGAAGTGTCAGTTAAATGTGCAAAACACTGATTAAGTGGTTTTGGTCTGATAACTTCAATGAACGTGTTGGTAGAGGGATTGATGGCTTTCAGAACATGCATATAGGAAATAGAATTGGCGAAAGAAATGTTTAAGAGCGATGGTTGCTTAATCATGTAGGGGTGAATTAACGGTAGATGAGGTCTCTGAAATATTCTAGCACAGGAGCCCTTTCAGCGCTGTGAATATCCGAGTAAAGCGTCACAAAGTTCACAAAATTCACGAATCATTACATTATATCCCACAAATCACCTTTGCTTAAATTACATGTGTATGACACAAATTGTAATTTTGTTGTCCTCTTTTTTTTATCTAAACTAGAGGTTGGCAAGCTTCGGCTGGAGAAATGGAAATGTGGGCCAACGCAAGAATGTGACTTGTTGCCCGCATTCACAACTTGATCTCATAAAATAAAGGGCGTCTTTGAAATTTTGGCCTATTGAACCTAACCCCTTTTTATCTAAAACTCTATTGCCTACTCATTTTAGACACTATTAACATTTTTCTTTGTATACCTGCCTAAAAACATCTAAACAAAAAAATTTTGAAAAAGTATGTCCTTTAACTCGAGGGGTGATTGAAAAAATTGGACTAAATTTTCTCAATCGATTTCGTGTTTACTTTTTTTTTATAGGGTGTTCCAAAAAAAGTTGGACTTTTTTGAGAAGTAATATCTTTGCAATATGTTAACCGAATTCAATCAAATTTTTCTCATAGAAGCCTTCAGATACTATATACAAGTCTGCAAAATATTTAAGAAACTGGATGTTAAAAATCGAATAATATTGACTTAAATAAAAATGTCAACAAACACAATATCACAGCAAACTTTATCCAGTTTAGGCTATGTTTGATATGGATTCCATTTTTCTCTATGACTATACAAAGTCGTTTCTTTCAAACAGAAATGCTTTTACGGATTTCTTCTGCAAATATCTTCTCCCAGGCCACAATTTTTCTGTCCTTCAAGGCCTATTTTGTCAGTTTCTATGTTTATCATTGGTATTACTTTCTCATTCAGGGAGTTCCTTTAGGCATAATCCATCGGGTTACTGAGTGCTCAAGCTCTGTGTGCTCTCCGCGGAGTTTGATGCACTTTGCTTACTTTTAAGGGACTGAGCGGCATACTTTTGGGTACGATTTCCACGGCACCTAAACAAGAGCATATCAGATTTTTCCTTAAGTTTAGTAATGCTACGTGGCTTTGATGATTACACTTTGCCATTGAGAACGCTCCAAAGGAAAAATTTGAAGAGAGTAAAATCTGGAAAAAACACCACCACTCCAACGGTCCTCGCCTGCCAATCCATCGACCGGCCGGGTTGTCATCCATCCAGGTTCGCAAAAGCGTAGCATAATGGTCCGGTGCTTCATCCTGCTAAATGTACAAACCGTCTGCACTTTTCTGCTGTTGTGTTAAAGGCAAAAACAGTTCCACGTCCCTGTTCCTGTAAATCTTCCACGTCCCTGTGACTACAAACTTTTTTACCAGGTTCATAATCAATCGATAGGTGGATGGTTTGGACTGATTTTGCGTTTGAAGTTTTCCTAAGAGGAATGTCAAGCTCTTGGCTTTCCAGAGTCACTTCAAAACTGCAATCGTTTGCCCTTTTGTTGATCGTGTGGACATACTGATATATCTGGTAAGTACATCTCATGCATAGCTAATATCTACTTAAATGTAAGGAGTATGTCTAAAGTAGAAATGAAAACAAAATAATATTCATTTCAAAATAGAACAAATGCACAAGTGCATAGATGAGCAAATGCATAAAAAAGAAAATATATAGTTACTCATCACGGATCCATATTGTACAACATCACAACAAGTTGTTTAATAATAACATTTCTTTTGCTTCACGACCAGATTTTGCTAAAATATTGAAAGTGAAGCCTGTTGACACATATATTTCATACATTCGTGCAGTAAATTATTGCTAAACATTATGTTTTCAGAAATTTTGTAAAGCTAATAAATATTGCAAAACTAAAACGATAAATTCCACCGACCAGCTCTAACCCTATTTATAATGCTAACTCTAAATCTACCATTAAACTTAACCCTATTTCTGACTCTAATCTTATTCTAATTCCAATTCTTAATGCACAGCCTCATTTAAAACGCCATGTCATTTTTTTAACTCTTCAACCTAACCCTAACTCTCACACTAACCTAGTCATAAACTTAATACCAACTAAACACTTGAAATTTAGTTGTGCCAGTTTGACAGTCTTTATTTTCTAGACCAAATGTTTAAGGAAAAAATATTTTTTGTACGAAATAGTAAAGACACAAGCTTTGATTGACCACAGGTGATCATTACACGAGGAATTTCAATTTTCATCCCGGGACAAAATAGATTGGATGCAATGTTTGAAGTACGAATTCGTCGGCAACCTTTGTTGACTTCTGCTTCTGGTTTGAATTCCGTTCCAACAAATCTTACAGACCACATCTAGTTTTTGACAGTAGTTTCCAAATTTTTAGCTTGCGGAACCATTTTGAAATATTGAAAAAATGGCAGATTCCTAATCATTTTAAAAAGCAAGTTAAAACCAGTTTTTTAAGTAATTTCTAAATCGGATGGCCGACCTAGAATGTGGTGTCGTTGGTCAAAACAGACTTGACAATCAAACTTCTATCGTTTAAAACCGAAAAAGGTAAAGTCCTTTCCCACTTGTAAATGTTTTGAATAAAGAACGCGCTTGAGATTACTGGGATTCATTGCTTCCACGGTTAAAGCAGCATAGCGAACTGCATGACACAAAACACAATAAAGTTTAGTCATATCATATCATTCAAGTAATCCGTAAAACATGTAATCAACATTAGTAAAAACTCACATAGATAGTGGCGGGCAAGTTACTTTTTCCAAGTAAATGAGTTACAGTTACGTAGCGATAAAAGCCACTCATTTACATGTTCAGTAACAAATTTTAGAAAGTCACTAGGTAAAGTTACAGTTACTAGTTACACTTACTTTCCAAGGACAAAATTTTCAATATAAAATGCAAGAGTGATTCATTTTCGATGTAAGGCGAAGCAGCCAAATTGCCAATTGAAAACGCGGTATAATTTGCTTAGAAAAGAAATGGTTAAACTCCTAGTTTAATACCGTTCTTTTTCAATATTCAGAAGCCATGTGTACCCTTGTCAAAAAGAAGTGGAAGCCAGGGAACGGAAAAAATTTCAAATGTTTACCACTACGACAGCCTTTAACTTTATTGAGCTCCACAGTTTCTGCTGGTGTTCTGTGGTTCATGCTAATTGCAAATATGAATGGCTTAAAAATCGTTAAAAAAATCAGTCCTTTAAAATTACGGCGAATGGGACTCGAATCCATGCCCACACCAACTAGTGACTTAGACTGGTTTCGAGTTCGCAGCAGCTCTTCACGGTAAGACGGGCAAAGAATCACCCAACTGCTGTAGAACAGTGCTGAACTGTTGTTGCAATCACGTTGTGGGTTGGCATATGTACACTGCTGAGCAAATGTGCTCGTACCGCTTTCGTGTCATTCTCACATCTGCTCGCCAACACGACTGATCTAAGAAACCATGTCGCTTTTTGATTAGATACGTGAAACCAACTTTAATTTTACTTTCGTAGTGGAGAAAGTAAATATGCCCATCCCTTTTTTTGTTGTTATAGAATTACTCCAAAACAACTGAATACAGTAGGCGCCGCTTATTATGACCACGGATAATATGACCAGCCGCTTATTATGACCAATTTGGTATGGTCCGGAATTTTTCCATTTAAAATTCTCCGTTTAGTATGACCAAATTTTGGATAATATGACCAACATTTTCTCCATCTCTCTTGTTACGGTACAGTATTTTTTCCCGCCACGCACTTATAACTTTGTTTTTTCAACATATTGTTACATACTGTACTTAGTTTTACCGTTACTTGTGCTGTTACAGTACTGTACTTTGTTTTACTGCCAGCGTCACACTTTTACTTCGGTTAAACCAGGGGTGGCCAAGCTTTTTATGCAAAGCGCCAACTCTTCTACCAACCCGTGTCGGATGCGCCATAAATGTAGGGCAGGGGTGGCCAACCTTTTCAGTCCATGCGCCAAAATTTTTCGCCACACAAGCATTCATTTGAAGATGCGCCACACAAACATTCATAGCTTTTCATTGCTCTCAAACGTGTAGTAATATATTTATACTTTGAAGTCAAAACAAGGCCATATTCAGCGGTGATCTCCAAAAAAAAAAAAAGGTTATCCCCTGTTTCGCTGCACCTTTTCCATCACTTTTGGCTTAAATATGCCACCAAACGTGAGGCCAGCCAAGTGCGGACTTTTTTTTTTTTTTTTTTGGAGATGTTATTGGAGTGACAAATTTTTCGGCCCGATGAAAGGACACTTACCCAAATTGCCCGAAAAATCTTAAACCTGGAATGCGCCACCTCTAAACATGCAATGCGCCAAATTTGGCGCAATGCGCCACGGTTGGCCACCCCTGGGTTAAACGATGCATTAGACGGTATTTGGACTTCTTGTAGCTTACGGCGTCGATTCAGGAGCTGTTATGGAGGCTTCGGTTTTTATGACGATTCGGATGTTATGACCAAAATGGTCTGGTTCCAAGGTGGTCATATTAAGCGGCGTCTACTGTATTTCACTTTTATACTTCCTGGATTTGAATATAATTTATTCCTACACAATCTCTGACAATTTCAAATCAATCTGTTAAGACTAAAAGGTGCTGAATTCCCAATTTGTCGAAGGGACCTAATGAAATAAAATTTTTTGACCAAAATTGTGAACTATTTTTTTCAATAAAATATCCTTTGTTTTCTCTGTGAAAACAGAAAGCAGAAAGTAACTAAAACCTGTAACTTTTATGGTGTCTAATTTATAACTGGTTAAATTTTGTTCCTTCTGCAAAAAAGTAACAAATTTGCAATTACAGATCCTAAAAAAGTGCGAAAAATTTTAAATTTACATTCAGTTTCGCGGTTTACCGAATGAAAGCAGCTTGGGTGCAGCAATTCATGTTTTCATTTGGCAACTTGCGAAAAAAGAGAAAATTGCTGGATACAATTCAAACGAGTACTACAAAAAAAAAGAAAACTATTTCAGAGGTAAATGGGCAAATATCAAACTAATTAATCCATCATTGAATTCTTTGTAGCATAGAACAAACTTTGTCAATAACTCAAAAATTAAAAAATGCTTTATGAACTGTTTGAAACTTTCTCACGAACTCAGTCTAAAAAACCATTGACTAAGAGTTTGCTGATAAAACATTTTTGAGAACTTAACAAAAGATTTTGTTAAAAGCCCACAAGACTACAAGATAAAATCAAAGGCCCCAAGATATTGTGCAAAACCACTAACAGTGGCAACTCTGCATGTTAAAGTCACAGCCGCTGTCCTATGATAAAATGCAATAGAAATACAACAGTAGGCCATACTTGCCATATTCCTCCTTTGGGATTATCAGTGATAACTTGAGTAGTTAATCCGAAATTTGATTCAACCAATGCTATTCGACGCAAAAGAGAAAAATCTTGCGGATTTGCTGTAAGGAGAGTTTCAATCATCGATAAGCTCGAATCAACTACATCCTCTCCACTTGAATCTGGCTCAGCTGATTTGTCACACGGTCTAAATTAACAATAAAAAGTTGCCTTACTGCACAAGAATAGTACAAAACGCCAACCTAAATTTGGCAACTTTGAAATTCGTACACCTGCTCACCCTGGAAGCAGCCCAATAAAAAAATGTTTAGCAATAAAAGTAAGTACAATTCTCTGAAACGGTTTTAACACATTTTCGAAAAAGAGTAGGTTAATCTTCTCGTTTTTTTCAAAATAAGATTAACTACTTTGGCCAAATAAAGAGAGGATGGTTTCCCTCCAGGTGAGATTTTTATTGAGAATAACACTGCAGCAAATAATCGGTAAAAATAAAAAAAGTTTGCTTTTATGCTGGTGGTAATTGAAAGATATTTTTTGAAATTTTGAAGCAACAAGATTTGAAATGTTACGAGCTCTTTAATGAGTCCCAACTGGATTTTTTGAGAGAATGCTCTCGAGAACTGCTTGTCAATGCCGTCTTTTCAAAACAAACAGGACAACAAACGTATTCTGGTATAATCAAAAAAAATTTACCTGCAAATATAAAACTTACGTGTAATCTACTTCATTAAAACTCAAAACTTGACAGTACAAGTTCATGAGCAGTAGACTTCTCAGAAACATTTTAGACAAAATAAGTATCTTTACTTTATACTTTTTGTTCTCATTATTCTTATGAAATCTAGTATAATAATTAACAATTGTGGTTTAGTGATTAAGGTTACTTTACGGGATTTGATTGCACATTATGGCGTCATCTTTTGACACAATAAATGTTTTAAATTAATGGTGAACGCATAATCAACCTCCTGACCATATGGTTATTACTGGTGCCAGATGCGAGACATCAACCTTTTCAACTCCAACATAAATTGATTCAATTGCTCCTACAAACTCAAACAAATCATAAACAAATAAAACTACAATAGCTTTAGAGATGTGATGATATTTAAATGATTTTGTTTTATTCGATTTTCCTTAGTTGCTATAAGTTGGGGAACACTAAAAGGTCGAAGGCAAAAAGCAGGAAAAAATCGAAAACTAAATGGTTGAAACTGTAAAAGTAGAAAAAGGTGAACAGTTTTTACAAAGTGAAGCTATGTTAAGAAATAGCTAAATGCAGAGAAAAGTGAGAAAGGGCGGAAATACAGCTTGACAAAGTTGAAAAAGCAGATGTATTCAGTATTGGAAAACAAGAAAATAATAGCAAATGCGGAAGAGTAGGAAAAGGCACAAATAGAAATAGCTTGAGTCGAATTAGTAGAAAATTGACTTACTATTTTTAAACAGTTGAAAAAGCATTGCCGAATTAGGGCATGGGAAAAATCGGGTAGTTTCCCAGCGCCTGTCGCTTTCAAGGATGCTGCATCTCTAGCGCCGTTACAAAAAAAAAAGTAAATTGAAAAAAGAAATTCTACGAAATAGTTCCTTTGATATAGAAGTAAATATGATGAAAATTTAAAAGGCTTTGTTTCAACTTGTGGCAGTTGGCCTACTTCATGTATTAGTCCAAAAATACGTGGCAAAATTTTTAGTGTTTGCAGTAACTTGATACCTGAGCGGTTATTAAATTGTATTGTCCGCTCTAGTTATTTTTCTAAGTATTGGCTGAAAAAATAACAGACAATGCGTGTCAGAAACAGTTTGCTTAATGTGTCTGATATGTAGGTGATGACTAGGCAATTGAGGAGCATTTCTCCTTTGTGAGCCCATAACGGATATATCGGGAAAAAGTTTGGCATCAACATTTTTTCACAACTTATCACAAGTAGAAATTATTCTTTCTAAAATATGCGGCCGAAGAAATAGCAAAGTCGCACTGTCGCAGCTGTGACAAAAAAACTAAAAGGTGTGAAAGATCTTGTCAGAGAAGTTATTACTATTTCAGCTCTTTTTGTGCTCTTTGGAGCTCAAGAGCTGTTGTTTGGTACTGTCTAATTGATGTGATCTCATGGTGATTTGTAAGTGTATGGAAGTAAATGCTTCAGTATCTGATTTTTCAAATGCTCCCCAAACAAAACATTTTACTCCAAGTAGTAGCCGCAGTCCCACAAACATCAAAATCACGAAGGCTTGTCTAAATTTGTATCACGAGGCAGGGTGATCGATTTAACCTTTTTCTTACCGAGTATAGTTCTCATGTTCAAATCTGCTTTATTTTTGTATATGTGTGTTTGTAGGTGGTAAATAACTTATATACTAATTTTAATGCTCATACCTTGTTCCGGGAGTGAATTACGGCATGTTCCGTTTGTGAAAAACTGGCGGGTTACCGTACACAAAATCGCGCCTTACTGATTTGTTGCTTTAATGATAGCGTTTCGCTCTTTACGCAATACCTCGTAAACTCAATCAGCATAAGCATACCTTGTTTTTATTCAGGAGCATCTTTATTGCTTGTTATGATGCACTTCAAAAAAAGCTTGCCGCGTTCTGCATGCAGGAGTACAATACATTTTTTATACATGGTTTTGGTATCTTTTTGCACATTTTACAACGTCCTTGAGAAGTGGTCTTTGGTAGTGTTTGATTTTATCAAATCTCACGTCCTGTGGACGTTCAGCTTCTCCGTCTGGTCTATTTCGGAGTTCCTCCTCTGTTTTAAATTACTACTAAAAATGGCATTTCTTTATTCGATACCATAAAATGTGGATTGTTTTGATCTTGATTGCTATAAATATGGTTTGAAGAGCAATGTGCTCCAGTATGTTCTCGGAAAACAATTTTTTCCACACTTGGTAAAAAGTGAATTTCCCCTCAAATCTGACAAAGTTTTGGTGAAATTAGTTCTTCCCTTTGAAAAGCTCTATCAAAACCAGAGACTTTTTTCCATCTTGTCGTCTTCTTTTGGTACTTGTTGACAAAGGCAGTTCAGCTTCGACGTCGCTTTCAAGATTTTCTTCAATCTCAAGCTCTCCGGCTGGTTCGTAAATTTCTTCTATACTTTTAGCTGAAACCTATTCTGTATCGCTATTCTGATTACCGGGGTCACCTGCATTTGGCGAAAGTGCAACGACATTGACGACATTTCTTGAATCTTTGATAGCTTCATGCGCTTCACCAATACTTGCTACTCTGGTCCTTTTTCTTACTCCATAGAAAACTTTGAATTCATCTTTACTTATAACTGTCAATCACTCGCTTGCTTTCAAACTACTAACTGCTTGCTAGTGAAACAGATAAGTCTAAATGTGGTAGCACTTTTGTTTACTTAAAGTAATAGTTACGCGTGAATAAACGAAATAAACGTATGGGCTGAAAACTAACACTTGCTTGTCTTCTAATGGAGTTGTACTGTAACCCGCCACTGTTCCAAAAATGGAACATAAAACTTTACGAATAATTTATAACAAGTTATTGGCCGCACATCTTACTTATGTTTGGGTGAAAATACTTTTATATTAGTAATCTAAAATGTAATAATCTTAGAATAATTTTTTATAACAGGAAATACTTTTGGTAGTGCCTAATATATCATCCACCTCAAAACATAATTTTTCACGAAATAAACGTTCTTATAATTCGCTCACTAAGCAAGCTATAAATGATAATTATACCTAGTAAGAAAGAACAACTCCTAAATAATACAGTAAAACCAAAAAGTAGTTTAAATTCAGGCAATAGGATTGTTTGCAAGCGTCTTGAAGTTTTGTTCCATTTGTGGAACGCTGGTAAGAAAAAGGTTAAGAGTGTTCTCGTTTTTCAATTTTACAAGCTACTGCGGTACAAAGATTGGTAGAAAATATATCATCACCAGACAAAGAATTTTCATCATGAGCCCTGAAGTTACTGTAGACCATTAGGCATGAATTGTTCTTTTCTTGTTTTAAAAAGAATCTACAAATACACTGTTGCTCTGTACAAAATATCACAAACTACGTCAATATATCTTCTTAAGGCTATCAACATCGCAAAAGATACTGAAGTCATTAAAGTAACACTTTGAGCAAAAATATCCACTCAAAAACGACCCAAATTTTTTTTTAGTTTTGAATAATTTTATTGTCACTCTTGAATTAAGATTTACTGTCCACAAAATTTATTTGTTACAGGATTGAAGTGCTTAATTTCAGTTAACGCAACTATTGGACCAACTAGTCAACAAATTGAAAGTATTCAACTTAGGGAAAATTTTATAAAAATGATTAACGAAATCTCCAGAAGAACTAAGTTAGTGAATGAACTGAGTTTTCGTTGCAAAAGCTTTTGAGGCTGAACGTAGCGGAGACTAACTCGTGCGACGAGCAGCATCAAAGAATGCAGTTCTATGCTTTTTAAACATATTTGCACTGATTGCAACTATTTTGTTAATTTTCCCGTACAATGTATAACAAAAACGATCTCTTTCTACATTACGAAGAAAAAAAACGTAATTGGTACATACGACTAGCACCAGAATGACCGAATAAACGAAGTTGCATTACTAAATATTTGCAGAAATAGCATACCTTAGATGTCATGAGCAGTCCGAGTAAAATGTCGAGTAGGCGTTTGACTTTCAGCAAGTAAAACTACATTATTTACCTTTTTCAAGCATTATTTTACAAATGATTCTAGTGAGCAAGGCAACTGTGCTTTTAAGTTTTCCTTTTAAGCACAGAATAATATTGCATCTGGTTCTCTAAATGTGAGGCAAATTTCAGCGTATGCCTGTGGTAATTTCTATTCTTTATAAAACAATTCTTTATAAAAATAATGGCTTATGATGATATACCGTCGCACATAAATGATCAAATCTTTAAGAATTAGTTCTGGGGTCAGGGCTGATGTTTATTTTTGCATAGAAAGCATTTGTTGGAAATCGAAATGCTAAGGCTTTTATTGCAAGTGACTAGATGGGATAAGATGTATCCAGTATATTAAGAAGTGTGTTTGACTGGAAATGCGTGAGAAAACCGTTTGCACACTTTTTTGTGGAAAAGCGTTTATATATTATTTTTGACCAGAGGTCGTTCCAAAATGCGTTGTAATCAGGCTACCTGACAGCCTACAGTAATCAGGCTACCTACAGCCTGACAGATAAAAACAACATATATTATAAATCAACTAGCTTTAGTTTGTACCTCTCAAATTTGTAAGAGAGTGCTCTAATGTGGTAGCATTTTACTCGACTTCACTAAAGCAGATCGAATGTTGATAGAATGTCAAAACCTGTGCATCTGTAGAATAACAATGAACTGAATTAAAAAATCAAATCAGAAAATACATTGAAAATTGTATTGCCAGTAGCGTTCCGGCACTTAATATTTTACCACTGCAGCCCTAAATAGGAACAGCACATGTATACCGACAGAGCGATAGGGTGAGGAAAGCGAGATTGCATTGTTTGGGCCTACATAGAGAAAAGATTGTAGACCTACAGCCTGATTATGTTAGAGAGTTGAGTCTGTGCATCTTGGGAAAGAAAAAAAATGGTTGACGGAAGAAGAAATTTGTGAACTGGGAAAAGAAAAGCATGAGCAAAATGAGCCTGTCAGAGAATAATACAAAAGCCAAATTGGAGAGGACAAATTTGATTAAAAGCTGCGGCGACCTGCGGCTTGCTAGCCAAATGTGGTCCGCCAACAGAAATTTTGTGAACCGCGGATTTTTTCAAATTCTTCATAAAGGCGTTAATAACTTGTTTGTTCTTTTATTTGATTTGTGATATAGCCAGTATATGTTTTTATGGTAGTCACTAACAGAAAGGTAATAAACGGGTCCATAGGCGTAGCCGTGAAAGCTCACAAAAGCCATAATCTTATCAAAATCTAGAACGTGCTAGTATGCTGTATTTAAGTAAAAAACAAAAATTTTCCGACATTTGGCTTTGCTTTCTGTAACGTTTATTCAGGATGACATCAATTTTTTCTTAATTTGTTTTCATGTGTGAATAATAGGCTGTGCGTATTGCGTTTAAACCCACATTCTGCAGCTTAGGAAACTAAAATTAGATTACCTGAACCAAAAAGAGTAGTTTAATATTTTAAACTTTGATCAAACTTTCTCCCAAAGTATCACTTATTTCTGAAAAAATGTGACCCCTAATTAATATTGGTGGATATGCCCTAGGACTCTGGTCTTTAGTCTCATATGGTTATGTGTATTTGGCCCGACTGTGCTGAAGGCAGCTAACTTCTGGTCTGGGTGTTATACATAAATGATCAAGATTCAAAATCTCGGCACCCCTATTTTTAGTAGTCACAAACCGTAACTTAACCCTTTCACTAACAAAAGTTTTTTTTTTGAGAAATTGGGTTTATTTCATCTTAGTCCCTTGCGAAACAGACAGACAAGTAAAAAAAAGTTGATTTTATTTTTTATAACATTTAAAACGAAATTTATAGTGCCTAGTTACACCACTGGGATACAAAGCCGTTAAATTTAAATCAGTTTTTATCCCAATGGTAACTTCAAAAAAATTTTTGGGTTGTATTGTCCCAATGTTAGTGAAAGGGTTAAAAACCATTTTTTCTGATGATGTCCAAATTAGCTAATCGAAAAGACAGCGCTTTTATTGTAGTTTGCTACGGCTATTAGCAGTAGGAGTGTGATGTAACACATATTCATTGTTATTAATACTGTGACGTTTTTGACGTCAGCTTCTACAATAAAGTAGGCCAAAGCTGAATTCAGCTACAGAATTATTCTAAATAGTAAAAAGACTGAACTATAAAGCAATGCTTGTTGTACTATCATAAATGTTTTTTCAAAATTACGTGATACTGTTGATATTTTTACGAATAAAATGCGATGAAATAAATTATACGTAAGTAACAAAATAAATGTATTTTAGACTTAACATGCAAAGTGAATCCTTATCCTGTGTAAAACCTATAAAGCTACTGATAACACTAAAGTATTTCAGCATAATTTGTCAAATAATCGAATCCAAGCTTAAGCCTTGACAGGAAAATGAAAGAACCATCTTTTGTCCAGCCATCCTCGATTGTGGTAAAGGCATAATGTAATCAGTGGCATAATTGCAAGATTGCAGCATTTACTAAAACCTTAAAGGAAAAACTGTTTTTAAAAGCACTTGAAAATATTCCTGAATCATTCTAAAGGCCTTGTTTTTTACTGACATTCATTTACATATGCCTTTGGCCCAAACTATAAGAATATGCTCAATTCTAGCTTTTTACACTTTAAGACAATATCACTGCTGATGAGCCAGGCACAAAAAGTTTCCACCAAAATACTTTTTTCAAAACTTTATCTTCACAATATTTGTTCAACAAAATGCTATCAATATTGTGAAGGCCATGTGACAAGTCCGCCGAGCCTGACTCATTTGGAGAAGATGTAGTTGATACCAGCTTATCGATGATCGAAACACTTCTTACAGCAAATCCGCAAGATTTTTTCCTTCTACGCCGAATAGCATTGGTTGAATCAAATTTTGGCCAAAGTACTCAAGTTATCACTAGTAACCCTAAAGGAGGAATATGGCAGGTACGGAGCCCTTACAGGAAAGCTATTTTTTTTACAACCAGATGAAGAAACAAAGCTAATCTATAAACTATAACTTGCAGCGTCCTTGCTATGATTTTCGCCGACATACAATCTTTCTTCGACTTTAACAACTGACCGATGTAATTTAACCAGAAATGATTGAAAAATTCTGTCTGATTTCTGAGACTACTACAATCTAAATTTTTTCCAGAGTTTGTTTTTTAATTGCAAAAGTTTTCCATCTATTCTTTAGATTTCTGAATCTATCTACAACAGGTTAAAATCGGAAGTAGAGTCATCAGCCAGAGCTTTTTCGCTGTTAAACGAGATAGAAGAAGTTTTTGACTTCGATTGTTTTCTTTGCAGTTTAAATTTCAGGTAATTTTCAAACTATCTATTAGCAAAATTTGAAATACACTGTTACACAATTTTTTATCTACAACTTAAAGCAATTGGAAAGCAACCTACGTTGTGCCGCATTTTTCTGGAAGTGGTTTTAACAAATATTTACGTTTACCATATAAAAAATAAAACGTATCGCAAGATTTGTGCTGTTGCATTCATCTTTTATTTTTATAAAATTCAAAATTAGCTCACCCATCAGATCAGCGTTAGCTGCAAGACTATATCTCGAACTAACAGCCGGAAATGAAATTCCAAACAGCTTAGAAAATCAAGCGCTGTGGTGGAAAACATTTTACAACACTGAAGGAAGCATTTCCAACTTTGAAGAAAGAGTCATCAACTATGACAGTGGTAAGAATTCAATGAGGCAGTTAACTTTATATAGCAATAACATCCAACACTGCTTCAGAAAATTTTTTAAAACTTTTATAGGATTATTGAGACAGGTGAACAGATGGCGCGTGCACACTTTTGCGTGTGGGCAATCATAAAGTTGCTCAATAGGGCAAGTAAAAATACAGGCAGATTAAAACATTTTAAATATTTTATAAGCGTTTCTCTTTATGTACAGTATATAAAAAGCATTAATAAACTTTTAATTAATGGCGTGTGTGTGTATGCTTATGCGTGTGTGTATACATATATTCTATTTGAACATCTTATGGCCACGTGATAAACCTTCCGGAGAAAGAGCTGTTGTGCAAGTACAAATCGATTGCTTAATGTAACTGTGATCTTCAATTATTATTTACGAGGTCTGTCCAAAAAGTATCCGACCTTTGGGTATAAAACACACAACCCAATGAATATCACAAATTTTATTTGATCTTCTTCAAAATACTCCCCTTGCAAGTGCACTCACTTTTCCTAGCGCCTCTGCCACTTTTGGAAGCACCTCTTGAACTCCTCCTCTGAAATGCTCCTGAGTTCCGCCGTCGTTTTCTACATAGTGTCCTTACATGACTGAAATCGCATCCCTTTTAACGTAGTTTTTAACTTGAAGAACAGCAAGAAGTAGCATGGTGGCAAATCAGGAAAGCAAAGAGGCTGTCGCACAAGTGCTCTATTGTTTTTGGCCAAAAAACTTTTTTTTGCTAAGAAAGCGGCCAAACACGGGAATGAATGTTTGCACTGTGAAGCTGGCGCAGCTGCATCAACTGATACCTTTTCAATTGGCACAGGTGATAATGTGCCCTGCCGGGGTAAAGTCGCACCATACTTAGGAAAAAATGTTTTCGACTTTGCTTGGTAATAGCTTTATAGAGCTACGCTTTGCAAAACTCTTAGCTGACTCATAGTTACATTGCATTTCCATTGTCTGTAAACCCAACAAATTTTAATACACAAGATCTTTTTATTGCTTGCACGAAAGTGGTTGAAGGCACACGGTATAGTCTTCATGTCACTTCATGTTCCTTTTGAACAAAAAGAGGCCTACCTCAAATATTTCTAAGCGTTTTGTTTGAAAATAACTCGGCCTGATGTGCGCTTACTAAAATATGGTGAATGATTTTGGGGAAGCCATAGCCACTTTTGTCGCTATGCCGGAAACAAGACAAATAGCGCAGCCAAAGCAACTTATTGCCACAAATATAAACAGCTGGCCAATATACATAGGAAAGAAGCAGCACCATATCGCCAAATAGACTCACCACTAAATAGTTTGTTCGTGTAATTGTGAAAGCAACCACCATTTCGCCGCTGCCATCGGTTTTGATTGTGTTTTAATTCCTTCTCCCTTAAGTATTAACAATAATTTGTGGAAAGATTCTTTGTGAGCATTGCCAGTCATGATTAAGACAATATGATGATCACAATTTCGTGTGCAAGAATTTTGAAAGTGCATAAAAATAATTTCACCTTTCGCTGCTGCTCTCACAAAAGCCCCATGCGTAAAGTCGGCGCAGCCGGTTGAACCAAAATGCTAAACCCCGTCAATACTGATGGAGGGCCCCTGCCGGCCGACGCCGGCATAGCCGGCTAGTAAATATTTATGCTCGTATACATATAGCAAGTTATTTTCAATCTATGTGTATGTGTGTATTGCAATTTCTTGCAAAATCCCTATCAACGATGTCGGAGCAGCAAATTTACATATATATTAAAAGGACTATAAATAAAACCACTACAGCAGGGGTGTTTAACTCGTCGATCGCGATCTACCAGTCTATCGTAAAGTTAGTATTGGTTGATTGCATGACATTAAAAAAATAGACGTCAGCCTATCATCTATTTTCTGAATTGATTGATTTACAGGGCAGCCAGTTAGATGACAACTGATTTTTTGTGACATTTATATCAATGCGCATGCGCAAACAATGGAGCTAAGTGCAGCAAAA
This sequence comes from Trididemnum clinides, assembly GCA_963675345.1. Lineage (NCBI taxonomy): Eukaryota > Metazoa > Chordata > Ascidiacea > Aplousobranchia > Didemnidae > Trididemnum > Trididemnum clinides. The sequence continues at coordinate 43,897,951 of OY776285.1, read as the reverse complement.
CTAGCTAGTCAAAGAGTTACCTCCAATTTTAAGCCTTCGATTTTTTTTAAATTAAAGAAAGCTTATGGTCATCAAAAATGAGTGGGGGAGCTGGACCAGGTAAGAAGACAAAAACGTATCACTTTCATACGGAATGGGAAGTGAAATTTTTCACGATGTCATTTTCGAAGTGCGTATGCCTCATCTGCCAGTCTCTACCATCGCAATACCAAAAAAAGGTAATGTAGAGCAGCATTTTCGGACTGTTCATGGAAAATACGATAACGAATTCCCGCCGAAATTATATATCAAATTCCCGCTGAGAAAGAAAAAGGTGAAGGAACTAAAATCCCATTTTTCCGGACAGCAGTCATTTTCACACCACAAACTTCAAAAGCGAAAGTCACCACAGAAGCATCGTTCCGGTTGAGTCACGTCATCGTTAAGAACAAAAAGTCCTTCCAAGAAGGAGAGATGGTAAAAGAGACATTCATTAAAGCAGCTGACCCAATGTTCCGAGACTTTAAAAATAAGCCAGAAATATCATCTTCAATCAATGCTCTGCAGCCGTCAAGAAGTACAGATACACGGCGCTGTGAAGCTATGACTGAGAATTTAATCCAGCAAATGTGGAAGAACATCGGAGATTGTGAGTGTTTTTCACTGCAGTTGGACGAATTTATGGATGTGAGTGACACAGCCCAGATGCGCATTTCCATTTGTATGGTGTTTAGTGATATCACTGCAAAAGAGGTGCTATAAACAGTTCTTCCCATGAAAGAGCATACGCGAAAAGATGACATATTTCAGTCGCTTAAAAACTTTATTGAGAAAACTTAGCTCCCTGTGTATAAATTGGTGTTTATCACCACGTATGGAGCACCCACAATGGTTGGCCACGTGAATGAATTCATTGCTAGGGGAAGGCATGACGATGCTTTTCCAGACTTCTTGAACTGCCATTGCATAATCCATCAACAAGCGTTTTGCACCAAAATGCTCAACTGCACCAATCAACAGCCGCCTCAACGTGGTGGTGTAGTTCCCGACCTCGTTTGGATTGGGTCGAAATGGCGGTTGGACTTCCCGAGGGTCCCAGTTACCCCGGGTACTCCCCTTTATTTTTTCGCTATGCTTCCCCCTGAACGACCGCAGAAGGGCAGCACGCAGCATCCTTAAAATCGGTCGCCTGTTTTCTCTTTCTTTTCTCTCTTGCCTTTCTCTTGTCCGTCTTCGTATTCTTCTTGTCTTGATGAGCGGTAACATTCATCCAAACCCTGGCCCCATTTTTTCCTGCTCTGTGTGCGCTGGAAATGTGACCTAGCGGGGCCATTCGGTGCAATGCTGCACCTGCTCACAATTTTCCCTCTCCAAATTCAGAACTCTTGACAGCTCTCACAGTTGCCCCTTTGAAGTGTTCCCACTCGTAACTCTGTGACTCTCTCCTCGGGCTCTTCCTACATGTATACCCCCACTGAACAATCTGCACCCCCTCTGCTAATGCTGCACTCCCGCCCCAAAATCGTCTTAAAACCTCTTGCCCCCTTCTGCCCATTTTGTATCTTCTCCTTCTGCCCCTCACCACCGTCCCTTGCTCCTAGCTGTCTTTCTACGCCTCTTGCATCCTCTTCCCCTGACTCTCTCAGGGTTCTCCCATAAAATGCTGGAGGTCTTCGAGCTAGAAGCGCTAAACTAATTCACTTTCTTTCGTCCCATCCGGTTGACCTTATCTGTATCCAGGAATCCAATCGTAACTCGTCTTCTTCTTTCCGGATTCTTGGATTCTCTGCTCTGCATTCTAATCGCACCCACTCCCGGTCTAGCATTCTCTCTTCTGATGCCACGCATGCTAGTGGCGGTGTTATCATTTTCGTCAGGCAGGGCTTATCTTTCTCTGAACTTTCTACCTCCTCTCTTTCTTCGCTCTATCCCTACTCTGATTATGTAGGGGTCAACATCTTTCTTAGCAACTCCTCTTCGCTGTCATTTCTTAATGTGTATCCCCCCCTATTCGCTCCTCTCCAACGGATGGCAAAACTGGCTTCTTTTTTCTCTCCATTCTTTCTTCTTCTAGAAATCTCTTCATTCTGGGGGGACTTCAATTGCCATAACCTCCTGTGAGACTCAAGAGGTACTTCCGACCTCCGCGGGGAGGAAGTATTCGATTGGATCATGTCCTCTGACCTCCTTCCCCTCAATGACTCTGACACACCCACCCTTCTCCATCGCTCCTCTGGCAGTCGTTGCTCTCCTGACATCTCCTTTGCCCCCTCATCTCTGGCCTTTTTTTGTTCCTGGGAGGTGCTTCAGGACCTGGGTTCTGACCACCTACCAATTCTTCTATTTATCCCTTTCTCTCCGATCTTTCGCCTCGACGAGCGTCCCCCTTTCTTTAACTTTTAGTAAGCTCGCTGGGATGACTTTGCCTCCTACCTTAACACCCACTGTCTTTCTGCAGAGGAATACTCGTCTCTTTCTCTTTGCTCTGCTGCTGCTCTTTTTACCTCTCTGGCACTGAATGCGGCCAAATCTTCCATTCCTTTTTGCCGCATCAAACGCCCTCCTAAAGCCTGGTGGTCTGCTGAGGTGGAAGATGCGGTTAGTGAAAGACGCAAGGCTTTCGCTGCCGCTCACAGAAGTGATGAAGATCACCAGGCTTACATCTCCGCTTCTCGAAGCGCCTCGCCAGTCTTCTCCAAGGCCAAGGCTGAGGCATGGCAGACGACTTGCTCTTCTCTTTCACCCAAATCAAACCCAAAAACTGTAAACTCTCTTCTTCGCTCTGTCGCTGGCTCTTCTTCCTCGTCTTCCTCCTCTCCCAATTTCCCCAAATGTTCTTCTCCCAGGAAATCGGCTTTGGTCTACGCCGCTTATCTGAGATCCAACTTTTCCGTTTCTTAGCCAAACGCCTTTCGCAGCAGAGCCAGAGGCTGTCTCTCTGAGCTCCACCAAGCCACGTACCCGGAGGAGTCTCACTCGTCTTTCTGCTCTCCTTTCTCCCCCACTGAATCTCTTGCGGCTGCCTCCAACCTTTCCCCCTCCATTGCCACTGGCCCAGACAAAGTTGCCTATCCCATGCTAAAGCATCTTCCTCGCTCTGGCATGGATTTTCTTGTTTACATTTTCAATCACTCCTGGACTTTGCATTGCTTTCCTTCCATCTGGAAGACATCTTCTATTATTCCTATCCACAAGATGGGAAAACCTCTCGACTCTCTTGCTTCTTTCCGGCCTATCTTTCTCACCTCCTGCGTCTCAAAGCTTATTGAACGCATCATTTTATCCCGTCTACTCTTATTTGTGGAATCTAATTCCATTCTCTCTCCCCGCCAGGCCGATTTCCACCGTGGACGGTCTACACTAGATCAAATTCTGTACCTTTCTCAGTCCATTTCGGATAGGTTTAATGAGCCCAGGCCGGGCTCTCGGACAATCCTTCATAATATCAATTTCTCGAAAGCTTTCGACTCTGTCTGGCATTCCGCCCTTTTCCATAAACTCATTTCGGTTGGCCTCCCTCCTTGCTTTGCTCGTTGGGCTCAATCCTTCATTCTGGTAGGCGCGCTTACGTGGTTTATTAAAATCACAAAAGTCGTTCCTTTCGAGTCTGTCGAGGTGTTCCGCAACCCAGGCCGGGCTCTCGGACGATCCTGTCTACTATCGACTTCTCCAAAGCTTTTGACTCTGTCTGGAATCCTGCCCTTTGCCACCTTGCTTTGCTCGTTTCCTTTCTGACAGGCGCACTTGCGTGGTCTTTCAAAATCACAAAAGTCGTGCCTTTCGAGTCCGTCGAGGTGTTCCGCAAGGATCCGTTCTTGGCTTTGTACTTTTCTCTCTATTCATTAATGATCTTCCGGCCTCTCTGCCTTCTTCCGTCAGCTGCTCTCTTTACGCTGACGATCTGGCCATTTGGTGCTCCTCCCCCTCGGTCCACACAGCGGTGGAGGCCACACAAGGAGCTCTGTTCCAATTGGAGCGCTAGTCTGAGTACTGGTGTCTTCCTCTCAATCCGAGCAAATGTGAGGCCTCGTTCTTCTCAGTGGATCCCCACCAAGCTAACTTCCAACTCAACCTCCTCTTACTCAGCTCCCGCCTCCGTTTCAATCCAATTACAACTTTTGTTGGGTCACCTTCGACCGCACTCTTTCCTTTTCTAAACATCTATCTTCGCTGAAGGCCAAGTTCTTTTCCACGTCTCAAAGCATTACGCTGTATCTCTGCTTCCTCTTTGGGTCCCTCTAAGGATTCCCTCTCTCTTCTTTATAAAGCTTTTCTTCGGCCCCTTCTCACTTACGCTTCACCCGGGTGGTTTCCTTTCTTAAGCTTTACTAATATCACCAAATTGGAACCCCTTCACCAAGCGGCCAGTCGCGCCATCACCGGCTGCCTCTCGTCTTCTCCTATTCCACTTCTCCTCTCCGGAGTTTCTTTACCTCTCCTACGAGTCACCCTGACTCATTTCACTCTTTCGTTTTGTGAGCGGGTTCTTCGTCTCCCAACCTCTTTTCCTATTTCAGCTTTGGCCAGACTTGGAGTGAAATCAAGATTCTGCAGATCGTCCTGGAGAGCTTTTGCGTTCACTCACCCGCTCATGCTTCCTTCTACATCTCCTAGGGAGGCTCTTTTTGCTTGCCCTCCCTTTCCTCCTTGGAATCTGCCGTTCTTCACGGTGGAGTCCACCCTTTCCTCTTCATGCTCCCGCTCCGATCCCCCTCTCTTTCGCCAAGGTAAGGCTCTCACCCACCTTGACTCTCTCCTCCCTCATGATCTGGTAGTCTGAACTGACGGCTCTGTTCCTTCTCCTCTTAGCAAAGAGCGGCTCCGGCGTACTTGCCAACTGCTCTCGGCGGCTCCGACGACACTTTTTACTTTTCAGCAGGCCCAATAAGTTTTTCCGCTAAAGCATGCGCCATTTTGCACGCTCTTTGCTGGTCTCGGCAGCACCAACAAGTCTGCCATTTCTCTTTTCTTCTCCTCCTATCTGACTCTTGTTCTGTCCTCGCCACCCTGTCCTCTCCTCCGTCTTTCTTTTTACCTGAAACTCTGTGGCAGATCTGGCAGGAACTGTCTTCTCTCTCCTGTTCTATCAGGCTACAATGGGTCCCCGGACACTCGTTTCTCCCGGGGAACGAGGCGGCTGATGAGGTTGCCAGACGGGGAGCGCTACTTGCGCCCTCTTCAATCCCTTGTAGTCTCTCTCTCCTCTGATCTCTCGTATCCACTCTTCTCTTTTCTCGGATTGGAGGCGTACTGTCTCATCTAAATTCTTCGACACGCAGGTTCCCTCGACTTCCACTGAGGAAATTGTGCTCCCTCGTAATGCTCGCTGTGTCCTCTCTCGTCTTCGCTGCAACGGACACAGTCTTCTGTTAAGTTCTTATTTTTTCAGGATTGGAAGAATCGGGAATCCTTCCTAAAGCACCTATGGACACTCGTCCCAGGATACTTCTCATTTGATTCTGCACTGTCAAGATACGGACTCTTTACGCCGCTCACTCTTTGGCGACTTTGGGTCTCTCTACGACCTCTGGTCCAGACCCTGGGGAGTTGCCCAGCTTCTGGGGCTCCATGTCTTCCGCCATGTCCTCATCCCTCAGAAGGGTTTGGGTAAACAACAAGAAAATACTCAAAATGAAAGATATCATGGATGTGGCAACGAAGATTGCGTGTTCTATTCGAGCCAGACCTCTTCAAAGACGATTGTTCCGTTTACATCTGGTGAAGGTTGACTGCAACAACTTTGAGTTGTTGCTACATACTGACGTGAGGTGGCTTAGTCGAGGGAAATTCCTGCAAATATTTCGAGAGCTATGATCGGAAATTAACACTTTGAGCGCTAAGGACGAGTTATCTCGTCCTTTATTTTACACTTCATACGCTAAAGACGAGATAACTCGTCCTTCAGGTAAGTTTAAACGCGAGGATTTCAGCGCTGTGTAAATTGTCTTATTTCGATCAATCATGGAAAAAAAGGAAGTAAGGAGAATTGCGTATACTGAGAAAGCTATTTTTCGTCATATCTATAGTATTACTCAGCATATCTTGAGTCAGTTTTTCATTCTTTGTAACTTTTAGAAGTGAAATTTTAGTATACTAAGTTGTAATTTTGAATAAAAGTTTCTACGTGCACATAACGATATTTGTTTCTAGTGGTTGAATTTTTTATTTATTGAACTTTTTATAAGGTAATGTCTTCTAAGAGAAAATATGCTTTGGTCGATTTAGTAGATGATATAGGTCTTTTAGACCTTTCCGAGGAAGAACTTATAGATGATGATGATACAAATAGAGAAAGCAATTTTCATTTGAGTGACATAGATTCATCTCAAGATGAAACCGGTTCAGAAATGGATTATATGCTAATTGATGAACCATCAACTTCTGGAGTATGCAACGTTGCTAATTCTCCATCTCCAGTAGTGGAAAACCCTCTGGAAAGTGATGATGATGAAGCAGAATGGATTTCTGTTGAGGAGACGTATTCACCTTCCTCAAATGTACAATTTACTGGACGAAGTGGCATAAGTCAGGATGTTACTCTCACTAAAGATTCCTTGCCTATAGAATTTTTTAAATTGTTTGTCACCAAAAGTACTTTGAAAATGATGGTTATTGAAACAAATAGATATGCTGAACAGTTGCTGGCACAGTCGGAGGTAAAAGAAAAGAGTAGGCTAAAGCGTTGGGTTGCCACTACTGAAACAGAAATTAGTAAATTTATCGGACTTTTATTTGCAATGGGGTTAATAAAAAAATCACACTTGGCAGAATACTGGTCCACTAATCCAGTAATGGCGACTCCATTCTTCAATAAGACGATGCCAAGAGATAGGTTTGGTCTAGTAGAGCGAGACAAAAACAAGCGCTTTAGCGCACAGCGAGAAAAAGCGGCCGCAGTCAATGTGTTTAGGAGTTGTTTCGTTTAGCTGGACGTGCAGAATGCAAGAAAATAAATGAGGGTTAGTGGCTGTTAGACTTGGCATTTTTAACCGATCTGACAAACATGTTAAATGACCTTAATCTAAAGCTGCAAGGAAAAGACAAAACAGCGATCAATATGATTAGCTTAGTTAATGCTTTCAAGCAAAAGATGCAATATCTCTCCTCAAAACTGCAGCGCTATGATTTGGCAAATTTCCAGAACCTGGCGTCAGAGCTGAAGACGCAAGGAAAGACCCGTAAGCAACTTGACAGTGCACGCTACATGGAGCACATTGACAATTGTCTGTCAGAGTTTGACAAACGATTTCAAGACTATTCTTTGCTGAAGCCTGTCGCTACATTTATGCGCTATCCTTTTCTGGAGGATTCTGAGGTTGATTCACTGGCATCAAAAATTGCTACACTATTTTACCTAAACTCTTCTGGAGTGAAAGATGAGGTTTTGACTCTACAAGCGGATATTGAGCTGAAGCCCAGAGCTCATGGACAATTCTGGAACTTACAGCGGTAAAGTACCCTAACATGAGAAATGTGCTACCTCCTTGACTGGATTATTTGGCTCCACTTATTTATGTGAATCAGCCTTTCCCACATGAAAATCATTAAGTACAAGTTCCTTTCTACCATGACTGATGAACATTTGGAAGTGTACTTGGGGCTGGCTGTCAGCAGCTACAGACCGGACTATGTATCCCTGTCTGATTCATAGTAGTGCAAGTCATAAATATAAACCCAGATAATTACAAAAAAATGTTCATAGTTAACTATATTGTGCTGTGCAATATTGACTCATGTAGTTATGCAAGGTACATCAACATACTTTGTACACAAAAAGAATTTTCAATATATTTGAAAATAAATATATGTTTTGCATTTTTGTAGTGGGTAGATCATTTTGACCTGGTGATTTTGTAGCTCGCATGCTGAAAAAGTAGTAGCAGCCCTGCGCTACAGACTGATTTGCTAAAAAACGAAAATATGATTCAAAGCCGGTTGGTATCTACATCACAACTTTAAAATCAAAAAATTCCTACAAGCTGGTCATGGTAGGCTCTCTACACTACCCTATAATTTTTTTAGTTCATGTGCGGTGTTATCTGTGTCTGTGCAACAGCTGTTTGCTCAAGTGCCCTATGTCGAGATAACAAGATATGATCAAGCCACTTGTAGTTCTACTCGCTCATTAAAAGCCATTATAACCAAGTTTTTCTCAGTCTTTTAACGCCATATTTGCCAAAAAAAGATTTATCAGGTGCCAAAAAATCTAAAATTTAAAACTTGGCTTACACAAGGTATACTGCAACCAAAATACTAAAACTATAACTAATCAATCAAAGCCAGTAACTATCTAAAATGGAACTAAAAGCTGAATAGTTTTAACAAGCTAGGCTGGAAATGCTCTCTACATAACGGTTTGACTCTTTTGGCTGTTACTTTTAATTATATATGAGCGGGCCCTGCCAGCCTCTCCTGCCGAGCCCCCATCATTGATGCCAAGGTTAAGAACAACGCTTCAGCCGGCTGTGCCTGCTCCACCCAATGGAGAGTTGTGAACACAACAATAAAAAGTTAATGTTTTTTCACATAACCAAATCTCTTTCCCAAAGAAAGTTTTTTAAAATGAAAGCAATTAAAAACAACATTATGGGGGTTGCGCATAGCTTCTTTATGCCTTCCAAGTTTCTGGAGTTCATGTCAACGTCTTACTTGTCTTGTTTTCACTTTAGACGTCATTAAACTTAATAAACTTTTATCCATTAAATTCAGCAAGTGCTTGAAACCATATCAAAGTTGTGAAAGGGCACCAAAGTGATTGATTTGTATTTTCAAGATTAAGCTTTAAAATATTAGGCCCATTATTTGCGACTTGTTTTTAACTTTAGGCGAATTAGTAAGAGTTAAAGTCTCTGGCTGCGCATATGTTGCTTCGTCTAGACATGAACGCATCTAGGGAAGAGGGCATTAAACCGAAGTCAAGCACTCATAGCTAATTTATTGCAATAGCAGGGCCTCGATCAGCAATGTTGAAATTCAAAATTTCCGTTCAGGCAACTACGCCGAATTCACCCAATTGATATTTGTGAGAAATGATTAATATATATTTTCAAGAATAATCAATAAAGTATTACGTCTGCTACTTAAGACTTTTTTGGAATGGTATGCCTATTTGTACGGCTTAAAGTCTCTGGCTGTGCGCATGTTTCTAGATCCTGGTTCAAACACAGCAGGCAAAACGCATATGTATGCTGGGCTGTAACTTTGTTCTTATTTCTAAGATTATCGCTTATGTTCAAAGATACTGTTTCAGTTCATAAAAATATTCTAATTTTTATGACACGTACTTATTTTTGAGTTGCCGGTTTAGGGTATTTGAGTCAGAAATCTTTTTGGTTTTGAAATTTTTTGGTTTAAATCTGGAATTCAAAAGAAAAAGTCTGTGCTCTACAGTTCGAAGAAAAATAGTGTCAATTCAGCGTTTCTAAGTATTGACATCAAATAGGGTTTGAAAATGTCAAATTTACGACAAAAACATCGTTTACTGCAGCGTTACCACAGCGAGCCTATTTTTTGTTCTAGGCGGATTATAAACTTGTGTATGCATACAGACAAACATAGAACATCATTCACTTGTACAAATTTCTTGGTTAATCGTTTTGCTTTGCACAGGTTTTAAAATTGATCTGAATATGGACATGTGGTTTATGCTAGATGGATGTGAAGATGTTACTGATAAAGAGTTTGAGGATTCCGTTAACTTCACCTGTGCAATAGCTAGTAAATGTGCTATTTCAAAGGAAGAAAGTCAAGTTGGATGCTCGGTTTACTCAAGCAAAAATGAGTTTGTATATGGGTTTTACAACACTTCAGACTACGACGATTTTTCTTCGGCTGTTTATGGTATTCAAAAGCCAGCGCGTAAGTACTATGTACTTAGTTATTTTTGAAAAATACAGCATAAAAAGAGAGTAACATAAAGACATGTAGATCTGTTTATTTTTTTACCATTTGCTTACAATTTGTTTTCGATTGTTGCTCAGTATTATTGAATGAGTTATATGTCTTTTGTCACTGCTTTTTTTCTAGAAAAATTTTGGTGACTTCAGTGTACTAAAATGTGAACTAAAGATGGGGAATTAACTTGCTTAGAATACATAACCGTTAACAGGGTATATGACTGTTTTATTATCAGATTGGTCACAAGTGCAAAACTGGAAACTGCAAATCGGCGACAAGGCGTTTCTGCTTTGAGGCATACAGTAAAAAAGCAATTCCTCAGTTGTCGTTTCTTCGTAGTCACCTTTGAACTAAGTGTAGCATCTGACAGCCTTTCGTGTTAGGGTCTCAACTTATGCTCCCGGGTTAAAATTGTTGAACCCGTTCACACAACGAGTTATGAAAAGCAAGTAAAGGGTATTGGAAAAATGTGCGCGTGAAGATGGTCTGTACCAGTGGTTTTAAACCGGAAGCTGCTAGACTCCCAGGATAGGAATTATTTTTTCAGGGGAGAAAATTTGTTTTAGAAAGGAATCATGCAGGAAAAATTTTGTTGTGATGTTTGCATGAGCACTTGAGACAAAAACATCGTAGAAAAGATCCTCAGTTCAAAATTTGTAGTGGGATGGAAAAGACTAAATTTGACATCTGTAAGGAAGGCATTAGAAAAAACGGTAGAACTACTGGTCCAACGATAACGCTTTGGATCAATGATTGCGAAATTGCGTGTTTTGTGCCTGACTGAAATGCATAGGATCAGCATGTTGTGTACTTTATATTGATTGATGATTTGGGCCTGTGAATTGGCAAGATAGTTAGCTGCAGAAACGCTTGAGGTTCGTCGGTTACGCATTCAATGTCGACTGATGGTGTGGAGCTCTAAATTCTCTAGTTTAGCTTATGACGGGGACACTCCGGATTCAAGTGTTTTCTACTTTAGGTCGACTTATAATGTAGGATTCTGGATTTTGGCTTTAGTCCCTTTGAGGAATGTTCGGTATTCGAATATTTTGTATTTAATGCCAACTGGTGGTGTAGGACTCGGAATTCAGGAGTTTAGTTTCTGAAAGGAAGGCTTGTAATTCGGAAATTTTGTATGTGACGTCGAGTGATGGTTTAAGACTGGCCATTTGTTAGCTTAGGCCCCTACGAAAACACTTGAAATTCGTGGGTTTTTATCTCATGTCGTCTGAAGGGGTATGGCTCGGGATTTTTCACCTTAGTTCCAAATGCAAAGACTTGAGATTCGTGAGTTCTGTATCTGACGTCAGTTGATGGCGTAGGACTCGCGATTTGCAAGTTTGGTCCCTTAGAAAGACATTTGGAGCGTGTGGGCATTGTTGGCTTGCTTGATTTCAACAAATGGTGTGGACCTCAAGACTTTTGTGTTTGGTCTCTGATGGCGGTGCTCTAGCTATAGTCCACTGGACTGTCAGTTATGTGCCAGCCTGCTTTTGTCGCGCCAGTATAACTATTTCTTTGTGTTTGTATATTTTGTTTTTCAACAATTTAATAAGCCAGCTGAATATCTAGAGCAGTGCGTCATTAAGCATATTAAAATTGACACAACTAACATAAACAAAAAACAAAAAATGCCAAAGCTTTTGGTCCCTCTAGGGGCTTTATCACGCCAAAACAAATCCGAAATTTCAAAGATAAATTTTATATTACAGTACGCAACACTATCGACGAGAGTAGTATGGTTTTAACACCGCACCTCTCAATAAAACGCGTGCAGAAGCGACTTCACTCCTTGTGAGTAACCAAGTTTTATATTTAAAAGATGGTCTAGGGCGTTTAATTAGCAACGCTTCAATTAGCTCGGTTTTAGTGTTAAAACGGCACTTTTGTAATAGTACAAAGTTTTGCTTTGCTGACATCGTTTTTCTGCAGGCTTTGCACTGATCACGAGGAATTTGATAGTGGAGTTAGATTAACTTCAGTCATTGAAAAGAAGGTTTTCAATTCTTACGAATAGTTGTCTAGTCGTCATACCGATGCATGACGTGTTCTTGTCACAAGAACATGTATATCGATAGACAACATTCGAACAGAAAAGAGCGGGTAGAGGAAATTTAAGGTTGAAATACACAATTATTTTAAAAGTTTGGTAGGCTAGTTTTGGATCTTCGGCGTTTTTAGTTTATGTTGGTTTTTAGTTTTGCTGTGTTAATCTCAATATGTTTAATAAAGCACTGCTTTGGATATTCGTTTGGCTTATTAAATCGTAGAAGAAAAGTTTTCCCTATCTGAAATCTATTTCTTTTGTTTGCAGCTTGCTAATTGCAATGGGCCAGCCTAAGGCTAAATCAATGTGCCAGCTGGAGGCAATTTGTATGCTGTCCTCTTGGAGTCGCTGCTCATGTAATGAAATAAATATATGTTAGTGAGAGTCTATTATTATTGGTATTGGTGTGACTAGTTGTAATACTGATATAAATCCACACCACTAAAAATAGGCTCGTGCGTTGGCTTCTTTGGGTGTCTTTGTTTTCTTGTTTTTTTTGTTCCAGCTGTTTTGTTGAAATGCGATAGCCATACCATCGTTTACCATTTTTTTCTGTAACCACAACGCATAACTAATTGTGGGCCTATGTTGTTTTGCCGTCGTCTTACTTTTTCGTGTAGCCCAGCATTGTTTTATTAATCTTCCTTTTCATGCTGAAAAGGGAAAATATAAAGAAAATTTATACCGTGCGCATGCCCAATTTGAGTTAATGGGCACAAAATCCATTAATGACACTAGAACGCTGTTGAATCCAAGTAGCCTATAAAAGGCGCTAGGCTGAGGTTTTTCATGAGCCAAAATTAATGCAGCTAATCGTCGCACGTTTAGCTGATCTACCCGGGAGCAGGTCTTGTTATCAAAATTCTGTGTTCACACTCCAAAATTAATGGCACTAATCGTTGACCGGTGACCACCGAGACAGTTCATCTGCTAGATTGCCTAGTTTACGTCTCTGTAATTTCATGTAAAACAATTTTATTTGGTAATAATCCCCCAGTAAAATACCTGGAGAGAGAGTTTCCTAACTTGACCACCCTGTTACGGCATTCCTGAATAAATTTTACCTTAAACTTTTATGTGAATTTTACCAGAGCGTTTTCGTTACCGCTATCAATTTGTTGTTGGGCGTATTCCTCTCCTTTTCTTTAGGGGAAAAGAGAGGGGTTAGGAGGGGAAGAAATGCACCACACTTTGTCGTTCTGAGCCAATCGCGTAGTGGTGAAAAACTCTTCGTCTGGCGTTTCTATCTTGGCTACACCGAGATCATAAAATGGTTATGGAACAGCTTTTGCTTTCTTTGACGCAATCAAGCCTTGTCGCCGCTTATGTACCATCTAGTATGCCACATGAAGATAAAAGTTTTTTTAATGATTCAAGAACACAGCAAGTAAACTTGCAAGATTTTTCTCCGCTCTATCTTTTTGTGGTGAGCCTGAAGCTGAGAAGTTACACCAAAACAACCGGTGTTAAAAGAATTTCTTTTTCCCTTATTGAGTAAAGGGTCTATGATTTTCAACTGCGGTAAATGTTACATCTAATGCGGTGGTTTTACGTTCTGCTTACGCATATAAATGTTACGTTAAAAGATGGTTTACATCGCAGCCAAAAGCAAATGTGGAAGTGCATTAAATGATGTGTATGAAGACGAACTATTTAATAACGAAGAAGAATCGGTTGCGCCTGGTACTGAGGAAAGAAACGACAAACAATACTCCGTTATCATCATAACTAACAAAGAGAGCACGGATGAAGTTGAAGAATCAGTACAAAAAGTGAGTTAGCGCACTTAAGTGTTTTTAACTTTTGTTTATGTGCGGAACACAATTTTCTATAAAAATATCTAACAAATCTAGCAAAATGGATCTCACAAAAAACGACCCATCACAATAGCTATTTGCATTAAACCAATTTTAAGTTAAAGAAAGAAGCAACATGTTTTGTTCTCGAAAGACCTTCCACCACTCTCAAGTTACCACTCTTCCGCAGAGCAGTGGTTGAAATACGCTGCCTACTGTGATAAACAAAATCTGGCAGCAGGCCCCCAACTGTCCGAGGGCGAGGATGGTTGCTTCCCACCAAAATTTGTTTGGCTTCTTTAAAAATTTGTTTTTCATACAAAACTACATAAACGGTTTCACTTTTAATTAATTTAGACAGTTATTTCCAAGTAAAAAGAAACATGTAATTATAAACTGCGAGATGGTCGATCTCCACACAAAAAAGCCTTGGAGTTCAATTAGCACTAAAAATACAAAAACCAACTGAATTGCTCCTCCTCAGTAAATTGATGAGCCTTCCCATTATGTCTAGGTCTGGTTACTGGCATGCTTAGTGGTAGTATACAGTTCGCTACAATGCCAAAACAAAAAAGGAGATCAAAAATAGAATAGAATCTCGTAAAAACATTGTTTGAAAAGGATGGGTTAAAAGAAAAATATAATTTACCTCTCATATAACGTAAAAGTCTTCAAAAACGATCTTTATCCGTTATGTTTATTACAGAAATAGGACTATCTTGGTCACATAAATCAGTTACGCTACTGAATCTTGAATCAGGCTAAAACAGAAGCTTAACGCCGGCACCTACAAGTCACACATGCCAAAACTTTAATGCTTTGCAATGCTTTTTCATCGGCCTGCACCATGCTTAAACAGCTTAAGCAGCACCCACGTGCAGAGTACCTACCCGAAGGTGTATTGTGCTAAAACAAGTGACCAAATTAACTTGTAACAAATCATAAGATACGCACCATTGGCCGATATATATATACCGATCAGTCATAAAAGAGATCTACTGTATTTCTTGAAAATTTTATCACAAGCAAAGATGGTTTCAAATCTGGGGAGGCTAATTTTTAAATTATTATTAGGGCATTTTTCATTGATCAAAAAACTAAAAAAACTTAACATAAAAATTTTTTAAATTAACCTTATTCACCTAACAAAATTTTGACTGTATAAATTAATGTTTCTTGAGTTTTTATATCAAAACGAATTGACGAGAACACACAAATCCTCAACAAGCCGTGCAATACGGGCGCATCCGGTAAACAGCCAACTCTGCAATCACTCGGAGCAAGAATTGAAATGTAAAATCATGAACTGTTGTACATTTTGGACCTTAAAATTTTTGTCCTTGTCTAATCAGTTTTCGCAACGCGGAAAATTTTTCTACAGAAGCAGTTGTGGGTGAGAATGCTGAAGTAAACTGTAAACAGCCGGTGAAATGTGCGGTTTTCCTGTTTGCTATTTTGGAAATAATGTTTTTTATTCTCTTTGAATGTAACGGTAAATGCTGCAAGTGCCTTCTCCAAAGCAAAGTTCTTGGATTGCTTGCACCGCTCCTTTGTTAGTAGACTTGGCACGTTACATTGCTTCTATGAGCTTATCTAAACATTCATATTGGTCTTTGATTTTGAGGAGTTGATGTGTTTAAGCAAGTTGTTTGCAAGCTAACTTTTGCTTGAGTTCCTAAAAGGACAAACCCTTAAATACTTTCCATAATCGCTTTCACTTTAAGTAAACTCTTTGCATAATATCGGGCAGCATTTAAGCAGTTTCCTCCTTTTGCATCAACAAGCTTGAGGCAGGTGACCAATAGCAGCGAATTTAGCTTGTCTGGTTTTGTTTTTAACTATTGCTAATTTGCCTTTTACGATCTGCTGATCAACATGTTCAAAGGAGATTTGACTTTCGTAACACAATTGTGCAATAATTGTGCTTCATATGTCACATTAAACACCTTAGAATACAGAGATTTTAGTATTGCTCCTGCAACCACCTAATATGTTGCAGCATCAGACAATAATAGACAAAAAGAGTATTTGCTAATTGCTAGAGATCTGACAGCATTGCCGAACTGCTTGAGCAGTGCTGCTGCTATTTGGCGCATGTGCTAGAGGTGGGTAGTCGTATAAATAACTGACATGAGATTTTTCTAGGCTTCCTCCTGGAATATTTAAATATTATATGCAGATAGAGTCGTCTCAACAACGACCAGAAAGTTTTCTTATCCGATTTAACTCATTAGCGCTTAATTGCAGCACTGTTTTCCTACAAGTAATTTCCGATGGCAAATTGTGACCTTCACCGTGAAATAGGTTTTTGATATGCTTGTTGTTTAGCTTGTGCAAAGGAATATCAGCAGAAAAATGCCTTGGCTACCTTTTCCACAAAATTGTCGCTACTGCTCCTCAAAAACGTTTGCGAAATGTGCGGAATTAGCAATTCATATCTGCTGCCTAATACTTTTTAGTGTTTGGACGTAGGTTAATGACTTTTCATAAAAAAGCGCTTGTGGCAAGAAACCGTACAACTGCACAAATTGCAATAAAATTCGTTGTTGGAACTTTTCATAAATTCTTCAGGGAAGTCTTGAAGTACGAATTGAAATTTATATGTTCTGGTGGCTTTGACTTTTGGGATCATTTGAAAATTAAAATCACAAACTAAAAAAAATCTAAACAAATACGTCATCTCATTCTTACGGCAGTTGATATTGCAATGGAATAGCAAAATAGCATCCGTTAATGAGTTTGCTTACAGCACCTGTATAAATAAACTATTCGCTTCTTCGCTATGCTGCAAAAGATTTTACCTGACAAACGTATAGTGTTGCGCCTTGTAATTGTCACAAATATTCGATGACAACACTGTCGCGCATAATTTTGTCAGATTTGATTACTGCACCAAAATGGTTAATTGTGACAAGAAGTACCAATCTGTTCTACCGTATAAAAAATTGGCAAACATTGCCAATTAGAAAAAAAGTTGAGTAAGTTTTATCACACTTACCAGTTTTTCCCACCAATACAAAAAAAACATTTTGACTCACAGTACACTTGACCCTCGTTTTTCCGGACCTCGTTAATCCGGATTTCGGTTTATCCGGACAGTGAATCCGACTGGCCGACAAATAATTTCAGGTAAGGCGCGCCTTGCGTACTGCCAGAAATGCCTGATAGGTTGCTACAGGCGCTCGTAGACATCGTGTTTTATCGGGTATCAGTGAACAATACTTCAAATACTGGGACCATAGACCAAGAAGAACAAATTTTCGTAATCCTTTAAATAGTGTAAATGCATTGTACATAATGTTAAGGACGGTTTTTCAATTTAACTTGCATTACATAAATCCATTTTTTATCCGGACTTTTTATTATCCGGACAGGTTTTGCACCATCTAGTCCGGAAAGCGAGGGTCGAGTGTATTATTTATAAAAAATTGACTTTGTTACCCTAAAAAAATTAACTAAGGAGTGAGTAGTTGACCATTCATTGACCTATCAAGTTAAGAACATGAAACTTACTCTTTTTTGTTCAGAACTCATACAAAAAACCCTCGCCGCTTAAGCATACTACCAAAATTTGACTTAATCGAAAAAACTTGCCCTGGTTACAACACGTCTAAATCCGCTAAGAGTCAGCAGAAGGGCGTGAAAATTAGCTAACTGCCATTACTTAGAATATTCAAAGTAAGATGCTGGCACAGTATGTAATCTACTCTGTGTTGTACACGTTAACGAAATAAATTGTTGGCGTAAACTGCCTAAAATTTAACAGCGCCATCAATGGTACTAATTACGAGAAAAAGTGACGCCCTTGACGTAATGCAAAATAGTTGAAATTTTAAAATTTATTTAAATCAAATCATAATTCATTTCCTTGCAGCAGCACAAGCATTTTAAAGCGTTTATCGGTGACCTCCTCTGTTTTGTTGGAATGCAGCTGGTAGCGATTGTTTTGTTACAAGCCGTTTGCAATGTGGGTGACGAGAATCCCAAATCATCACAATAGCAACAAAAAGAACAGATCTAATATCAAAAGGATTTGAAATTTGCAAAATAAGACTTACCTCTATCACCTTCGTTAACGTCTTGAAAAATTGCCACCGCAAACATCAGCACAAGAAAAATTTAAAGCAGTTATTTTTACAACGCGAACGTACAACACTGGGTTTACCTCCAAGGCTGCATATTTCAAGTATAACTTGTAATTTCTTCGTTAGAACTAAGCTTCGGGAATAGGTTAAGATTAGATTTAGCATTACGGCTAAGGGTTTTTCTTTTCTTTCGTTGCAGTAGAACACAAACTAGATTCTACCAATATTACTGAAAACTGCATTTGTACATAGATCACAGACTGTACCGACACCTCACACAATTTAAACCACAGACTTCATGCAATCTGTGGTTATTCCGTAGTCAAAGCTATTTAAAACGTGATAAAGCACGAATCGATTGAAGTTAAACTGTAGTGAAATGAAAATTTTATTTTTTAGATGGAAGAAAAAAATGTTACAATAATGAGTATAGGAATAGGAAAATTACTTGACCAAGAAAAACTAAAGAAAATGGCAACGTCAGGATATATCAGCAAAAATACAGCAAAGCTTGATAACTTTAGTGATTTGACGGAACCAGATACACAAAGAGTTATTTTTGAGCAATTTTGTGGCGCCCACATAATTTACAATGTAAGTATTTTACTAACTATATACTTGAAAGCATCAACACTACAAATATATAGTGCCCTAGACCACTGGCGCAGCCAGGATTTCTTAAGGAAAAGCGAGGTTATTTAGATATGGTTTTTTTAAATGTTAGCTAAAAAGAAATATTTACAACTTCTATCGCCATGCCATTTATTAGAGCTGCACAAGGGCTAAAAAATTCAGCCAAAACCTGATCCCAATCAGATTTGGTCTCTATTTGCGCCCAAGTCACTTAAGCCCAGTTTACGCCACCGTGGTTCAACGCAGCCTCTTCTTTTAAATTAATTTGCCTACGTTGCGGACGAAGTTGCGCAATTTCGATCAAAGTTGATTAAATTTGCGAATCTCGCTTTGCTAAACCGCGTTGCGTTTCGTTAGCAATTGTTTGCGGAGCAACGCAACGCATCATGACAAAGGCAAACGAGATGTACAAAGTAGTACGCAACTTCTGCATATCTACACACAAAAGCTCTTTACTAAACCACCTTCGTCTGAGCGCACCTTACGTAAGGCTTGCCTATTTACGGTAGTAGTAGTAATGGTAGTAGCAGTTATTCAGTTTTTATCCGTTGTTGTCCCCTTAAGAGAGATGGCCGAATTTACCCCCATTTCTTCTGCAATTGCTCACACTCCGTCTCTCCACTTGTCTTGTCTTGTCTCAGGGCCTTCTCCTTCTTCAAACCAATCTTCTCTGTCTCCTCCTGCACTTGGTTCTTCCAGGTCTTCTTCGGTCATCCTTGCTTTCTCTTGCCACTCACTTCAAGATCCAGAGCAACCCTCAAAACACTATCGTCATCCCTTCTCAGCACATATTCATACCACCTGACTCCATTTGTTGTTGCTAACTGGTCTATAGTTTCCTTCAACCCCAACATGTCCATCTGTTCTTCAGTCGTCTTTCTGTCAACAACTTTACGACCGCACATGGCTCTCACCATAGCTCTCTCCATTCTTCTTAAAATTGCTTTTTCATTTTATTTTTAACACCATGCCTCACTTTCATATAGTATTGCTGATCTTACGCAGCAACGATAAACTTTACCTTTCAAAAACCTATTTCCCAGCAACCTATTTCCTATTTCCTAGCAACAACTCTCCTATTTCCTGAATCTTACCCAACTGATTCTTACTCTTGCTGTAACTACCGCTTCACAACCACCATTAGCATTTAGTCTGTCTCCCATCTCCGATTAGCATTAGATAAATTTCATGAAACCACCATTGAAATGCGTCAAAAAGTTTGTAAAAGTGTTGGTGGTAGAGATCAGAATACTGTGGAAAATAAAGGGAAACATTTTGAACATCTCAAACAAAGGACTAAATTCTAAAGCTTTATACATTTTGTAACTTTTATTTCTTAAATTTGGTTTGATTTCATTTGTATTGAACATTATTATATTAAATAAGCATCGTATCAATCTATTAATTTGTGGCAATACATTCATGTTCGAAAAAATAAAAAAATAATGGAAGTAATCAAAAAAAAGATTGATGTTACAAACTACCATTCATAATTTTTAAAAGTGTAAGGAGGGAGGTGAAACATAGTCAAAATTGATGGCATCGCCCAAATGGTGGTCGTTTTGATAATTAAAGAAGTGAGCTATTTAGTGGTAGGCATATTTGGCGACTTGGTGGGCCCGTTTTTGTATAAATATTTGTGACATTAAGATTTTTGCCTGCGCTGTTTGCTTTAATTCGGCCGTAACATGAAAATGGGCCATGCCTTTCCCCTAAGTCATATAATCTGTTGCAATAGGTGCTTATTACGCTCTTTTCAAACAAAACTTTCCCCCTTAATCCAGTGTTACAAATTGATGCTATTATTGTTTAATTTTGATATTTTCTTAAATTTGGGATTTTATTACATTTAACTTAGCCTCTAACCACTTATGTTTGCTATCAAAATGATAGTGGATAATTTTGCTGCCTGCTGCTGTTTTTACTAAATAGTGGCAAACATTGCGATGTCATCTAAGATTACGACCTAAAGTGCGTTTTAAGTCATTAAATATTAGGATCGCTTATAGCATTACCAATGTTGCTAGATGGGAAAATTTATCCCAAATTCATTGAAAATTGGGGAATTTCGGATGTTTGTGGTGAAAAAGATTTATTGAAGATTTGCTTAAAGGGAAAATTGGGGAAATTTGAAGGTGTTGGAAGTACGTTGGATATAGCAAGAAAAAGGTGAACTCCCACTGTTAGAACAGCTGCAGAAGTTGTGGAAAATGGGTATTTAGACCAGTAGATCATTATTTAGACCAGTATTTAGACCAGCATCACTATGCCGCCTAAATTTAGCGACTGCTTGAGGTTGGTATTCAAAAAAAATATAAAATGATTGCCTGCTAATGGCCGCGGCGATTGATGTTTTGCGTCAAGGTTTAGGAAATTTTGGGAATGATTCTCCTTTGGGGATATTTGATGTGAATTGGGGAAATTTTTAGACTTTGTTGGGAAAAAGCACTAGCAAGAATCTGGAAAAACTACCACTTACATCTTTTTCGTTACTGTAGGCGAATTAATATGAACTAACATCTGTAACTGCATGCATGTTCCTTGGACCTGGCATAAACGCCGCCATGTAAAGAGCAAACTAACCCGAAATGAAGCACCCACAGTCAAGTTATAGCAATAGCGTGCCCCCCATTAATAGTGTCGAGGTTAAGACTATCAAATAGGTTGGCTGCACCAGCCCCGCCAAATTGCAAAAGAAATTGCTTCAACATTTAGATCATGTGTAGCTCGACACTTACATTTTGTTGCAAACGATAAGAAAGAACCGTCTTTACCCCATCGTTTTTTTCTTTGGTGATTACCAAGTGTTTTGCTTGGAGTAGGCTACACATTAAAATTTATAGACTTCATTTGTCAATAAACCTTTTTGCATAATTTGATGGATAATGCCAAAGATCCATGCTATCGAGAATGAATAGACAAAATGTATCAAAGGACTTAGTTTTTCTAGAAATTGTAATTTTGTGAAGTGTAGGCACCAAAATTTTGTGTGTTTTTAGTCGGTAGACTACATTTCATAAACATTTACAGAATTCAGTTTTTGATAGATGTTTTTGAAAACGTTGACAGATAATGCAAAAGAACCATGCTTGTGAGGAAAAGTAGCCAAAATGTACCAAAGAACTAACTTTGTCTAACAATTGCAAGTTTGTTAGGCCAAGTAAAATAATTGCTCAACCAAAAATGAAAAATGATGTAATGCAATAAATTTTTGATCAGCCATTATAAACTAAATCTTAGCCTTAAGTAATTAAAGTCACATATAGATGGAAAGCAAATTTCTTTAGCTTTCAAATTACAGTAATTGTTAGTAGCTTATTGTTACGTTTTTGTATTAAATTTACTTTTTTTTACTAGGCTTAGCACTTTTTGGGAGGGGCAAAAGTTACACCACAGATATTAAAGCTCGGTTTTTTAGCATAAAAACTAATATTAATTGTACATATTATACACTATTGCAATTGGCTTGAAATAACCTTTCATTTGTTGAAAAAAGAAATGAGGTCACAAATCAGTTTTTAAGTACACTAATTTCGCAAAAAGGGTGCAATTTTTAAAGACATCTTCATATTATGATCTGCGAGAGCGAAAGATTATGGTTAGTCGTGCCAGACTTATTATGACATCATAGAGCCAGTTTTGAGCGTGCAAGCGAAAAAGAGAAGAAAAATGTTGGGAGGGTTTAAAGTGCTTAAATAAAGAATTGCTCGTAGCCTAGTCAAACAAGCTTTAATTGTTGTAAAGTTGTTTTTATCGAAAGCATCTTATTAATGTCTCTTACAAGTAATCTTTGAGAAAAACAATAAACAAATTGTGCAAGGAAGCGTTGATTGTGGGGTCATTTTAGACTCAAACAAATGAAAGTTTTTGTAATATGCTAAGTCGGAAGCTGGTATTCGTTTGAGCAAAAAGTGGTTTTCCTCTGTCAAGTAATGCAGATTTTTCAATCAGATCACTTCGTTCTTTCGACAAATTTTCTATTCAAATTTAACGTTTCGCTCCCCTTAGTTACCGGGGAGCTTCTTCAGAACACGGTAGATGTTAATAATGAATAATGTTAATAATAAAATAGTTAATAATAATCACATTATTAACATCTACCGTGTTCTGAAGAAGCTCCCCGGTAACTAAGGGGAGCGAAACGTTAAATTTGAATAGAAAATTTGTCGGAAGAACGAAGTGATCTGATTGAAAAATCGTTACTCTCGACATACGAGGAATGCCTGCTATATTTAAAGTAATGCAGATTCAAAATATTATTTCTGATTATGACGTCGCAAACACTCTTATGACACTCAACACGGGGTGGTGATCAATCGCTTCAAGTGTGATGCTTGTACCTCAAGCAGTTTCACAGGAGTTAAAGCAGACAGACACACACATTCACATAGACAAATAAAATTGCGTCTTATGGTATAGATTCAAGACAGAAGAAAAATGCATGCTTGAAAAAGACTAAAATGAATAATGGCTTGTTGCACCTTGATAAAGGATAAGATGTTATAGAACTATTTTTTAGCAAAAATTAACTTTGTAACGTAATCGACAGAAAAGTTATAATAGGCGTGTGTGCATAGCCATTGCATGTTCCCAAGTTTATCGCGCCTTGGCAATGTCTTATTTGCCTTGTTTTTACCATAGGCGTTTTTAAACTATACAGACTTTTGTGCGATAAATTCAGCAAGTGCTTGAAAGAATGTCAAAGTCGTGGGAGGGCACCAAGATGATTGATATGTGTTTTCAGGATTAAACTATTAAATATTGTATTAGGACCGCTACTACGACTTTTTCATTACTGTAGGAGAATTTGCACAAAGTCTCTGCCTTCCCGGGTTTTGCTTAGTCCTAGAATAAACGCAGCCATGCAAAGAACAACGTAATCAAAATGAAGAACTCACAGTTAAGTTATTGCACAAGCAGGGCTCCCATTAATAGTGTCGAGGTTAAAAATGTCAAATCAGACGGTATTTTGTAAGCGGGCGAGAGAAAAAGAGACGAAGCACGTCAAAAACACTTAAACTGCTTAAACAAACAATGGCTCATTACATCGCCAATGGAGCTTAAATTGGTGTATAGTTGTTTTTATCGAAATCACCCAGTTGGTGTCTTATAAAAATGGATTAAATCGCGATTCTACCACTAGTAGTTTTGGAAAAAAGACAGCTGACAAATTGGGCAATCAACCGTTGAATGTGACATCATCTTAGATACCAAAAGAATGAAATTAAGCGTAAAGGCATAGGTTAAGTGATAGGTTTCGTTCTAGCACAAAATTGTTTTGCTCTGTCAACAAATGTAAATGATTTGTGATTGTGACGTCACGATTACGCCACGAACTCCTAATGACACTAACCCAGAGGTGGTGATCAATTGTGGCAAGTTTGATGTTTGTACGCGCAGTAGTTTCGAAGGAGTAGAAGCGTACGTACAGATAGAATTGCGCTTTACATATTGGATAATACCGTAAAAAGGTTTCTAAAAACTGAAGTAAGCAAGGTATTTTTCTCAAAATTCTATAACTATTAGTAGTTATATAGTAGAAAAATTGCGGTTGCATTACAAACTGTAAAGTACTACTCAGAGAAGTCGTACGAGACAGATTATAAAAATATAGAACGCTTGATGACAAAGCAGAATATGTGCTATAAATATCACTTGGAGGTCACAAAAATTCAATCTATTTCTCTACAGTCTGTTTCACTACACCTAAAGGCGATCATCAGAAGATGTTTTTCTGTTCTGTTTGAATGTAATGTCCTAATGATCGACTTTAGGCTTCAAATAGACTTTAGAGAAACGGAATGAATGCTTATAACCTTTGAAAGATATTAACTAATACAAGTATCAAAATCTGTTGCTCATTTTTTTGATTAGCAAGATTGATTTCGTCCCAATGAAACATAATCAGTTGCATAAGTAGTGTTATTTAAATAGAATTGTTTATTTAAACAATTATTCTATTTGAGTGAGACTATTTTTTAAAAAAATGAGGAAATCGATTTTGCTAACAGGCCTAAATGATATTAGAGAGATTTTGATATTTATGTTTAAAATTTTAATTCTTCATATTTCATTAAAATTGTCGCAAAATCGTTGAATGAAAGTTAGCTTCCCGAACAAAAAGCATATCATCATATATTTTTGTAGTCTTGCTGAAAGTACTGATTATTGATTATTATTCTTTCAAGTTTTTACGGAATTTGAATTTATTTTCATTTAGATTTTCAAACAGCATAAATTGCCTCACGTACAACATAATTTTGAGCCGCTATGTCAGACAATTAATTTTAAGGACAGATAGTTAGAGCCACTCATAAAAATATTTTGAACACTAATATAACTGGTTGCCTTATTTCAAAGCAAAGTCGAAGATCTTTTTTTTTGGTGAATTTTTTTTCATTTTTTGGCACAAACATAAGTCTAGACTTTTTTGAAGATCAAGCTTTTAAAGTGCTTTTTGCTTTTTGTTTTTGTCGTTATTATTCACTTGAATCAGGTCTATTCCAAAAATTCATCACATTCCTTTTTCCTACAAAATATTTTCTCATATTCTTGTTGTTGTTGTTTACCCGATCCCTTCCGAGGGATGGGGGCATGGCGGAAGACATGGAGCCCCAGAAGCTGGGCAACTCCCCAGGGTCTGGACCAGAGGTCGTAAAGAGACAGAGAGTCGCCAAAGAGTGAGCGGCGTAAAGAGTCTGTAGCTGGACAGTGCAGAATCAGATGAAAGGTGTCCTGGGACCAGTGTCCACAGGCGCTGCAGGAAGGATTCTCGATTCTGCCAATCCTACAGAGATAAGAACCTAAAAGAAGACTATGTCCGTTGCAGCGAAGACGAGAGAGGACACAGCGAGCATGACGAGGGAGCACAAGTTCTTCGGTGGAAATCGAGAGAACCTGCGTGTTTAAGAATTTAGATGAGACAGTACGCCTCCAATCCGAGAAAAGAGAAGAGTGGATACGAGAGATCAGAGAAGAGAGAGACTACAAGGGATTGAAGAGGGCGCAAGTAGCGCTCCCCGTCTGGCAACCTCATCAGCCGCGTCGTTCCCCGGGAGAAACGAGTGTCCGGGGACCCATTGCAGCCTGATAGAACAGGAGAGAGAAGACAGTTCCTGCCAGATCTGCCACAGAGTTTCAGGTAAAAAGAAAGACGGAGGAGAGGACAGGGTGGCGAGGACAGAACAAGAGTCAGATAGGAGGAGAAGAAAAGAGAAATGGCAGACTTGTTGGTGCTGCCGAGACCAGCAAAGAGCTTGCAGAATGGCGCATGCTTCAGCGGAAAAACTTGAACATACTGGGCCTGCCGAAAAGGAAAGAGTGGCCTCAGTGCCACAGAGAGAGAGCAGTTGGCAAGTACGCCGGAGCCGCTCTTTGCCAAAAGGAAAAGGAACAGAGCCGTCAGTCCAAAGCACCAGATCATGAGGGAGGAGAGAGTCAAGGTGGGCGAGAGCTGCACCTTGGCGAGTGAGAGGGGGATCAGAGCGAGAGCATGGAGTGGAAAGGATAGACTCCGCCGTGAAGGAAGGCAGATTCCAAGGAGGAAAGTGGGGGCAAGCAATAAGAGCCTCCCTAGAACAAGTAGAAGGAAGCATGAAAGGGTAAGTGGACGCAAAAGCTCTCCAGGACGATCTGCAGAATCTTGATTTCACTCCAAGTCTGGTGAAACCTGAGATAGGAAAAGAGGTTAAGAGACGAAGAGCCCGCTCATAAGATAAAAGAGTGAAATGAGTCAGGGTGACTGGTAGGGGAGGTAAAGAAGCCTCGGAGAGAAGCAGAGGGATAGGGGACGACGAGAGGCAGCTGGCGATGGCGCGACTGGCCGCTCGGTGGAGGCGTTCCAATTTGGTGAAATTGGTAGCGTTTAGGAAAGGAAACCATCCGGGTGAAGCGTAAGTGAAAAGGGACCGAAGAAAAGATTTATATAAAAGAGAGAGGGAATCCTTAGAGGGGCCCCATATTCTTCTTTGTCGTAACCATCTATCATCTTGCTAGGCTTTGGATGCATGCTCAATGGCTCGAAAACCCTTTAGTCAAAATTTTTTAGATAAAATAACCACTACTAAAAACTCTGCTTACTTGCACTCAAAATTTTTTTATTTATGATAGGCTAAGGTCAATTATATGCTAACCGAGTACCAGCTTAGAACTTTGCTTGTCTTTTAACCGTTTTAAAATCAGTTAAGTCTCAATTTAAATCAATTTATACATCAACACCATGAGATGGCATCAATAAAAACTGACTTCGAATTGGAGTTAAATTGGTTGGGTCAGAGTTGCACCAACAACCACAAAAAAATTGCAGGTTTAATTCTTACCAAAAGTCAGCTTTTACTGATGTTGCTTATTGGTGGTGAACTGATTTCACTAAGGCTAAAGGCTGGTTTCCATTAGGCGTAGATTGCAGGCGTACGTGAAAAATTTGTTTTTCTATTTAGTTTTATGCACGCAGCGAGAAGAGAAACAAAATTTTCACGTCTCGTCTGCAATCTATGCTTAATGGAAACCGGCTTTGATTGTAACGTTTTCGGTGTGGTAATGAACGTTACGGTTTACGCAGTAATGAAGTCACGTAGGTTCAACTGAAAGGGTTTTGAATATAAACTGTTTTTTTAGATTTCGGTTCTCGGTGGATCACTCTACTATAAACCCTTAATTAATATATTCTTTATGATAGCATACCAAGATTCCCTGCAACAGCTTCATGGTTTGTTTGGCTGATATGGCGACTTGTTACTTAAATCTTGCTCATTACTTTGGAGTCCAATTAATCCAAGCTCTGTATAAATCATAAAGCACGACGTCACAGCCTTTAGCCATCTAAAGTCATCAAACCCATCGGCGCGCGTTGATGTCCGAATGGTTAAGGCGTTGTTTCCGGTTAGAATGTTTTGTTACCAAAGACTTAAGATTACATCAAAGCAAATACACGGATAGTGGATTCAAATCTCACCTGAAATAGGCTTTTACTGATGTTGCTTTGTTCTTGTAATGTTATAACTGATTTTTATTGATGCACATACATCTTTATCAAGGGTAAGATTTCGGCTGTCGACGGTTCACTTTCCCATTACCTCCTAATTAATATAGCTAGTGCTATTTGGAGCTGTTCACCAGCCCAACAACGCAATAACTTTTTGTTAACTACTGCTAAACACATATTCGTAAATGCCCCATCGATCACATAAAGATGGTGTAGTGGTTAGAGCGTCCTCTTCGCAGTCGGTAGACATGGGGTTCATTCTCTAAGTCGCGTCATACCAAAAGACTATAAAAAATAGTATTCACAGCTTCCCTGCTTGGCGCTTAGAAAAAAAAAAGAGATAGTACGAGGAATAAGCCGGCAAACTTGCTGTTGTGTCCTTGGGCAAGGCACTTAACGGGATGCTTCCATCTTTATGTGGCAGACAGGTGGCGTACTCGTACTTCACCGGATTACAATTGTGAAGTTGCTCACCCAGCATGTCGTAAGAGACGACTCTTGGGTACCCACCAATGGCAGTCTGCCTTGTTGATGGTGGGGCTACCAGTCGTTCATGACTGGTTCCAAGTGGGCTGCCACTTTTTTCTAGCCTAATTTCAATTAGGTTGATGGCGTGAATCTAAATTGCCATTCATGCTGTACCTCCATCCCGAGGAAGAGGAGGGGTAATCACAACAACAACAACATATTACATAAAGAAAATATATACTTAGTTGTACTCTTCACCAGACATTATGGCGCTACAGAACTGTAAGGAAGAACATCAACATTCTCTTGTATCAAAAATATTTTTGATGGCATAAAGCTCTTGTGCCAAACTTTGGGATGAAGCTCACAGAAACAAATTTCAACAAATTTTTGTGCATTATACTAACTGGAAGCAAAAGGTGATTATTGCATTGCGGCCTCCTCTGCTCGCGACGTGCCCCCTTTGAAGAACTTAATTATACCACGCGCAAAATTTGAATTGTTTCATTTTTACAAATAAGGTTTATAAGGCTAATTTTTGTTTTTGTAAAAGAATATGAATACTGGGGGTTATATTGAATGTATTCACAAAATTCACGAATGTATGATTTGCTTAAATGCAGCGTTTAAGGAAATCGCTGATGGAACGAAAAGAGATTGGATGAAGTTATATTTTGATAAGACAATTTAGGTCAATAATGATACTGGAGCGAACTTATGTAAAGTTGAGGCACCAGCAGCTGTTCAGAAACTAACGGGAAAACTACAGAGCCTTTGCCCACTAACCTAGTTTGAAATAAAATGCAGTGCCTTAGGCTACGTATGCAAAAAATTAAAGAACAGCAAATGGGTATCTTTAAACAGTTTTATTACAAAAAATACCTTATCTAGCTCATTCCGAGTAACCAATGAAATAACAATCTGTATCCAACCAAAAATAGCCATTGCTATTAAGCTCACTAAAAGGCAGTCAGAGTTGACAATTCGAAATTTGCATGATTCTTAGCAATTAGGCTACTACGATTGCAGTAAAGTCCAACTGAATTATTGCTAGAGTAAATTTGAGCACATCATCACGTCGCGAAATGAAGACTAATCTACTGGAGCAATCGTCGAATGGGCTGTAGACACGAAAATTTCCTAATAAATAAATAAACGTACTCCAGCAATAGAAGTTCGGACCAAAATACACTTAAATCAAATACAAAATGTGTGAAGGAAAGTCGCACTAACCATACATCACACAAAAAAGCTGGGTGAAATGAGCAATCCATGATGAGCTTGTTTCGCCCTTGATAGTTTTGTTAATTTTGTAGTGCTCAAATATGAAAACAGAAGTACAAAATTAGTCGGTAATCCTGCAATCTACGCAGTAACGGCGATCATGCAGAATATTATGGGACAAAGTCACAATGGCCACCTTAAGCTAAAAGCGTAAAAAGCTTCCTTCTTTGCAGAATGTGTGGAAAGCCATGTTTCGAAAAACTTATTACACTCGCTATCAATAAAATATTACAAAAAAAAAGAATATTCCCAATCATTTAAATGCTTCTGTTACTCTAACCATAAAGATGTAATATATTGTGAGTAACAAGAACCCTACTAGTCTAAAACTCTTGTTCAGTATTCCACCAATAAATCACAAAAAGAGAACGTGACGTTGAATTCTTGTAAACACACTCTATGGAAACAAAACAACGCTGCGATTTAGCACAACAATGGCAAAACAAGTCAAATTATGGAAATCAGATCAGAAAAAGTGTGAGCGATAAACGAAAAATGAAAGGCAATTCATAGTATACATGAAAATGATAGCATTCGAGATTTCCAACTGATAAAACTAATACGCATTTTATGCATTATTAATTTCCTTGTCTTTTCCATGTTGTAAATGTTGACCATAAGACCCAATACGATTTTGAATAACTACTTATTCTTTTGCTTTAGAACCAAGACAAGGAGAGAGTCTGCGTCGTCATATGTATGTCATTTATATCAGCATTGGACATTGAAAATAGAAGCGAAAAGAAAAATGAACTCGAAAAAATATTTCAAATTGACTGCGACTCATGTAGAAACTACAGGTGACAATCGTTTAAACATACTTGGTTAAATATTTTAATTGTTGAAGCTGACAACAAGAAGACTTTGGCAGGATCTTGATGTATCTGAGACATAGCGTACTATAACTGCGTTGTTATAGACGCTATGTCTCAGTATAAGTACTATAACTGCGTATTAGTGTACTATAACTGCGTACAATTATATCAGATGCCCTATGTTGCTATTTCACAATAAGGAAATGGGTTCATTCATTGTTTACAGTAGAATTTGCAAAAAGTAATTTTTACGAATTACTCGACTAGAATCACAAAAATCATGCAAAACATCATGGTATATCTTGCTATTTTATTCTTTTCAGTGAATCAGAAATTCAAAATATAACTAGCCTGTTTCAACAAGATGCTGTTAATGGAGCTGAAACTGCAGTAATTGTCTTGCTTAAGCGTTATTTAACTGAGCTTGAAACTGAATCAAACGATACAACAGAAGAAACCGCTTCCGAAGATACAAACTGTAATGCTTTATAAATGAATTGCTTAGATCAGTGGTCCAAAAGGGACAGCCAAAACTCCAAGTGGGGTCAATCGCAATTTTCTCGGGATTATCTGTGGTTTTACCTCTTTCGCGACCGCGATCATCATATGATGTTTTTGCGCCTACACCCTTTCGCTACCAAGAGATCAGCATACGATGATTTTTTCAAGTTTAAAAAATTGTTGTACTCAAAAAATGATTTCTGACTTTATTTCTCAACAAATTTCAACAATCATTTTTTAAATTAAGGGCTATTTCAAGGCAATTCCATGCTATATTTGTGTCTCAA
The DNA here is from genome assembly GCA_963675345.1 of Trididemnum clinides. Classification (NCBI taxonomy): domain Eukaryota; kingdom Metazoa; phylum Chordata; class Ascidiacea; order Aplousobranchia; family Didemnidae; genus Trididemnum; species Trididemnum clinides. Next base: position 43,867,176 of record OY776285.1, on the reverse strand, counting down.
TCTTTTGTTTTTGCACTGAAAAAATTGACCTATATTACCTGTAGTCGAATTTTTTACCGCCACTAAAATTTGGTAACTAAGTATACAGGTAAATTTGATGCATAACAATACAATAACTTACTAACTGCTAATATCTTTAGAAAAATGCATGGTTATTTAGCTGTCTGTATCTAAATTTTCAAAAAGATTGATCAAAAAATGAAGTCTCTGCAATTTTTGATAGATAGCCCACACTAAGCAAAATTGGGGAAGAATTTTTCACAAAAAAAGAGGGGTTTGCATAGTCCTGTATCATCTTAGGCACAAAATATTCCTTTCAAACTACATATCATCTAAAAATTTAAGAAATTTACTTTTCAAAATTATATATTGTTGCGTCGTTCGGGCAAAGAGTTATTCTATAATAACTGATAAATTTGATAAATTTTGTAGGCCTAACCTGGTTTCAATACCAGTCAAAAACACTCAAAGTTTAGGTTTTTGAGCTTCACAAATGTGCAATTTGTAGAAAAACCAATTCCTCTCGTAAATTTTGGCTATTTTTTCTAAAATGCATGGTAATTGAGCAGTCTGTAACTAAGTTTTCAAAAAAATTGATCAAAAAATGAAGTCTCTGAAATTTTTGATTGATAGCTGACACCAAGCAAAAATTGGTAATTTCTTCGCCAAAAAGGGGGGTTAACATAATCCTGTATCATCTTTAGCGACAAAATATTCCTTTCAAACTACATATCATCTGAAGTTTAAGAAATTGCTTTCCAAAAATATATGTCGTTGCATGGTTCAGGCCAAGAGTTATTCTACAATGATTAATGAATCTGGTAAATTTTGTAGGCCTAATCTGCTTTCAATGTCGGTCAAAAACATTCAAAATTTAGATTTTTGAGTTTCACTAATGTGTAATTTGTAAAAAACTAATTCCTCTGATAAATTTTGGCTATTTTTCCTGAAATGCATAGTTGTTTATCAATCTTCATTTAAGTTTTTAAAAAGATTGATTGAAAAATAAGGTCTCTGGAATTTTTGATAGATAGTCGACTCTAAAAATATTGAAAGCAAAAAAAATTGGTGATCTCCTTTAAAAAAATAAAAAGTAGGAGGTCAAGATGGCCCTGTATCATAGCAGCAAAATATTCCTTTCAAACTACATATCATCTAAAATTTTAAGGAATATGCTTTTCAAAAATATATGTTGTTGCATGATTCAGACGAAGAGTTATTCTATAATGAATGGTGAAACATGGTACCTTTAGTTATCTTTAGTACCGGCCCAAAACACTCAAAATTTGAAAACTAAAAATTCAGAAAAGGCAAATTACAAAAAAAGTACTTCCTTTCTAAATTTGGAATCATTTTTATGCGTTTACACCACTGTTTTCCTTTTCCTGTATCAAGTTTTCATGGAGCTGGCAATATCAAACACTTTCTATAGATTTTTTGAGGTAGGGTACTCTAGATGATAACCTGGTACCACCAGCAAAATAGGAGGGGTATAAGATGGTCCTGTTTTATCTTCAGCAATAAAATATTAGCTTTAAGCATTATATCAACTGAAAGTTAAAAAATTTCCTTTTCAGAAACATATCATATTACATATTTTAGGCTAGGCTTTAATTGATAAAAAGGCTAGTCTACATAATAAACCATAAATTAGCTTCGATATCGGCCAAACCCCCTCTTAAAATTTTTGTGCTAGATCTCATAAAATTCCAAATTTCAAAAAAAGTACACCCATTAAAAATTTCAAAGATTTTTATAAAATTGCGCCACTGTCTTACCACGTTTTATCAAGTTACTAAGGAGAAAATGCAAACAACGCACTTTTCATTGACTTTGCCAGGCGGGCTATAATCAATAAAAATTAGCTTTCTCTTAACAAAAAGGAGGTGTGGAAGAGTAGATTATGTTTCACCTTAGGCAACAAAATAATCTATTTAAACTACATATCATTTGAATCTGAAAGAACCAGGATTTTTAAAGATAGGCAATATTGGGTGGCACAAACAAAGTTATTTTATAACGATTGATGAAAATAGTAGATGCACTAGCTTTCAGGACTCCTCAAAACGTCAAAAATTTGGTTATTGGGGTTCAAAAACTTGAAAATTGTACAAAAAGTTTGTCCTTTGATAATTTCTAATTGTTTTTCCTCGAAAGCATAATTCTTTTACATCATCTGGCGGTAATTTTAAAAAAGTTTATCCACACACGAGTCTTGTAATACCCTTTAAACTTGGGATAACATTGGTTTTCCTACACAAAAAAGAAGGGGATAAAGATGCTTTTGTTTTCCAGTATTTTGACTCACATAATATTGTTTTTAGAATACACATCACGCAAATTAGGATGAAATTTTCTTTCCAAAAATATATTACACTGCATAGTTTGATTTAATCTTCATTTCATTTTGATCAATCAAAACACATATCTACTACACATCTTTTTGTTCTGGCTCAAAAAGTCTTAAAATATCAGTAATTGTGGGTCTCAAAAAAGTAAAATTTGTAGAAGAACTAAGTAATTTGGTACATTTTGACTATTTTTTCTCAATAGCATGATTTTTTGGCGTGATGGGTCTAAATTTTCCAAAAGATACATCAAAAACGAAATCTCTAGAATTTTTTAAAGCTGCAATACCTTATTTTGAAAGTAATTTACCACCTTAATAAGGAGGTGGTTAATTTGCATAAATCATATTTTTAGACAAAAAAAATTTTTGGACAAAAAAATTTTTTTGGATATTCAAAATGACAATAAAATTTCCTTTTCAGCAATATAACATGATCGATATAACAGCCAATGGCTTAACAGCATTGAATGATAAAACTAAAGATAATTAATCGTTCTTTATGCTAATTAGCCGATTTTGGCATCTGATACAAAGGATTTGAGGACTGCTTGGCGGTAGCGACTAGATGTAATAAACACGGTCTTCACTTTTGTTCAAAGTCAAAAATAAAAGACTTTTTATGGCAAGTATTTGCTGACTTTGTGTTTGGTTTAAATTTGTTCGTCTAAAATAAAGTTGGTAGACCATAAACTTAGATAATGAGAAAAAAATTGAAACAAATTATAAGATAGCTCCGAAATTCTTATTTAATCAAAAGCAATAACATACTGGGCTTTGTTTATTCTATAAAATACAAAACGAACAATTTTTTCCCAGCATGCTAGCAAAGGTTATAAGACAACGCCAATCCTGTGGAATTATATTTTGCATGTGTATTGCGCACCAAATATCATTGTCTAATTGTTAATCTTGTCAACAAATTACCGCTTTTTTGTTATTGAAATAGGATTGCTTCTTTCTTGCATTATCAAATGCGCTGAGTTCAAATCTAAACAAAATTTTTCTCTATCATTAAATCAGTCGTCATCATTTATTAAGCTTTTAGAGGTTTGCTTTTTTAATATGTGTGATAACGTAATATTGTTAAGCTATGGATACATTTGTTGACGCACAACAAAACACATTCTATGATATCAACCAAACTTCTGAGATGCCGTAAAATTGATTATCAGTTTACAATTACAATAAGACACCAATATTTTAGCGCAAGTTTTAAATATATGTATTAAGCAGGCAATTACCTTTTGTTCCAACTGTAAAATCAGTAGCAACAAACATGAAATTTCATCCCGGCTTTTAATTTTTTTGAAGCGGCAACGCTTTTTGCCTGCTCTTAAATAAATACAAAATCTGATTAAAATAACCTCATGTGAACAGGTTTTGTAGTTCATCAGGTGTATGTATGGAGGAGTTACTGTTTACTGGAAAGCTAAGATGTTCATGTCAGTGTATAGCTAAGTATTCCTAATCATACAGGAGTACCAATTGCATGTTCAAAATTTTTATATAACGTTCGTTATTTACTACAATCGTCAACAAATAAACAGCTTTATGACGTCACAGATGTTTAATTCATACCAAAAAGCATTGTAATGTCCCATCACAACGTACTTGTAGTGTAATAACGTAACTAGCTAAATGAAAATTGCAAATTACTTGAAATGTTGATACAACATAAAAAATAGATTAAACATTTCACTTTAGTGGTTAGCTGTTCATTTGCATTTAGCAAAAACTGTGTTAATCCGTGATTACCTATTGTTCTTAAGTATGGTTCTTTATCATTTGTGCGACAACAAATCAAAAGATTTGCTTCATCCACCGATTGAATTTTCAACCCAAACACATTAATCAACCTGGTAAAATTGCCGTAAATTGTTTTGTGCGAAAAGTAATGGCAAATTGGATTTGTAATTTTTCGATTGCTCAATATGATTGCATTTGCAAGGCTATCGGTACGGTTGAAATTAAACATTATATTAACGTTTACAACAGCGGTTATCAAACTGGGGTTCGCGTACCCTAGGGCGTACACGGAAAACAGATAGGGGTACGCGAGATTTACATCAGTAATGACGGAACACAATAGAACATTTTATGAAAAAGAAACACAATTATTTCTGTATATTTACATAAAATGTGTACATTGTGATCATTATTTGTCTTATAAAAATTCAGATTGGAAATATTTTAGCAGCTTTCGTGTTTAATTCTACGAATTTCTAGTAGTTAATTGGGTTCAGCTTAGTTATGGAGTGTAGGGTTACTCACAAATAAAGAATGTATTCAAGCCGTATGTGTACAAAAAAGATTGGCAACCACTGGTTTAGAACAATCTTGATAAACTAAATGCTTTAATTAATTTACGCTTATTCACAGCGAGCCTTTGCGGCAACGATTTCAAGGCTGACGTGTGGTTTCTCCTTGATGGTTCACCGAGCACCTCAGATGAAGAGTTTGACGCTGTCATGAATTTCTCTTCTTATATGGCTTCACTGTTTAATATTTCCACTAATAGAGTACAGCTAGGCTTATCAATATATTCTCACAAGCATGAAATTATGTACAACTTGACAGAAAAAACAGATCTTACGAAATTTCAGGCTGCAACCAAAACTGCAAGGAAAACTTCAGGTTTCCTGTTAAAATATATAATTAGAAATGGCTTTGTTTTTGGTTTTGGTTTGTCATATGCTATATCTGTATCATATAAATACGATTCAATTTTTTACCGCGCCAGATACTGCAGACAACAGAGCTCTGCTGAACTGCAAAACTGATAGTTTTGCTTGTTTTTAATTGCGAATTTGTATCAGAAGACCAACAAGAAATATTTTATGTTCTATCTGTGGTCACCAAAAATTTCTTTTGATTGTCAGTTTTCATAGAATCATGCCCATCAACGATCAAAGGCATTAAATGAATGACCACAAAATATGTTTTGGGGCATTTGCCTTCAAGCGCAAAATATTTTGCTACTTTTAGTTTCCCACTCCTTGATTTTGTGAAGTAAACGTAAACTTTACAGTAAATAATATATCAAATTGATTATTATGTTCACAGTTGTCAGAAATCTCGGACGATCCCTAAAAAACTCCTTAACAGCTGCTTTTAACGCATCTTATAGTGCCCGAATGAATAATGAGGATGTAAAAAAAACTTTAATAGTTTTTCTTCACAATAATGCAACAGATGATATTACAGAAGCCACGGAATTAGTGAGTTGTGCGATACAGTGCAAGGGTTAAGACAATAGTTTAAAGTAATTTTTCCTTTAAACTTCTTGAAATGCTGTCTGTTGAATGAAAAAATGTTAAAACACGAGAAAGGACTTTGCCAGTGAATCTTTTGTGACATGTTCCGAGTTCGTTCTCTCTTGATCATTTGCTGAAAAAGACGATAAAACTTTGTTCACTTATTGAACGAAAAAATAATCCATTTCGGAGTCTTATTATTCAGGAAACAATTACATTTTATAACAATGACGAATTGAAACAATCTATGCAAATGTTGTTAATTTATGATTAGACTGAAAAAGACCTGTAATCTTTTAATTTTAATTAGAACAAACAAGCATAAAATAAAGATTGTATGCAACTTTAGGCTGACGAAAAAAACATTGCTATATTTACAATTGGGATCGGCAGCGACGCCAATTTAAATGTACTCAATGAATTGGCTTCAGAACCAAAGAAAAAACACGCCTTGCATTTTCAATCGTCGGACAATTTAACGAGTTCTGTTATTCAAAGTATTCTAAAAACTGCTGATAAAACTCCTGTAAAAATACCAGTAAGTGAGCTTAATTTTCAAGTAAAATATATTTTTGCAATGATTATTAATCAAGTTGTTGAACAGATCGTTGTAGAATATCTTATACCTCAAAATTATTGATGGGGGCCATGCAACTGTAATAACTTAACTGTAAGTGCCTCATTTCGGGTTAGTTTGGTTTTTGCATGGCTGCGTTTATGCAAGGACCAAGCAACGTGTGTGTAGTCAGAGACTTTGGGTTGTGCAAACAGCCATACAACTACGAAAAAGCCATAAATAGTAGTCTAACCTACTGAATAGGTTATTCCTGAAGATGTATATCAATCACTGTGGTGCTCCTAACCCCTCTACTTTGAAATACATTACACGAGTAATATGATAACTGTTCAATAGTAAAATCTGAAATGCATGGCAAAGCGTTTAAGTTCATTTGTCTTGACCCGTTTTTCTTGACAAGAGTTGATGGTTTGTCTTGACAATTGTCTTGACTAGAATGGAGGCTTACAACCGCAGTAGGAATCCGAAAAACAACAAATATATTGTTTGCAAATTAAGTTTTGGATTACGTAATTTGAAGCAAGGCAAATAAAGAAAAAGTTGGGTTTTTTAATTGCCACATATTGGATAGCTTTCAAAGTGATGAAAGTTACTAGAAAATAAGCTTTCATTTTTTGGGTCCACACAAACCTAAAACCGCTCGTCAAATGCAATTGATAAAGCCGTAGATAGAATTTACGATATTGGTCAATTCAACGACGTATAATATTCAGCTTGAACTCAACACCAACAAAACAAAATGGAACATTTATTGCATGCATTATCGCATATACAAACTAATAGAGTGTAATACGCATATTTGACAGCAAGAAATAAGGTCAATTTTTTTTATAGCTTTCGCTTAGTTAGCAGTATTGGCCGCACCTCTGGCCAATTATTTAACAATAATGTCGTGTAGTTCATTATTGTTATTGCAAAAGTAAACACAATTTTTAACGAGTAAACCTTTTGAAATGCGTCAACGCTACTATACAATTACACCAAATCCTCTTCGTGGTGGCCGTTCGAGCTGTCGTGCTGAGCATTATGCAGCGAAATACACAAACACTGCGTTGGAGCTCATGCTCTGTTTGCGAGTCTTCAGTTAGACTGGGCCACCACAACGGGTAGACCGCTTGGCCCCACCACCTGTCTGCCACATAAAGATGGAGGCATCCCGTTAAGTGCCTTGCCCAAGGACACAAAAACCAAGCTTGCCGACTTGTTCTCTAAACTGTCCCTTTTTTTATGCTGAGCGCCAAGCAGGGAAACTGTGAATACCGTTTTTTAAATTTTTTTGGTATGACTTGACTTGGAGAAATGAACCCAGGTCTACCGACTGCTTGGCGGACGCTCTAACCACTACGCCATCGCGCTGGGTCCGCCAAGCTTGCTTGTTGTGTCCTTGGGCAAGGCACTTAACGGGGTACCTCCATCTTTATGTGGCAGACATGTGGTGAGGCCAAGTAGTCTACCTGTCTTGATTGCCCAATCTGACGAAGGACATGCAAACCGAGCATGAGCTCATACGCATAAAGCCAAATCTTTTTGATCACTGGGTAAATTAGTTCTCCGTGTATGCATTGGCGGCACCTCAAGCCAGTCACTTTGGAACAATTTGTTGAGCTCCATGCGAAATGCGATGTGCCTACTAAGAAATAAAACCCAGCTGCGTCTTAGTTCAAACAAAAGCATAAAAGTAAATAGTCTTGAAAACGCGAATTTTTCAGATAATTTTTGTATTTTCAAAATATTTGAGCTTCCGGCGGCACCGGAAGATGTTAATTAAAATCCCGGAAATTTTAAACAAAGCGTTTTTTGATCATTCCGCAACTTTTCTGGCGTCAGCTCAGGTTGAATTCCGAGAAAAGGGGGGATCGACTATTTTCGATCCCCCCTAACGTTTTTGACGCCGATTTTCGTAATTTTTATGAAACAAGCTCAGCGTTGTTGTGCATCTATTGGTTGAGCAAAGTGTTTTTTTTCATCCAGTCTTAATGTTTGGCTTACTCTTTCTTCCGTGACTTCATTTCTTTGCAGTTCAAGCCGCTTTTTCGTTGATAATGAAAACTTCGACGAAAAGTTCTAGGGTCTTTTTCAGCTAACAATAAGGAAAGAAATATCATCATTGCTGCTAACATTTTAATTAAGACGCCAAGCATTTACAGTGGTGATGTCAACAACTTGTGTAAACGGCTAAAATCGTCATTTTTTTCCTCTCGTTTATACTGTACACAAAGACACGTCCTTATTCAACATATCAACACTTCCTACATGTTTCTTATATTTTGATATGCATTTAGGCTTTTAGACCTTGATACGCTTCTTTTGCTTTTGAGAATAGCGCCGAGCTATAACGATTAGAAATACACTGCAAAAAATTGTAGCCGTGGACCCAAGTTTGTTGTCATTTTACTTGATTAATTTTTTCATTCTAAATGGTCAACAAATCTTTTTCCTTTTTTGCATTTATTTTGAATCCATCCGGTGACTTTTTCAGAGGACCTTACCGAATCGTACCAGTGACCTTCATTTTCCTTTTTTTTGAGGACAGTCTTGATTTCTGTGTCGGTGAAAAAATCATCGAAACACAGTTCATGATTTTCTGTTTCATCAACTGTTAGCACTTTGCTCAATTTATTTGCAACTCTTATTCACAAAGGTTCATTTGATTGATTAGCATGTATTCGAAAAAATGGATTGAAGTTGTGAAGATACCCAGGTGAACTGCAGTGTCACCAAAATTGTACCCAAGTTTAATCATTTTATCTTACACAAACATTTTGGCCGAATGCGGTAAAATATGCTGTGCAATGCTATACAATGTGCTTATGTTGCACGCACTCGCACGGTTTATTGGTTGCACAAATAGACTTTGGCGATGTACAATAACTTAGTTACTACCAGGCAATGGCGCAATAAAGGCTTTCAAACGCGTTTACTAGTATATTGTCGCAAAAATCACCTAATTGCAGCAAAACTTCGTTGGCATAGCTTGATCTGCCAAAAAAGGTCTTCATTTGTTACTTCTCTTTGCAAAATTTTCAGATCCATCGCAGTGACGTGTCAGAAAGCGGATTTAATTAAGTATTAAGAAAAGTGTTTCATTGGTAAAAATGTTTCTTACATATAGGCTACGCCTTCTGCAGCACAGTAGCCGCAAGCAGAACACGTTTATGTTTATCCAAATACACGTAGCTATCAATATGTGCCGACGCCCATTTATGCGACATGATATCATAACTTAAATTATATCTACACCTTTACAGGTAGAGATCTTACAAACCAAGATTGATATATTTAAAGTATATATACGAATAATAGATCACAAAAAATTTTTAGTATGCTTCATAATACCGCACATATTGATGCGAAAACGAAATACTAAACTAGCAAACAACAACCAATTCGTCACTAACGTAATAACTAGGGCCATTTTTTTTGACCTAAAAAAATATATTTTTGACTTTATTTTTGCAAAATTTTGACTTTATTTTGACCTAACCGCTTTCGCCTATTATTTATGTCTTGTTTCACTTTTTTGATTAAAAATGTTTTATAATCCACAATTTACATAAGTTTTTAAAGAAGAAGGTAGTCTACTTTAAACATTTTCTCAATCACTCAGTCTTGAAGATAATGCAACAAAGCGACGCATGACGTCAAAGCCTAGGATAACCAGCCATTGTGTGTACCGGTATCAATTAGTGTGTAATACAAAAAATGCGTTGTTATCGCAACTGAACTGTACATAAACAGTCTGTCTATGATGTTTTTAACGAAAGCCACACAGTATAATTACCAGGACTTTTTATTGTAATAAGCATCATATATTTTTTTACGTTCTTAACATCTCAGTAATTTACTGAGCATAGAAAACGACCTCTCAACAGCAGCAGAGGTTGGCTGGGCTTTTTGCAATAGTGCGTAGCTTGTTGGGTCAATTGTCAAGTTCGTACAGTTCATTATTGTTTCTAAATCAGAGTTGGGTAGTCGTTTTTTAATGTAATTTTTAATTGCATATTCTTCAGCAGTCCGTATGCTTCGGTTATCGTGCAGGCACTTCCCCTAAGAACTCTAGGTTGGCTGCTAGAGACCGGTATTGATTTATTTTAACCAAGTCCGGCACCAAATCTTCCACATTGATAGCGTCTTTTGCTCTGCTGACTAAGAGGCCTGCACTTGTCCAATTGTTGACAATGGTACGAACAGCTGGAAGGTTCTCACTGTAATATAAGGCAGCTCTAAGCCAAGTTGTCCATCTTGTAATTACAGGGTCAGGAGGAGATGGCAGACCAGCATCATGAAAATCTTTTTTGCGATTTTTGTTTTTGATTGTTTCTGCTTTGATCGTTGCTATTATTTTATCAATATTTTTAAAATGAGCACGCACACGCATAGCGCAGTTATGTAGTAAGTGCGCAACGCAGATGACATGCATCAAAGAGGGATATAATTCCTTTAATGTCTTTTCAGCCAAAGACATGTACCGAGCAGCATCAGTCAAGAACAATGAAAAACTCTCGCGTTTTATTTCAAGTTGTCGCAATATGTCATCTACAGTGTGCAGAATAATACTGCTATTGACATTGCTACTGCTGTCAAGTGGATGGCAATCAACGAGGAATGTCTGATTTGGGGCATCTAAGCTGCCTACAAGCACACCAATATAGTTTTGTTTAGCAATCTCTGCTTCATCCACAATTTAAAAAATTTTTTGTCACGAAGTAATTCTTGAATTTGTTTTTCTCTTTGGGATGCTAATTTAGCAACACATGCCCGGGCTGCAGTCTCCGAAGGCAATACCTTCTCCCATTGTAGCAAACAGAGACTTTAAAGAAGGCTGGTTCAGTTTATGAAGTGGGATATCTGCAGCTAAGAATGAAGAGACAACCTGTTCCTTGAAGTTTACTTGATCGAGTTGTAAAAAGGTTTGCTTACTTTGGGATTTGCTCTTCGTCTCCAATTTTCTTTGCTGTTGCTTACTTTTTCGGTGGCTTTCCACAAAAAACTTTTTGTCGCATTTGACTAACACGTCGCAAAGGTTGCATCGCAAGTCGCGGGCAGAAGTTGCCGAAAACTCATCCGGATATTCCTGGCAAATTTGCCTAACTTTCGCTGTAGAAGATTTGGCTTGTTTAGGCATTCTTTGCTTAGCAAGCTACGTCTTAAAAAGACCACGTGTAAAGAGCGCAAAGATTTTATAGGAATAGATTAATTGTCTAAGAATTATGTGTTTATGCATCAACAATGACGATTTGATGCATAATAAGTGCTATTTCCTTCTCAATTACCGCACACATTTTTACCATTGCAGCTATTTCAGAAGTTCAAAATCAGATAAAACTGCGCATAGAATTTTAATAGCAGCTCAAAAATTCAAAAAATCTAAATTTGTTTGTTTTTGTAAGGAAATTTTTGATGAAGAGAATTTTGACAAGTTTGACTTTATGCAAAATTTTGACTTTATTGACTTTAGCGGGCCCTGATAATAACCTGTCAAATACTCAAAAAAACTAAAAATGTCGTGGTCTGTGTTATTTTTAGACACTACTTCACCACTTAAAACCAAAAAAAATGTAAAAAACAAAATGTATCGGGAAAATATCACCGATTATACTTTTTAAAATCATAAATGTGGTCCTTCCAAAAAGATTGCAAATGATTCATAACTTATAGTTTCAGGAAAATTTTTTAGTGGCTCTCTCTAGTGGTCGCTCAACACAGGGTTGAAGGTCATACAGAAAGCAACTTCCTCCAAATAGCTGTCACTGTCTAACGGATTGTCACAGAAAGCTCAAATTGGTGTCAAAAGAAGCAAAATTACATACATGTAGTTGATATCTGTTTTTAGAGAACTTTTAGCTCTATCTTGCCTAGAAATTAGGTAATTTTCATACCAATCCTTTTTGGGGATGGTGCGGTGCAAAAACACTTTTAACTCGGTACTTTTATGAAACAAAGATCAGAAGATCGTGTGATTTGTCTAGCATGTATTTCATCTAGTTAAAATGCTACATGTAAAATGGGGCCTACCAGATACTACTAATAACTTTGAAGTTGATAATTTAATACAGTGTGGTGCAACTAGGGGGCGCTGGCCACAGTAAATCGCTAAATATTTACTTCAACCTTATAGTTACTTTGTACCTATTTGAGATACAGTGCATATATTTAAGAATATTCTTAAATTAATAATCTAATTAGTCAAAAAAAGAATTTGAACTACCCAGATTTAATATTCACATTGTATTTCCATGATGATATGATAGTCCAACTAAACGCATTATTGTTTTCTTTATTGGCTACAAACTACATACAACAAAAACTAAGATATAAAAAAGCAAGGTCTTGTTTTGAAGTTTTTTCACGTTCACTACTTTAATTTTTTGTAGTTACAGCAGTTTTCAATATATGAAGGCAAAATTAGGAGAACGGCTTTCAATTATTTTGAAATGCAAGCTGCAGCTCACTAAAATCACAAAAACATGGAATTGTGCTTTTGTGTCAAAAACTTCTTTAGTTTTCTGGAATGAAATCGTTGCTGGATCATTTTATCATGTCTTTTAAAGCTTGCTGTTGTAGCAGATGCATCTGTGACTAGTTTGACGTGTCTTTAAACAGCTTGGTTGTGGCATGGATGACCGAGATGTATACTTGTATTGTTGCAAAATGTCTGAAAACGTAACTCTTTGATCTTTTCATTGCCAACTGTTTTTGTCTCGGGAGGTTCGCCAACGCCTGTAAGATTTAGATTGATCATGTTATTATGAGATATAGCTCAAAAATTAATCTTTGGTAAAAAAAATTTACGAATAGCAAAAGGTTCTTTGGAGTTTGCTGCTGGCTCAATAAATCCACCATCAAAATTATCATTTTCAACAAGATCTGACCTTTTGATGGAAAAGCCGATATCTTGTTGATCGCCAATTTCAGAACATTCTCACTGTCATCATCAAGTATGCCAAGCAATATATTTTCTAGATGTGCAAAGAATCCGCTCTTTTTAAGAACTTTTAGGCCTATATCAAAGATGCTTTGGTAGAAAAAGCCAACTATTTTCTGAATGCGGTAAAATAAATTTTTTAATTCTTGTGTTCAATTTCAAATCAAGTTGGAAAATATAACTTCAAACAGTATTCAGCTTGTGCAACTAATTTTTGTGATTGATTATGGTTGTGAGTTGTGGGTACACTATAATCTGAGTATTCTGCAAGCCAAGGTTAGCCATCTGTAATAAATCAGTAGTCCAACTTCAAACAATTTTAAATTATGATCAATCTTACCAAAAATCGCAGGCAACCAAATTTTGCAGCCATACTGGTAGTCTGTGCTTAACTCGTCAAGAAGATTATTGGGAAACTTGGAAAGTGCGGATCCAGAATAGACTTAAAAGCAATAACTGGCAATTGTGATACACTGGAGTCTCATTTTGTGCCGATTTGCTCTACAGAAGAATATTCGTTTGTCTGACTTCCATCTAATTGACAAAAAATATACCATAACTTCATAAAGGGAGTTCATTTGTGTAGAAAAGGCAATACTACCTATTGCAATGATCTTTAAAGAGTTAATTCTAGCATTCTTATACTCTCTGAATTTATACCAGTCATAGTTTCAGCTCTATCAGTTCCTATGATATCCAGTTTCTCTTCCAACTCTGTTTCTTTAATATAATTTTATATGCCACGAGCAATACAGCTTCCTTTTTCGTCATCATTGGCAAAATGGGCAAAATAATGTTTTCCAGGCTCTCCTACTATGACATAATATTCTTCAAGATAGGTTGATTGATAAAATTTACCATTTTCTAACAAACTTTTTTTTAATTTGCATTTTTTTGTCCATCACCACATATATATACCGTCAATCAAGAGATAAAAATCAGATTCCTTGTCTAATTTCTTCACAGTATTTTAGCCGTTCGCTTCGAAGTTAGTTTTGTCAATCACATGTTTTTTATCAGTTTCAGTTATTTGGCCAATGTCTCTTAATGCTGCGTTTGCCAGAGCAGCAACTGCCAAATGCCCCATCTAAAATTTGGAATCTAAACTAAAATCACTTATAATTTAAAATTTACACTTAGAGTAAGAAGTGTAATACTGCTTGAGACATATTCAAATAACAATTGATATTAATATAGCTTTGAAAAAAGCTGTTTGAGCCATAAGCTTTTCGTGACGTTCTCATCAGTAGCAAAATCGCGTCAAAAGGGAAGATCTAAAGTGAGTAAGTATTTTAAGTGATTATTTGGACGTTAGGCAATCAAGACGAGTCAATGTATGCGCTAGTATTGTAAAGCGCGCCATATAGAGATTTCGAGCGAAAGTTAGAGAAAGCACAGCAGGAGGCCAAATGCCGCGATCATCGAAAGAGTTTGAGAGCGTAAACAAGTAATGGTTATTAATGGTCAACATCGTTTAGAAAATGATCAATGTGCATAAAGCTATGATAACAAGTGGTTTTCAATCCTCGCCACAGCACGCAGCTCTTTCCATCTTAATCTCTTAGAGGCTGCTTATATCAAGACCCGGCGCCCGTTTTTATGGAAACAGAAAGAGTTTTTTTACACTTTCAAACTCTTTCGATAATCGCGGCATTTGGCCTCCTGCTGTGCTTTCTCTAACTTTCGCGATTGCGAAATCTTTATTTGGCACGCTTTACAATACTAGCGCAATCATTGACTTGTCTTGATTGACTAACGTCCAAATCGACCACATAAAATACTTACTCACTTTAGATCTTCCCTTTTGACGCGATTTTGCCACTGATGAGAGCGTCACCAAACGCGTATGGCTCAAACAGCTTTTTTCAAAGCTATATTAAAATTCTGTACCACCAACAAAATTTTTAGCAATTGATTTCAAATTAAGTTTACTTTTATTCAAATTCAGTTATTTAGCAGTTTCTTTGCATAATTTATTGACCTTTTGGCAATAATACAAGTATACATTGGTATCATAAAATTGCAAAACAACTTAAACATTTTAATTTATGTAGCTAACTTTATTACAACTCAATACTCCCAAAATGCAGTGGTATGAAAATAACCTAGTTTCTGGGCAAGATAGAGCTAAAAGTTTCTTTGAAACAGATATCAACTATGTAATGCTGCTTCTTTTGACGCCAATTTGAGCTTCCTATGACAATCCGTTACAGAGCAACAGCTATTTTGGGAAAATTGCCTTGTGCACGATCTTCAAACCTGTGTTGGTCAACTACTAGAGGGAGCAACTGAAAAATTTTCACAAAAACTATGAGTTTTGAATCATTTGCAATCTTTTTGGAGGGGCCACATTTATGATTTTAAGAAAAAAAAATTTCAGCATACGCTATTATACATAGCGTCCAGAAAATACGACAATAACGTCCAGAAAAAGAGTGATGGATTGATGATCACTACAAATCAAAAGACCCCGATAAAATGTCTTGTCGACTCTGTGATATTAGAATATATTTCCAATGGTTCTAGGACGCGTACCCTCCGGACACATATCCCCGTTTATATATGAATTACACAATAAAAAAAGCTATTAATCATTATTGCTAACCCTAACTCTAACCCCATGACGGGAGGTAAGTGTACGGGGGATAACTGGCCTGATACCATTTCTATTGCAGTCATTGGTATGAAGTTTTGCTGCAGCAGTCCAGAAATATATTGGCAGACATGTGACTTAGATATTCGAGTAGCTCACTGCATTTAAATGTAAAAGATTTGTCTTGGAAATTCAAGCGTTTTGACTGCAAAGTTTTAGTTTGCTGAACTAATGATATCACAACTTTTGAAGATGAAAAAACACCAGTTTCTTTTTGCTTTGGAAATCAATTCTTCAATGCTGATACCTGTTTCAGCAAATTATAACTGTTAATCAATAAATTTAATTACCACAATATAAAGCTATCGTGATTTTTAAGGGTACCACAAAATACCTAAATAAAGTTTTGTAATTTTTAGAGACAAAGAGCAGTAAATCTTAACCTTCAAAATGGAACCAGACGTCAGTTATCAACCACCATGAACAAAAATACTGATCTTAGATTGAAAGTCACGACAAATAACGAGTCAACCAAACTTTTAATTTACATAAAAGTCGGAAAACTACCACCAAATCCAACTATCTATGACGCTACTATAACTTTGACCGAAGTAAGAATGATAGACTTCAGAGAGAGAGAACATTTTAATTAAATTGTTACTTGTCAAACGGTGATTATTAACAGAGTTTTTATTATAAACGTATTGAGACAAACTTGATATAAAACGCCGAAAATATTTTTCTTCTCAAGGGGATTTGCCTGGACGAAATCTTATAAACACAAATACCATGAATGTAAAACTCTACGATTCACATAGAGTGAAGTCGCTTTTGTACGTTTCAATTAATTTTCTAAGCCTTGCGTTTCGAGCGTGAAAATGGCCCTGCATTAGCCTGTGAACGGCTTATTTTTTAAAGAAATTCTATAACAAACCATTTTTTACCTTTGAGACAACTGCCTATTTCATTAACAACCTTACAAACTTTAAAAGAAAACTTCTTTGAGAATTAGAAAATGCTGACTTACAAAAAAATAAAATTATAGCAAATTCTTCCCACTCTTTACGGTGTTTCTTATCTTTGAAATGAAGTGCTCAACTTTCAAAAATATTTCAGGATGCTAGGTAAGTTGTTTTTTAGATGGCCACTAGCCAATGCTAAGAAACCATGCTTTCGAGGATAACATGTCAGAAGTCACCAAATAACTCAGTTATTCTACAGTTTCCAATTTTGTAAGGCCTAGAAACGAAAGGGATATATTTTTTTTGACCTAGTACACAGAAAATGTGTAGGCGTACTAAAGCTTTGATTTTCATTACTCAAGATGAAATGTCGACCTGATCAAACTATCTATCACCATAGGTATTGGAAAAGGAAATGTTTTTCAAAATTTACATGACGTCTAGTTTAAAAAGAATGCTTTATTGTTAAAAATTCAACGCAAACATCTTTAACCCCCACCTTTTAATTGAAGAGCCTTAATTTTTGATTTAGAATAATTTAACTTCAAGTTTTCCTAATTTTTGGTTTGAAAATATTGCAATGAATACAGTCATTAGATGATGTAAAAAGATCATACTTTCAAAAACGAACAATCTTAACTATCCATAAGTCTAGATTTATTCACAAATTATAATATTCTGAGGCCCAGAATCATAATTTGGAAAGTTTTCGATGGATAGTGGAAAGTAATTGAGGCCTAATGCATCTACTGTTTTGATCAGTAATTTTGACATGATTGTTAGCTACAGGGTTGTTTAGAAAACAGTCCGCGCCCGGTACCAACATTAATTCTGGACCCCCTTTGACAAGGATATTCAAATTTTTTTTGTAATTTGACGCAAACAGTTTGATACAAAAAACCTCATACCGACATCAAATGTTTTGGTGAGCCTCAAAATGGATGTTTCTATAAAGGTGTTCCAATGTTCTTACGCTGGGCCATTTTGACCTATTCAAGAATTAAGCCAGAGCATCTCACTTGAAAGACACTTGTGATGCTACTCCGAAATTACCTGTCTTGAATTAGACAATATACCTCATAAAACATTGTAATCATCGAATTTTAAATATGATCACTTAAAATTGCATACTTACCAAAATCATACTCTTACATCAGATGAAGCAGAAACATTGCCGTCTTTGGTATACAGTAGGAATATATATCATATTATAAAGATACAAAACAACTAAAGCCATAATATCACCAACTTTGTTTAACACGTGTAAATTAAATCACACTTTTTGCATTCAACCGATTGTGATCTACTAATGACATGATGGCAATTCTGCAACATTTTTCAAGCAATTCGATTTAATAGTCTACTCGTATGTTGGAATCAGCACGAAGAACTAACATTTTAAATCGTCATTGAAATATACAAGCAGTAAATATTGTTTCAATAGTATGCTTGTTTACTAAAAACATGATATTCAGCTATGCACACATCTTGCTGTTCAACCGCTATCACAAATTACAGAAAGATATTAAAATCCACCGCACCATTTAGAATAAATAATATGACAAAGCATTACCAGAAGGTAATTTGTAATACGACTCAATGATCAAATATCTAACTAGTATTAACCAAAATGAAATTGCATTTTGAGATATACACAGTATTTAGGCTGTATGCAGATGTGCTAGAATTGAAGAAAACATAAGTTATCATGTCACAAAAATTATTGTATATGTTATACATTTGTTACAGAAAAAAATAGCAAGATCAAGCTTAATTTATTGTAAACATTGCCCGCGAGGTTTTCAAAATTCTGGGCCCCTCAAAATATCTGGGCCCGGTACCAAAAGTACTCACTGCACTCTTGTCATTGCTGTTGGTTAGCTTGAACTATTTAATAATTTATATCTTTGGAAAAGAAACTTCGGTACTTACGTATTAACGGGAGGACCTTTAAAAACACGACTCAAAAATTGAAGTAAATTATTTATTGAAACGGTTAAAACAATAAAATACACCCTTCCAGTGTACACTGCCCCGTACATTTACATACCGGGCCTGCCCCTTCAGTGTACACTGCCTTTCTTTTAAATAAAATAACATTAAAAATCAAAGGTCCTCCCGATAATACGTAAGGACCGAAACTTCTTTGAAATTTCGACCGTGTATACTTGTAAGGAATGTTTTAAATTTTGCTAAAAACAAAACAAAAGCATCTCTATTTCTAACTCTTCGGTTGAAAGCCACCAATTTTTACTTGGAGAAGCCTACCCTTGGCAATTCCTAAAAGTTTTACCTTATCTAGGACATTTTTGTTTAGGTGCTTCCAAACTATATGCTGTGCGAAATGCGTAAACTGCAGCCCTCAAGCCACATGCGTCCCTTTCAGCGGTGAAGCTGCGCATCCCACAGAAGAATACAACATGATCACTTAAAATATAAAGAAAAGTCTTCAGTGTAGGCTACTAGGTAAGCTGGTAAGTGTCCTGGGTAAGGTAAAGCTGGTCTACCAGCGTGCAGTCAAGATCCACTATTAACAAGTTTACTTATGCTGTAAAACTGTTTTATGAAGTCATGCCTAGTCTGCCTGTCAATTGATCTTTTGATGTCACATGCATCTCAGCTAATGCAAACAAATCAACTCAAATAGCATTTATTCATCAAGTGACAAAATAAACAACATTGACCAATATATAGTTGGCGAATTTCTTGATTATGATGAATAAAAATACCAATCAGCCATAAACTGTTCTTTATCATTTGCGGTGCCTTAGCTACTTATTTTTCTCTAATTAATTCTTGCAAATTCCAATTCGCTTGAAGTCGGTTTTTATCAACACTTGCGGTTCAGCAACCAATGACAGAAAACAGGAACGTTGCACGAGCACATCATGTTTAAAAACAAATACCATTTGTGGAAGTGTCCACTGCGTTCCTATACATGCTTAAAAATAATAGGTATTGAACAGGTAAACAAAAAATTTAGGTAACATTGAAATAAAAAGAGTACATTTCAAATTTATCATAGTGGGCCAAAAATCTCGTATTCTCTGTAAATTCAATTCAACGTATGTAGTAAAGTAAGCTCAGTTTGCAAATCTGAAATTGGTTTATTCGCGAGGTTTGCACACCATTTCAAAGATAATTTCATAATTCTAGCAACTGAAAAACTTTGTGCTAAATGCCGTTGCAGTTGGACAACTATTTATTGTAAGGCAAATTTTTTGAGTGGTGAAATAAAGATAATCTATTTTCGTCAAGGCTGTGCTTTTGTGTGAGGAAATGTCGCACAAAAACCAGTTGATTTTTGACTTCAAAACACTTGCTGCAACGATAAAGAAAAGAACCTCCGGATTATAACTTCGACATTTAGAAATTAATACAAAGTGGGCTTCATAAGTACAGCAACCCCAAACCATGGAGAAAAACTGCTTCAGAAATACGATCTCTCAGCAATCTAACAGAAACTATCCACTTCGGAGCACATACCAAAAAACTTCTACATTATGGCATTGATACGAATATGCTTCACAATAACAAATGTCATTCACGCAGTGCAAACCATACTGATTGTTATAAGCTCCATAACCGAAAAAGCTGCACAGCAAAACTTCACCAAAACTGATGGATGCAAAAACTTAGTGAAAGATGATGCTTTTAATGACTTTGCATGACAAATGCTTACAAAAATGTCTGACAACGACTTGGCAGAGCATTACAACAGTTATCTTATGACGATTCGGCACAGCACGAATATGGACTTATTGGACTGGTTAATAGCGGTAATTCTGAATGGGGTGACAACACATTTACCTTACATGCATGTAGAATTGATTCAACAAGAGCAAGCAAAACTTTTGGCCCACGAGCGGTAACTATTGAACAAATACACAAAAATATGTAAGTAACATTGATACCCAGGTCATTAAATACATTGTGAATACCACCAATTTACAATACTTTTCTGTGATAAAATGGGAGTGCAAAGCTTCTTTCCCACCTTGTCATTTGGATCTACTACAGAGCAGACAAATATGTTAAAAACTCGTTTTTGAATGGCAATACCCTTTTATAGGTGTACTTCTGATTAGTTTCGCTACATAATTGCGTGAGCTCGTGTTAGGCACGAAACACGTTTTCCTTTATCCTTTGCAGCTGGTTAGCAGGAGCAACTCGTATCATTTCACTTCTATTTATGAATAGCAGTAGCACAGCAAAAAACGGGTTGTATTGCTCAAAAGATTATACAGGGTGGGCCATAAGTTTCCATACATAGGCAAAATAAACATTTTATGTTGAAAAACCATTTTTATTTATATAATGTGCTCTATATGATTCCCATTGTTTTCAAAGCACATATTAACCCGTGTTACCCACTGTTGATGAACACGCATCAGCACATTTAAAGGTATGCTTCTAATGGCGTCGGTGATTCGCTCTTTTAGGTGATTTATGTCTTGTATCTTTACCTGATACACCATAAACTTCAAATGCCCCCAAAGATAGAAATCAAGAGGGGAGACATCTGGAGATCTAGCGCTGTAAGTATCGTAGCTGTTGTGTTTTCATCGGTGGCCGTACGTCTTGGACCACTTCTTGGTTGATCTGCAACATTTCCAGTTTTCTTAAACTTGCTAATAAGTTTAGCCACAGTGTCATGTGTGATGTTCGTTCCATGTTTTCTGTTGAAGTTCAGTGCAACCATGCGACTGCTTCCCGACCCAGCCATCAGTATAATTTCAATTCGTTGCTCTTTCGTCAAACGCATCTTCTAGGGTATGTGGAAAACAAAAAAAATACACTATGTATGTATTATAACAAAAACAAATACACTATATATCTGGAAAACAAAAAAATACAATATGTATGGAAACTTATGGCCCACCCTGTATATACAAAAGACAAACAGAGAAAATGGTGTTTAAGAAGTTTTTACCTAATATCAAAGTTGAAATATTTTGATTAATATGGATTGACAATGATATTTGGATCGCATTAAGTTCATTTTTTGTAGTGGAAGTCCAAGAGTTAATGGGTTACTTTCTGAAAAAAAAAAGGTTCAAATCAAAAACAGGAATAAAATTTAAAGGCTGAAAACACACCACACTTAAGAAAAATTGCTAAAGTAGGTTTCTAGAACAGTACTGCCAGTTACTTTCTTTTGTATGTTGTTTCAAAGCAATTCGCAACCTAACCTGCAGGGGCGCTTCACATATCTTGCATCTGAACGCGGTAAAATTCCTCTTATTCGTAGGATACCCTTTTTCAGCAGACAGCTTTCTTTGATAGGAGCAAACTTTGCATTCATGTTGAGCATAGTGCTTTTTGGGAGTAGTCTCGGTATACTCGGGAAGTGTTTATAGCTGGCAGACATGGGTGCCGAAGAAGCATTTTCCGTTTCAGTACGGAAACTTCTCTCACCAAGCTGGCCTACTGCCGCCACTAAAAATGCGCTCGGGTGCATCGATTGGCTGTCAATTAGATTCTTTATCCTGTAAAGTTTATGGGTGTTGACCAAAGCTAGACTTACCAATGAAAATCAGTTTTTAAACTATTTTACGGCTTTGCGGTGAAACGAGTAATACCCACCCATCTGGTCACTTTTGTCAACGCTCCCCCCCCCCATGTGCCAGTTATAGTCCTGCATAGCTATGGGTTTTTTCGTGGGCGACCTCCTCAAGCTCTAACAAAAACAGCTGTCATCACTGCGTATGATTCGGAGAAAGCATGATGGCTTTGCGTCTATCCGGCTTTTTGAGTGCAAGAATAGAGCCATGTCTACATCCCTTTACTGAGGTTGAGGGATATTCTACTTCAAAAAAGATCGACCGCCTATCCCTTCTGCTCAGCTGGCGTGTACCCACTGCTAAAGTCTTCTCCCCGTACTATGCATGAAACAGCGCAATCGAGGTCTAGCATCGATCAACATACAATTCATGACCCTTGCCAAGGTTGCCATGCATGTGGTCAAATACTATATCATTCATCGAGCACGATTCGCCAGAAGCATGCTAGAAGCAACAGCAGTACCCTGTCGAGCGTCACAGACCTCATACACTTTCCTCTTTACTCAGTGGGATTTTAACAGTGAAAAGTCACCCGAGCCTTGTACGAACAGATGCTCTCGTCAAGATTTGGCTCTTTTCTGGGGTTAAACAAAGTCTTGAATTTTGACAGAAAACGTTGGACAAACGGCCGGATCTTCCAAGGTCGATCTTCCGCCACAGAAGAATTCCCAGCTGGCTCGTTGTCAACAAAATGCGGGTATTTAAGAATATCTAAAAACTTTTTGTGAAACATAATCTCCAGGCGAAAAGTTGACCGCATCACGAGATGTATCCACCAGTAATCTTTAATTACAAATCTTTGTAAATCTCTATCACCAACAATACACCGTGCGTTTCTTCAACAGCCACTGGGTTTCCAATCCGCCATCCCACTCTTGCTTCAACTGGACCTAGTAAAGCATTGCCTTGCATGCTCATTAATATGAGATATGACTTCGGAAAAGAACTCATTGTAGCAGCGCAGTTTTGATTTCTATTAGTTTGTTGAGATCGTTTTGAGTGTGCAAGAATTTGAAGGATTTTTTTCTGCATGCCATTTTTCCAAATGGAGAAAATAGTTAGTACTTTTTTCATGGATTCCATTCAATGGGCTCTACTTTTTGTAACAACGCCTATAGTTTTGTTTTCTATGAGATGGTTGAGATCGTTTTGAATGTGATTTATATCATTTAAAATTTGGTCTTTCTGCTTTGGATCACAGGATAATAAATTTGATTCCATAACATCAAGTTTTGATTCTAGAATTGATTGTTCTTTGTTGGAGGTAGTAATACTTAATACTAAAGAGTAATACTTAATAGTTCTCCAAATTACATATTTAAGAGTTTCCCACCTGATATGAGGTGTAACATGTCCTATGGGATTATTGTTTTCGAAATCACTAATCAGATTTTTAATGAGCGCTATATAGTCATCATTTAGCGAAACAGAATTATTGATTTTCCAGTATCCTTTGCCCCGTTCGTCCAACCCCGCTTTAATCGTTAATATGGCAATATCATGATCTGACTTAATGCTTAGTTTAGCAGGTGTTGGCTGATTGAATGTGCTGGCGCAGCCCATTTGAAGTAAGAAAAAAGTTCAGCCTTCGGGCAGATATGACCGTGACTAATATCTCCTAAAGGTTTTCTTAAAAAGATTAAGCTCTGAAAACGTCACATAAATCAAAAACATTGAGATATAATTTAATCTTTTCTTTGTATAACTGGTTTGAGTGAATTGGGCCCCCATCTTTATCTAGTTTATTGTCAAGCACTAGATTCCAATCTCCGCCTAAAACCAAGTCATGTTTGGAAAAATTTACAACTGTTGAAATAAAAGCATCAAAGAAACTTGCCTCGTCCTTTGTGGGTGCACAAACATTGCTAATGACAAAAACCTTGTCGTTAAATTTAATTTTGCTTAGCAGTATTCTGCCAGCTTAATCATTATACGTAGCTGTTCTTTCGTATTTTAGAGATTTTTAAACTATTAACAGTATCGCCACACCATTACCTGATTTTATCAATTTCTTATGATCAAAAACGAAAACAGCAACGAACGAACAAATTGTGAAAAAAATTGTTTAAACTTTTTTGAAAAGCAGTTCAATTATACCGCAAAAGAAAGGTTTAAGTTCACACTGAAATATTATTGCCTCGATTGTGTCTGATAAGCCCGAGACTTAACTCATTTACGATGTACCTTTAACCCGAAAAAGTTCTTGAGTAACTGGTAAAGAGTGACATTACCAACCGTTCAAAATTAGACTCTGCTTGCTTGTCCCGCCATTTAAATATGTTAATGCTCCTGAGGAGACAGGAGGTATTTATTCGACAGAGCGATTTGGTCCAGTAAATTTCTGACAAGCAGCATACTTTTAAGTACTAAAAACGTTGAACCCCAACAGGTTTCGCGATTTAGTCTTGGAAGAAGTTTGCTGTTGTGCTGAAACAACTCTCTGATATTCTGCTTGTGGATCTCTTTGGCGATATTTATCACTTTTGACACCACTTTTTTGGCGCTGGAATCACTGTAGCTTTAAAAAAGTCACGCACAATCAGACTTTAGATTAGGCCTAACGGAAGAGTACGGTACCGTACAGAAAAAATGACACCGTATTTTCATACCTTACAAAAAAATGACACCGTGTAATAGTATGCAAGAAATTACTGAACATAATTTCTTACCGTACTTTTCTTCAAAATTTGACGGTACCGTACCGTAATTTTGTAATTTATACCCAGTTCCCTGTTGGTAACACAGCTAAACTAACTAACCTCTAGAATCGTTGACTAAAATCTCAAACTCATCAATGGAAATCACTCCCCCAAAATATTCTCCAAGTAATCTCAATAGTGCATTAAGTACTTCTGAAATCTGACAATAGTAAATCACTCACTCTTGGATAAATAAATCCTCTCGCAAAAAACTATTCTCTTAGCACTAACCCAGTATCCCACTGGAATCTCACTCGAAACTAGAATCTGCAATTTAAAATAATACAACTCCCCCTGGATTAAAATAATACAATTCAATCTACAATAATATAAATCCCCTTCTTTTTGTGTCTTCGGTTTAGTATAATATCGTCTGTTTAGTTTTAGTCAAGGAACAGCATAATGCAGAGCTTTTTTCCAGTGCATAGTTAGTTAACCCCTAAGTTTGTTCCCTATATACATGTATAAGTAGTTATAACTAAATTCACGGAATATTTTTAGCTAGTTTTGAGTTACCAATTTTCATTTTTCAGCCAGTGTGAGATAATTAGTTCTGCTTTACTTTTTAGTACATTATAACTGCGGTAAATTGTTTTATGCATTTTGTTTTTCGTTTTTACATAGAAATTAAAAATGCCAGTGTGAAGGCGAAATCAATTTTTTTTGATAGATCAGCTCAAATGATTTAGCGTATCATGATTTCATCCATTTTTATTATCAGTCTGAATCGCTTCAAGCAAGTTACTTCATGGGTAGACTCCTGGTAGTATATTTACATCTGCTGTTACAACTCCCCGTGGAGTGACACGATCTCACTGGGATCTACGATCTAGAACCTAAAATAATTAATAATCGTAATAACGCTGTATATTTACAAAATGTCAAGTTCTAGAAGGTTCAAAAGATGATTCAAGCGATTTCTAATAAAACAAAAAAGACTATCGCGTGGTTACTATACTATTACAAAACACAATTGTTACATCACAGAAAGAATTTGGTAGAAAATTCTACAGAGCTATCGTAGTTCAAAACATGTTTGTTACGCCATAAAATGCAAAGTCCAAGAAAGTTCTAAGTCCATACACTCGAGTAAGGTCAAACTTGTAGAAATTAATTGAATTTTATGCTAAAATAATGCAATTTTTGTTAATGCTGTGAAGTTGGAACTTTGTGTAACTTTTGGTTTTAACAAAGCAAGAGACTCTAGATTAGACTTCCGATAAGAATACGGTACAGAAAAAATTACACCGTATTTCCGTACCATACTGTACCGTAGTATGCCAGAAAATGCCCTATGTAACTTCGTACCGTACTTTTCTTCAAAATTTAATGGTCCCCCAATCCTCTGTTTCCAAGTTGATTGGGCCTAAGAGATTTTTGTTCCGTTGCAGTTTCCATTACGGAAAAAACTTTCAGCGTTTCAAGTTTTGTATATTACATTTAATAAAATTCTGTTTGTAATCACCACTTAGTTGATGAAAAATTTAAACAAAAATGAATTTACAATGGGTTTTGGTAGTAAAGTACTTGTAGACTAACGAAGTCAGTTTTGTTCTTTGCGGTAACGTCTTGAAAATTTTGACCTAGTTACCCGATTTTCTTTTCTTTCGTTACTTAATAAATCTTATTTGGTTTGTTATTTTTATCATTCTCCATAAATATTAAAATATCCCGGATGATTGGTAAGTTAATGGTTTGCAAAGCTATACTACAGTATCGCACAATCAAAAAAGCTTTCAAATCTTTGATTTTTGCAGATTTTAACTTATTTCATTTATAGTTTTCTTTTACTACGCTTACATTGTTATATTTCTTTTTTCTGTTGTGTTTGATTCGGCTACGTGGAAATAAGCAAAAACAAATAACTAAACTAATAGCATTGCAGGGTGGTGGAGATGTCGTAATAGAAGCTGCAAAACTGCTTAAAAAATATTTTGAGATCACCTACGATGAGATTGACTTAACTATTGCAGTAGTAGCTGATAGAAATGTTCAAATTGAAGTTTCCTTTGAAAATGATAATCGATCAGAAAAGGAAAAAGTAAGATTTTCTTATGCCAACATAATAGGGATGGTGATGACATTATAATTGGTATCGGCTGTAGAAGAATGTTTGTGGTATGATCATCACATCGGGGTGGACGAAACCATCGAACTGAATGAAATATCTTGGTATACAACTGGTTTGATCGCATGTCTGCCAATAAGAAGGGCAGAAGTCAGAATAAATCATGTAGGTCGAAGCTCTTTTCCATTTGATGTGATACCATTCATGATGGCGCTCCACACCAAAGTTAGAAAAAACAATCAAAATATACCTAAGGGGGGAAAAGGAATAGCTTAAAAATTCTATTGGATCTATTTAAAAAATCTTTACAATCATGAGGAGATTACTTTGTTAATGGTCTCTAAAAAAACGGTTATTCATTTGATTTTCATTTTGGCTTCACAGTTTTTAGCAAAAAGACTTGAAGAAAAGAGATTTTTAGCCCTTTGGTTGCTTTGACAATGAGCCTTCTGCAAGGTTTAGTAAATCTCTTTGTAGTCAATCAACTTTTAACCACACGGTTTACTGTCAGATATTATAGCTTTGTTGATTTGATGTGCCAGATAAACGATGAACTTGAAGATTTGCATACTGAATGCACTAACTCTGCATTACTTGCATCTTGCATTGAGCGTTTAAAAACTACAATCGGTAAGGCAAAGAATCTTAGTATTCCGCAGGATGAGTTGGAAACATTCATCAATTTAACAAAAAGTCTAGAAAATAAACTGAAAGTAAAAGACGTTTACAAATTTATAGCGTACAAACATGTAGATAGTAAAGTAAATGTAGAATTTATTACTTGGTAAAGATATAGCTTACTTGATTTTCAAGTATTGGTTGAAAAGTGGTCAAACTGCCCACAACAAAGTATGTCAACATGTTGCTAAATGTGTGCAGTTTGTCAACGCTTTTCATCTGCAATCATTTCATAATTTTCGATCAACCAAGTAAGTTGTGCTTTGTTCGGTGCTATATTTTTCATATTTTTGTGGTGATTTGTAATTAACTTAAAATGAGTCGTAAGTATGTAACCAAAAAGAAAATGATTTGTAACAACTAACTTCAAATAACCACCAAAACCAGAAGTAGATGATATTTTTATATGCTTTTCCAGCCAAAACAGCCATTTATTTAACTTAATATAATTTAATTGGTTTGATTTCATTCCATTTTTAAAGTTTTGTCCTTTTATTTTGTCAAAAAAGCAAACGCATATTTTATTTTTTAAGGTAATTGATGATTTAGAAGTTCTTTATGATGAATGCAAAAACAGCTCTACCATTGCTTCATGCTTTGAAAATTTAAACCTGACAATTGAAAAGGCTAAAAATTATAGCATTTCTGAAAATAGATTGGAAAAGTACATTAATTTAACTCAACAACTTCTGGAGATTGTAAGTGTATCCTAGCTTCCATTCAGGCAAATAGAATTTACGTCTCATTGCTATTTAAATCTTATTTTTGATCAAAAACAAGGTCTTCTAAAAGGAACAGAGAAAATGACAACAAAGAAAAATTTTCAAACAATTGAAGAAACGTCAACAAGATATTTAAAATCATTACGCTTAAAAATAACACTCTTTAGGCAATCAATGAAATACTAATTACAATGGAACAATGTCAAAATGCAACTGCTGACAAAACGGAGTGCTATCAAAATCTAGAAGAGAAACTAGATGAAGCATATCAAATGAGCATACCAAGATCAGTTTTAATAGATCCTATCAATGCTTTAGATGAATTTAAAAAAAGCTCGAAAAAAGAGGTAGTAGGCAATAATTACCACTAGAACGACCGAAGTGCCAATTTTGACACTTATAAATATTTATTTTAAGATTGTTACACCTTCTGATACAAATTGTAACTTAAAATAGCATCCGTTACCCTCACAAAAGGCTTAAATCTTGCAAACCTCTTCCTCCATTTCTGGAATCGTTACAAGACTAGAATCGGTTTCTGTTTTGCCAATCTTACTTTTGATAGAGATCGGCGCTGTAATGTCACCTAAAAATCTTTCCCACGCTTGACTAAACGACGATCAATACGCGAGAACCAATGACACATAAACTGCAACCACACATCCAAAACTGGTCTAACAAACCCCCTAGGACATGGCCTCCCTCGGAAAGCTTAGGTTCAACTAAATAGATTGCGAACTGGAATAGGAAAATATGGTGACTCAATGGTGAAATAGGGAATTGGTGATGACAATCTATGCCAGTTTGGAGAGCCCCAAACTGCATTCCACATTGCCAATGACTACAAATCAACAAGACTTTTTTGAAATCAAACAGATCTTGAAAACCCTATGCTCATGCGATATCTGATGAACTGCAACTTCTGATAAGATTGCCATACGAATGAATGAATGAACCCTTCAAAATGCCCCGAAATAATAATTCAAAGTCATATTTTACGGAGTAGCTTTTTGTTTAGTCTTATCCTAAGATTTACCTTTAAGCACCGAGGTGTCGATTTCGACACCTATTTGAAGCAGCCCCCAACAGTTATGTGTGTAAAGAAATGTTCTATAAACTTAACATAAAACAATTGCTTCTGTAAGACAATACAATTAGAGCTTCACGTAATGCGTGTAACGTGCCCTGAACTTGTTTTGCCGGCTAGGCTACATAATGGTAGCTGCATGGCGAGATTTTAATCCAGTATTTGAACGGCAATTGCACCCCGTTAGAATTGTGGTGCGAAGTTGCCAATTGTTGCAGAGGATAAATGTTCAGGTGATTTTTTGGTGATCCCAAAAAGTTGGGTAAAACTCTTGTACGAGTAAGTAAAAGCATATTTCAAAATAAGCAACCCTTGTTTGTGGTTTATTTTTCTAGTTGGAAAATTGTAGCTGCTGTGGTTTGGTTTTAATTGTTACCAGCTTCGAATCAAAAGGTCTGGAGTTCAATTTCTTTTAAAGCCCCATTGGTATTCGTCAGGAAGAGCATCTAAAATTAAGTGTTGTGATGCTCCAGCAAAAAATCGGGTTCGAAAGCCACTATGAGGAGATAGATATATATTGAATCAGCACATCTGATCCTGCAAAATGTGTGAAAAATGACGTAAAATTGACTTTATTATAGTCGGAAAATGGTACAGTCAACTTCGGATATAAGAGATCCGCCGGGACCAGCTTATTCAGTCTCTTATAACCGAATTCTCTTATAACCGACTTATTAGTTTATATTGAAAATCATTTGGGACCTTTTGCGTAGTCCCTTATAAGCGAAAATCTCTTATATCCGAATCTCTTATATCCGAAGTTGTCTGTATCAAAAACTGAGATTATTTGCTTTCTGTCGCTTTCTAACTTAATGCTCACAGCAATACGTAATTCTTGCGGCTTTGTGAAATTAGTAATTACGTTGCTTTCTGGAACATAGCGGTGCTGTTCATAAAACGCTCAACCCAAACATTGGAAATCTAAAAAATGCGAAGTTCATTTGCTTTGTTAACTGTAGTACCCAAAAACAAATTAGGCTTGGAGCGAATAGATGCATCCAGCAATACATTGCTTTACTTTATCTGTCATCGTCTTTACAGATACCATAGATTCAATCATTACATTTTACTAACAGTCGTTGCACAACTCAGAAAACGAGTATTTCTTTAAGTACTTAGCTGCAGAGATCCTATCTATGCTGGGGAAGAGGATTCTAACAACTCTGAGTCACATAATAAAAGCAGTAAAATTGACATTGAAGAGGCAGATCTGAGAGACATTAACTCTCTTTCATTCGACCTAGAAATGACTCGCCCTAAAGATAGCTCCTTTGATAAAGACAATAAACTGGATAATTCCTTATTTGCCGGAACACAGTTTAACTAAGTGTTATAGACCACTGATTAAATGCTTGTCATTTTATATAGCTTGGTCAATTTGTATCTGAGCTGGATATGATTAAATTCCTAAATTTCATCCAAGTACCATAAGGTTTTGATCATATTTTAGTTTCGATTTTGTCGAGGCCCGAACCTGGCAGGAGACTTCAAGAAATAGTCATGTTCTTTTGTGTATTGCCGTTACAATTGAGTTTTTAACCACTCATGGTAGTTCTCGACTAGAGCCTTGTGATTTATTGGCACGGTGCTACAACATTTCAAAATTGCTTCAAATAACGACAAATTTATCTACACTTTATTTAAAGCAATTTTTGCAATTTATCTTCCCGTAAAATTCAGACGGAAATTTTACAAAACGAAATAATTTACATCTTCATCCACAAACATTTAACTAACTCAATTTCAATTTTAAAAGGATTTAGGCACCAGGGACTTTCAAACGGACAGCAAAAATTATATTTGGATTATAGTAATAGGAGTGATTGCAGCGCTTTTGTTAATAGGCTTCTCTATCTTTGGTGCTTACAGAAAGAACCGTAAACAACAAATAGAGCCGAAAGAATACAGCAAGGTTAGATCAGCTTCAGATCTCTTTTGTATGATATTTGATATGATAGAGGTGACTTTCTCTTCGTAGTTTTTTAATGCGCTTTCACTGCATTAATTTACTATTAAAGCAATTACGTGCACCAATCCATAACAGATGCTCTTCATCTAGTTCTTCAACCAATACTTCTTTAATTACAACAAAACCTAAAGAAAATCAATTATGAATTTTGAAATGAGGAACCCCAACACAGCCTACTTGTTGCAGGAACAAATAATCCATTGGCTCATCTAAAGCAGAAGTTGATTATGAGCACATAAAAGATTTGCGAGTAAAATGAAAATAACTATAGGCTACAGCCATGTGCAAACACTTGGAGAATGGTATCATTGGCTCATTTCTTTTTTAATAGAAAAATTCTAAGCGTTAGTTAAAAGCCCATTAAGATAAACGTTATGCAATTAATTTATGTAGAGCAGGGTTGGGCAAACGTTTTTGCAGACCGGCCAATTTTACTCAACTGGATATACAGCCGGTTAAGGCCTTTGTTTTGTTGATGTCAACCTTAAAACGTTACAGTTTTCAGCGGAAGACATTTTCATAGATACATTAAAACACGACATACCTTTTAAACTGAAAACCGTTGAAGGCTTGGTCTTTTAACACTTGACGTTATCGACGCGATGGCGTAGTGGTTGAAGCGTCCGCTTCGCAGTCGGTAGATAGCTTCGAAGGTGGTCAAAGTAGCTTAGAAATCTGCAAGAATAAAAACAATGTTGCTCGACCAAAAATAATGGAAAGTGATTTCACTTTAGCAATTTTAATCTGTGGGTATTAATAAGTATCTGCATGCCCACTGGCTGCATTTTTAATCAAATCATTCGGATCGGACCAGGCACAGGTTAAAAATTGCTTTTCGGCAAGATGATTTTGATAAGAATCAGGAGATGTAGTAAAATAAATTGCTCTTTTTGCCTCTCCTGGCATCTACCTTGACCGCAGCATTAGATGATTTGTGAATAAATAAATGCTTGCTTGCGCAAACAAAAAAACTGTAAAAAATACTAGGCTCTATAAAAAATGAATTTGCAGTACTTCTGCGGCTGCATAGGCCTATTTCTCAAAACCAAAATATTTTGTGACAAAATGGCCTTCTGCTTTTAAGAAACCTTGCCTGATCATCATTAAATAGTAATACCTGATGGGTATCAAATTACGAATCAAAAATACTTTGCTACAATAAAGGATTTGCAAAAAGTAATAAGTTGAATTTAAAGCTGTTGTTTGGAGCTAGCATACAGCATTTTAGTCTAACAAACATTAAGTCTTAAGTATCTATGGTACTTAAAGAAAAGTTTATACTATTTAACTAGCGTTACTTCCAACTTAATTTGTTCGTGAAATGGTAGAGGCAGAAAAATAAAATTGCTCAAGTAAGTAGCTGATTACTAAAAAGCTTACTTATGTAGTTTAGGTAAATAAAACTGCCTAATTAGTTGTTAGTAATAAAACTTGCAAACCGTAATATGAATAAAAAATTTAAATAGCAAACATAAACATCAACAATATTGTTGGTTGTAAATCATCATCATAATCATTGCACGACAATAAAAATCTTTTGTGTTTATAGGAAAAAGTCAATAATGCTGAAACAGAAAAAGAATTGTCAATTGAATCTAATCAGGTGTGAACAGATAGATACCATAATTATTTTCCATCAATGTCTAAAAATGAATTACTACCACTAAGCTACTTTGACACTTAAATTATATCAACTTTACTTTTGAATATTCAATTGATTCATGACAAAATTAATCACCAAGGCTACTTTTTTAAAGCTTCTGGCAGATTCCAAAGCATTCAAAGCCTATATATTGAAGATGTTTTAAGCTGTAAGCAAGAATTTTATAAGCAACTTTTTGCTTTATTGGGCAGGGCTACTTATTTTTAAAGCAACTTATATTGTGTAGCGATTCAGCAGGAAGTTCTTCAATGGAAGTAGATATTCAAAATTAAAGACTTTTATTGGAGATCAAGAATTTGAATGTGATAGTTTTGCGCATTAGAGTCACGCATGTTTGGAGTGCCAAATGTGGTGTGGCAAAAAAATTTTTAAGTAATTAGGACATAACATAATGCAACAAAAACATTATTCTTTCGATTTGAAAATTATAGGCGAAGATATGGAAAATTGTAAACCTTGCACCTAATTGGCAAAGACCATCGTCTAAATTGGTTGGGTGGTATACTCATTATTGTTTCCTGGCATATTCATTTTAATAAATTGTTAATGCCCCTTGTATTTAGGTGCAAGGTTTACAATTATTCTTTCGCCAAAACATATTATACTGTAACGAAAACACTTTTCAAAGACATATGATTTTGCAGGGAAACTATTATTACTTTGCCAAAGCATATTGCAAAGATAGAATAATTACTTTATAAAGACAAATGATACTGCAACGAAAACACGGAAAAATGCTGTTTGTAAAATCGCGCTACTTGTAAAACATGGACGAAAATGTTTGTGGTTGGTTTTTCGAAAGATTCCGTTAGTTGCAAAGCAAAGCTTAGGCCTACCTATAAACCACTTTTTATGTCTTGTATCCTTAATAGTGCAGTGGTTAAGTTAAAAAAAACACGGAAGTATGCAATTTTTGATAAAAGCATCAAACTTTTAGGAGTGTTAGCTTATGATACAAAATTTATTTTCAGAGGTGAAGGTATCGAATTTTCAAACCTGGGGGGGGCCTGCGGCCCTTTTTATGCCCTAAAATTTGGCATAATCGCCAGACCCTCAAACTTTGAGAAGCCATATCTCCACTTCCAGTGGTCCGATTTTTGTAAGTTTAATATCAAATTGTTGAAAAAAACAGACCTTTTAAACGAAAAAAAGTACTTTATTATTGAGACAAGGTTTGGAGGTTAACATTCGACCTTGTCCTTGCACCCCCAAAATTTAGCAAATTTGTTTCACCCTCTAACTGAGAAAGCTGCATCTTCCTAATAGATCAAAGTTGTTCTAAATTTAGAAAGGCTGAAAAATATTTGGAAGAAACCATATGCCTTAGCTTGAACACCTTGTGGCGTGCATTAGCACATTGGTATATCGGCACTTGATCATAGCGCACGGTGTGTTTATTGCGCATATTTCGTATCCACCGGGTAACCCTGCTGTTTGTCTCTGCGGTAGCCGATTGTGTGTCGTTTCTAATAAACTTCCTCTTGTCGTTTTTGGTTGCTGTTTAGCGTACTAGTGGAAAGTATGTGTTTTGTATAGTAAATATATTGTATGGTGGTGTTTCTGTCAATGTCTATCGCGATGAAGCGGCATGCTTTGGTTAACCCAGCTCTCTCTTCTACTCCCAAGCAGCCCAAGGCAACATCTGCAATAAATTGGGAACTATGTGTTTTTTGTCAAGCAGAAACTGATGAAACATCGCAGTGTCCCGCTAGGTCTTCAAAGCTTCCTGTTGGCAGTGGTTACATGTCGCTAGCGGAGAATCTCAATCCGTTTAAGGTCCTTGGCATTGTACCAATGGATCTTGATGTAGAAAAACTGGATGAAAGGATTGGTATTCAGGAAACATTGATGATTTACAGTGCCAAGAGGCACCAGACCTGCAGCCTTAAATTCAATAAACAAGCTCTTCAGCGAGTATCAAGAAAACAAACCAAGCAGAGGAGCCAAAATGCCGGCACTTCTGGTGTACAAACACGCTCAGCTTTCAGCCATGCAACAGCATTAGATCTTTGCTTTTTTTGCAATGAACCAGCTGGTACTACAAACCTGCATGAAGCTTCAACTCATAAGTTAGACATGAAGGTGCGAAGATATGCTTTGCAGTTGGAAGACAGAAAACTACTAGCAAAGTTATCTGCAGGTGGTATGATTGCCTTTGAAGATTAGTATCATCGGAACTGCCTCACCACATTATACAACAAAGCAAGACAAGCTACTGAAAAACAAGAAAAAGAAGAAAACTATAGCCATTTGCATGGCATTGCTTTTGCTGAGCTTGTGGCATACATGGAAGACATGCGAGATGAAGAGAGCGTTTCTGTGTTCAAGCTGACAGACATGGTCTCCTCGTAAAGACTGCAACAGCTAGGTGTCACAGTGGGCAATAGAATTCACAGCACGCGTCTGAAGATTAGATTACTTTCTGCTCTCCCTGATCTCACAGCTCATGTACAAGGAAGAGAAATTCTTCTCACTTTTAAAGAAGATATTGGGCTGGCTCTAATTAAGGCCTGCGACGGTGACGGTGATACCGTTCATTTAATGCGAACAGCACAGGTAATTCGCAAAAAGTTGTTGAATATAAAGATAAAGCAATTTGATGGTTTCTTTACAAGTGAATGTCAACGAGACTCTGTGCCATCATCGCTGTTGGCACTAGAAATATGATACAGGATGGACCCAACATCAAACACCAAAAACAGCTCGCCAGCAATGCCTCCACAACTGCTGCTCTGTCGGTGTCACAGCTGGTGGTATTCAATAGTGTAAAACAACCCCGTAATTCCTAGCCATCAGTAAATGTCCGACATGACCGTGACCATGAAACTCCACTACCTCTTTACCTGGGACTAAAAGTTCATGCAGTAATCCGCAGTAAAACGCTGGTGGACACTTTGTTTCATCTTGGATTGTGCATATCATATGATCGTGTCCTCCAAATTCAATCAGATGTTGCCAATGGTGTCTGTCAAAGCTGTGAGATGGAAAAGGTTGTGTGTTCCCCAAAATTGCGACACGGTCTATTTACCATTGCAGCAGTGGACAACATTGACCACAACCCAAGCTCTGCAACAGCAAAGGGTTCTTTTCACGGAACTGGTATATCTCTCATGCAACATCAATCACAGTGATTCCGTGGCTATGACCGTGATTGGGATATTATTGGCTCAATAAAATCATTTATGCGATCAGTCAGTTTTCTGCCATCAGCCTATACCAGCATTCCACCCGCAGCCATCAA
Source organism: Trididemnum clinides (assembly GCA_963675345.1). Taxonomy (NCBI): domain Eukaryota; kingdom Metazoa; phylum Chordata; class Ascidiacea; order Aplousobranchia; family Didemnidae; genus Trididemnum; species Trididemnum clinides. The sequence goes on along the minus strand of OY776285.1, from coordinate 43,830,824 downwards.
AACGAAGCAGTTCACCGCACTGCGATTCCAAGGGCTAGTGACACCTGCCAACCTAGTTACAGCTTCCAGTGCAGTAGCAGAAGAATAGGATTGGCTGAATGCAGTAGTGAGTGCTTTGAAGAAAGGAAATCTAGCCAAAGATAAATGGGTGTCATGGTCTGCATACCATGCAAGTATCCAGCAACAGAGATCCCACCTGTGGCTATTAATGCACTGTTACCTTTGTTTCTAGAAAATGCGCATTCAGTGGCAATGATAAAATGTTTTATGGACATTGTAAAGACATCAGTGCAGTATTTAAATCCGGTACAGATTTCTGTTCTTGATGCAGATTAGCGCTGTTCGCACTTGCAAAACAGATCCAATGGACATGGCCTGCTGCTCATGGAGAAGACCAGTTTGTGATTATGTTCGGGGTCTGCCCATTGAGATGGCTGTCTTGAAGGTGAGCCACGTTTATGTAACCCTTTATCAGATTAATTTATGCCCGTCTACTGCATAGAGTTAACAGTAAAGACCACTTTTATTTCAGCTCCTCGGACACTGACTCGAGGACAGCGGATGGACCAGTGCTCTTGTGCTTTATCTTTTCAAGAATGGTGTTTAATGCGAGCAAATAAATGTGTTCACTTTGATTATTGAATGAAGACCTTGTCGTTAGAGCTTCTTCTATTGGTGTATATTTGATCAATTCGTGAGGGCAATTTTGACATGTACGTGGAATTTTTGACAGAAATTGTTACCTGGTTCTTTGCACTGGACCATACGCATTACTCAAGGTGGCTGTCCTTACACATCCGTGATATGATGATGCTGTCAGAGAAACAACCAGGTGTACTGGCAGAATTCAAAGCAGGGAAGTTTGTCACCTATAAAACTAGCAACAAAATTTCTGCGATGGCAATAGACCAATGCTATGAACAAAATAATGCTGTCGTTAAAGGATCTGGGGGAGCAATTGGCCTAACCGGAAACCCTGGTGCACTAAGAAGATGGATTGGGGCAGAACCTGAAATTGTTCGAATCACTAAAAAATTTGAAGGTGACAGAGGACATTCTGTTACAGCCAACCAACAGCATCATGATCAGCAGCCAGGAGTTCAACAAAATTTTTTGAAAGATGTCACGTCCCTGGTAACAGTAATTGATGATATGGGAAATCCCTTCTTTGAAAAAAGCCGCGATCTCCTACTTCTTGACATGAAGAATATCATGGATGCATCTGTGGTAGAAACTGTCAGGAAGATTAAGAGTCTTGGACTAGAGCAATACAAGAAATTTGTGGAAGAGAGATTGCAGTAGTCACTGAAGCCAATAACAGAAACTCTGTCTAAAAACAACTTATCTCTGTTTAACCGTCTTACTATAAAGTCTCCTTCAAAGGAAAAGTTACAGCTTGCAGCACTTAAAGAAGAATCGTGACCTTTTCATGAGACTATATTGCATGCCAAACAAGGGGTGGGGACTTGGATCATTTTTTTTATGAGATCCAAGCAGTCCCACCAGCTCTATCGTGTGGAGGAAAACAACAAATTGGGACTAAGGCTGATTTACTACACTGCTTTGAACCTTGCGTGGCATCAAAGCCGCAAAGTACTCCTGAGATGGATGCAATAATTCTTGATGGTGCTGTTGTTGTTCATACGCTACATCCTGGTACAGCAAAAACACTTCAAGAGTATGCAGATTTTGTGTTTGGACCATAATTATCGTCCCAGATTGGCAAAACCAGCCGTGTTGATGTTGTCTGGGATGTGTATCTGCCAGACAGTCTCAAAGGGACAACCAGACAAAAGAGAGGAAAGGGTGTCAGAAGACGTGCGTCCCCTTATACTACGATCCCCAAGAGCTGGAAAGACTTTCTCCGTATTGATGACAATAAGACAGAGCTTTTCAAATTCCTTGCCCAACTTGTCATCTGTCAAACAATTGACGAAGGCAAGATATTGTACGCAACCTCTGCGCAAGATGTTTTGAGCTCGACATATCACACAGAACCTAGCAATCTCACCCCATGCTCACAGGAGGAGGCTGATACACGTCTCATACGGCATGCGGCAGATGCAGTGGCACTGGGCAAAAGAAGGGTATCTGTTCACATGGTGGATACGAATGTCATGGTATTAGTTGCAACTTTCTTTAGTCAAATGAAGCCCGATGAGATGTGAATTGCATTCAGCACTGAAAAGAACTTTCGTTTTATACCCATTCATGAAATTGTTTCTTTGTTAACTCCAAAGATATGTTCTAGCCTGCTGGCATTCCATGCTTTCATAGGCTGCGACACTGTGTCTTCCTTTGGTGGAAGAGGAAAAAAACAGCCTGGGAAACATGGAAAATATTTCCTGAGGTCAGTGATGCATTTTTAGAGATGACAAACATTCTTGGAGGAGAAATGTGTGACGCGTGCATGATACAGTTGGAACGTTTCGTTGTTCTGATGTATGACAGAACCAGTGAACGCCTGGAGGTGAATGAGGCTAGAAAGCAGCTATTCATACAGAAGTCCAGAACTCTGCAGACCATTCCACCAACAAAAGCAGCACTGGAGCAGCATATAAAGCGTGCCAGTTTCCAAGCAAGTTGCTGGAGTCAGGCCTTGGTTGAGAATCGTTAGTTGCCAAGCCCTTCTGACTGGGGATGGATCAAGAAGGAAGGAGAATGGCACCCCATCTGGGCAACACTTGCTGAGGCTGCTAAATCATATCATGAACTTATTTGCTGCAAGTGCAAACAAGGCTGCATTGTGTGTGTGTGTGTGTGTTTACCCCTCCTCTTCCTTGGGATGGAGGTACGGCATGAACGGTAATTCAGGTTCATGCCGTCAACCTAATTGATATTAGGCTAGGGGAAGATGGCAGCCCATTTCGAACCAGTTTTGAGTGACTGGTAGCCCCACCACCAACAAGGCGGACTGCCACTGGTGGGTACCCAAGAGTCGTCTGACATGCTGGGTTAGCAACTTCACAATTATAATCCGGTGAAGTACGGGTGGGGCCACCTGTCTGCCACATAAAGGTGGAGGCGTCCCGTTAAGTGCCTTGCCCAAGGACACAACAAGCAAGCTTGCCGGCTTGTTCTCCACACTATCCCTTTTTTATGCTGAGCACCAAGCAGGGAAGCTGTGAATACCATTTTTTAAAGTCTTTTGGTATGACTCGACTTAGGGAATGAACCCCAGGTCTACCGACTACAATGTGGACGCTCTAACCACTGCACCAACGCGCAGGCTGCATTCGCCATTGCAAATGTGAAAAATCCGGACTGAAGTGCACTGCATTATGTTTGTGCTCAGCAGACTGTAGCAATTAGGAGGTTAAAGTTGGAATATTGTCATGTACGAGCTATTTTGACGTCAGCAAATTGGTGGCTATACTTACGACATTTCTAGGGAAATATTGGCACAAAAGGACATAGATAAACAAATTTACGTTAGGTAGTTTTACCAGTAAACAGGTATTAGCTTAGCTGTATTTGTAATATTTGCAATGTAAAGCAAAAATGCACTTCATGTCCCATTGTGCCCCACCTTCCCCTAATATTTCAACCATTAATTTATGCAAATGAGGTGGTTGTGTTGTCAGAATTATTGTATTGCCAGAATGTTTTAAATTAATTCATGATAGTCTAAAAATCTTTTATGCCTCATTTTGTTGTTGAAAAGATTTATAATTTCTCAACTCTTGCCCTAATTTATAGTTCTTTTCTACAAAAAACAAATAAAATTTTCTCTTTGAGGATGCAACTGCACCCCCTGCAACCCCACCTTCTGCCCCTCTGTATAGATGGCTCTGCATTCTGTTCTTATAAAGATCTCACTTTTGTTTTTAGTTTTGTATCGATTTTGGATTATAAATGAGGTTATGTCATATAAAAAATAGCTAAATTGAATATGCTAATTTTGGGGGTGCACGGTCAAATGTTATACCACGTATTTTTCAACGAGTTTTTGCTTCTTTTTGTTTGAAAGATTTCACTTTTCTGAACAATTTGATATCAAACTTATGAAAATTGGACAGCTGGAAGTGAAGATATGGCTTCTCAAAGTTTGAAAGTCTGGTGATTATGCCCAATCTTAGGGGGGACCACAAAAGGGCCGCAGGCCTTCTCCCCAGGTTTGAAAATTCAATGACTCCACGTCTAAAACTAAACTTTGGTCTAATTGGAATGTACATGCAAATTTTCAGGCTTTTATCACAAAGTGCACAAATAAGTTGTCTATCCATTACACCACAACAGCTCAATCGCCACGCCAGCTTACTTCCAAACGGTCCACTTACATACAAGTTTAAAGCGCTCAGCAAGCAAACACATTACAAGGCAAAATGCGTAACGCCATCTGCACATTTTACAGTCAATCGAAACTAATTGCTTCTGAATATGCACAAACGTTTCCGATACAAGTCGCGCCATTTTGCAAATGGCATTTAGCCCGTGTTTTCGGGAAAAACCCTGGCACCTTGGGAAAGGTCTATAACGAAGTTTTTAACTTCATGTAACAGGCATGTAGTGGGACCAAGCAATCTACTTATCAAGTTGGGCTAGTCTGAATAAAGACGAATCAACAGAGTATGACTAATCCGGAAGAACGATAAAATCGACTGGGTTCACTTGGCTTGAAAGTTAATTATTTTTATGACTTTAGCATATTTATGTCGTTTAGTTGCCAAAGGAAGTTTCCATCCAGTCTAAAACACCATCCACCTTAACTACAAAATGTAATCCAGGTAAAAACAAGTAGATATTAGAATTACGACTTCCTTCATCCAATGTCCGTAGCATTGTAGAATGAAATGGATAATAGTCTTGTAGTATCATACAATATTATTTTAATACTAAGCCAAATGTTTACTATTTAAGATCTACCCAGATTAGCCTTCAATCTTTGGACTATCACCAAAATTTTAAAACTTCATTCAGCCAGCAAGATAGTAACTAGTAGTTGCACAAATCTGACATTATCATTGGCAATGTTGATCACTTTTGGAAATAGTACAATTTTTAGTCATTTAAAGTAACTACTATGGCCAATAAAATGACCTTTCAAGTAATTTTGCAGCGATGACAGAAGTGACAGAAGCACTACCCTTTTTAAGCCAACCTCCAGTTTCTATTTCACTTATTCGAGAAATAAAGCCAAACGAATATGCCAATGTAGAGGTTTGTCTTTTTATAATTTCAGGATCTTTTATCCTCTTGGCCGTAACTAAAAAATAGATTTTCTATGTAAAAAATTCAATATTTATCCATCGTTACCTAAAAGCAAAATTGTTTTTGTTTGAAAGGAGTGACATGTTTTTGAAGTGGTTTAACAACTTACAACAACGTAACACCACCTATATTGCAGATCACCCTGTGAGATAAAAAATTTCCTGTTTCAGTGTTTTTTTTTGTGCATTACCGTGTGTCCATTAGCACCATTATAAACGTCCAGCAATATACCAAAAATATTGCATAACACGAAATACAATATTTGTTTAAAATCTGATGGCTAAAGAAATTAATTATCAAAAAGGCTGAATTAAAAGTGATACTTTGACGCATGGTTTAATGTGTTTTATAAAGTTTTCAAGACCTTTCCACACAAAATAGAAGCTCCCTCAACCATGCTGAATCAGAAATGAAGTTGGCCCCTATTAGTTACTAATTCTTCTTGATTTGCTTACAGATTGAAAAGACACTGAGACGACTTATAGAAAAAGCCAGCAAACCAACTATTACTCGAGATTGCCATCTCAATCTTACACAACAAATACAAAAGGCGGAAAAAGCAAAATTAGATTTTGAACTACTAGACAAAGCTATAGAAGTTCTAAATATCCTTGAAGAACAAATAGATATGGTGAAAAAATTTAATACTATTGCTGTTCTAATATCGCAGAATCATTGGCGCGTTAAGATAATTTTATATTTCTAGATCTATCTATTTGGAAACTCGACAAAAATGGAAAGATTTTTTTAGAGGCGAACTTGAATTGGGATAAAACTGCACTTCGGTTGAGAATTTCTGGATATACCAATGAGTTGCTCATATTACTGTAAAAAAAGAGATGACAACGAGTTTGCTAACTTCCAAGAAAGTATCTAAGTTTATAGCACCAAATCACCAAACAAAACGCACTGTTTTTGTTTTTATAATGCATTTTGCTGAAGGCTAAATTGTGCCAACGAAATCAATCAAACTACACAAGTTAGCATTATGTTAAATCACCTCCCAGAAAAAAGGGCACATGATTCGATTTTGTAAAATTGTTCTCGAAAAATTTTTTAATTCTTATAAAAACTTGAAATAAAACTTCAATTTCAATGATTGATTACCAAAAACTTTGTTCAAAAAATGGCTGCGCCACGAACTTGATCACTACAAACGCTTCGAAAATGTATATCTCCGCCAAATATATTGGCTACTCTTGAAAAAGTTTATAGATATTCATTTCAGCTACTGCTTACAAAAATTTTGGGTAGAAAAAAGAACGCGCCACAAATATGGTCATCAGAATCGATTAAAAATGCTAATCACCAAAATATCTGAACTTGAACAAATAGATTGATTCTTTGTGGAACAGCGAACAAAACCCTAAATTTGTGGTGCTATTTGGCGTGTCGCAACTATTTTTAAATGCATCGCATTAAGAAAGTTTGAAAATCACTGCGACAAACGATATATTTCTTTAATTTGATTTAAATAAAATCAAAGACGTTATTCGTCAAGCAAAAACTATCGGTAGCTTTTTTCTACAACCCAGAAAACCAGAAAACCTAATCAACTGTCCTTTTTTTAAAAGCACTCTACTGTATGTCAGCCCAAGCGTCTAACAGCACACGCATATACATATACGTGTACTTTGTTAAACATTTTTTTTATTTTTAGCTGGATACAATCAATGACTTAGCTAATGAAGCACAGAAACCAACAGTCGAGTCAGAACATATTGCTGTATTACTCAATAAGTTAAAAACTGCAGAAATCTTGCAAATTCCACAAAATTTTCTACAGAAAGCAAACAGTGTAATAGAAAATTATGAAACCAAAATAAAGGTATTTACAAAAATTGAGTCAGCCAGCCACTTGTGTCAAAGCATGGTCTTACCGATAGCACTTTAAAATCGATCTTTACTGAATTCATTTTTTTAATTATAAGCGTGTTTAAGCAATGAATGCACGTACTGTGCTGCCATCATGTTTTGCGTTTGTAGTTTTTTTTAATTAGGAATTTGTGTGCCTCATAGTGTAGGCATCCATTTGTCACTGATTCTACGGATGCCTCAAAAATTCTTTAGCAGATGCGTCTTCCTTTCACTGCATTACCCATCTGCCACTGGTGTGCTATTTGAGCCACAGGTGACATTCTTAGAGATTCTATTATTGCAGGTCGGTGCGGATTCAAGAATAATAGCAACTATGGGATTTCTTTCTTTTCCATACAACTATAACCAAAAATTTTAAGGCTTTCTACCGTTTGGTTTTTGAAGTCCTATCCAGGACACGAGATTGAACAAAAAAATTCCAAATATTTTTTTGTGTCGGTGTAATACTTGTTCAAGTAGCGACTAGCGCTTCATGTATAATAGAAAAAGAAGCGCCTTAATTAATTTCTAAAAAAAATCAAAAAGAAGTTTGAACTAGCAGAAGTCTTCCCACTTTGAATTTTGATATTGGGGGTAAACTTTCTAAAATTTGAGTTTAATATTTGTCCTCCTTTTGATAATAATCTATTTTGTCTTCAGATTTTAAATGATATTGAAGAAATTGTAAACACAATAGAAAGTACTGAAGACGCAACTAAAACAATCAAAAAATTGCAAGAAAAGCTCTTTGAGGCAGAACTTCTAAACGTTACGCAAGAGCAATTACAACCTGCTTATGATGCTATGGTAGTTTTAAAACAAAAAATCAAAACAAATGTAAGTATGGTTACTACTGTTTTGAAGCATGTGTTTTCGTTGGCTTAAGTAATCTGCTTAAGTTAATTGCACCATATATTCATTTTAATCAGTAATTCCTAACTTTGCAGACGCGGAACATTTTGTGGGATCGCGAAGAAATTACAGAAAATGTCGAAAAAACTTTATTTATGTTTTTTTTAACGATAATACCCCACAATTGGTTGTCATTTATTAATCGCACTCAATTTAGCTTCTACCATGCTTCAAGCCAAAATAGCATCTGTCTGCATCAGCAATGATGTCACAATGCCAAATTACGTGTAGGCCTACTTTTTCCGCGTATGACGAGATTGTTCTCAGTGGCAAGTGCTTTCTATCGCTCTGTGGAAACAACGAGAATTCTCGTTTTTCCATTGCAACTGTGTATGGCGCGATCAAATCTTTTTATTCTCTATGATCTGGGTATAGACCGCGTGAACTTAATAAGACACACCTTTTTTTTCACAATGGATCAAGTGACAGCAAGAAAAAAGTCGTCATATTACACACTGCAAAATTGTTGGTGAAAATTTATTTTCCCAGTTAATGGGTCAAGTAGCTTACAAGAACTTTAGAAGTTGTAGATTGTGGCTACCTCAATTTTGTTTTTAGTTTGTCATGCAAAACATATTTTAATTGAACATCTTGATTCTCCAAAATATATTTATTGACAATTTTGCCATGAAGAATAAAGAAAACACTTGGAAGAGTATATTAAATTTGGATTTACATGGTTACTCTGCGATGACTGCAATGTGTTTTCCACAACTTTGTTTACAGTGTCGAATCGATGAAACTATCGCGATTAAAGTGCCATTTAGAAACAAGCACTTCCACCACGCTAAAAAGAATACGGCATCTTTTCCGACGTCATGAAACTGGACTGAAATGTCAGAAACTAGAAGTTTCTATCAAGAAAATTTAACACATATAGCAGCTTTTCGCGACCCCCCATGATGTTTTGTTTAATCGATTTCTTTTCATAAAAGTCATTTCTGATTTTGATCTAACAACAATTGCCTATGTCAAAAAAAAATTTCCCTTTGTGTGCAGCCACTACAGCTGGCTGAACTTATAATCTTAACCTCCACGTTGGTGATGGCAGCTCTGCGGGCGACGTCGTCAGAGCCGGCTAGTTGACAATAAATATATGACATACATTCTTATGGCATATTTTTAATAAATTTAGCAAAAATTATGAAGGGGTCGCAGTAACTTAGAAAATCTTGAAAGGGTGTCGTAAAGCAAAAAAGGTTGGCAACCACTGATTTAGATGTAAATTGAACAGTGGAAGGGTCACTTCAATGCTTTTCTAATACATAACATCACTTAGATTTTTTAAATCCATTTAAATCTTTTATTTAATGCCATTTGTACAATGCCATTTTTAGGAATGAATATTTTATGCTGCTTTCTTAATCTCCTTACAGTAGATGCTATGTAACAATAAAGATATGGTGCCGCCTAGAAGCCAAGCAAAATTACTTGGGACTAAAAGAAATATCAAAAAATGGTTAAACAGTTGTGTTCGATCAAACATATTTTGTTTGTTGAATCAATTTATTGAGTTATGCTTTTGACCAAAATATACGGATTCTTGCTAAATGAAGAACTGGCTATTGTTTTAAAATAAATTTTCACTCACTTTCAGAAAGAAAAAGAACAGTACTGTGAAAACGTAAAAAAAAAGTTAAAGGAGATTACTGAAGATGAAAAAGCTACAAAAGATGTATTGGAAAATTTAAAAATAGAGGTGAAAATTGCTGAACTTCTTGAAGTTTCTCCTGAGTTTTTGAAACATTCTCAAGATAAACTTAAAATTATGGAAGAGAGTTTTGCTAAGGTAAACTGACTGTGGCTTAAAACATAAAGACTAAGCTAAGCAATGTCGGTATTTATACCACTGGAACACCTGCGTTGGTCTTACTAAAGGATTAAAGTTTATGACTTTGGTCAGACTCCATACCTACATGCCAAAAACCATTGTGCTACCAAATAATGTGAATGTGAATTTGAGTCCCTCTACCAGCTTTGTAATATCCAGCCCTTACCAGGCTGAGAATTATAAGATCTAGGCATAGATCCAATTATCATTTCTCTAGATAAAGCAACGTGTGACAGTGATAAATTGTAATTCGCTTCAGTATAACTGGGCATATTGCTGGATAGGCTGATTCAGTAACTATGCGGTGTAGCATAAGCTCCAGCAAGTTGTACCGCTATGTTCGTAACAAAAAAAGTATAAAAAGTTTCTGGGGGCTCCGTTTATTTAGCTCAAAACTTCTTGACAGCAAATTCCAAACAAGAAAAATATGACACATTTTGGTGACACAGCAACAAAACCAAATGAAGAATTTAACTTTCACCCTTCAAAAACTAGGCACAAGAGATTAAGTGATCCATGCATTGCATAACAGCTGAAATTTTGTCTAATTATAGTGGTCAACAAAATAATTTTGGCATTAAATGTAAAGATCAATGTGGGGATACAATGAGGTCGTTGAACTCAAATATGCGCTTAGTTTTTTCGAATTGGCTCCAGTTTTGAAAGGTTGGCTTTTATGAAAAAATGTTTTTTACCGCTGGAAATATAACAGTGTGAATATAATTCGCGATGTTTTGCAGTAATTGTTATAATATTCTGTTCAAATATATGTATTGTTGGGAAATAATAAAGTTACTAAAGCTGTATTTATTTAGTCAATAGCCTGATGTAAAGAGCTCTTGTCTTTGGGTGGATGAACTATGTAGAACAAAAATATTTTCGTATGAATGCAGCTTTAACTATAGCATCCTTATGTAGACACACTGTAACACGTCGTTGATCAAAATCTTGTCAAACTAGTGTCTTATAGATCTTTTTTGGCAGTTTGCTCACGTTTAGTATTTTTTTTAGGATAGATGTTTAAATTCAGACTTAAAATAGATTTATGATTTCAAAGGGCTTATCAAGCTTACTTCAATATAAAGCCGGGCAATCAAAACAAGCAATGGATAGGCTTCTTGCAAAGCATGTAAAATTGCACCAAAACTCGTGTGGACCCAAGGCAAAGAAATGCAATGCAATTCGGAGTGCCTATGGTTTTAGGAAGTCCTTAAAAACCACCATGACAACTGCTACTTTTGCGTGGTAAACATGTGAAAACGGACCCAATACAAGAAGACTTTGCAATATTATCCTAAGGTAGAGTCGGCAAGGCATCTGGTGCCGCATTGCAAGGAAGTACACATTCCGGTTTTTTCTTTTGCCAGTTGGTATCCACTGATGAATTGTTAGTGGAAACCAAAGAGATAAACGGCAATGACAGTAATAATTGCGACACTACGTCTGATACAACTGCAGAATGGCAAAGTAAGATTAAACTTTTCACTGAGACTCAAGTCAATAACTGAACCAGTGACTTAGTTTTATCAAAAGAAGCCTTTGAAGTTTTGGCTTCTTGTCTAAATGAACATGGCATTTTTGATTTCCAGACCAAAACACGTTCCATCGTCATACAGATGAAGTACTTAATGAATACTAAAAACGATAATTTTGTAGTTTGTGGAAACGACAAAGGTCTTCTTTCAGTAATGGGTTCGCCAATTCAAAGGGATAAGTATCGTCTGTTTATCCTTAACTCTAAACAAACCTAAACATGTGTTCCTCTACACCAGTGGTTTTCAAATTGTGGGTCGCGATGCCTAAATACGTCGTTTTGGTCATTTAAGGGCGTTACACGGTAATTTGTAGTTGTAACAATCATTCTCACTTTTTTTGTCAAAAAATTTTTGAAGGTAGATTTCCTATTTTCTTCTAGCACTCATAATCAATTGCATTCTGATTGTGCAAAATAAATGTAGACTAAGACAGTCAATTGAAAAGTGGATGAAAACAAAAAAGACGACTCGCAACCTCAGAACAGCCTATATTTTTGATTGAAGAAGGCGATGCTGAAAAAATCTTGCGATTATACTATAAAAATAGTAATTTATATTTTTGGTCACATTTACTTTCCAATACAGCGAGTTAAAACCTCAGAACGTTGTCAGGTGCGTCGTAAGTCAAGCAAGTTTTTTCAAATGCGCCTCATAGAAAAAGTTTGAGCAACACTGCGCTACACAATGCCAACACCTATGCTGTTGTCCCTATTGTTCATTTAGAAATTTCAAAAGAGAGCTAATTGTTTGTAGAGGTGGTCTTGCAAAATTGTGCTGCAATAAACATAAGTGCGCAATATGGGCGGTCATAAAAATGGTAAACAGTTTATTGGGACAGCAAGCTGGTTGTGTAATGTACCCTTGCTTTTTGTCTCTGGAATAGATCTGATGATCAACACTGACATAGAGAGGATTGGCCCGACGTAAAGAGCTGGTGGTAGGGGAGAATAACGTGACAAACAAGCCATTGGTGGACCATGACAACATCCTTCTTCCATCTTTTCATGTTAAATTGGCCTTGATAAAACAATTTATCGAGGCATGAGATAAGAATGGCAATTGCTTCAGGCAGAAAATTTCCTGGTACCAGTTGAGAGAAAGTTAGAACTGGAACCTTTGACAGACCACGAATCTGAACATAAATAAAAGATCTGGTCTTTGCTTCGCACATGACAGTTGCTGAACCTTCAGCCTGGTGCTGATACGTTTTTATGGTAGAAGAATTTTTGTGAAAACAAAGGCAGACTGTCATCTGGACATAAGGAAACAGATGATGACTTTTCAGCTCTTTGGGCCAGAAAGAGTATAAACATTTATTACTTTAAAACCACCTTGGGTTATTCCCAAAACACCTAGGTAAAGTAATCAAAGAACAAGGCCAAAAATTTGATGAGGTCATTTAGACTTTTGAAACAGGTCACCAAGGTTGATAGGGCTCTCCTAGGATCTCCGATTATTGACGGAGCCTTATACGGAATTCTATTCAGCAAAATTGCGAGCGGAAATTATCAAAACGTGGCTTAGAAAATATGCATTAGTCTAATCTTGACTGTTGAGGATAAATCGTGTTTTCTTGTGTTAACATATAATTTCAGGATCATTTGCTATTTAATTCTGATAGTCCACCTCTTCAGTTAATGCTAACTAGCTTCCATTTACACATTTCAAACTGTGACCTTGAGCAGTTACAGTACGGTTCACGCTTTGCGCATGGTTCGTTTTAAAATTGTTGTACATTATGTTAACAATATCTAGACCCACTAATGTAGTCAAAGTGCACTAAAAATTATAATCAGCTATTTCTACCTCTATATGCAATCGACAGTTGCCTGTAAGGTGATACACAATTTGCTAATAAACGTAAACGCGAAAAAATAATTTCGCTGTGTCTCAAAAACTACAGTCAATTTGAAAGAACAAAGGTCTTATTTGAGTTCAGCGATCTCACTATATCCTAAAATTAATTCACTTTTCATGCTTTTTGAAAAGTATTTTTTTAGGCTTACCATATGTCCCGTTTTAGCCAGGACAGTCCCAGTTTTCAAGCTTTGCCCTGGTCAGTTAATCAAAAGTTTCGTTCTATTTTCATTCAGTAAGCCAGCATAGCCAGACGTGCCATGCGTCCCTATGTGAACATCCGTCCCGATAAGCAAAAAAATTTTGAAAACGAAGTCTAGCCCGATGATGATTTGGATCGGTAGTGACACAATAGCGGCAGTAATACCGTTGTCCATTTTTTTGGAAAGCGTTTCCAATTAGAGCAAAATTTATCTCTTTTCTTTGGATATCAATAAATACAACCGGAATTGGGGGTGTCCTCAAAAAAAAAAGAAAAAAGGTGAACGCCTGATCTGCTACCGCTAAGTGTGGCCGCACTTTACTTGGTCAGATATTGCAAAACCCTCTGATCAAGCTTGCTGTTCTGGAGCGCCTCGTTTTTCAATCACCAAAACATGGTAAGCCTAATTTTTTTGATAACCAGTGCTATGTAGTGGCTCTTATCTTCATTTTTACCTTTTGATCTTGGCGCTGCCTCATTGGCTGTTTCACAATAGTATAAATGCCAAATTTTCTCATAATAGAGCGAATTTATGTAGTCTCACCCGAATGAATATTAAATAATATTAATTAATATTATAGATGAGAAAACTAATTGACGAAGCAGTTGACGATTGCGACTTATTTGAAGGGAATGTTGGCAAACTAAAATATTTGGAAGATATGTTAAATCAAGCTGAAGAGCTGCACTTTTCTCCTTTGGAGTTAAAAAGACCATACGACACAAAAAACAAATTGCAAAGTTATATTGATGAGGTACGATAAATATCCAACACTCAAAACAAAATTTTGACTATTTAGCTTAAGGCAGTAAAAGCAGTATCTCATTTGACAGAAAAAAATGTCTTTCACTAATTCCTTATTGGGTCGCAATGTTTAAAATATAAATACACTGCATCGCTAGTGGGTCAATTTACTAGCAATTTCATAATTAATCTGGACAAAATTGTTATATGTATGATCATAAAAGCTATAAATTTACAGCCTAGTTAGATTAGGTTAAGTATAAGAATAAAACTGTTGCTTGCTTAAAAAAAATTTGATTCTAAGCCAAAGTTCTGAAAATATAATTGCTGATGAGCGATTACATCTTATAGGTATCAGCCAACTTGGATGAAATTTTGCAAGAAGCAGTGGACCCCATAAACAGTACGTCTACGATATTGCAACTTCAAACACTACTAGAAACAGCAGAACGTCTTCATCTTTCCACCCCCAAAGTAGAAATAGCTCGTACAATGCTCCAAGAACTAGAGAACAAAGCTCAAGAGGTTTGTTTTTACAATTTCAAGCGGTTAGTCAAAAACATTTTTTTAATCAAACGTGTCATTTCCTTTGATAAACTTGTTTAACGCCTCTTAAAATTTTTATGCGAAGCAGTCAAATTGATGACCAAATAAATGAATCACAACTAATTTCGACTTTCATTTTCGGCATCAAGAAGGCTGTAGTAAATTAAATTTAATGCAGATAATTTTAAATTTTTTGCAATGCTGGCCAAAAAACAAGCACGGTTTTATGAATTGCCATAAATTTTTCTAAATAGGATGACATTACGTATCTTTCGACATCTCTTCAAAAAAAATATAATCCGCCGGTTTTTAAACTTTCATGCTAAAGTTATAAAGGACAAGAAAATTTTGAATTTTAAAGTTTGGTATTGCAAATTGTGGTAAGAGAAAGATGAAAACATAAAGTTACTGTTGACCATACGGTATTTTTTTGTTCTCAATGATCATTGTGACCTAACCATGACTTTCTTGGAGCGTTTTCACACGGCAAAAGATATAGCCATTATTTTTGAACTAGCAATCATATTTGACGCTAACGCTTCTGCCAGATATGTGACCACTTCATGTCACCAATCTTAATCTAGTGGATTTCTGGATTTGGAGCCTATTGGATCAAAATATTACTGAGAGAGGTTTCATATATAGTGTACTAGACATAAGCTATTCTTCAAGAGTGAGAAGAATTTCCACAATGAGTATTCATCAATGCAATTGATGCATGTCCTTCTTTTGATGAATATAAGGAAAGTGTGGGACCTTTGAGTCAAAAAAATTGAGTTGTTTATAATTTCAATTCTGCAGCAGAGTTTTTACTTTTTTTCTTAGTGTCGTATGTTTTACCACAGGGCTAACTTATGTAAGATTTTTCAGTGAAAATGTTTGCGTTTTATTGTAAATTTTGCCTAGACACAAGTTTTAAATTGGCCTCGTGGGTCCCAAACCCATGGGGGCTTTGAGACGCCCTATGGGACCGACGAGACAAACGAATAATCTCACTAATATGTAATTATGAAATTAATTTTCCTTTATGCTGACGAAATGTATTTAAGGAAATGTTGCATGCAAATCTGTTTAAAAAAAAAGACAGGCGCCATGCAGTGCAGAGTAGGGACACTGCGACACAAAAATGTATAAAATTAAGAAACATTTGACAAGTCCGCATTGAATTTAAAAAATAAAATGAGGCACTTTATTTGAGCAGTTGGTTGTGGGACTTGCAGCCTTTGAATCATGTCATTTCTAGAAACAGATGCGGTGTCATTCTTTTCAGTGAAAACAAAACCATTTTTGATTTTACGCAATCGATGCTAAAATTTTTTTCAAGGTTACAATGTGATGTGGAGTGTTTTTGGTCATAAAAAAACCCAGATGATGCAGCTTGCAGAATTCCAGCTGTATCAATTGCTATATTGCTTGCATTTGAAAACGATGGTTCTTTCTTATTATTCTCATTTTGTTCAGCATTAATGAAAAACTGATCTGTGATGGATGCAGACATAACTGCATCGTCATCAAACACATCATAATGGTTTGGACAAAGCCCTGTAACACAAAATCCTTCTGTTATGTTTGCAGGTGTAAAGGCTTTGTAGAACGCTTTCCCAGATAGTTTAGCACCCATCATAAATAGTCGTGTCTTGTCCTAGATTCGATAATTGCTAAGATCTGCAAACAATACGTAAAATCGTTTAAACGGTTGCATGCCACAACTGCAATAGAGTGGAAATGTTAATACGGCAAGACCATGTTTACATGCAGCGTCAACAGTTTCAATCGAAATGTGAAATACATGATTGTCCAACAGTAAAATTCCAGGATTTTTAGTGATATTTTTATGCGGTGCAATACATGAAAAAAAATTCAGCCGTCATTTGGCCAGACTTTAAAACCAAGTCTAAGCTTCCTGTTGGAGTTCCACATAACATAAACTGTTTGCAATTTACTCTTGGAAATAAATAAGCAGGTAATAATGCATTTCTCAGAGCGTTGATGCAATTGCACGTAGTTACAGTTGTGCCAGGTTCTGCAGGAACAAGTGGACAATAATTATGCCCGTATCATCAAAATTATAAAGTCTATTAATTAACATCAGAAGGATAGCGCTAGAGCGCTGTCAAAAATTTTTTTACATTAATTTTATTTAATGCAATTTTTCTGGCAAGACTGGTTGGTTTAGGCGGGTAAAATTAAAAATTTGATTTTATGCCTAAAGCCTTTAGACAATCTTTTCCAGCGAATTCATTCTTCTCCCAAGAAGACGAAAGTGTTAACCCTTTCGAGACTCATGGGTCATCCGAGTCCACCATCGGTCGCAATAAAATTAATGGCTCTAAAGTGTTTCGAAAGCAGCCTAATTTCGTTTTTTGATACAGCTGGTTGTTTTGGCGGTAAAACGGATCAGGTGTTATGCGTAAGCGTTGCGTTATTTAGCAGTTTTATTCGAAGTTTGGTGGAGCGGTTGCCATGTTGTTCTTCAGTTGTGTCAGATTTGGACTGTTTTCCTACAAATACCGTATGAGAGATTAAAAGTGGCATATCAGCAGTATTTAAGAAGCCTAGTAACAGATAAGTGTGCTGCTTTTTGTAATAACAGTAGTTAGTTTGCAAAGGCAAGCAGTTGTCTTGTGGTAATGGGATTCATTGGTCCCAACAGGCTTTTATGACTTGTACTGTATGAGAATGAAGTATTTTTTGATAATTTTGAAAGTTTTCATACGTTATACTGCTTACCCTTTATCCTGCCAACCATCAAATTTATTTTACAATTCAGTTTATATTTAAAATATAAGTTTATCATTGCCTAGAGACTGTATATATCAATTTTGAAGTTTGTGCCACATCAACTTTTCATTTTATTGTATGTTCCATTTAAGGAACAATGGAGGGTTACAGCTAAACAATATTAAAATTCTCAAAATTTATTCCTTTACAAACTGATACGTACACACTTGTAAAATACATGAAAGAAGTATATTTATAATCAAGAAAGTAAAATACAAGAAACTACTAATTTTTTCATCATTTTCTATTTGCTATGATATTTTTCAAAACATAACTTCCCCCTTTCGGCATGTAGGCATACATTACATTTGTTACAGATATTTTTGTGTTTTTGCTGCACACTTTACATCTCCCTTGTGATGTGGAGCCCAAGATGTGATCAATGCCATCATAACTTACATCTTCTGGCAATATTCCAGCCAACTCGAGTTTTCTTACACGTTGCGGACCTGCTTTGAGTAAGCAAAGTTCGTAGTTGCGTAGTTACATTTGACACCAGTAACCCTCCATTGTTTTATAAATGGAACATTTTTTTAGTTTTTATTATATCAAAATTTTTGTACTACAAATCATATTTTCAATAATACGCATACAAACCTTTACCAATATTGAATTAAAACTAATTGATCATAAATCTTTTTCAGATTGCTATATGGTCACTTCCGGCTTCTCAATTCTCATGCGGAAAAACAGTGGTTTTAGTTTGTTTTTAAGTCAAATTTATTTTAGTTATAAAAAAAATTTAAAGCTATTTTCAAATCCCTGAAATAAAATAAAGCTAGTTGAGTACAAAATTGTAAAAAAAAATAAGTTAAGAATAAAATTGCGACTTAAACAATAATTTAAAAAGTATGTTCCCTTTAAGGAACATTGGCAGGAAAAAGGTTAAATAAAGCAAGCTGATGTGCACCCTTCCAAACTTTCACTTTATTAAGCCCACAAAAAATTGGCACGCGACAAAAAAGATTCAGATAATTGCTTCTCTTTGTCAAAAGTGACAATTTATTGTGCAAAACATACAAAAGTTCTGGTAAAACCAGTTATCGTAAATTAAAAAATATGCTATCAGTTGCAAACTTGACTTGTAGTAAAAGATTTTTTTACAACATTTAATGCAGGCATGCTTCCAGATCGATTATCTTTAATATATCGACACAATGTCGATTATCTTTAATATATCGACACAATGTTGCTCATTCTTTTCACTAGCTTGGGTAATAGACCAATTGTGTACCACAACATCTTTTACAGCAGCATTTACAACATCTTCACAAAACAAACTACGAGCACTTTTTCGTTGTTTAAAAGTTGGTATATTTAAAAAATTGTAATGCTAATTTATGCAATAAAATATTGGGACATGCCTGTATAAACAGTATTTTCTGATGTTGGAGCAAATCTATTTTCTAACTAACCTATAATTGCAACCTTAAACAATGCGGCAAATGGGACCGATGAGAAAGCACTGTCTCATTGGTCCCACAAGTCAATAGTTTTACCAAATAAGTTGTATATTCAGTGAAAGTTGAATCTTATCAAAATTAGCATTTAAAAAATGTTAGCTAATGACCAAGCTTTGATGACTAGCGTTTTAACATTCCTGAGCTTAACTTGATTCTCTAAAAGTAATTTTGTGCTCGCGTTTAAATATTTTCTTTAGAATGTGAAAAACACATCATTAGCTCCTACTTTTAGGCCTACTGGTAAAATATTTGATAATTTGTAACTGAGCAAGATCAAAAAGAAGATCCAGCTCATCTTTTTAGTCTCAAAGCAGCAAATTTATCTTTACAACATTTTTAGCAATGTTAATGTCTTTTCGGCCTTGTTGTCTCAAGGGTCCCACACTTCCCCTACATTAGGGTTGTTGGATTTTGAAATCGCAATTTGATTAATCTAAGGGTAGTTGCAAAATCATAAATAAATGTCAAAACAAACAAAAATAGATTGCATATGCATTATCTGCTTACCCATTTAACTTCAGTTGAACAATTTTTTCCTTTAAATTTTGCAACAAAAGACGCATTACTGGTGGCGATGAAAGCCTTTTTCATAGCAGCACAGACCTGATCCTTAGGCTCCTTGATGGGAAGCTATAATATTTAACAATCTGTAGTGCAAAGCAAATAAAAAAATGTACTGCAAAAAAGCAAATAAAAACCAAATGCAAAGTAAAGAAAATTAGTTGTGAAATTGCAAATAACGTTTTATATAACTCTGATCATTCAGTACAGAAAGATTGTTTATTCAAAAAATGATTGCTGACTTAAGGTTGGTTTCCATTACGTGTAAATAGTGCAAAAATTCTTTGTTTTTCTATTCAATTTTATACACAGAGCGTTTTTGCCCGTAAAATAACTTCAAATAGACAAACAAAAAATATTTATGCCACGCCGGCAAGTTACGCCTAATAGAAACCAGCCTTTAAGCTTTCTTCGCTCTTACTTACAAGCAGTAAGTTCGGCTTAAACAATCAATTTGTCTGACCAAGAGATTTTGAGATACCGCGGTAAATTTTTTCAGATTTATTAAGCAAAGAATTTGTTTTACATGTATTTTTAATATACTGCTGGTGAAGTTAGACACTATTTACAAGCTGGTTAGTTTCCCAAACAAAATGTTTTAGCAGTCTACAAAACATCTACAAAACTCGAAAAAAAGCTTGCTAAGTGTTTGGCGGTAGACCTCGTGTGGGGTTTCACCGTTGAATTACATACCTGTAGATAAATCATACAACTGCATTAGCTTTTCATTTGCAAATAGTAAACCTATTGTCACTGCATTTGATATTGTTTGACAATTCATTAAGGATTTAAATCAATATGGCAAGCTGTCAATCTTTGCCTTTCTTGAAAAAGTGACGGGACCATTGATTAAAAGATTGATAGCTTTTATGAACAATGTTAATCGAAGACATGCCAAAGAAAAACAAAAAAAAGTTTGACTACTAATTTAACCATATCTTCTTGCTCACTATAGGCTAATGATGTCAAACTAAAATGCACCTCGTTATTTTATACAAACTGTCACTTTATTTGTGTTCGCCCTCCCTATCTTCTAGACCTGTAGTCTCCCTATAAAGAACAAAAATACTTTTGAAACTTGCGGCTAAAAGTTGGAGCAAGAGATTCATATTAAATGGTTTTGCATGATAGGTGTCTTGCAAAAAACTGCAGGTAGCCAAGAGATATTTTTGGTAGTACACTTCCTCACAAAGTGACCTTAATTCAGTACCGAACTACTTTTTTGACTATAATACTATAATGAATTACACTTAATCAAAAATCAAGACAAAATACAATATTTTGTAATTGTACATTTAATCATGAAGCATAACTGTAATTGTGAACTTAATCACGAAGCCATGTTGACCTTCCACTATGAGGTCGCTAACTCGCTTTGCTTGCTCGAATTTTAAGTAGAGCGCCATGTTACGTCCAAAAGCCATTGCCAATAGCTAAACAAACTAGCATTGCTCTTAAAAACTTCTATTGAATGAATTTATATCAGTAAAAACGTTTTCAATATTTCAACCGATTGTTAAAAAAATTCAATTTGTTATTTTGCTTGGCTACATAATTTTCTAATTTTTTTGTTGCCTCGGTTTCATAAAAGTATCGCGGCATCTTGCGTTTTTATTTGAGTATGTGAAACTGTACAAAAAGAATCTTGCACACGAAGTAGCGTATTTAACTAATTGATGCGTAAAAGCGTTTTATTTGTTGTAGCGTGTGAATTCTTAATGTGTAACCTTTTTAGTGCTTGCAGGGTGTTGGCTTCTATCCCCACCGCGATACCATGCCCGTTTGTAGACTCCGTTGGCCTAAGTGTTTCCCGAACCCGAAGTAATTTTTGCTCGAATAGTCTGCCTGAGCTCAAAGGTCCCGCTACTCAGTTATTTGTTGAGCTTAGTGTTTGATGGTTTGGTGGGTTTGACCCATAATGCTGAAATTAGATTGGATTTTATTTGAAATTACTATTTATAGGAACCGTTTCGCTGCAAATATCTGTTCGTTAGCAACAATATCCATTTTGTCTTAATTTTGAAATAATTATTTGCCTTAGTATTGCAGAGAGGCAAGATCAACAAGCGAGTAATTCAATCGTGAACCGCTTTGTAACGTCAGCGGGTGTCCAAACCCCCCTCATTACGCTGCCGTTACAATCTATCTACCATAGTGTACACAGTACACGATTTCGGCCAGTTTTCTAAGTTTTTGATCACAAGCATATTTCCACAGAAATCTTTATCCGCTTGGATATCTAAAAGGCGTTATACAGTATATGCTGTTGTGCGAATATCCGTTTTTGTCAGCAAAATACGTACAAAAAGCGTTTTGTACGTTTTTGTCTGCAAAAATGTATTCTTCAGAGACAGATTGGTTAGAAAGATACTAAATTTTAAACACACTAGGCAAACAGTTTTGAATAAAAAAGTGGCTGGTTGAAGTGTGACTAGACAGATGATACAGCAGAAGAACAATAACTGTAACTCAAACAAAGGAGGAACTTGATTTCGATTAATAATTTAAACTCTTGTTTAATGAACTAAATCAAGAATTAAATAGAGCGACAAACAATTTGTACTTGTTCTTTTTAACAATTTGTTAGTATTATTTTCGAAGAAAAGCGAATTTCGAAAAATTTTTTTATTTAGATGAAAGAGAAACTAAATAGTACTATAGCAGCATGCAGAAACATAGAAGCCAATGCAGACGATTTGAAAAACTTACTAGACACTATAAAAGAAGCGGAAGAGTTGCGTTTATCAGTAGATGATCTGGAAGAAGCTTACGAAACCTTTGATATGCTTCATAAACAGTTCAGTGGTGTACCAGTAAGTTTTTTGCATACATTGTGCTCCTTAAGCACCTCTTTAGGATTAGTTAATGGGCACAAGAAATTTTTATTCCAGAGTCTAGTTTTGGACTCTGGAATTATAGAACTATGGAATTATTTATAGAACCAATAGTTAGAGAAAAATCAGATTGAAAACAAAGTTTAACTTTATATTGTAAAAGTTCTCGACGTACTGCTGTGAAGTCTAAATTTGTTTGCGCTTAAATAATATAATCTATTAGCTTTTGTGGCTAGAGTGAAGCATTAAAAAGTCAAGTTGATCTTGCTTTTGAACAAGAAATAGCCCTTTTGGAAAGTGAAGAAAGCGATTCCGAAAACGAGAACGATGCAAAAACTACAGATCTTTCTAAAAAGGACCATTTGTTTAAAGTCAAACAATCGTTAAGAGAAGCCATAAAGAGCATTGATATGAAAAAGTAAATCACGTTGACAACTTTACATCTAAGATTTTGTAATGTGGTAGCCTAGTTAAACCAAAAGCAATGTTTAATGTCCGTTGATTGTTTATTTGTTTAGCTAACTGAAGTTTTCGGTGGTGGAGTGCTCAAAGTACCCTTCCCTGTTACTACTGTGTATTCCCTAGCCAAAAATCCGGAGATTTCAATGTTTTCGAGGCCGGATTGCGACTTCCAATTCTATCTGCAGTCATTTTTAAATCGTGCTACCTCAAAGTTGTAATTAGTCTTCATCGAGTCTAAGGGAAAGATTTCGGCTTTGCTTTGCTTGTCCTTCTGAGGCCACTCTATTTTGTATCATTAGAAGACCAAAATCCGATACTAGTGCTTAGTGTTGTGGCTTGCTGACCAAACTCACAATCACCTAATTGGTTACTACTTTATATAGCAACAACAATAAAGCGACCCAATCGCTTAAAGCGGCTCAACAATGACCACAAACAAATAAATTCCCAATTGTAAAATATCTATAAGTTGGACTGAGAAGTTGTTGATAAATGCTACCTTAAATTAACATCATTTTTTTACGATTTTTAGTCTTAGTATCCGTGGCCTTATAGCAGAAATTGAGAAAAAGTACGGAAAATTAAAGAAAAAAGATATCCGCTATCTAACAATTGATATATATCGATATATTGTTTTGCTTGGATTACAAAGATCAATTGGTATGCGTCTTGAAAAAATGCTTGTGGACGCTTTAGCTTACAAAGATAAAGCAATGAAAACAACCTTGAAAAACTACGACCTCGAATCAGATATTGAATTAGTTGATCACATTAATCGTGCTGAAGATCTTCTGGTTTTATTGGAACAAGTAGAACGAATGAAATCAGTTGTTATGTCATTAAAACAACCAACCATTTCTGAAATAAGAAGTTATTCAAAACCTCCCCTGGCCATCCAAAATGTGATGAAAGCAACATACGTTTTACTGGGAGAGGATCAATGCAAGCTAAGTGTAAGAACTAATGGTAGCCTAAACTACGCTCTCTAAAACAATGTAGTGTATGATATAGAATTTTTTATCCCACGAATGAATTATTGGCAATGTGCTGACGCATTCCTTGTTTAGCCATCCTCTGATAGAAGAGTGCGGGCAAAAGCGTTCACAAATTTGTTCTGTTTTATCGGACTACTAATGTTAAAAATCTTTCTTATCATCATATTTTTGCATAAGTGTTTATAAGCCATAGCAAAGCATTAGAAAATAGCTGTAGGTAATTTTAAACATTTTTCGACAAAGGCAGCAAAATCCAATGCTTTGCCAATCTCTTTTTTAAAAAAATACTTAAATTTGCAATATCATGCATTAGCTACTTGTCACCACCAATCCTTGCTTTGTCATTTCAATATTTTTAGACTTGGCAAAGCTTAAAAAATCTTATTGGAAAGTCAGGAAAAGAAGCTTTAAAACGTCAAATTTGGGAAAGAGATCTTGAGAAGATTAGTGATGAAAGTGCTGAAGATGCAAGAGAACTGTTAGAAGGCATCACTAAAGAAGCAGTTGAAGTCATTAGCAGAGCAGCTTCTGTGTTTTACTCGTGGGTAGGTTCTGTTAACATTTGGAACTTATTTAATAATGGAATAAATGAAAGATAAATTTAGGGCTTTGAAAAAGTATATCAAATATAAGTTTATGAAAAAAGAAATTAATTGCTTTTAAAGGAGTCACAAAAAAATGTCGCTTATTATAATCGCTTCGTTCATGTTGTATCATATATGATATACCTCTAAATATCGAGCTGGCTTTCTCAGTATGTGTTTTACAACCATTTGATCATTATGTATTACATCTGCAGTATTAGAAATCCATAATAAATTATGCATGTCAACAAAATTTTTTTTGTTTTACTGCTAATTAGAATTCAAAAGTAAAATTTTTAGTATATTAGGCTAATGGCAAAAAGTAGAGATGGTGCGATCAGAAAAAATTGCCCACTGCCCGCACTGCACAACAAACTGCATAGCACTCCGAATTTTTGCAATAGATTAGAGGTTGCCCACTCCGCACATCACCGCAATTTTTTGGCAAGCGTGGCAAAATCTTATTTTGTGATAAATTTTAATATTTAGTTGACAACAGCTATTTTTGGTTGATAAACATATTTCAACATAATGCATTCCTTTTTATCTAAAGAAAAACGGGGCAACCCTTAGTCATGGAATAAAGAAAATTCTTTGAGAAGCAGGAAAAAATTATCAACCCAACTACAAAAATCTCAGAAATTCAAAAATTTACATTAAAATGTATAGTTTAGCTAAATTCAATCACATACTGTAATTTCATTCCGATGGGTGGACATATTTGGAATTTTTATCGACTTCAGTAAATTCTCATATTTCTGCATTTTCCTTACCTTATTTCAATAAATGAAAATTCCCTATAATTCAGTAATTCCTTGTCATAAAATAAATTTCTGTGTTTCCATAAAACTATGTTTTAGTTAAGACATCTGTGGTTTAGTAATTAATTGTTTCAATAAGAATTTATGTTAATTTGTAGTTTTGTAGTTCAGTGCTGCGTAAAAAATGCACCCAACACATAGCCGACATACTTTCGTAATCTTGTTTTCGCGTTACTTTTCTCCAGCCATTATCTAAATAAAGAAAATCAAATAGGATCTAAAACTTTCTAAAGGCAATGGTTTCAGGTAAACTATGATGGTATTTGCTGCCACTAGATTAAAATTCTCAAATGTTTTTTATGTACGTTATGAGTAGGTGACAAGATCGATTAGATCTGCTTCATAAAGCTTTTTACATTGTAGCGTATATCTTTTTATAAACAATAGGGCAAACATAGTTTTTAATTAATCAGTCAATACCTATGTCAAACTAAATAATTAGTCCCAGTGGTTAATACTAAAATTACTTTTAGCGCTTCTTTTAAAATACCCACGCAAACATTTTTTCTATATCTTTTTTTTGGCATCTATATCTCTTTCTTTCCTAATCTGATTTTCTAGCTTTTGAGATAACAACTAATTTTTTTCAAGTTAGTATTACTGTAGTAATCTGGTAAAGCCAAAATATGTCAGTTCAGAATTCTATTTATAATATTCAGGAACCCAAAGAAAAAAACAGAGCCAGTATACTGCTGTACATATTTTAATAAGGACGTTTCACAAAACGCTGCTGGCATTGAACGTTTTAATCAAAATATGTACGGCAGTATACTGGTCTTGTTTTTTTGCTGAGAATCGTCAAAAGATCCCAATCGTTTGCTCCTTGAAGAAATAAGTTTTACAATAACTTAGACTGCTCGTCTTACGAGCCAACAGGTTTTGTTTTGTAAAACAACATGTAGATTACCTTCACCAACCTACTGTACATTACTTTGTCCAGTACAGCTAATCGTTCAAAGATTATTGACAGGAGGAAAAAGCAATAATTTCCACCAACATCTAAAATCATATCTGAAACGCTACCTAACATGCGCAGAGCGGTCTTTTTGATCATTATGTAATGATGATTTACTCGACAAATTTAAAAAACTGCCCACGCATTTAAACTAACCGGTACACTCCCTGTACTGGAGTGAACTCTGATTACAACTGCCTTAAGAGCGAGTTCTGTATGTGTTGAAGCCGTCGTGGTGACGCGGCTGCAAATTTGTCTGTCACACTCTCAATGTCAGGACAATGCTCTCGATGCACATGCGATATTACTAATGCATCAAGTCTATCTTCTGTCCTAGTAGATTGAATAGCTGCCAACCTTCTTTCTACCTTAAAAAACACTCTTTTTGATACTATATAGTTTTCAGTAAGTAATAATAGATCATAAAGTTATTTTTTTGCAAATATCCCTTTGACAAGATTCTATTGGGGGAGAGCAATAGTCCCCGTGGAAGGACCATGGTTTGAATATAGCTAAAAGAAAATTGTGGTGTGTGCGATGAACATCAATGACATCATGGAAAACTAGAAATAGCTGGTGAACACGTGGTTATTTTTTTAAATAATCTAAACGTTGCAACTAAAGAAAAGCCACCTGGTGAAAAGTCAAACAACCAAACAAAAAACAAAGGAATTTGGCCAAAAAATGTTGTTTTCTCTGCTCCTATGATTATTTTTCTAGATTTATGACAAATTTCTTAGCAGAAGAATGTTGTGAAAAAACCAACAGGTTTTGCATGAAAAAACCGGATAAAGTTTTAAAGCAACACCACTAGAGGTAAAAAATTTACTTGGCATGTCTATTAAAATTGGCTCCTTTAATATTCCACTACTGCGGCTTTACTGGGTTAAATGTCATCGCCAATTAATTATTGGTCGCTTAATGCCATGACTTCGAATCGCTTCAGTATTCGCCGAAATTATTTGCACTAAGACAACAAAAGGCTGGATAATGACGAAAATAAAAACAATTTTTGAAAATTCGGCTGATTATAACACTATTTGCAAAGTCTTGAAAATAAAATCCCAGAAAAAAAGCGTGTGTGTGGATGAACAGATGATTATGATCCCTTTAATGGGTAGACTAAGCCTAAGGCAATTCATCAAAAGAAAGCTTAATTCATGGCTGATAAGCTTCATTTCGTAGCGGATACTGAGTCTGGTACTTTTTTCGTTGCGGATACTGAGTTAAGTCTGGTGTGTTCTGCGATTTTCCAGCATACCAGGGAAAAACCGTCAACCTTCCTTCAGAGTTTGATCACCTGGAACTCTCAGGAGCTGTAATCAGGAATCTTATACAAAATTTATTGCACTGGCCCAGTGAGAAGCAACAGAAGCAAGAATTTTTCAATAAAAAGTAAATCAGAACTGCTGAAAGAAGAAAAAGAGCAGTACAGGTGGCTGGACGTCCAGTGATAGCAAACTGTGCTTGGTGAGGTGAAAAGATAACTTCGAAGTTATTGTATTTTCATCGACTGACCACTGGAAAAAAAGTAGAGGCCAAGTGATGCACTTCCACAAATTAAAAAAAATTTCCAGATTTAATGCCTATAGTGTACATTGCAAATATTGTAAAAATGTGGTTGGAGTGGACAAGTTGAACGATTTGTCTACGCTTTACAGAATACAAATCAAGTCAAAATGTAAACATCGTAAGTCAAATTTCATTTGATTTACTTATTTGTGGTAACATTTTGGCTGCAGTATATCAAAAAAAGTGATTTTTTGGGTTTAAGAATTGCTCAGTGAATGTGTTTTACTACTATATCTTCATTTTGAATCAAATAGAATGTAGCCTACCCCAATTCTTCAAAAATAGGGAGTAGATTCCCAAAAAAAATTTGTAAGGAATGTTTTTGCTCTTTTCATTTAGAGATTCAAAAAACATTACAAATAATTGTAAAAAATTAATTTGTGACTGCAAAACTAAAAACCGATATTTTTTTGAACAAAATCGATTAGTGACTACAGCACATAGTGAACAGCATTTACAATTTTCGTGACTATGTGGAAAATGTCCTGCAGAATTTTCACGATCACGCAATTCCATCAAATGTACAGAAAGCGAAAAGCATTACCAAAACCATTGGTGTGAGTTTAGCAGAGACGGTGGGAGAAATATCAGTAATGAATATCACACGATATATTCAGAGAAGACGTCTTAAGCTTTCAAATGTCAAACCTAATGACAAATATTTTGACTGGTGATAGATATTTTGACCTAATGACAAATATGTGTGAATTCTGGATTCCCACTCATTCAGTGAAAACGTGTCTCAGGAAGCATACATTGCTGATGATAGCAGGGTTGAGAAAAAAACATTCAAAAAGCAATAATAATCAAAAATCTGTATGAAAATTTTTGAAACGAATGGAATTCAAGTGAAGTAATTCTGCTATTTTTTCTTGGCCATTGATAATGGGGTCCCTTAAGGAAGGCTAAATTTTAACCAGAGAGTGCTCCCTCTTTCACGATGGTCCCCGCTGACCAACTCAATCCAACAGTGCCCTAGTAATCACGTATCACCGAATTCCTTTTTTGAGAACTGCATTTTCAGCAAGGTAGCGGCCCGCTTCTTTACTAAGATGACTTCGTTTGGGAGAGCCGCCATAATTTCCTCAACTTTCTAATAGATCCAATTTCTGAAACATTTGAATGGCAACACTAATAATTGTGATGACCTTCATATAGAAACCTGCCATAAAATTAATTTGAGTTATCAATAATGACACTTAGCAATCACAAGAACAAAGTTAATTTGCACATACTCAAAACAAATTGAACAACTGACTTCAGCCATCATAATTGGTAACACTACTTGAGGTCTATAGTAATTTAGAATGATTAGCGCCACGAATATAAGCAAAATTTATTTCTATTTACAAAAACCAGCAATAATCATTCACGCTAGCTTCAAACTTTTCTTTATGTCAGCTTTCAATCACAGCAGTATCTTGATAAAACTGCTATCAATGCTAATCTCTCACGCCACCATATTTAGTATTAATAGGTGGAAGTCAAGAGGAGCATGGAGAAAATCTGGCTTTAGTGTCATTTGGCAACTCAATCGTTGATAAGCTTGCAACAGGTTTTTGACATTTTCTACAAAATATTTGGCTTTGACTCAGGTTTTTTGTAAACTGTTTATCTAGCAATAGTTTTTGAATTTACCACAAATGCTTCTTAAACACTCCATCTTTCAGTTTGACTTCTTTTTTAAAAACGTGCAATTTTTTTTAATATATAAATGCAGCGCTGGCATGATTTATTGCTTTGACAAAGAATATCATTAATTCCAGTTTAATGAGCAGTGGAAATAAAAGGACATTTTCGATATTTACCACAGTTATGTCATTTCTGTTAAAACTTCCAACTGCCGGATTTTATTGTGGTTTCCAAACTTTTTTTGAAGTGATTAGTGTTATCCCGGCTACTCCATTGGCGCAAGAAACACATTTACTTGGTATAGCCTCACTGCAACCCAAGAATCAGAGGCACAACTTTAGATCTGCATAAAGCTTCCAATTATGTTTAGAGTAGTTTTTAGTCTTTACTCAAGTTTTCGTGGTTTCATATATTTTTTTCGTATGTACTGCATCAGCTATAGGTATACATGCTTTGATGCTTCCTCTATGCAGAAAAACTGATTTGGTACTAATTTTTCTACAGTAGATAAATAGTTTCAATTCATCAATGTAATATTTGTAATCAATAGTAATTTAATCATCAAGCCAGAAACATCTCTGTAATAGCACAAGTTGCCTTTAACATCGAAGGATGTTTACTTTTTATGACAAAATCGAAACTTGGAAATTTAAATGTCTTTTTCAAGCAAGTTTTACGACATCAAACGTGAACCGAGTATCATAGCTTTGTCATCAATTAATTTCAAATTTTGCACCAGATCATTTAACTCGCTTTCATTTACCAAAATCGTAGTTTTAGTGTTGCACCTTTCCGGGTACTATTTACAGTTACAATGTTCACTGCTTTCCGCTTTATGCTTAGTTGAGAATTCTTCTCGTTTTTGCTCTTCTGGTAAAGTAGGCGAAGGAACAGGCAGGTCATTTGCATGAAGAATAGGCTTTAGGGCAGAAGTACAGTTTGGATACACGATTGTTGATTTGTTTTTCCCGGAAAATCTTTCAATATTGGTTAAGTAAAAATAGTAGTTGTTGCATGATGTGTCTTCTCAAGCAGAGCCGTTGGTACAGAGAAAGGCAGTTTCACTTGCTGCGTATTTATCTAAAGAAGCAGCTGAGTTTTGCCTGCATTGCTGCAAATATGAAAACCCACAACTAGTCTTGATTACGAACTGCACAGCTGAAAGAATACTTGTAAGCTATCTTTACTTTTGAGGAAATATTTCGAACTTGTGGAAATGGAGTGTACTTCAACAAGTAGAAAAAAACTGTTCATGCAATTTTTAGACTTTTTTCTATTGTTAAACGTAGTTAATGGACTCAAGATTTCACACTACAATATAGCTGTAACAAAACTCGTAAAAAAGCTAATCAGATATGTATATTTGATAAAAAGAAGATGTAGCCAGACCTTTGAGCCTTTCCATCTGTATCACGAATTCAGTCGTTTTACAAAATTATATCCTTCCATGTTTTTAAACAATAAATTTAATAAAACACTTATTTTCAAATTTTTCTTTATTTTTTGCGTCTGAGCCATAAAACCTTGCTACACATACAAGTTTGAAGGCCAAGATATCAATAGCAATAAATATAGCTCGCTGGTGTACCGGTACGGTAATTCAATTGATATTGATAGGCAAGAAAAACTTGTATGGACTAAATTCATGTATAAACTATCATACGTTTACTCCTTTGTTGGTTTTACCGCAAAAGCAGCTTAAAACCAACTGTTTTGCTGCTTTCATGACTCTGTATTTATAGAGTTCAATAAATATTGTTGTAAGTACGAAACTAGTTGCAGTAAATATTTACAATTTTAGGGATGTTGTTACAACATGTTAAGCAATGTCATAAGAACCTAATGAGTCAAATTTTATTGTATAATCAATATCTCAGAAACTCGAGGTAACAGAAAAAATCTTTTAGCAGATTCGGAATCACCACCGGAATGCTACTTAAAAACGCTCTTAAGGTTATCAGATAAAAATTGTTTTCTGGTTTATAGAAGCGAAGTAGATATCCAAGCCAAGGAAAACTTTAAACGTAAACATGTAAAAGAGCCACCAGCGAGGTCTCTCATTTGGTCATGACATAAAACGTTTATAGAGACTGCTACAAAGAGTGGTAGGTGGACGACCTCAAACATTAGACCAAAAAATTTAATCTTTGCGTGCGGCATATACCAAAAGCCCATTTGCTAGACTTCTGCTGAGTTGCGGATAACACACTTCATTATTCATAAATTTTTGCATAAAAGTTAGTGACTTTATGCATATAAACATAGCCGTAAGGACTCCACACAATTTGAGGGGGAAGATGATTTTGTCCAAATATTGTTATTGACATACAAATTTGCTTAAATTTGAAATTATTTACGTCTTGTCCATAGTGATTATTGTATCAAATTGTATAAATTTGTTGCATTAATGATATCATACAAGCAGTGCAACCTATCAGAGCTATGTCTTTGCAACTTTGCCACACCTCATCACACACACATGCAAGCAAAAATCCTAAAGCAAAAACAGAAGCGAGCGGCCACCGGGAGTTTCTGAAATACGCTACATTTATGACACAACAACGTTCAGGCAAGAAATGTGTCCTATATCGCAGCTGCCAAAAAAAATTTTTACACGTGCAGCTTCATTTAGCATTCTGTTAATATATGGCAGTATAATGACATTTATTAGTGTATATTAACGGAATGTCACCTGTGACATGAATTGCAAAATGACACATCAGAGACACACCATTGTTTTCATAACCTCAAAAACCCAGTGCTGACTTACAGCGTTATACTATTAACTTATAAATTGCAATCACCAGCAAATGCATATGCTTTGAGCTAATTATAGAAAAAATTATGCACAAAAAGTAATACTTTTAAAGTAAAATACCGAAAGCAGTAAAACAATACACCCATACGCAGTCATATTCCATATGACACACGGGACTTCATTTTGTTCACAAACTTCTGCCTCAACTTCCTTTTTGTTGTTTTTGCGATCTCGGTACAATACTCTATTTCGTATATTGATAGGTTTTGTAAATATGTTTTTAGACAAGATACTATTTACAGAACTGCCTAAAAGGAATGTTTAATCCTCTCACAAATCTCCCTAACTTATCAATTACTTGATTAATGTCTCTACGTGATTGGAAAAATGTCATAAGTACTGTAAATATTGTTACAATATTTGGCAACATGGAATGCTTTAAATCTAGTTTTTTGCGTAGCCAATCTGTGATTCGAACCCGCGTTGTGTCATTGTTATGCGTGTTTCACTCGAGATATCGTTTTTTATTGATTGGTCGTTGGATTGGCAAGGTTGACCCTCAAGCAACGCAGTAGTAATTGCCTAGTTAACACACCTTCACAAAATTCTCTCAAGTAGGCACGTTGCAAGAAGGAATACGTTGTTTGTAAAATCTTGCACGTTTGAGTAGAAGTCAAAGGACTATCAAAGAAAGCTCGTAGAAGCCAACGTAGAAGAAAGTTGGTTGAGCTGTTTCTTTGTTGATTGATGTTGTGTTGGAGCTGTACTAAAGAAGAAAGTACTTGGGGTCCAAATAGTTTGAAACCGCTAACAACGCCAAAGTCGCTACACCGCTAACAACGCCAACGTCACCGAAGCTAACGACGCTACGCCAATCCATCTGTTTTTTTTCTATCTGCTTATCACTTTCATTATTTCCATTTTCAGTTTGCGTATTGTCAATAAAAATTTATCAAAGAATTTATTCAAGAAAGTCAGACAATAACAGCGTGACGAGAGGAAAAGCGCGTTTCATCTATTTACAACTTCAGTTTCACTGCAATCTGTCGCGGGTTCGGAGACTACCCCAAGGGTCTCTGCTCCACGAACCCGTTACAAGTACCTAGACAGAATAATCGTGCAAAGACCACTGTAGATCTGAGATAGGTCTTTAGTCTTCTCTAACACGAAAACGACCTCTCAGTCAAACATGATGATGAGAGAATACTTGCTAACATCTGAGCTGCTTTCCAAAAACTAGGCAATGATTGAGCTGATGAGAGCGACTGCATTTGTTCAACGATTGTAAAGGTCTTGTCACTGACAATGCTAAGGTTTTTATTACTTCATTTTCTGCCTTAAAGACTTAGTGGTTTATTCCATAGAAACCTGCCACAACACTATGGCTTTCAACAGAGGGTAGATTACTAACTGCTACATCACTCAATGCACGTAGAATATCTGAAATATGGCAGATAAACCTTTCTTTAATTTTGGATACTGCACGATCAAGTCGATCAAAAAATGTCTCAGTTTTCACCATCCACATTTTCTGGATCATTGCCATCTTCTTCTACCAGAGCTTGAAGTCTTCAATATGACTTGGTATGTCTGCTCAACCCATGGACTAGGAAGTTACCAGATGCTTTCAATATTTTCTTTCTTTCATATTATTTAGCTCTTCTGGTAATGTAACGTTTATTTAACCCTAGGATGCACGACCTTTTCGGTTTCTTACTTTTCACGACCAGGGTCAAATTGACCCTAATGCATTTTTGCTGGAAGTTAGCAACAATGTTCTATAATATGACGTAAATAACACAATAAAAGATCACAGAACCGATTTTAGTTGGTTTATTGAACAATAACAACATGAAATGACAACATGGTAGTGAACGAGGTAACACAAACACAAAGGTGTAGCAGTGCACTACTTTTCTCATTCTGCTTTGCATTTTATGCAAGTCACCAGAGTGGTGCTGTGCTCCGTGCAGACAGCCTCATGACATTGTGAGCAGTAGCATCGTACTTTTCGATCTTTTGAGTAAAGGCAAATGTGGCACCTTTTACGCTTAGAAGCAGGGGCTTGCTGCTGTTGCACCGGGTTTGAATAGTTGAAGATCAAGCCACACCTCTTCATTGCCTCTTTGATTGGTTTCTGGAGCGATGGTGTAGCTTGGCGCCTTATCATGAACGGCATCACAAGTTGTTTCGTGAGATCTTTGATGAACAGTCTCCTCACATGGGTCACGCCCGACATGTAATTAGGTTGCAGTGCTTTGAATATCGTTAAAGCATTCAGGGCGGCGATGTCCAGCATGTTATGCCAGAGAACTGTTGGCCACCTCCGTGTCATCCTTTTGCAAGAATAATTTCTTACCATCTGATCTACAGTATCCACGCCTCCTTTAGTCTGGTTGTAATAAAGAATGATTTGTGGTTTTTTCTTTTCACCGCCATCCACAGATTTGTCGCTGTGCATTGAACTGAGGAGGATAACCGCTTTTGCCTTTTTGGGGCAGTAGCTTACCATGGTCAAGTTGTTGTTGAATCCGAACTCTGAGCTATGTACTTCTCTTGACTTGGATGGCTTCATGATAGCTGGTATGTCTCGTTTGCATTTACGGAGAGTTCCCACGATAGTTAGGTTTTCCTTCAGAAGTTTTTCAGCCAAAGGTACGGTTGTGAAAAAGTTGTCCATGGTAATATTGCGACCTACAAAAATATCGAAAATACAAACTAAGTACAAGAACAAAATAATGGTAAAAATTATAAACACTGCTGCAAGTGAAAGATACATTGCTAGTTTACAGTTGCAAGATTATGATTACCTGATTGTTTTATTCCGGAGCTGAGCCGAAGGACCATGTTTTCTCCCAAATTTTTCTGAATTGCTTCTCCTGGTTGTTTACCCAAGTAGATAATGCCATCAATTGCGAACGGCATGAACGAATCACACAACCAAAATATCTTTATTCCATATTTTGCGGGCTTGCTCGGCATGTATTGTTTGAACTTGCACCTCCCTCTAAATGGTATAAGTTGTTCATCAATTGTCACACATTCACTAGGGATAAATGTTGTTCTACAATTGCTCAAGAACAACTCCCATATGTGCCTAAATGCAGCCATGTGATCAGTTTTTAACCTTTCAGCCCTGGTCCGTTTATCATCAAATCGAAGCAGCCTCCGAATATCTTCGTATCTTCGAACCGCCATCGTGGCTCTATACATAGGGTTTTGAAGTGGATCTGAAAAGAGTTCTCTCACGGCAACATCCCAATTTTTTTCTACGCCTGCCAGCAGAGTCAGTCCAATAAAGGCCACAAATTCCTCATAGTCAATTTTTTTCCACTCTTTTCCTCTTGCTGCAGCTACTCGACGACCTTCTAAATTAGTGCATTGGATTACTTCATCAATGATGTCACGTGTTATCAAAAATTCAAAAGCATCTCGTGGTGTTGCAATTCTGGAACCTCTTACAGGACCAGGCCGTTGTCTCAAAAGATTGAAAGATCTTGTTTGTGACCGTGATGGGGGATTTTCACTCCAATAAGTTCCTGTTTTCCCCATTCTTTCCGACTGAAATGCAGCTGGAGCATCGATTTCTGACTCTTCTGAAGATTCATCTTCGGATTCCGATCTTGATTCCTACGAAAGCAAACAAATCTTATTGAATAGATCAAGGAAAATGGGTATAAAATTTACTACTGCCAAGTTACTCACCCAGTCTGAATCATGATTTACAAAGCTAGGGTCATCATCATCTTCTGAAATTTCTGATTCCGAATCGGTTTCCAGAATACCATCTTCAGCTTGTGCAAGCACAACTGCCTCATCGAGTGAGATTGTTGCATAGTTGCTAGATTCAGCCATTTTATTTGCAATAACTCTACTTACGATCTGAACAAAACTGCCGTTTATACTTTCTACACCTTTGAACTGAAAGTAGGCTTTAGCCAATGGCCAGTCAGCGCAGGCTACCTAAACTTACAAAAATGACTTGTGAATTACACCTATTTCTGGCTCCTTCAGTTTGCCTAGTAATATCTATAAACCTCTCTAACTTTCAGCGACACAGCTCACGCAAAACACAGTTTAGAAGATGTAACCTTATTGGAAAATTCTGTTTCTGCCACATCCTGCTTCTACCACCTTCTAAACGTCCTGTTTAGAATACAATCTTGAATGTTACATCGTTGAGGTAGCTCAATTATTACCACACAGACAACCACTATTGTCTCACAAAACAATGGGCCGCAAACAATCATGCTGGAGACGGAGATTCTCTTTCCAAATGCTCAGCTAAGCTCTTTTATCACATAAAATGCACTAGGGTCAATTTGACCCTGGTCCTGCATTCTTGGGGTAGTGGCGAAAAACACCCTATCTCTCAAATCTCAAGCACGATCATGGAACAAGCACATTTAGAATACGTGTGAAAAGAGTTGATTGAAGATGTCAGGGAACCCAGGGCAGTGAATTTATTCATGTGAAAAAATATTTTTAAAAAAGTGATGAGCAGGGTCAAATTGACCCTGGGTGTGCATCCTAGGGTTAAGTTGATACAAGTTCTTATCGAGCATGCAAAAAACTTTAATATCCGTCAACGTTTCCAACAGCTATACAGGTACAGCTGTTCTTCATCAAAACTAATAATAAACGAAAGCACGAGTGAGGCAATATAAATAGTATGCTACGCAATTGAAAGAAAAAGGCAAAACAAAAGGTTTAAAGGCAAATAATAAACCACTGTAGATTACGTCAAATTATCATAAATTTCAGAATAAAAACAATTTTCTTTATCATTGATTGAATTTTTAGAATTATGAATAAAAAAAGATTCAAGAAATCGGTGTTTGGTAAAATCTATTTCAAAGGTTAAAATTTTGCTATGATCTCAGTCAACTCGGTGATCTTTGGTGATGACATGCTTGACCAATGCCGTTTTTTTATTAAAATTGTTGTCATCAACTTTTGCCAGATTTGCTGGCTTTAAATCCCTTTTATGCTCAGCCAATCTTGTTTTGTAGGCCCGTCCAGTTTCCCCAATGTAGATACCGGTGCAATCTCGACAAGGAATCTGGTAAACTACACCAGGTCTAGACGACCTTTCAACCGAGTCTTTTGCCTTTGGTAACATGTCTTTTAAAGTTAAATGCGGTTTGCTACTAACCAAAATTCCCACGTTTCTTAAAATTTTTGACAAAGCCTCAAAGTATCTTGGAACATAAGGCAGCACAACACGTGTTTTAATTTCCTTTTTATCCGCTAAAGATAAATTTGTTTTTGTTTTCAAACTTCTTTAGCGGATAAAAAGGAAATTAAAACACGTGTTGTGCTGCCTTATGTTCCAAGATACTTTAAGGCTTTGTCAAAAATTTTAAGAAACGTGGGAATTTTGGTTAGTAGCAAACCGCATTTAACTTTAAAAGACATGTTACCAAAGGCAAAAGACTCGGTTGAAAGGTCGTCTAGACCTGGTGTAGTTTACCAGATTCCTTGTCGAGATTGCACCGGTATCTACATTGGGGAAACTGGACGGGCCTACAAAACAAGATTGGCTGAGCATAAAAGGGATTTAAAGCCAGCAAATCTGGCAAAAGTTGATGACAACAATTTTAATAAAAAAACGGCATTGGTCAAGCATGTCATCACCAAAGATCACCGAGTTGACTGAGATCATAGCAAAATTTTAACCTTTGAAATAGATTTTACCAAACGCCGATTTCTTGAATCTTTTTTTATTCATAATTCTGAAAATTCAATCAATGATAAAGAAAATTGTTTTTATTCTGAAATTTATGATAATTTGACGTAATCTACAGTGGTTTATTATTTGCCTTTAAACCTTTTGTTTTGCCTTTTTCTTTCAATTGCGTAGCATACTATTTATATTGCCTCACTCGTGCTTTCGTTTATTATTAGTTTTGATGAAGAACAGCTGTACCTGTATAGCTGTTGGAAACGTTGACGGATATTAAAGTTTTTTGCATGCTCGATAAGAACTTGTATCAACTTAAATAAACGTTACATTACCAGAACAGCTAAATAAAATAAATTTATCAAAAATACCTGGTAGCTAGAATAACAGTATATTTTCTTTCTTTTTCATCAGTTGTTTGGTTGTTTCATCAACTATGATCCCAAAATAATCTGCCGCTTTGCTCAGAGTATTTAACAGGATCCATCACGCAGCTTGAAAATATCTCTAAAATTTAATTCTGAATTCTTGGAGAAAGCCATTGTATATGCCGTTTGGCTTTTTTCTTTAAGTTTTTGTTGTAGCCAAGGAGTTTCTACACTTTGCAAGTGAAAAATCTCCATGAAGTTGCCCCTGTTGGTGTCAGGTGTGGATTTTTTTGAAAAAGAATGACGGTCTTCCACCCTTGCATATTCATATTAAACTTGAATTGGCACAAAACTTTGAGAAAGTTATAGACTGCAATACGACTGGTCTTATGTATTTGACATCAAAGTTCTGCCAAAAATTGTCTCATGCAAAAATTATTCAGTAGTATTTAGTAACCTTCAAATAAGAAAGTTGAATGTATGACTGAGAGTTCGAAAAAAATTTGCTTGCACTATGGATCTTTTTTATACTTTTGAAATGAAATCAGTAGCAACAAATGCAACTACAGCCTAAACGTTTAGCTATAAATATTTCACATAATTTTGAAAAAAAAGGCTTTTTCCATTTGGAGTTTTTCCAAAGTGAAGAGGTTTGGTTTTTGTCAGCAATAAGCAGGGCAGGCTCTTCCAACATGATGAACTTCTCGTGGCTTTCAAGTGCCAGAAGAATTTGAACTATCACATGTTTGGTAATTATTGCGTAAATGTATCACGGCATAAAATCGTCAATGCAAATGATCAAAATATTTTTGGCTAATGCTTTTCTTGTGCAATTGGTATTTGGTCATGGTCACACTTGCTAGAACTGCAACTTTAGTATTATTTCATACCTTATAACTTCTAGGTTAGCTATTCCTACTCTTGCTTACTCTGGTTTTTCTAACTTGACGCAGCCTGATTATTTAATTTTTGCTATCAATTCTTTTGAGAAAGTCTGTGTTTTATAGTGCCATAGTTAAAATTTGTTGATGTAGTTTAACCTTAATCAAGTATTATTACACACGGTTTTTGCTGGCACTTTTTTGTAGTATGCTTCTGACATTATATTGTATATGTCCCAAATATCGTGAGCATAAACAATTTTGTATCGTACGTACAAAAATAAGTGATGTGACAGAAAAACGCTAATTACATATGTAAAATCAGCAGCTTCAAATTTACCAAGATCATCGATGTCCATCTCAGTTTGTTGTTGTTGTCTTTCAGTTTTCCCCGATTAGTGGTCGCCATAGCAGATGCTTATTTTTATTATATGACTTTTGTTTTACCGTCGGATGTTCTTCCTGCCATCAACCCTTTTTTCGGACCGAAAATTGGACCACCTGTCTTCCACATAAAGGTAAGGGCGTCCGGTGGAGTGCCTTGCCCAGGACACAACAAGTGAATTTGCCGACTTGCTCTCCACAACAATCCTTAAATTCAGAGTGCCAAGCAAATGAGCTGTGGATACCATTTTTAAAGTCTTTTGATTTGACTCGACAAGGATAATGCATCTCAGATCTATCAATTGCAAAGCGGACGCTCTAACCACTGTGCCATCGCCTCGGCCTTGTCATCAGTTTTGATCTAAGTAACTTTTAAAAAACTTTTATTTGTGGAGCAGAGTGATTGCTTCTCTCACTCTCTTTGACAAGTCTGATTTAACATCATTTTTTTCTCTTTCAATCCGTGGCTGTTTCATCTTCCTCCGGTTCCTCTCACTTTTCCAACTGCTCTTTTCCCTGAAAACTGACATCAGTCAACGCCAAGTACCTGGGATTTAACTTTTTTGTGTCACAGGCAAAAGCTCTGCCCAGAAGAACCACTGACTACTTATCTAAGCTCCGCAAGCTCTCCTGTCCTGAGAAGTGTTATTTAACTTTCTGTTTTTTTTCCGTTTCAGTGAATTTCTTGCAGCTGCCGCTGATGTTTCCTCTTCCATTGCTGCCGGCCCCATGCTGAAGCACCTAATTTATTTTGGCATTGATTTAATTCTTCACATTTTCAATTTTTCTTGGCATTTGCATTTCTTTTTTTCCACATGGAGGTCTTCCTCAATCATTTTCATCTATAATTTGGAAAAATCTTTCGACTCATTTGCTTCCTTCTGGTCTATCCATTTATCTTTATGCTTTTCAAAGCCATTTGATCCCATCAATTCATTTCTTCGACTCTGTTTGTTGTTTTGTTTGATAGCTTCAGTCTTTTCTTTCTGGCTGGCGCGTTTGTGACGTTTTCTAAAATTACAGAAGTCGCTTTTTTTGGTATGCCAAGGCATTCCGCAAGTCTCTGTTGTAAGCTATGTTCTGTTCTCTCTTTTCATCAATAATGATGAAACAATGAAACATCAAAACAAACCGACGCGATGGCGTAGTGGTTAGAGCGTCCGCTTCGTAGTCGGTAGAACTGGGGTTTAATCCTTTGTCGAGTCATGCCTAAAGACTTTAAAAAATGTTTTTCACAGCTTCTCTGCTTGGCTCTCGGCTTTTAGGGGAAGTTGTGGAGAACAAGCCGGCAAGTTCGCTTGTTGTGTCCTTGCGCAAGTCACTTAACGGGACGTCTCCGCCTTTGTGTGCAAGACAGGTGGCCAGGCCTGGAGAGGGATGGGCTCCACCAGGCGCCTTAGCCTAAGATTCACTGCATGATGAACACCACCCGAAAAATTGGTCATCTGCAGCGTCTCAACGGCAATTGACACGGAATGAGACGAACTTTCTTCCACCAGCCACTCTTTTAAGATGATGACCTGTTTATCTGGTCCTCTGACTCCTCTTTACCTGCAACTACGGAGCCCACACAAGAAGCCTAATTGATTGGACTGAGCAATAATGTCTTCCTGCTTGTTCGGGAAAATGTGAGACTCCTTCTTTTGGTGGAACCCACCAAGCTAATGTTCTATCTGGTCTCTCCATATACAACTCCCCTTTCCACTTTAATCCAACTGCCACTTTTCTTGGAGCTATCTTTGACCCTCGTCTTTCCCAAAAATGAATCCTGGAAAAGGCACTTTACAAAAATTTTCTATGCTTGGTTTCAGGCTTGTGGTAGAAATGCATTGTCCCAGCAACACTGGTAAATCCGTAGCAAATTTGAACAGAAAATGTTTTATGTACAACCAGAAAGTCTTTCCCATGAACGCAGGATAAATATATACAACATAAAAATAAATATAAACTCAAGGTCATTCTCTTCTTTCATCTCAACTACAGACTTCTGGAAACGCTGAAGTTCTGCTTCTTTATGGGCCCTCCCATAAGTTTCTATTTGTTCTGTACAAATTGTTGCTTAAATTGGTTCTTACCTTTGTTTCCCCCGGATGTTTTCCGCTTTTTAACACTACCAAACTGGAAAGCCTCCATTCAGCAGCCACTTGTGCCATTACCGGCCGGTTACTCTCGTCCTCCTCTGTATCTCCCTCTCTCTTCTCTGTGAACGGTTGCTGCCTCCAGAACGGGTCACACTGACTCGTTTCTCTCTGATTTCTTATGAGTGGGCTCTTTGTCATTTTTTCTATTTCAGGTTTGGCAAGACATAAACTTGAACTCTCTAAAATCTGCAGATTTGGGAATCTGTCATTCAGCGCCTTCCATCATCTCACTAATCATCTCGTTCAGATGTTCAGTTAAGCTGAACAGCTGCCTACTTGATTACCCCTTTTCTAGATGCTGTTCTGGTCCAGGCATTGGTGAGTTTCCTGGCTATTGGAGCTCAACAGTTTTCCGTCATGTCCCCTTTCAAGAAAGTGGTAGGGCAACAACAACCGCAGTTGCCATCTAAGTGCAAGTTTACCATTGTCGTTGTTATCAAGTAAAAGAGATTGCTGTGTACGAATTTTATGAAGAGCACAGCAACGAGTATTGAATGCATGCATTAGATGAAGCATAGAGCGCGACTATTCTAGTACTAAATGCGTGCCTGGGTATCAACAGAATTTCATTTAGCAGGAGAAGAAAGAAAGGGGATATTTAATAAAATTTAAAAAGAAACTAAGCTCTCCAATTTTTGGGGTGGTATATAAATATGAAAAGTCTTCGCTTTGAAGCGCTCAAGTTTAAGACTTTAAATACATAAAATATTTAGGAATAAAGATATGGAGAAGATACTCTAGTCTCTCCCTTTCTTTATTCTACTCGCTCACTTAGCAGGACCTTATTGCGCTGAACTATCTTTGCCAAATAAATTTAAAATGCTACAGTTTTTTTGCTGTTTCACTTTTTTAATCAGGCTTCAATTCTCGACATGAAATTTTTATCATAGCACAAAATTATGGGCTGCATGATCTGATTTTGTTAATGTTTTTAGTCAAAGTGCGTGATACAAGAAGTGCGTGACCGGAATAAAAAGATGACAAAGAAACAAATGGACAACAAAGAAGACTTTGAATAAATTTATCTTATGGTGATGGCAATAAATGTTGCTATAAAGCAGATTTCTGATCTATTTTTAACTTTACGATTAACGTCTGAGTTGTGTGCTGCTGTCGCTAAATAAAATATTGGTTCTATCTCAATATAAAAATTGTAAAATTGAGGTAACCTAGTGTATTGCTCAAGGAATATATCAGACTGCAAACTCTACTGAGACCTTGCTATCTCAGTAGCAAATAACTAATCTACCAACTATTGATCAACATCACTTCTTGTTTCAAACAACAAAAACTAAGTTCACAAATAAACTTACTTTTGTGGCCTACCCATCAACATATTATTTCTATAATTGCAAAAACGTCAAACTGCACATTTGAGAAAAAGCGTGGTTCGTTTTGCCTCCGTTGTTACGCTTATACAGGTAGCAGGGCAAGTAATGCGTAGCCAGGCGCTTAAGAAAGTAAGAGAAGAAATGAAAAGAAAACAACACCCCAAAGCAAACGGGAAAAATTGTTGCTATTTTGCTTGAAAAAAAGCATAATAGGCTTACTCGGATCCCATTAATAATTAGAGGAGAGGCAGTCTCTCATCTCCCTGGGTTTGTCTTTGCAGAGAACAGGGCACGTAAAGTGCATCGAGGGACTTGGGAAAGTTTGGCGAAAGTCAAAGGTGTGAAATCGCATGACAGATGAGGAAACGTTTTTGCTGTTTCGCCTAAAACTAGCACCTTTTTATGTCTGCTGGGGACATAGCTAAAATTTTTAGAAAAAGCTGGCTCTCCTCTTACCTGGCTATGTTAAAGCAGGAAGCAGTACATATTACATGGCCACGCTGCATGCTAGAGCAATTAAATCAAACAGTTCGCTTATTAACCTACCGTAAGTGGCATTGCATCATGTGTGTTGAGCAAAGTAAACGTAATATTTAAGTTTATGTTGTTGTCGTGCCACGCTAGACAATAGAATATGAGAAGTTAAGTTGCTTGCCTTAAGCAATTAACATGGGTTCTATTTAACCTTTTAACCAAAATCCCGCTTGCTAGACCTTTAGAAGTGACATATTTTCGAAATGTTATGGTTTTAAATGGTTTTTAACTGTTAAGACTGTGAGCTCGATGGTATAATGGTTAAGGGACTCGACTCAAAATCGTAAGAGCATAGTTCGAATCCGGACTGTGAGGAAACTTTGAAAAGCAACTCGCGACTTGTATTTGGGATTTAGCTCAATGACTGGAGTAGCTCAATGACTAAAGTGCATCGACAGACTTAGGAACGTTTGGCAAAAGTAAATTTCTTGCTTATTCTGTAGCAAAATTTCGGCGAAGAGGTTGTTTTTCTATATCAATCAAAAAATTTAACAAATGATAAGCAGTTTACCA
The DNA here is from genome assembly GCA_963675345.1 of Trididemnum clinides. Classification (NCBI taxonomy): domain Eukaryota; kingdom Metazoa; phylum Chordata; class Ascidiacea; order Aplousobranchia; family Didemnidae; genus Trididemnum; species Trididemnum clinides. The sequence goes on along the minus strand of OY776285.1, from coordinate 43,786,875 downwards.
ATTTCAATGTTAAGACGTTTTTTTGACTCAGAAAGCAGCTAGTATCCCGCAACGAAAGTTTGCAAAAGTAGATGATGACCAAATAAGTTAAATGATGACAAAGTAAAGAAAAAAATTAAAGGGAGCGTTGAGCAGTTGACGTATGCAATAAGGAAAAACCCAGAAAACGTTTTTAATGACCAAACTAAATATGAATTAAAACATCTTTTCAAAGAACATAAAAGTTTCAAAAATTGTGAAGTTAAAAGTTTGCAAGTGTTGACAAGTATGACGCTTTCAGATTGTGGTTTTTAGCAAACATCAATGAAAGGTAAAAGTAACTGGATGTTTAGATAAAGTTGAATTTGCATAGATGTTGTGCTTTTCATTATCAATTTCTATTTGGTAGATAGCGCACACTAAACAAGAATTAAAAATTGGATGTTTGCTAGGAATTTTGAATAATTTTTGTGCTTTTTGTTTTTCTAATGTCCTACAAGAAATATTTAAAAGTCGTCAATTGCATGTTAAATCTATTTTTGTTTTAACAAAAATGTGTTAAGTAAACTGAGAAGGGTAAAAGTATGGATTTTGTGTTTAATTGGTCGATTTAGAAATCAAAAGTTGCTAAATTTTAAATGTAAACGTAAAAATACGTAACCATAGGTTATAATTTTACACGTTTTGTTTTCTAATTGCCATGAAAAAAGTGACTAGTGTTAAATTCGATGCTTGATGAATGACTATGCGTAAATCTCTAAGCCGATCTGCGTTCAATCATTCTTACACTAAAGTTAAATCTTCTCGATCTTACGACACCCATGTAAAAGTGTCGTAAGATCGAGAAGATTTAAGCAGTAATTCAATGTTGTCGAATTCAAACAAATTTTTTGTTTGAACCTTTTTTTTTTCTGCATCAACACCACCGAATTTTTTTACAGTAGAGTTGAAATAATGCTTTTACCCTTAAAAACCTTGCTGTTTGTAAATGTAAAACGATCTTGTCTAAATTTTAGTCAACACTTTAAAAGCCTGCTCAAGCTACTGAAAATACTGCTACATAATCAAATTTTTTTCTAAACTAGCGACTGGCGTTAATAAACATAAAAAATTTTTAAAGATATTGTCAGTAGTATAGGATGCGTCATTTGGCGCGGTTTGCGGGGGAGCAGTGAGGGGGAGCAATGACGTCACGAGTTGGGGAATTTTTGGTCACGAATGAGGGGATTTTTGAACCCTAGCCCTAACCCTAACCCTAGCCCTAGCTGTAACCCTAACCCTAGCCCTAACCCTAGCCTTAACCCTAACCCTAATCTTATGTAAGGGAGTTAGTCTACTTTTTGTGAGGAAGATAACCCTAAATATGAGGGTGTTAACTCTAAGTTTATTTGACGTGAGAGAGCTAACTGTAGTTTTAAGGGAGCTAACCCTAGGTATGAGAGTGCCAACTCTAAGAGAGCCAACCCTAGGTCTGAGGTCGCTAAGTCTAACAGAGCTAACCCTAGGTCTCAGAGTGTCAATCTAAGGGAGCCAACCCTAGGTCTGAGGGTGCTAACTCTAGGTCTATGTGAACTAACCGCAGTTCTAAGGAAGCTAACCCTAAATTTTATTTGAAAGAGGTCGGAGGGAGTTAACCCTAGATTTATTTGAAGGAGTTCGAAGTGAGCTAATCCTAGATTTTATGTGGGGGGAGTTCAGAGGGTGCTAACTCTAGATTTTATGTGGGGGGAGGTCGAAGGGAGCTAACTCTAGGATTAAGAGAACTATCTCTCGGTCTGAGAGTGTCAACTCTAAGGAAACCAACCCTAGGTCTGAGGGTACCAACACTAGGTCTATGTGAGCTAGCCATAGTTCTAAGGAAACTGACCCTAGATTTTATTTGAAGGAGGTCGGATAACCCTAGGTATATTAATGTTATGTAGGTTTGAGGGACCAATCTGAGGAGGTTAGTTCCAACACGGTGTTAAAAAGTTTAATGTCATTATTATGACTTGTTATTGATTCTGTATTTCAATGACATGTTTCACTAGACCGTGGGAATGTAGTAACATCCTCATTGTGCAATCCATCATGACAGACAGTGAGAATGTAGTTGCATACATTATTGTGCAATCCATCATGGTAGAAGCGATGCTGTATAAAGCGGCTAAGTGAGAATAGTGATAATATACCATTGTGTGATTCTTTGTGTTCAAAAAGTCACTACCGTTCATAAATCCATCTATTATCCATCATTTATTTAACAAAGAAGGTGATAAAGTCACTACCGTTTAAATTCTTAATGTAGAAATAAATGTCAATGTTATTTGCATTACTGTTTATTGAGACAGTACTATGAATGTATGCATCGATTTTCTAAATTCATTACCTAGATATCTAACATTTAAAATTTACAGCAACTTCTCATTCCCTATGTACACAATTCAGACTTCATAGTTTACCCAGTAAAGATGGTTGATACAACGTTTGAAGATAGGGTTTATAAACAGTGTGTCCAAAAATCACTATCGCTCAAAAATCTATAAATTATCCATTATATATTGTACAAAGAATGTGATAAAGTCGCTCTTAGAACTATCGATACAGTTTTGAGGCTGGCTGTTTTGTAACATTTTACGATTAAGATTGTCTATTGCATATTTGTTTCCAATAATGTTCACACGCTTTTATGACAAAAGATTTATCAATTTAGCTAACTATTCATGCGGTTTCTGCATTACGTAACTACATTGCCAACGTTTCAGGCAGACTAGGCTGTTCAATTCAGGAAGTTTATTTAGCAATCGAAACTAAAAATTTGTATAAACGCGGAAAAAAAGTCACCTGACAATGAGACGGTGAAAAGACCATCAAAATCAACTGCCGCGCCTATCAACAAAATATACAACTTTATCAAAAACAAACAAAAATACACGGTAAAAAATACAATTTTTATAGAAACACATTTTTTTATTTACGTCCAAACACCGTCTTATTATGAGTTGATCTGCACCATGCTTAAACGCGACTTCAGATCAAGAAACAACTTCGAAGTCAAAAGTTTTATTTAAATAGTCTCGATTCTATATGACAGCGTTTTTACTCAAAGGGTCTTGCAAGCATGTTGTTGTATAGACTTATTATTGCAAAGGCTCGTGTGATCGAGTCGTAGACTTGTTCTTCAATGTTACAGATCTTAGGTAAGAGTCATTCAATGTACTCAGAAAGACACATTTAACAATTAAAGCATAATTATTCCTGTAGACTAGGTTAATTTAACGTTTTATAGTAATAATTTTGTAGTTTATCAGAAACACAACCGACCAATAGTTCTATTTTAAGCAAATGAGTAGAGATTTAAGTTTACCTTTTCTCAAGGAGCTTGAAATAATTCGCAGAGCGTTGAATTTCCAATATTTATACGGTATTAAAAAGCTATTATCATTTTTAAATGTTTAAATTTTTCTCATTTTTTGTAACACATTACAGATAAACATTAAGACACAAGTTCCTTATCACATAATTCCGACACTTCTCTTCAATTTTTGTACTTTCAATTTCATCCACCAGCATCGTTTCACTTGTCGAACGTCTTCTCTCAAACACTGTTTAACACGCCTCTTAAAAGGTGTATATCTTCTTTTCGCGATATTGGTTTCACAAGATTTAGGATTTTCTACATTTTTCAACTTTACTCGCTCAACTGTTAGATCTGCGACCTTAGAGAAATTCTTATAGTCTTTGGTCATCGTCAGACACAAGACTTTATTTTTATTATAACAAAGATGAAACGTCACGAATTATGCTTAAAACCGCATCACGCTAACCACGTGATAGATAAGAAAACAGGAATGGGTTGGTTGAATCACAGTTGTAGTGAATAGTTGCATTGACTAACGTTATAAGGGAGTTTTTTAAAGAATAACCCGTTTGAAACCGAGACGTCATGAATGCAAAAGACAAACGTAACCGATAAGCACACAGTAGGTCATGTTATCACCAATTTGAGTGATGCATACAGTGAGGAAAATAGAACACATAAAGATGCTCTCACAGTCGTATATATACAAAACAATTGCCTTTGATTACTGAGGGTGACCTAAAAAGATGTTTTGAAGAAACGTATATTTGACATCTTTTTCAGTTGAAATATCTTTCAAGATTTGAAATCTCGTTTTTAAATATTTTCACAACAACTGGATTGCTATGATTTAATTCTAACACGATATAACGTATTAATCCTAAACGTTTTAATGCTTGAGCTGACAAATCAAACATGACTTTTAACCGATGTCATTTGAAACTGAAAAAGAATCTTGCGTCTCTCACTTTATCACCAATTTTTCTCTGTATAACAGCGATTATGCAACTTCTCCTTTTGGCTACTTTTGATAAAAACCTTAACATTTTGAGCTTATTCGACCTCCATCACATATTTTTGAGTTATCAGTGCTGCTCCAAACATCACAACCTAACCGCGGATTTGCAAACTTTACCGTTTGTTTTCGCCAATACCTTCGTATTTCTGCAGGAATATTTTTCCCCGCCCACACTATCCAGCTGAAATATCACTTCCACAATTATCTGAAATGATTGATTCCAAATATTATCCGTTTTCTAAACTTGATGTCATGTAATTTTATTGTCGTTCTGTAGTCCAGTGCATTAACACATAGGTATAACATCGTGTGAAAACTCATTAGTTCCAGATTGTTAGAAATTATTTAGATCAAAATTTTGAAAACATGACAAATTTTTCTATATAAAATTACCAAGTCAGAACTTGAACGGTTTTAGTCTGTTTGTTTATGTAAAATAATGTGAGCTTACAGTTTCAACTCTCACGTTTTTACAAAATCTACATCTGCTATCAATTTTATTAGTGAAAAATAGAAAATTATCGTTTATCAAATATTTTATCAACTTTTCAAGAAATAAGAACCGCACTCATAGTTTTTTCAGAGCGTTTGCTAGCAAATACAAATACTTATTAACTCTTGCAAAGCTTCAACTTTAACTGAACATCGAATTTTTAACTCTTTTATGGTGACCTAAAACACCACAAATTAAAAACTTGCCAACACTTTCAAAGCTTTACAAAACCTAAATGCGTTTACAAAGCAAAAAAATTGCCTGTACACCATTTTAAACTCTCACACTATCAGTTATATGCATTCACAAAACAAAAAGAACCTCAACTTTGTTGTTAAGTCGCCTTTAATTTTTATTGCATAACCCTAAGCTCACAAAAGTTTGGTTGGGAACGTTATTAAACAAAAATTTTCAATTATAAGTGATTTTATTTAACTAACAATCTTTTTATGATGCATTAAGACTACTTCAACACTCGTGTATTGGCAACTACTAAGCAAAAATTAATCAAAAAATCTAGGTCTCTGAACTTGTTTCTATGCGTTCTCTTAACTGTTTCTAAGAGCTTCAGCCACAATCTTTAACTCTGAAACGAACCAAGTCTGACGGAACTTAGCATCTGAAAACACTTTCAGCTATGTTTTTCAACAAACTAGGACATTAATTACCGATATGACCTGCATAAATTCAAAACGTTTGTACGTGCTTGCTTATTTTTGTCAAATTCTACCTAACTTTCTAACTAGACGTTGCGCTTTTAGCGTTTTATCCCAGTTGATTTTAAAACAAAAAACTGTCAATTATTTGAAAAATAACATTTTTTCACTGTGCAATCAAAATTTTTATTACCTCTAGACCTAGTTCAAACATAATAATACAATATTTTCCGAACTTTACTCTAATTTCTTTACCAAGTGTTGACTCACAAATGCTACCTTTAAACAAAAGCTGAACTCATTACCTCTTATTTTCAAAAATTTTGTTAAGTAAACATCATACTTGTGTTTTTATGCTGTTATTACTTACATATTTATAAAACAAACCTTACTTTTTAAATACATCAGATAGTTAAAATTTCATCAAAGCATTTTCACAAACACTAAATTCATGATTTCTAAAAGGGTTATACCTAACTTTAAACCTAAACAGTTCTGATCTTTTTAATTAATCAAGTCAATTGTATCAAATTTTAGCTCTATTATATTCCAGTAGGTAATAAACTTATATATCTTGATAAGCCTTTACGTAACAAAATATTGCAAATTCTATCAAACACTTTACCTGTTCACCCTCACCAAAGATTGAACTCACAATTTTTGTCATTTTGATGCAACAAAACTTTTTTATATGTCCACTTTACATTCAAGAAACGTTTAAAAAAACTGAAGCTAATCATTATCTGCTACCGCCACTCACAAAGATGTAACAAAAATGACTCGTTTAAGACGATTTTTAAAAATTCTGTATAGTACAATTCATTCTTTTCAATCAAAGATACTATTTGTAACATTATTTGAATGTGATTACGGGTAAAAATCTTTGTAAACGCTCCTATCACTAAGCATTAAACTCATAACTTTAATACCAAATAGTTTTAGATTTTCACTCACCATCGCGTTTAAATTTCAAAGTTGCAACTAATATATAAAATGTGTAGGTTTATCAGCAAATCTAAAAAATTTTTACATGTTTCACCAAACGTCTGTTCTAAAATATCTTATTATACAACAAAAAGTCTAAACTTAAGATTTACCAAATAATTTTAATTTCCTCACTACAGTATGTCCATGAAACCTGCAACGGTTAACATCAACACATTTAATTTCAAAACAAAACTTTATAAACTTACAAACTGCTTATATCCATTAGTTAATTTTTCATGCAATTACTCTCGTCACATACCGAACTAGTGATCTTTAAGATTTTTAATAGTTTTTAGGTACATTGAAGACAAACTTATGATTAAGCCGTGCATTAAAAGTTTCGTCTACACCAAAAATCAATTTCACACCGCCTTGAAGCAAACTTAAATAAAACATAAAAACTTAAAATCATAAAAAATTCTAATACATTCATGCCTAAGCTTGCATCAAACACTACGTTTGAAAACAATTACCGAGTAATGTGTTACCGTAAAACAAAATTTCAAGTTTTTTTTAATTCTAAGGTGTCAGTTATCGCACGGTAGTCTTGACAATGATATTTTTGAGTGCAAAAAAAACGAGTAATCTAATACTTCTCAACTAATAAGCATTTTTTACATTATTTTAAGTTAAAAATCTACCATTTTGTTGCATTCAATCGTCACGAAAGATCACTAGTTTTTGATGTTACATAAATGTCTTTACTTGAAAACTTTTAGTTGTCTTAGTTTTTGTTTCTTTGAGGTGACGTAACAAGATTTGATTGAATAAAGGTTGCGTATGTCACGGTTATGTCAGATTCAGTGTAAGTATCACGTAACAACGATACAGCAAAGCGTCAAATGTGTGAAAACCAACTGGAATAAAGCAAATTATCAATATTCTACAAGCATAAAGGTAAAAATATTCTAAATTGTATTAAATTTGTGTAATGAAATACGACCTAAATAGTTTTTTGTTAATAGATACTATTCATGAAGACAACGGAAGGGGTGGGGGAAAAGGATACCTATGTCTACGTCATAAACTGTGCTTCCCCAACCCTAACAGCGCTGCTGTCATTGAAGAAATTTCAAAATAGTTTAGCAAAACCAATTTTTTTACTCGCCACCTAGTAGCTATAAACATTCATAAAATCTATAAAAACTGATCAACGTCGTATTTCATTACACAAATTTAATACAATTTAGAATATTTTTACCTTTATGCTTGTAGAATATTGATAATTTGCTTTATTCCAGTTGTTTTTCACACATTTGACGCTTTGCTGTATCGTTGTTACGTGATACTTACACTGAATCTGACATAACCGTGACATACGCAACCTTTATTCAATCAAATCTTGTTACGTCACCTCAAAGAAACAAAAACTAAGACAACTAAAAGTTTTCAAGTAAAGACATTTATGTAACATCAAAAACTAGTGATCTTTCGTGACGATTGAATGCAACAAAATGGTAGATTTTTAACTTAAAATAATGTAAAAAATGCTTATTAGTTGAGAAGTATTAAATTACTCGTTTTTTTTGCACTCAAAAATATCATTGTCAAGACTACCGTGCGATAACTGACACCTTAGAATTAAAAAAAACTTGAAATTTTGTTTTACGGTAACACATTACTCGGTAATTGTTTTCAAACGTAGTGTTTGATGCAAGCTTAGCGCATGAATGTATTAGAATTTTTTATGATTTTAAGTTTTTATGTTTTATTTAAGTTTGCTTCAAGGCGGTGTGAAATTGATTTTTGGTGTAGACGAAACTTTTAATGCACGGCTTAATCATAAGTTTGTCTTCAATGTACCTAAAAACTATTAAAAATCTTAAAGATCACTAGTTCGGTATGTGACGAGAGTAATTGCATGAAAAATTAACTAATGGATATAAGCAGTTTGTAAGTTTATAAAGTTTTGTTTTGAAATTAAATGTGTTGATGTTAACCGTTGCAGGTTTCATGGACATACTGTAGTGAGGAAATTAAAATTATTTGGTAAATCTTAAGTTTAGACTTTTTGTTGTATAATAAGATATTTTAGAACAGACGTTTGGTGAAACATGTAAAAATTTTTTAGATTTGCTGATAAACCTACACATTTTATATATTAGTTGCAACTTTGAAATTTAAACGCGATGGTGAGTGAAAATCTAAAACTATTTGGTATTAAAGTTATGAGTTTAATGCTTAGTGATAGGAGCGTTTACAAAGATTTTTACCCGTAATCACATTCAAATAATGTTACAAATAGTATCTTTGATTGAAAAGAATGAATTGTACTATACAGAATTTTTAAAAATCGTCTTAAACGAGTCATTTTTGTTACATCTTTGTGAGTGGCGGTAGCAGATAATGATTAGCTTCAGTTTTTTTAAACGTTTCTTGAATGTAAAGTGGACATATAAAAAAGTTTTGTTGCATCAAAATGACAAAAATTGTGAGTTCAATCTTTGGTGAGGGTGAACAGGTAAAGTGTTTGATAGAATTTGCAATATTTTGTTACGTAAAGGCTTATCAAGATATATAAGTTTATTACCTACTGGAATATAATAGAGCTAAAATTTGATACAATTGACTTGATTAATTAAAAAGATCAGAACTGTTTAGGTTTAAAGTTAGGTATAACCCTTTTAGAAATCATGAATTTAGTGTTTGTGAAAATGCTTTGATGAAATTTTAACTATCTGATGTATTTAAAAAGTAAGGTTTGTTTTATAAATATGTAAGTAATAACAGCATAAAAACACAAGTATGATGTTTACTTAACAAAATTTTTGAAAATAAGAGGTAATGAGTTCAGCTTTTGTTTAAAGGTAGCATTTGTGAGTCAACACTTGGTAAAGAAATTAGAGTAAAGTTCGGAAAATATTGTATTATTATGTTTGAACTAGGTCTAGAGGTAATAAAAATTTTGATTGCACAGTGAAAAAATGTTATTTTTCAAATAATTGACAGTTTTTTGTTTTAAAATCAACTGGGATAAAACGCTAAAAGCGCAACGTCTAGTTAGAAAGTTAGGTAGAATTTGACAAAAATAAGCAAGCACGTACAAACGTTTTGAATTTATGCAGGTCATATCGGTAATTAATGTCCTAGTTTGTTGAAAAACATAGCTGAAAGTGTTTTCAGATGCTAAGTTCCGTCAGACTTGGTTCGTTTCAGAGTTAAAGATTGTGGCTGAAGCTCTTAGAAACAGTTAAGAGAACGCATAGAAACAAGTTCAGAGACCTAGATTTTTTGATTAATTTTTGCTTAGTAGTTGCCAATACACGAGTGTTGAAGTAGTCTTAATGCATCATAAAAAGATTGTTAGTTAAATAAAATCACTTATAATTGAAAATTTTTGTTTAATAACGTTCCCAACCAAACTTTTGTGAGCTTAGGGTTATGCAATAAAAATTAAAGGCGACTTAACAACAAAGTTGAGGTTCTTTTTGTTTTGTGAATGCATATAACTGATAGTGTGAGAGTTTAAAATGGTGTACAGCAATTTTTTTGCTTTGTAAACGCATTTAGGTTTTGTAAAGCTTTGAAAGTGTTGGCAAGTTTTTAATTTGTGGTGTTTTAGGTCACCATAAAAGAGTTAAAAATTCGATGTTCAGTTAAAGTTGAAGCTTTGCAAGAGTTAATAAGTATTTGTATTTGCTAGCAAACGCTCTGAAAAAACTATGAGTGCGGTTCTTATTTCTTGAAAAGTTGATAAAATATTTGATAAACGATAATTTTCTATTTTTCACTAATAAAATTGATAGCAGATGTAGATTTTGTAAAAACGTGAGAGTTGAAACTGTAAGCTCACATTATTTTACATAAACAAACAGACTAAAACCGTTCAAGTTCTGACTTGGTAATTTTATATAGAAAAATTTGTCATGTTTTCAAAATTTTGATCTAAATAATTTCTAACAATCTGGAACTAATGAGTTTTCACACGATGTTATACCTATGTGTTAATGCACTGGACTACAGAACGACAATAAAATTACATGACATCAAGTTTAGAAAACGGATAATATTTGGAATCAATCATTTCAGATAATTGTGGAAGTGATATTTCAGCTGGATAGTGTGGGCGGGGAAAAATATTCCTGCAGAAATACGAAGGTATTGGCGAAAACAAACGGTAAAGTTTGCAAATCCGCGGTTAGGTTGTGATGTTTGGAGCAGCACTGATAACTCAAAAATATGTGATGGAGGTCGAATAAGCTCAAAATGTTAAGGTTTTTATCAAAAGTAGCCAAAAGGAGAAGTTGCATAATCGCTGTTATACAGAGAAAAATTGGTGATAAAGTGAGAGACGCAAGATTCTTTTTCAGTTTCAAATGACATCGGTTAAAAGTCATGTTTGATTTGTCAGCTCAAGCATTAAAACGTTTAGGATTAATACGTTATATCGTGTTAGAATTAAATCATAGCAATCCAGTTGTTGTGAAAATATTTAAAAACGAGATTTCAAATCTTGAAAGATATTTCAACTGAAAAAGATGTCAAATATACGTTTCTTCAAAACATCTTTTTAGGTCACCCTCAGTAATCAAAGGCAATTGTTTTGTATATATACGACTGTGAGAGCATCTTTATGTGTTCTATTTTCCTCACTGTATGCATCACTCAAATTGGTGATAACATGACCTACTGTGTGCTTATCGGTTACGTTTGTCTTTTGCATTCATGACGTCTCGGTTTCAAACGGGTTATTCTTTAAAAAACTCCCTTATAACGTTAGTCAATGCAACTATTCACTACAACTGTGATTCAACCAACCATTCCTGTTTTCTTATCTATCACGTGGTTAGCGTGATGCGGTTTTAAGCATAATTCGTGACGTTTCATCTTTGTTATAATAAAAATAAAGTCTTGTGTCTGACGATGACCAAAGACTATAAGAATTTCTCTAAGGTCGCAGATCTAACAGTTGAGCGAGTAAAGTTGAAAAATGTAGAAAATCCTAAATCTTGTGAAACCAATATCGCGAAAAGAAGATATACACCTTTTAAGAGGCGTGTTAAACAGTGTTTGAGAGAAGACGTTCGACAAGTGAAACGATGCTGGTGGATGAAATTGAAAGTACAAAAATTGAAGAGAAGTGTCGGAATTATGTGATAAGGAACTTGTGTCTTAATGTTTATCTGTAATGTGTTACAAAAAATGAGAAAAATTTAAACATTTAAAAATGATAATAGCTTTTTAATACCGTATAAATATTGGAAATTCAACGCTCTGCGAATTATTTCAAGCTCCTTGAGAAAAGGTAAACTTAAATCTCTACTCATTTGCTTAAAATAGAACTATTGGTCGGTTGTGTTTCTGATAAACTACAAAATTATTACTATAAAACGTTAAATTAACCTAGTCTACAGGAATAATTATGCTTTAATTGTTAAATGTGTCTTTCTGAGTACATTGAATGACTCTTACCTAAGATCTGTAACATTGAAGAACAAGTCTACGACTCGATCACACGAGCCTTTGCAATAATAAGTCTATACAACAACATGCTTGCAAGACCCTTTGAGTAAAAACGCTGTCATATAGAATCGAGACTATTTAAATAAAACTTTTGACTTCGAAGTTGTTTCTTGATCTGAAGTCGCGTTTAAGCATGGTGCAGATCAACTCATAATAAGACGGTGTTTGGACGTAAATAAAAAAATGTGTTTCTATAAAAATTGTATTTTTTACCGTGTATTTTTGTTTGTTTTT